>CM050512.1:106763891-107963891 GCA_027563665.1 Antrozous pallidus | reverse complement strand
AAAGCAAGGCTTAAAAACCAGGAAGGCCCTAGCAGGTTTGGCTCAGTGGATAGAGTGTCAGCTGCGGACTGAAGGGTCCCAGGTTCGATTCAGGTGCAGGGCACATGTCCGGGCTGCAAGTTCCCATCCCTAATGTGCAGGAGGCAGCCAATCAATGGTTCTCTCTCATCACTGATGTTTCTCTCTCTCTTTCTCCATCTCCCTTCCTCTCTGAAACAAATTAACACACACACACGCGCGCACACACACGCACACACACACACACACACACACTGAATATATTTAACCTCCCACCAGCAGGAATGGAAGAAATACAATAAGCCAGTTAAGTGAGTATATACCATTTTTTACCCATCAGATACACAAATATTTTTTAAAAATTTATTCAAACCTGGCAACCATGGAATAAAATGGACACTCTTTTATCAGGCTGATGGGGAAGCTAAACATACCATCTTTCTAGAAGGTAATTTGGTCTTATTTATCCCCTTTTGGGAATCTATCCTAAGGGGATCACTGGAAATATGGACAAAGAGTTTTCTAGAAGGATGCTCATTAGAATATTGTTTTGGAAAACCACGAGCATGTGATAATAGAGTAGATGTTAGGTACAAATTATATCTGTGTCATGGACTATTATGTGGCTATTAAAACCACATTACTGGCCCTAGCTGGTTTGGCTCAGTGGATAGAGCGTCAGCCTGCAGACTGAAGGGTCCTGGGTTCGAGTCTGGCCAAGGGCATATGCCTTGGGTTTCTGGGCTCGATCCCCAGTAGGGGGCATGCAGGAGGCAGCTGGTCAATGATTCTCTCTCATCGTTGGTGTTTCTGACGCTCTTTCCCTTCTTCTCTGAAATCAATAAAAATATATTAAAAACAACAACACGTTACTCAATCGGACTTACAGCAAGATTAAAAGTACTTTTAAGATTTATGTCCCAAAGTTTCAGAATGTGAATCAAGTTGGATTTTTTATCTCCCCACACTGGTAGTCTGCACCATTGATGAGACATGTGTCTGTGACTCAAATTCTAAGGCCAAGAAGACATACACATTCGCAATTCCACAGAGAACTCTGGACGGGTGGCTGTGCATGCTTCACCCGGGGTGACCGAGCTTCCCTTTGATGAGTAAGACCTCTTCTGTTTCTCAGGTACGAGTGGCGTTTCTCCCAGACCAATTGCTCAGGGAGGCCTGGCACCCTAGACCCAGCAAGCAGATTCACCATGCTCACTGTGCTGACCGTCACAGGACCAGGGCCTGCGAGATGCCCACCGGCCAGGCCTGACAGGGGCAGGGTGAGCGACTCCGAGCCTGGAGCCCGTACAGCCCGCCGAGCCCGCCTCTGACCTGCACGTGTGCGCTCTCTGGGACACGGACCTGTGCGTGCTCTCCTTGGGGAGGATGAAGGACAGCTCCGCCCCAGCGCTGCTCTCCAGGGAGGCGTTGGGGATGTGGTGGCAGACGAGCCGGGAGATGCCCTCCGGGTTGCAGTGAGCCTCCTTCACCAGTGTCATGTGGTACCCTGCACCTGCAACACAGCGGAGCCCCACGAGGCTGTCGCCCACATTTCTGGGCCTACCCAGGGTCCTCAGGCTCACGACTAAGGCAGGCTCATGGGAAAGGAGCTGGAGAGCAGAAGGCCTCTCAGAACTCCTCAGAGCTATCCTGAGGGCCTTGTCTCCTGCTCCCTAGCTGGGAAGAGATGCTGGAAAATGTGGGCGCTGAGCATGGTAAGGAGGTGAAACCAAGCCAGACTTCAAGTCTCAGAGGCTGTGGTAGATACTGTCCCCAAGACCTTGCTTTATCAGCAGTGGAACCCCAGGATGGAGGCCACCTGTCCAGTCTCCACCAGCCTGATGGTGACCACACTGAGTTACTATCTACTTGACAGGACTGTGTGCTGATCAGGGGAAGCCACAGGAGGCAGGTATGCAACTCCTGAGGTATCTTGTCTTCTGTCTTTGCTCCTTCCCACTGGCAGAAGGTGGATGGGACCTGGCACACTGGACCATGAGCTGCCCTGGAGAAAAATCAGGCCCACATAGCAAAGAGGATCCTGATTCCACATGTGACCCAACAGCCCTGGCCAGGTCATAGGCCACTTGCTGGTATGAGAGCTGCAATACTGGCACACGGCTTAGCTTCTCCAAGAACACTGCTGCTCTGGGAAGCCCTGATTCTCACCTGCTGTTCCACTGACCATGACTGGTTGTTATTCTAATCCAATCAGGACAATCCGCTCCACTTCCCTCCCTTTTCACTCTTACAATCTCCTCTGCCTGGAGCTTGGGGTCTCCACCCAGAGATAGCAGACAGAAGTCCAGGGAAGGCCTCTCCCTGTCTGATCTCAGGGGCCTATCACCCGAGGATATTTTTTCATTGATTTTTAGAGAAAGTGAAAGGGAGGCAGGGAGGGAGAGAGAGATGTGATAGGGACACATGGATTGGTTGCCTCCCACGTGCACCACTATTGGGGCCAGGGATGGAACCCACAACCCTTTGGTGGATAGGCCAAAGCTCTTACCACTGAGCATGCTGGCCCAGGCAACAGTAGACACTTTGTTCAGCACACTGACCCCATACAGAACCGAGGCTGGTCCGCCCCGCCCACTTCCCACCCTCGGCCACTCACCGTATTTCTGTTTGAGGAAGAGCGAAGACCCGCAGCACTGCAGCTCCCCCTTGGCCATGATGGCGATGCGGTCCCCGAGCAGGTCGGCCTCATCCATGAAGTGGGTGGTCAGCAGGATGGTACGGTCACTTTTCTGCTGCTGGAGGAGGTCCCAGATGGCCCTTCTGGAGATGGCGTCCATGCCCGAGGTGGGCTCATCCAGCATCAGGACCTGGAGGGCGAGGCACAGCCTGGGAGCAGGCCTGGGCTGGCCGTACGCTCAGCCCGTGCGGCTCAAGTCCACAGAGACACAGCAGGACTGCCCTTGCCAGACTGCCCATACAGGGCAAGGTGTCTGAGCCACGGCTGCAGAGCCAGCAGCCAGCCCAGACCGAGTGGGAGCTAGAGGGCAACGCCTCTGGACCCCCGGCCCCAAGTGTCTGTCCATCGCATATGGGGGCCCTGCCCCGTGTCCTTCAGGAGGTCGGGCCCGCTGCCCTGTACCTTGGAGCCCGCGATGAGGGCGATGCCGATGGAGAGCTTGCGCTTCATCCCCCCGCTCAGGAACCTGCTCCGTGAGTCCCGCTTGTCCTCCAGACCGAGGATGTGCAGCATCTGTTTGACTTCCTCAGGGCACTTCTGGCGGGACAAGCCTTTCAGCTGAAACAGCAGGGGCCGGAGAGCTCGCCAGGGGCCTCTGAGGGGCCATCCAGTGAGCCACTTAGCCTTGGCATTGTCTCATCCTTTCATGTGTGGGCCTCCAAGTCCTGGCTTCCCTCCACCTCCCCTACTCCAAGGGTACGGGAGGGCTCCACGGAGCAGGTTTGGAGCAGCCGGGAGGCCAAGGGCTCAGCTGGCTGCCTGGGGAACCCAAGCATGCCGACTAAGGAGCCAATATGACAAGGACGGCCTCTGGATGCCACGCGCTGCCGGCTCACCTGAGCATAGAAATACAGGTGCTCTGCCACTGTTAGGTTGTCAAACAGGACGTCGTGCTGCGGGCACAGGCCCAGGCTTTTCCGGATCTGAACCATGTCTTGTGAAATTTCATACCCGTTGATATATGCCCGCCCACTGGTCGGGGGAAAAAGACCTGGGGCCAAGGAGAAGACCAAAGGCTTCGGTTCAGCGGAACACCCTGCCAGCCAGCACGGGGCGCAATGGCCTTGCTGTGTCCTTGCATTCACCCCAGGACCGGTCACCTCGCTCCTGCTACGGTGGCCACGTGGCCTCTCACCTGTGAGCATTGAGAGGGTGGTAGTCTTTCCTGCACCGTTGTGGCCGAGCAGGACAGTAATCTGCCCCTCGTACAGGTTCAGGGTCAGGTCTCTGACGGCTGCCTTGCCCTTGTTCCCCACTCTGAACACCTGCAGGAAAGGCAGAACGGCCCTGGACTTCAAGGACCCTCAGGAACTTACTCTGTGGGTCCCTCCCACTCCCATCATCACTAGTCAGCAGGCAGAGAGGCGTGGGTTTCGGACAGAGTGCTGACTGATGGCCATGCCGCCTCCTGCTGTTATCCGACTCCTCCAGCCCCGACATCCTTGGTGTCAGCATCAAAAGCTTGTGAGGCCAAGGCATCGCCGTGCAGCCAGCACAGCATCACTCACTGCAAAGCTGCTGAGAGGTTAAGTCTGAGCAGGGGCATGCATTACTGACTCAACCCCGAGTCTCCACACTGGGCCCTGGTGACAGAGTCTGAGTTGTGGCCAGTGTCTGGGAAAGCTGGTCAGAGAGCAGCCCCGAGGATCCAGGAGGCAACAGGCCCACAGAACAGTCACCAGCTTGGAGAGAGCCACAGGCAAGGCAGCAGGTCTTACCACCTGTGCCTCCGAAGTCCCCCTTCCCTGCCTGTCCCCACAGGGTGTGACACCTTGGACATGTGCTTGATCTTGATCCCGGCCACCAGGTTCTCCGGCTCAGCTTCAAAGTACTCTGTCTTGGGGGCTTTCTCGGGGTCGTGGTCTTCTTCCTCTTTCCCCAAAATCGTTCTTGGGTGCCCGCACCAATATGAGGGCTAGATGGGAAAGCAGACGGGTCTCAGATGGCCGACTCATATCAGGTCATTGTGTTTGTGACAAACAGAGCAACAATTAACTGACACGCTCAACACGGCAGCAGTCAGGGCTGGGGCTCCCCCCCCACAATGTTGTGCAGAGGAGACGCTGCTTGGGGCCCCAGGGCTGGGTCAGGATCCAGCGTCGCCCCCACACTCGACTCCCAGGGAAGCACTCGGCCTCAGCTTCCTAATCTGCCATATGGCATGACGACAACTCATAAGCTTATTGTCAGAGCATAGCAACTCAGATGTGACACGGAGGAAAAGCAAACAATGGCAGTTAATACAGAAGGTTATTGAATGTTCCAGTCCAGAGTAATGTCAGAACAGAACATGAAGGAGGTGGTATCTTCACACCCTCAACTGCACCCTTTCTCCCCTACACAGAAGCTCATGAACGGTACAGGAGGAGCCAAAGGGCCCGGCCTCCCTCTGCTATGAGGAAGCCCCGCCCCACCTGATCTAGAGGATGACTCTAGCTATCACAGGGACAGGCTGTGTGAGAGATAAGAGTACAACCACAGACTGTACCCATACCCCACTCTCGAGGGAGGCCTGTGGGCACAAGTAACACAGGGCCACAGGTAAGGTGAGAACAGGGCCCTAGGAGAACTCCCTGGAGAGGTACGCCTTTGAGGGGAGACTTTGTTTAGCCCACAGTTAGGTTCCTAGTGCATTTCCAACGCCTGGAGTAGTTCTAGGACACCATAATCCACTGGTTTTAAACAACATGTTTTAAGTGACTTTGAAATCAGACTGTGTCTTAGAAATCATGGTATGCCACAGTATTAAAATATTAACTGTATTTTAAAAATAATTTTATTTATTTTTATTGATTTCAGAGAGAAAGGGAGAGGGAGAGAAAGATAGAAACATTAGTGATGAGAGAGAATCACTGATCCCACTGGGGATCAAGCTGGCAACCTGGGCATATGCCCTTGGCTGGAATCGAATCCGGGACCCTTCAGTCCGCAGGCCAATGCTCTATCCACTGAGCCAAACTGAGTAGGGCTATTTTTCTTTCTTAGTAATAAAGTAACGGTGCCTCTAAGAATCAGTGGCATTTTAGATTTGCTCAAATATTTAGTGGATACTTGATAAATACTTGTTGAATCAAAGAATAAATAGCTGAGACAACACCTAACTAACCATCCGTAGGAAATTCGTAAAATACAAGGTGGGACATCTATGAAATACTGTGCAGTCATTAAAAAAGGAAGTTGATCATAAACATGCATATATTTAATATAAATATATTTGTAAAGAAAATAAAATGTATAAATATATAGATAATAATATAAAAGTATATTTATAAATAGACATATATATGTGTGTGCTTAAGATATCTAAGCATAGGTTTAAAAGAGTAATAAGTTTGAAGCATTTTTACAATATGATCCCTTTGTCTAAGAACAAATGGAGATATGGTATATACACATCCACATATGCTAGCGGATAGTCTATGTATAGAAAGCACCGGGATAACTACACATGAAAAATGACAGCAGTGTTTGTCTCTGGGTAGTGGGACTGTACTGTATATTCCAGCAATGTGATCATTTTTATAAGAAGCCATATTACTTTGTGCACAGAAAACCCAAGTGACCAGAAAGCGCCTGGGGGTGAGGGTGTACTGGTGCTGCGGATGGTGGGCCAGCCCAGAGCCTTCTCGCAGACCCTGGGGGGCAGGGATCACCTCAGGGCCCTTAGGATATACTGCTCACCAACGGAGCACAGGGAAGGTCCTATATCCTGGCCCAGCTAGGGCATCCAATGTCACAGTAAGTGTCGGGAAAACCTGTGCTGCCCCCTTTCCTCCCCCAGTGGCCAGCACGAGGAGCGGGGGCGTCAGGACTCACCATGATGAAGAAGTACCAGGGCTGGGGCACACCAAACTGCCCCGGGAAGATGGCCTCCACATACCAAGCCACCAGGCCGTAGAGGACAGAGTCCAGCAGCAGCATGCCCAGCACTTGCCCAAAGGAGAAGTCATCATCCACGTTGACGGGACTCAGGAGGCCTCGCCACTGGACACCAGTGCCTGGAAAACAGACCAGGAAGCGGCCTGGAGCGGACCTGCAGCCCTCCTCTCCCCGCCAACAGCAACGCCAGTCCAACTTCTCCCTTCCTGCTCTTAGAGCCAGTCTGATGACTCTCTTCAGGCCTTTTTTTAAATATAATTTTAATATATATATATGTATGTGTGTGTGTGTATATATATATATATATATATATATATATATATGTTTTATTTCAAAGAGGGAGGGAGAGGAGAGAGAGAAACATCAATGCTGAGAAAGTATCGTTGATCAGCTGCCACTTGCCCGCCCCACACTGGGGATCGAGCTCACAACCTGGGCATGTGCCTTGTTATCGAGCCTGGAGCCCTTCAGTCCACAGGCCGACACTCCACTCACTGAGCCACACCAGCTGGGGCTCTTCCGGTCTTGAAGGTCAGAGTAAGTTATAAAATCGATGTTACAGAACCAGCAAAAGCTCATTCCCTGACTGGACAGGCTCACATCTGATTTACAACATACGTACATAAATAGATATCTCTCTGTGTAATATACACAAACATGTACAGTGTGCACACACATATGCGTGCATATATGTGATTTGGGATAAGCCCAATATTGGATCAGTGTGCATTTCATATGTCTTTTTAGAAACAGAAAAATGCTTTAGACACATAGAAAGCTCTATTTAGTGGTGCTCATCGTGTTTTGTCTCCTTTTTGTTTTGCAACAGCACAGCCCAAACGGTGCTTGGGCATTCCTAGAGCCAGACCACCTGTTGACTCCAGATCCTCCGATGAAAACGGCTGCTCTCTGGCCTTCGTCAGTGTTCACTTTGAAACAACTAGAAATTTGTCTGTTTTAAGAAAATTCAGTATAGAACTTTGAAAAATGAAAGGTGTCATAGAGTTATATTCTTCTCTGAAAATGGCTTTTAAAGAAGTATTTGAATCCTGAAAGGGGCGGTGCATTAAAAGCCCACAGTGTACTTCACACTACTAAACACTGGAAACATATTCAAAACAAAAGTGTTGGGAGACACTGCCAACTGAAGAAAAAAATTCTAAGTAAAAATAAAGCCACACTAAGATAAGAAAAGATAAAGACACACTGAAGGTTCCTGTGACTATGCTCCTTCACAGACCTCACATCCCCCAATCAGAAGCTACAATAACTAGGAATTGCGTGGGTGGAAGACACGGGAGCATTCATCTTGAAAAAAAGACCAAGATGATCTTAAACTGCACACAAGTCGGTCATGTAGAAAGGAGACTGCATTTCACTTCCTGCTGGTGAAGCCAGAAAACAACGTTCTGGTCTGTCCCCACCCTCACTGCGAATCACGGCATGTTTCAAGGGGCCAGGAAGGGAGAGATGCTAACTGTACCACTTTACGGAGAACGAGGCATGGATCATAAGCCATGGACTTCGACAAACAGAGAAAGACACATGCCATATGGTTTCACTTACACGTGGAATCTAAAAACAAGACAAACGAACAAGCAGAACAGAAACAGACTCAAAGATACGGAGAACATTTTGATGGTTGTCAGATGGGAGGGGTTTAGGGGATGGGTGAGAAAGTAAAGAGATTAAGAAGTACAAGTTGGTAGCCACAGAACAGTCATGAGGATGTAAAGTACAGCATAGCCAATAATATTGTAATAACTATGTATGGTGTTAGATGGGTACTAGATTTATGGGGGTGATCACTTAATTAGTTATATAAATTACTGGGTTGTATAACTTAAACTAATATAATATTGTACATCAACTGTAGTTGAAAAGTAAACAGCTATTTGAAAAACCAAACATGGACTTTGAGGCCCGGGTGTGATAGTTTTGAGTGCCTCCTGCTGCAGGCAGAGACTCGGGGAATCGAGTGCACTCCCATGTCGGCAGGTGCAGGTGCTCGCACCCCGTGTTTTCCTGCAGTAACAGCTGGTTCCAGGCAGAGCTTCGAGGGAACTCAAAGCCCGGACTACACCTCCAGGTGGTGGATGCTGAGGACCTGGCTTCCAAATGCATCATTCGCTCAGTTGTCTCCATGTGTCCGTTACCGGAGTTGGAGGAGCCTCTGCTCAGACTCTCTGTGGGTGTAACTGAATCAGCAAGGGCAGCTTATGAAAAGGAAAATACTCACCTTTTGCCTCAAATTTTCCAATCAGTTGGGCTCCCATTGCCATGGCGACATTGGACAGGAGACAGGAGAAGAGTTTCTGGCTAAGAGTCATCCAGTTGTATCGAGGAGCAACGAAGAAGTAGGGGATGTAAGTAAAGAAGAATAGGCAGCCCCCGACGGCCGCGGCCATGTTGGCTACAGATGAAGAGAGAAAGGTAAGTGTGATAAAATCAAGCAAGAGAGTTTGCATGAATGTGTCTGAAGGAAGCCGGTGAGCCTCAGGACACCCTCCCTGGGGGACACAGGCCCTGGTGCTGGGCACTCCTGCAGTCTTTTCTCTAGCCTGGGTGCCGGTGCCCTGGGGAATGTGTTCCTGCTCAGGGCGGCAGATGTCCTCTTCATCCTGGGACCACACCTTGACTTTTCCAGCCCCCCCTCTGCTAGACTTCACCTCCAACTGCCTTGGCATTGGACACCTGACATGACTAATACTGAGCCCCTCACCACAGCCTTACTTCTGGCCTGGTCTTCCCCTTCCCAGTCACTCATGCATCTCACGGATCATCACTGAGTGCCTACTGTGTGCCAGGCCTGCTCCAGGCACCAGGGAGACCACTGCAAACAAGACAGAGCCCCACCCGAGTTCATAATCCTGTGGGGACACAGACAGCCAGCAAGGCAAAGAATGAGGACAAGACATTCCCTAGACCAGGTGGCCAGGAAGACTTTGATGAGAAGGTGACCTGTGGGAAAGAGCTGAGAGAGGCGAGGGCTGGGCCGTGGAGGTGTGTCCGTGCTGGCAGCCCTCCAATGCTTTGGTCTTAAGACTCCTTTACTTCCTTAAAAATTATTACGGTCATCAAAGAACTTTTGTTTATGTGAGTTATACACACATACACACATCAATGTTGACTGCATTAGAAATTAATAGTAAGAAAGTTTAAAGATATTTAAGAATAAAAATGATAAACCCATTACAGGTTAACACAAATATTTTTATGAAAAACACTCTGTTTCTCATAATCCAGCAAGAGGTTACATTTTTGCAAACCTCTGTTGACTTAGATGACAGATGAATTGTCACTGCTACTTGTATTACTTTTTTGGGTGAACTGAATAAAGAAATCAGCTTCACACAGATAAGTAGTTGGAAAAGGGAGGGTATTTAATACCTTTTAGGTAGATATTTGTGGATATTCTTTTTTGACACTACACCATTCAATAAGTGGTAGTTTCTTAAAGGTTAGGTGCCATGTGGAATGAAACTAGTGAATTTTTCATATTATTACACTGAAATCCATTGGTCTCACTTGCACTTTAGATGGATTAATAATCTTCTTGCATGATTTTGTAACATGATGCCTTGGTCATTTGGAAAATATTGCTTGAGTTATGCAGATCTAAATGTTAGCACATTTTATTATACAACAGAGAACCCAAGTAAATATTTCTCCAAAAAGGACATACAGATGGCCAACAGACACGTCACTGGTCACCAGGCAAATGCAAATCAGAGCCGCAATAAGATATTCTCTCAGTTTGTCGGAATAGCTATCATACAAAAGACAAAGTGAGGATGTGGCGACGAGGAAACCCTCGTGCACTGTTGATGAGAGCGTAAGTTAACGTAACCACCATGGAAAACAGTACGGAGAATCCCCCCAAAATTAAAAATAGAACTACTGTATGACCTAGCAATTACATTCCTAGGTATTCATCTGAAGAAAACAACAGTAATTATTTGAAACGATATATGCATCCCCATGTTCCCTGCAGCATTATTTACAACAGCAGAGACATGGAAGCAACCTAAGTATTCATTAATAGATGAATGGATAAGGATGTGGTACATATACACACAATGGAATATTACTCAGCCATAAAAAGGAAATCTTGCCATTTGTGACAACATGTCTGAAACTGCAGAGTATTATGTTACATGAAATAAGTTGGACAGAGAAAGACAAATACCATATGATCTCACTTATAAGTGGAATATAAAAAAAAACAAAATAGAAACAAACTCAGAGATAGAGAGAATAAATTGATGGTTGCCAGAGTGGGGAGGGTTGTGGAGTGGGGTGGGGTGGAAAAGGGGGAGAGGATTAAGAAGTACAAACTTCCCTTTATAAAATAAGTCATGAGGACATAATGTGTAGCGTAGGGAACACAGTCACTAATATTATTAAAACTACAGTGACAGATAATTATTAGACTTATTGTGGTGATCACTTGGTAAGGCACATAAATGCTGAATCACTATGCTGTATACCTGAAACTAATATATTTACCGTATGTCAATTATAATTAAAAATAAAATTTTAAAAAGAATTAGTCAGAGATGTACTTCAACACCTAGAAAATTGAGTCCAAAGGAAGGTGCAGATACAAAAACTCTTCAGTTTCTACTTATCACAAATGAAGATGCCAGGTTTTCTGGGGCTTTATCACCCCCCTGTCCTGTTCCCGGGGTCAGGAAGACTCACCTTTGCTGAAGAAGGTGCTGACCATGAAGCTGAAGGAGATGGAGGAGATGGCAAAGCAGACCAGGAAGACCAGCACCAGAGAGGGGTCGCTGTGTGCCAGCACCGCCACGTCCTTCTTCACCTGCGTGGTGTGCCACCCCAGAGGTCAGCACATGCAGGCGATAGCAGGGAAGGTGGGGACAGTAAATGTCTGGCCGTCAGTGAAATGGGTGGGATTGGTGAAGGGGCTACACTGAGTGCATGACTCTGAAACCATTGCTCCTCTCCATTGAGCCCAGGCAAACTCCCCCGAAATCTGCAACGTGGAATCTTGGGGTCTCTACAGGGATACTAGGGCTGTCTCTGGATCTCCCATCAAATTGAATGCCTTACTCTTGACATCAGACCCCCTCCTGAAGCCACATATACCTTGACACAGAAGAGCAGGGTCATGAAGGAGACTGCGATGAGGAGGAAGAGGAAGAAGAGCAGAAACCATGCCGTCCAGTGCAGCCAGCTGCTGAGCCCCATCATGCGCATGTACTCCTGGGGGAATAGCGGCATGCACTCCAACACATGCCTAACGCATGTCCTGACACACACACCCTGATACCCCCCTGCCTGACACTCCTGCTTGGGGCAAGTTCCCACCACCTGCCACACCAGACCTGGTATCTTCCTCACAATGATCTTCCTTAGAGCCGCAGTGTGTGTTGAGTGTGGTTGTAGATGGCAGTGTTGTACATGGGCCAAAAGACACATGGGACACCTGGGCCACGGGCCAAGGGCAAAAACAGTGAAACACACACTGGCCAGAGGCAGAAGACATGGATTGCCCTGGCGTGTCAGCGCTTGACCTTGGGGCATGAGGAATCTTGCCCTCTTCCTACCCTTCCCCACTCTTCAGTGCTACTCACCTGAGATGCCCTCTCTGTTCCCAGCCACTACTAGCCATCTTTCCCTTCACCCGAGTGAGCTCCCTTGCCCTCCACTCAGCCATTACAGCCCCTTTCTCATAACCTCAGTCAGGGCCTGAGGTGGGCATGCACTGTGTTGACTAAGCTAACGAACTCCCTCAGTCTTTCATTCCCTGGAGCAATCCCAAATTCCTCGCTTGTGCTTCCCAGCCTTCTCTGGGTACCCAACTGCCTCCCAAGAAGCTGTGTGGTGGGGCAGCTGGTGTTAGGGTTTTGAGCCAGGAGAGTGGAGCCCGGCCTCTCCATTGTCCAGTACCAACCCCACTAATGCCCTTGCTGCAAAGTGTGGTGCCAGGACTCTTCCAGAATCAACAGTGGCTGTGGGATTCTTTAGAAGCCAGAGGTACTGCTTCCCCTCCTGCTATTCTGAAATGAGGGGTCCAGACTATTGCTGTGAGGGGCAAGGGCCCTACAGGAAGGACAGGAGCACAGTGATGCTGGGGACAGGCCTTCCTCGAGGGTCCCATCAGACTCTCAGGAGGTGTGGTGAGGAAACCCAGCTACTCCGCTGACCAAGCTGACCAGGGAATCACAGGACACATAAGGCTGTGATGTTCAACAGAGTGGCCAGTGGCCAAATGAGGCTATTTCAATGGAAATTAACAAAATTAAAAACTTAGCTCCTCACCAGTGTCCAGTGGTGACAGTACTGGACACAAGACATGTCCATACATCATTGGGGAATGTCCCATTGGCTAGCACGAGAATGGAAGAGGGGGTCAGCACTGATTGTCTCTTGTCAGCCGGGCACCAAGCCAAGCTACTGATTTTCCAGCTTCTTCTTATGCCTCATTTCACAACCTCAGAAAAATGGGAGGACTGGTACATTCTGCCACATAGGTTTTATCTCTGTATCTGCAGGTGTGCATATGTACACATATTATTTTCTGAACCATTTCTTTGTCCACTGCTAACTGCTTAAACTACGCATTATACCATCTTATCAAAGTTATTTAAGGTACCCAAGCAGATAGTACCCACCTTATCGGTTCTCCCAGCCCCAGTAATCACAGATTTGGTGCCAGTGGGTGTCTTCTAAATGTCATTTCCCTGGCACTGCAGACATTGCCAAAAGAGAAACTCTAAATAAATCTTGGATATTTTTGGCAGTGTCATGAGTATGGGTTTACAGGTGACACTATTCATTCAGGTGCACTCAGTTAAGTCCATGACATCCTTTAAAGTGACACTTCATATACTTGAATTTCCCATCCTTTTTTTTTTTTTTTCAGACTAAGGCTTCAAAAATCTGGTGCATGTCTTACACTCTCAGTATGGCTCAGATGGGACCAGATACACCGCAAGTGCAGAAGCCCAGGGGCTTATGGCTCCCGTGTTAGACAAGACAGCCCCAGAGCCTTAGTATATTGCACACAAAATATGTTACTTTCTTACGATTTTTAAAATCTGGATATACCAGGATTGGTTTCAAAGAAGCCCCAAGTAGGCGAAAGCTACCATTGGCGCCTGCCTCACTCCACACTGCTCTGTGGCTCTCGCATCCATGAGCTGCCCCTGCCTGATGCCAGTTGCCAAAATGTTTTAAAGCCAAATGGAAATCGTGTTACCTTCAGTTTCCTCTCCTTTTCCTGCACGACAGCCCGGATGATGGTGAGTGAGGAGTAAATAAAACTCAGCATGAGCAGCAGGGGCAGCTGGTACTGGATGGCCACGAGAAAGGGGTCGGAAATGAAAGGCGGGTATGGGAACCTCTTGGCGATCACGGTGAGTTTCTCAAACAGCTGGTGCGTGGAGGCGTTTGCGTGGTACTGCATGATGGCTCTGTCCACAGCGTGTTGCACAGCCAGGAAGCCTTCTCGGATGTACCCTAAGTGTGGGAGCACAGGACATTCTAGCACATGAGGTCAATACATGTTGGAAAAGCTGCAGCATGGGGTGCTGCCCCCTCAGAGAGCCACATGCACTGAGCTCGACAGGGCCTCCCTGTTGAACTGGGGTGCAGAGCGACATCACCCAATGGCCTAAGGCCTCTTCACCCTTCTAGTTTGTGGGGACCTCCATAACCCAGGCTTGTGCCCCTCTCTCCCCTTCAAAGCCAGCCAGGAAGCATCTCTTTGGCCCTGCTGCTGCCATCACATCTTTCTCTGACCCTCTCTTCTGCCTTCCTTGTCTACCACTTTTAAGGACCAAGTGATTACAGCGGGCCCACTGGGATAATCAACAACAACCTGGCTACCTTAAGGCTAGCTGATCAGCAACTTTAATCCCATCTGCCACATTAATTCCCCTTTGCCACGTGTCCTGGCACATTCACAGCCTGTGAAGATTAGGATGTGGACATCTCTGGAGGGCCATCATTTGGCTGGCCAGAGAGCTCTGCCCTTGAGTTACCATCTCAAAAAGAGGCAAACACCGCAGACCAAAGAACACTGCTGTGCCTTGCGGTTTCTCCGTGCTGGCCCTTTCAGTCTCCCCATAACGGTTTGTAATAAAATTCCTAAAGTGAAAAGGGCCTGGGAGGAGTGATGAACTGTGGATATGGTAGTCCAGTCCAGAGCTAAGATAGGGAGGGACTGAGCCTAAGGAAGGAGTGGCATGGCCACAGGAGAAAACAAGGCAGCCTGAGCTCCTGAGGCCTGAGCTCAAGAAACAGAGGGGAACATCGGGTGCAGGTCTGGGCACCCTCACTCATAAAACAGTGACGCTGGGAACATCTGTAACATGTGTCTCTAACAGAACTGTCTGCGTTCCAGCCTCTAGAAAAGAGGAAAGCAATATGCCATCTATATCCCCACATGAGGTTACCATACCTGTGTGACTCTACTATTTCTCTTAGATTTACCTCTTTTTATGGTTGTGATAATAGTAGGTGCTCAATTAAGGTCACCCATTATTGTGTTGGCTGGGGGTTTGATTCTCATCTCTGCAACAAACCAGCAGAGGAGGCAACGATATCCCTACTGAGCAGACGGGACCACTGAGACCCGGGCAGCTGAGGCTCACAACTGGTGGCGGGGCAAAGGTGAGATGGGACCCTGGCCTCTGGATTCAAAGCCTGTCTTTCCTCATCACACCACCTGCCCCACAAAATATCCTGCCTGCCTGCCTGCTCACACTGTTCTCCCGCGAGGCTTTGCCATGCTACTGTACGCTCTTCGTCTTCACAACTTGTGTGGCTGCGCAACACTCTGAGGAATGATGCCGTCACTCTGTTATCAGTCATTTGTGATCGTAAGTAAAGCTGTGGTGAACATATTTGTGCTTGTGGATCTTCTTCTTTTAGATGACTCCACGGTTAAAGTCTTATCAGGGGAGTCAGGGAGTCTAAGATGCGGACCTCTGGGGCGGGGGGGGGGGGGGGCTGGGGAAGAACACTGGATAAATGTATGCCAGGTTCCCATCCTTCCCACGCTGCTCGAGGCCTTCCTGTTTTTCTGACTGCTTCATCTGAGTCCTTTGTATGACAAAAAATATTTACCCCTTTGTCATTTGCTACCCAAGATCCAACTTCTACAAACATTCCACTGACTCAAACCACAGATCGTTAAACAACCGCAGAGCTTGACGAGCCTATGAACCTGTACACAGAGGCAGCAACAAAGAGGATGAAAACATAAAACCAAGCCCAAAAGATTCAGTGCAAACTGAAGCTCCCTAAAAACTGGAATATAAATGTTTCATTCAAGAGCACATGTCTTCTCAAACAGGAAGAGGGCCTTCGCTGTTTTCAAAGATGCTTTTAGCCTTACAGAAGACAGTTTTACGAGATGTCTTCTTCCTTCTCCTACAAAGAAGATGAAACTATTCCTAAAAAGTATTTCTGCAGAGAACCATAAGATGGGTTCCCCATGGGTTTGTGAGTCACCACTTTGGGGGGGCAATGCCACCTGAAAGGTGCTTCTCACCAGGTTCTCCACCATCGGGGGATGCGGGTTCCCTTGGTCCTGGATTTGGGAAAAGTGGGAAAAGGGACGTGGTGTGCCATCCCTCCGTCTCCTTCACGAAAAAGGAGCCTGTTTGGGTCCACATGTAATTTCTTCGAGTGTAACTGAACCGTAAGTGGTATTTCACCTGTGGAAACAAGAGCAAACTTTCAACTGCTCTGAGGAATCCAGAGGAACACACATCCGCATCAACTGAGAGAGGTTAGGGGACTCTTATTCTGTGAACTCACCACTCCCAGTGTCTTCCCCAAGGTCAGAGCAAGTGGTCCTGCCCCAGGGGTAACAGGGAACCCACAGGAGCACTTTGGGTATTCTTTGCTACGCCTCTCTTGCCATCTACCCACATGAGCTCTACATGACCTTGAAATAACGCTAGAGGGATTTGATGGTTTCTCAGTCTTAACCCCATCAGGCAAGCAAAAATATTTTTTGTAGGGGGCTGTTTTAAATATGTAGCAGAAATGCTAATGCCATACCATATTGCAGTCCCAAGTATTTGCTACTTTCTTATCGATCCCGTACAACTATTTCCACAGAGGCCTAGAGACCAGTAACGCCTTTTATGAAACGACAGGACGTAAAGGGGCCTCTAGTGATGACATATAGGCTGCTTTTTCCAAGCAGGTAAGGTTTCTACATTGCTTGGCCTGATGGGTTAAACTGTCCCCAGGGATCCCTCAGTTGGGACCAAGATGGCAACACTGGACCAAAAAAAGTTGGTTTACTCCCAGGCTGGCAGAGCACTTTCGTAGGCTGAATTAGTTTGGGGGTGGGGGTGGGGAAGGACTAGGCTTTGCGGAGCTGAGTCCTCACCGCCAGGGGTAGGGGGTCCTTGCTGTGGTTGAAGGTATGTTCGAACACCAGGGCGGCCAGCACGTTGGAGGAGCGGTTGTCATACTTGATGTAGTCCTCAAAGTCCTTCTCCGAGGGAAAGCCCCGAGCTGTGAAGAGCAGTGAAGCTGAGTTGCCCAATCATCTGCCCCACTTGAAACATCCAAATGGTTTGGTCATTTGCAGATAAAAGACTGAAAACTTACACATTTCTCTAGGGCTGTGTAAACCTTTCCTAAGACCAGAGGAGGCTTTTGTTTTTGGCAGAGAGGCAGGCTGCCGTGAAGATAGGCAGAACCTGAAAATCACAGCCAGCCCTGGGGTTCTGGTGAGACTACAGGCAGGATGGCAGCAATTCCAAATCCGTTACCCTCCTCCATGCAAATTAACAACCACTCTGTTACACCCACAAGCCACACCCACAAGCCAATCAGGAGCAAGTATGCAAACTAACCCAACCAAAATGGCTGAAGCCATGGAGAGAACAGGAGGGAGACTTGGGTTTCCCTGTCGACGGAGGAAGCCAAGCTTTCCATCTGCCCTGGCCAGCTCCACTCCAGACTACAAAGTTTCAATTATAGAAGATAAATCCCAACAAAAATGGCAGCAGCCACAGAGCTGGAGAGAGCAGGAGGCTAGGGTTGCCCCTGGTGATGGAGAAAGCCAATCTTCTGCAGCCCTGGTCTGCCTTGGCCTCTGCTTAAGGCTACAAAATTTCAATTATATAACATAAAAAAATCCCAACAGAAATGGCTGCCAGCAGAAGGCTTGGCTCCGGCCCAAGGCTACAAAGTTTCAATTGTAGAAGATAAATAAATCCTAGATACCGGGACCTCCACTTGGTTTGCTGGGGGGCGAGGGGGTACGGCCACCAAAAGCCTCTTGCCCAGGCCGCTTCACGCTCCAAGGGAACCCCCACTCTGATCTGGGACACCCTTCAGGGCAAACCAACTGGCCCCCACCCATGCACCAGGCCTCTATCCTATCTAATAAAAAAGTAATATACAGATTGATCATCACTCCAATACACAAGATGGCTGCCCCCATGTGGACACAAGATGACCACCATAAGATGGCCAGCAGGGGAGGGCAGTTGGGAGGGACCAGACCTGCAAGGGAGGGCAGTTGTGGGTGATCAGGCCAGCAGAGGAGGGCAGTTGGGAGAAACCAGGCCTACAAGGGAGGGCAGTTGGGGTGTTCAAGTCTGCAGGGGAGGGCAGTTAGGGGTGACCAGGCCTGCAGGGGAGGGCAGTTAGGGGCAATCAGGCTGGCAGGGGAGCAGTTAGGCATCAATCAGGCTGGCAGGGGAGTGATTAGGGGTGATCATGCTGGCAGGCAGAAGTGGTTAGGGGCAATCAGGAAGGCAGGCAGTGAGCAGTTGGGAGTCAGCAGTCCTGGATTGTGAGAGGGATGTCTGACTGCTTGTATAGCCCCGATCCCACTGGGATCCCAGATTGGAGAAGTGCAGGCTGGGCTGAGGGACACTCCCCACGCCCCACCCCATGCATGAATTTCATGCACTGGGCCTCTAGTTTGATATAAAGGATTTTACTATAATCACTCAGTGAGGGACCAAGACTCTTCTCCTAAGTATTTGCTACACTGAATTCAACAAGCCCCAGGAGGTATATGCCAAAATCAAGAGGAGGGAAAAAAAAAAGAGATCATAGTTTTTATCATGAAAGTAAAGAGCTAGAAAAGACGACTAGCATGTGTTTATTGGGAGTATACTTCAACAGGGTCTCTAATGACTTTTTTTTTCTCTTTTAATCCTCATCTGAGGATATGCTCTTATTGATCTGAGAGAGAAAAAGAGAGAGAGAGAGAGGAAGAGAAAGAGAGGAAGGGTGGGGAGGGAGAGAGAGAGAGAGAAACATTGATCGACTGCCTCCTACCCCCCACTGCTGACCAGGGATAGAACCCACAACCTAGGTATGCGCCTGGGAATAGAACCCACACCCTTTGGTATACAGGACAATGTTCCAATCAAGTGAACCACCCAGCCAGAGCCTAATGATTCTTTTTTAATTTTTATTATTATTAATTTTTAAAATAATTCTTTATTGTTGAAAGTATTACATATGTGTCCCCCCCTCCCCAGCCATTAACTCCCTCCAGCCCATCACAGGCCATGGGCCAGGCCTAATGACTCTTTCACATTCTCAGCACCATATCCTCACACGACATCTTACCCTTGTAACTAAAGAGCTTTTTCTTTGGGTATGTGGTCACCTATTCCCTCTGTGGGAAATTGGCTGCTGCTCAAGCTGCCACATATCAATTCATCCGGCCCTCACAACTCTTTATAGTAAGGCACGATACAAGCCCTGGCTGGGTAGCTCAGCTGCTTAGAGCATCATCCCAATATGCCAAGGTTGTAGGTTCGATCCCCTGTCAGGACACATATAAGAATCAAACAATGAATGCATAAATACGTGGAACAAACAATGCTTCTCTTTCTCTAAAAAAAATTTTTTTAAATCAGTAAGTAAAAATTTTTTAAAAGGAGAGACAGGAGGCAGAGTTGGGGGATTTGCCCTGGCATCATGGCCAACAAGAGGAGAGGCTGAATGGCCCTGAACCTCACAGGAAGAAGGGTCCCGCCGGACACCTCACCTCTCATGTTGATCACCAAGGCCCTTTTGGCGGTCTCCGTGACGGTCTTCACTGCATCGCTGTGGGACGGGATGTAGGCGAGCTCCCAGGCGTCTCCCGGAGGAGGGAAGCTGAAGAACAGGGGCAGCTCCCGGATCGGCTGGCTGGGGTAGATGGTGGCCTTGGGCACATTCTCCGACTGGATCTTCAAGCGAAGCCAAATCAGGATCCCAGAAAACAGCAAGGGTAGGAGGAGTTCCAAGGCCGTCACCAGGACCTTCCGCTTCTGGAAGAGGAATGAAAACACATGCTGACGGGCTGAGAGGCACAGGAGTGGGGCTCTGAGACTCCCCCCAGGGGCACTCCCCCCCAAGCTGCACACTCCCCCCTCCCAGGCCTGTTTTCTAAGGTGCCCGCCCAGGGGGCACACACTGCTTTCCATGCCCTAAGAGGGGACTTACCTGCAGAGTGTAGTTCTTCCAGAGCAGGAGTGACAGCTGCCTGAGCACTGCCATCCTCTCACCAGGAGGGACCCTCTGCACTGGTTACAGAGCAAGGACAAAAAGTTAGGGTGTGCCATGAAAATGTGCTTTGAGTTTGGGGGAACATAGGGGAAAGAGGGGAAGATTGAATCTTGGGACACAAACCTTCTCTCCATGTTTCTCCTCACCTTTTTTCATACCATCTTCACCCAAAATAGCACACATGAGAGAGAAACAACAATTCTATTGCTTGTTTAAAGTACACTCTTATGGGAAACGGACCTTCTTTCTTCCCGAAACTTAAGATTAACAGCAAGCTTTTATGTGCAATGTGACTGCTAGAGTGGTATTTATAATTTGATAAAAAGCTATTCAGATGTTCTCTGTGAATGTGCTACTTCTTAGCAAAATACTCAGGATGATGGAATTCCTCTCCATGACTGGCTTTCCTCTCAACCAACACAGAACCAGTAAAAGGAAACTCAGCTTAGGGTGCTGGCTTCAGGGTGATTTCTAAGTTTGAAGAGGCTGTGGAGGGAGGGAGGAGAAGCCTGAAAAGGGGGCCCTCGCTGGCCCTGTTGATTCAGGAGCAGGATACAGGTAGCAGACGCATGGGCAGGCTGATGGGATGTACCTTCCTGCCTTGAACTCTAAGGAAGTATTTTCTGCTGTAACTGAGCATTGGTATGTGAGCCTCCCACAAGAGTGGTCATTTTCCTTCAAAGAAAATCCATCCTGTGTCACTATGAACATTATATTTAAATCTGGTACGTAAACTGGGAGCGTCTGCTGAAAGACTATGAAACACAAGAGGTAGCAGAATGGATGGAACTGGAGAGCATTAAGCTAAGCGAAATAAGCCAGTCAGAGAAAGATAAATACCACATGATCTCACTCATTTATGGAATATAATGAACAACATAAAGTGGTAAACAAAAACAGATCCAGAGACAGAGAAGCATCAATCAGATCGTCAAACCTCAGAGGGAAGGAAGGAGAGGGTGGGGTAAGGAGGAGAGATCAACCAAAGGAAGTGTATGCATGCATATAAGCCTAACCAATGGACACAGACACCAGGAGGTGAGGGCATGAGTTGGGGGATGGGGGGAACAATGAGGGGATAAGGACACATATGTAATACCTTAAAAAATAAAGAGAGGTAGCAGAAACAAGAGTGGGTTTAGAAAGGCCTCTTCCGGCCCTGGC
This sequence comes from Antrozous pallidus, assembly GCA_027563665.1. Classification (NCBI taxonomy): domain Eukaryota; kingdom Metazoa; phylum Chordata; class Mammalia; order Chiroptera; family Vespertilionidae; genus Antrozous; species Antrozous pallidus. Next base: position 107,942,617 of record CM050512.1, on the reverse strand, counting down.
TGGGTAGCTAAGTTGGCTAGAGCGTCATCCCGATACACTAAGGCTGCAGGTTGGGTCCATGGTGAGGGCACATACAAGAATCAACCAGTAAATGCATAAATACGTGAAACAACACATCAATGTTTCTCTCTCCCCACCTTCTTCCTCCCTCTCTCTAAAACCCATCAGTAAATATAAATATGTATCTACTTTCAATTTAGGAAACACACTGTACTAGATTTCAGGTGTGAGAAGCACCTGAAATCGGGAGAGACACAGAGCTCAGAGTTTATTAGATGCTTACCTCCGAGAGAAGGGGGTGGTCACGTTCTGGAAGCTGCAGGCATGGAGGCTGAAGTGTGGACCAGGCTGCTCAGATCTATGGTGGTCAGCAAGAATGGCAGAGGAGGGGAGGCCCCAGAGAGCTCCTGGTCACCGTCCATGTACCGAGGACGCAGGTGGAGCAAGAGGAACCCTTCACAGCTCACAGTCCTTTAAGTGGGGAGAAACCTCCGTGACTCACAGCGGAAGAGTTCTGAGTTCAATGAATTGGCTCCACATTCGGGCTGATGCTAACCCAACCCCATCCACTAAGTGGCCGACAATCACACGGAAGACTCATTAATGAATGATTGACTAGCCGCGGTAGTGTGAGCACCAGTTAGCACTACTGCCCCAAGGACCTGCCGTCAGACCCAGTGTGTGCAGAACGAGAGTTTGTTTTTTAAAACGGCTAGCTTCACTTTTGGCTCTAGTCGATTGAAAATAATTTCTATTAAAGCTGCTTTTTCAAAGTAAGCTCCTGCTTAAAAAAAACAACAACACACACACAATAAAAACAAAAACACACAAAACAACCCAAGAAAAGATATGTCTATAGTTATTCAGAATGTATGCTTTAAAGTGTAGTCAATAAATATTTTGTATATTTATAGACAACATAACTGCAAGAAGTTATATATTAATGTAAAATATGGCTTTCGGTTAACTACATGGTTAAAATGTGAAGAAATTAAAGCTGAAATAGTATAAAGTACTATTAAGCGGAAAAGTAATAAATTATCACAATTTTTAAAAAAATTAACAAGGTGGAAAACTGTCTTAAAAATCGCTTATAGACAACTAGTAAGAGAGCATTGGTTTAATGATATCCTCGGAGGTCTGTGGTTTAGGAAGATTTCTACAAGTGGGTTAGGCTAAGAGGAGAAGACAGGGCCTCCATCAGGGATCCTGCGTCATCTGGCCTGGCCAAGATCCTCTTCCTTCCTCTATCTCAAGAAGGGAATGTAAAAAAAGGTCACAGCTCATAGAGGTCTTCTGGTCAGAGACGCTGATGACTTCCTTTTCTGGAAAAGTCTGTCCAAGGAAGGACACATCACCAAGCCTAGTCCAGTCTCTCTAGGTGGGAAGGAGGGTGATGGTGGGGTAGGACAGAAGGACAGACCCTCCACCTTCCTAGGAGGCTGTACTGCAGTATCTGGGAACTGACCTGAGTCCCGGGAGAGGCTCCTGGCTGCAGTTTTCCTCCGGACTATGGGAGGACTGGCAGAAAGGAGAAAGCCATGTGCAGAGGGCTCTGGGGTGGGGCTGGCAGGGTGACCTTGGAGGTCAGGAGCACTGACGCCTCTTGGGACATCAGGAGGGGCCCAGGGCTCCCTGGCATGACTCACTGGCACCTTTGGGCAAATGGAGGGTGCTAGAGAATAATTTGAATAATAAACATAAAACATCCCTCACCAAGTTAGAAAATCAAAGAGCAAAACAGATTGCAAGTATGTTACTTTAGGAAGAACAGAGCCAATAACAAAGAAATATGGATGCAGGAAAACAGAGACCAGACCGCAGGGCTGACTCTGTTCTCTCCTGAGACATTAAAAGATAAGAAGCTTTCATATTATATACTTTTATACTTACACAGTCTCTTAGTTCAACTCTGGCTTCTGATATCATTACCCTTTTATGGACAAAGATTGTGCCAGAAGGAAAAACCTGGCCCAGGATCACACAAGAAAGCCACCGAACCAGGATCTGAACCTCCCATTAACTACTACACCACTACATCCTGGGGTATCCTAAAGGCAGAAAACATCTGTATAAAATTTGTGTATAGTGCCTCCAGAACATAACATTAGAAATCAGAAGAAAAATGTCCCTTAAGCCCCACCACCTTAGTATTTTATTGATTTCTGTCTCCCCAGAGCACCCAGCTTGTCGCTCTGTACACGCCAGGCTTTATCCAGTCTCACTAAATGCTGTGTCTGTTCTGTTTGAGTAAAAAAGAGTTTAAAGGGGGAGATTCCCGGAATTACAAAACCAAGAAAGCTTTCTGGTTACAAAAGCAAATGTACACGAGGAAAGGAAGCTCGGGTTCCTTAAAACACTTGACCTGGTGGCTCCGAGAAGTGGAAATGGCCTCGGCCCAGCACCACCCCAGGCAGGTCCTACTCTAAGGCAAACACTCGGCCACTGGCAAAGCCACCACCTCCGCCCACAAGAGCCCGTCTGAAAACTTCCCCCGCAGAGGCTCACTTCACTCCTCCAGGGACAGAGCCAGGAAGGGAAGGACAGCAGCCTTGTTTGCTTACTGTTAAAATATTAAACATTACACAAACTGTTGAGTATTTCAATATTTGCTTTTTCGGTGAGCGATTGAATTGGTCCAGAGTGAGTGCATACTGTGGGCTGCTAATTTCTGAGAAGTCTCGATGGCACATAGAATTCCCCCCAAAATGGTTTTTCCAGTAGCTTTTGTTAAAGAGCTGTGGGTCGTGCCAGTTCACGAGCACCCACCGTTGTTCGGGGACCACTGCTCAGCAACACGCTTCAGTGCAGCAGTCTGCGGACCCCTATGGCCCATCGGTCCGAAAGGTTGGCGACTGCTGCTTAGTGCATCTTGAGGTGTCTAGACACTTCCAATTTTATTTGTTTATCTATTGATTTATTATTTTTTAATCCTCATCTGAGGATATTTTTTCCATGGATTTTTAGAGAGAGTGGGAGAGAGGAAGGGAGAGGGAGAAAGAGAAACATCCAGTGGTTGCCTCCCACATGTGCCCAGACAGGGGCCAAGGATCAAGCCTGCAACCCAGACACTTCTACTTTTTAGATTTGTGGGGATTTTCTTGTTCATTATGGGCTTAAATATGTCCTACAATTTATACATATGCTGGTGTAAAATAAAGTTTTATTTCTGCATATATGGAACAGGACGGTGCTAAATGCTTCACGAGAGTCACTGCTGAGCTATCCTCCAGACCAGCGAGCAGAAGCAGACAGGCACACACCCTATTACGTTCCTGTCATATCCCAGGTTCAGTACATCTCCTTCCATGGAGGCCTGACTTGGCACAGGTCCGGAGGGAGGAATGGATGGGAAGGAGGGGTCTCCATAAAGCCACAGCCATGCCTGCTGGTGTCAGGCAGAGAACAGACAACCACAGTTCTGCCCTCTTTACCACAGGTGTGCAATAGAGAGGGGGCCTGGTTGGGGTGCTGGCCAGGACTCGGCACTTTCCCTGAGAACCAAGGTGGGTGAGGATCTATCTCAGTTAGGAAAGCACTTCTTTATCAACACGGGGTCTGTAACAGCCAGCAGCATTAATGGTCGACATGCATACACACTGAAGAAGGCCTGACAAGAATTTAATTAATGTTTGCTGGTAGAAACTGTGGCCTTTTAGGATACACAAGACAAAAAAGCATTTACTAATCCAACAAACATTTGCCAAGTGCTCACTGTGTGATGGGCACTTTTACCAGGTAATAAGGATTTGGAAATGAAAATTCCAGCGTTCTTAATCCAAGGAGTTCACAGTCTGAATGTGTGCATGTACTATAACTGCTAAACATGAAGCCAAATAAAAGTATCATGAAATTCTGGAGAAGACCAAATTTGATGTGTGTATATGTGTACATGTACGTGTGTGTGTGCGTGTGTGTGTGTGTGTGTGTGTGTGTGTGAGTGTATGTGTAAGAGAGCTCTGGAAAGGCTTTCAGGAGGTTGTATGGGAGACTGGTCTCAAGTATATTATTTTTCCATTCTTATGTTTGGTTTATTTTTATATCAATATATGCAAGTTTGTTAAGTTAAAAATTCTGTTAAATGCAGTATACCTGCTTTAAATCAAAATGAAATTGCAGAAATATGCCCCTCTACCAGTGGTTGGCAAACTGCGGCTCGAGAGCCACATGCGGCTCTTTGGCTCCTGAGTGTGGCTCTTCTACAAAATACCACGTACAGTGAGATTGAAACTTCGTGGCCCATGCGCAGAAGTAGGTTTTCGGCTCTCAAAAGAAATTTCAATCGTTGTACTGTTGATATTTGGCTCTGTTGACTAATGACTTTGCCGACCACTGCCCTATACAAACATACATAAATATACAGGTAGATTTATATGTAAAAAAAAGTCTGATCAAAATATGCATAGCAAAACTGGTACTCTCTGGACTCACTGGGCCAGATTTTGCAGCATTTGGAGCACATTGGTCTCAAGTTTCTTATTAGTTGGGGTGGGAGGGCATTACTAGATCATGGAGAAAGAGTGTGTGTGGGAAACAGCAAGTAGTTTGGAGTGGCGATGGTGGGGGAACAGCAGGAAATATGCCAGAAAGGGAAGCCAACAAGGGCTTGGATGCTATGTCAAGAAGGGAGTTGGTGCCGAGACCGGTTTGGCTCAGTGGATAGAGCGTCGGACTGTGGACTGAAGGGTCCCGGGTTCGATTCTGGTCAAGGGCATGTGCCTTGGCTGCGGGCACATCCCCAGTGGGGGGCGTGCAAGAGGCAGCTGATCGATGTCTCTCTCGTCGATGTTTCTGGCTTTCTATCCCTCTCCCTTCCGCTCTGTAAAAAATTAATAAAATATATTTAAAAAAAAAAAGAAGGGAGTTGGGATGAGGCATGGAGGGAGAGGGTCTCTAAATGTGCAGTAATGCTACTTGTGGGTGTTTTGCTTTGCTTAATCTTTTACCCAGTACGTGATCCTTTTCTGGGGGCAGAGTGAACAGTAAATATGTGAAAATGTCTAATTCAATGAATTCTTCAGAGGAAATGCCCATATAACAATAAACACTGTCAAAAACAGGCTAAAACCAGCAGGCATGTTTATTGAGTATGGTCCCCCCCAGTGAATCCACTATTAGTCTCCAAGTGTGGTGAGCAAGATTATCTGCTGGAGTAAATGGGATGGTGAGAAATTTTATTTATAAGTATTTTTCTTTAAAAATGAGAAAAATTGGCTTTACTAATATTTTAAAAAATATTTTTATTGATTTTTAGAGAGAAGATAGTAGAGAGATAGAGAGATAGAAACATCGATGAGAAACACCTTCGACTGGCTGCCTTCTGCAGGGGATTGAGCCCACAACCTGGGCATGTGCCCTGACTTGGAATCAAACCAGTGAACTCTTGGTTCCCGGGTCAATGCTTAACCACTGAGCCACACCAGCAGGGCAGCTTTGCTGATATTTAATACATGGACAGACCCTGGCATACTGTTGGCCTGTGTGTCAGCAACAATGGGCACCTTGATGGAGGAGACATTCTGTGATACGGGGGTGATGGCAGGCCCTTCCCACTAGTTTAAGCTTTTCAGATGTGTTGGAGTTTACATACTTCAAGATAGCACGGTTGACGGACCTTGCATGCATATATGCAGGGCTCATGGACTCAAACAATGGGGCAATGAGGACCTGGACGAGGAGTGGGCTGGAGGAGATTAATGGGGGGAAAAGGAGACATATGTAATACTTTCAACAATAAAGGATTATTTTTTTTAAAAAGATATGGTTGAATTCAATTAAAAACAAAAATCAAACTCTTAAATAGCCGATGCATTATAATACTTTGTAGTGATTCAGGAATACCTGTGAAGATCTTTTATGACACAAAGGTTCACTGTTACCTTGTGATTTAGAACTTACAGAGGAAATCTGCATTTTCTTTCATGAAAAGTTCCAAATCTGGAGACCTTTTTCTTTTCTTTTTTTTTTTTCCAAGGGTAAATGACTGCAGCAGTGTGTCAGCTAGCTTATTTCTTTCAAGCCAACATACTCAAATCAGTCCCTTTAAGGAAAAGATGACAAGGCATGAGAGTTATGTCTTTTCAAAATTTGTGCCAAAAACAGAGCGTTTGTGAAAATGGATATTTGAAGATGTCTCCACAACTGTGTGACTGTGTTGCCAAGGATGCTGCAAGAGCACCAAATATCTACACCTGCACACCAAAAGCTTTGGGAACTAGATTGCAGCTTCCCTGAGGGCCCAGGGAAGAGCTCTTGCATGACTGGTGAGTGGGATTGAAAAACAAGTACTGGACTCAAAGCACTGGACTCTCTGTGTCCCCATAAGGTGTGTCATGTTTACAGGAACCAGGAACTGAAATAAACAGGACACAGAACCAGAACCAGACCTTTAAGTGCTGGAACATATATTTCATCATTTTATAAATGAGATGTAGATTTGATCACATGGTTTCTTTTAAAAACAGCATATGTTGGTGCAGTAGATTTTGTAGCATTAGTACATTGACAAAGTTAAATCGTGTTCACTAGTGTGTGACTACAAATTATAAATAAATATAATATACTAGAGGCCCAGTGCACGAAATTCGTGAACAGGGGAGGGAGGTTGTCCTCAGCCCAGCCTGCACCCTCTCACAATCCAAGACTGCTGGCTCCAAACCTCTCAGCTGCCTGCCTTCCTGATTTCCCATAACTGCTTCTGCCTGCCAGCCTGATGACCCCCTAACCACTTCCCTACCAGCCTGATTGATGTCTAACTGCTCCCCTGCCAGCCTGTTTGTTACCAACTTCCCTCTTCTGCCAGACTTGTCAACCCTAACTGCCCTCCCCTGTAGGCTTGATCACCCCCAACTGCCCTCCCTTGCAGGCCTGGAACCTCCCAACGGCCCTCCCCCTGCTGGCCATCTTGTGGTGGCCATCTTGTGTCCACATGGGGGCAGGATCTTTGACCACATGAAGGCAGCCATCTTGTGTGTTGGAGTGATGGTCAATCTGTGTATTATTCTTTTATTAGATAGGATAGAGGCCTGGTGCATGGGTGGGGGCCAGATGGTTTGCCCTGGAGGGTGTCCTGGATCAGGGTGGGGGTTCCCTTGGGGCATGGGGCAGCCTGAGGGGCCTGTGGTGGTTTGCAGGCCGGGCATGCCCCCAGTGACCCAAGCAGAGGCCTGGGATCTGGGATTTATTTATGTTCTACAATTGAAACTTTGTAGCCTGGAGTGGAGCCAAGCCTTTTGCTCAGTCCTTGGCAACAGCCATTTGGGTTTATTTAAATTCTATAATTGAAACTTTGTAGCCTGGAGTGGAAGCCTAGGCCAGCCAGAGCTGCAGAAGTTTGGCTTCCTCCATCCCCGGGGCAACCCTAGCCTCTGCTCTCTCCAGCTCCCAGCCTGCCACCATTTCTGTTGGAATATATGTATCTTCTATAATTGAAACTTTGTAGCATTGAGTGGAGGCCTAGCCCAGCAAGAGCAGGCAGAAAACTTGGCTTCCTCCATTGTCGGGGAAACCCAAGCCTCCCTCCTGCTCTCAGTGGCCACAGCCATCTTGGTTGGGGTTTATGTGCATATTTTCTCCTGATTGGCTGGTGGGTGTGGCTTGTGGTATAGCAAAGTGATGGTCAATTTGCATATTACTTTTATTAGATAGGATGGGGGATACATACTTAAGTTATTTTACACAAGAAAGTGCACAAAAAATAGTTTTTAGACAACTTATTTACACAAGCGGTCCTTGCATGAATGAGATGGGAAGAAATCCCGAAGGCTCAGTCATTACTGAGGGCAGACCTCTCCACACCTGTCCAGGCTGGGTTTGAGGCTGTGCTCATTTACACCGGGAGGCTCCGGTGGAGACCTAGTGTGCTGGTCTCTCTCTCAACACTACCACCAGCTCTGTTCAGGGCTGGGGGCAGTCACCTCCTCAGGATGACATGGCTCTGAGTTTACATCAAAACTTCTGGTGGGAGTTGGTAGGGCATATTTTTGCCAGAGATGTGGCCAAAGGGGGCTATTAGGAGAGAGTTCTATGAAATCTGTGCTGCTCCTTCCTTTAACACTTCTATATTTGTGTATATTTCCATGTCCATAATATTCGTGACAGTAGTGTATGACTGTAATTTATAAATAAATATATTATTTATACTCTTAAATTACATTCTTTTACAAAAGAAAGTGCTGCCTGCTTTTCTAACCGCTGCTTTTCTAGTCCCAGTCCTGCTAGTTCATCTGTCTCTCTAGGTGTAGGAAATGAAATAATGGGGCAACTGGAATCCCCAGGGAGAGGTAACCATGGATCTTCTTTAAGGAGCATGGCACACCTCATTACTCAGTTCCTGAAATGGTTCTCACCTGCCTGTTGACTCCAAATCTCTTCAAATGTGCAAATAACTCTGAGCCATTCATATACTGCACAGTCCCCCAGGATAGGGACTGACACACCTTACACTTTCCCACAGGTGTCTGGGCCTTCTAGGGTTTTGTCTGCTTGGAATACCACCCACCATATCTGTCTCCAGCTTCTGAAATCCCACCTGTTATTTCTCAGCCCAGTCCTAGCACCTCTGTCAATCAGCCACTGATAACCTTGGTTCAAGGGTTCTGCATCTTGTCTGAACAACAGAATCTTTTGGAGGAGCTTTAAGACAGAAACTGATGTCTAAGGCCCATCCCTGGAGATTCTGGACTGCTCTGGACATGGCTCTTTCCCAAGTGATTATAACGTTCAGCCAGAGTTGAGACCTTCTGCTCTTGCTGAAAGCTATCCCTCCACCTCTGGACATCTTCAGCAGCTTTTCTGGATGTCTTATGTATCACTTATCTTGTCCTGTCTTATGTCACAGTTACTTGCGAATAACTCGTCTCTTTAATTCTACCCTAACATCCCCAAGACTAAGGACTATGTCCAGGAAATCTTTCAATCATTCACAGAGCCTTTGCCCATGTATTCCTCGGAGTTCTAGAATGCTTTCTCCCTCAACAAACTTAATAGCAGAAGAGTCTACTGCCATCTCAAGAAGCAGGTCTGGAGAAGAAACTGTTAACTAGGAGTATTATGTGGGCGTATTAGTTGAGACTACGTCAAAACAGGGTCCTATGACACTGCCTGGGACATGCAGCATGGGCAGCTAACATCTTTTAAAAAACAGCTCGAGGTACCCTCTCTTGTTCCAAAAGGCTGTCTCATTAGAATTGTGGCAGATCACCTTAGAGAGGGAATGATGCAATCCTATTTGTCAGATGGAACAAGCAAGTGTTGTTGTTTTTTTAAATTCTCAGAGAAGTTCAAAAGATGGGGGAGGGAGGATTCTCACGGCATCCATTTTTACCTATTTTCTTTTTTTCTTACATTTCTCTTACATTGCAAACTTCCTAAAGGAAAATAACTTTCACCCTTTCAAGTTTACAAAAGGCAGCATCAAATATACTGAATCAAATGGTAGAGTTGCTCAGGAGAAAAGATCATTAACTTTTTCATTTGAACCTTGTCTCAGCCTCCATGTGCCAGGTACTGGCTATGTGCTGGGAATGCAAGAGCAAACAAGAGCCAATCAGTGCCTTCACGGAGCTCACAGTTCCAGAGGCAAAGGGACAGACAAACATAAACAATCCTATAAGGCAACAGCTTTAATTGGATCATGTCCAAGGAAGTGAGGAGAGGGCATCCATTCCTGTACAAACATACACTGGCCCTAAACCCTCCTGCAGGAGACTGGCCTTGCCCTCATTAAGCTTATAGAGTGCTGTGTGAGGACAGATAGCTGTGCAAACACAAATTACACCAAATCAGGACTGATCATAGACACCCGAAGGTTGTACTTAGGGTTGTTGAGGCCTCTCCACTTAGACCAGGTGTACCCTTCCTGCTGTCCCCCACACAACCCCCACCACCAACAGTGGACCCCTGGATCCTCTCAACGGACTCCTGTTCTGAGATTGAGGGGTTGGGAGCAAGGCGAGTCCAGTATGGGGAAGGATTACCACCCACACTGGGACTCTGCACCGAGAGATGAGCCAGCAGCATTCTTGGAGGCCCTGCCCAGGCTCCCCAGCCTGGGACGCAGCCGGACTCTACCAGACAGGTGTTGAGAGTGCCTGCTGGATGAATGTGCCAGGTCTTATCTCGGCTGGGCACAAAGGATTCCGCGGCTATTCTACGTCCGGGAAGGTTTAGGTTTCTCCGAGGGAGGCCGGGTGGCTTCAGCGACCTGCCTGCAGGGATGGGGACACGCCCAGAGAGGTTCGAGCGGTGAGGAAGCCTTAGTCAGGGCGACCTGGCACTTCGGGGAGATGCACCTGCTGGGTCGGCGCGGATGGGCACGGGCAGAGCGGGGGCGGTGCAGGGTGGTGGGGCTCCGGGGCAAGTCGGCTGGGGCTGAGGGGCGGCCGGGGCGGGGAGCGGCTCCGCAGCCGCGCGCGCATTTGCGGCGGGTCCTACGGCACTCACCGACCCTTGGCACCGGGGATGCGGCGGCCGGCGCTCTGCCCTCTCGCGGGGTCCACTCCTTCGGCTCCCAGCTCCGCTCCAGCCTCGCGGAGGAAGCCGTCACGGAGAGGAGGGGGCGCCGGCGACCCGTCACAGGACAGACAGACCTGGCCGCTCAGGATCCTGCAGGGGGCGCGCCGGCCAGCTCGCGCGTGCGCCTTGGGCCGCCCCTGCGGGTGCCCCTCCCTCCCCAGGACGCCCCGCCCCGCCCCGCTCGCGCCTGCGCAGTGCCTCGCTCGCCGGGCTGTGGCCCGCAGAGGGCGTGCGACGTCCGGCCCCGCGAGGTTTCGGACGCTGAGCAGGATGATCCGTAGGTGCTGCGAAGCCACTGAAGCAGTCGATGCCGAAACCTTGACTTTCGTTGGCTTCCTTCCATTTCCCCTTCAGCACTGTCTTTTGCTGGGTGTGGGTGCCCCTTCTCCTCACGACCTCTAACTCGGCCTCACCCTCTTGGTGGGCAAGCTCGTCTTTCGGGTCGGAGACCCTGTTGGGCCTGGTGCTGACGGCTGCTGGGGCGAGTGAGGCCCTGGGAGTGTCAGGAACCTTCTGGAAAACGGCCGTAGGGGTGGGCAGGAAGGCCGGGCATCCCGGGATGTGACCATGGCGACTGGGTGCAGTTCAAAAGGGTGGGGAGACAAGGGGGTCCCGAGATTGGGTCAGAATCACCTCAGGCAAGGGAGTCGCAGGTTAGTGTTCCAAGGCCAAGTCGGGGTCGCCTTGGGTGAGGATGATTCCGGAGCTGGATTGGGTTGGGCTGGACCCAAGGGGAGCGAGGTCGGGTTGGAGTCACGTGGGAACGATAGGGTCCCGAGGCAGGACTAGGGACCATCTGTGCAGGAAGGGTCGCTGGACAAGGGCAAGGTCACCTGGGACTGAGAAGGTTCCAAGGCCTGGATGGGTCACCTGGGGTTGGAGGGTCTCGTGGCAGGGGCGGAACCGGTGAGGGTGGTCTGGGCTGGAGTGTGGACAGCACGGCCAACAGTCACCAAGGCCTGGCCCACTGGTGTCTGGGTCTCCAGGACTGAGGATCCTACAGCGGCCGGAGGGACACCCCTCCTCCTGGTCTCCAGCAGTTCCTATCAGCAGTTGCTCGGCCACAGCTGGCCGGCCAGCACCTGGGGTGCCGCCTGCTGGCCAACCGGCTCCTGTGTCTGCTCTCAGCACACCTCCGGATCAGGATGCCAGTGAACGGCAATGACCTAAGTCAGGTGTATTCTCCTGCTACGTGAAAACCCCCTTTCTATGGGTTAGTGATTGAGTGTCTCCATGCCTCAACTTGGTTTTCTTTAAAAAAAATTTTTTTTAATTGTTGATAGTATTATCATCTGTCTGCCATTCTCCCTTGTCCCCTCCTTTCCCCATTTGATTTCTTCATTGCACTTTTCATTATCCGAAGTGATACTTGCTTTTCTTCCCTCTAACTCCCTTACCAGAAGTTGGTCCCCATAAAGAAAGGCGTTTTGTCTAGTTGACTGTATTCCAGGGCACTAGAATGCCTGGCACACAGGAGGTACTTGGGTGGCTTCCTTGGCAGTTTGGTCTGTGGCTCTATTTCCGCTGGTTTCAATTGTCTTCTCTTTCTGATGTCCTTTGCAGTGCACTACGGCAACTGCTCTTGGGAGCCAGATGACCTCTAACAAGGCTAAAATCTCTTTCTTATTTTTAATGTCCTTTCCGGCTAAAGTTGGTAACTCTCTTTCCTGGTCCCCATCGGAGGGCCTGAAGTAAGGCCAAAAGTTTAGCTTTTTGTACTGATGTCCCCTGTTCAGGAACTGTGCCCAAATGGTGTGGTCCAGGGTGACTACCACTGCCCCTGCATATCAGATTCCATCCTGAACATAATTGCTCCCGTCCGTGAACAGTACCTTGTCTGGTGATGATAGCGGGACATCTGTCAGGTCTGTTACCTCTAAGCAGTCATGAATGGATTCCTCCAGATCATCATCTGGGAGCAGGCTGGCAGGGCTGATGGCCAGTGTCTTATGGAACCGGATGCGGGGCTGGTCTAGGAGAAGAGCTTGGCACTGGGCGATCCTGGGGTTTGACGTCCATTTCTCCAGAGCACCTCAAAGGAGGCCCTCCACAGTATGGGGTGTTGTCAGGGCTAGTTCCTGGCCCAGAGTCAGCTTATCTGCCTCCTTTACCAGCAATGCTGTGTTGTCCACAGCCCAGAGGCACGCTGGCCACTCTGTTGCCACAGGGCCTAGTCTCTTAGACAGATAGACCACAGGTCTCTTCCAGGGACCTAGAGTCTGAGTGAGAACCCCTTTTGGCAATATGCCCCTTACCTCACTCACGTAGAGGTGGAAGGGCTTGGTGACATCTGGCAAGGCTAGGGCAGGTGCTGAGACAAGAGCCTTCTTTAGCTCCTTAAAGGCCCATTGTTCCACTTCAGTCCTGTTCAGCGGCTCAGCTGGTGTGGTGGTGGCTTGCAATTGGACTACTACAGGAGCTTGATGACTTGCCAACCCTAGGGAGTTGTTTTCTGCCCAGACCATAGGATAAAGATGTGGTAATTCCTCCAAGTAGGTGGAGGGCTTACGCTCTTCCTCTGGCACTGCTTTTCCCATTTCCTGCTAGCGATATTCCTCTGAAAGAGGAGAGGTTAAAAGTACAGGGAGGGAGGATGTAACCAGACTTGGGCTCCTTGGGTCCACGGTGAGGTGTGCTCTGTCCCCTTCAAAGGATATGGTGGCATTTAAGTCGGGGGTACAGGCATTCTAGCATGACCAAAAATGGACGCATTACCATGTTCCTTCTGAGGCCCACAATCTTTTTGATGTCCAAGGAAAACAGGCAGTTTGTCTGGTGGCTTCCTCGACTGATGTCTCCTTAGAGGTTACAGGTCCCATCGGCTCTGTCGAGACTGAATAGGAAGCCCCAGTGTCCACCAGGAGACTAACAGACCTGCCCTCCACTTGTGAGGTTACACTGGGCTCCTTGGGAATTAAATGGAAAGGAGTCCCTGGCCCTGTCAGTCCTCTTCCTCTAAGTTAAAGACTCTTGGAGTCTGAGTCTCTCCTTTTGCTTCCCTAGCTAACCTGCCAGGACATTCTCTCTTCCAATGCCCCTGCTTTTTACAGTAAGCACACTGATTCTTTCCTGTTTCCTACCATTTCTTTCCTTTTCTTCGTTCCTTTCTCGTCACATACACTAACCTTTACAATTTCAAATTAGCCTTCAAACCTTCTTTCTATGTCCTTCAAAGATGCATAACCATGCCTCAACCCTTCCTTAAGTATTGTAAAGACAGAGGGAGGAGGGAACCTCCAGCCACTTGCATTCTAAACTGCCACATTTTCCCTAGAGATAAAGATCTCAGTTTCTGATAAGCCTGAAAAGGGGGATGGGGGAATTCCTAGCTGCCCCTTTAAGCGCCCTAACAGAACATGGTAAAAAGTGTCCAAGGAGTCGCTGGAGTTCTTGGGTCTCATGGGGGTGCAGGAAGTCACAAGAGAATTTCTCTCCTTGCAGTCGCTGCATCTAACTACTCAAAACAACTCCTGGAGGGGATGAGTACCAGGTGGGTGGAGGCTCAGATCCCAGGTGGCAAATGGAGGTGCTTCCATCGAGGGAGAAGTCTGCAGTCCTTCCCCCTCAGTTTCTATTGAGAAAAGCGGTTGCCTCCTGCCAACGAAGGTAGCGTGGGGGGAGGAACTAGTGACCCTCACACTGCAATCAGACTCCCTGACCTCTCTGAAAAGCCCCTCTGCTTCAGTGTGTTTCCATTAAAGAGTACTTATTTTAAAACTAATAACTCAAGAGTTGCCACATACAAAAAAGGAACAAGTGGCCTACAAAACATTTTCTTTTCCTTCTAAAGGTTTTACAAGGTATTGCAGTCATTAACCATATTAAACTCAAATGGCCAATTGACACAAAGAGTTCTGACACCGTTCCTCCACCACCAATTAAAACTGGGTGACGGCAGGTGTCAGAAATAAGATTCATTTATTTTCTGGGCAGGCTTGGTGACTTTGCCAGCTCTGGCTTCCTTCTTGTATATAGTTAACTTTAGAATTTGGTCCCTGCTTTAAAGCTCTTCGGACCACAATTGTTACAACTTTATCAAATTAATAAACATAGACAGAAATTTTGGTGGGGCAATTCCCCTTCTGACAGAGAGCAAGCAACCCTAGGAAAAAGGAATCCCAGTGGCCACTTGGGGAGGTTTGCTATCTGTCAGAGCACTCAGCCTTAAATAAACCAAATGTTTCCCTTTTTTCTTCTCACAGACTTCCATACTTACATGAACAAATAATTATACCCAGGCAGACAAACAAAATATCAAGCAAACATACTCATGTTTCAGGAAAACGAGAAATGGCACTTATATTGGACAAAGGAAACAAGCTTAATAGGTGCAACAAACAGATAAATGCCCCATCCTACAACCTAGGGTCGTGATGGCGAGCTTATCACACGCGTGTCAGCCATTTTCAATGACACGTGGCCACATGCGGTCACATACAGAGAAATATGGAGTCGCATGCCGAGAAGGATGCTTCATCCTTGGCTACTGCACGGCCAGGTGCAATAGCTGAGGATGAAACATTTTCTGTAGTGTAGACACTCTGTGCCGGAGGTCTGTAGGCCAAATCAACAGAACTCTGCCACAAAGGGTCTGGTTAGGCCGTTAGGGGATCTTTGACCTCACTTTCGGCCAGCAGAGCAGGGAGCAGTGGAATGCTGCAGGGAACACATCTCTGGGGACCCTGTGATCGCCATTACCAGCAACCACATAACCACAGCAACCATCATCCAATCTACTGTTCTGGGGTGTCGTGGATTTTTAATTGACCATCATTACTGAGATAAGTGAGGGGGAGACTGGGAGAGGCGAGGGCCTGTGCAATGGGTGCTGTTTCCCGCCATTAGAAATAGCGGCAGCCATCTTAATTTTATATAAGAACATCATTTTGCAGCACAGTGCGGACTCAGCACTATTACTGTTGTGCATCCTTATTAACTCCTACTTCTGTTTATTAACCCTGCCCTTTCCTAAAAGACAGTTACATGTGCCATCTTGTGGTCAGTTAGGCTAGTTAATCCCTAATTGCCTACAGGGATAACAGGCTATCTATAATTCTATCTTCTGTCACTGCCTCCCTGATGGAGAACCCAAAAAATAAAAAAACAAGGTTAAGTAAAGAAAGTGGTAGTAGCAGTAGCCGACCCTTTCAAGAGACATGGACCGAGATGTATGGCATTATAGAAAAAAATGGCAGATCATTTTGCATTCTATGTACTGAAACAGTAGTAAGCAGAACGTGGAATATAAATAGACATTTTGAAACTAATCATTCCCAGCTCTTGAAAAAAAGTGAAGATGAAAGGAAGAAATACACTTCCAGGCAGCTACACCATTATAAGAGCCAATCTAATTCCATCCTTAAATTTATAAAAGGCTGTACAAATTTAACATCTGCAAGTCTGAGCATTGCTCACTCCATAGCTCAGCATGGAAAAGCACTCAGTGAGGGAGAATTAATTTTTTAAATATATTTTATTGATTTTTCACAGAGAAGAAGGGAGAGGAATAGAAAATCAGAAACATCAGTGAGAGAGGAACATCAATCAGCTGCCTCCGGCACACCCCCTACTGGGGATGTGCCCGCAGCCAAGGTACATGCCCATGACCGGAATCGAACCTGGGACCTTTCAGTCCGCAGGCAGACACTCTATCACTGAGCCAAACCGGTTTCGGCAGTAAGGGAGAATTTATTAAGGAAACTCTCCTAAGATGTGCACCAGTTCTATTTCACGATATGCAGAATAATTCTCTTAATGCAATTATTAAGACAATATCTGAGTTACCACTCAGTAGAAATATCATAAAAGACCAAATAATGAGACTGAACACAAACGTACAACATCAATTACAGAGAGACATAAGTAATTGTAAATATTTTTCAATCTCTCTTGATGAAACTACTGATGTCACATCACCTGCTCAGTTGGCCATTATTGGTCGATATTTGAGAGAAGAGTTGATAAAGTTAGCATCAGTGCCAACAAGTCCATCAGGAAGTGAAATATGTAAGGTTGTTATACGAACATTTTGTGACCTAAGCATTGATATCTCTAAAGTTGTGTCAGTGACGACAGATGGGACACCAAACATAGTGGGGGAAAAAGTCGGATTTGTCAAATTGCTTACAGAAGCTATTGGATATCCGATTGTGCCTTTTCATTGTATTATCCATCAGGAGGTTTTATGTGCCAAGGCAGGATTCACCGACTTAAACGACTTAATGTCAGTTGTTACAAAAATAGTTAATTTAATAGCTGCTCCCCCCCTTCACAAGCGAGAATTTTCTACACTTTTACTGGAGGTTGATTCCACCTACAGTGGACTGCTGATGTACAATAATGTAAGATGGCTGAGCCGAGGCAAAGTTCTTGAGCGCTTTGTGGAGTGCTTTGAAGAAATTAAGGTATTTCTTGAGAATAAGGATCTGGGAAACTTTTCTCAGCTCAGTGATGATAAGTGGGTCAACACCCTGATATTTTTTACAGATCTCTCTGTTCATATTAATGAACTGAACTTAAAGTTACAAGGTTTTGGCAAAAGTATTGACGTTATGTTTGGATACATAAAAGCTTTTGAAGTAAACTTAAAATTTTTAAGCGAGATGTAGAAACTAAAACTTGAAAGTATTTTCCTCAAGTAACAAAGTATTTTGAGAAGGCCAGTGCAGCTGTACAAAATGAAATGGAACCCTTGCATATAAAGTACCAGCATGTTTTAGAATCATTACTTGACCAGTTCAGTGATAGATTTAATCAATTTAGAAGCCTAGAATAGGCCATAAAAATAATTAAGTATCCTGATGTAGTAGTCTACAGTAGTTTGGAATTAAGTGGTTTCCAATGGATGCAAATTGGTGATTTGGAGATGCAACTTGCAGAATTTCAAGACAGCATCTGGGCTCAGGTGTTTGTAGACTTGAGGTCAAAGCTTGAGAATCTGGAAAGGTGCCGCTTGGAGAATCAAGAGGAGTGCCACTACGAACAGGAAATTCGGAGTGCCTGGAACCAATTACCAGACACTTTCAGCACCCTGAAAAATATAGCAATGGCTTTACTCACAATTTTTCCCTCTACATACTTTTGTGAGACCTTATTCTCAGTGTTAAATAATATCAAAACCAACAAAAGAAACAGATTGACAGTTGAAGTTAGTAGCGCTTGCTTGGGCTTGAAGTGTCCAAAATACCAACCTTCAATTGAAGGTTTAGCCAATGAAATTCAGCAACAAAGAAGTCACCGATAGGCAGGTTAGTTAAAGAATTCCCCCTCCCCCTCACCTATCTTAGTTCACTACACCCCACACAAGTTAAATAATATCAAGACCAACAAAAGAAACCGACTGACAGATGAACAAAGAAGTCACTAAGCAGGTAAATTAAATAATTAGTTTTTGGTTTATTAAATATAGCTATATATTGCAATTATACATTTTTGTTATTTAACCTATAAATATAGGGAAATTGTTTTTTTTCTCGAAGTGACACACCACCTGAGTTATGTTCGGTTTTTTAGCCAGTTTTGATACAACAAGCTCAAAAGTTTGCCCATCACTGACCTAGGGAGTTTCTCGGGAGCTCAGTCTGCCTCCTATAATGAGGATGGGACCAGCAGGGGCAGCACCCCCAACATCCTGGGGGAGGGAAAGGGCTTGCAAAACAAACTCCGAGGCCGCCGCCACCGCTGCCGCCACAGGTCACTGGGCAGGACCAGTTCTTGAAGGGAAAAAAAAAAGCTTAAAACCGCTCCCAGAGTCCGACAAGGACTGGGAGGGGAAAGTCATCCTGCACTCCGGCATTGACGTGGGAAAAAAAGAGTGCTTAGTCGGGGAGGTGAAGGTTACACATAGAAGGTTATTTCAGGAGAGGTGAAACCCTGCAAGGAACCTTGGTAAGAAGATCAGTAATCCAGTCGCACAGTCAAAGGCCAAACAGGAAGGAAAAAACCACTCAATGTCCTCCAAGAGGATTTTAGCAAACGAACAACAAACTAACAAAACTTTGACAAATCATAACCTAACAAATGATACACACTGGGCCCAATTATGACAACACCAAGCAAAAAGTCCTGACACAACCTGGGAGGGGAGAGAGCCTCTGGCCTGCCCAGCGAGGATCCCTCTCCCTCAGAAAGGAAGGAGAGCCTCCAGCCCACTGAGCTGGAGTCCCTCTCACCTCTTCCAGGAACCTCGCACTCTCACACCTGTCCCAGGCTGAGGACACTCTGTCTGAAGGTTATGCTGCTTCTAGCTCTCCGACAGACTCTTACCCTTGAGATCTCAACCTAGGCACCTTTCTCCTATGAGACTGGTCTTCCCTTTTTAAATAAATCCTTGCGGCTTTCACCTCTGGCATTGATCCCCGGAAAGGAAGGAGAGCCTTCAGCACGCTGAGCCGGGGGTGGGGGGGGGGGTCCCTCTCTCTTCCCCACAAAGGAAGGAGAGCCTCCAGCTCACCAAGCGGGGGTCCCTCTCTCTTCCTCAGAAATCTCCCTGGGGAACCTCCAAACGTTGTGGGGCGACTTCCATGACCAGTTGCAAATAACCATGGAGGTGGTTAAGTTGGTAATAAGCAAGCAAGGATTTATTGAACTGGCCAGGAGGTCGAGAGGGCACCACACCAGTGGAGGCGAAACACTCACGACCATGCCATCCCAGGTGTAGGCAGTCCTTTTAAAGGCTCTTAACCATAAATTTTCATTGTTTTAAATTCCGAAAACAGCTTTCAAGGTCGTATCTGGAGTAGGAAGGTGCCAGTGGATTATGATTGACTCTTTTGCCTGCTTCTTACCTCTAACCATGCCTCCTGCTGGACGTAGGAATGCAGTCCTATCTCATGAAAGCAGATGGTATAGCTCAACCCCTGGCGCCACTGAGTCAACAGGAATCAATCTTTCAAAATTCAAAACAGCAGTTTTACCTCAGATGAATGCTACTATATTTCAATCACATCCAAGTTACCACTACATTATAGGGCAGCCATCAATGAGAGCAACCTGAGGAGTAGCTGAGCAGAAGTCTTATAACTAAGAATATAAAGAAGAAGCCAAGATGAGGCAGGAAGGAGTAGAGGAGACGTGGATTGGCAGGTCCTACACACAGGTGTGGTGAATAAGGATCAGGGGGATATCTTGGCTGTGAGTGAGAGTTCCTAATTCCTCATCCAACTTCCCAGTCTGGGAAGAGGAGTTCTCATAGTATCTGGCTGTGAAAACCACCAACCTGAGTGAGACAAAGGACTGATGGAGTCCCACACATTCCTCTCGAGAGGCCCACATCGGAAGTCACTTGCTCACAAACTTGTTCTCTGTAAGTTCCAGGGAAGGAGCAGCAGCTTGAAAGCACCAGGAATACACAAGGAGGAACTGGATTGATTAGCTTCAGGGCAAGGGCTGGAGGGGGCAGGGATCAGGACAGTTCTCTTAGGGGACGGAAGCCCTGCAGGTGCCACTGTTCCTTGGTTGACCCCTCTCTTCACCCAGCTTACATTTGCAAGCAGACATCAAATATGAGTTCTCCATTAACCTGAATAATACTGTTGGACCCACCTTGGTGATTCCCTGAGACCCTGTCCGACCCAACTCATGTGCCCCGGAGCTGCTTCCAGCTGCTTTTCCATATGAGCAGCCTGCCTCGGCTCAAACTGCAGGCAGTTGTTTTTTAAATATGTTTTCATTGATTTCAGAGAGGAAGGGAGAGGGAGAGAGAGATAGCAACGTCAATGATGAGAGACAATCATTGATTGGGTGCCTCCTGCATGCCCCAAACCCTCCCTTCCCCCATGGAGTCCACAACTCAGCCATGTGCCCTTGACTGGAATCGAACCCGAGACCCTTCAGTCCATAGGCCAACACTCTATCCACTGAGCAAAACCAGTTAGGGCAGTGGTCAGCAAACTGTGGCTCATGAGCAACGTGCAGCTCTTTGGCCCCTTGAGTGTGGCTCTTCCACAAAATACCATGTGCAGGCTTGCACGTACAGGGCAATTGAAATTTTGTTGCCCATGTGCAGAAGTCGGTTTTCGGCTGTCATTTCAATCGTGGCACTGTTGGTATTTGGCTCTGTTGACTAATGAGTTTGCCAACCACTGAGCTAGGGCACCAAACTGAAGACTTTCCTAAAATCTCGCAAAAGTCCATAAACCCCAAAGAAGCAGCACTGGCCTCGGTGTGCCCTCTATCTCTTGCTAAGCAGTTCCAAGCTCAGTACAACTGGACTCAACTTGCATTGTAAATTTCAACTGGACACCAAGCCTGGCATAACCTGTGGTCATTGGTGGCTTGGAGCACAGCTATAGCTAAGTGACCACAAGGTTGGCACAAGGGCGTCTGACTTCAGCTCGCATCATGGTGATCACCAGAGGATTCCAAGCCAAGTACTAGTGGTAGTTGTCCTCAGTTCAATGCATAGTCTCTCCCAAGCACCTCCAAGCCTACCCAGCACAAGTGGCAACCAATCACAGATCACTTTGTAGCTCCTACCAAGAAACTAATGGTATAAATGGTGACTGACCTTGACCTCCACCGGGATCCTTCCCAGAGACTCCAGAACCAATGTATCTGGTGGTCAGGTTCAGACCACACGAGAACACTACCCAACCAGCTCCACAAACGACACACCTGAAAGTAGACTTGTCTGGATCAGCCCCTGCTCAACTTGTCTGCTGTAGTCACAGCCAGCCCTGACAGTCAGTCAGCCTGATGGTCAATCCCACTAACTGATGTGCCAACAACTACTAAGACTCAACTACAATAGAAGGGCACACACAACCCACACAAAGGACACCCTGGAATACCTGGGTCTGGTGATCAAGGAGACTGCACCAATGGGTCTCTCTACTATATAAGGCCACTCGGCCAATTCTGAGAGACAATAGCAGGCCTACCTAACATAGAAACACACAGAGTCAGATAAAATGAGATAAAGAAACATGTCCCAAATGAAAGAACAGAACAAAACTTGAGAAAAAGAACTACACAAAATGGAAATAAGCAATCTACCACATAGAGAGTTTAAAATACTAGTTATAAAGATGCTCAAATAGATGAAACAGTGAGAATTTTACCAGAAAGATAGAAACCATTAAAAAAAAAACCAGTCAGAAGTGAAGAATATAATAACGGAAGTAAATAATACATTACAAGGCATCAATAACAGAATTGATGAAACAGAGGATTAAATCAACAATATGGAAGACCATTGAAACTGAGACTCAAACGTTTTTTTGTTCTTATACATTTATTTCTAGTATGCAGAGGCAAGATATTTTTGAAGAAAAGAAACAGGGGAGAGTGATTGATATAGAGGCAGGGAGGCATTGAACAGGCTGTCTAGCTACAGGGGGAAGGCTGGGGTGGATGGGAGGCGGATGCTGGGGGATATCAACTGAAGGACTTGTAGGCATGCATATGAGCATAACCAATGAATGAAAGACACTGGGGCAGGGAGGGGGGCAGGTGGGGACATGTGCTGGGCGGTAGGGGAGGCTGGGGGGAGGATAATTGTGGGGAGAAAAAAAGGAAAACGTACTACTATTAAATAAAAGTTATACTGCAAAAAAAGTAAAATTAAATTAAATTAAATTTTTAAAAAACAATATGGACGACAAGATAAGAGAGAACACCCAACTGGAACAGCAAAAAGAAAAAATAATGTTTAAAAAAATGAGGCTAGTTTAAGGGACCTCTGGGACAACACTTGTGTATCAACATTCTATATATATATGATTTCAGAGAGGAAGGGAGGGGGAGAGAGAGGGAGACATGTCAATGATGAGAGAATCATTGATCAGCTGCACACCCCACACTGGGGATCGAGCTCGCAAACCCAGGCAAATGCCCTGACCAGGAATCAAACCGTGACCTCCTGGTTCATAGGTTGACACTCAACCACTGAGACATGCTGGCTGGGCATAGAAATTTGAATTCATTATATATATATATTTCAAATTACATATATATATATAATTCAAATTATATATATATTTCATAGAGAGAAGTAGGGAGAGAGAAAAAAAATCAATGAGAGAGAATCACTGAGCCACCGACTGAGCATAAAACAGAAATTTGAGGAAATATTCTTCCAGTATTAAACAAGTATTATGTGCTGGGGGGTAGGGGAGGCTGGGGGGAGGATATTGGGGGGGAGGAAAACATATGTACTACTATTAAATATAAGTTATATTGTAAATAAAATTTTTAAAAAAACAAGTATTACTCTGTTCAATAAAAACGTTGCTCATCTCATGGACAAATGAAGTTCTGACATCCATCTCTGTTGTTTCACTTTTATCTCAAGTATTGTTCATGAAAACATCAACCAACATCCTTGTTAGAACTCTACTCAGAGAGCTAGCTGGCTGTTAAACCAGCTAACACACTGCTGCCTCCAGCCCACAGCCATGGGAGGGCGCCACTGTGGCAGCACCTTCAGCCTTCTGCCCTAGGAAAGCCTTCAGAGGACTTCAGTGGAGGCCAATAGCGCCCCTGCAGCCTGGAGAGAGGCCTTGGGAAAGAACCAGTCAACCACCCCACTCCCAGGTTCCTGAACCACACAACACTATGTGAGGTAATAAATGTTTAGTATTGTTTTAAGTTGCTAAATTTTGGAATAGTAGCAGCAATAGATAACAAATACATCATCTTCGACAGAACTGCACTGAAGGGGAAAATGAGTCAAAAAGGACTGGATTATTTTGTTGTGACCAATTCCCTGAAGTAGAATAACTGACCCAGTGACTATGAATAAAAATTTGTTTCTTGAGTTATTAACAGTTTTCTGCCAACAACAAATATATCTTTTTCTTAAAATAGATATTAAGTAATATTTCATTTCTGTTTTAATTTGCATGTGGTGTCTTTTAAGGAAAAGAATTGATCTACTCATGCTAATATTGCCTCAGTTATTTGGAAAAGCCATCGGTCAGTTTAATACTTAGTGCTTACATAAGAACTAGCTATACTTGCTAGTAGTTATAATCTATACACAGCTCCCTCTTTCTTTATTATTCTTGTCCTAACTTCTTATTTACTAGTATTTTAAATATATTTTTATTGATTTCAAAGAGAAAGGAAGAGGGAGAGAGAAATATCAATGATGAGAGAGAACCATTGATTAGCTGCCTCCTGCATGTCCCCTATTGGGAATCAAGCCCACAACCCAGCCACGTGCCCTTGACCAGAATCGAACCGGGATCCTGAGATCTGCAGGCCGACGCTCTAGTCACTGAACCAAACCTGCTAGGGCTTAACTTTTTTTTTTTTTCCAAAATTTACATGACTTATTTTTTTAATTCAAACAAAATGAAATGTGTTGCGATTTTGAGAATTTGATTTCTTTTTGTTTTTTGTTTGGTTTAGGGTTAGTAAGGTGGTAGATTCCAGTACAGAGTTCCAAGCCATCAAACTTCCTTCTGTCTATTCTCATCCCTGATTAGCAGATTTCCTGTTAACAGAATTAAACGTCTTTATTCAAGGATCTTCTCAATATATTCTGGCCTACCAATCCACCCAAACACCGGGGAGAACAAGTATTTCTAATGCATGCAAAAAAGCAGTTTTGGCTTAATTCTTGGAATCATGCTATTATTCTGTCAAGAAGTATATGTCAACCTTTAACAAAGGCTTAAGAAAAGAAATATGCAGATTTTAGGCATAAAGACAGGCTGTATTCCATTTCAGCAATACCATGCTCTCTTTTCGTTCAAAGGCAAAATTTGGCGTGTTTCTTTTTTACCAGGATTAATGCAATGGAAGAAAGTATCAAAAAAGATCACAGAAAAGATCTTGTCCATTCTTCCGACCAAGAAGAAGAAACAATAAAAACACTAAGTCTAGCCCTAACTGGTTTGGCTCAGTGGATATAGCATCGATCTGCGGACTCAAGGTTCCCAGGTTCAATTCCGGTCAAGGGCATGTGCCTCAGTTGTGGGAATATATTGAGATTTGTGGGAGGGTGCGCAGGAGGCAGCTGATCGATGTTTCTCTCTTATCTATGTTTCTCTCTTATCGATGTTTCTAACTCTCTCTCCCTCTCCCTTCCTCTCTGTAAAAATAATAATAATAATAATAATAATAATAATAAATATATATATATATTTAAAAAACAGCAACACTAAACCTACTGGCCAAAAAGCATATTTAATCTTTCTTTTTCATCTTTCATTGTGAAACAGATCATGTACTGTACCACCTGGAATTTAAAAATTTTTCAAATATATTCTTATGAAATATAGGGCCAACCTGTAATATTCTTCCAATGATGAAAAAAAGAGTATTGTGAATTTTATAAGGTGGTCTTAATTTAGCTTTCTACAAGGTATTACTGAAAAATAATGAGACTGATTTTCATGGGTTAGTGAAGAGGTTAATTTCATTGTTTCATTATCTTGAGTCACATATTAAAAGGAAGCTGTCATCTATGGAGCCTCTGAGTTGGAAAGGGCATTAGGGGTCACCTAGACCAGCCACCTGCACTATGCAGGAGGCTATACTGCAACCCCCAACAAGGTTCTATCCAGCCTCCACTTGGCCACGCTTTGCTTTTGAAGACAGTTCTGCAGTCTTCCCAGGAAGTTTTTCTCAGGGTGTAACTTGAGACAAGTCAGTAACAGTGCCTTCACATCCCCCCTTTTCAAAAAATATTTTTTTCATAATTTCAAAGAGAAAGGGAGAGGGAGTAAAAGATAGAAACATCAGTGATGAGAGAGAATCATTGATTGTCTGCCTCCTGCATGCCCCCAAATAGGGATCAAGCCCGAAACCCAGGCAAGTGCCCTGATTGGGAATCGAACCCATGACCTCCTGGTTCACTGAGCCGCATCGGCCAGGCAATAGCAGCGCCTTTTGATGAATACTTAAGGCATATGTAGCCTCCATCGTGTCAAATGTGGGAAACTTGGGGGCTGTTTGATAGAAAAATTCAGGGATTAGTTGGTATTTTGGGCCAGAAACTTAGGAATGCCTCACTAAAACCCAACCACATCAAAGGCTTGCGGGTGGATAAGTCACACACAAGGAACACTGGCACCTGAGGCTTGAAGGACCCCCTTCCTGTCCCAGCTCATACAGCGCCACAGAGAAGCTGAGTAGGAACATGTGGTGCTAACCTCAAGGGCAGTGGTTCTCAACCTTTCTAATGCCACGACCTTTAATATAGTTCCTTACGTTGTGGTGACCCGCAACCATAAAATTATTTTCGTTGCTACTTCATAACTGTAATTTTGCTACTATTTTTTAAAGTATATTTTATTGATTTTTTTACAGAGCAGAAGGGAGAGGGATAGAAAGTCAGAAACATCGATGAGAGAGAGACATCGATCAGCTACCTCTTGCACGCCCCCTACTGGGGATGTGCCCGCAGCCAAGGTACATGCCCTTGACCGGAATCGAACCCGGGACCCTTCAGTCCGCAGTCCGACGCTCTATCCACTGAGCCAAACCAGTCCTGGCCTAATTTTGCTACTATTAATGAATCGTAATGTCAATATCTGTGGCTCTATAGCAGCAGTTCTAGCAGGGTCGCCTAAGACCATCAGAAAACACAGATATTTACATTACGATTTATAACATTAGCAAAATTACAATTATGAAGTAGCATACAGTATGGTTGGGGGTCACCACAACATGAGGAACTGTATTGAAAGGTCGCAGCATTAGAAAGGTTGAGAACCACTCTCTAGGGTCTCTGACCCCCAGGCACAACTCTTGATGTTGGAATCTCAGTGCACATGACTACACACTTGACCTTGACCGTCAGTGCAGTAGGGACATCCTGTGCAGGGGCCTCGCATACTTACACAAGTATATCTGTAGGGTACATTACGGGAAGTGAAATTTGTAGGTTGAGGACTATGTGAACATTAAATTAAATTTTATTCATCCAGCTAACTTGTTTCCTTATACCAAATTAAAACAGTGGTATTTTCTTTTCTTTTCTTTTCCTTTCTTTTCTTTTCTTTTCTTTTCTTTTTATCTTTATTGTTCAGTTTATTAATTACGTTGTTCCCTTTTTTTTTTCACCCTATAGTTCCCCTCCATCTGGTACCCATCCCACCCTCCGCCCTCACCCCCCTCCTCTGTCCTCTCCCATAGTTGCACGATTTTGTCCAGTCTCTTGCTGCACTTCCCACACCCACTTTCTCCCCAAGAGTTGTCAGTCCATTCCCTCTCTATGTCCGGATTCTGTTATATTCACCAGTACATCCTGTTCATCAGCTTATTAATTCACTTGATTTTTAGATTCATTTGTTGGTAGATGTGTATTTGTTGTTCCTAATTTACACTTTTATCTTTTTCTTCTTCCTCTTCTTAAAGAATATCTTTCAGCATTTCATATAATATTGGTTTGGTGGTGATGAACTCCTTTAGTTTTTTCTTGTCTGCGAAGCACTTTATCTGACCTTCAATTCTGCATGATAGCTTTGCTGGATAGAGTAATCTTGGTTGTAGATTCTTGCTGTTCATCACTTTGAATATTTCTTGCCACTCCCGTCTGGCCTGCATTGTTTCTGTTGAGAAATCCGCTGACAATCGTATAGGTGCTCCCTTATAGGTAACCATCTGTTTTTCTCTTGCTGCTTTTAATATTCTCTTGTCTTTTGCTCTTGGCATTTTAATTATGATGTGCCTTGGTGTGGTCCTCTTAGGGTTCCTATATATTGGGGTTCGGTGCGCTGCGCTTCTTGGACTCCTAAGTCAATTTCTTTCACCAGGTGTGGGAAGTTTTCAGTCACTATTTCTTCAAATAGGTTTTCATTGTCTTGCTCTCTCTCTTTTTCTGGCACCCCTATAATTCGGATGTTGGTATGCTTGAGGTTGTCCCAGAGGCCCCTTACACTATCTTCAATTTTTTGGATTCTTTTGGTTTCTTGCTTTTTCAGCTGAGTGGATTTTACCTCTTTGTATTTCAAATCTTTAACTTGGTTCTTGGGGTGCTCCAGAGCACTTTTAGGACTTTGTATAATATTTTTTATTTCAGTCAGTGTATACTTAATTTCTGGTTGGTCTTTTTTCATATCCTTGAGAGTCTCCTTTATATCCTTGAGGGTCTCCTTCATTTCCTTGTAGGACTCATTCATTTCCTTTGTGGTCTTGCTTAATTCCTTATAGGCCTCGACTTTTTGTTGGAGCCTCTTGAAAAACCCTATAACCGTGGTTTTGAATTCCATGTCCAGTCGTTTTTTTTCCTCCATTTCTTTCACATCTGATTTCTTTCCATGTCTCTGCATGGTGGCTGCTTCCCTGAGTTGGTCAATTAGCTTTGTGTGGTAGACTTCCTACTAGGGACAGTGGCTCAGCCTTCCCAGTTACCTGAGGTGGATATGGGTTGCACAGTCTTGCTGAAGTTAAGCTCAGGTTAATCGTTGTTAGCACTTGGAGGGTTGACCTCCAGGCCAATTGTCTGTGAAGCTCAGCTGTGCTCAGGTTGGATGGGCAGAGTCTCCGGGCCAAGCAGACAGCGTTAGCTCTGCCCTATGTGGCCCCAGGGACTCTGTGCTGGGGGCAATGGGTGCCAGCACCTCTGAGAGAGAAATGCTGCCAAGCTCCACCAGCTGCCAGAGAATTCAGACTCTCCCCAAATGAGTCTGCACGCCCAATGTCTCACCCAGGGTCATAAAACAAAGCAGTCTGACGGTTTTCCGAATGAGAGGCAAGTCGCGGTGCGCTCTCTGCACAGTCACGCAGCTGAGCTGTTCGAGCAAGCTGCCTTCTCCACAAGCTCGGAGACCTCTGCAGTACCCGAGCTTCGGCGTGCCCTCCTACTGTCCAGTTTTTACCCTGTAAGATAGTGGGTTCTCTGGACTTCGCCCAGAGCTGGAGAATCAGCCCAGTGGGACGTCTTTGTCTCCCCGTTCGAGAAAACTGGCTGGTTTTCAGCCACCCGCCCTCTCTGCTGGCGCGCACTCCAAACCTCTCTCCGCGCGAATCTTTCAACGCTGTCCGCCGCCGCTCCTCCGAGTCAGTGTCTTATTTTCACTTTTATTTGTGGAATTTTCACTCGGCCAGCTTTCTGATGATTCTGGAAGGTGTTTGTTCTTTCATTAAGTTGTAGTATTAAAATTGCTGAGTATGACGGCAAGATAGGTGTTTTACCTATGCCGCCATCTTGGTTCTCCAAAACAGTGGTATTTTCTTCACATCCTCGTCAACTTAACATTTTTTGCCAATCTGGTAGGATAAAAAAAAAATTGTACCATGTTTACATTTGGTATCTGTTTAGACTACTCTTCCACATTCTTTCCAATTTTTTCCTTCTTTTTCTTTGCCAACAAGTGTCAATCAAATCATTAAGTCAAAGAATTTTAATGCCAAGCCAATTTTGAACAAAATAAAAATGATAGACAATTATGAGAGAACACAGTTGGACATAAGCCAGAGTCTGCTTAACTTCCCATCAGCTTCTATCTGTGACCATGTTAATGGTATATCTCCCTCTTTTAAAAATTGTAGCTCAGTCTTCTCTGCCAACAGTTGTATGCCATGTTCCTGGAAAAGGTTACATATTCTTGGTTCAACTGGATCATGATGCTATTGATACAGATCCTGGTGCCTCTGGCAATCATTATAGCTAGTCTCCCATCACTCAACTTCAGAACAAACATGGAAGTGTCCCATTCGAACTGGCTCTAAAAACATAGAGTCAAACTGTTGTTCCATCTTTATTTCTCCAAATTCCAGGCTGGATGCTCAACTTTTAGAACATTTTACAGATCTGCTTGTGGCTGAGGAACAGATTCCTCTGGAGATCCTGGGTAAGTACAAGGCCCGGGCGAATGGGGCATGAAGCAGGCCCATGACTCCTTACAGTCTCGCCGTGTGGTTTCAGGGCATGCGATACTCCCCGAAATCAGACTGAATAGCGAGAAGTCTCAGAAAACAAGCATCTTTCAAACCCCAAGTGACAGGAAAGGGAGGGTTCCTAGAAATGGGACCAAGATGTGTCTTTTTAGAGACTAAAGTATGTCGAAAATGAAACTGATAAATTTTCTAATATATTTGAATGTATTGAGAAGAGATTTGTATTTCTATCAAAGGAGTTTCTGAGTTACTTGGTGATAAAAGTAGAGAAAACTAAACAAATGAGAAAAAGAGAATATTAACTCTGGACAGAGAGGGGAGTATGATATTGTATATAACAGTGATGGGCAATCTTTTGAGATTGGTGTGTCAAAATTCGGCAAAAAACTGAGGATAAGGCGGGTGGTGTGTCACTTCAAGGAAAAAACCATAATTTTGTGTTATTTATAGTTTAAATAACAAAAATGTATAATTGCAATATATAGCTCTATTTAATAAACCAAAAACTAATTATTTAACTTACCTGCTTAGTGACTTCTTTGCTCATCTGTCAGTCGGTTTCTTTTGTTTGTCTTGATATTATTTAACTTGTGTGGGGTGCTGTGAACTAAGATAAGTGAGGGGGAGGGGGAATTCTTTCTTTCTTTCTTTCTTTCTTTCTTTCTTTTTATAGAGAATTATATTTTTATTTTTTAATTAATTTTTTTATTTTTTGCAGTATAACTTAGATTTAATAGTAGTACATATGTTTTTCTTTTTTCTCCCCATTGTCCTCCCCCCAGCATCCCCTACACCCAGCACATGTCCCCACCTGCCCCCCCCCACCCCAGTGTCTTGCCTCCATTGGTTATGCTCATATGCATGCATACAAGTCCTTCAGTTGAGGAACGGGAATTCTTTAACTAACCTGCTTATTGGTGACTTCTTCATTGCTGAATTTCGTTGGCTAAACCTTCAATTGAAGGTTAGTATTTTGTATACTTTAAGCCCAAGCAAGCACTACTAACTTCATCTGTCAATCTGTTTCTTTTGTTGGTTTTGATATTATTTAATGCTGAGAATAAGACCTCAGAAAAGTACGTAGAGGGAAAAATTGTGAGTAAAGCCATTGCTATATTTTTCAGGGTGCTGAAAGTGTCTGGTAATCAGTTCCAGGCACTCCAAATTTCCTGTTCGTAGTGGCACTCCTCTTGATTCTCCAAGCGGCACCTTTCCAGATTCTCAAGCTTTGACCACAAGTTGACAAACACCTGAGCCCAGATACTGTCTTGAAATTCTGCAAGTTGCATCTCCAAATCACCAATTTGCATCCATTGGAAACCATTTAATTCCAAACTACTGTAGACTACTACATCAGGATACTTAATTATTTTTGTGGTCTGTTCTAGGCTTCTAAATTGATTAAATCTATCACTGAACTGGTCAAGTAACGATTCTAAAACATGCTGGTTCTTTATATGCAAGGGTTCCATTTCATTTTGTACAGTTGCACTGCCTTCTCAAAATACTTTGTTACTCGAGGAAAATACTTTTAAGTTTTAGCTTCTACATCTCGCTTGAACATTTTAAGTTTGCTTTCAAAAGCTTTTATGTATCCAAACATAACGTCAATACTTTTGCCAAAATCTTCTAACTTTAAGTTCAGTTTATTAATATGAACAGAGAGATCTGTAAAATATATCAAGGTGTTGACCCACCTATCATCATTAAGCTGAGAAAAGTTTCCCAGATCCTTATCCTCAAGAAATACCTTAATTTCTTCAAAGCACTCCACAAAGCGCTCAAGAACTTTGCCTTAGATCAGCCATCTTACATTATTGTACATCAGCAGTCCACTGTAGGTGGAATCAACCTCCAGTAAAAGTGCAGAAAATTCTCACTTGTGAAGGAAGCAATCAGCTATTAAATTAACTGTTTTTGTAACAACTGACATTAAGTTGTTTAAGTTGGTGAATCCTGCCTTGGCACATAAAACCTCCTATGGATAATACAATGAAAAGGCACAATCGGATGTCCAATAGCTTCCATAAACAATTTAACAAATCCGACTTTTTCCCCCACTATGTTTGGTGCCCCATCTGTCATCACTGACACAACTTTAGAGATATCAATGCTTAGGTCACAGAATGTTTGTATAACAACCTTACATATTTCACTTCCTGATATACTTGTTGGCACTGATACTAACTTTATCAACTCTTCTTTCATTGTGAGACCATCAGAATATTGACCAATATTGCCCAACTGAGCATGTGATGTGATATCAGTAGTTTCATCAAGAGAGATTGAAAAATATTTATAATTACTTATGTCTCTCTGTAATTGATGTTGTACGTTTGTGTTCAGTCTCATTATTCGGTCTTTTATGATATTTCTACTGAGTGGTAACTCAGATATTCTCTTAATATTGCATCTTATTCTGCATATCGTGAAATAGAACTGAGTGCTTTTCCATGCTGAGCTGTGGAGTGAGCAATGCTCAGATTTGCAGATGTTAAATTTATAGAGCCTTTTATAAATTTAAGGATGGAATTAGATCAACTCTTATAAATGTGTAGCTGCCTGGAAATGTATTCCTTCCTTTCATCCTCACTTTTTTTCTTTTATTTATTTTTTTAAAATATATTTTATTGATTTTTTACAGAGCGGAAGGGAGAGGGATAGAAAGTCAGAAACATCGATGAGAGAGAGACATCGATCAGCTGCCTCTTGCACGCCCCCCACTGGGAATGTGCCCACAGCCAAGGTACATGCCCTTGATGGAATCGAACCCAGGACCCTTCAGTCTGCAGTCCGATGCTCTATCCACTGAGCCAAACCGGTCTCGGCCATCCTCACTTTTTTTCAATAGCTGGGAATGATTAGTTTCAAAATGTCTATTTATATTCCACGTTCTGCTTACTACTGTTTCAGTACATAGAATGCAAAATGATCTGCCATTTTTTTTCTATAATGCCATACATCTCGGTCCATGCCTCTTGAAAGGTTTGGCTACTGCTACCACTTCCTTTACTTAACCTTGGTGTTTTTATTTTTTGGGTTCTCCATCAGGGGGGCAATGACAGAAGATAGAATTATAGATAGCCTATTATCCCTGCAGGCAATTAGGGGTTAACTAGCCTAACTGACCACAAGATGGCACATGTAACTGTCTTTTTTGAAAGGGCAGGGTTAATAAGCAGAAATAGGGGTTAGTAAAGATGCACAATAGTAATAGAAGTGAAATGGAGTCTGCACTATGCTGCAAAATGGCGTTCCTTATATAAATTAAGATGGCTGCCGCTATTTCTAATGACAGGAAATGGCACCCATAGCACAGGCGCTTCCTTCTCCCAGCCTCCCCGTCACTTATCTCAGTAATGATGGTCAATTAAAAATCCACAACAGCCCAGAACAGTAGATTGGATGACGGTTGCTGTGGTTGCTGGTAATGGCAATCACAGGAGCCCCAGAGATGCATTCCCCGCAGCATTCCACTGCTCCCTGCTCTGCTGGCCAGAAGTGAGGTCAAAGATCCCCTAACAGCCTAACTGGACGCTCTATGGCAGAGTTCTGTTGATTTGGCCTACAGACCTCCGGCACAGAGTGTCTACACTACACTACAGCAAATGTTTCATCCTTCTCAGCATGTGGCCCCATACTTCTCTGTATGTGGCTGCATGCGGCCACCTGTCATTGAAAATGGCTATGCGGTGTCAGTGCTGATACGCATGCCATAGGTTTGCCATCACAGGTATATAATGTACATCATGGTATACTACTTGGCTCAGCTGTGAATAATGTTTACTTAGTCGTAATAATGTCAAAACTTACCATTGAATAAAGAAAGTTTGTGATATAACTCTAGAGGGGAGAAGGGAGAGGAAGGGAGGGGAAGACCACAGGGGTAGGAATAGTCACGGAGAACAAAATCCTTGCTTCTATGAAAGGCTGTCACTCGACAAATGTGCTATCTGGTTGGCGATCTGGAGAAACACCAGCTAAAAGACTGGAAAGGGGTTGCCTCTGCTGAGCCAGCACTGGGATGCTAACGAGTAAGCCAGGGCACTGCCACTTCTCATTATAAATCTTGTTTAATTATTTGATTTTCAACATCATGTAATTACTAGGGGCCCAGTGCATGAAATTTGTGCACTGGTGGTGGGTGATCCCTCAGCCCAGTCTGCTCCCTCACACATACTGGGAGCCCTCAGGGGATATCCTACTGACCACTCACCCCAGCTTGCCGAAGCTTTAGGCCTTGGGCACCCAGCCATTGCCCTGCAATGGGGCTGATGGCTGTCTTCGCCCCAGCCCCCCCCCCCCCCCCCGGCTCAGGCCTTCTCCCTGGCCAGTGCACAAGGCGGCCTGGTCCCTGCCCCCCATGGCCCTGGCTGCCTCGGCCCCTGCCCTCCAGCCCGGGCCCCGCACTCGCTGGCTGGCTCCCCCCCCCCCCCGCCCCAGCTCCTTATTGGCTGGTGGGCATGGCTGGTGGGAGTAGCTTGTGGGTGTAGCGAAGGTACAGTCAATTTGCATGTTACTCTTTTATTAGATAGGAATGCTTTGTAATAAAGAAATCAAATGTAGACCATGATGTAGTAAAATGGAACCAAAAAAGGAAGCATCATAATATACTACTTGTTACATAGTGCTCTACCTCGCCAAGCTTTGGTTTCTTTATATGCAAATGAAGAGAAAAATAAATAAATCGCAGAGATTCCATGAGGGAATGCCTATCAAGGGATTTGCTCAGGTGGCACTCATTGAGCCTTCAGTCAGTGGTGTGATTATCATTATTGCCATTGCTATGATTGAAGGTCCCTGCCAGCACTAAAGATTCCAGAATGTCAGATGAGTCATGGCCCTGTGTGCTGGAAGTACAGTGATGAGCATTATTATTATTACCAGCCATGAGTAAGCTTCTAGCCCAGAAGTCATATGGGTAAGTGACAATCGTTATAATGTGAATTGACAATAGCAATGATGATTGAAGTGCTATGATATCACATAGACACATCTCAGCCATAGAGAGTCAGAGGAGGCTTCAGAGTGAGAGCCTGGCATATGGATAGAAATTGACCCATAGAAGGGGAAGAACATTCCAAGCCTCAAAAAGAGCCTTTGTAGGGATGGGGAACATGAGTCCTTCAGCACGGCTAGAACTTAAAGACAGGAAGCTCAGTTTGGATAGCAATTGGGCGCTGTGCGGGAGTTTGGCTTTATCTCCTGAGCAGCAGGACGCATTTGAATCTATTCAGTGGGGTGCAATGTGGTCGATGTTTCTTCTCCCACAGGGACTGAAGGGGCTAGGTAGAAGGCAAGGCGCTCCATTAGGGCTGGATAGTCCGTGGAGCAGAGGAGACAGAGCTGAACGAAACTTAAAAGAGGTCTAGATGAGACTGTTTTGTTTTGTTTTTATTGCTCCAGTTGAACTTTATTGAGGTCCCAGGGTCATGAGATTCAGGCAGGAGGCGGCCCTGCAGGCAAATGGGATCGCCAGAACGGAAGGCAAGGCCATGTCAGGAGGAGCTGACTTTGGGATGTGGGTGAGGATTGATGATGAGATACCCAGGAGGAGCAGGGGGTGGGGGGTGGCAATGGCAAGTCCTCCCTGCCTCACTGGGCCTGGGGTGAAGCTAGATAGATGTTCTGCTCTTTTAGGTTCAGTGGAGGTATTCCTACTGAAAAGGGCGGAAGAGGAGCCTGAGAGCTTTGCTCAGAATGACCTGGTGGCAGCTTCCTTTGAAGATGCGAGGAACCAAACCACAGTGACAGGCTGTTCGACAACCAGGCCCTGTGTGCTGGAGGTACGGTTCGCCTGCCCTGGCCCTGTGTGCTGGCAGTACTGTTCGCCTGCCCTGGCCCTGTGTGCTGGCGGTACCGTTCGCCTGCCCAGGCCCTGTGTGCTGGCGGTACCGTTCGCCTGCCCAGGCCCTGTGTGCTGGCGGTACCGTTCGCCTGCCCTGGCCCTGTGTGCTGGCGGTACCGTTCGCCTGCCCAGGCCCTGTGTGCTGGCAGTACCGTTCGCCTGCCCTGGCACTAGCACTGGTGAACAATGTTCTCTTCAAGCCGCTTCCTGGTCCAGGGCTTCACTAACGGTATTCAGCCACTCCCAACCTCCGTCAACCTTGGAGACCTCCGAGAACAGCCCGTCTGAGCATGTGCAACTTCTCTCTCCAATTAAATCTTTCCCACCTGCATTGCTCCTCCCCTTCACCACCTATTTCTTCCTTTGTTTTCATTACAAATTGTTATTTTGGAAGGTGGTTGCTGAGAGCAGTTCTACTTAAACTGCTACCTCTCTTTTCATGTGCTGTCTTTTCCAGAGGCCCTAAAGGACTTAACAACTTGCTTTTTGATGTAGCTTTCTGTCCAGCTCTTTTTCCATTTTGGCAATCAAAGCTAGATCCATCCAGGCCAGGCACAGCCAGTTCGTCAGTGGAGTTTATGTGGCCACTTTCCAGCTCTCGGCTCTAATGTGGGACCTCATCTCCTTCCTCATCCCTACCTGCTGCCGCAGGTGAGGGATGCATGGTGCTGGGACTCTTTCCCCGCATGTCACAGACCGGAATTCTAGGTTTTGGGGAACCTGCAAAGAACCAGAACCAGACCAGAATTCTAGGCTGGCAATTCAGCCCCTGATTGGTGACTCAGAGTGTGAAAGCGTCTTCATTGTTGACTTCCATAAAAGATAATTCCAGAAACAGCTCCCTAGGGCATTGAGGGGTGCAAGTATTTGTGACGGAATTATGCAGCCTGATGGCTCCCTGGTCGTTTGGGTAGAATAGACCAGTCCTCCTTTGTTCTGCCTATGTTCTTTGGAAACACCTATGAACCCTCGCTTTCCAGAGGTAAAGTCTCCTGTCTCTGCCCTGTTGGGTGAAGGGAGTTGCCTGAGCTGTATTACTAACAAGTTGTCTTTAAAAGTGAGATTATCGTGTTCTTTCTCGTGTGCTTAGGATTGACTCTTGGTGAACTTTTCAAATTCTTCCCCCAACCCTTCCCTAAGGTGGTGTTTTTATATTGCAATGAAGCAGCTTTTACACACCAGGAAGACATCCTGGCTGTTATCTTGATCCTCATGCTCTGTGGCTGGGCTATCACCCCCTTTATCTGCCTGACCAGCTTCGACTTTGATCATGGAGGTAGCGCTTGTGTTAAGCTCATCAGAGAGTGAGCATTGGACCGGTTATTCTTGTCTCAGTCACAAGTGAAAAAGGTGAGGACCATCATATCTGCACATGACACAGAGCCTTGATGCTTCCTCCAGGAGCCACAGACGCTGTGTCTGCCAGAGCCCTCGGCCAGGCTGTTCTCAGCAGCTATAGTCTGAAAACTGGCCATGTCCCAAACACACATCTGCAGGAGAATGGATGAACACAGAGGCTATACTCATCCAAGAGACTGCGCTCAGCAATAAAGAGGAAACAGCTGCTTACCACATGGGGCAGTGTGACTGAATATCACAACACGATGTCGAGCAGAAGACAGCACACCCTGGGATCTGGATGATCATCAGAAAGTCGGTTGCCTCAGAGTTGACTAAACAGAGACCTTAGGGAGCTTACTGGTGTTATCCCCAAAATAAAAGGCCAAAGTGAGAGGCAACAGGCATTTATCTGAGATAAAAGAATAGCTATTAGAAAGCAATGATTCAGGCAGAAGCCTAAATAGTGTTTCAATTATGAGACAAAGACGATGGTTATTAAGGGAAGGGAACAATTACATTAATAGAAGGAAGGCATTTCTTTCATTTTTTAATAAATTATTAATTTTGAAGAGAAACATCAATTTGCTGTTCCACTAGCTTATGCATTCACTGGTTGCTTCTTATACGTGCCCGGACCAGGGATCGAACATGGCATATCAGGACAATGCTCCAAGCAACTGGAGCGTTGTGATATCTAGCCAGGGCTAAGAAGGCATTTCTACCCATGAAAAACACACATGGTGGCAACATAAGCCAAAGGAAAATCATTTGGGCAAAAATGAAAAGGATCCCAAGTCAATTTTATAGAAAAGATTCCTTTATTAACTTTTGGTCGAGAATATGTTTGTATATTTTCAGAAAACAACTCCAAGACCATGTGGATTTCTGCAACAGAGAGGAATTGACAGGTCTACTCCAACCACAAAGACAAGAGGAGAAACAGTCCAGAGATGGAAGCTGCTGACGACGCCTTGCCATGCTAGCAGTCAGCAGCTGTGCGTAGCTGCAGGTTGCCTAGGACCAAACCAGAGGGGGTCGGACCTGCATTCCCACCATGTGTCCACCATCCAGATATCACTGCTGACATGTACACATAAGGAACTGTTTGACATTGAAACTGGGACTCAAACATTTTGTTGTTGTTGTTATATATTTATTTCTAGTCTGCAGAGGCAAGATTTTTTTTAAAAAAAATAAATGGGGAAAAATAGATACAGAGGCAAAGAAGCATTGAACAGACTGTCAAACTACAGCGGGAAGACAGATGAGGTTGGGGGGAGAGGGGGCTGAAAGAGATCAACCAAAGGGCTTGTACGTATGTATATAAGCATAACCAATGGATACAAGACCCTGGGCAGGTAAGGGCATGTACTGAGGGGTAAGGGAGGCCGGGGGGGAAGTTAATGGAGAAAAAAAGAGGAGACATATGTACTACTATTTGTAAAACTTTAAACAATAAAAAAATATTTTTTTAAAAGAAAAAGGCATTTCTATTGGTGCAGAAAGCTAACTTAGTGTTGTTAATTCTAAATAATATTTTTGGTTTTTAATCTCATAGTCATCAGCCCAAGAGTCATAATAATCTGCTTTCTTGTTATCCTTGCAAATAGTTATTTGGGACACAGTGTTGCTTGAGGCTCAGTACAAAGATTATTTTGTCCTGTTTTAACATTCCAAAGGTTTGAGGCATAAGACATGCAAGGCAGTTCCTCTGAGATAGCAGTTCTAACTCCATTTTAAAAGAGCTCCATGTATTTTTTTTTTTTTAACGCTAGAGTGATGGTAATGTTCTATGTTTTTGTTTCTGGCTGGGTCTGAGCCTGGAGCGGGTCAGCCTTGGGCCTGCCTGCAGAGAATGGGTTCTTGACTGTGTGTAGGAAAGATATCACAACATGACTCCAGTGATTGTGAAAGTATGTTTATTAAGGCTGGGGACAATGAAACAAAGGGAGGGCTTAAAGTAGAAAAAGCAACAAGAGAGAGAAAGTCATAGAAAAAGGGGGCCTTGGAGACAAGTTTGGGGGTTAGTCCGGGATGGCCTGCTGCTGCCCATTGCTCCCCTGGTTGCAAGTCTCATGAGGACCCTTAGAAAAGAACAGAGGTACAAGATGTGGGTGTGTGTGCTCTATCGAGAGCCTGAGGTGGCTCCTTTGTCTTAAGGCTTTGTGTCTTTCTTTGGCTGGTGGGTGAATCCTAGGGGAGGTCTCAGGGGAGGATTTTATTTTTTTATTTTTTATTTTATTTTATTTTTAATATATTTTATTGATTTTTCACAGAGAGGAAGAGAGAGGGATAGAAAGTCAGAAACATCAATGAGAGAGAAACATCGATCAGCTGCCTCTTACACATCCCCTGCTGGGGATGTGCCCGCAGCCACGGTACATGCCCTTGACCGGAATCTGAGGCCGTTCTGTTCTGGGAGGGTCTGAACCATGTAAACCATTTCTTCCTAAGTGACCTTGGTTAGGGAAGATAAAACTTTTTGATTCATTAGCTGGCTGTAAATTGCTAAAATTGTTTGGTCTTGTTTAATTATTTTGTCTCAGTTTTCCTTATTCCAGTTGTCAAGGAATTTCCCTAGCTTCTTACTATCCTGCCACATCTTTTTTTTTTTTTTTAATCTTCACCAAAGATATTTTCCATTGATTTTTAGAGAGAGTAGAAGAGAGAGGAAAAGACAGAGAGAAATATCATTATGAAGAAAGACATCGATTGGTTGACCAGGGCCCAGGCTGGGGAGGAGGCTACAATCGAGGTACGTGCCCTGGACTGGAATCAAACCCAGGACCCTTCGGTCCACAGGCCTATGCTCTATGCACAGAGCCAAACGGGCTATGGCTATCCTGCCACATCTTGATTGAAGTTTTGGTTTCACAGGTATAAATATTTGTCAAAATTCATCCCATTGTCCACTCATGGTCATGCATTTCACTGAAATAAATTATTTCAATTTCAAAAAAGATAATGAGTAAATAAATAAGCCAAGTTTGGGAGAATGCTGCTTGGTGAGTGTTTAAAAAGAAACTGAAGCCTGGCAGGTGTTGCTCAGTGGTTAAGCTTCAACCTGTAAACCAGGAGGTCAGGATTCGATGCCCAGTCAGGGTACATGCCCCCGTTGTCTGCTCAACCTCCAGTAGAAGGGCGTGCAGGAGGCAGCTAATCAATGATTCTCTCATCATTGATGTTCCTCTCCCCCTCTCCCTTCCTCTCTGAAATCAGTAATCAATTTTAAAAAGACTTAAAAAAAGAAAACGAAGAGGGGGACCATCATTCACACCACTTATCTTAAAGTGAACATTTCCTTGTTTCTGTCACTAAATCTCTTTGGTTCAGAGCTGGATAAACATATTTTACCTCTACAATGCTCTTTTTGTTTACTTTCATGAAGGTTATCTCCTTTAAATTGATGTTTGGGTTTTGTTGTTGCTGGGGTTTTTTTTGTTTTGTTTTGTTTTACTTAAAAATATGTGAACAGCCGAAACCGGTTTGGCTCAGTGGATAGAGCGTCAGCCTGCGGAATTCAGGGTCCCAGGCTCAATTCTGGTCAAGGGCATGTACCTTGGTTGTGGGCATATCCCCAGTAGGAGGTGTGCAGGAGGCAGCTGATCGATGTTTCTCTCTCATTGATGTTTCTGACTTTCTACCCCTTACCCTTCCTCTCTGTAAAAAATCAATAAAATATATATTTTTTAAAAGAATAGCTTCCTCTGCTTTCCTCTTGAGAATCATTATATCTCTTAAAGGGCTGTACATGTATGTGTTCTTATCTATCTTAAATTTATCCTAGAGTTTTGTGGTGCCCTTTCTCGTTCTCATACAAACCAACTGTGGAATTTAGAGGTGGACTGATTTTCATTTGAGAGGATCAAAAAAGCCATAGCGTTTTGAATTTGTAATTGAAATAGAACAAAAAGCAATCTGCAGGCAGATGAAGGGATTAACAAAGTTATATTCTAGGGCCATGATGGCAAACCTATGCACACGTGTCAGCACTGACGCGTAGCCATTTTTTATGAACAGGGAGATCTATAAAATCCTCGGCTACTGCACGGCCAGGTGCAGTAGCGGAGGA
The DNA here is from genome assembly GCA_027563665.1 of Antrozous pallidus. NCBI lineage: Eukaryota > Metazoa > Chordata > Mammalia > Chiroptera > Vespertilionidae > Antrozous > Antrozous pallidus. The sequence goes on along the minus strand of CM050512.1, from coordinate 107,902,049 downwards.
TGAAACATTTGCTGTAGTGTAGACGCTCTGTGCTGGAGGTCTGTAGGCCAAAACAACAGAACTCTGGCACAGAGTGTCCAGTTAGGCCGTTAGGGGATCTTTGACCTCACTTCCGGCCAGCAGAGCAGGGAGCAGCGGAATGCCGCAGGGGACGCAACTCTGGGGGCCCTGTGATCGCCATTACCAGCAACCACATAACCACAGCAACCATCATCCCATCTACTGTTCTGGGGTGTCGTGGATTTCTAATTGACCATCATTACTGAGATAAGGCTGGGAGAGGCGAGGGCCTGTGTTATGGGTGCCGTTTCCCCCGCCATTAGAAATAGCGGCAGCCATCTTAATTTATATAAGGAACGCCATTTTGCAGCACAGTGCAGACTCTATTTCAGCACTATTACTGTTGTGCATCCTTATTAACCCCTATTTCTGCTTATTACATGTGCCATCTTGTGGTCAGTTAGGCTAGTTAACTCCTAATTGCCAGCAGGGATAACAGGCTATCTATAATTCTATCTTCTGTCACTGCCCCCCTGATGGAGAACCCCCCCTCCAAAAAAAAAAGGTTAAGTAAAGGAAGTGGTAGTAGCAGTAGCCAACCTTTTCAAGAGACATGGACCGAGATGTATGGCATTATAGAAAAAAAAATGGCAGATCATTTTGCGTTCTATGTACTAAAACAGTAGTAAGCAGAACGTGGAACATAAATAGACATTTTGAAACTAATCATTCCCAGCTCTTGAAAAAAAAGTGAAGATGAAAGGAAGGAATACATTTCCAGGCAGCTACACCTTTATAAGAGCAGATCTAATTCTATCCTTAAATTTATAAAAGGTGGTACAAATTTAACATCTGCAAGTCTGAGCATTGCTCACTCTATAGCTCAGCATGGAAAAGCACTCAGTGAGGGGGAACTTATTAAAGAAACTCTCCTAAGATGTGCACCAGTTCTATTTCACGATATGCAGAATAAAGATGCAATTATTAAGAGAATATCTGAATTACCAATCAGTAAAAATATCATAAAAGACCGAATAATGAGAACACAAAGGTACAACATCAATGCCAGAGAGACATAAGTAATTGTAAATATTTTTCAATCTCTCTTGATAAAACTACTGATGTCACATCACCTGCTCAGTTGGCCATTATTGGTCGATATTCGAGAGAAGAGTTGATAAAGTTAGCATCAGTGCCAACAAGTCCATCAGGAAGTGAAATATGTAAGGTTGTTATAACGAACATTTTATGACCAAAGCATTGATATCTCTAAAGTTGTGTCAGTGACGACAGATGGGGCACCAAACATGGTGGGGAAAAAAGTCGGATTTGTCAAATTGCTTACAGAAGCTATTGGATATCCGATTGTGCCTTTTCATTGTATTATCCATAGGAGGTTTTATGTGCCAAGGCAGGATTCACCGACTTAAACGACTTAATGTCAGTTGTTACAAAAACAGTTAATTTAATAGCTGCTCACCCCCTTCACAAGCAAGAATTTTCTGCACTTTTACTGGAGTTTGATTCCACCTACAGTGGACTGCTGATGTACAATAATGTAAGATGGCTGAGCCGAGGCAAAGTTCTTGAGTGCTTTGTGGAGTGCTTTGAAGAAATTAAGGTATTTCTTGAGGATAAGGATCTGGGAAACTTTTCTCAGCTCAGTGATGATAAGTGGGTCAACACCCTGATATTTTTTTACAGATCTCTCTGTTCATATTAATGAACTGAACTTAAAAGTTACAAGGTTTTGGCAAAAGTATTGTCGTTTTGTTTGGGTACATAAAAGTTTTTGAAAGTAAACTTAAAATTTACAGAAAGAAACTGACACAGTGGAGGAGGAGGAGGAGGAGGAGGAGGAGGAGGAGGAGGGAGGAGAAGGAGGAGGAGGAGGAGAAGGAGGAGAAGGAAGAGGAGGAGGGGGGAGGGGGAGGAAGGAGGAGGGGGAGGAAGGAGGAGAAGGAGAAGGAGGAGGAGGAGGAGGGGGGAGGGGGAGGAAGGAGGAGGAGGAGGAGGAGAAGGAGGAGGAGGAAGAGGAGGAGGGGGAGGGGGAGGAAGGAGGAAGGAGGAGGAGGAGGAGAAGGAGGAGGAAGAGGAGGAGGGGGAGGGGGAGGAAGGAGGAGGAGGAGGAAGGAGGAGGGGGAGAAGAGAAGGAGGAGGAGAAGGAGGAGGAGGAAGAGGAGGAGGGGGAGGGGGAGGAGGAGGAGGGGGAGAAGAGAAGGAGGAGGGGGGAGGGGGAGGAAGGAGGAGGGGGAGAAGAGAAGGAGGAGGAGGTGGGGAGGAGAAGGAGGAGGGGGCGGAGGGGGAGGAAGAGGAGGAGGGGGAGAAGAGAAGGAGGAGGAGGCAGGATCCTAACGCATTTAGAGGGGGAAATGCTGAGCAAGGATCCACTTTAGTGCTACAGAATCTTGGAGAGGCTTGGGGCCTCAGAGAAAGGAAGTGAAGGCAGGACTGAAAGTCTAGGCTGTGCCATTTGCACTGTCCCTGTTCCCACTTCCCCGCCCAGAAGCAGAGAACACAAGGCAGTTAGTTACAAGGGCAGTCAGAAACCCCTGTTCCCAAAAGACACCTACACGTTCTGATTGGTCTCCTGCCTAGTGGCCTTAAAATGTACCTGCCCCTCCCCCCTCCCAATCCAACCACACAAAGCTAGCAATTAGCTCCCTGGTGCCTCCTGAATAGACAGACAGCTGAGAGTCTCCAAACGTTTGAGGGCTGCAGCCACAGGACAAACCAACCGAAACAAAGCACAAGAGTAGGGAAATGCAGGAAACAAAGCAACAATCTTAGAAAAGACTAAATCTATTAAACAACAGAATTCTATGAAAAAAACTTTGAGAACAAGAAAGAGGTGATTGCCAAAATAAAACTTAGCCAAAGGGATGGAATTTAAAGTCAATTCCCAGGAAGCAGAGCACAAAGAGGAGAAATAGAGACGGTGAGAGAAAAGGCAGGGGATTGAGTCCAGGAAATACTACTTTATTCAATAATGAGCACTCCAGAAAGAGAAAACAGAGGAAATTACCAACAAAATAAAACAAATTTCCCAGAGTTGAGAAAAACCTCAAGATTGAAGGGATCCATCAAATGTCCAACACTGAATGCAAAAAGGCCCACCGACTTAAACCCAGGCGCTTTCTAGCCCCATACTTAATTTAATTGTTAATCAAGTGCAAATGTAAAATAAAGATAATCTCAGGAGGGCAAACAGAACTTTTCCCCTGCTTCATTTTTTTTAGTTTTTGAAAATTAACCAGCAGAGTGAAGGAGTAAAGCAAGAAAGAAGACACAAGATCCAGAAAGGGTGCATCCAATGCAGGAGAGCAGCAAAGAGGTCACTTTCAGCTGGAGGGCCAGATACTGATGGTTTGTGACCTCTCTGCAGTATCTCTCTCTCTCTCTCTCTCTCTCTCTCTCTCTCTCTCTCTCTCTCTCTCTCTCTTTTTAACATATATGTATTTTTATTGATTCCAGAGAGGAAGGGAGAGGGAGAGAGAATCATTGATTGGTTGCCTCCTGCACACCCCAAACTGGGGATCAAGCCCACAACCCGGACATATGCCCTGATGGGGAATTGAATCCTGACCTCCTGGTTCATAGGTCGACACTCAACCACTGAGCCATGCCAGCTGGGCAAGTCAATGTTTTCCATTCCCCTCACAGATCTAGGTTACACAACAGTCTCAGAGTCCTTGGGTCACACATCACATTCTTACTGCTTCCAGGCCACTGGGGATGGCTTTCTCTAACTTATATTACAACTTTAAACTACAAATGTTTTGCAATGCCAAGAACCTGAACCAGATTGGGTGCAATCAATGTTGTTAGTATTGTGAATATAATATGTTAATTACATTTTTATTGACAGATAATGCACATAAAATTCACACTTTCAAAGTATACAATTCAGTGGTATGTTTACAAGGTTGTGCAACTATTACCACTAGTGAATTCCAGCACATTTTTATGGCCCTAAAAAGAAGCCACTCTTAATTCCCTTCTCTCCCTATCCTTGGCAACCAATAATCTAATTTTGGTCTCTATAGATTTGCCTGTTCTGGACATTTCATAAAAGTGGACTCTCATAAGATATGGTGCTTTATGTCTGGCTTCTGTCACATAGAATAATAGTTTCAAGGTTCAATCATGTTGAAGCATGTGCCAGTACTTCATTCCTTTTTGTGGCTGAATAATATTCCATTGTGTAGATATATCACAACTTTTTATCTGCTCATCAGTTGAAGGACATTGGACTTATTTTTACATTTTGCCTATTGTGAATAATGCTGCTATGAAATGCATGTGCAAGTTTTTGTGTGAACGTGTTTTCAAATCTCTCGGGTATACACCTAAGAGAGGACTTGCTGGGTAATGCGGTAATTCTGTGTTTAGCTTTTTGAAGAACTATTTTCCATAGTAGCTACATCATTTTACATTTTACAAGTGCTGTATGAGGATTCCAATTTGTCCACATCCCCTCCAACACCTTTAAAAATTTTTTTAATTATGGTAAAATACACATATGCTATAAAGTTTACCATTTTTTTATTTTTGAAAATATATTTTTATTGATTTTAGAGAGGAGGAAAGAGGCAGAGAGAGATAGAAACATCAATGATGAGAGAGAATCATTGACAGGCTGCCTCCTGCATGCCCCACTCGGGGGATGGTGTCTGAAACCCAGGCATGTGCCCTGACTGGGAAGTGAACCATGACCTCCTGGCTCGTGGACTGACTCTCTGAGCAGTGCTGGCCGCCCATTTGTACCATTTTTAAGTGCACAACTCAGTAGTATTAAGTATATTCACATTGTTGTGTGACCATCACCAACACCCGTCTCCAGAACCATTTTTTCTTTTTCAATCAATATTTCTTTTTTTTATTGTTTTTGTCAGTATTACAGATGTCTCTCATTTCATCCTTTCAGATCCCTCCACCCAACCCCAGCCCCACCCCAGGCCTTCCAACACTATTATTTGTGTCCATGTCTGGAACTTTTTTCATCTTATAAAACTGAAACCCTGTGTCCACGAAACACGAACTCCCTGTTTCTCCAGCTCCTGGCAACTGCCATTCCACTTTCTGTCTACATGAATTTGACTACGTTAGCTACATCATATGAAATGCTATAATTCCTTTCTCATTTCCTTTTGTGTATATCCTAAAGCTATTTTCTTTGTGGTTTCCATGGGAATTGTATATAATTAACATCCTAAAGTTATAACATTCTAATTTGAATTTATACCAGCTTAATTTCAATAACATGCAAAACCTGCTTCTATACAGCCCCATACCTACCCTTTCAATTATTTTTAAATATATTTTATTTTTTAAATATATTTTATTAATTTTTTACAGAGAGGAAGGGAGAGGGATAGAAAGTCAGAAACATCGATGAGAGAGAAACAGCGATCAGCTGCCTCTTGCACACCCCCTCCTAGAGATGTGCCCGCAACCAAGGTACATGCTCTTGACTGGAATTGAACCTGGGACCTTTCAGTCCGCAAGCCGACGCTCTATCCACTGAGCCAAACTGGTTTTGGCTACCCTTTAAATTATTGATGTCACAATACATCTTTATGTATCAGGTGTCTGGAAACATAAGCTAATAATTTTTACACATTAGTTTCTTAAATCATGTAGAAAAAAGTGGCGTTATAAACCAGTTATAATAACACAACTTTTATAATTGTCCATGTATTTACTTTTATCAGAAATCTTTACTATTTTGATCTATATGTCCTGATATGGTCAATCTTCATTATATATATATGTATGTATATATATTTGTGTGTGTAGACACACACTAGAGGCCCGGTGCATGAGATTCATGCACAGGGGTTGGGGGGAGGGAGATCCCTCAGCCTGGCCTGTGCCCTCTCACATTCCAGGACCCCTTGGGGGGGTGTCTGCCTGCCAGCTTAGACCCAATCCCAGTGAGGAAAAGCTTGGAAAAATCACCCCAAGTCTGATAAAAATCTCTTTATGCTATTTTAGCAAAGGGTATACAATTCAAAAGGAAGGGAGTCTCTAGGGATGGGAAAGTATCTGACAGCACTTGTCATCTCAGGACTGGTATACATCATCCTGCTTTTCCTCACTGACACTGATGTCTCCTGGCAACTGAAAACCAGATTTTCTGGCTTCTACTGGGTGTGAGATTGGTGAGTGGGTCAGAGTGTAATTCATTAAAGACATGGCTTCATAGCGTCCTTTCTGTGGTCTGTAATGGCCTTGACTCTGCATCCGAGGGAACCTAGAGACCATTTAATCCACCCTCCGGGCAGTGAGGTGCTAGCCTGTATCTGTGACCGCTGGAAACCTGGCAGAAGGAGGAGGAAGAAGGCTGGCTTGGCCCCTGTGACCCTGGTCAGCTGAGTAGAAACAAGACCCTGTGCTTCCTGAAACCAGTCACCTTTCTGGAACACCTGTTCCCCAAGAGCCAGGTAGGAAAAAAGTCTGTTCTGTCAGCTCTTGGTCTGCATCTCTTCCAGAGGCAAAGTCGCCCCTCCCCCCCAAGAAACTGCAGAAAACGGGATTTGTGATACCTTGACATCCCCGAACCTCAAGTCTTACGATTTTCTTCAACAGCCAGTGCCACGTTACATTTCCATGTCCACCACACGTGGTCATGTCAATGTGTGGTCAGTCTTGAATATTAGTAGTTGCCGTGTGTTTATGAGAACCTAGATCAGCGAGGGCACCTTTTCAGGGCCTTCCCAGGGAAAACCCAGTGCCTCTGGTTCTCTCCATCCTACCTCCTAACCTCCATCCTTGTCTCAGGAAAGCAGGTAGTGTCACAAAGCATAGCATCAGTGCCTGGAAATCAAGATGTGGAAGAGAAGGCGAAAAGAATCAAGACTAATTTGGAAAAGTTGTCTGAGGAAAATCACTGGTAATGAAGGTAAAGTCAGATGCAGCTTAAAAAGCAAAGAGCAGCGGAGACCGGTTTGGCTCAGTGGATAGAGCGTCGGACTGCGGACTGAAGGGTCCTGGGTTCGATTCCGGCAAGGGCATGTACCTTGGCTGCGGGCACATCCCCAGTAGGGGGCGTGCAAGAGGCAGCTGATCGATGTCTCTCTCTCATCGATGTTTCTGACTTTGTATCCCTCTCCCTTCCGCTCTGTAAAAAATCAATAAAATATATTTAAAAAATAATAATAAAAAATAAAATACAGCCTTATCAGTGTCTGCAGTTATTCTAAAAATCAGCAGTGACTTCTGAGAGTCCTCATGCATTTCAGTGCCTCAGAATTATTTAGCTCGTCTGCAAAGCTGTCGTTGATCCATGGTGCCACTGTGTGCTGGACAGGGCTCCTTGGCCATTCCAGATGATCCACCATGGCAACAGGTTTATGCCAAACTCAGCTGTGTAAGAAAAGCCACATTTCTTTTTCATTTTCTTCAAATCAAATTATATTTTCAAGACTTCCACCCCCAAATTGGTTCAAGAAATAGAAAACCTGCCTGTATAGACCAAAACTAGAGATAAAATTGAAATAATGGTCAGTGGCCTGGCTGGATGGCTCAGTAGGTTACAGCATTGTCCTACACACCAAAAAGATTGCAGGTTTAATTCCTAGTTGGGGGAGGCAATCAGTCAATGTTTCTCTCTCTCATGCTCCCCTCACCTGCCGTTTCTTTCCTCTCTTTCTAAAATTAATCCTATCTAATAAAGAGGTAATATGCAAATTGAGCATCCCTCTAAAACACAAGGTGGTCACCCCCATGCGGACACAAGATGGCCACCACAAGCTGGCCAGCAGGAGAGGGCAGTCGTGGACAATCAGGTCTGCAGGGAAGGGCAGTTGGGAGGGACCAGGCCAGTGGGAGAGGACCTACAGGTAAGATTTGGAGCTCCCTCGGCTCTACCACCACCTCCAATATTTGTTCTGGCTCTTCTCACTGCTGGGGTGTAGGGCAAGAGCCCATGAGCCCTCGGCTTGGGATAGCTGTGCAGTCCATGTCACTTTATGGATTTGCAGGGAGGTGGCCTTCCTGGAAGAATGGGTCAGTGACCGTCACTGCCCAGAGGCACTGCTTCCTCTTGGCCCTTGCAGTAATGTGGCTGAGGTCAGGTAGCAGCACTACAGATGTTATCCTCCAGACAGGATGAGGACAGACCTTTCTTCCTGTCACTAAACAAAGTTCTGATTTGGGTAGGCTTGCATTTCAAGCACACATTACCTTAAACCCCTGTGTCTGAGGCATCTGAGCTGTTGATATTCTGGTGAAAAGTCTAGAGGTATTCCTCAATTTTCTGTTGCCAGTGACATGAACCCAGCTCCAATTAGCTCAAACAAAGTCAGACCACACATCTCTGGAGTCCCAGAACTCCCCTCGAGCTGTGCACAGTAACCCCTGAGTATTTGCAGCAGCACCCCCACTCTCTGGCTTGGGAAGTCATAGACGCCCACAGGTCAGGGATGTTGTCCTTGGTTCTTCCTGCTCTCTCTTGGCTTCAGTTTCAAGCAGGTTTTTATGTTTCCTGGTGTCTTTTGAAGATTAAATTCTTTAACTTTGCAAAGTCTAGAACAGCGCCTTGCACGTGGTAAATGCTATGTGTTCATTTTTAGAAGGTCAACAAAATGGCCCTCTGGCCCTGGAGCTGGAGGAGGAGAGGAAGCACACAGGAGGAGGCCGAGTGCCCGGAGCCGGGCCCAGGAGGAGCTGAAGAGGCAGGCGTGGATCAGACAAGAAGCCAGGAGCAGCTGGCTGCATAGACTACCACCAAGATCCCCCTCCTGGAAGAGACACAGACTGAGGAGGAGGAGGTGGAGGAGTGCCAGCGCAGGGCCAAAGCAGCCCAGGATGACCTGGTGAAGATCAAGAAGGAGCTGCACCTGATTGACGACAACCCTCCACACACACACACTTCAGTGTAGGAGTTGGTGGGCTGTCAGGTCCAAGAGAATCTGTAGGAGGAGGGCACAAAGTGCATGGGCTACGGTGCTGAGCTGTCCAGTGAGGGCATTCTGGATGACTGCAAGGAGAAGCAGGTCACGAGGCCAAGGAGGAAGGAGGAGGGCGTGGAGGAGTGTGTGCAGCAGCAGCTTATGACCAGGGCCAGTGAACTGTCCCGGGACAGAGACAAGAACAAGAGGACCCACAGCATCATCCACAGTGAGAACATGAGCCAAGACTGGGACAAGTAAACACCAGACAGTGAATTATGAGATCAAGGCCATGTGAAGGCCAGGACTGGGCAGGGCGGAGCTTCTCGCTTGGGTTCTCCGATGGTCACAGGCAAATTTTAAAATTTATATTTGTATTTCTCTAAAAATCGACCCCTCCTCATACTCCAGTTCTTTTCTTTCTTTTTTTTAATGTATTTTATTGATTTTGTTTGTTTGTTTGTTTGTTTACAGAGAGGAAGGGAGAGGGATAGAGAGTTAGAAACATCAATGAGAAAAACATCAATCAGCTGCCTCCCGCACACTCCCTACTGGGTATGTGCCCGCAACCAAGGTATATATGACCTTGACCAGAATCGAACCTGGAACCCTTGAGTCTGCAGGCCAATGCTCTATCCACTGAACCAAACTGGTCAGGGCATCCAGTTCCTTTAAAAAGAGAATAGTTATGTCAGTGGAAATATTCTGTTCTGGGACCAGTGGAAGTGTCCCTGGTTTATTTTTCCCAGTTGTATCATAATGCCAAACAGACCTGATGATGGTGACAATGATGATGATGACTGAATCACTTTCTCTCTTATGCTTGGAACAGGGCTGATTGAACTAAGGAAAGATACCTGTAAGTTCAAATAACAAACTCCATGCTGGAATGTGTGTTATGACATCCTACCTTATAAAGAGGGAATATGCTAATTGACTATCACGCCGTTGCAAATATGGTGGCACCCACACCCAATAAGGAGGGAATATACTAATTGATTGCCCCATCCTCAAATTTCCTCTAGAGTCCCCCAGTCCCCTCAGCCGCCCAGGGCCAGCCCAAGGCACAGGTGACCAGGGCTGCCTGAGGCTTGCACTATTGGCAGAGGCAGCAGCAGACCCTGATCGCCGGGTCACCGCCCACCCCTAAGGGCTCCCAGACTGTGACAGGGGGCAAGCCGGGCTGAGGGACCTCAAGTACATGAATTTTCATGCACCGGGCCTCTAGTTCAATATAATTAGAGAAAACCACATTGTGGCTTCTGTTATGTGCCACAGGTTTTTTCTGTATTTAAAAATAGCTCAAATTGATTGATTTGTACTTGATTTCTATGAAGGATGCAACTTTGTGTATTGGTGTTGAGGGGTAACAATTATTTTGAACACTGTATCCAAAACACTCTTTTACACAGACTTGTGCACACAGTGATTCCTCCCATAGTTGACAAAATACGTGATCATTCAGGATAAATACACAGAAGGACAATCCACTCTTGGATAAACTTTTCTTGTGTGTGTTTAAGTTAAGAGGGCTACATTGTTGGACTTATGCACCAAATTAATGATCAGCTATAGAGTATAGTATTTATATATAAGCCATAATACGGGTTTGTAACATTAGTTTTTTAAAAGTATATATATTTTGTTGATTTATTACAGAGAGGAAGGGAGAGGGATAGAAAGTCAGAAACAACAATGAGAGAGAAACATTGATCAGCTGCCTTTTGCACACCCCCTACTGGGGATGTGCCCACAGCCAAGGTACATGCCTTGACCGGAATCGAACCCGGGACCTTTCAATCCGCAGGCTGATGCTCTATCCACTGAGCCAAACCGGTTTCGGCTGTAACATTAGTTTTAAAAAAGGGAAAGTTTTGTTTTGTGTATTTTATTACCTTTTACATAGTAATAATTACACACTTAAAATAAACAAAGAAACTGGCCCTTTGTGGGTGGATGGGAGGCAGATGCGGGGGGAGATCAACTGAAGGACTTGTATGCATGCATATGAACATAACCAATGAATGAAAGACACTGGGGCGGCGAGTGGGGGAAGGTGGGGATATGTGCTGGAGGGTAGGGGAGGCTGGGGGGAGGATAAGGGGGAGGGGGAAAGGAAAACATGTACTACTATTATACTGCAAAAAAATCAATAAAATTAAAATAAATAAATAAATAAATAAATAAATAATAATTAAAAAAGAAACTGGCCCTTTGCCCTTATCCCCAGCACCCACCGAGATCATCAGAGAAGGCTCGTTGACCATGTACTCAGCTGGACTGACCCCTGTGTCAGGGGAAGGGTTTGTATTCAGTGTGGACAGCCAAGTTACAATGCCTCCTGGGCGAGGGTGGTGGGCCGTTATGAGCACTTTCTGGACAGAGAAGAAAAAGGGGGGAGGACTGGACTACTGGAGACTGACAACTGCTACTCACCCAAACCTTCCTCCTCTCTGCTCCTAGCAGTGGCAGCAGGCAGCTGAGCACTGGCATTGCCCTGCTGGGAGAGCCCGTGATCATCTTTCTGGACGAGCCATCCATTGGCATGGCCCCTGTGGCCCAGTGCCTGCTCTGCCGCGCTGTGGCGAGGGCCCATAAGGCCCGCAAGGCCATGGCCATCACCTCCCATAGGTCGGGCTCAGGGCTCTGTGGGTCGATGGATGAGCTGAGACGGGGGTTTTGAGAGGAATGGGCTGGGAGGGACAGGGTGGGGTGAGACCTGACATCAGTTGGAACAGAATGTGTGAGGAGAATCCCCAGGCTCTAGCGTGTGGGCCACACTCTGAGCACGGGAATCAGGAACAGCCTGGGTGTTGAATCCAGTTTGATTGAACTAAGGAATCCAGTTTGATTGACACAGGGTAGATGTGAGCATACCCATCCCTCCCCACGGAGTGCTCATACAGGTGAGAGAGCTCTAGGGGCAGCTGAAAGAAGGATGTCAGGCCCCCACCCCCTCTCCCCAGCATGGAGGACTGTGAGGCCCTGTGCTCCCAGCTGGCAAAAAGTGCCTGGGCAGCCCGCAGCACCTCAAGAGCAAGTTTGGCAGTGGCGACTCCCTGCGGGCCAAGGTCAGGAGCCACAGGCAGCAGGAGGCGCTGCAGTAGTTCAGAGCATTTGTGGATCTGACCTTCCCAGGTGTGTGACACTACACAGACGGCATCTGTGCCTCACCCCTGCCGAGTCCCGCATTCCTGGCCCCTAGGATGAAGACTGAGATTCTGTGGGCACAGGGCACCCTGCTGTGGCCCTCCAGCCCAGCCCTCATGGGGACACAGTCTCTCCTTTGTGCAGGCAGTGTCCTGGGAGATGAGCACCAAGGGAAGGCCTGGTATCACCTGCCTGACAATGGTGTCAGCTGGGTGAGGGTGAGCATATACCTGGGCATTGGAGGGAGGGCAGCTCTGATGTCACCGCCTTCTGGTGTTTTCTCTTTCGAGTGAAAGTCACGTTCAGTGCTGCTACAGCTCCTCTCTGATGTCTCCATGGCAACGTTCCTATGGATTTCATAGCACATTAGATGTCTGCACCGGAAGGGACCTTGGAGATCAGCTCCTCCTCATTTCACAGAGAGGATAGCAGGCTCAGAGAATGCCACATAGCCAGCATCACACAGCAAGCCAGGGGCTAGCCGGGACCTCTGCTTCCTGGCACCATTCCCAACCAGGGACCCTTTCCTGTGCCCTGGCGCCCCCACCCAAGGGGAAAACCAGGGCAAGCAGTGGAGGCGCAGAAAATCAATAGTATGGATGTGGGAGCATCTGGAAATGCCCAAGCAGGAGAGGAGGCCTCAGAGCCAGGGTTCAGGGGAATCTGATGAGCTGGACTGCAGGCACACTGACAGCTGGAAAGGCAAGACAGAGGCTCCATGAAGCAGGCAGTCCTCTGCAAACCCCACAGACTGGGAGAGGCAGCCCAGATGTTCTCTCCTCTGGTGGTCATGCTTCTTCTCCTCCTTTTCTTAGACTCGCAGAGCATCCATATCCACATTAGGTATTTGGCACTGGAGCAAGCCAAGAAGTACATGCTAGAAGACTACTCAGTCAGCCAGGTCTCCCTGGAGAGCATCTTCCTGTGCCCTGTGCCCTGGGCCCCCCACCCAAGGGGAAAACCAGGGCAAGCAGAGCCAGCAGGCTCCTCATCACCACCACCTCCCTCCCCATTTCCCGCACAGTCTGCCCTGCGATAACAAAGATTCCCGCCCTGGCAGGTGTGGCTCGGTGGGTTGTCGTCCCATGCACCTAAAGGTTGTCTCTTCTATTCCAGGTCAGGCTACATACCCAGGCTGTGGGTTTGATTCCTGGTCAGGGTGCAGATGAGAGGCAACCAATTGATGTTTCTATCTCACATCAATGTTTTGTGGGGTTCTCTCTCTCTCTCTCTCTCTCTCTCTCTCCCTCTCTCCCTCCTTTTCTCCCTTTCCCTTCATCTAAAAAAAAAATCAATAAAAATATTTTTTTAATAAAAACTTGCCAGTGCCAGGTTAGTCCAGGTGTGCATAGCCTGCCATCGGTTGCAAGACTTACACAGGCAGCTAGTGGTCCCAGTGAGCTCAGCTCAGGGACAGAAGGCTAGGGTGGCTCTCTGCCAGACCTAGGCCATTTGCCTTGAAGGCCTAGTGGAGAATCCAGGTGTATGTCAAGTGGAAAACCATGCCAAGTCCCAGCCGATGGCCTAGCATCCCTGAGACCTGTCTTTGGAAGCAGCCTCAGAAAAACACCCGATGTCCTCTTAAGGGGCAGCAGCTGAGGGTGACCCTGGCTGTAAAGGCAGCAGCTGAGGGTGACCCTGGCTGTAAAGACATCATAGTTCTAAAGGGATAGAGCGTCGGCCTGCGGACTGAAGGGTCCCGGGTTCGATTCTGGCAAGGGCATGTACCTTGGCTGCGGGCACATCCCCAGTAGGGGGTGTGCAAGAGGCAGCTGATCGCTGTTTCTCTCTCATCGATATTTCTGACTTTCTATCCCTCTCCCTTTCTCTCTGTAATAAATCAATAAAATATATTTAAAGAAAAATAAAGGTAGAAGAGACAGATTGATGAATTTGCAGCCTAAGCCACCAATTTTCAGCATGTACATACCTGGGTTTGCTTTCTGCCCCAGCCGCTGCAAATGTTAGGGTAAGCCTACCTGTGACCCCCACACCAACCCCTGGAGCGGTGGTGATCATTGTATCATTGCCCAGATGAGTGAGCTGAGATTTAGACTTCAGGAACTTTCCACGGTCAGCAGGTATAGAGCCAACCTTTGACCCAGGCAGAGAGAGGTTCTCAAAGTGGCATTCCTGACCACAGCATCAGCAGCATACAGAAACTTGTTAGAAATGCAGGCTCAAGAGCTCCATCCGAGACCTGTTGGGTCAGAAATTTGGGGATGAGGCCCAGCAATCTGCATTAAAATGAGCCCCATGTTAACAAGTGTTTCTGATGCAGCTCAGGCGTGAGAACCACTGAACGCCAGGACCTGTGTGCTCCAGCCCATTGCCCTGTCCAGCCTGAGTGCGGACGGGTGTGTCTTTGCACCTGTCATGAGGATGCTCCATCAAGCACCCTTTTTCTCTCCAGCAGGGTCACTCTGGCCCCCTCTGAAAAGCCCCCTCAGCAGGCTGTTCGCTCCTTCCCTTCTCAGCCTTCTCTGGGAAAATGGTATCTACTGTCCTTGCCCACACATCCTACCTCCCATCACTACTTACCCAAAATTACAGCATTAGCACCCTTTGCTATCACACCCATTGGTTTCTGCCTTATTTTTCCGTGTAACTTCTCTAGGGCATTTCACAATGCCCCTGCAGCCTTCTGATGAAACTCCTCCTGTGGCCTCTCTCCGCTTCCTCTGGTTCTCTGCATCCTCTCAAAACTCCTCTTTCTTTCTCTCTGAATCCTGGGATCTTTGAGTTCCCAGTCCTCCTTCAGTTTCCTTACTCTGCCCTCTACACCCTGCCACCCTTGAATTCCTTTCTCATTCATCCCCAGTCAATTCAATTGCCATCTTATCCCAAGCAGGAACTTCCCTGAGCGCCTCAGTTTGACATTGCCAATGAGTTCTCTCACCCTCCTGAAGCCCAATGGGAAACCGGCTCTTCTCACACCTTTCTGGGACTGTCTCTCACCCCACCAGGTCTAGGGGCTCTTACTGCTAGGGCAGTGGATGGGGGCTAAGGAAAGTATGGCTACGGCATAGCCAAGAAGAGGACACCTGTTTCCTGAAAAATAAGAAAACTTTACTTCTGAATGAAGGAGAGCAATAAGGTCATAAAGAACAAGACAGAGGACGTCTGAGGAACTTTGAGTGCCAAGGAGTGATGTTTTGGACTCAGTGACTTAGTACTACAGGGGAGTTAGAACAGGGATTGACAACTGACTCCATCATCGTGGTTCCAGTTTATTAGTGCCTTGGTGCTTCCAAAATCGAACACTGCAAGAATTACCTCTGCCTGGGGAAAGCCGGTAACAAAGTAACAATGCAGGGGAGGAGGGCAGCAAAGTAACAAATTGGGAAAGGGTAACCAATGGGAAAAAAAGGTACCAGGAAGGATCAGAAACCTGGGGCATCTGGGGAGCAGGCCCTAAGCATGTTCAGCCCTATCCATTCTACTTCCCCTGCACATCACCCCACCCTCTCCGCCACTTGTTATTTTGGGACCACTGAGACTTTCATATCCTTTGTTGTGATCATCCATCTCCTCACTTCTCCATCTCCTGCTCCAGACTGGCATGGAGCCAGGACACCATAAGATTCAGAGAACATTGCCGAGACCGGTTTGGCTCAGTGGATAGAGCGTCGGACTGCGGACTGAAGGGTCCCGGGTTCGATTCCGGTCAGGGGCATGTACAGTGGCTGCGGGCACATCCCCAGTAGGGGGCGTGCAGGAGGCAGCTGATCGATGTTTCTCTCTCATCGATGTTTCTGACTTTGTATCCCTCTCCCTTCTGCTCTGTAAAAAATCAATAAAATATATTTTAAAAAAAAAAGATTCAGAGAACATGAGGAATGGGGTAACAGAGGGGACATGACAGCTAATTGAGGCTGTGGGAGGAGGAGTCTGAACTATGACTGATTCCTTCGCTTCTCCAGGCCAGGAGATTGCATTTCTTTCCTTGTTAGAATGTATCATGGAAGAGGTGGAATGGGAGTTGAGTCCTGAAAGACAGGCCATGTAGGCACTGCCCGATAACCTCTGAATGGACAGAATACCCAGCTGTGGCTGGCAATAGCAAGTAAAGCAAGTGTGCACTTCCCTTTTAGGAAGGGCTCTCAGGGTGGCAGTGAGGAGATACCAGAGACAGAGTTGGGGAGATATCTGGTCAAAGTGAGAGAGCTAGTGCGTGTCCTGGGACAGGTACAGCCTAAAGGTCCAGGGTGAGCCTTGTTACTGGGGAAGAAGGACCAACCATGCTTGCTAAGTGGATGACTTCGAGCCCACAACGCCAATTCCACTTTGGGCCATGACAACCTATTGCAATCAGTGGCTTGGTCCCCAACCTGAGGTCTCCTCGCCTGACCCACGAACGGGAACAGGCTTACGGCCTAGAGGGTCGGTGAGGGTCGGAGGTCAGGGGCCACCTAGACGCAATGCGCGGGTGCTAGCTCTTCTGCGTCCACCCAGGTAGAAAACCCCGTCTGGCACCCAGCTGCGCCGAGGCCTACGCAAGACCCCGCGCCCGCAGGGTCCAAAGACCTTCACCGACAACCTACTGCGCACGGTGGGTCCCGGCGGCTGGGAACTCTGCTGCCCAGTCAGCACCGAGGACCAAGCACCGATCGGCTCGGAACCATGCGGGCCAAGTCGGACTGAAGAAGCCCGCCGAGTCTGAACCGCGCCAGGTTCGAGGGAGCCGGAGGCTTCACGGGCTCCGCCAATCAACGCCCGGTGTTCGAATCCGCGTCCTGGAGCGGCCAATCGAGGGGGCCCGGAGCCGGCGAACGGGGCGTGGCCGAGGGTGGAGCCCTGTAGACCCGCGGCGCGCGCCCCCCCAGACAGGCCAATGGAAGCGCTGGGCGCGTTTGAAAACTAGAGCGGGCGGCGGGGCGGGTCTGCGCGTGCGTGGGGCAGGGAGCGCAGGGCGGCCGGCGGCTGGTGCAGTTTAAAGGCGACTGAGGCGGCGGAGGTTGCGGGCACAGGTGGCGATGGGGAGCGGCGGTGGTGAGTGCGGGGTACAGGGTGCGGGCGGCGGCGGCGGCGGGCGGGCGGCCCGAGATGCGCAGGCCGGCTCGAGACCTCTGGCCTGGGGTCCCGGCGGCACTTGCCGGCGCGCAGTTTAAATGCCAGACGGCGCCCGGGTCCGCGTGAAAGCCCCGCGCGGTCCCGCACCTGTAGAGGACGGTGAGCACCGCCGCGGTCTCAGTAGTTATCGCCCTGGCGGTTAAGCGTTTCCGTGCCTGTCCTACATCAAGGGAGTGAGGACAGTGTGGTAAAAATCCATGTAGTCTGGGAACCGGTCACCCTGGGTGTAGTCGGGCTTTCGCGGCACGTTACCTGCTGATTGGGAAGACCCAGGTGAAAAGCGGGGCGGGAGGTGGGGTTCTGTGTGGGAAACCAGGTAAATTGTAGGTGAGGGGTTCCTGCCCGGGAGTTTCTAAAGTCCTCTGCTTGGAATGAGGAAGGAGCTGCAGTAGTTGGAGTGACCCGTCCCGTCCCCCCCACCCCCCCACCCCACCATGGGGAGAGAGGACACTGGGCAGAGGGGGGACCAAGTTGTCCTGCAATTGCAGCCTTTGATTCCCTGTGGAACTGACCCTCTTAGTTTGGACTCGAGTCCAAACCAAGTTGTTCCCAAGTCCACGGATCCTCATTGAACGTTATGCATTTTAGTCATGTATGCAAATGGAGCAAAGAGATCAGCAAGGGATCCAGGGGGCTTCATTGAGAGACCTCATGCCATTGGCTGCTTGTTTCCCCTTCCTGGTTATCCTCTGGGCTTTGGGTCAGAAAGTTTCCCAATAGCCAAGTTACATGATTTTCTGCTATTCACCGTCGATACTTACTGAATATTTGAATAAATGATGATGTCTTCTGTTATCCTTATAATATTACTCCTTTATTCATTGCTAGGGACTAGAAATATAGCTGATTCCTTTCGTGGGACAGGGGACAATAACTGTTAAATCATCTTTAGATATAACTTCATATCAGTATAGCTCCTTTCCAACACATCACTGAGACCATTCTGGTTCTTTTTCTTAAGTGATCCACTGTAGGTGTGCCAAGTGTTTCTGTTATCCTACAAAGCGAAGAATAAGAAGAAGACCCAGAAACTTAACCATCTTGAGTCTCCCAGAAGATGTGCTCTTTCATATCCTGAAGTGGCTTTCTGTTGGGGACATCCTTGCCGTTCGATCTGTAAGTTGCCAGATGAAAATAGCATCAGCCCCTAGCATTGTTGGTCATTCCATCAAGGTTTCATATTCTTAAATGTCAGAACAGAACTTTGGCTTCAAAAGAGAACAGAGAAACAAGGATGGTAACTGTTAATAGATGCTTGAGTTTGTTCTGATCATAGAAAAGCTAAAAGTAGTCCATTCACTATAGTGTTCAACAGAGAAGCCACTTTTTTTATGGCAGTAAAATTTGTATCTCTTAAGACATAAGACATTATATCTGAAAACACTATCTCAATTTTACTTGAAAAATAAGTCTTTAAAAATTTTTTGAGAAAAATTAAGATACCATTAAAAAGAATAAAAGTATATTCTTGAGAACAAATCCCATGTAATATTCAGTACTGAAAGGGACTCAGTTATTTTATAGACATTGGAACTGCAACCTCATTTTGAATGACTTAACCCAATGCGTACAGTAAATTTGTGGGAAAAGAAGAACCCACTTTTCCAACTCCCAAAGCCGCCTCCATTTGGGTTATAATATCCACGGGTACCGAGTTCCCAATGGCAGTGGGAACGTTAGCCCTTAAATTGCTAACCGGTGATCAGGGCCCCCGCCCAGAGCAGAGGCTGCAGGTCCTTACCTGGGGCTTTTCCAAAAGTCCCTGTTGACCTCTAGGCTCCATTCATGCTCCCACTGCAAGTGTCCAGCAGAACAATACAAAACGGATTTCTGGCCTTTCCTGGTTTTGCTCAGTGGATAGAGCCTTGGCCTGCGGACTGAAGGGACCCAGAAGGGTTTGATTCTGGGGAAGGGCACATGCCTAGGTTGTGAGCTCGATCCCCAGTAGGGGGCGTGCAAGAGGCAGCTGATCAATGATTCTCATCATTGATGTTTCTCTTTTCCCTTCCTCTCTGAAATCAAGAAAAATTTTAAAACAACAACAAAAAACAGTTTTTGTCCTAGCTGCTCCTGTTAGACTTGGTTCCTCTGTTGCCTGTAGCTACATATTGTACAGAGGTGTCATCCCCTCTTTCTCAATCTAGATGCTTATTCTTCCTTCCAGGACTACTGTCACCTTTAGAGCCACAGAGAAACTTATTTCTGGGCTCTTTTTTCTATTCAAAGTCACTGTTACTTTAAGACACAGAGTGGGGCCTTTACTACTGGGGAAGGGGACAGGAGGCCCTGCATTCTGCAAGAGCTCCAGAGGCATGGCTTCTGGGAAAGTCCTGTAATTCCCACCTACCCTGCTTCCGTTGCTCTGCAGGTGCACTCCCACCTGAAGTACCTGGTGGACAACCATGCCAGCGTGTGGGCATGTGCCAGCTTTCAAGAGCTATGGCCTTCTCCAAGGAACCTGAAGCTCTTTGAAAGGTAACTCTGCACCCTGGGAATAACTTGGTTTTCTGTCCCTGATATTTCAGGCGTGTGTCCCAAGGCCTGATGTGGGAATGATTTTCTTCCTGTAGCTTCTGCCAATTCCTTATCCCCCCGAGGAAGAAACTAAGGGCAGTCAACCTCACCCACTGAGTCACATGACTTCCAGCACAGTCATCAGTCATCCATACGACCAGCACAGGCCTAACTCTCATTAGTCACAGTGGTGCTTCTGAAGAGTCCCTCTTGGGCTGTGACCCATCCCTTGTGACTCAAACCCAGGTTGCCTGTGTGTGGAAACTTTATTCAGCTCTCTTTTCTTTTGGTCAAAACCATATGATTTAAATCTTACTGCATTTCATTCACTGGCTGATCCCATGCCCCTGCTAGAGATGGGACCCAGAGGCAGGACCAAAGTGGGTGTGAGTCCTGAGGCCTGTGAATCCTAGTGTGACAATGACTAAACACACCGTCCAAGTGTGCCAATAGTTTCAGGCAGGCCACCTGAGATGTAACCCGCAACTATACAATTTTAAAGGTGCAACTTGATGATTTTTAATATAGTCACAGTTATGCAACCATCAACACTAACTTTATAACATTCTCATTACCCCAAAATGTATCCATTAGCAGTCATTCCCTATTTTACCTGCAATCCCCCAAACCCTAGAAAACTGCTAATTTGTTTCCTCTCTCTGGATATGCCTATTATGAACATTTCGTATAAGGAATCATACAACATGTAGCTTCTTTCACTTAGCATGTTTTTAAGGTTCATACAAATTGTAGCATGTCATGGATAGATGATATATAACTGCATTACCTAAAAAAAGAAGAAAAAAAAGTTGCTATTCAGAAAACAAATACTCTAGCTTCAATTGCTGTGATGGAACATAACCTTGATGGAATATAATTCTGTGGTATTTTATGTTCTTAATGTTGTAGGGCTGCTGAAAAGGGAAATTTTGAAGCTGCTGTGAAGCTAGGCATTGCCTACCTCTACAACGAAGGCTGTAAGTCCTCGCAGGGCTGGAGCTGGTGTTGCCCCTCTTGGTATTGATGTTTTAGAACAAGCATAAGTTCTTCCCAGTGTTTGTAATTTAGTTGCTCTTCTTACTATATCTGGAAGTCTGCCTTACTGTCTTCTCCAAGGAGCTTCTGCTCAGAGGTGCCCTATGAGGGGCCCATTGATGAAGTTTGATTTTTGTACATTGGAACACTCCTCTCTCATTTTAATAAATCTTTTCATTTCAGTCAGCAAAGAATGACTGAGCAGAGCCTTTAGAATGAGGGCTACTCCGGCAGCAGCCTTTCCCTGGCTGCCTGCCCTCTGTCCAGTTAACACCGAAACCTGTGTGTAGACTCTGTCTCCTTGCCTCAGCCACAGCTCCTCTGTGGAACTCTGGGGCAGTGGTCAAAGCGTGCCTAATTCCATAGGATATCAAGAATACAGGTAGCCAAGGCTCTAAGCCGGAGGCAAGTACAGGCAGGTCAAAGCCAGCATGGTGAATGAATTTCTTGACCCCCCAAAGGTCAGGTGCTCTTTAAAACAATATTATGTGGCCTTCTACCAATTCCTGTCTGCTTGCTTAGCACACTAAGGACTAGCCTAGGGTTCATCCTGTCTGGTTCCCAAAACACATAAAGATTTGAGTATAACAGCTGTTTTTCTGCTTCTAAAAGATCTGGCATCTTATTGAGAAATAACCCCTGCACGTGGTCAGTTGACAAGACTGTTGTGACTAATAGAAACAGTGAGCATTCCTCCAGGATGAGAAAAACTGCAGTCCTGCCCCAAACCTCCCATCAGATAGCAGTTCCCAGAGATAATTTGCATACCATACAACTCACCCATCCAAAGTATACACCCTAGTGATTTTTAGTATAGTCACAGAGTTGTGCAGCCATCACTACTGTCTAATTTTGGAAATTCTCATTACCCCCAAAATAAACTTGTTAGCAGGGGGGTTGCCAGCAGTGCCAAACAGGAGGGAGGGCGGGTATACAACATCGTCACAGAGAGCCCCTTCCCAACCTTCAAAATCCAGACTGTTGGGAAGATCCTGGCAGAAGTACATGATTCACAAAGTAAGGGGAGGAAGGGAAGGAACCCCCATCCTGGAGAGCTTTTATCTCCTGAAACACCAGTAGTTCTGCACTGCAGTGGACTTGGGTTTTAGACTTTCACAAAAGATCATGGAGAACTTTCACATTTGTCCTTGAGACATCCCTGAGTTATGTTCTGTCCACCTCTACAGTGTCTGTGTCTGATGAGGCCCGTGCAGAAGTGAATGGCCTGAAAGCCTCTCACTACTTTAGTCTCGCTGAGCGACTGAATGTCAGTGCTGCGCCTTTCATCTGGCTCTTCATCCGCCCTCCGTGGTCAGTGTCTGGGAGCTGCTGCAAGGCTGTGGTTCATGAGAGCCTCAGAGCAGAGTGCCAGCTACAAAGAGTGAGTCCTGGCCAGGGGCTCCTGTAGGGTGGGCAGCGCTGGGCAGTTCAAGCCCCACAGAATCCCGGGAGGTGAGAAACGTCGAGGAGATATGCTGTGGACCATATAAAGTCAGGGACCTGAGGACAGTGGAGGCGCAGAAAGTCAATAGTATGGATGTGGGAGCATCTGGAAATGCCCAAGCAGGAGAGGAGGCCTCAGAGCCGGGGTTCAGGGGAATCCGATGAGCTGGACTGCAGGCACACTGACAGCTGGAAAGGCAAGACAGAGGCTCCATGAAGCAGGCAGTCCTCTGCAAACCCCACAGACTGGGAGAGGCAGCCCAGATGTTCTCTCCTCTGGTGGTCATGCTTCTTCTCCTTTTCTTAGACTCACAGAGCGTCCATACTGCACTGCTTGGGGAGAGTACTGAATCTTTTTGAGGTGAGTTGAGTTATGCTTCACATTTTCATGCTGCTCACCTTCCTGCCAACCATAGACACCAAGGATGAGGAAGTAAGTGAAAGGCAGCAAAAGGGGCTGTCCAGGGTTCAAAGCCAGAGTCCTGACTGTGAGAGGCGGCATGGAGCTAGGCAGAGTGTCTGAGGGTGCTTATTTGTTTCATGGTTCTGCTATTGGTGAGCCTCTCCCACTCCTCACACGTCCCTCTCCACATTTGAGAAAGCTTTAACAAGCTTTGTTATTAAGGAACTCCCTCTGCAGCCAAGTCAGGGAAGGTGGTGGCTTCTGGTGACAGGTGTGCGTTGACAGTAACAGGGAGGTACACTGAGCATGAGGGAGAAGGTGGAGGAGCCCCAAGATAGCCTCCAACATCACCATCTGGGGGTTCAGTGTGGAGGGCTTGCCCTCCAGTAGGCCTAGGGCCAAACCAAACACAAACCTGGTCAAGGAGAAAGCAGAACCTTTGAGGGCAGAACTCGTGAATTCAGTTTCCCCATTGATTGTCAAATGTATGTCTTTAGAGAAATCATTTCTACTCCGATTCTTATTAAAAAGCAATGCCTGGGAATACTTAGAGATATGGAGAAAGATGAAGGTGGTTACTGGAATGGTTTAGCAGAAAGAGAATAAGAAAAGAATAAACTGCTTGGACTTATTCCAGGATGAAGAGAAAAAGAAGCAGGCTCGTGATCTGTTTGAAGAGTCTGCCAATCAGGGATGTTTGACCAGCTCGTACCTCCTCTGGGAAAGTGACAGAATGACGGATGTGAGTGGAACAGGGCCTGGGGAGAGGAGGAATTACGTTGGCCAAAGGCACAGTCTCCAGATTGGCCCTTGGACGAGGTTGTCAGCACAGGAAAGATCCTCATCTAGTAGGCCCCTGGGAACCGCTGCTTAGTGGGCCACTCTCAGCACTGTCCCTAAATGACCACCATCATTTGGAGAATAAAAGGCTTGGAGGAAAGTGCAGCCAGAGCCCCTCTGGAGATGTTGGGGGAACATTTAAAGATCCTGTAGGTCAGTTCTGAGTTTTCCAGAGACACAACCGTGTAAAGTCATGATGACTTTCTTCCACTGACAGATGTCTGATCCTGGACGATGCCTCCACAACTTCCGGAAACTCAGGGACTATGCTGCCAAAGGCTGCTGGGAAGCCCAGGTGAGGAGAGAGCTGGACTTTACCTCCTGGACTTTCACTCAGGAGGCAATAAAACTGGAGTTGTATCTTAAAGGAGTTTAGCTCTGGGGGTGTGGGAGGAGAGCCTAGACCTGGTGCCACCTTCTTTGTCCATTACCACCCTGTTGTCTCAAAGCCCATTGCCTCTAAGCCCGTCTCTTAATTTCTGAGTGCCTTGGGACTGCATTTGCTGTCAAAATTCATACTGGTCTAAAGTTGTCTTGCAGGTAAAGCTTACCTCAGCAACAGATCTTGAAGCTCCTTAGAGCAAGTGGGCATGTGGAGTGCTGTCTTATTCTCATTATTTGACCTGCTCACCAGGGTTGTCCAGTAGCAGAACCAGAACCCTTAGGGATTTGTAGTTGGTGTTCTTTAAGCACTCTCCCCTTGTAGCTGTAAAGTCGTGATTTCAGGACAAAGAAAGCCACGTGGGTAGAAAAGCTCAACCAATAAGTGGATTGAGAGTCACCTACCCTCAAAAGCTAAGAAAGAAATCAAAGCGGTAGGTGGCTCAGCCTGACATGTCATAGAGCACTGTAATGTTTTATGTCCAAAAAGGCAGTCAGCAAAGTTATAAGACATGACAATCACAATGTGGTTCTACTTGAAGCTCAAACTCGTCAATAAGAATAATAAGGTCCTGCCGAGACCGTCGGACTGCGGACTGAAGGGTCCCGGGTTCGATTCCGGCAAGGGCATGTACCTTGGCTGCGGGCACATCCCCAGTAGGGGGCGTGCAAGAGGCAGCTGATCGATGTTTCTCTCTGAGCAAAGAGGAAATAAGTGCCCTCTGAGCAAAGAGGAAATAAGCACAACTGAGGAAACAGAGCAGCAGCATTCCCATCACCACGGCCAAAGGAAGGAGCAATGCATCTTAATCAGATCACAGCTGGTCACATTAGCAGATTATGTATATTTATGTGTATTTTTTAATAGATAGCTAATGATTTCAGAAAATACACAATTTTTAGCTGAAACCGGTTTGGCTCAGTGGATAGAGCATCGGCCTGCGGACTGAAAAGTCCCAGGTTCGATTCCGGTCAAGGGCATGTACTTTGGTTGCGGGCACATCCCCAGTAGGGGGCATGCAGGAGGCAGCTGATCGATGTGTCTCTCTCACCAATGTTTCTGACTTTCTATCCCTCTTCCTTCCTCTCTGTAAAAAATCAATAAAATATATATTTTAGAAAACACAATTTTTAACAATAGCTGCTTTTGCTGGCAGATATATAATAAAATAGTATTTCTATTAATGGGTGTGAACATCAAGTCCTGCCTTTTATTTTTTTTAATTTTTTTTAATTTTTATTTTTTTAATATATTTTATTGATTTTTTACAGAGCGGAAGGGAGAGGGATAGAAAGTCAGAAACATTGGTGAGAGAGACACATCTATCAGCTGCCTCCTGCATGCCCCCTACTGGAGATGTGCGCGCAGCCAAGGTACATGCCCTTGACCGGAATCGAACCGGGGACCCTTCAGTCCGCAGTCCGACGCTCTATCCACTGAGCCAAACCGGTCTTGGCAAGTCCTGCCTTTTAGAAAGCACTTGCACATAAGTAGCAAAATGCTTAGCAGAGCCATTCCTGTGGACTGATCATGTGAGCAGACAGGTACAGGTACTAAAAAGGCTGCACAAAGATGTTCCAAAATAATAGTAAAACACATCAGAAATACCTGAAAAAGAAGAACAAGTGAAACATGTTTATAGATATTTCATTTCCTAAGGAACCATGTTGTTATTGTTAGGTGAGCAAAGGATAGATTAGATGTGTATATACTGTAAACACAAATGCATATACACTCTGTTATCAGTGCATAGAAAAATCTGAAAGGAAATACATAGAAATGGTTGTTATTAACCATTTCTGAGCTTAGTGGGTGCTGAGTGGGGTCTTGTGCAAAGCTCACAGTCATCTACCAAAGCAGGTGCTATATGCCACTTCATGAAAAGCAAAACTGAGGCATAGAACAGCCCCCCAATTTCCCAGGAGTCACATTCAGGCTCAGATTTTAAAATCAAGTCATCTGAGCCCCCAGTCTGCTCTTTGCCACTTTGCGATGCAGTTTCCTTCTGGAGTATCTAGCTTTCAGTTAGATACTAACTGGGAGTTGAATAGAAATATACTTTTTTTTTAAAGTTGCCAAACACTCATTGGTTGAACTGCTGTAGCAGGTTAGGAAGGGGACTAACATTTCATTACATACCTTTTGTCCTTTTTAAAATTCTTTATCACATGATAATTTAATTTCAAAAGGAATTATTAAAATCTTAGTCATACTGGTTCCAGAAGGCTTGAGACATAAGGAGGGCAAATGTGTATACACGTGTCTTCTCTCTCTAAAGCTCTTCACATTTTGAAATAGAAAACCTCAAAAGTCATTGCTTTGTGCTCATTCTGCATGTCTTTACTTCTCAGCTGTCTTTAGCCAAAACCTGTGCAAATGGAAACCAGCTTGGACTAGAAGTGAAAGCATCCAATGAGATAGTCTGCCAGCTCTTTCAGGCTTCCCACGCTGCTAATAAGCAGGATGTCTTTTCCGTGCAGAAGGGACTCAACGACACGATGAGGTGAGGAGTTCAAGCCAGAGCTTCTGATTGGAAGGCAGAGTGACCACTGGTCTCTGGTGCAAAGGGAGCTGTCCATTCTGTTTCACCTGAGCCACCTCACACAGAGCACTCTGTTGTCAACCCCACTAGGGTCACCCCATTTGTGTGTGTGTGTGTGTGTTTTCTAAATTATCCAAGAAAAAATATTTGTCCTAAAAAGTGTTTCCCTCTCCAATTTTCCTTTTTAAGCCTCAGAACAAGTTAAACCATTTTAAACATCTTTCTGAAGCCCCCAAACCACCTTTTTTGTATAAGCTATCATTATGATCATCAACTTGGTATGTGAAACTCCATGGCTGAGCCAGCCTGAACCAGGAACTATGCCCTCTGGGGCAGCTGCAATGTGCCTGGTGTCCTGAAACCCCAGCAGTACCCACCTCTTCCTGCAGGTCCATTTTCCTCCAAGGTTTAGAGATAAGGCACTTCTTACATTCAGTCACAGAGCATGTTAGTAAAATGGAAAATGTGCATAATTTTATAAGCTTATGTAAGAGATTTCTTATACATTTGGATTTATAATGGGCAGACTCTGGGTATACTCTTATACATTTGGATTTATAATGGGCAGACTCTGGGTATACTCTAGTAGACAATGCCCAGCACAGTAAATTCTCAGTAAACATTTATTTTTAAAGGGATCTAGTGTTTCCTGGAGAGACTTAATGTCTAACACACATGGTGAGGGATGCATCATCTTTAGACCCCTCATTAAATGTCACAAAGCTTTTGTGCTTTGTGCCTGTGGTGGTGGTGGCAACTCCTTCCCCCCTCCTCTTAGCTCTTCCCTTTTTCTGCTGGAAGAAATGTGCTGATAACACCTGTGCCCCTCTCAGTCTGCCCCCCCCCCTTTTTTTTTGGACTTGCTATTTTGGCAGGGTGTAATAAAGTTCACTTTTTCTTCCTTAAGAACTAAAATTTATTGAGATAATAACATTTCAGCCCTTGAGTTGAGCATCTTTCCATTTTCCTCTGTGCTAGCAACTGCCAACTTTTTCTCTTTTTTTACTGAGGTATAATTGACATGTAACATTATATTAGTTTCAGATTTAACCATTTTGAAGTATATACGTTAGTTACTCTGTTTTTATAAGCCAGATTAAGCTTGTTAATCTGTTTTTGTAGGGGAACTTCCTCTTCTGTTCCAATAGTGGCTGGTTTAAACCTCAAACACCTGATTCTCATGCTGTCTTCCTCCTTCTGGGAGAAACTAGAGGCTTGTCTTCCTCCTTCATCCTTTCCTCCTTCCATTCCAACTCCATTCCACCTCCATTGCTTTCCTCCTCCTTCCATTCCACCACTTTGACCCCATCTTTCCCTCTGCATTTAAGAGATGCTTCTGTCCTGGCTGAAACTAGGATTCATCTACCCTGTCTGTGCAGAATCACGATTTTTCTCTCTCTTACTTCTATTCTCTGCTCCCCCTTTCCTTTGTTCAGAAGGCATTTCCCTTACTCTGGTATCCTTCCCATTGCACACAGCATCTGCACTCTTTGTGATGTCTGTGTCCTGACCCCCGGCGTAGCCCTCTCGAGGAAGAGCCCCGTGTGTGCTGGCTCTGTCTCCGTCGGGGTTGGTGGGTGACTAAGAAAGTCCAGTTCATGGGCTCAGTGCATTCTGCTTTACTTGTGTTCTTGGCTCTTTGCTCCAATGCAGAAGGTTTTGGTAAATGACCCCATAGGTGTGTTGCAGAAGGGCCAAAGCTCTCGCACCTTTGAGTGTGTTTTCTCTGGTCCTCGGGTCTGTGATCTGTCTCACCTCTACCTTGCCCCTTACCTGTGAGTATCAGGTCTTTCCAGTGCCTAGGGGACTCTGTGGGGGAGGCAGAGACACAGATACATGAGCCCACCCACTTCCCAGAAACAAAGTCAGGAGATGTGGGGCCTCCCTAACCCCCTTGAATATGACATCTCAGCCTAGGATGGTTCCTGGGTAAACCAATAGTGCAGATGACCGGCTCTCTCACCTGAGACAGATGGATTGGGAGACAGAACACTCATGAATGCTCGCTCTAGTGTTCGGGGGTTGTGCTCTTCCCAAAGGTACATTCTAATCGACTGGCTGGTAGAAGTCGCCACCATGAAGGACTTCACAAGCCTGTGCCTTCACCTGACAGTGGAGTGTGTGGACCGATACCTACGTAGGAGGCTGGTGCCCCGGTACAGGCTCCAGCTGCTGGGCATTGCCTGCATGGTCATCTGCACCCGGTGAGAAGCTCCCCACAGCTATGCCCTAGTTCACGGGCTGGCTTTTCCGTGAAATAAAGCTTTATGCCCCATTTGGTTAGATGGGGGCTTGAATTTTAGGGAGTGCCCAAATCACATAGTCCTTCCCATAGGAACAGCTGAGTTGGGTGAGTGGGCAGCCACTCATCCCAGCACATGGTCTCAGAACCCAGAGTGTGGCCTTACTTGGTGAGGGTGACTCAACAAGGAGGGAAAGTCATAGTCCCCCACCCAAAATCATGAAAGATTGCTTGTTGGCAATCAAGTTTCCAAGAATGTGTTTCTCAATCTTATTTATTACCTAAATCTGCTCATTGCACACAGTGGTATGAATTACAGGGAGATTGATTTCTTTTGAACAATAACCCAGAGACCTAAGATCCAAACTCATCATGTCATTGGGATGGATTTTCTGTTTCATGGAGGTCACAGAGGAACCCTAGTTTCTGTCTTATTTTCTGCCACCAACATTCCATGACCCCTAAAGTCACCGTGTCCATCTTTGCAGCAAGCTCAGTCACATGGCCCCATGTAACTAGAAAGCATGGTTGTATGACCATAGGTAGAGGGAGCATGATGGACTCAGGGTCAGCAAGCAGACTGCTGCACACTGTTTGGGCCCCTCAGTATTTCAGGTCTCCTCACCAGAGAGTACTGACTAGATAGGGCCCCTGCCTCCTGTATCGCGGTGGCATACTTAAATCCTTGCCTGCAGAAACCAAGTTATTGGATCATAAACTGACTAGCAGTGAGATGCTAATTGCTTTAAAATTTTTAGAGGCTGAGCTAACCCTACCTCTGTTCTCAAAGCAGCACTTGCTATGACTCTAAGCACAGGGCACTCATCAAATACACTAGCATTTCAGGCTTTCAGCACCTGTGGTCCCTATGCCTCAGCAAGTGTGGGAGCTGCAGAGTCTCAGAACAAAGCGATCACAGGCCTGGCCCCAGTCCACCCTCACCAGGGGAGGCACCCTCAGCAGGCCACTGGACCAGTGTGTTCACTGATAGTTGGCTCTCGTGGAAAATAGAGAACAGGTGTCCACCTGCCTAATGGACAATCAGATTTCCAGTGGCCAGACTCTGTGCTATGTACAAACCTTCAACGCGACCTCTAGCTCAGTTCTGTTAGCTCACCTACCTCCTAGATTTAAGCCATTTATACTCACTGTAGAATCTTGCACAAAGCAGGGCAAATCCCCCTCACTCTCCAAGAGAATTGACCAGTCATGTCATTCATGAATAACTTTGGCCACGCAGTCCAGCCACTCTCAGTGGTCTGTGTCACTAATCCCTCCTTCCCAGCCCCTATGACATGGTTATGTGACTTCTTCAGTTCCCACATGCATCCAGGTCTATTCTTTGACACCCACCGCCCACCCCCCAGCTTCTTTTACTGAAGTGATTGCCTCAATGAGGGAATTGAGCTCAACTCTCGACCCCATCTCATATTCCAGGTTCATCAACAAAGAGATTTTGACAATCCGGGAAGCCGTGTGGCTCACAGACAATACATACAAGTATGAGGACCTGGTGAGGATGATGGGAGAGATCATTTCTGCACTGGAAGGGAAGATTCGAGTAAGTGGCCTGTTTTCTTTTTCTTTGTAAATCCAAGTGGAGGTCACATGAGGAAGTGGCAGGATCTGAGGGCAACCTCATAACATTGAACTTTCCTGCTCTGAGAAGTCCAGGACCCAGAGGTCATCTTACCACCACATGCCTTGGCAGCCATCTTGTACATCAGGCCTGCGAGACTCTGCGCTAGGCCAGCCTCCCTGTTGAGTGGGTAGACGAGTTCTCTGTGTGCTGAGACCCCACCTCACGTCTGCCTTTCTGTGCTGTCTAGGTCCCTACTGTGGTCGATTACAAGGACATCTTGCTGACTCTGATCCCTTTGTCACCAAGAACCCAGCACCTGTGCAGCTTCCTCTGCGAGCTCTCCCTACTGCACACCAGCCTGGCCGCCTACTCCCCAGCACGCCTGGCCGCAGCCGCTCTGCTGCTAGCAAGGTTGACACATGGGCAAAGTAAGGACCCTGCTCTTCAGGCCAGCCACTCAGCACAGGCTTAGCCAGGGGCCTGGGCAATTCCTGGAGTCAGAAGATGATGCTCAGATATAAGTGGAGAGAGGGGAGGGGAAAAAGGAGGCCCGCCTCTCCTGGAGAAGAAAACACCAGAATGGACTAAAAGCCATTCTCTGGGAGTGAGGTTAGGGATGGATCTAGCTTAAGTACAGGGGTGGACAAAAGTAGGTTTACAATTATAGTACACCAAACAGCATTTATTCTTTAATTATCATCTATTTATTTTTAAAATATGTTAATGGTTTCAGAGAGAGGAAGGGAGAGGGAGGGATGGATAGAAACATCAGTGACGAGAATCATTGATCGGCTGCCTATTGCATGCCCCACTACTGGGGACTGAACCTGCAACCCGGGCATGTTCCCTGACCAGGAATCAAACCTTGATCATACCAGCCAAGCTTGTATTATTATTTACTAATTACTATATTACTAGAGGCCCTATGCATGAGATTCGTGCAAGAGTTGGCCTTTGCAGCCCCATCTTCAGGACGTCCGGACAGTCTTTCCACTGTTCAGCCATTCGGTTGACTTGTGTATTACGCTTGTATTACTATAGATTTTCCATATAAACTTAAACCTACTTTTGCCCACCCCTTTATTTCCCACACTGTTGACAGTGACCAGGCATGCTTTGTTTGTGAGGTCTTTGTAACCCTGAGTTCAGGAAAATCCCACAACAGAACCATCTGGGTTTTATGTGTGAGCAGGTGTCTAACAGCCCCATTCCTGTTTTTCTCCCCAGCACAGCCCTGGAGCACTCAGCTATGGGAACTCACCGGCTTCTCCTGTGAAGACCTCATACCCTGTGTCTTGAGTCTTCACCAAAAGTGGTGAGTCTTTAAAAGGAAGTGGATTCTCCCACCCTACTTCTGCCACCAGGGTTGGGTCCTCAAGTATAGAGAAGAGGAGGGGGCTCTCCTGGGAGGACCATCAGTCCACACAGACCTTTTCTGCAGTAAGTTGTATCAGAGTTGACATTCAAACATTCCAAAGCCACATTGTGAGCTTCACTCGATGTGTGTGCAGTAGTAGCTCCTCCCAATCTTAGCCGAATTCCATGGGCAGCAGAACTTAATAGAAAAAATAAGACTCGCCGAGACCGGTTTGGCTCAGTGGATAGAGCGTCGGACTGCGGACTGAAGGGTCCCGGGTTTGATTCCGGCAAGGGCATGTACCTTGGCTCCGGGCACATCCCCGGTGGGGGGCGTGCAAGAGGCAGCTGATCGATGTCTCTCTCTCTCATCGATGTTTCTGACTTTCTATCCCTCTCCCTTCCACTCTGTGAAAAATCAATAAAATATATTTTTTAAAAAAAAGAAAAAGAAAAAATAAGACTCTCCCTAACTCGTAGGAATTTCAGTGTAAGACACATGATCTAGCTCATGTGCTGGCAAACTATGGCCCCCAGGCACATCCTCGGCTGCAGCCCATCCCAGCTCAACTTACACCCCTCCTCCCACTCCTCAGCCCACTCACTCTGGTCCCCACTCCCTCCCTACCACATGCATATCTGCTAAAGCACCCCAGTGACGACCTTCCTCCACCAGGCCATGCTGGCTCAGCGTTCTCTTCCCCACACACCAGGGTCTGGGTCATTCCTGCTTTCTGCTTATCATATGTCCCTGGAAGATGTATCCACCTCCAGGATTCAGAACACATCTAAACCTGGAGCCCCACACCTACCCTGCCACTCATCCAAACCAGAACCCCTCTCTTCCTGTGGGCAGCCATTCCTTCTCATAGGTTGGGATTGGTGCTCTGCAGACTAGGCCCCAGTCATCCTAGCAGAGACCTCAAGCCAGCCTGTTTCTCTGTTCCTGCATCCCAGGAGTGCTGAAGGCCAGTGAGTTTTCTTTGTACATTTTGGGATCTGATCCTCTCAGGCCCCACTGCCTGCCCATGATCACTCCCCTAGCCACCTCCTGAATCACTGCAGCAGAAGCTTCTGAGCATGTTGTTTCAGCTTACACCTTCTGGGATGAGATAGAAAATCAAAGCGTGGCCCCAGACCCCTCTAACCAGCTCTGCTCTGGCCTGTCTACTGCTTCTCCTCATTCCCTGCGATGCTTCCACCTGGGGTGGAACCTGTCAGTGTTTCCCGGACACTGACATGGGCTTCAGCCACCCTGTTTTCTCTTGCAGCGCCCAGATCTTCTTCTTCTTCTTCTTTTAAGTATATCTTTATTGATTTCAGAGAGGAAGGGAAAAGAATAGAGAGATAGAAACTAATGATGAGAGAGAAGAATCATTGATAGGCTGCCTTCTGCATGCCCCTTTCTGGGAACCAGCCTGCAACCCAGAATCAGACCTGGGACCCTTCAGTCCGCAGGCTGATGCTCTATCCACTGAGCCGAACCAGCTAGGGCAGTGGTTGGCAAACTCATTAGTCAACAGTATAACGATTGAAGTTTCTTTTGAGAGCCGAAAACCGACTTCTGTGCATGGGCCACGAAGTTTCAATCGCACTGTATGTGCATGCCTGCACGTGGTATTTTGTGGAAGAGCCACACTCAAGGGGCCAAAGAGCTGCATGTGGCTGGCGAGCCGAAGTTTGCCGACCCCTGAGCTAGGGCCAGTGTCCAGTTCCTGAAGCTGATGGACTGGGGGTGCAGGTGACAGTCAGCTTGTGTCTAACCCCACAGTTGCTCACTAGGTGTGCAAATAGTTGTTACCTGGCTACCAAAAGTTATTATTAGGCTGTCTCCCTGTCCCCCAGGGTTTTTTCCTTCAAAACCAGGTAAATCAAAATCATTTATGTAACAAACTGAACTTTTCCTAAGTATGAGCAGGCTTTTAGTATATTCAGAATTGTGCGGCCATCACCACAGTCAATTTTAGAATATTTCACCACCCACAAAAGAAAAACTCTGGACTTCCAATCAAGATGGCAGTGTAGGTAAATGCCTCCTCCCACAACCACATCAAAATTACAACTAAACTACTGGACAATCATCATTGAAAATGGTCTGAAATCTGGCTGAATGGAAGTCCTAAAACGAGGGAATTAGAGAATCAGGACTGGTAGGCGGGTGCTGATGCAGAGCAGGCTGGTCCCACGTGTGGTGGATAAAAATTGGGAGGGCTATCTCAGCTGCAGAGGTCACCCTTGAGGAGCAAAGAGGCCCAGCCCCATACCAGCACCAACTCCCCATCCCAACCCCAGCCCAGGATTCCAGTGTGGGGAAGAGAAGACCTCATAACTTCTGACTATAAAAACCAGCAGGGATTGAAACTGAGGGAGTTGAGAGCTGCTGGAGTCCCAGGCAATTTCTTTTAAAGGGCCCACACAGAGACTTAGACATTTTCCAGCTGAGCTTTAGCACTGGGCAGTAGCTTAAAACACACAAGACACTTACAGGGAGGAACTAAATTGTCCAACATCAGGGCAAGAGCTGGAGGAGGATAGTGGGGAAGGGAGGGGACAGAAGTGCTGGCAGAAGCCATTGTTCTTCGATGAACCTTCCCCCAACAGAGCTAGCAGACGAGCACCATGTCTAAAACTCCATGAACCTGGTTCACACTGTTTGTCCTGCCCTGGTGATTTCCTGAGGCCCCATCCCACCCAACTTTCAGGCCCACCCAAGCTGCTTCCAGGGGTTTTCCATACAAGTGGCCTTTTTTGTATGCTTCAGATTTTCCTAAAATTTCTCAAACAAGCAGCATCTGGCCTCAGCCATGCCCTGTACCTCTTGCTAAGTAGCCCCAGGCCCACCACT
Source organism: Antrozous pallidus (assembly GCA_027563665.1). NCBI lineage: Eukaryota > Metazoa > Chordata > Mammalia > Chiroptera > Vespertilionidae > Antrozous > Antrozous pallidus. Next base: position 107,867,748 of record CM050512.1, on the reverse strand, counting down.
AGCAGCAGCCAGTCTTGGTTCACAGCCTGGCCTCCCCCGGGGAACTTCTAAGCCCCACATACATAGCCGAGACAGAAGTGCAGATCGCTTTGTAGCCCATGCCAAGTGGCCCCAGGCAAAATACAGGCAGTGGCTGACCTTGACCTGTACCTCATGGGATGCCCCAGAGCCAGCACACCCAGTGGACAACTTCAGACCAAGTTGAAGCATCATCATCCAACCACCTCCACAAGCAGTATACTCATGGGGCAGACTTAGTGGGCACCAGAACCCAGCTGAAGTAAGTCCTGCTCTGTGGGGTGACCCCTGTACAGCTGATCCTCCATGGAGGTTGGTCATAGCCAGTCCTTGCAGCTGACTAGCCTGGGGGTAAAACCCTCCCACTGATGTGCCAACAGCAGTCAAGGCTCAACTACAGGAGGATGCTGTGCACAGCCCACACAGGAGGCGCACATCGAGTGCCCAGCTTGTGCCACTGGGCCCTACAGAACACCTGCTAAATCCGTCCACTCTACCAAGGCTGGGAGATGGGGCAGCTCTACCTAATACATAAAAACAAACACTGGGAGGCTGCCAGAATGAGAAGACAAAGAAACGTGCCCCAAATGAAAGAACAGAACAAAACTCCAGAAAAAGAACTAAATGAGGATAAGCAATCTAGATGCAGAGTTCAAAACACTGGTTATAAGGATACTTAATGAACTTTGTGAGAACCTCAATAGCATAAAAAAGGACCAGTCAGATATCAAGAATACACTAACTGAAATGTATAATTTATAGGGTATCAACAGTACAGTAGGTGAAGCTAAGAACCAAATCAGCAATTTGGAATAAAAGGAAGCAAAAAAACACCAAATCAGAACAGCAAAAAGAAAAAGGAATCCAAAACATGAGGATAGTGTAAGGAGTCTCTGGGACAACTTAAAGCTCACATTACATCATGGGGTTGCCAGGCAAACAGGTTGTCTCACATGTAGTGGACAGAGCTATCTCAGCTGCAGAGGTCAAGAAATTGAAAACCTATTTGAGAAAATAATGACGGAATACTTCCCTAACCTGCTGAAAGAAATGTAAGTCCAGGAAGTGCAGAGAGTCCTAAATAAGATGAACCCAAAGAGGCCCACACCAAGGCACATCATAATTAAAATGCAAAAAGTAAAGGCAGAGAGAACTTTAAAAGCAAGAGAAAAGCAGTTACCTTTGAGGGAGCTCAATATAATTTCTGAAGACCCAAAAGGAATTGGCAAGAAATATTAAAAGTGATGAAAAGTAAGGACTTACAACCAAGATTATCCAGCAAAGCCATCATTTAAAATCAAAAGGGCAGACCAAAAAAAAAGCTAAAGGATTTCATCACCATCAAACCAATAAATGTTAAAGGGTCGTCTTTAAGAAGAAGGGGGGGGGGGGAATAGATAAAAAATATGAACAGTAAAATGGCAATAAATACCTATCTATCAACAATTGAATCTAAAAAACAAAACAACAGAAATAGACTCACAGATACAGAGAACATTTTGCCACTTGCCAGATGGAAGGTTGTTTGAGGGGAAGGGTTTAAAAAGTGAAGGAATTAAGAAGTATAAATTGTTAATACATAATAGTCATGGGATATAAAGTATAGCATAGGGAAGGTAGTAAACTATTAACTATGTATGGTGTCGAGTGGGTGTGAGATTTACCAGATGATCACTTAATGTGATGTCTAATCACTAGAGTGTACACCTGAAACTAGTATAATGATGTTTGTCAATATAATTGAAAAATAAAAATGGTTTTAAAATGGGGGGGGGGAGGGGGAGGCTATACTCTTTACATATATTACCCGTATTCCCCCTCCTTTCCAGCCCTAGGCAAACATTCATCTACTGTCAGTCTCTATGGATTTACTTGTTCTGGACATTTCATAGAAACGGAATCATACAATATATGACCTTTTGTGGCCGGCCTCTTCCACCCTCATATTTTCCACTGTAATATTCTACTGTGTGGATATTGTGTTTATAATTTGTGCACTGATGTATGTTTGGATTGTTTCCATTTTTGGCTGTTATGAATCATGCTCCTATGAACATCCACAGACAAGTTTTTGTGTCAGCGTGTTCACGTTTCTGTTGGGGATTCACCTGGGATTGGAATTGCTGGGTCATCGGTGACTCTAGGTTTAACTGTTAGGAACAGCTAGACTTTTCCACAGTGGCGCCCTGTTTTACCTCCCATCACTGGACTGTTTTTGAAAGTATGTTGTCCCCTCTCATTTCTGTGAGGAAGGCTAAAAATGGGAGTCTCTTTGGCTGGGTGTGCTGATAATGCCTGCCCCGAGCCCCCACCTGCCCCCACTGTCTCTCATGTGTCCCTCTGTTTGCAGCTTCCATGATGACGTCCCTAAGGACTACAGACAAGTCTCTCTGACCGCCGTGAAACAGCGATTTGAGGACAAGCGTTACCAAGAGATCAGCCAGGAAGAGGTGTCACCCCCCTACCCTGTCTCCTGGTCGGGGTGGGAACAAGCCCCTGCCTGCCCCTTGGGGGCTCTTCGTTCCCTCTGACCCCGGCTTCCTCTCAGGTGCTGAGCTACAGCCAGCTGTGTGCAGCTCTAGGAGTGAAGCAAGAGAGCCCAGAACCCCCGTCTTTCCTCAGCTCAGGGGACATTCACACCTTCCTTAGCTCTCCTTCTGCAAGGAAAACCAAGAGGTCAGTAAGCCCAGTCAGTGTCTTAAAGGTGTGATGCGGTGTTGGCTCCTGTGTGCTCGGGCCTGGGTTCCCTCATGGACCCCTGCAACTGCCTGAGGGGCTTCACACACACAGGGCTTCCACGGCATGACGGAGAAGGAACATCCTATGAAACTGAAGCTGGACTGCATTCAGCCTTCAGGCCCCTGCGCCTGAGCTGCACTCTGCAGCGCTGTCTTCCTTCTTCCAACACGCTGTCTCTTGCTCTGACTGATACCCTTTGAGGGAAAATGGGCTTGAGCATAAGTTGAGCCCAGCTCAGGCTCTGGCCCTACCATGCACCTGTCACATGTCACCCTTCCTGGGCCCTCAACTCCCTGGTGTTACTGCCACTCCCTGAACTCTAGCTATAACCTAATTGGAGTCCTCAGCATCTCCTGTGCACCCCATCTCTAGCCAAATCTTCTCTGTGTATCCCGCTTACTTCTGTCTCAAAAGTCCTGGCTGTTCCACCTGCAATAACTTCTCTTCCCCACCTCACTCACTTGAAGAACTCATATTGATCCTGCAAAGTCCAGATGAGCCAGTCCTCTCCCTGCACCTCTGGTCTTGCTCTGGGACTCCGAGGGCAGGCACTGGGTGGCTGTGTTGTCTCTATCACAGCACACGGGGCAGGGCAGGCAGGTGCCAAGGACCTAATGCTGCTGCCTATGACTGAGTTCCTGGCCTCCGTATCTTAGGAAGCGAGAGAACAGTCTCCAGGAAGACAGGGGCAGCTTCGTCACCACCCCCACCGCAGAGCTGTCCAGCCAGGAAGAGACGCTGCTGGGCAGCTTCCTGGACTGGAACCTGGACTACTGCTCTGGCTACGAGGGCGACCAGGAGAGCGAGGGCGAGAAGGAGGGTGATGGTAAGTCCCGTGCCCACGGAAGCCACCCAAGGGCTATGCCAAAAGGGGCAGCGAGGAAAAGGACAGCTCTCATCGAGGGCCCCTGGCTTTACCTGTGAGAGAGCAGAGTCCCTCGGACACCACAGCAGTAGTTGGGGAGAAAGGATTTAAGCCAAACCTGTGTCCAGCTTCAGGCAGGCCTGTGTTAATGGAAGGGACTCACCAGGGCAGGGAAAAAGGAAGAAGTCCTGTCTGGAGTTTACAGTAAGATCTTTCTAGAACATTGTGTGAGATGTGTCCCCCACTGCCCTATGCGGCTCTGTGGCTCTGTACCTCACACTTCCTCCAGGGTTCAGGGGAGGCTGCAGGGGGCTCTTTTCTCGTGTTTCAGGCATTTGTCTGCATAGAAAACTCAATTCAAGCAGTTTCTGTCAATCTTCCAATTGCTTGCAAGCTTTTGTGTCCAGGGAATTAAGTAAATTATTAGATGACCAGTTTGTTACTTCCTACTATCCCTCCAAGTCCTATTGAGTGCCCCAAGCTTGAAGGAAGCATTTCATTCTCCATTCTTTAACTCAAAGGAGATCAGTAAAGAAGACTATTCAGTGAGGTCCAGCATATGTAGCCAAGAGAACTGGGTGAGAGTTGGACCTTAGGCGACCAAGGTCCCAACTTGGTAGGGGCTCACCCTGATGCTTAGTCTGTGGCCTGACCTCTCCTCTGACTTCTCCTCCTTTCATAGTAACGGCTCCCAGCGGCATCCTTGATGTCACCGTGGTGTACCTCAATCCAGAACAGCACTGTGGCCAGGAATCTAGCGATGAGGAGGCCTGCCTGGAGGACAAGGGTTGCCAGGACCTGCACGCCATGGTGCGATCCACTCAGACACCTCTGGCCCGAGGGCCCAAGCCCCCTCTCTGTGGCAGCAGGGAACTGGGCAAGGACATTACAACCTCAGGGTACTCCTCCGTCAGCAGCGTGAGTCCCATAAACTCCGTGAATGGCGGCCCTCCCCAATCTACCTCAGCACATTCCCCAGGCAGTGACTCGAACACACTGCATTGCCACCATCATGCAAGGAAGTCGTGTTTACAGTGTCGTCCCTCAAGTTCCCCAGAGAGCAGTGTTCCCCGGCAAGAGGTGAAAAGGAAAAACCTATCTGCCCCCAGCAAGGAGGAGCAGGACACGAACTTGGGCTTCCTGGAGCTGTGAGTGTGTTGTTGCTGCAGTGGATGTTTGCAGAGACAGCTGCTGCTGCACTAGAAGCGGGAGCACTGGAGAGGAATGATGTGTAGACCCACTGGAGAAGAGGAAACTTAGGAAGGACACTGTCTTTCACCAGGGGAGTCCCATTCCAGCTATCAGAATGTCTAAATCAGAACAAAGCTCAGATCCTTCTCTTTGAAAAGTTTAACCTCAAAGCAACACTGTGTGAAGCCTGTTTCTCTGTGCTCCCCTGTGTCTGTCCTGCCTTCTCTTTGGGAAGCTTAAGCTCATGGCCTGACAACCCCAGCCCCCTGAACCCCCATCACAGTAGTGACAGCTTTCACAATTGAGAACACGTGGTCCAGGTAACCTGGCACAGCTTCTCCACGCCCCGTATCTGTCTGGTTTTAGGTTCTAGGGGGAGCTGAGAGCTCTGAGTATAGTTCTGTCCCTGTGCCCACCTCAGCCTGCCCGGGTCACCTCCTCCCTCACAGGGCAAAGGGTCCCTGCCCTTTTCATTGTCAGACTACTTGTGATGACCAGACATGCAGGCCCTTTTTTTTCTTTCTATATTTCTATATTTTATTGATTTTTTTACAGAGAGGAAGGGAGAGGGGTAGAATTAGACACATCAATGAGAGAGACATCGATCAGCTGCCTCCTACACACCCCCTACTGGAGATGTGCCCACAACCAAGATACATGCCCTTAACCAGAATTGAACCTGGGACCCTTCAGTCCGCAGGCCGATGCCCTATCCACTGAGCCAAACTGGTCAGGGCAACACCCTGACTTTTTGCAGGACAGGGCCTTGATGTCTTAGTCAGAGGCTCCCTCCCTCCCAGCTCATTTTAGAAGTCTGTCCCTCCCAGAGTGATTTGTCTGTGTCACCAACAGATACGTCTCTATATGAACATCTCTTGCTGTACTGAATTTCTGGGTCATTTTAAATAGAAGGTATTAATTTTTTAAAAAACGGGATTCTTAACGTTATTTAGACGTAGCTAAAGATAATCTGACTAAACCTCAAAGCTATCCTGGTACTGTTTATGCAAAAAGAATTTTCCTAAAGAAGTTAGCCAGGAAAAAACAACAACAAAAAAACATCATTTGTAACACCTGAAGTATGGCCCAGATGGAGAAGAGCAAGATTCAGAAGAACTGTCCCTGCCTACTGGGTGAGGATGGGTCTGCTGTGCGTTTCTGAGAATAACTAGCCGAGAGACTTGGGGCAGCAGCCAAAACACCTGAGAGCGCTGCCCAGGAGCAGTGGCCCTGACCTCTGCGCAGCTGGTTGGCCACTGACACACTCGTCGGTGCTATGATAACTTTCGTTTCCTCTCAAAATGTCAGAACCACTTGGCTAGGAGTGTCCCCCAAATGCTCTTGAACCAGAATTACAATGCTTTGTGTGTATGTGTGTGTGTGTCTTCTACTGTAAGAGAATTCTGCAACTGTGTGCCTTTGGGCATGTGTGAGCCTGTTTCCTCACCTGTGAGATGGGGCAATAATGTCTACCTCACAGGCCTGTTGTGAGGATTAAAAGTGATGAGAATAGTGGAAGTTGAGTGATGTGCATATCTGTACTGCCTTCTTGTCACTTCCTAATGTCACCCAAGTCACATTGGGGCACTTGTCCATGGCTCCTTATCAACATCCCAACTCTGGGTGGACCCAGTTCTTTGCCGTCTCCCAGCCTGCACCTGTACGGGAAAACTACTCCTGTGGAGCCTAACACTCGATGACCACAGTGTGGAGTCTCCCTGCATCTTTCCAAGTTCTAATCATCACTTCAGTGCCCTGTGACTGGTGTGGGGTCTCCTAAGTGCTGGTGGAAGCGTTTTCCCTTCTACCTCACAGACTCTCACTGTTGGTAGAATGGCACCAGCCTCCCCACATTAGGCATGAAAACAGACCATAGCAGATGGAGGGGCCAGGCTAACAGCAGCCCCAGGGCTGTCTGGGTCCCAAAACCCTTGTGCCTATTTCATGTCTCTCTCCCCTATGCTGCACCACCTTTCACTATAAAATGGACAGCTCTCCACCTTTAAACATGCTCCCCTCCCCCAGGATTTGTGGTCCTAAACCAAGATTTTTCTTTATTCTTTTCTCCAATTACATTGGGTCTTACCGCCTGCATCACTGCTCCCACCCACGGTGTTCCCTTAGTCACTGAAGACCCACCCCCCATCCCTTGGACAGCGTCCTAGTGCAGTCTCCCACTGCTTCTTTGACACCGGGGTCTGCTGTCACTCCACCTCTCTGGGCACCAGCCCCCCTTCCAAACCAATGCCTCACCTGTGTCTGTCCGTACACACCTGCCTCACCTGGAGCCACCTTGCTTCATCTCTATCCACGTGCCTACCTGATGTCGCCCCTGAATGTCATCACCTCACCTGTATGTCCAAAAGTGAACACACCCTTCTTCCTCACCCCCGCTCCCAGCACACAGTTCATCTCTAGCGACTGTTGCCAGACAACAGCGATTGGGCCCATCCCGGCGTCAGCAAGACATGTCGGCCCCACTGCAGAGCGCCTTCAATAAAACAAAGGGAAGCAAACTGAAGCGATCACAGATGCCCATCTACCCAGTTATCCACACCAGAAGCCTGCGCGGCACCCGAGGCCCGCGACTCCAAGCCTTGGGCCGCGGGAGTAGGGGCGTCGCAGCCGGAGACAAGCTGGGTGCAGGGGGAGGAGGAAGGTCATGAGCCCTAGTCTCCGGATTGGATAGTCTGCCGGAAGGGGGCGGTCTGATGGCCCGGAAGGGGTGGGACTTTCCGCCGGCGGCAAATCCTGAAGACAGACTACACTCTCGATGCTACCGCTCGGTTGCTCACGCCGGTGAGGCCGGTGCTGGGCCGGGGGCGGGGGCGGGGGCGGGGGCGAGCACTGCCCGATGGAGGCTGGACCGGGTACTGAGCTACCGGCGTATCCTCCCCAGGCTGGTGGCCGAACTGCGGGACGCCCTGGACTCCTGTGCCGAGCGGCAGCGGCAGCTGGAGCAGAGCCTGCGAATCTCCCGGAGGCTGCTGCGAGCCTGGTACGCGGGTCCCGAGACCCCGACTATGACTTCCCCGGGCCCTCAGAACCCCTCTCAGAGACCGGGCCAGGAGGCCGGGCCCAGCGCCCACTTCCGAGGTGCCGGTTGTCGGTGTCTTTCCCCTCCCCCCTTTCCCTGAAGGCTCTGAGGACGCTGGGGTTTTGCTTCCTGTGTCTTCGCAGGGAACCAGCTGAGACCCCGACTCCGGAGCCAACCCCAGGTCCAGAAACTAATGAAGAGGCCCCGCCTCCAGGTAAACCTCAGCCACTACCCTCCAAATGCTGCCCCTGGCCTGTCTGCTGGCAGGCAGTGGTAAGAAGGACAATGGTGACAGATTACTGTATTGGCTTCCACAGCATGCACACCCAGCCCCCAAGACCTCAAGGAGCTGGAGCTTCTAACCCAGGCACTGGAGAAGGCTGTACGCGTGCGAAAAGGCATATCTAAGGCTGGAGAAAGAGACAAGACCTCCAGCCTGAAGTCTGGGTCCATTGCCACTTCTACCGCAGCCGCTGCCCCACACTGGGCTTCTCAAACAAAACTCCCCAGGGGCACCCGCCAGGCCACCAGGCCTGCTAAGGGCCTCCCTAAGCCTAGGCTTCTGTCAGCAGGGGATCAGACCTGTACAGGGAGAGGGCCTGTAGCTGCCAAGCCCGGACCAGGCCTCAGGGACCAACAGATAGCTCCATCGGCTGCTCCTCAGGCCCCAGAAGCTTTCACACTCCAGGAGAAGGGGTAGGTCTCTCAGAACCTCACTGGAGGAACTCCTTTCTATCTGACCAGACCCTAGCCAGCAGCTGGAGTGTGGAATTTGGGGTGACAGGGAGGGCAGGGCATTGAGTTGCATGTGGGTTCTAGAGTACCACCCATGAGGCCCATGCCCTGAAGCTGGCAGCGTGGAACAGCTGGCTGTGATCTGGCTGGGTTTGATGTGCTACGGCCTATCCCACTCTCCTCTCTGGCTGTCCAGTGCCCTTTTATCCACCCAGCCCAGGGGCTCAGATGGTTTCTGCTTGTGGTACCCTCTCCTCTCTCTGACAGGGCAGACTTGGACTGGATTGGCTCCCATGGTCACTCTGGAAGCCCTGTTTCGGGGGAGGGGGTTGATTAGCCTCACGCCTATCTGGGCTCTGAGCAGGGAATGCAGTCTGCGGTCCCAGAATGAGGTGAGGCTTCTTTGAACACTGGCCTTCCTGACAGGACGCTGCTGCAGCTGCCCAGGGCCTTCAGGAAGGCGGCTTCTCAGAACGCCTGGTGAGGCTGAGTCTTGCAGCTGGGTGGGAGTGGGTGGGGGAGGAGGGAGGCCAAGACTTTTCCAGCAGATCCTTTGCTTTCTTTGCTAGGAGCGAGCACTGTATGTTAAGAGTCTGCCCCGCTCCAACTGCCATAGTCACCTTAGACTCCGTAGGGTTTGAGGCCCCCAGCTCAGCTGCGTGGTTATAAGCTGCAAAACACTCAGTGTCTTTTAATCCCAATTTGTCTTGCATGTGCAGGTAATGACAGTAGTACTAGCTTTGTGTAGATGTTAACTGAGGTGGTTCCTTTCAGGTTATACATTGTGCATGGTATATAGCCAACATCTACAGTTCTTACCAGTCATCCTAGTTACCAGTCATGGCCAGCTCCTCTCCCCTTCTTCCTCAAATTCTCTCCTAGTATTTCTCAGAATGGGTCAGCTCTCTGGACAGTGCCCTCTTAGTTCACCTGAGACATCCCAAGGCCTCTCCCAGCACTCAGCAGAGCCAGACACCCTAGGCTGAGGCCCCTACTCTGGCCCTTGCCTACTTCCTGAGATCCAGTCCAGCTAGCCAGAATAATGCTCTCTCTCTGGGCTGCCCATGTGTGCATCCAGCCTGTGGGCCCAGCTCAGCTCTACACAGACCAGCGACTCCATGGATGCCACTGTGTCCTCTAAAACCCAGTTCCTCCAGAAAATGCAGATGACTGTATCCTTGCTGGGTTTGCTGCAGGGGGAGGGGGGGGGGGTAGGGGAGAGTGTCTGGTTCTACACTTGGTGAATTTGAGGAGCAACTCCAGGAAGGCCCAGAGCCACTCCCAGAGGGGAGGGGAGCAGTGGCGCTAAACACGGGAGTTTCCCTGACCTGTGTCCAGTCAGGCTGGCCTAGCTCCAGGCTCAGTGCTGCAGAGGTGGAGGCAGAGGTGGGGCGCCTACAGAAGGCTTGCTTGCTGCTAAGACTGAGAATGGAGGAAGAGCTCACAAGAGGTCAGTGGGCCCTAATACAGGGTTTTGGGTGGGGTTAGGGGTCGGGGTACTGCATGGACCCAGCCTGCACTCCCTGACTCTTTCGTAGACCCCACGGACTGGATACAGGAGTACCGTTGCCTGCTCACCTTGGAGGGGCTACAGGCCATTGTGGGGCAGTGCCTCCACAGGCTGCAGGAACTGCAGGCAGGTGAGACCCCACTCCCATCTGTGCTGAAGTCTGATAGGGGAGGTCAAGGTTTTCTAGCCACAGGACCACCCAAGAGTAGAGGCAGGCAGGCCCTTCCCCAAGTCACTCCGTTGCATTCTAGATTCTTCCCAGTTGTCCTGTGGGACCAGTCGGGACAGCTCCTCCACCCCCATTCCTTCTCCCAACACACAGAGCCCTACCACTCTAAGTAGTTTACTTACTTGTCCAATTATTGGAAAAGTAGCATGTGAGAATCAGAGGTGCTGGTAGATGACTGCCCTGGCCTTGCAAGAGATGATTATGAACAATAGGGCTTTGTCTCGGAGGCAGATGGAGACTTTGCAACTTTGCTCCCCCTTAGAGGAGAGAGGCAAAGAGGTGCCTGGCTGTCACCAATGAGGCCACATTCCCCTGTCCTCACAGAAGTGGTGGAACAGCAGCTGGGGTCGTGGCCTGAGGAGAGACTCCCCATGGCCTCATTTTCTTGTGGAGGAGGAGCAGATCCCGTCTGGAGCCCCCAGCTGCTTCTCTACTCCAGCACCCAGGAGCTGCAGACCCTGGCAGCCCTCAGGCTTCAGGTGGACATGCTGGACCAGCAAATCCACCTGGAAAAGGTACTTCCAGAGTGAGGATGAGGGAATGGATGACTGGGTGCCCGGGGAGCCTGAGTCATGGGGAGGATTCCAGATCTGAAGCCTTGTGAGGCTCAACAGCCTATCTGTGCTCTTGATGAGAGCCTCTGTGCCTGTGCATTTGCCAGCCCTGCGGCAGCAGGAGAGAGAATGGAGCCTTTGGAGGAGGGAGGGGCTGGAGCATGGTGCCTCAAAGCTTGTACTGGAATTACTCTCACTCTCTCCCCTGGGCCCGGGGGGGGGGGGGGGGGGGGGGGGTTGGCGCGCTAAACACGGGAGTTTCCCTGACCTGTGTCCAGTCAGGCTGGCCTAGCTCCAGGCTCAGTGCTGCAGAAGTGGAGGGCACCCCAGAGAGAGAGCATTATTATGGCTAGCTGGACTGGATCTCAGGAAGTAGGCAAGGGCCAGAGTAGGGGCCTCAGCCTAGGGTGTCTGGCTCTGCTGAGTGCTGGGAGAGGCCTTGGGATGTCTCAGGTGAACTAAGAGGGCACTGTCCAGAGAGCTGAACTGTTGTCTGAGACAAGGCCTCCTTGCAACCTTGACCCTACATCTCCGCCCAGGTCCTGATGGCAGAACTTCTCCCACTGGTGAGCATGCAGGAGCCACTGGGACCGCCCCAGCTGGCACTGTGCCGGGCTGTGCACAGCCTTCTCTGTGAGGGAGGCCAGCGCTTCCTCACCATCCTGCGAGATGAACCTGCTGACTGAACCCTTCCTGTGACCGGGCAAGCTGGTTCCTATTGGGGAGAGCACCCCTTCTCTGGTCAGAGTTAAATGAACAGGAATTGAGGGGATTTACTGGTGCAGTGGCATGGCTCGAAATGCCTGTACTTGCCTGGGAAACCAGGTTTCCAAGCGGAAGGAATGGACCTCTGGCTCTTCCTAAGGAACTAGGTCCCTTCTCATAGCTGCTAACCCTGATGTCAAGGCTCAGCTGGGCCCTCCACAGGCGTGGGGGAACAGAGGCCCAGTGGGGATTTTTCTTAGCTACCTCTGTTTTCTCTCAATTTAAACTTAAAAAGCTTCTTGTGTGACATTAAAAGTACTTTAGAAATTATATAACAAGGTATGATTTGATGCGTATTTGTTTTTGTTTGCCAAGAATATATTAAGTATACCTACTAAGAACACTTAATCCCTTCTGTACTATAGGAAGGTGGTAAGGCCACTCAGGATGGACTGCACTGGGGACTCACCTCATGCATTGGCCTTAGCACAGGTACTTAGATCTGTACTGGCTCATTAGAAGACACAAAAGCCACAGGCCTGTATCAGAGTAGGCAGGCACTATGTGCCCAACAGCCATCAATCCTGGTACCCATGCCTACCACCTCCTGGGCCATTGCTGTAGTTGGTGTGGGCCCCCACACTGAGCCACCACCAGGGAACAAGCCCTTTACCCAACACCCTTCACCTGTTCCTCTTCTGGGGCTCTTGCCTTCTCTATTGAAGGAATCATGGCTTTGGAATGCAAGAAAGTAGAGGTCAAGGTCACAGCCTCTAGTTTTAAATCAGTCAGATTTGGGTTTATACTGTGACTTGTTGCTACTATAGGATTTCCAGCAAGGTTCTTAAGGATTCTGAGCCTCAATTCTCAGTGTTGTCCACACTATCACACTGGGGGTAGTGGTTATTAGCCCTGGGGCAAGGGTGAAGATGTGAGATGCGTCACAGAGCTGGGCCCTGGTGAGGTGTGGGAGGCTGTGGCATTCTTTAAATGAACTGTTACCAAGCACCGACAAAGACCAAGCACAATGCTCAGAGCTGGTGCACTGGCCCTTAGTGTGGACAGTGACTTTGAGACAGGGTAATACCAGCCTCTGTCCTGGGGTACCCAAGCCCAGGAGGCAGTTAACGGAGAGCCAGGTGAAGTATGGGAGATATAAGGGATGAACTTGGTGATGTTGGACCAGCCTCAGGGTGGCTCCAGGTAAACTGGAGGAGGCCCTACCTGTAAAACGGCTATCATCAAGCAAGCTAAGTACTTTGGACATAGAGTTATGAGTCTTGGGGGCTGCTGGGGACCTGATGACAAAGTAGGAAAGGAAAAACCAGGGGTCTAATTGCAATGAGGGCCCTCCAGGGAACAGAACAGCTCCATCCACTGCCTAGGACAGGAACCGTGGGAAGGGGAAACAGACAGGAGCCTGAGGGACAGCTGGCCACTCCATTACTGTTTCTAGAGCTGCCCATATGCTTGCATCTTGAGGAGCCCTTAATCCTCAGGGTGGATTCCACCACCACCCTGTTACTGGCCACCTCACAATCATTTTTTTTTTTTTTAATCCTGATCTGGGGATATTTTTTCTATTGATTTTTAGAGAGAGTGGATGAGAGGGAAAAGACAGACAGAAATGTGAGAGTAACATTATCAGTTGGTTGCTTCCTGCTCATGCCCCAGGGAGGAGCCTGCAGCTGAGGTATGTGCCCTTGACCAGAATCAGGACTCTTTGGTCTGCAGACCGACACTCATCCACTGAGCCAAAATGGCTAGGGCTTAGAATCAGTTTTTATAGCAGGTGGTTTCCAACAGAATTGTTTTATTCACTGGTTACTTATGCACCGTCCATACTGGACCTTTGCCCCCAAGGGCAGGCACTCCCACCTTAATCCTTAGGCCCAAATGGGTGCCCAGAGACCCAGCTGTCTGGGCCAATCCTGGGCACTCATGGTGTCCTGCCAACAACTGGGCATGCTTGGGCAGGGAGGTGCCATGATAGTCTGAGGGGGGAAGTCTGGGTAGGCCCCAACACAAGGCACCCAGAGTTGGGGAAGTAGGAGGGAAGGAGACCTGTCCTCTAGCACCTGCCCCACCAAGTCAAGAGGCAGTAGGGAATTCTCTGCATTCCCTGCCAATCTGCTCTGACTTGGCCAGCTGGAAAGGGGAACTGTGCTGGTGTTCACATCCACCTGAGTGTGGGCAGCATGAATGCACCGACTCCCAGCCCAAGGAGCCTGCCGATTCCTACCCACCACCCCAGGCCTGACCTTGCGGGTGTTCGGGTGTTGGGTTTGGGCACTAGCATCATGGACTGGGGGATCATCGCCTTGCTGGGTTCTGTCATCCTACTGTTCGGTGCTGTGGCCATGCTGACAGGCTCCACCGGGATACCGTGGCCATGACCTCTCAGCGAGGACCGTCTGGACCTGACCCAGGGCGATTTGCTGGCTACATTAGGCGTGGGCAGCAGGGCTTGGGCTCCGGGCTGCAGCCTTCCTATGCTGGCATGCTCGGTTGGTAACGGCAGCTGAGGGGCAGGAGCTGGGAACGCCCTGAGCCCACGCAAGAGGTTTGGTCCCCAGTGAGGTCTGGACGAGCCTGGAGCCTCCTCTCTCCAGACCTCACCCAGACCAGGTAGATGTGCCACATGTGGGTCACAGAAGTCCCCTCCTCAAACCATTCCTTCCTCCAACCTTGCATGGCTGGACTAAGGGGATTACTGAGCCATTTTCCTCCCCATCCCCCATGGGCTCTCCCCATCTTGCCTCACCCTCCTCAACAGCATTTTGCTGAGCTCACAAAGCTGATCACAATAACAGAGCGGGCCTGACTTGAGCACAGAGCAGGTGAGCATGGCACAGGGACCCTGCCTGGCGGGGGTGCATGGTGCAGGGCAGCAGTGGCTGCAGACTGCGGGGCTACCCTTTTCAGCACAAGGAACAGCATGCCCTGCTCCTGTTCCCAGCTGTCTGTTTTTCCGGTTGGGTTAGAAGCTCCTGGCTCCTTGAAGCATAATAGGTGCTTAATAAATACATGTTTATGTGATACATGAACAAAAGGTGGCTTGAAAGCATCTTGCGGAAATAGCAACTCCTGGGCTAGGCTGGGGGTCAGATGGCCTTTTATTGTGTGTGTGTGTGTGTGTGTGTGTGTGTGTGTGTGTGTGTGTGTTTCGTTTTTTGGGGGTCTTTTTGGTGTTCATTGTCATCCATTTTTTTGTTTATTTTTTAGAGAGTGAGTGGAAGGGAGGGGTAGAGACACAGAGAGAGTAACATTGATGTGATCAGTTGGTTGCCTCCTGCACACACCCTAACAGAGGTTGGGGATTGAGCCCACAACTGAGGTACGATGGATGTGCCCTTGACCAGAATCCATCCCAGCAATCCAAATCCCCAGGCCGACACTTATCCACTGGGCAAACTGGCTAGGGCCAGTCTACCTTTTAAAGGAAAGACCCCAGCCCCCTGAGGCCTCAGACTCAGGCCCACTGTGTTCCTTCCCCCAGAGAGATTCCCTACATCCCCCAAAACCAGCTGCTGTCACCCTAGGGGGATGGGGGGGGGGGGGCAGAGCATCTTGTAAGGTGCCAGAAAGGGACAGGGCCATTGAGGAGATAGGTGTGAGAAGCCCCGATCAGGGACTGGGGACAAGTGGCAGAGTCCACAAGGAGCAATAAGCCTGGGCTGGAGGCTGGGGGAAAGGCCCCCTAATTCCCATCACACCAAGTACCAGGGCTGCCCCATGGCGGGGAGCAGAAAAGAATGTGTGCAGGCGGCCATTCCAGGGAAGAGGCTCAGCTGACTGCAGCCTCCTCCCTTGGGAGCTGGTAGTGCAACAAGTCCAGGGCTGAACCCCATGAATATATAGCAGTCCGAGCTGCCCCAAGGGCCTCCTTCCACCCACATCTGAAGCCACCAGATGTTCTGCAAATCCCATCGAGGAGGCTGGGAAGACAAAGCTTCCAAGGCTAACAAATAAGGGAGAGGCTGTTTCCCCCATCTCTGTTTCTTCCCTCCTGGCAGGAGTCCTGAATCCAGACCTCCAGGTTTTCCCTGGAGGCTTGTTTCCAGCTCTGTGGAATGCCTGTGTGGGGCCTGGCCATTGCATCACCTCCTTTCTTCTAATGGTCCTCAAAGGATCTATTGAAGCACCCAGTCTCTCACCAAGCTCTTCCCATCCCAGGGAGCAAAGAGGGCCTTGAAGAGGATGGTTGGGAAGGTGCTATTTCTGAACTGGAACAGAATGTGCATGCACCCTGTCAACTCCCTCATTCCTGCAGAGCTCTTTGTTGAAAGGGGCCCACTCACTTTATTGGGAAGTTGCGGGGCAGGGTCTCATAGCACCTGCTCTGTGAGACAGGGAGTATCTATGGCCTTCCTGCTGCCGCCAGAGGTGAAGGGAGAGACCAGCAGCCTCTGGGACTCATCTATGTGAGTCCTTCCAAAGTCTCCCATCTCATTAGTACCCACACATACACATCCCTGTATTTGTGTGAGTCAGGCCTGGAAAAGGGCCTGTCTTCTGCTCTCTCCTCTTACTCAGTTTCCCTATGAGGCTCCAGTGTCCTCCTGCCCTCTTCTCCTAAACAGCACAAGGATTCTGCTTCTCTCCATCCTCATTGTGGATCCCTGCAGCACCTCAGGCACAGCATAGGATGGCAGTTTCACTAACACAAACACACCTGGCATCCTACACTGGCTGGAGGGCTTGGCCTGGACTCAGCCTTCTCTCTGAAACTTAGGGCCTCAGAGTTGTCCCAAATAGGATGTGTTCCTGTGTGGCCTTTCCTTTCCCCATGGGGTCAGCCCCTCCTGGGATGCTTGGTCCTCCTCCAACAAGAACCTCCAGGTGGTTGGGAAGGGTCTCTCTGTTCAGAGCAATTTCTGGCTCCTCTTGGCTGGGGCCATTCTCAGCTGCAGCTGCCCCATTCCTAGCTGGTGTCCAAGCTACCCAGCTGGGCTTCTGCCTCAGTTTCCCTGCCCAAATCTGCTGGTATATAGGTCAGGCTCAGGGGTACTTCCATCTGTGACCAGGCCCTCCCCATGGATCAAACTCCAATCTCTACCTCTCCACAGGTGAACAAGCCCCTGAACCCCAAGGAGACCTGCTACCTAGTTGGCTTTACTTCCTCCCTCCTCCCCCCACAGCTTCCACTTCCTCCCTGCCAGCTCCAAGGACTGGACCCATCATGGTGTTGCAACTAGACACCCAAGAGAAGCAGGGACAAGAGTTTGGACTGATCTGGGTGGAGGATCATCCCTTAGATAAGCTTAGGCCAGTCCCAAGGATCAGGGATACAGTCCTTCCTGAGCATAAGGCAGGAGGGACTCAAGTCTGTTGAGCGTTGGTCTCATCAAATTCCCCATCCCACCCCAGCTTAGCAATGTTAAATAACAGGCATGTGGCCAAAGAGGAAACTGAGGCAGGACCAAGTTAAGGAATCTGAACCACACAGCTGGAAATCAGAGAAGCTTTGGTTCCAAATAAGACCTAGTCCCAATTCTGGGTTCTTTCTACTAGAGCAAACTGCTGCCTTGGGGGCACCCCACACTCACCAATATGATTTGGCTTCTCATGCCCTGAGTAAGTCCTGCATGGACATCAGGGAGCATCCCAGACCCAGACTTCAGACCCAGGGCCCAGCCAGCCTGATGGGCTTGAGGGAGGAGCCTGCCAGACCCCCGCCCAGCCTGTGACACAGCCCCAGGAGCAGTCAAAACCTGGCTGCGGACCAACGACCCTGCTGGGTGGTCCCCCACGGGCTGCGTGGCTGTTTTCCCCTCCAGACCCCTCCCGACTGCGAATTCCTGGCTCCCCGGCCCCTCCCCCGATGGCCCAGCCAGTGTCTGAATCTGCTTCTGATTCCCGCTATGCCGACCAGGCCCCTTCTCCTCCCCTCCCTTCTCGGCCCCAGCAGCCCCGCCCCTGGCTGGGCCCAGGCTTGAGCCTGCTGCGCCCCCCACCCCCACCTGGCACAGCTCCGCGGCCCTCGCTGCAGCCGGCAGGAGGCGGCGGCCCTGGCGCCCCAGGGCCCGCACGCCCTCGGCCATTCCCGGAGGCCCGGAGACCTGCCCCACCCGGCCCTCCGTGGGTGAGTGTGAGCAGCGGGCAGCGGGAGGGGCCTCCGAGGTCGGAGGAGCCGAGAGCTGGGGCGAAGGCTGTCATCGCTCCAGGCCCTGCAGGAGGACCCGCCAACATCCTTGCTGCTGCGCTAGGCCGGGGCGTGCCCGCGGCTGCACCCTCATCTGCGGGGGCCGCCCGGGGCCTGCGGTTGCTCGACTTTGTGGGCCAGCCGGCAGATCCTCAGACCCGGGTTCTACCCCCACGAGAACAGCGGCGTGGGGCCACGGCCAGCTGGCTGACCACGGAGCTCCGGCCATGCCCGTCTGGCCCTGGGGGCTGCTGTTGACTGCGGGCACACTCTTGGCCGCGCTGAGCCCGGGGCCGCCAGCGCCCGACGACCCCTGTCATGAGGAGGGGGGCGCCCCCCGATTCTGCATGCCTGGCTTGGTGAATGCGGCCTTGGGCCGCGAGGTGCTGGCGTCCAGCACGTGCGGGCAGCCACCCACGCAGGCCTGCGATTCCTCTGACCCGCGGCGGGCACACCCCGCCGGCCTCCTGACCTTGGCAGGGGGCACCACAAGCCCTGTGTGCTGGCGTTCTGACCGGCTGACGCAGGCGCCCCTCAACGTGAGCCTCACGGTACCTCTGGGCAAAACCTTTGAGCTGGTGTTTGTGAGCTTGCGCTTCTGCTCCACACCCCCCACCTCAGTGGCCCTGCTCAAGTCGCAGGACCACGGCCGCAGCTGGGTCCCGCTGGGCTTCTTCTCCTCCTGCTGTGGCCTGGACTATGGCCGCCTGCCTGCCCCTGCCCACGGTCCAGCCGGTCCCGGGCCTGAAGCTCTGTGCTTCCCTGAGCCCCAGACCCAGCCCGATGGTGGTGGCCTTCTGGCCTTCAGCGTGCAGGACAGCAGCCCGCCAGGCCTGGATCTGGACAGCAGCCCGGTGCTCCAAGACTGGGTGACCGCCACAGACATTCGGATAGTGCTCACTAGGCCTGCCATGCTGGGGGACACCAGAGACTCGGAGGCCGTGGTCCCTTACTCTTACTCAGCCACGGAGCTCCAGGTGGGCGGGCGCTGCAAGTGCAATGGGCATGCTTCCAGGTGCTTGCTGGACACCCAGGGACACCTGATCTGCGACTGCCGGCATGGCACCGAGGGCCCCGACTGTGGCCGCTGCAAGCCCTTCTACTGCGACAGGCCGTGGCAGCGGGCCACAGCCCGGGAAGCCCACGCTTGCCTTGGTGAGGCCTTGGAGGGTGGCCTGGGGATCTTGGGTCCATCCAGCCTGCCCCTGACCCATCCCTCTCTGCAGCTTGCTCCTGCAATGGCCACGCCCGCCGCTGCCGCTTCAACATGGAGCTGTATCGACTGTCCGGCCGCCGCAGTGGTGGTGTCTGCCTCAACTGCCGGCACAATACTGCCGGCCGCCACTGCCACTACTGCCAGGAGGGCTTCTATCGTGACCCCGGCCGCGCACCGAGTGACCGCCGCGCTTGCAGGGGTGAGCCTGCATACCCTCACCCTCTGGTTTCACATAGTCCCAGATGGGTTTCTGACCATTTCACCTCTGTCCTCAGCCTGTGACTGTCACCCTGTTGGTGCTGCTGGCAAAACCTGCAACCAGACCACAGGGCAATGTCCCTGCAAGGATGGTGTCACTGGCCTCACCTGCAATCGCTGCGCCCCTGGCTTCCAGCAGAGTCGTTCTCCAGTGGCACCCTGCGTTAGTGAGTGACCCTCTCCTGCTTGGGCCACCCCAGCTCCCTGCTGCTGCGTACATATCCCCTGAGAGTTCCAAAAACCCCAGGCTCCCCTCAAATACAGGCCATTCTTCCACCCTCTCTGCAGAGACCCCTGTCCCCGGACCCACTGAGGAGAGCAGCCCTGTGGAGTCTCAGGGTGAGTGGGCACATTTCAGGTCCTAGACTGGCATGTCCATGAGAGGAGAGGTGCTATGGGTTCAAGGAGGGTAGGAGGAGAGGTTGGGGGAAGGAGGTGGGAATCTGTGCCAGCCTGCCCACCACCCTGTCTCCCCGCCCCAGACTGCGATTTGCACTGCAAACCCACCCGGGGCAGCTACCGCATCAGCCTGAAAAAGTTCTGCAGGAAAGACTATGGTAGGCAGCCCTCAGGCCTCCTGCCCCCACCTTCTCACCTTAGCCTCCCCACGTTCCCTTTGGATACCCTGATCCTTGCTGGGCTCCATCCCTCAGGTGCCCCACTGCCACTGGCCCTGCCCTGTCAGCCCCTTGGTCATCTCTCTGCTCTCTCCGCTGCGGCGTCCCCTGCGCCCTCCCTCTCCAGCGGTTCTCCTCTGAGCAGCCTGCCCCTTCCCAGCCTAACCCCGCCCTCTCTCGTCCTCTCCGCAGCGGTGCAGGTGGCGGTGGGTGCGCGCGGCGAGGCGCGTGGCTTGTGGACGCGCTTCCCGGTGGCCGTGCTTGCAGTGTTCCGGAGCGGCGAGGAGCGCGCACGGCGCGGGAGCAGCGCACTGTGGGTGCCCGCACGGGATGCTGCCTGCGGCTGCCCACACCTGCTACCTGGTCGCCGTTACCTGCTGCTGGGTGGTGGGCCGGGGAGCACGGTCGGGGACCCAGGGGGCCGAGGGCCGGGGCTCAGCGCCGCTCGCGGGAGCCTCGTGCTGCCCTGGCGCGACGCGTGGACACGGCGCCTTCGGAGACTGCAGCGCCGCGAGCGGCGTGGGCGTTGCGGGGCGGCCTGAGCCCACGCGCCAGGCTGGGGCTGGGCGGGGCGCTGCTCCCATATCAAGGCGCACGTTTGACCAGTGCATCTGTCTGTGGAGGAGTCTTTGCTCACATAGCGCGCGTGGCCATCTGAGTCCCCACCCAACCCTACCGGGCGCCTCCCGCCTGAGCCCGGAATGGGTGTGACCAACACAGCGACTCAGAGGGATAGGCTAGCCCCAAGGAGTTGCTTGGAACCTTCCTCTGGCAGCTGTTGTCTTACATGATCCCTTGGACCTTGGATCCGCCCCCCCCCGCCTCGCGTTCTCTGCCCCCTCCCAGGGACACCGTAATTCCTACAGAAGCCTGTGAGCCTTCTGGTGGGTCCCGACACTTTGGGCCTCTGCTCACACCCCAAGGGCCGCCTCCTCGTGATGCCGTAGCCCCCATCAGAGAGCGCTCTTACCTTTCTAAAAGGCA
Organism: Antrozous pallidus; assembly: GCA_027563665.1. Classification (NCBI taxonomy): domain Eukaryota; kingdom Metazoa; phylum Chordata; class Mammalia; order Chiroptera; family Vespertilionidae; genus Antrozous; species Antrozous pallidus. The sequence goes on along the minus strand of CM050512.1, from coordinate 107,846,945 downwards.
CTGTGTACCCCCCCCCCCCAAAAAAAAAAAACGGTTACGAAGCCCCTTGTGAATCCAGGACCCACTGTCGGTCTGAGAACACACCAAGGGCCGCTGTGACTCCTCTCCCCAGGGTCTCCCATAATCCGCCAGAGAGCGCTATGGCTCAGCGAGAGGCACGGTGGCCACCACACATGTCCACAGACCCACTTGGGGCTCAGCGACACTGGTTTCCCCGCCCCTGACAGAACCCGAAGAGGGTGCTGTGACTCCTCCCCCGGCGAGGACGGCGGCCTCTGGTCCCCGTCTGTCCCCTATGCCTGACCTTTCCCTGCCGGTTGGGCCTCTGTGTCCCTGTCTCCACTGCGTCTGTGCCTCTGTTGGGCCTCTTTCTTGGTCTGCCTTGTCCCTGTCTCTCGTCTCTGTCTCGCTGTCTCCCTCGGATTCCGCCTTTAGGACCCCTCCTGTAAAGTCCAGCTCCTGGGACCTCCTGCGTCCCTTCTCCCACTAGGAGCCGGACGTCGCGCCCACCGTGTTCCTGGGTCTACGCATAACCCGGCGGAGCGGCAACTCCCGCGAACAGCCCTCTAGTCTCCTGATGCCCCCAGCACTGCTCTCCGCAGGGCCCGGTAGCCGGCCGCACACCCGATTTCGGCCAGGAGCCGGGACCTGTCCTGGGCTGCTGGCGCGGACTCCTGCCGCCCGGCCGAGGGGCGTCGGTGCGCATGCCCAGAGTCCGCCGGGCTGAGACCCGCGGCACCCGGGGTGGGCAGCCCTGGGCGCGTGCTCGCCGGGGGCGGGGCGGCGTGCGCGCATGCGTAGAGAAGCCCGCGCTCAGTGGCGCTGCGAGCTGAGAAGAAAGCGGTACGCTGCGCTCACGGAGCGGCACGGCGGCAGAGGTGGGTACGCGGCGGGCCTGGCACGGGGTGTGACGGCCTGCCACGGATCCTCCGGGGCTGCGGAGCTAGGTCGCCGGCTGTCACCGCAGCGGAGGCATGCAGGCGGCGGGGGCGTGGGGGTCCAACTTGCGGGGCCTTGGTCCGAGATGGGGCGCGGGAGCTGGCCGCGGCACGGAGGTCTGGGGCCCGGGTCGTCCGCCTGTCACTGCCCATCGTCCCCGCGGACCTTGGCTTCGCGGGACACTCACCCCAGAGGCAGGACCGGCGCCCCCTGCCAGCCGCCGCCTGCGTGCTGGCTGGCCCTGGGCGAGGCGTCAGTCAGAAGGAATTGTCTCTGTGTCACCCCTTCGTTGGGCTGCTTTCGGTCTGTGGGGTAGGAAATCCCCTGGATTCGAAATTGCAACAGAATCTCTGATAACGTTCTGCCATCGAAGACTTGCAACTACTTCCTTTCCTGCCCTCTACTTGCCTCTGATGACCTCCCCGCCCACCTGTCGCCTTGCGTCTGAGCTCTGTCTGGTGGGTTTCCTCTTGTCATGGCCACTGGGCCGAGCGACAGAAGCATTTCCACAGGGTCCCTGGGCGCTGTACTATCGGAGCCTTGAGGAACACAGCTGGAGGTCGGAGATGGGCTACATCCGGGCATGGTTTTCTCCACGCAGGGGCACTGGTGGCCTGGGCACAGGTTTTCTTCTGTGACCTTATGATGGAAACAGATTTGCTATGGGCCTCCCGGATTACCGCTCTCTGGGCTGACATTAAAGGCCACAGGTTGTTTAAGGACCAGCGGGGCTGTGCAGAGGCAGAGATTAACTGTTAGATTAGTGGTGTGCTGGGAGGCACAGGCCTGTGGCTGATGAGGCTGTGGTTGGGATGCTGGTGTTGTTGTGGTCTTTCCTAGTTTCTTATTCCAAGTCATTAATTTGTCTTTCTGGGACCAATAGAAGCTTTCAAAGGTGGTTTTCCTTATTTTATTGTATGTTTGCTTGGGACTCAGCAAGAACTTACAGGCCATTACATTTAAAAAGGACCATCTCATTGTTGGACAGATTTTTCCTCCACTTGAGGGTAAGGACTCCATCTTCACATTCTACCCCCATCACATAAGTAGGCATCTGTAAATATTTGCTTAATTGTCTTAAAGACAAGGATACAGGTTCTTTTCAAGGGATATATATCAAAACCAGATAAGAGAAGATAAAGAAATCTCACAAAGGTGTTCAGTATATAAAGGTTACAGCCAAGTGGAATAACCCCCAATATGCACTTCCTTTTATTCTGAAAGTTGGATCCTCAGCTAATCTTCTCAGCCCTCAGATAAAGCCTTTAAGTGAAATGCTTATCTGGCAGTGAGTGCCCTGTTGAGAAGCTTGTCTTTCCCTGTCAACAGGGCTGGAGACATATTGCATTCATCTTTGCTTCCCTATTGCCTGGCATGGAATGGGGGCCGGTATCTCTTGAAGTGAACCAAGATGCTAAATAAAACTATTGTGGTGATTTTCATCTGATAGTAAAGGTGACCTTCTGGGGATGTAGAAGTAATCTAGTAATCTAAGTTGACTTTCTTTTTTTTTAATTAAAAAAGATATACTTTTATTGATTTCAGAGAGGGAGAGAGAGAGATAGAAACATCAATGGTGAGAGAGAATCATCGACTCGATTGCCTCCGGTATGCCCCACACTGGGGATTAAGCTTGCACCCTGGGTATGTGCTCTGACCAGGAATCGAACTGTGACCTTCTAGTTCACAGGTCGACACTCGACCACTGAACCATGCCGCTAAGCTAAGCAGGCTTTTCATAACAATAATAAAATTCACCCCCTGGCTCTGTAAGTTCACGGCAGGTAGGTCTCACCAGCTCTTGCCTACCACACCCGCCAGGACGACCCAGAAGGCCAAGTGACCTTGGGCACGCATTGTTGCTCCTAATTCTCATTACAGTCTAAGCCGACCTCAGATGACATATTTAAGTGTTTGCTTTTAGATGGTTTCTGGTTTAAAGTACATAAAGACAATGAAGCAGGTTATAAAAAGGCACTTAACATTTACCCTGTTCAATGTTTTACCTGTTTGAGCATACCTTTTCTGTTATGACAACTCTGTACATAAAAGAAGGAAGCCCTTTTTAACTTGAAACAGCAATTTCAGTGACTGTTTCAAGTGTCACTTTCCAAATGGAGATAATATCCAGGAAACAAAGCCTCGGGCTTTTTACTAAGAATCAACTTCGTATCATTATTTGATGATTTTTAAAAATTCCACACAAGTTTATTGAAATCATCATTCACATGAGGAGGGCCTGTACCCTGTGTTCTGTGGCTGCAAAGTTGAGTGAGTCTCTGCCCTTAAGGAGCTCACAGTGGAGTCGGGAGATGGGCCGGTGAACTGCGGCACTGGGAGGCACTCCCATAGAGGACAGAGTTTGCTTTGGACATAGAGTGACATTCAGCTGGCCTTTGGTGGGGGCTCCTGGGAAATGCTTGAGCTAAATTTTGAATAGGAGTGGCAAGACCATCGGAGGGAAAGAGCCCCCCGGGCAGAGACTGTATGTGAAGTAAAGGGCAGGGAGTAGCTCTGGTGGTTGGAGTAAAGAGAGGGAGATGAAATTAAAGAGCAGGACTGGCAGCAGATTGGGAGAGGTCTTGAGTGCCAGGCCCGAGTTTGAACTTTACCCTGAGAGTGGTAGGAAGTCACCAAGGGATCTTGGTTCTTGTGGGTGACCGATCAGATTGTGTTCTCCGCTGGTAACCTGGCAGTGATTGCTGGGATGGATTGGTGAAGGGTTGCACTGAGAAAAAAAGACCGAACCCTGTGTCTCATCATCTGAAACTGTGTGTCTGCTAATTGTTACACGTTTAATGGGCATACCGCACACATTGAGGGTTGTTTACCAATGGGTGATTCTGTTACCAATAAAAGCCCCTCCCTGTATAGTGTCCTAAATGTCGGTCATTGTCTGCTTCCCACCACAAGCTCCCCTCACCTCTGTCCTTCAGCCTTTCCTTGAATCATTTTGCCCTTGTTTCCTAATTCTCCTCTAATTCCTTTTCTGGCAAGGATTGTTCTAGCCTTCATATCTTGGTAAACCTATGGGCCTTAGAAGGACCTGGGAGTATACATTAACTCCTCCTGCCTCTGGCATGTTTCCTGTCTGCGTGAGCTGAACCTTCCCCACCTCCTTGGACACAGGAGCACTTGGGTTCCTTGACAGCACTGTGAGCCCCAAAGGCCTCTGTCTCAGGTCTTTTGGCATCTTGGAGTCCATGAGGGTAGACTATAGAATTGTCTTAATCTGAGCCACAAATGGCACTCACCGGCTTGCCCCTTTAAAGAGCTGAAGGGCTTGCCAACCCAAGTAGCTGACGCCCTGTCCTATGCCCAGGCTATTTCTGCTGCTTCCTGGACAAAGGCCACCTGCATCTTTCAGGATTCAGCCACGGGCTCCCAACCCATCTTTCCTGGTCTGGGGGCCCAGACACCCTGTGCTTTCCTGTCATAGCACCTGTACCTGAGTTGGCACGGCCAGTACACCCATGTCCCCACAGCCAGAAGCTCATTGAGAGCTGGAACTGGGCCTTGCATCTTTGTATTCTAGTGCTCAGTACTCTGGCATTCAGGAAGTGTCTTGAGTGCCTATTAAAATGATTAAACCTACAAGATTCCCTCCTGGCCTGGCTTTATTGTCAGATCTAAAAATACTTGCAGAGAACCTGCTAGGTGCCTGGCCTTCTGAGGCACACCTGTCGAAGGCACCCTGCTTGGAATGTTAACCAGTCAAAATTCTGATGCTTCTGACAGCCGAGTTCTCTTTCTCTGGTTATCATTCTGTGCAGCTAGTTGGTTTATCTTGTGCCTAGGGGGTATTTTCCTAGACAGCTTGTGGGAGGACCTTTGAGCTCAGAAGACAAATATCTAAATTAACAGAGCCTGCTTGTAGGTGAGCCAGACCAGGCTAGGAAAGAGGTTTTCTGCTTGAGAAAGGGATGCAAGGAACTATTTTGAGTGGCTAATGAGGTTGGGACTCTTTCCTGCTTGGGGGCCCACATCATAGGCTCAGGTGCCACGGGTAAGACCTGCATTTGAACTTCCGACAGGTGGCAGGCAGATGGGCCAGCCAACTGGCCTGCGGTGCTGTGACTAATACCTAATGGTTAATGGTTACACCCTTTGTAGCTGGCACGTGCCCTCCATTGTGTGCTACTAGCAAAGGCCCACTATCAAGTTCCCCTGTAACTGGCTGCCTGATAGGCACTGTGGAATGCCAGTTGCCATTGATATTTGAGAAATTCTTGTGCTGTGTCAGGGCTGAGGCAGAGCATGGCCTGCTTCTCATCATGTGAAGATGCCTGCTTGGAGGGTCACATGCCTAAACAAGTTGGTGAATGTTCCCTGTTGCTATTGTTTAGAATTAAATTTTCCTCTTGGGCCCAAGTGGTCTGGGATTTTTCTGAGTCTCCATTTGTTTCCTTCTCTTGTTTCCTCTTTCCTGGGTAGACTAGATAGAATGTGAAACACCTGGCTCAAAAATCACAGTATAATAGAAGAGCTGGACTCACAATGGGGTATCAAGAGTTAAAACAGCCGAAACCGGTTTGGCTCAGTGGATAGAGCGTTGGCCTGCAGACTGAAAGGTCCCAGGTTCGATTTCGGTCAAGGGCATGTATCTTGGCTGTGGGCACATCCCCAGTAGGGAGTGTGCAAGAGGCAGCTGATCGATGTCTCTCATTGTTGTTTCTGACTTTCTATCCCTCTCCCTCCCTCTCTAAAAAAAATCAGTAAAAATATATTTTAAAAAAGAGAGAGTTAAAACAGATTTAGATAAGGAGGGGGAGAGAGCAGCCAGAGTCCCCTCAGCCCTGCCTGGGAAGTTGGGAAGGTATGGCGAAGGAGGGGGCATTTGGGCTGAGGCTTGAAATAGATTGGACCTAACGGAGAACAGGGGTGTCCTGTCTTTCTCCCCGGCTGTGGGCATGGCCTGTTCATGTGTCCCGGGGGCTGCAGTTGGTGCAGTTGCAGTGGCAAGGCTCCTGAACCTGCCGTTGTAGGGCAGGTAGGGCCAGATCCTGAAGGGATGGCTGGGGAACCAGAACGTGATTTCAGGTAGAGAGAGGGGTAGAGCACATTGGGAGCTGAACATTTTGAAGTCACGTAGGGTGTGTGAAGAATGGGAGATATTCAGGAAAGCAGTTGGAAGTATAGGACTTGAGTTCACAAGAGGATTCTAGGCTGAGAAAAGCAAGGACTCCTGTAAAAGGGACATTTAAGAGGCAGGCAGAGGAACAGGAACAGCTACAGCCAGAGAGTTGAGGAGACAGACATGAGGGGAGGGTTTCGGGAGGCCCAGGGAACAGAGCCCTGAGAGCACTGGTCAGCGGTGTGTGCTTCGGGGAGATAAGGGACCAAAAGTGTCTGTTAAACGATCAGGCATATAGGCATGAAGGTGGAAGGGGTGGGAAGAGGTGGGGGACAGATGTAGCCTTCTCTCACCAGAAGTTTGACGGAAAAGGAAAGGAAAGGCACAGCTGGAATGGAGTGTCAAGTTCTGTGAATGGCTGTTTTGGGCTCTCTCTAGCAGCAAAGAGGAAGCATTAAAGATGCAGGAGAGTTGGGGTCCCCAGGCGGTGAGATTCAGGACCAAAGGTGGGGGTTCAGATCAAGGGCATGGTCAGAGAGGAGAAGAAGCTCCTGCCTAGCGCCCCATTCTCAGGAGAGAGGGAGGGTGAGGGTTGGGGTGGATATGAAGCTGTAAGTTAGTGGGGGGAATAGGAGAGGGTGTCCTGAGGTTATGAGCAGGGCAGCGTGATGTTTCCCTCTACAGTTGGTGTTCGAGCATGGAGAAGCACTCTATCAGTCTGGCTTCTCCTGAGGGTTTTGCCCACGGCTGAGACAGCAGCACAGAAGGGGGCTTGATGAAACAGGTGTAGGCTGAGCAGGCAAAGACTAAAGCCACAGGGAGCTGGTAGGTGAGGAAGGTGGAGTCACGGGGGTGGGAAGAGGGCAATGAAGAGCTCTAGGAAAAGATTAGAAGAGGGTGGGATTGTGATATGCTACCTCTGGGTGGAGCAGTTTCTGGGGCTGACCAGGTTGTGGATAAAATGCTTGCAATATGCTCCTCACCTTTTGAAGGTGAGGAGCTTCACACCAGGACTGCCTACTCAACCCTCAAGCCCTCTGATGGCAGCCAAGGAATGGAAGCCATAAGCTGGAATGAGAGGAGACTGGATCCTGGGGACACTGTGGAGAGAGAGGGGAAGAGTCCTGGGGAAGTTCTAGGGGAGGGGCCATCAGGGTCCTGGGGAGGTCCTGGAGAGAGGGGGCAGGGACTGGAGAGAGCTGGCTGCTATCTGAGCAGGAGGAGGGAGGGTGCATTCTGGGAGTGGATGAGGTAATGGGTTGTTTCCCACAGACAAGTTCCAGAGGAAGATGGGAGGTGGGAATGAGGTAGGTAAAAAGAGGGCACCAAGGCAAGGGGGAATGTAGAGGATCAGTGACAGTGGTCACCTCAGTCAGTGACAATGCCACCAGCAGCCATTGGGAGTTATCCTACAGCTGGGGCCTAGGATGGGGAGATGAGTGTCCTCCACCTGGGGTTCTAGACAAAGTCCTGAAGCTGTGTCTCTCGGGGCTACAGCGGATTCCTGGGTTGGGATTGGGCATTTCCCTGGCCTCTCTCTATGACTGGGTGGGAGAACTGGATCTCTTGTGAGGAAATCAAACTTGACTCAGGCTTGAAAGGAAGGTTCCTTTATAACATATTAGGAGAGGGTCCGCATCACCTGGAGTGCATTTTTTTAAAAAAAATATATATTTTATTGATTTTTTTTTTTTTTACAGAGAGGAAGGGAGAGGGATAGAGAGAAACATCGATCATCTGCCTCTTGCACACCCCCTACTGGGGATGTGCCCACAACCAAGGTACATGCACCCGACCAGAATGGAACCTGGTACCCTTCAGTCCGCAGGCCGACGTTCTATCCACTGAGCCAAACCGGTTTCAGCACCTGGCGTGTGTTTTGCTCCAGGCCTGTTCCCACCCCTCTGGTTGTCCAAGATAGGTGGCTTTAGGAACACACAGAAACCTTTCCAGCTGTCCCTTGGTCCCTGCCCCCCTACTGTAATGCCCTGCAAGCTAATTTACACTTGCCATCCAGATGTGCATTCCCCTCCTACACACAGGTTGTTTTCCCTTCCCTGTCTTGCTGCCACATTCCCCACCTGCCCCATCACTGGCACTCTGAGCATCTCCTTATCATGCAGTGAACATGCCCTGTAATTGCTGTGTCTTTCCTATCCTCAGACCTCGCACACCTGAGGGCTGGAGTGAGGTCCTGTCAACTTTACATACTTGTCCCCTGATGCCAAGTTGGTATCTGAGGGACTCAGTCATTCTGCTCTGTCCTGGCTTGCTCTGCCTCTACAAGCTCCACCTCACTGGGGATTGATGGTCTCTAAGATAGAGGGACTACCCTCTGGCCAGCATGGCTCAGTGGTTGAGCATCGACCTATAAGCCAAGAGGTCACAGTTCAATTCCCAGTCAGGGTACATGCCTGGGTTTCGGGCTTGATCCCCAGTCGGGGGCATGCAGGAGGCAGCCAATAGATGCTTCTCTCTTATCACTGATGTTTCTATCTCTCTCTTCCTCCCTTCCTCTCTGAAATTAGATAGATAGATAGATAGATAGATAGATAGATAGATAGATAGAAAGAAAGAAAGAAAGAAAGATAGATAGATAGATACAAACACACATTTACATACACACACACATACACACACACACACACACACACACATTAGGGGCCCGGTGCACAAAATTCATGCACTGGGGATGGGTGGTCCATCAACCCAACCTGCCCCCTCTCACATACTGGGAGCCCTCAGGGGATGTCCAACTGATGGCTCACCCCCAGCCTGCCCAGCCATCACCCTGCTCAGCTCAGCCCCAGCTGCCTGCAACCACCCGGCCCTGGGGGCTGGGCGCTTGCCGCCATTGCCATTTCATCTCCACCCCTGGGGCCCCGTGGCTCATGCCACTTGGCCTGCCTCCGCTCCTGATTGGCTGGTAGCATAGCCAATCAGGAGCAAAGGTACGGTCAAATTTGCATGTTTCTCTTTTATTATATAGGATATCCTATATAATAAAGATGTAATATGCAAATGGTCATTACGCCATGAAGCATAACAACCGACTGCATGACAACTGGATCATGGATCAGCAGGAGAGTGAGGCAGCGAGCTACAAGCTGGCAGTGGAGGGCTACAGGAGTGCCGGGGAACAGGTGGAGGGCTACTGGCAAGCTACTAACACATGGATTAGAGAGAGAGAGCGAGAGAGGAGAGAGAGAGAGAGACACGCTTTACTGGTTTGGCTCAGTGGATAGAGTGTCGGCTTACGGACTCAAGGGTCCCAGGTTCGATTCCAGTCAAGGGCATGTACCTTGGTTGTGGGCACATCCCCAGTAGGGAGTGTGCAGGAGCAGCTGATCGATATTTCTCTCTCATCAATGTTTCTAACGCTCTATCCCTCTCCCTTCCTCTCTATAGAAAATCAATAAAATATATTTTAAAAATAAAAATAAAAAGAGGGACTGTCTAGAGAACAAGTGTTCTGGATTCTGCTGTGGGGAAACTGAGAGGAGTGTGCATTTTTCACATGGAACTCTTCAGGCCAGAACAGAGCACCTAATGCCTCTCCTTTCTGTCCTTGCCCAGTCATCTGTCAGGCTGGGGCTGCAGCCTTCTTCCTCTTAGCTCTTTGTTTTCTGGTTCCGCTCCTGGGAACCGGATATAGGATTGCTCAGACTTGGAGTGGAAGAACTGAGACAGGGCAGCTGACACTCACAGAGCGTCCACCCTGTCCTGTGGTAGAGTGACTAAGGCCCAAACAGGCCGAGCCCTGGGTCCTTCAACTGTGAGCTGTTCTGGCGGCCAAGGTGGGGTGGTGATTAGGCTCGGGCTGGGTAGGGGCAGTAGGAGTGTGTAGGAGTCCTGGGAGTGCCAACCTCACTCTGCATAAGGGTGCCTCTTGCCCAGTGGCACCACATTTGGCACTTTGGAAGAGTCCTGATATGTGTGTGTGTGTGTGGGGGGTCTTTGAGGTCAACTGAGTGAGAAGTTCAGGAGCCAGTATGGGCTGAGGGCTGGGTGTCTGGGCAGAACCTTGGCACAGCAGCCCAGGGTTCTGCCTCCAAACTAAGCTGTTCTGGCATTTGCTTAAGAGGTGCTTTCAACTTCAAAATGGAGTGCTACCTCTGCCCCACCAAATCCCTACCCCTGGGCCAAAATTCTCTGTTCCGTGCTTGGATGCTGCCCCCCACCATTGGTCACCTCGTCTGTTAGAATCCAAACCCTGTACAGTCTCTTGGGTCTACCCCATCTTCTCCCATTTTTCCTGGCCAGGTTTGACTCAGCCTTCCTCATGCCTCCTTTTCTGGACTCGGCCCTCCTTTCTCCTGAACCAGGGGGATTTTAGTAAAATGCATGTCACCTGTTGCTTACACTCTTCTCCAGCTCTTTAATGTGGAGGATGACATCCAGTCTTCCAGTGCAACCTGCACGAAAGACCACCACCCCCTCTCTTATCTCATCTTCAGCCACCGCCTGCCTTAGGCTCCCCAACTTTCTGTGCCCTCTCTCATGCACCCATTCTCTACCTTCGCATTGGATGGTATACTCCCCATCTTTATGGTACACTTGGGATATCATTGCTCCTTCTGCAGTGCTCACATGGAGTCAGTGTCTGCAGGGCTGATCAAGCATTGACCCACCAAAACCCTGTCACTCCCCAGGGCCCTGCCTGGTCTCACAGCTCTTCCTGGTTGGGCTGTGATCATTACTCTCCTGGAGAGCCATCTTTTACTCTCTTGTCTCCAGTGTCCTGCCCAGGACCCAGCACAGAAAAGGCAACTCAATATGTTTGTCAAATTAAATAAAAATTTTGGACAAGGGAGCTCATGATGGGGTACTGGCCTCCCAGGAAAGGTGGTGTAAATGGAAAGTGTAGTGCCCATGTTGGTTGGTGGTTAAGGTGGAATCACCCAGGCTTAATGTGAAGGTCTCTTTTTGTCATATGAAAATAAATTTGTTTTCAAATCCAATTGTTTGGGAAAATCATGTTCCCCACTTAAAAGGTGATAAACACAGAGGTCTTATGACTCCTCAGACCTGGACAGCAGGTGGTATTGAGAAGTCAGCTCTGAGCTTGCTTAAGAGGGAGCATGGATGGGGCTGGCTGTTCTATGTGGGAAAGGCATCTTAGGCACTGTTGGTTTACTGTGAGTGCTTTGGAGACTGACAAATCAGGGGTAGTTCTCTCTGTTTGAGGACCCCACAGGTACCTCTCTATATCCCAGTTTCCTCCTCTATAAGGTGGGGAAATCCCTATGCATGGGGTTGTCCTTAGAATTAGAGATAGAAATGCAAAGCTAAATCACCTGACAACCAGCAGCTGTGGGATTTGTGTTTGGCAGTCCCTGAAGATAGGGTGGGAGAGGTCCTGACAACCCCCAACTGCTGGGTCCTGATGTCTTCCACCCCACCCCACTGTCCACAATAAGGTCTTGCCCTTCCTTCTGTATTACTTTTCCTCCCGTCCTGGTCCTGGTCAGAAATCTTGGAGGGCTGCATGCATAGCAAGTAGGTTCAGGGCGGTCTGGCTCCTCCCACCCCTTATGGCCGCTTAACTCCTTCTGTGAGCACAGGTTGGGAGTTCTCTGTTGGGGCTGTGGGCCTGCAGGCACTAAAGGGAACCCCTAATATATTGTGTCTCGTCAGAGTCTGATGTGAACTTGCCCTTGGCAGAGCCAGGACAGTGTACTTTGGGCAGAGGGAGCATTGATCATCATGACAAGATAGGGAGCTGGACAGAGGTGTCACCAACATAGCAAGATAATGTTTTGGGGAAATAGAGGTCACTCATTTCCATGTTTGTTTGTTTTTTTCTTTTTAAGAAATGTTTGCTTTCCATCAGGTAGCCTGAATTCTCAAAACAGACAGTAAATGTGAGGGAAAGGGATGTGAGGGTCACTGGAAGGGGCTTTCTGGTGGGAAGCAGCAGCACAGCACAGAAGAGGGAGAAGGTCTGTCAGAGTAGCCACAGTGAGAGACTTGTGTGGGTCTGAGGTCTGTGGGAGAACCTCAGTGGCTGCACCTCTCTCGTGGGAGGGGTATTCCGGCCCCTCCGCAGGACTGATCAAGCATTGACCCACCAAAAATCCCCAGATACCTCAGAGCCAGTGTCAGGTCAGGAGACCCCAAGGAGCACTAACTGAGATGCCCTTGGGACATCTGAGCTGCCCTGGCATGTAAGGCTAGGCTGAGTGCTTTCTATAAACAGTCTCAATCTTGACAATTGGCTTTTAAAAATATCCATTGAATCACATCCCTTCGCTGCTTCCCACCCTGAGTCCCTCTGTGCTTATAATAAAATTCAAATCTCTCCCTGTGCATGATCCATGCTGTGGGTATCTCTGCTGCTCGTTCTTGCTCGCTGTGCTCTGCCATATGGTTCCCTTATTTTCCCCAGAGCACTCTAGGCTTGTTCCTGCCTCAGGGCCTTTGCACTTGCTCTTCTCATTGTCCAGAGTGACTTTTTCTCAGCTTTTCTGTCTGCTTCCTTCTCATCATTTAAGTTCAAATTGGGAGAGTTTTGCCCTAATGACCCTAGCTAAAGTAGCCACCACCCTGCAGACAGGGTATGCACTTGGTGGCCCCATTTTCTGAAATGATCATTGTCTGCAGTTCTTGGAGTCTAACAGGAGGAGTTGAGTTTTTCCTCTTTTCCCAGAAGTACAGGCCAGGCCTAAAGCTGAGGATAAAAGACACAAAATACAGGTGACCTTTGAACAACATGGAGATTAAGGGGTCCTCTTGAAGAGACGATCAGGGGACCCACGGTGCAGTTGAAAATTCACTAACCAAAAACCTTTATTAATAGCCTGCTGTTAACTAAAAGCCTTACCAATAACATAGTTGATTGACACATATTTTTGTATGTTATATGTATTTATATACTGTATTCTTACGTAAGCTGGAGAAAAGAAAATAGTATTAAGAAAATACGTTTAGCCCTGACCGATTTGGCTCAGTGGATAGAATGTCAGCCTGCAGACTCAAGGGTCCCAAGTTCGATTCCAGTCAAAGGCATGTACCTTGGTCGTGGGCACATCCCCAATGGGGGGTGTGCAGGAGGCAGCTGATTGATGTTTCTCTCTTTCTCTCCCTTCCTCTCTGTAAAAACATATATATATATATATATATATATATATATGTATGTGTGTGTATATATATGTATATATATATTTTTTTTTTTTTTAAAGAAAATACATTTAGCATTAGCTGTGTCAGCTGGCAGACTGAAGGGCTGGTCTCAGGTTTCCAGGTTTGATTCCGGTCAAGGGCACATGCCTGGGTTGTGGGCTCGGTCCTCATTAGGGGGCAACTGATTCGATAGATCTCTCTCATTATTGATGTTTCTGTCTCTCCCTCTCCCTTCCACTTTGAAATCAATAAAAATATATTGATTTCAAAAAAAATAAAAAATAAATTTGGGATCTTCCTGCAATTTATTTAAAGAAAGAAAAAAACAAAGAAAATACATTTACAATTATGAAAAAAATATTATTGTATAAGTGGACCTGTGCAGTTGGAACCTGTGTTTTTCAAAGGTCAGTAGTACTTCCCTACATTCCAGGCAACTGGGGCCAGCCCCCTCCCACTTCAGAGAACTAGCCCTCCCACCACCCCCGTTCCTGTGCAGTGAACTTGGGGGTAGCCTGTAGGTGAGTGCAGTATTTATGGTGAGAAACCACTCGCTCCCTTCCTCTCGCTCTGAGTCTGAGGGAAAGTGCACCTGCTGGCAGGGCCCTACTGGCCGCCTGCCCTGCACTGCCTGGGCAGGGGTGAGTGGAAATGAGAGTGGGATGTCACCCACACCCCAGCCAGTGAGCCCCAAGTGAGAGCTGAGCCCTTAGGTGTTGCATGGGGACTGATGACGGTGAGGCAGATTGTGTTTGTCAGCTCTGTTTTACAGACAGGCACCTGCCTCAGGAAAGAGCCATGGCTGTTTGAGGTTCAGGCAAACAAGTGGCAGAGCTGGACCTTGAAGCCAGGTTTGTCTGACTTGAAACTGGATCATTTCCCACTTCGCTCCTGCCTCCCTTCTCTCCCTTGACCTTTGTCAAGAGCTGGGGGACTATGGAGAACAGGTGAAGCCATGTTTCGTTTTGGGGAGCAGGTGGTGTAGACCGTGTTGTATGATGGCTGCATGCTTCAGGGAGAGAGCACCACTTCAACCCTAAAACTTAGGTAAGCTCCAGAATGTATCTCATGGAATGGTTTTGTTTTTTATGTTTCCCGCCTCCTGAGTTCCCCATCTCAGTAGCAGCCTTGAAAATCTAAATCAGCTGTGAATGTGTGTGTAAATATAAGAAAAGGCTTTGTAAGATATAACACATTGATTATCTTAGGTGGAAGAGGGAGTAAGAATGAAGAGAAAACGTAAACAGGATTTTATAGTTTTACTCTGTAATTGTGTACTCTGACTTTTTTGTGATTATGCATTTTTGTAAAAAGGAATCTAAGGAAACTATCCTGGACCTGGTTTCATAGATGCCTAAGAAGGTCACTGCAAGCCTGTTTGTCCGGCCCCAGGAACAGCATGTTCTCTTTCTGGACGGAGGCTTGGGGAGGAGGCCTACGGGGGTCCTGGACGCTCCTCAGGGTCTCCTGCGTGTGGTCTTTCCTCAGAGTCCCTCTGAATCCACTGTGTCTCTGGGCAACTTGCTGCGACAAACAAAACTGTGGGTCCTGTCTGAAGGAACTTTGCAAGGTGCGATAATCACTTTTAGAGTTTCCAGTTTAATATTCAACCTGAATCTGAGGCCAGTTGAGTGAGGGTTGGTGCTGTCCTGCCCTGCTCTTGTTCTGTTTATAAACATGTTTATTGCCCCGATAAGGAGCTGGTTCTTTTCCCACAAACAGGATGGGCCTGGGGTCCCTCCAGAGGTTAGTGGGCTCGGAGCCTAGAATGAAGGATTTAAGAGCTGTAGGTAATTTGCACATGGAAGATTGTGGAGTGCAGTCTGGGCATGGTCGTGGGTGTGTGAGTGGGCCTGTTGGCCTGGTCTTCAGAACCTGGGGAAGAAGGAAATATTCACTGCCCTTCCTCCCAGAACAGAGCAAACAAATCAACCCCAATTGGGTTTTTTTCCTTCTGAGGAAGAAGGTCCCAGCACTGGCAGCAGGCCTGGTTCTACTGTGGGCAAAGCTTTTCTAGTGGGATATATTAAATAGATGTTGTCAGAAAAACTTATTTTACTTAATGTTTTCTGTGGGAAAGTACAGTATCGATGGATATATTGTATAGCAAAGGAATTGGAAACAGAGACTTGGACAGATACTTATATACCCATGTTCACAACAGCATTATTTATATTGAAATGTGAAAACGACCCAAATGTCCTCCAGCAGGTGAATGGTTAAACAAATTGTGTTCTATTCATATAATGGAATGTTATTTAGCCATAAAAAGGAATGAAAATCTGATAAATGAGGACAGGAACAGGGATGAACAGGTAGACACAGAGGATTTGGGGGACAGTGAAAATACTCCATAGGATACAGTAATGAGAATATATGTCATTTCATATGTGTCCAGACATATAGACTGTATAACATTGGAGTGAGCCCTAACTGGTTTGGCTCAGTGGATAGAGCAAAGGCCTGCAGACTGAAGGGTCCCAGGTTCAATTACAGTCAAGGGCATGTACCTTGGTTGCGGGCACATCCAATGTTTCTCTCTCATTGATGTTTCTAACTCTCTATCCCTTTCCCTTCCTCTCTGTAAAAAATCAATAAAATATATACTTTAAAAATAATACCAGAAGTGAGCCTTCATTAATCTATAGATTTGGGGTGGTTATGATGTGTCGATGTAGGTTCATCAATTATAACAAATGTACTACTCGTGGTGGGGGATTTTTGTGTTGTTAATCCTGACCTGAGTATATTTTTTCTTTAATTTTTAGAATGGAAGCGGGGGGAAGAGACAGAGAAACATTGATGTGAGAGACATCATAGATTGGTTGCCTCCCACACACACTGACTAGGGCTGGGGATCGAGCTTGCAACCAAAGTACATGCCCTTGAGCAGAATCAAACCTGGGGCCCTTCAGTCCATGGGCTAACGTTCTATTCACTGAGCCAAATGGGCCTGGGCCTGGTGGGAGAGGAGGAAGCTATACATGTGTGGGGGCAAGGGTATACTCTGTATACTCTGTATCTTCCTCTCAATTTTGCTGTGACCCTAAAACTGCTTTAACAAATAAAGTGTTGCCCTAGCCAGTTTTGTTTAGTGGACAGGGCCTATAGATTGAAGGGTCCCAGACTTGATTCTGGTCGCGGACACATGCCGATGTTGCGGGCTCCATCGCAGTGGGGGGCGTGCAGGAGGCAGCCAATCAATGATTCTCTCTCACCATTGATGTTTCTATCTCTCCCTCTCCCTTCCTCTCTGAAATCAATAAAAATATATTGAAAAAAATTTTTAATATATGTTTTATTGATTTTTTTTTTTTTACAGAGAGGAAAGGAGAGGGATAGTGAGCTAGGAACATCAATGAGAGAGAAACATCGATCAGTTGCCTCCTGCACACCCCCACTGGGGATGTGCCTGCAACCAAGGTACATGCCTTGATCAGAATCGAACCTGGGACCTTTCAGTCAAACCGGTTTTGGCTGAAAAAAATTTTTTTGATGCATGCTATAAACATAGATGAACCTTGAGGACATTATGATCAGTGAAATAAGCCAGACACAAAGGACAAATACTGTATGATTCCACTAATATGAGGTATTCAGAATAGTCAGATTCTTAGAGACAGAGATTACAGTGGTGGTTGCCAGGTGGAGGGGGAACGAGGAGTTAGCGTTTAATGGGCACAGAGTTTCAGTTTGGGAAGATGAAAAAGTTTTGGAGATGGATGGTGGCGATGTTGTACAAACAACAGTGTGAATGTACTTAATGCTACTGAACTATACACTTGTAAATGGTAAAATTTTTATGTATATTTCACTACAAAAAAAGTATCAAGCCCTGACCGGTTTGGCTCAGTGAGTAGAGCATTGGCCTGTGGACTGAAGGGTCCCAGGTTCGATTCTGGTCAAGGGCATGTACCTTGGTTGTGGGCACATCCCCAGTGGGGGATATGCAGGAGGCAGCTGATCGATGTTTCTCTCTCATCGATATTTCTAACTATCTCTCTCTTCTCCCTTCCTCTCTGTAAAAAAATCAATAAAATGTATTTTTTTTAAAGTATCAAAGTGCTTTCTTTTTTAAAATATATATTTTATTGAGTTTTTACAGAGCAGAAGGGAGAGGGATAGAAAGTCAGAAACATCGATGAGAGCAGAGACTGGTTTGGCTCAGTGGATAGAGCGTCAGACTGCAAACTGAAGGGTCCTGGGTTCGATTCCAGTCAAGGGCATGTACCTTGGCTGCGGGCATATCCCCAGTAGGGGGCGTGCAAGAGGCAGCTGATCGATGTTTCTCATCGATGTTTCTGACTTTCTATCCCTCTTCCTTCCACTCTGTAAAAAATCAATAAAAAAAATATATATATATATTTTTTTTTTTTTTTAAAAGAAACATCGATGAGAGAGACATCGATCAGCTGCCTCTTGCATGCCCCCTACTGGGGATCTGCCTGCAGCCAAGGTACATGCCTTTGCCGGAATCGAACCGACACTCTATCCACTGAGCCAAACCGGTCTTGGCTCAAAGTGCTTTCTTAAGATATCTTCTCACAATACAAATCTTACACTATAATTCTTTACTTTCCATTCAATGTTCTTAAGATATTTTTTGCTTTCCATATTTTCAGATGAACGTTCTAGATTCAAGAAAAACTGGAATGATCTGGTCATTTACCAAAACTCACTGAAGCAAACGTGACATCTCCAGACACTTCCACCATCACAGGCAGAAAGGTTAGTCTGAGGTACATGGGCAGACTATTGTAAAGGCCAAAAACTGTTAACTTGTGGTATTCTCAACATAGACTTCTATCTTGCTGTTCACCTGCAGTGACCTATCAGCCAGAGTCTCACATAGCAAGCACATTTCACCCATTTTTAAATGTCTGCCTAAATTTCAGTAGTTGCCTCAAATGGAGAGACAGGGTCAAATCCCCCAATATTTCTGGTTCATTTGGACATAAAAATGTCTGATTTTGCCTTGGCCGGTGTGACTCGGGCATTGGTCCACATACTGAGGGGTCTCGGGCTCAGTTCCAGTCAAGGGCATGTACCTGAGTTGCAGGTTTCATCCCCAGCCCCAGTTGGGAGGCAACCAATCAATGTATCTTTCTCACATAGATGCTTTGCTCCCCCGCCCCCCGCCCCCCACCCCTCCCACTTCCTTTCCCCTCTCTAAATATCAAAGGAAAAAAGATCCCTTCCACTCTCTAAAAATCAATGGAAAAAATGTCCTCGGGCCCTAGCTGATTTGGCTCAGTGGATAGAGCAACGACCTGCAGACTGAAGGGTCCTGGGTTTGATTTTAGTCAAGGACACATGCCCAGGTTGTGGGCTCCATCCCCAGTAGGGGGCGTGCAGGAGGAAGCTAATCAATGATTCTCTCTCATCGTTGATGTTTCTATCTCTCCCTCTCCCTTCCTCTCTGAAATCAATAGAAAATAAAAAATAGCGATATTAAAATTATATATATGTGTGTGTATATATACATATACATATATATATATACACACACACATATATATATACACACACACACACGAATATATATATATATATATTCACTCACACACACACACACACTAGAGTCCCGGTGCATGAAATTCATGCACAAGGGGCAGGGGGTTGTCCCTCAGCCCAGCCAGCACCTTCTCCAATCTGGGACTTCTCAAGGGATGGGGCCTAAACGGGCAGTCGGACATCCTTCTCACAATCCAGGACTGCTGGCTCCAAACTGCTTGCCTGTCTGCCTCCCTGATTGCCCCTAACCGCTTCTGCCTGCCAGCCTGATCACCCCCTAACCATTACCCTGCCAGCCTAATTGATGTCTAACTGCTCCCCTGCCAACCTGTTTGCCCCCAATTTCCCTCCTCTGCCGGCCTAGTCACCCCTAACTGCCCTCCCCTGCAGGCTTGATCGCCCCCAACTGCCCTCCCTTGCAGGCCTGGTCCCTCCTAACTGCCCTCCCTTCTGGTCTGATGGCCCACAACTGCCCTCCCTTGCAGGCCTGGAACCTCCCAACTGTCCTCCCCTGCTGGCCATCTTATGGTGGCCATCTTGTGTCCACATGGGGGCAGGATCTCTGACCACATGGGGGCAGCCCTCTTGTGTGTTGGAGTGATGGTCAATCTGGGTATTACTCTCATTAGATAGGATAGAGGCCTGGTGCATGGGTGGGGGCCAGCTGGTTTGCCCTGAAGGGTGTCCTGGATCAGAGTGGGGGTTCCCTTGGGGTGTAGGGTGGCCTGGGCGAGGGGCCTGTGGTGGTTTGCAGGTTGGCCATGCCCCCCTATCGACCCAAGCAGATGCCCTAGGATCTGGGATTAATTTATGTTCTACAATTGAAACTTTGTAGCCTAGAGCAGAGCCAAGCCTTCTGCTCGCTCCATGGTGACAGCCATTTCTGTTTGAAACTTTGTAGCCTAAAGTGGAGGCCTAGATGCTAGGGCTGCAGAAGCTCAGCTTCCTCCATCACCCTGGCAACCGTAGCCTCTGCTCTCTCCAGCTCTGTGGCTGCCGCCATTTCTGTTCGAATTATGTAACTTTTATCATTGAAACTTTGTAGCATTGAGTGGAGGCCTAGGCCAGGAAAGGCAGGGGGAAAGCTTGGCTTCCTCCATTGCCAGGGAAATCCAAGCCTCCCTTCTGCTCTCAGTGGCAGCAGCCATCTTGGTTGGGGTTTATTTGCATAATCTGCTCCTGATTGGCTGGTGGGCATGGCTGTAGACATGGCTTGATCAGAGGTATGGTCAATTTGCATATTACTCTTTTATTAGGTAGTGTGTGTGTGTGTGTGTGTGTGTGTGTGTGTATTTCTCCCTGGATGAGGATTAACAAACAAACAAAAAGTCTAATTTTGAAGCTGTAACAGCTTTATTTATTTCTCAGCCCTGATGTCTACTCCTCACTAGTATTTCTCCTCTGGAGTACCTGCCTAAAACCTAGCTAGCATGTTTAGAAGGTTAAGAGCTGGCCTCTGAACTCTAACCCAGGGACAGCGGGGCAGAGTAGGGTGTGCCTTCCTCATGATACACAGCTGGTTAAAGGCCTGAAACAAAGCATATCTTGACTTAAATAGGTCCCCTTAACAAGTGGCCCCTTTCATAAGCCCCGCAGGCCGCAGGCCGGTGGTGTGTGGGAGCCTGACAGGCCTGGACCCCTAACTGAGAGTTGCTGTCAGGCTCTCTTTTGAAGCCTTTCCAGGAACTTGTTTCTAGCCTCTTGATACTCATAATCTGTGTGACCTCTTACAATAACTTGATAAGCTCCATGAAAAGATGTTATACTCCAGAGATCATAGTGAATTCTCAGAATATCCACCTATCTTACTTAAATGGAGCCCTTATAATACTTTACATAGTCAAACAGAAACATATTCTCTAAAATGAGAACCTTTATACACATGTATTATGCATGGTTTTTAATCCTACAAGGCAGGGGGTGGCAAATGGATTAGCAGAAAAGCCTCCAGAGGTGGCTGGAGGATTTAGCTGCTCTTTGCCTCTTCCCGGCAGCCCAGGGACCTCCCCGCAGGTGCAGCCTGCACTATGGACTCCCATGGGTACAACTGCTTTGTGGACAGAGACAAGATGGACACTGCCATCCAGGACCTGGGACCCAAGGAACTGAGCTGCACTGAGCTGCAAGAACTGAAGCAGCTGGCCCGCCAGGGTTACTGGGCCCACAGCCACGCTCTGCGGGGGAAGGTGTACCAGCGCCTGATCCGGGACATTCCCTGCCGCACAGTCACGCCTGATGCCAGTGTGTACAGTGACATTGTGGGCAAGATCGTGGGCAAGCACAGCAGCAGCACCCTGCCCTTGCCTGAGTTTGTGGACAACACACAAGTGCCCAGCTACTGCCTGAACACACGGGGTGAGGGTGCTGTTCGGAAGATTCTGCTGTGCATCGCCAACCAATTCCCTGACATCTCCTTCTGCCCCGCTCTGCCTGCGGTTGTAGCCCTGCTGCTGCACTACAGCATCGACGAAGCCGAGTGCTTCGAGAAGGCCTGCCGCATCCTGGCTTGCAATGACCCCAGCAAGAAGCTGATCGATCAGAGCTTTCTGGCCTTTGAGTCTTCCTGCATGACGTTTGGGGACCTGGTAAACAAGTACTGTCAGGCGGCCCACAAGCTGATGGTGGCCGTGTCGGAGGACGTCTTGCAGGTCTATGCGGACTGGCAGCGCTGGCTCTTTGGGGAGCTTCCCCTCAGCTACTTTGCTCGTGTCTTTGATGTCTTTCTGGTGGAAGGTTACAAGGTGTTGTACCGCGTTGCATTGGCAATCCTCAAGTTCTTTCACAAGGTGAGAGCCGGACAGCCACTTGAGTCAGACAATGTGAAGCAGGACATCCGCACTTTCGTCAAGGACATCGCCAAGACCGTGTCTCCTGAGAAGCTGCTGGAGAAAGCATTCGCCATCCGCCTCTTCTCTCGGAAGGAGATTCAACTTCTGCAGATGGCCAACGAGAAAGCTCTGAAGCAGAAGGGTATCACCGTCAAGCAGAAGAGGTAGGCTGGCCTCTGGGCAGGCCGCGAGGGGCCCACTTAGGGTGGGGCTTTGGTGGAATACATCCTGGCGGCTTAGGCATGAGCTTGTCCTGCCAGCCGGCCATCTGTACATGGATAGGAATGACAGGAAAAGAAAGAGGACTTTCCTGGTTACAGCCATGGGCCGCTGAGGCAGCTGTTGGAATGAAAGGCGCAGGTTACTGTCCTCAGCCGGAGGCCCATGGCGGACATGAAAGCTGGGGGTTGACCGTGTGGTCAAAGACCCAAGAGTGGGCCAGGCAGGCTGCATCTGGTCTTTTTTTTTTTTTTTTTCCTCTGTTCATTTCACAGCAGCCCCTCTTCTACCCCTCCAGCTCTGGGCTCACTTGCTGCTGGACATGCCCCCTGCCCTGAACTCAGACCTCTGGGGAGCAGGGTGGGAGGGGCCCATGGTGTCCTGATACTGTCTCGGTGGCAGATGACCTGACTGTAGGTGTGAAGGCCTTTCTTCCAGGCCAAAGGCAGGCATGTCCTAGTCATCAGTACTTACTACTAACCTCTCCTTGTCTGTTTTATTTTTCTTCTTCTCCATGTCCGTTGCTTCCTCCTGTTTTTCAGTGTTTCACTTTCTAAAAGGTAGGTCTGGAAACCACATCTCCATGCCTGCATTCTCTGTCTCCTGGCCTGGCTGTCCCGGGCCTGGCTGCTTGTGCTGGCTCTCAGGGCTTGCTTCGGAAGTGCTGCCTTGGAGCCTGGCTGATGTTCAAGAACCATCTGTTTATTCTTTTGTCTGTCTGTCCGTCTGTCTTTCTGCTCAGTTGCCTCAGCTATGCTCTCTGCTTGTGCTTGCCTGGCCTTGAGCAGTGTCTTGCTAGAGCTGACTCACTTTCTGTCCCTGTTTCTTAGAGAAAAGATGCTTTTGTCCTTGTCTGGGCTGGGCGCTCTCCCCTCTTAGTAAGGAGGGATGGGAGTGGGGCTCCTGTTTCCTCCTGAGGATACCTTGAACCAGGCTTTAACCTGGCTGCATAGGTGAGAAGTTCCCTCCAGGCTTAGCTTTCCAGAGACCCATGCACACCCTCAGGGTAGAGGGTGTGGTCAGGCCTGGGGTTGCAGGCGTGCTCTGAGTCTCTCTTGGCTCTCCCCAGGCAGTTTGTGCACCTGGCTGTCCACGCGGAGAACTTCCACTCGGAGATTGTCAGTGTGAAGGAGATGAGAGATATCTGGTCATGGATCCCTGAGCGATTCGCCCTCTGTCAGCCCCTCCTGCTCTTCTCCTCACTGCAGCATGGGTACAGCCTGACTAGGTAACGCTGGGAGACTGGGGAGGCGAGGCCTGCCCTCCGAGGCCCCAAGGCATGGACTCTAGGGTCATGTGGTGCGGGAGGGGCAGAGGGAGTGGTGAAGCTGTCCAGCTTCTGGTTCTATCTGTGCTTCCAGGAAGTCACACTGAAAATGGGCCTGTGTGAGGCCCTGCCTCTTCTTGGGGCCCTAGAATTGGGAAGTCCTTTTCTATCTGTCCCAGGCCACCCAAATTCAGGGGTTGGTCATTACCATACACGCCAGAGCTCCACATCCTTACGCTGGCATTGTGATGACATGGGAGCTTACAGAACTGTAAGAGAGGACGACTCAAGGTAGCAGGCTGTGTGGTTCAGTACCCCCCCCGCCCCCCGTCATTCCACAAGCCAGGAGCAGGTTGGCCCTTTGGGGCTGGGGCTGTGCTGGGCTCGCCAGGCACACTGCCTCCCTGGCAGCTCTGTCCGGTTCAGCTCTCCCTTGAGCCTCAGACGCTCTGGCTTGGGCCACAGGTGACCCAACAGAGGCAACACAGGCAGAGCTGGCCCAGCCTACGTGGCGGGGACTGTGGCCCCATGGGCATTTAGGCACAGCCGGAGCTACATTTAAGGACAGCTAAACGGAGCTGCCAGGGCTGTCTGCCAAGCGCTGGGCACCTGGAGCCACCGCAGTGGCAACCTCAGGCTTCCTCACATGCTTCCCAGTGCCAACAGGCTCCCACATACTTGGACTCTGAGCTTTCCTAGAGCAGGGACCTGTTCCTCTCGTTTTTGCTTCTCTGAAGCACCTGGCTTACAGCTCTGCCTGCTGGGAGGTATTGCCATGCTTACACCCGGGCCGACAGTCCTTCAGACCCGGGGGGAGCTCCGTCTTGGCTTAGAAGAGTGCTCAGTCCGCAGTGTTGCTAGGTCCTTGGCCACGGCGCCCGGTCCCCAGGAGATAAGGAAATGCATTTCCGAGGCCCATCTGTCCCTAGCAGTCCAGGTTGCTCAGACGCTGTGAGTGCTGCTCAGCAAAAGCTGGCTAGGGGTGGTATGGGGAAGGAGTTCAGGAGAACTGCTTCCCATCAGGACTGGCGCGTGTGGTCTCTTCCCCCAGGTTCTATTTCCAGTGTGAAGGACACGAGCCCACCCTCCTGCTCATTAAGACCACACAAAAGGAGGTGAGCAGGGACCAGAGGGAGCCTGGGGTTCTGACCTCTGAGTTTTGGGGACTCTGCTGCCCTTGTGCCCCTGCAGCCTCCACCCAGCATTCCTGCACTTAGGGGCACAGAGCAGAGCCACCCTCCACAACGAAGTGAATGTAGCCTCCCTCTCTGACCCCCAAGTACCCAGGGCCTCCTTGTTTCCCCTGAGGGTCCAGGCCCTGCTGAAACAGGGCAGAAATGCTTAGTGAGTGAGTGAGGCCCAGCCTCCTCCCACCACAGTGGGCCAGCACCAGGTGGGTCAACTGCCTTCACCTGCCTCCACCCCCTAACAGGGAGTTCTCAGGGTCCTTTCTGCTCAGTACCTGTCCCCTGGAAAGTTACCAAGACTAGGGAGGTCAGCACTCATGTGCCCCCATCCTGGGGGTGTCTGCCAGTGGTAGAGGCTTTTGTTTTTTTAAACATTTCACTTGAGGTTTTTTTTTTTTTAAATATATATTTTTATTAATTTCAGAGAAGAAGAAAGAGGGAGAGAGAGATAGAAACATTAATGATGACAGAGAATCATTGATTGGCTGCCTCCTGCATACCCCCTACTGGGGACTGAGCCCACAACCCAAGCATGAGCCCTTCACTGGAATTGAACCTGGGACCCTTTGGTCTGCAGGCTGACACTCTATCCACTAAGCCAAACTGGCTAGGGCAGTAGAAGCTTCTTGTTCAAGTGGCTCCCAAACCTGCACCCATTGGTAGTTTTAGATTCCTCTTCTCATTCCAGACTTTGTGTCTGGGTTTCCAGGAGGAACCTGGGCATCTGTATTGTGTCTGATTGCCAGACACTTGGGGGAAACCTGCAGCCACTAGGGGAGTTGACCTTAATAGTGAAATCAAGCGCTTTGCTGGCTGACGGGGCTGGAGAATGTTGTTGAGCAGGCATACTTCCCGGAAGCTCTCATCTGAGGGACCTACTTGAGGGCCAAGGAGGGAAACAAAATGAAAATATCCCAAACGAGCTGATGACAGCCACCCCCTCACCCCTACTGTCACTGCTAACCCCACGCCCTCCCAACTCTGACTTCCCACACCTGTCTTCACCTTCTTCAGCTCTTGCCCTCAAGTGGGAGTGGAGGGCTCAGTGACAACAAGCTGTGATGGTACCATGGCCCCTGAGCAGGCCAAAGGGATGCTCTTGCAGACCAGCATGATGCAGCCTCACCTTGGGCCTTTCTCCCCAGGTGTGTGGAGCTTACCTGTCAACAGACTGGAGCGAGAGAAATAAGTTTGGAGGCAAACTGGGCTTCTTTGGGACTGGAGAATGCTTTGTGTTTCGGGTGAGTGGGTTTCCCTGCACGTGCTCTAAGATCAACAGGCCCAGCACCCCTGTCACCACTGCTCAAGTGACCCTTTCCTTTTGTGATGGCAGTTACCCTACAGCAGTGGTCAGCAAACTCATTAGTCAACAGAGCCAAATATCAACAGTACAATGATTGAAATTTCTTTTGAGAGCCAAATTTTTTAAACTTAACCTTCTTCTAACGCCACTTCTTCAAAATGGACTCACCCAGGCCGTGGTATTTTGTGGAAGAGCCACACGCAAGGGGCCAAAGAGCCGCATGTGGCTCGCGAGCCGCAGTTTGCCAACCACTGCCTTATAGGATAGCCTTCCCGTTTCCTCCTGGTTTGTGGTCATTAGACCATGAGATCCACGAGAGCAGGCAGGCCTTTCCTGCCTTGTGTGGCGCTGTCTCCTCCGCCCCGGCAGGCGGCCTCATACACAGAGCTCTTCAGTGGAGATTTGTGGGAGGAAAGTGGGCAGAAGGGCCCTGCAGGGCATAGTGTGCCAGCTCCTCATACTGCCCTTTCATCTTCAGTTGCAGCCGGAGGTCCAGCGCTATGAGTGGGTGGTCATCAAACATCCAGGGCTGACGAAGCCAGTGTCCTTCGAGACCACGGCCACTCAGTCCCGGCACTGCCACTCCATGTCCTTGTCCTCGTCCTCATCCCCAGACCCTGCTGACCGCCTCTCACCGTTCCTGGCCACTCGGCACTTCAATCTGCCCTCCAAGACCGAGTCCATGTTCATGGCTGGGGGCTGTGACTGCCTCATCATAGGTGGGTATCTCCCTTCACCTCAGGCTGGTCCCACTTAGCCTTGGAGACGGGTACAGGGTCATGGTGGCCAAAGCCCCTGGGTTAGTCATTGCTAACTCAGATGGCAGGAGCCTCACCTGAAGGACAGGCAGAGCCCCGTGATGTCAGAAGGAGAAAGCAGGCATGAGGAGTGGGAGAAAGGGCAGGTGTTCTGGGTAAACCAGCTGGGAAGTGGGCTCTAGCCTAGAGTTTGGACCCGGGCTGAGGGCTGGAAGGCTTTTGGAGGGTCGAAGGTCAGCCCTGTGGTTTTAGGCCTCTAGCAAGCCTGGGACAGGGACAAGTGGAGATGTTCAGGGGCAGGAGAAGAGCACCTCCAGGGTGGTACCATGCAGAGGGGCAGCCACTGACTGAGCATCCTGCAGGTGGAGGGGGCGGCCAGGCTCTCTACATCGATGGGGACCTGAATCGGGGCCGCACGGGCCACTGCGACACTTTCAACAACCAGCCCCTCTGCTCTGAGAACTTCCTCATCGCTGCTGTGGAGGCCTGGGGCTTCCAGGACCCCGACACCTGCTGACAGGCCTGTGCTGATGGTGACTGAGCTGCCACTGTAGGATGGGGGCGATGGGGTGGCCGGGCTCTCTCTTTAGGGAAGATACCCTCACCACATGCATAGGCAGCACTGGGATACAGCTGGCGCCCTGATGCTGGGCTGGACAGGGGTACCTGACTCTGCCAGGACCTGCTCAGACTTTCTATTGCCTCCACCTTGGTCTCAGGCCCTGGCTCTCCACTATGGGGCCGTCCCGTGCCTAAGGCGTAGCAGGGGCTATCACTTGCAGCCCCTGATCCTTAATCCCTTCGTGGTGGAGACGGGACTGGAAAGACAAAAAGAACTGGCTGCCAAGTGTGTGTCTGGGGCGCCCCCTGCTGGTGTCTCTTTGTATTGCTTCTGTGCAAGGCTCTGCAGCCTCCTGCCTACCTTGCTGCTGTGGTTCTCCAGAGGTGTGTTGGTCTGAGAAGACACAGGTGCCCTGGGGGCTTTCTTGGCAGGAGCATCTGCCTCGGGCTTCTAATCCAGTTTCCTCCTTCCGATGCTGGCCTCCTGGGGCTGCCTCTTGGACAGTTAACCACAAGGTGAAAGAGGTTGGGGAAGATAGGATCTATCTGAGCTCTGGGCTCCTCCCAAGGGAAGGCTAAGGGGCAGTGCGATGAAGGACCAGAATGGACATCATATGTTCTTATGTTTCTGCAGAGTCTGAAGCTTCTTCTGGGCCTCGCTGTGAACTCACACTTGGAGAGGCCTCCCAAGATGGCCAGGGGAGGGCCCTCTGACCTCAAACCAGCCAGCTCCATTTCAGAGGCATTCCTGGAGAAGCCTGGACCCACAGAGCCTTCTACAGTTCTCTTCCTCACAGTCAGAACCTCCTAAGCTCTCCTGCAGTTTCTGTGGTAGCCCATTTCTCCTCTGTGTCACTGCAGTGACCTGGTTCCCGGGATCCCATCCAGACTCCTCATCATGTTGTGCTTGTATCATCCAGTCCTCCCCATAAGTCCGTGTACCAGGTCTGCACCGTCCTTAGCTCCCTGCCCACACGGCACCCTCAATGCAAGCCCTCTGCATGGCACATGTGTTCCCTCTGCATTCCTCTCAAAGCACTGTGATCGGCCACGTAGTGTGATTTTCTTGTGCTGCCACCTTTCCTCTTCCACCCGCCCTGCCTGGTTCTGCACTGGACTCATGCACAGTAGGTGCCAAGTGAAGCTTGACCAATGAACGCTGCAAGGAGCAGCCCTCTTGCCCTGTGACATCCCTCAGCTGGTCCTGAGGGCCTGGGCACCCAAGAGGGAAGAGAGGAGAAGCAGACACCCAAGTGGCAGTGCTGCAGCAGCAGGGCTGCAGGTGCCAAGGATTACTGCCCTCCAGCCAGCACCCCCAACCCCCAGTGTTCCTTCATACCACACCCCTGCCCATCTGTACACTGTGCTTGCTCTTCTTGTGGTGTCTACCTACCCTGTCCACCTATTCAAACTTCTCTGAGCTAGACCACAGTGGGGCTGAAGAAAGGACCAGGAACCCTGTGTGGCTTTGGACAAGCCAATGAACTTATTTGCAATTCCGTTTCTCCAACTGTAAAACGGGACCAGTCCTGCTCTGCTGTCTCTCCAGGACTCTTGAAAGGCTGTGAGGGGGAAGGTGCTAGGTAGCAGTGTCACTGCTTACCCACCACCCCAGATCGCTGCAGCCCTTGCCCCTCCCCCTTCCTCTTAGCCCCTACAGTCCTCGCTTGTATTTTGGTGTTATTAAACACGGTCTCATGACATAGTCCAAGTTTGGTCTCTTCAACTGGAGGGACCTCCAGGGGCTCTCCCCTCTAAGGCTTACCACCAACTGGGACCCCGGAGGCTTACCCCACTATGCTTGTCAGTGCTTTATCACCAGAATGGAATGTTGAAGGCCTTTTAAAAACATAGCTTTTCAGAAGCAGCTAAAAGTTTTTTTTGTTTTTGTTGCTGTGGTGTTAATCTTCACCTGAGGATTTTCATTGATTTTTAGAGAGAATGGAAGGGTAGGGGAGAGACAGAGAAAGATGGATGTGAGAGACACATCAATTGGTTGTCTCTCACATGCACCCCCAACCAGGGCCAGGGATTGAGCCTGCAACCGACCTACCTGCCCTTGACCACAATAGAATCCAGGACCTTTCAGTCCACAGGCTGAGCAAACTGGCTAGGGTGCTAACAGTATTTTTTAGTACTATTTACATACCTCCCTCTGCAAACTCCCTGAACCTGGGGATTCTTTTTCTGGTAAGCCCAGAAGATTCTCTGTGGCTGTCCCCAGGGCCCATCGGGCCTTCCAGACATCCAGCCCAGGGAGGGCAATTGCTCCTTAGCCATGATTTCTATACCATGAGATCTTCATGTGTGCACACAAAATTATTCCTTTGAATTTCTTCCTAATTTTTCTGCTGAACTAAAAGGTGTGCGTTATTATCTTTATTTTTCTTATTATTGTCCTTATATGATATTAGGTGTTCTCAAATAGCACATAATTTATTTTGTTAATATTCTCTATTATTTCTTCTTGATTATTTATGATTAGTTTTTATGTTAAAAATTAGCCAGTTTTTTTGAAATTGCATAATTAATTATTTGTTTTTTCTAGAAATGTTTAAAAGTTTATTTTAAAAACAAAAATTCAGCCCTGACCGGTTTGGCTCAGTGGATAGAGTGTCAGTCTGCAGACTGAAGGGTCCCAGGTTCGATTCCTGTCAAGGGCATGTACCTTGGTTGCAGGCACATCCCCAGTAGGAGGCGTGCAGGAGGCAGCTGAATGATATTTCTCTCTCATAGATGTTTCTAACTCTCTATCTCTCTCCATTCTTCTCTATAAAAAGTCAATAAAATATATTTGAAAAATAAAAAATAGAAAACATACTTAAAAAAATAAAAACTAAAATTCAATATAGTTTAAAACACTTCATTCAGTGATTCATTAAAATGGACATATCTTTAGGGCTTCAGAAAATCAGTTTTTCAAAAATAATTTATTTTTATTTTTTGTCAATCCTAACTCAAGGATATATTTTTTCCATTGGTTTTCAGGGAGAGTGGAAGGGAGGGATAGAGACAGAAACATTGATGTGAGGCAGACACAATGATTGTTTGCCTTCCATACGTGCCCCAATCAGGGCAGGTTCGAGCCTGCAACCAAGGTGCGTGCCCTTGTCCAGAATCGAACCCATGACTCTCAGGCTGGGGGCCAATGCTCTAACCATTTAGAAAACTGGCTAGGGCTCAAAAATAATTTTTAACATAAGACTAAGCCATTTTATTCAGTTTTAATTGAATTAAAATTAGTATTTCAAAAATTTTCTATTTTTATAAACTACATGCTTAATTTTTTAAGTTTTTTCAGGACAATTTGTTTTAGAAATTTTATTTTATTTTATTTTTAGGGGTTGGAAGATATTTTATTTTTTTAATATATTTTAATCTTTATCGTTCAGTTTATTAATTATATTGTTTCCCCCTTTTTTCCCCCTATAGCTTCCCTCCATCCAGTACCCATCCCACCCTCTGCCCTCACCTCCCCCCACCCACTGTCCTCTCCCATAGGTGCATGATTTTTGTCCAGTCTCTTGCTGCACCTCCCACACCCCTTTTCTCCCCAAGAATTGTCAGTCCATTCCCTCTCTATGCCCATGATTCTGTTATATTCATCAGTTTATCCTGTTCAACAGATTTTTAATTCACTTGATTTTTAGATTCATTTGTTGATAGATGTGTATTTGTTGTTCATAATTTTTATTTTTACCTTTTTCTTCTTCCTCTTCTTAAAGAATATCTTTCAGCATTTCATATAATACTGCTTTGGTATTGATGAACTCCTTTAGCTTTTTCTTATCTGCGAAGCACTTTATCTGACCTTCAATTCTGAATGATAGCTTTGCTGGGTAGAGTAATCTTGGTTGTAGATTCTTGCTATTCATCACTTTGAATATTTCTTGCCACTCCTGTCTGGCCTGCATAGTGTCTGTTGAGAAATCTGCTGACAATTGTATGGGTGCTCCCTTATAGGTAACTAACTGTTTTTCTCTTGCTGCTTTTAATATTCTCTCTCTGTCTTTTGCTCTTGGCATTTTAATTATGATGTGCCTTGGTGTGGTCCTCTTTGGATTCCTATAGTTTGGGGTTCTGTGTGCTTCTTAGACTTTTAAGTCAATTTCTTTCACCAGGTGGGGGAAGTTTTCGGTCACTATTTCTTCAAATAGGTTTTCATTATCTTGCTCTCTCTCTTTTTTTGGCACCCCAATAATTCGGATGTTGGTATGCTTGAGGTTGTCCCAGAGGCCCCTTACACTGTCTTCAATTATTTGGATTCTTTTGGCTTCTTGCTTTTCCGGCTGAGTGGATTTTGCCTCTTTGTATTTCAAATCTTTGACTTGGTTCTTGTGGCCCTCTGGACTGCTTTTAGGTCTTTGTATAATATTTTTTATTTTAGTCATTGTATGCTTAATTTCTAGTTGGTCCTTTTTCATATCCTTGAGAGTCTCGTTCATATCCTCGAGGGTCTCGTTCATTTCCTCGTAGGTCTCGTTCATTTCCTCGTAGGTCTTGTTCATTTCCTCGTAGTTTTCTCGAAGGTCTGCGGTCTCATTAAATTCATCGGCCTTTTCTAGGAGCCTCTAGAAAAACCTTATAACTGTGATTTTGAACTCTATGTCCAGTTGTCTTTTTTCCTCCATTTCTTTCACATCTGATTTTTTTCCATGTCTCTGCATTGTGGCTGCTTTCCTGAGTTGGTTGATTAGCTTTGTGTGGTAGACATCCTCTAAGGGACAGTGGCTCAGCCTCCCCAGTTACCTGAGGTGGATACTCTTGCTGCAGCTCTTTATCGGTTGAACAGTCTTGTTGAAGTTAAGCCTAGATTATTGTTGTTAGCACTAGGAGGGTTTGACCTCCAGGCCAGTTGGCTGTAAGGGTCAGCTGTGCTCAGGTTGGGTGGGTGGAGTTTCTGGACAGAGCAGGAAGCCTTGATTTCCATCAGCTCTGCCCTATGCGGCACCTGGGTCTCTGTGCCTGGTGGTAATGGCTGCACGCACTCTGAGAGAGAGCTGCCACTGAGCTCTCCCTGCTGCCAGACAATTCAGCCTCTCCCCAAATGAGTCTGCACACCCACAGTCTCCCCCAGGGTTGTAAAACAACGCAGTCCGGTGGTTTCCCAAATGAGAGAGCAAGTCACGAGTCCTCTCTGTGAGCTCGCATACTTCTGCTGTTCCCAAGTTTATGCGCCCTCTCCACAAGCTTGCAGACCTCTGCAGCGCCTATTCGGCGTGCTTCCTTACTGTCCAGTTTCACCCCGTATGAGTGTGGGTTCCCCGGACCTCACCCGGAACTGGGTAATCAGTGCAGTGGGACGCCTTTGTCTCCCTCCCCGTTCAAGAAAACCAGCCGGGTTTGCAGCCACCTGCCCTATCTGCTCGCACGCACACACACACGGCTCCAAACCTCTGACTCTGCGCACATCCTCAACTCTGCCCTCCACCGCTCCTCTGAGTCACAGTGTCCTATCTTTACTTTATTTGCGGAATTTTCACTCAGCCAGCTTTCCCGTGATTCTGGATGATGTTCGTTCTGTCGTTAAGTTGTAGTTTTGAAATTGTTGTGTGGGGCAGCAAGATAGGTGTTTACCTATGGCACCATCTTGGTTCTTCCTCTCCTGTTTTAGAAATTTTAGATTTCACAAGACCTTCAAATTTCTCTTATCCATTTCATGAAGCCATAAAGTGTTAGTTTCCTTAAATATTTTATATTTTAAGAGCTAGCCAGTTTGGTTCAGTGGATAGAGTGTCAACCTGTGAACTGAAAGTTCCCAGGTTCGATTCCTGTCAAGGGCACATGGCCGGATTGTGGGCTCGATCCCCAGTGGGATCTTGCAGGAGGCAGCTGATCCATGATTCTCTCTCATCATGGATGTTTCTATCTCTCCCTCTTCCTTCCTCTCTGAAATAAATTACACACACACACACACACACACACACACATAATAGATTCAGTTTTTTAACTTTTTTTGCTTTGAAATTTAGAAACAAATTTTATTTAAGATCGGAAATACCGTTCCTAAAATATCAACTTATCCAGAAAACTGCAGCTACATAATAAAGCCGTGGTCGGCAAACTGCGGCTCGTGAGCCACATGCAGCTCTTCGGCCCCTTGGATGTGGCTCTTCCACAAATTACCACGGCCTGGGCGAGTCTATTTTGAAGAAGTTGCATTAGAAGAAGTTTAAATTTAAAAAATGTGGCCCTCAAAAGAAATTTCAATCGTTGTGCTATTGATATTTGGCTCTGTTGACTAATGAGTTTGCCAATCACCGCCTAAAGCATTGCCTCTATCATGTTAGACCGTGCATTAGACTCGAATACAAAAGTCATGAGACAAACCACCATCCTTCAACAATCAGAGCGAAGAAAGACGCCTAAGGAACAACTTAGGTGGACTTGCAGAGGCTGGGCTGTTTTACTTCAAGCACTATTTTAAAAAAGAGCACAAATGCACGGGTTTTCAGTGATACACATTAAGTAGAACCTTTGGCACTAGGAATCAGGGCATTTTTATCAGGTAGCATTAACACCTAATTAGAAAACTGTGTCGTCTCAATGGGATAGAACTACCAACATTCAGGCAATGTTGTCAAGTATGAAAGGAAATGTTCTACTGAATGTTTCTTTTTTGTCTAATTACTGCATACAATGGTTGAAATGAGAAAAGGAGCTTGTACTCCTTTTATTTTCTGTTTAAAACAAAACAAAAACTGCAATATAAGTCGTTATACATTCACAATTTTTTTAAAAAAATATTTTATTGATTTTTCAGAGAAGAAGAGAGAGGGGTAGAAAGTCAGAAACATGGATGAGAGAAACATCAATCAGCTGCCTCTTGCACACCCCCTGCTGGGGATGTGCCCGCAGCCACGGTACATGCCCTTGACCGGAATTGAACCTGGGACCTCTCAGTCTGCAGGCCGACGCTCTATCCACTGAGCCAAACCGGTTTTAAAGGACATCAATTATACAAGAAAGAGATTAAGGACAAAAAGAGTGTTTACGGATACCAGACATAATAGTAAGTGCCCAGTAGACCCTCACAGGGCTTTGCGGTGGTACTCAGCCAAAGCTACTTTGTAATCACTGGCAGTAAACAGAGATGCAGCATTCTTTGCCAGATATTTTAGGATATCACACAAATAGCCCAACAGTAATCTAAGGCTCTTCTCATCAGGGACATATATGCCAGAATTGCTCTGTTTCTTACAAATAATCTCGGTTTGGTGCTCCATAAACTTGGGACACGGGAGAATCAGGGTGAGCCAAGAGGATTTCGGCTCCTAAATCTGTAGAGCAGCTGAGTGCCCAACATCACGAAGTATTTTATTTCTGCAGCGACTTCATTCACTGCGTGTTCCTTATTGTGACATTGCCCTGTGATTTCTTGCAGCTTGCATACTCTTCTCGAATGGCATCTACATTGTTCTTAGCAGGGAGTGGAAACAGCTGCCCCTGCCTGGTAACCAAGTCCCAGTCCTCAACAAGCCATGGTTTTAACTCTTCAGGAATCTTCATCGTAACGTCCATTCTATTCTTAAATGCATCCTCACTTTCAACAATGGGGTCAGCCCGGACCCTTTTCTTCCGAGGTGGCTGAGGGGCTTCTCTGGTACTGCCACAGCCCTGTTTCCAAGAGTCTTCCACTTGTTCTTTCTTGTCTTCCTCACCAATCCAGAAAAGGGGTTCTCTACAGAGCAACCCCCCACCATCTGCCTGAGAGGGCTGGTTCCAGATTCTGCTGTGGACCAGCTGTCTTCTTTGCTAATGAGGCCCCTCTCATCTTATTTCTCTGCATATTACTTCTAGTTGGTTTTCTAAAGTTGTCTTCTTCTGCAGATTGTTATCCACGAGTTTGAGAACCCTGTTTTCTGGAACTCATCAAACCCTGTTTTTATTTTAAGCAATAATCTTCTTTCTTCTTGCTCTTCTAAGAACTCCTAGTGTTTTCCCAGATAGAATCTTACAGATCTTCAGGGATTGTTTGAAAGGATGAGGTGGGAGACAAACCAAGATTCTGTAATCAGGATCAGGTCTTCTGATCCTTACTCTGCAGCAAACTTAGTTTTTCTGATAATATTCTGAAATGGGAATCAACTTCTTCTCAGCACCAGGCATGTGATCACTGCTGTCCCTCCAATAACCATTAACCTTTTATTTTGAAACAAGTTTAGATTTACAGAAGAGTTACAAGATGGTACAGAGTTCCATATATTCTTTTCCCAGCTTCCTCACTGTTAATATCATACATTTATCACAACAGAGAAATTAACCGTGGTATCATGCTATTAAATTAAATTATGGCCTCTCCCCCCCCCTCCAAGTTTTTCTGTAGTCCTTTTTCTGTCCGAGAAATAGATTTAATTTTTATAGATAGCAACTTTATCACATTTTTATTAAATCCAGAATATCATCAAATTCACAAGACTGACAACTGATATTTTTTAATGCCACTAATTAGGTAGTATAGCTACTGTCTCAAACGTATTCATATGTCCTGTTTTCGTATCTGCTTAAGTATTTTTTTTCCTGCCTAAATGTCTTGTTTGCACGGAGAAGTTACCAAATGGCACAGGGGTTATCAACTATCCCTCATCGGACTTCCCCCAACAACACTAAGGCAGAGAAGCATGGGGATTAAAAAATAATAACCTGGTGTAAAAAAATGTATGGTCTTTGTTATGTTAGTGTCAGATTGTACTTGAGAAGTTAGGTACATGTGATTTGTTGCTAAAGTTGAAATGCCCCACACTCTGGCAGACTGGCTCCTTTTACCCAACCATGTAGAATTTGTCAACATACGCTTGGGACTGTGAAGCAAAGTCAGTGGCCACAATGTCCCATGACATGACAGAGACACACCAACCAACAGAACCTCCCACTTCAGATTGCTGAACCCACAGGTGTATTACCTGGCTGCTTGGTTAGGTCACCAGTGAGAAGTGCCCCAGCTAGAGGGAGCCTGCAGTTCTGATCTGGTCCAGTGAGACCATCCACACGGGGAAGCTCATGCAGTGCAAACAGTCCCAGCCTGTTTTTAACCTGCAAACAGACAGGAGGAGACGTCTGCTCTATTTCATACTGAAGGGCATGGGCTGGAAAAGGACATGTCTTGTCAAAAACATGTTAAACATCGAAGAGAAAAAAAAGTGTTAATTTTTACCTTTCGTGCCGAATGGTTATTAACTGAAAAATGGATGAGTGGGCTGACACTTTGGAGTATCTAAATGAATGTAATAAAAAATTGCAAGGACTGTGTAAAAATGTAGAGTGAGTGAATGTGTGGCTTTGCAGCACAATCCAATTTTGGAAAAGTGAAAATAGGTTATTTTAGCAATATGTTTGGTCAGTTTTCTTTTGAATCCTAAACAAAAATTAAGACGAACAAATGTAACAAAATCACTGTGAAGTGATAGTTGGGAAAACACATGGGATGGGGGATGGGGAGTCCTGGAAGCATCATATTGAGAACTGGCAACATCGTGGAGAAGAAGGAAGCACTGGACTTGAAGGAGCGGAGCATTGCTCCCTTGAAGATTTTTTTGTTGTTAATCCTCACCAAAGGATATTTTTTCCATGGATTTTTAGGGAGTAAAAGGAAGGGAGGGAGGGCGGAGGGGGGAGAGAGAGAGAGAGAGCAACTTATCAGTTGGTTGCCTCCAGCATGCACCACAGGAATCAAACCTGAACCTGCAACCCAGGTATCAGGAATCAACTGGCAACCTTTTGGTGCACGAGACAACGCCCAACCACCTGAGTCATACAGCCAGGGTGCTCCCTTGAAGAATTTAAAAGACTGCATTAGCCCTAGCTGGTTTGGCTCGTGGATAGAGCGTTGGCCTGTGGACTAAAGAGTCCTGGGTTTGATTCTGGCCAAGGGCACATGCCCGGGATGTGGACTTGTCCCCACCAGCCAGTTGATCAATGATTCTCTCTCATCACTGATGTTTCTATCCCTCTCCCTTCCTCTCTGAAATTTAAAAAAAAAAAGACTTCATTAGCCTGGCTAGCATGTGGTTGAGCATTGACTTATGAACCAGGAGGGCCGGATTCAATTCCTGATCAGGTCTCATGCCTGGGTTTCAGGCTTGATATCCAGTGGGGGTCATGCAAGAGGCAGCTAATCGATGAATCTCTATGTCAAGGTTTCTGTCTCTCCCTCTCCCTTCCTCTCTGAAATCAATCCTTCTTATACAATAAAAGCCTAATATGCAAATTGACTAAATGGCAGAATGACCGGTGGGATGACCATTTGCTATGACATTCACTGACCACCAGGGGGCAGATGCTCAACACAGGAGCTGCCCACAGGCCCCAGGCCAGCCAAGGTGGGTTCCAGCAGGTTGGGGGCGGGGGGCATCACCGCACCAGTTGTCCCACAGATTGGTCCTGATCACCAGCCAGGGTCTTTAGAAAACTTCATGCACTGGGCCTTTAGTAAAAATATATTTAAAAATAAATAAAGACTGCATTAGCTGATTGAACAGTAAGAAAAGTTTCTGTTCCTCACAGGAGCTACATACCCTGCTCCAATTGCTGCCAAGGCCAGTGTGAACCAAGTTCTTTCCTAGATTTTTGTTTGCTCTTGTTCACACAGCCTGCCTGTGCTCCATAAATAAGAGGAATAGAGGAGCAACCAAATGTCTCAGTCAAGGATTGACTGGCCCTGGAGAGAAACCAAGATGGCAGCACAGGAAAACACCTAAACTGCTGCCTCGCGCAACAATTTCAAAACTACAACTAAAAGACAAAACAGACATCATCCAGAACCACAGGAAGCTGGCTTAGTGGAAATTCTACAACTAGAAGGAAAAAGAAAAGGACACTAGACTCAGAGGAGCTGCAAAAGCCTGAGGTACAGAGACACGCATGTGGAGAGGTCGGGGTCTGACGGGCAACTGAGTGGCTGGCTTTCTCTAGCAGGAAGGAGACAAAAGCTCCTGACTGCACTGAACCCCAGTTCCAGGCGAGACCCTGGGGACCCAGACTCATACAGGGGGGAATCTGGACTGTCAGGCGGAAACTCAGGGGAGCCGCATAAGGCAGAGGTCTGGAGGCGTGCGTGCAAGTGCACACAGAGAGGACTGACTATTGAGTGTGCTGTTGGCTTTCTCTAGCAGGAAGGAGACAACAGCCTCCAACTGCACTGAACCCCAGTTTCTGACTGCACTGAACTCCAGTTCCGGGCAAGAATCTGGGATTCCAGACTCATTGAGGGAGAAAATGGACTGTCTGGCAGCAGGCAAAACTTGAGGGTGGCTCTCTCTTCAGAGGTTCTTGCAGCGATTACTAAGGGACTCTAAGACCTAGGGGCCTCTTAGGGCAGGACTGACGAGAAGCCAAGGCTGTCTTCCCAGCCCTGAGATTCTGCCCCACCCAAGCTGAGCACAGAGGCTTTTGCAATTTTGCAAGTCTTGTCCCATAAGGGTGTCTCCAGCACAGAAGCTCTCCTAGCATAGATAAAGCTAATCCTCACAGCCAATTGGCCTGGAGGCCAGTTCTTCCCAGTGATAATAACAACAATCAAGACTTAACCACAACAAGGCTGTACACACAGTCCACAAAGGGTTTCACCAAGAGTGTCCACCTCAGGTAACTGGGGAGGCTGAGACATTGAACCATAAGGACACCTAGCACACAAAGCTACCCTACCAACTCAGGAAAGCAGCGAAAATGCAAAGACAAACAGATCACAAACGAAAGAAATAGAGGAAAACAAACGACTGGATATAGAGTTCAAAACCACGGTTATAAGGTTTTGCAGGAGATTCCTAGAAAAGGCCGATAAATTTAGCAAGACCCCTGAGGATATGAAAAAGGACCAACTAGAAATTAAACACATACTGACTGAAATAAAAAATATCATACAGAGACCCAACAGCAGACTAGAGGAACGCAAGAATCAAGTCAAAGATTTGAAATACAAAGAAGCAAAAAAATAATAATAATAACCAGAAAAAAAAAAGAATCCGAAAATTTGAATATAGTGTAAGAAGCCTCTGGAACAACCTCAAGCGTACCAACATCAGAATTACAGGGGTGCCAGAAGAGAGAGCAAGATACTGAAAAGCTATTTGAAGAAATAATTACTGAAAACTTCCCCTACCTGGTGAAAGAAATAGACTTACAAGTCCAGGAAATGCACAGAACCACAAACAAAAGGAATCCAAAGAGGACTACACCAAGACACATCATAATTAAAATTCCAAGAGCAAAAGACAAAGAGAGAATATTAAAAGCAGTGAGAGCTGAAACCAGTTGGCTCAGCTAATATAGCATCAACCTATAGACTGAGGGGTCCCAGTTTCAATCCCGGTCAAGGGCATGTACCTTGGTTGTGGGTACATCTCCAGTAGGGGGTGCTTAAGAGGCAGCTGATTGATGTTTCTCTCTCTCTCTCTCTCTCTCTCTCTCTCTCTCTCTCTTTTTTTAAAATATATTTTATTGATTTTTTACAGAGTGGAAGGGAGAGGGATAGAAAGTCAGAAACATCGATGAGAGAGAAACATCGATCAGCTGCCTCTTGCACGCCCCCTACTGGGGATGTGCCTGCAGCCAAGGTACATGCCCTTGACCGGAATCGAACCCGGACCCTTCAGTCCGCAGTCCGACACTCTATCCACTGAGCCAAACCAGTCTTGGCCGATGTTTCTTTCTCATCGATGTTTGACTTTTATTCCTCTCCCTTCCTCTCTGTAAAAAATTAATAAAATATATATTTTTAAAATAAAAACAGTGAGAGAAAAACAGTTAACTACCTACAAGGGAGCACCCATATGATTGTCAACTGACTTCTCAACAGGCCAGAAGGGAGTGGCGAGAAGTATTCAAAGTGATGAGTAGCAAGAACCTACAACCAAGATTACTCTACCCAGCAAAGCTATTATTCAGAATTGAAGGTCAGATAAAGAGCTTCACAGATAAGAAAAAACTAAAGGAAGAGAGAACCAAGATGGCGGCATAGGTAAACACCTATTGTTCTGCCCCGCGCAACAAAAACTACAACAAAACAACAAAACAAACATCACCCAAAATCATCGAACAGCTGGCTGAGTGAAAACTCCACAAATAGAAGTAAAGGTGGGACACTGAGACTCAGAAGAGCAGCAGAGCGCAGCCTTGAAGATACGCGTGGAAACAGGTTAGGAGCCGTCCTGGTCGCGCGTGCAGGCTGTGGCTGGAGCAGCAACCCCGGCTGTATTTCTCCAACGGGGAGGGTGGAGACGTTCCACTACACGGATTCCCCAGTGCCAGGCAAGGTCCGAGGTCCGGGGGACGCACCCTGGAAGCCGGGCGCGCAGAGGTCTCCTAGTCTGAGGAGAAGCCGGGTTGCCTGGAAAGAGCAGTTTGCGCACGACTTGCTCCCTGGCGACTTGCCCCCTGGTCCCGGAGACCACCGGATTGCTTTGTTTTACAACCCTGGGTGAGACTTTGGGTGTGCAGACTCATTTGGGGAGAGGCAGAGTTGTCTGGCAAGGGGAAGAGACTAGTGGCTTTCTCTTGGAGGTGTCTGCAACCATCCCCATCCAACAGAGACCCGCATGCGAGCGCCGCATTGGACGTAGCTGATGCTGAGGCTGCCTGCTCAGCTCAGAGACTCCGCCCATCCAACTTGAACAGTCTCCCTTCACAGCCAATTGGCCTGGAGGTCAAACCCTCTTAGGGCTAACAACAACAAGCTGGGCTTAAATTCAAAAATACTGATACAACCCATAAAGGATTGCAGTAAGAGTACCCACCTCAAATAACTGGGGAGGCTGTGCCACTGACCCTTAGAGGACATCTACCACATAAAGCTGGCACCATGCAGAGATATGGAAAGAAATCAGGTGTGAAAGAAATGGAGGAAAAAAGACGACTAGACATAGAGTTCAAAACCACAGTTATAAGGCTTTTCAAGAGGCTCCTAGAAAAGGCCGATGAACTTAATGAGAACTACGAGGAAATAAACCAGACCAACGAGGAAATAAACAAGACCAAGCAGGAAATGAATGAGACCTACAAGGAAATGAACAA
Organism: Antrozous pallidus; assembly: GCA_027563665.1. NCBI lineage: Eukaryota > Metazoa > Chordata > Mammalia > Chiroptera > Vespertilionidae > Antrozous > Antrozous pallidus. The sequence continues at coordinate 107,806,166 of CM050512.1, read as the reverse complement.
GACCTCTGAGGATATGGACCAGACCCTCTCGGATATGAAAAAGGACCAACTAGAAATCAAGCATACACAGACTGAAATAAAAAATATTACACAAAGTCTAAAAGCAGTCCAGAGGGCCACAAGAACCAAGTCAAAGATTTGAAATACAAAGAAGCAAAATCCACTCGGCTGGAAAAGCAAGAAACAAAAAGAATCCAGAAAATTGAAGATAGTGTAAGGGGCCTCTGGGACAACCTCAAGCATGCCAACATCCGAATTATGGGGGTGCCAGAAAAAAAGAGAAAGGTAATGAAAACCTATTTGAAGAAATAGTGACTGAAAACTTCCCCCACCTGGTGAAAGAAACTGACTTAAAAGCCCAAGAAGCACACAGAACCCCAAACTATAGGAATCCAAAGAGGACCACACCAAGACACATCATAATTAAAATGCCAAGAGCAAAAGATAAAGAGAGAATATTAAAAGCAGCAAGAGAAAAACAGTTGGTTACCTATAGGGGAGCACCCATACGATTGTCAGCGGATTTCTCAACAGAAACGATGCAGGCCAGACAGGAGTGGCAAGAAATATTCAAAATAATGAATAACAAGAATATACAACCAAGATTACTCTATCCAGCAAAAGCTATCATTCAGAATTGAAGATCAGATAAAGTGCTTCACAGATAAGAAAAAGCTAAAGGAGTTCATCACCACCAAACCAATATTATATGAAATGCTGAAAGATATTCTTTAAGAAGAGGAAGAAGAAAAAGGTAAAAATATAAATTATGAACAACAAATACACATCTATCAACAAATGAATATAAAAATCAAGTGAATTGATAGTCTGATGAACAGGATAAACTGGTGAATATAACAGAATCATGGACATAGAGAGGGAATGGACTGACAAATCTTGGGGAGAAAAGGGGTGTGGGAAGTACAGCAAGAGACTGGACAAAAATCTTGCAACAATGGGATAGGACAGTGGGGAGGGGTAGGGGAGGGTAGAGGGTGGGATGGGTACAGGGTGGAGGGGAGCTATAGGGGGATAAAGAAAAGGGGAACAATGTAATTAATAAACTGAACAATAAAGATTAAAAAAAAAACTAAAGGAGTTCATCAATACCAAAGCAGTATTATATGAAATGCTGAAAAGTATTCTTTAAGAAGAGGAAAAAGAAGAAAAAGGTAAATATAAAAATTATGAACAACAAATACATATCTATCAACCAGTGAATCTAAAAATCAAGTGAATTAAAAATCTGTTGGACAGAATAAACTGGTGAATATTATAGAATCAGGGGCATAGAAGGGAGTGGACTGACAATTCTTGGGGTAAAGGGGTGTGGTGATGCAGAAAGAGACTGGACAAAAATTGTACACCTATGGATGAGGACAGTGGAGGCAAAGGTAAGGGCAGAGGGTGGGGTGGGAACCGGGTGGAGGGGAGCTATGGCGGGGGGGAGAGGAACAATTGTAATAATCTGAACAATAAAGATTTATTAAATAATAAAAAAGAATTGCTTGGCACTAACCAGTTTTGCTCAGTGGATAGAGCATCGACCTGTGGACTCAAGGGTCTCAGCTTCAATTCAGTCAAGGGCATGTACCTTGGTTGCAGGCATATACCCAGTGGGGTATGTGCAGGAGGCAGCCGATTGATATTTCTAATTCTATCCTTCTCCCTTCCTCTCTGTAAAAAATCAATAAAATATGCTTAATATACACACACACACACACACACACACACACACACACACACACACTAGGGGCCTGGTGCATGAAATTTGTGCACTGGGGTTGGTTGGTCCCTCAACCCAACCTGCCCCCTCTCACATACTGGAAGCCCTCAGGTGATGTCCAACTGATGGCTCACCCCCAGCCTGCCCAAGGCCTAAAGCCTCTGAGCACCCAGCCATCGCCCTGCTCAGCTCAGCCCTGGCTGCCTGTGACCACCCGGCCCCAGGGGCTGGGCGCTCGCTGCCCCTTCCACTCATAGCGCCCAGGGGCCGGGTGCGCCCTGCTACCACCACCACCACCACCACCACCACCACCACCACCACCACCACCGCTGCTGCTGCCGCCACTTCCCCGCTCAGTGCCCAGGGGCTGGGCTTCACTGCCACCTCCTTTTCATCTCCACCCCCAGGGCCCAGTGCTCACGCCACTTGGCCCCAACCCTGATCCTGATTGGCTGGTAGCATAGCCAATCAGGAGCGAAAGTATGGTCAAATTTGCATGTTTCTCTTTTATTATATAGGATGTGTGTGTGTGTGTGTGTGTGTGTGTGTGTGTGTTTAAAGAATTGCTTGGATCCCTGTAATGTGGAAAATTCAGTATAAAAAAGTCATGTTCACCGAGACCGGTTTGGCTCAGTGGATAGAGCATCGGACTGCGGACTGACGGGTCCCAGGTTCGATTCCGGTCAACGGCATGTACCTTGGCTGCGGGCACATCCCTAGTAGGGGGTGTGCAAGAGGCAGCTGATCGATGTTTCTCTCTTATCAATGTTTCTGACTTTCTATCCCTCTCCCTTCTGCTCTGTAAAAAATCAATAAAATATATTTTTTAAAAAATCAATAAAATATATTAAAAAAAAAGTCATGTTCATCAAAATGAAAATATTTCATCTGGAAGGTTATATGAGTCAATGTCTTTTTCAATACCTAAGATTTTAATTGTGTCATGTAAATGGAAACATAACACCTTTTCTCCACCTGTCTGCTCCTTCCAGTGCCCTGCCCTTCCTCCCTGCAGCTGCTTTGGGGCGTTTGCCCCTCCTGTGACACTGCTGCTTCTCTCTTTCCTTCCATTCTGTTTCCTGGCTGTCTCAGCATGCAGACCGGCTCCTGCCCCTCTCTTCCTCAGAGACAAAGACCAGTGCTTCCTGTCAGCACTCCTGCTGCTGCCCTGATGTGGGGGGGAGGGGGCCTGGCCCAGGTTTGAGAAGTCCTGGTGGGACAGATGAATGGAAGCTGGTTTCCAGTTCCTCCTCGGAAACAAGAGCCTCTGCCTCTAGGCCTTTACACAGGACACGTCCACCCCTCAGCCGGTGGCAGTGCCTCTGCACCACGACCCTTTCCCTGAGGCCCCAGAAGACAGCACTTTTCCTTTAGAGCTCCCCATTTCCTCCCCTGGAGACTGTCAGCCCCTGAGAGCAGGGGCTCCATGTGGTCCTGCCTGTGCTGCTAGCGTAATCTAGGGTGTTTGAAAGAGAGATGGGTGTGCATTGCTCTCACATGGCAGTATGCATTTCTGGGGCCTATGGTTGTGGGGAAGGGGTGCCACCAACAATCCCTACAGTAACAGCTTTTTACCATAGCATAGGGTCATCTTATGGTTGACATTAGACACTCTGACACAGGCCAGAATTGGTGAGGAATGACCTGGCCTGGGGAGCCCGGGGCAGGGCTGACTCTGCTGTTTCAGAAGCCGGCCCGTCTCAGGCCGGCTCAGCTCAAGCGGCCACAGTGTCTGCTAGGCCCTTGACCGGGCGGGAACACCCTCCTCTCCTGCTCCCACCACCACCTCGTGCGGTCCCATTTTGGACTTGGTCCATGGTAATTGCGTGCCATTTCAAGTCTTCATCTCTAGTCAGCCAAGGAAGCGCTTTGCTTTTTTTTTTTTTTTTTAAGGTTGAATGTAACAATTTTATTTGTTTTTATTTATTTTTTTATCCTTACCCAAGGATATATATTTTAGTGATTTTTATTTATTTTTTAAATCTTTTTAAAATCACATATCTGTATTACTTTCAGAGAGGAAGGGAAGGCAGAGGGAGAGAGAGATAGAAACATCAATGACGAGAGAGGATCGTGGGCCTGTTGCCTCCTGCACGCCCCACACTGGGGATCAAGCCTATGACCCAGGCCTATACCCCAACTGCGGATCCAGCCATGGCCTCCTGGTTTGTAAGTTGACACTCAACTACTGAGCCATGCCAGCCTGGCTGCTTTATTGGTTTTTAAGGAGAGGGAGAGGGAGAGGGAGAGGGAGAGGGAGGGGGAGGGGGAGAGGGGGAGAGGGAGGGGAGAGGGGGAGAGGGAGAGGGGAGAGGGGGAGAGGGAGAGGGAGAGGGGGAGAGGGAGAGGGGGAGAGGGAGAGGGGGAGAGGGAGAGGGAGAGAGGGACAGTGAGGGGGAGGGAGAAGGGGAAGGGGAGGGAAAGGGGGAGGGAGAGGGGGAGGGAGAGGGAGAGGGGGAGGGAGAGGGAGAGGGGGAGAGAGAAACATTGATCTCCTGTACACACGCCCACCTGGGGCAGAACTCTCAGCCTAGGCATGCGCCCCTACCAGAAAGTGAACCAGCAAACTTCCCGTGCACTAGACTACACTCCAACCAACTGAGCCACACCGGGCAGGTCTGAATTTAACCGTTAAAGTGAACAGCTCAGTGGTATGTAGGGCATTCACAGGCTGTACAAGCACCACCTCTAGTTCCCCACGTTCACGCCCCAAAAGGAACCCTGTGGCCATTAAGCACTTGCTCCCCATTCCTTCCTCTCATGGTTTTTGAAAGGTAAAATGCACCAAGTAAAAAAGCAATAGATCGATACAGCCATAACTGGTTTGGCTCAGTGGATAGAGCGTCGGCCATGGGTTTAATTCTGGTCAAGGGCACATGCCCAGGGTTGCTGGCTTGGTCCCCAGTAGGGAGCGTGCAAGGGGCAACCAACCAGTGATTCTCATCATCGATGTTTCTATCTCTCCCTCTCCCTTCCTCTCTGTAAAAATCAATACACATGAGAATATCCACAATGGATAGTCTCTTTCCCCATCAGGTTCCCAGGGGCCTCCACTGTTAGCCATGTTTCGTGCCTGTTCAGGTAATTCATCTGCACACTCTTCTCCATCCTGCTTCTTGTCACTTAACTGCCTCTCAGACCATCCACACCAGAACGTGTCCACCTGTTTCCATCTCAGAAGCAGCTGTCCAGCATTCCTTGGTCAGCAATTCAAGTTCTAGCTAGATCTCGATCTTCCCTGCTCAAACCCTCTTCCTCTTTTTTAACACCTCATTCCTAGATCCCTGCCCTGGGGGCGGTCCAAGCTGCCCAGCCCCTCCCTCCTTTGTATCACCTCTCCTGGTAACCACCTTTCCAGTTCAGGGTTGGGACAAGTCCAGCCCCCATGGCTGTGAGCTCCCAAAGGGTAGGGACTCTCTTCCAAAATGTTGTATCCCCAGAGCCTAGCGTGGTGTCTGCACACAGCAGATGCTCACTAAGTGTCCGACGAGTGGCTTAGGGCAGAAGGCAGATGGCCAGGTGTTGTGACCTGCGTGGCGGGGGCTGGCCTTCAGGGTGCTGAGCCCAGATGGGAGGGAGGGTCCAGGGCAGTCGGTGTCTCCTGTGTATGAGCCCAGACGGGAGGGAGGGTCCAGGGCAGTCGGTGTCTCCTGTGTATGAGCCCAGATGGGAGGGAGGGTCCAGGGCAGTCGGTGTCTCCTGTGTATGAGCCCAGACGGGAGGGAGGGTCCAGGGCAGTCGGTGTCTCCTGTGTATGAGCCCAGACGGGAGGGAGGGTCCAGGGCAGTCGGTGTCTCCTGTGTATGAGCCCAGACGGGAGGGAGGGTCCAGGGCAGTCGGTGTCTCCTGTGTATGAGCCCAGACGGGAGGGAGGGTCCAGGGCAGTCGGTGTCTCCTGTGTATGAGCCCAGACGGGAGGGAGGGTCCAGGGCAGTCGGTGTCTCCTGTGTATGAGCCCAGACGGGAGGGAGGGTCCAGGGCAGTCGGTGTCTCCTGTGTATGAGCCCAGACGGGAGGGAGGGTCCAGGGCAGTCGGTGTCTCCTGTGTATGAGCCCAGACGGGAGGGAGGGTCCAGGGCAGTCGGTGTCTCCTGTGTATGAGCCCAGACGGGAGGGAGGGTCCAGGGCAGTCGGTGTCTCCTGTGTATGAGCCCAGACGGGAGGGAGGGTCCAGGGCAGTCGGTGTCTCCTGTGTATGAGCCCAGACGGGAGGGAGGGTCCAGGGCAGTCGGTGTCTCCTGTGTATGAGCCCAGATGGGAGGGAGGGTCCAGGGCAGTCGGTGTCTCCTGTGTATGTGCCCTTTCTGAGAGCCTGCTACCTGTGTAAGGCTCAGTGCCAGGTCCCGGTTTACTGTAAACCCCCAGGATTCTCCCTCCCTCCCTGCCTCCCTCCCTCCCTCCCTCCTTCCCTTCCTCAACCCAGGGAGAGAGCCTCACACTGCACCCTGGTGGTCAGGGGCAGCCCCAAGGCGCCCTCTACCAGTGACCAAGTGGCTGCAGGTCCCGCTTCTATCATGCTGTGTTTAGCTACAGGTCATATTTTATTTTATTTTTTAATTAAAAAAAAATAAAAAGCCGAGACCGGTTTGGCTTAGTGGATAGAGCGTCAGACTGCGGACTGAAGGGTCCCGGGTTTGATTCTGGTCAAGGGCATGTACCGTGGCTGCGGGCACATCCCCAGTAGGGGGCGTGCAAGAGGCAGCTGATGGATGTTTCTCTCTCATCGATGTTTCTGACTTTCTATCCCTCTCCCTTCCTCTCTGTAAAAAATCAATAAACTATATATTTAAAAAAAAAATAACAAGGGCTCTGGCCAGGTGGCTCACTTCACCAAAAGGTTGCGTGTCTGATTCCTGGACAAGGCACAAACCTAGGTTGTGTGTTCACTCCCCAGTTGGAGGTAACTGATTGATGTCTCGTGGATTTTTTCTCTCTCTTTAGCCCCCTTTCCTCTCTCTCTAAAATCAATAAAAAGCATATCCCTAGGTGAGGCTTAAAATAACGTATCATTTTATAAGCCACATTTTTTTCAACCATACACAAAATTGCCTTTACTCATCTTCCCGACTGGCACAACTAAGTTTTTGTTTCGTCTCCTCCCGCCCTTCCTGGGCCACTTCTCTAGCCAGGCCAAGAGGACAGGGGTCCTGTCCCGGCATCATGCCCCCTCCAGCATATCTTCGTGGCAACTCACGGGGAGAATGGGACTGTTCGCAGGGAGAGAGCACCCTGCCTGGAACTCTTGCTTCTCTGCAGTTTCCCAATGTTCTTTCTTTTTTTATTTTTTATTTTTTTTTAAATATATTTTATTGATTTTTTTATTTTTATTTTTTTAAAATATATTTTATTGACTTTTTACAGAGCAGAAGGGAGAGGAATAGAAAGTCAGAAACATCGATGAGAGAGAAACATCGATCAGCTGCCTCTTGCACACCCCCTACTGGGGATGTGCCCGCAGCCAAGGTACATGCCCTTGCCAGAATCGAACCCGGGACCCTTCAGCCTGCAGTCCTACGCTCTAACCACTGAGCCAAACCGGTCTCGGCCCCAATGTTCTTTCTTAAAAGATTTGTATGGCTTTCACAGAGGAAGGGAGAGATAGAAACATCTATGATGAGAGAGAATCATTAATTGGCTGCCTCCTGCATGCCCCACACTGGGCACTGAACTCCCAGCCTGGGCAAGTGTCCTGACTAGGATCTAACTGTGACCTTCTGGTTCACAGGTCGACGCTCAACCACTGAGCCACACTGCCCACGCCCTGATGCTCTTGATAAAGCCATGCATCAGACTAATCCACTTCTTTAGCTAAATTCATCTTTCCAATCATTTGAGGCCATTTGGAATCTGATTGTCACTTCCTCTCTAGCCACCTCCCTCTCTTCCCTCGGGTCTTGCAGAGTTCCATTGGGCTTTTCTCTCTGCCACCAACTTTCAGTGGGGACAGTGGGCCCTTTGCCCCCATTAAATCTCTTGGAGGATAAGGACCCTAATTCACATCTCTCTATACCTCCCTATCAGGGCCTCCTACCTGAGCTCCCCAAAGTCCTTTCTTCTTTCTTTCTGGAAATCCCCGCTTGCATGACAAGCCAGGAGCTCATGACACTGTGGTTTCAAGCTGGGGACTTAGCTGTGAGGGCGAAGGCAGAGATGTGTATCCCTGGCCACGCCCTTCCACAGCCACAGCACATCCCACCCCAGAGCCCTGCCAGTGCTGGGAGGCCTAGGGCAGTCCTCGGCAAACTCGTTAGTCAACAGAGGCAAATATCAACAGTACAATGGTTGACATTTCTTCTGAGAGCTAAAATTTTTAAACTTAAACTTCTTCTAATGCCACTTCTTCAAAATAGACTCGCCCAGGCCGTGGTATTTTGTGGGAGAGCCACACTCAAGGGGCCAAAGAGCCGCATGTGGCTTTCGAGCCGCGGTTTGCCGACCACTGGCCTAGGGGAAGGCAACTTCCCTTCTTGGCCCACTGGCCACCAGAAGCTGCCTGAGCCTGGTGTCAGAGGCAGGTAGTGCGTAAGCCCCGTGCACCAGACTCAGCCTGTGTAGCCAGAGTTTCAGGTCCACCACTTTCTGGCTGCCTGACCCTGGGCAAGGTGGTTAACCTTCCTAGGGCTATTTCCTTTTTCAAACAACGAGAGTAACGGTGATATCTTCTGAAAGGGCAAGGCGGGACTGCAAAGAACAATTAGACAGCCGCCATTTTGGACTGTGTGACTTGGCCGCCTGATATGTAAACTTACCTGGGGGCTGCCATCTTGAAATCACAAAGACCAACCCCTCCCTTTGAATCAGCCAATCGTGAAAGACTGTGCGCTTGAGCTCCAATCAAGAGCAAAGGACAGGGCAGGTCACTAGCCCCAGCCATCGCCCGACCAATTGGAATTGGCCAACTCGTTGGTTGGCGGCTGGCCCCACCTCCATATAAAATCACCATGCTTGGGAAATTTGCCCTCTTTGGCTTCCTGCTGCCGCGTGGCAGGGCCAGAGGGCCAAGCCCGGGCTTGTAATAAAGGTTCTATGCTATTGCATCGGGTTCGGCTCCCTGGTGGTCTTTGGGGCTCATGAAATCTGGGTCTAACATCTTCCTCAGAGGGTCATTGCGAGGGTTTGATTAATGCCCCCCACAATGCTCAGGACAGGCTTGGCACACACTTAGTGATCAGTAACTGTTAGCTGTGTGCACCAGGCACCCTACAGAGTCAGGGGTACAGAGAAAGAGGCACAGAGACTCTCCGTGGGGAAGACAGTGAGAAAAAGTAGTAATGGAGTACAAGGGATGAGGAAGGGGCCTGAGGAGGAGGAAGAGAGGTCAGGAGGGCTTCCTGGCGGAGGTAGCATTCCCTAAGAAGGAAGAATAGTTGGGGCAGAGAGAACTACAGGATCAAGGACAAAGGCGAGGAGGGGCCAACACGAGGATGAGAGATAATAGGGAGGGCCTGAGAGGGGCCACCAAGAGTCCACCCTGTGTCAGGAGGACAGTGAAGAATTGCACGAGGGAGCAACTGGGCAGATGTGCAAGTTGGAAAGAACCTATAGCTTACCGGTGGAGAATGGGTTGGATGGTGAGTGAAAGTGAGCAGGTCCATCATGTAGAGGCTGTGAGAAGACGCAGGCCGGAAATGAAGGACCACCCAAGGGGCAGTGGGCTTCTGGCGGCGTCAGAGCCGAGTACTGGGAAGCTGAGGGCTCGGTGAGTAACGATGAATGAGCAGTTCGTGACTCGAAGGCTGCTGCTGGGAGCAGTTGGGTGGATGGCTGTGTCTCTTGCCCAAAATGGAAATAACCAGATGAAAACCAGTGGTGATGTGGATGGGACTAAACTCAGTTTGGGGTGTCAGCAGCCCCACTAGAGAACCAGTGTGATGCCTCATTCCAGAACGTGCGCAGAAAATGAGAGGACCTGCCCTGAGCCCCGTGAGGAAGCTGTCTCCTGATTTCCCAGCCCCGGAATCTCAGCCACACCAAGCTTCTGTGCACTTTGCCAACCACTGTACTTCTGACTGATGTGGACTGTCCTGCCCCTTGGTCTGAATTCTTCCCTTGCACCCACTGTCCTCGGCACCCAGCCAGCACTAGCCTAGCCTGGGCTCCCTGGTCTGGACTCTAAGTGCCTAGAGTTATGGAGGGTGGGCTTGGAGCAGGTCTGGTAAGGTACACACAGAGGACATGATCACTCAGGGCGGGGATGCGAGGGGTGTGAAACCCTGGGAACCATTGTAGGACCTGGGCCTGTCCTTGCTTCTCCCTGGAGCGCCAGGAAGGAATCAGAGCCATGGGAGATGAGCTGCAAGAAAAGAGAGATTGTGGAGGAGTGGGGAGTGGGCCAAGCACCAGAGAAACCCACTCAGACAGCCTGACAAGTGTCCCTTGGCTTAGAGAAATGGCAGTCTCCAGAAATGGCAAAGGTACGGACCTGGAGAAGGATAGGGGGCAGGTGAGGTAGAAACACAGAGTAAAGATTCCTCTTTCCAGAAGTCAGAGTTTAGGGCAAGGAAGAGGGTGGCAGAGGGAGGTGGGGAGGACTTGGATCTCAAGGGAGACCCAGAAAGCAGTCAGCCAGGGCTCCTGAAAGGGAAGAGACAAAAGAGCACAGGAAACCAGAGCTGGTGGGTAGATAATAAGGTAGCCAGTTGGGGTGCGGGACCACCCGTGGGGTCAACAGGGCAGTGTCAGTTCCAGGCCGGGCTGGAACCGCTGGCTGCTGCTCCAGAAATAAGGGCAGCTCTGCAGGAGCAAGCTTTGCCTGAGGACAGACAGGACAGGGACCCCAGAACGTGCAGTCATCTGGGAAAGCCTGCACAGGTCGCAGCCCTGACGGTCTTCAAACCAGTCATGCCTTCATCTCGAGGGTACCGAGCCACCCTCCCCACAACTGAAGTTTAGGTCCCTAGAGCAAGAGAGGAGACAGGTGAAGGGAAGGGCGTTCCTTTTCCTAGGAAGCCAGGGGAGAAGTCACCAATTTCTGGGTCAGAAGCTGGTGGGTCTGGGTGTGGAGGAGACTGAGGTCGGGGTCAGGGTGGAGCGACGGAGGGAATTCACAGGCGGGCCGGGGGCTTTCCGGGGGCTGGAGCGTCAGAGGCAGGCGCCCGGGACTCGGCATTTGGCTCCATCCGCTCGGATGCCCACATCGCTCCAGGAGAAGGAAAGAACGGTCCTGGGTCCCGCCGCGAGACGCCGGGGGCCGGACGATCCCCGCCGCAAATGCAAAGAGCAACCCAAGGAACCGAACACCGGCGGGCGCCACGCAACCGCAGAGGAGGCGGGGCACCTCCACGTCCTGCCCCGTTTGATAATGTGGGGCGCCACCGCCCCGCCCCGATGGAGGGACCCGACGGGCGCAACGCCGCGGGGTCCGAGATGCCGCGACGACGGGCAGCGCCCCCGCGGAGGCCGAGCGGGCGCAGCGCCAGCGTCTGGGCCGGCGGGGCGGCCGCACTGGGCGGGCGCTGTCAGCGGGCCGCTAAGGCGGGCAGGGGCCGCGGCGCCCCCCCCCGGCACGAAGTGGTACGGCCCGCGGGGGCGGGGCCAGGGTCACGTGACGCGGCCGCTGCGGCCATTTTGCTTTGCGGTGCTGGTATTTAGAGCGCAGCGGCAGACAGCTCGGTAGCCTTCGCCGCCGCGTCTGATCGCCCGCCTCGCGCTCGCCGCCAGCCGCCTGCTCGCCTCGCCCAGCTGGTCCTCGCCCCCGCCGCGGCCTGCTGAGCTCCCCCCTCCCCACCCGCAGACATGTCCGAGGTCAAGAACGGCGGCCCCGAGTACGCCTCCTTTTTCGCGGTCATGGGCGCCTCGGCCGCCATGATCTTCAGCGGTGAGCGCCGCGGCAGGAGGGACCCCAGGGGTGCCGGGGCGCGTGGGTCTCGTGCCCACAGCTTGCCGGGGGTTCGGTGTGTGACGTCACTCTGACGTAATTCCAAGCTGTTGGGGTCCCGGGTCTCACGTGACCGCGGGTGGGGGGTCGGGGCCCAGAAGGCTGCCTGGGCCGTGGGGTGTCCAGTGCAGGACATACGGGGTTGGGTCGGGGTGAGGGTCCCAAGGATCTCCCAGGGCTACACGGGCTGGCCTCCTTGCTCCCGTTCTGAGTCGGTGCGGGGGTGGGGCGATGGCGCCGCTGCCATCTTAGCCGGGGGAGAGGTGGGAGGGAGGCTGGGGTGGGGGCGCGCGGTCCTGCGCGTGCTCCGCATCCGCCCGCCGTCTCCCTCCTCCCTCCCTCCCGCCAGTCCTGCGGGAAGGCGTGACATCACACCTTAGACAGCTTTCCAGACATAGGGCCGGCTCTGCCCGTGGGGATGGGGGACCAGGTCCTGGTGCTCCCAGCCGAGGTCCACAGCCCTGGCCCTTCCCTGCATCCCCTCCCCCCCTCCATCCCCGCCTTCCCCCTGGTCAAGTCGGATGGGTCCAACCCTGAGGTAGGTGCTTCCTGTTAGGGCTTGTCACTGTTTCCCAATAGCCCTGTGTGGGTTTGTTGGGAAAGCTGGGCTGAGAAGTTGGTCCTGAGAGCCGGCAGGAACCCAGGAGTGGGAGTGTTTGGGATTGAGACAGGCCGAGGACAAGGGGAGTCTGGCCAGCATCAGCGCTGTGAGGTGTGGACGCTTGCGTTGGAGTGGGTTGCACAGAGAATCAGCATTGAGGGGATTGGGTCTTTGTCCTTAGGAGAGTTTTCTAGTTCAGGCCCCAATGAATGAAAATGAATGAATGAATGAATGACCGACCTTCCTTTCCGTAAGACCTGGTATTGGAAAGGGCTGCCCTAGGCATGGAGAAAGGGGCTTTCCAGGGTTCCTTATGGCACCCTGCTTTTGAAGTTGGGTCTTGACAGTCCTCAGGTGTTGAATTTAGTGAAAACTGGCCTGGGAGAAAGATCACTGGGGGCAGGCTCAGGAATGTGTAACCCAGGGAGGTGAGCCCTGGCCCCGTGGACTGGTCTGGCCTGGTCTGGTTCTGGTTTTTGGCTTTGATGGCCACGCCCTGCCCCTCCCTACCTGATGAATTGGTAGGCTCCCTATGAGGTATGTGGAGGGTTTAAACTCCAAACAGTCTCTGCTGACTGTAAACACTTGTGAGGTGGGGACTTGGGGGGCTCTGCTCTCTGGGAGACCTCCCTCTCCCTGAGCCTGCCTGCCAGTCACGAGCTGCTGAGTGAGTCCTGTCCTTTCTGTCATGTGCCAGTAAGAGGTCATCTGTGGTGGGAGAAGTCTGAACTTCCCCTTCCCTTCTAGCCGGTGCCTGCTCTTTCCACATCTTCAGGGGCTGGCTGCTTCCCAGAACCTCCCCGCAGCTGCCGGGCCTCCTTACCCCAGTCTTTCTGTGCTTGGCCTCCAGGGATTCTGCTTTATCTGGCCTCCTTGGGGTGCTACTTGTGGCTGTCATTTATTCAACAAGTCTTGATTGAGCTCCTACTATGTGCCAGCCACTTGGAGACATAAGTGAATAAAACATAATGCCTGCCCACCTGGAATTCTGGCTGTCACTGTTTGCTCCTGAAGCTGAGTTTGCCTATTAAGCCCTTTATCTGTATCCAGCTCCTAGTCTCCCTCTGATTACCAGGTGCCTCTCTTTTCCTTCTAGAACTTACTTTATACTTTTTTTTTCTCATGTATTTTTATTGATTTCAGAGAAAAAGGGAGAGGGAGAGAGAGAAACATTAATGATGAGAGAGGATCATTGATGGGTTGCCTCCTGCACGCCCCCTATTGGGGAATGAGCCCACAACATGGGGATGTGCCCTTGACCAGAATTGAACCTAGGACCCTTCAGTCCACAGGCTGACACTATCCGCTGAGCCAGAGCGGCCCGGGCTTACTTGGTGCTTTCAGTGGATCCTGACCAGCAGAGCTCGGAAAGTTACTGAGAACAGGATAGCACTGATCCGGGGCTTTTTTTGCCAAGCTCCTGGGTTTTGAGGCCATTCATTCCTATTCTAAATGCAGCTTCACTCCTTTCCCCACATGGGGCTAATTGTTTTTTGTTTATTTTTAATATGTTTCTATTGATTTTAGAGAGGAAGGGAGAGGGATAGAGAGAAACATCAATGGTGAGAGAGAATAATTGATCAGCTGCCTCCTGCATGCCCTCTCCTGGGGATGGAGCCTGCAACCCAGGCATATGCCCTTGGCCAGAATCGAACCTGGGACCCGTCAGTCTGCAGGCTGATGCTCTATCCATTGAGCCAAACTGGCAAGGCCTGTGGGTGACTTCTTACTTCACTTCTCCTTTAACACATTAAGCGTCCAGTAGTCACCGGTGACTGACTATACTTTCCGTCTGAAAGACAAAAAAGGCTGGGCGCTTAACGTGTTAAATATGTCTTTCTCCAAGGCTTGTCTTCATCTACCTCCTTGTGCCTATGTGAACAAACCCCTCAGTTCTCAGGCCTCAGGTGTCTCTGCCTGGCCGACTCCAAACTGTCCCCAGCTCCTGGCCTACCTGGTACTTTGCTGATTGGTCTTCTTACTCTCAGGCCTCCTCAGTCTCCATCTCCCACTTCAGCTTCCTCTTTTTTTTAAACTTGTGACCAAAAAAGTCCTGTTGATTCCTCATCATGTCTCCCACGAAGCTGTCAGTTGTTCCTTTTCCATAATTTTTGTGACTTCCTCCCTGCCGTTAGACATCCTGTGTTTGGTGCTATGTTCTTGGAACTGTCATCTGATCCCAGTCTTCCTGTCTCCCATTGGGTCTGGAGCCCCATCAGGCGTGGCCTTCAGAGCTATCCAGGGCTTTTCAGACACCTGCTCCCCAGACAGACTGCTTTTCTTCTCTCCTGATGGTCATTCCTGTTTCTTCCCTTTGTTCTTGTTGCCGTCCCCTGCTGCCCTCTGAGAGAAGGGTCCAGCTCACTTCCTGCCTCACGGTATTCCAATGCCTGTGATGCTGAGTTCCCTGAGACGGTCTCCCACTAAATGCCGTGGCAGCCTGTGCTTTCACCCCTGAGCCATGGCACTGGCCCCTTGCACATACATGACAGAGCCTGACGTGCTGGGCCTCCATTAGGAGCCCAAAGGATGCACTGCCCTAGGGAGAATTCCAGGAAAGGCTTTATGAAGACAGAGGCCCTGGACCCCAGGCTGAAGCTGCTAAATGTTTAGGCAAGGCAGTGTTGAGGTGCCTCTGGGACCATGGGGAGGAGGCAATTCAAATCCCTTTGCTGCAACCCTTGCCTCCTCCCTCCAGTGGGTCCCCATCTAACACTATCTTAGATAGCATCTCCAGTCATGCTGTTTGGAATCTTCCTTTTCATCATCACCCCTCTACGAAGCCCTTTCCCAGACCCCATCACTATTCTCCCCACTCTCCTGGAACATGTCACTGTGCTTGGAGGTGCTACATCTGTGTCCTCACCAAGCTTGGAGCCCTAGGAAGACAACAACCCTCTGAGTTCTCCCCTGCTCAGCAATGAGCAGAGTTAGGTACCTAGTGGCCCACATTGGTGAACAAAGTGTGCAGAGGAATGGCCAGGGTTGTCTTGGTCCCTTCCATCTCCAACCCATGTCCTTTGCTCAAGAAGTGCAGTGGACCCTGGACAGCAGGTGACTGAGTCAGAAGAGCTGCCTTGACCCATTGTGGCTCCCTCTTCTGGGCAAAAGTTACTCTAGAATTCCGAACCAGAAGAGGGGAACTTTCAGGAAGGCAGCATACTCTAGGTCTAGGAAGAAAGAGGAGGGCAACGGAAGAGGGGACAGGCCTTCCTAGAGCCCCACCCCTATTACTGGGGGCCTTGGGCAGAGGCTAGGCTTCTGCGAGATCTGCTGAGGCCTCACAGTTGGGCTGGGTGAGTACTTCACAGCCTCTTGTCTTCCTGTGCCCTGTCTTCTCCTTGGCTTGCCCTTTCTCCCCTCTGGTTATTTAGAGAGAATCCTCCCCAAACTTAAGGGTCTAGGCCTGCTGCATGCTTGAGGGTGTGCTTATCCCATTAGCACAGACACCACCTCTCCTAGCATTGTGTCCCAGGGCAGGGTGGTGAGTGTAGTGGGCAGGGTGGGGAGTCTGGGAAACTGGCCTCAGAGAACAGGACTTACCAGGTTGCTTCCCCTGACTAGTGGTCAAACCCTGTGTGTCCGGGGCTCTTCCATCATGTTGTCCCTGGGCATAGTCCTTGGGCCAACAAACTGACCCTGGCCTAACATCTGGGCTGCTAATATGCAATCTTCTCATGCTTTTCCAGGCCCTTGGCGACCTGAGTGGCTGGGACTCTCTAGAAGGGACAAAATGTGTCCAGAATCTCCAGCAAGATAGCAGGGGCCCAGCTGCCTATTTCCCTGTGTGACTGCTGCCAGTCTGCTACAGCTCCACCTTTTAGGTTGGGGCAGCTGAGCTGAACTCCTTGCGAGTATGGGGTCTATACAGCAGAACTGGGGAGTGCTGAGCACAGGTGGGGGTTTCCTAGCAGAGCAGGAGCCCAGAGAAGCCACCCAGCCATCAGGAACCCCGGCAGGAGAAAGGAACAGTTCCCTGGGTTTCTGAGTGCTCGGTTGTGATCATTTCCCCTAAGGATCACCACCTGCCCCTGGCTGGGTGCCACCTTCATTGTCCCCTGTGATAATGGGTTGGCCCTCAGCTGTCAGCTACCGACAAGGTTCTGGTTCCAGATGCCTGGGCTCACTTTGCCTCCTCCCTAACAGCCTTGGGTGCTGCCTATGGTACTGCCAAGAGTGGCACCGGCATCGCGGCCATGTCTGTCATGCGACCAGAGCTGATCATGAAGTCCATCATCCCAGTGGTCATGGCTGGCATCATTGCCATCTATGGCCTGGTGGTGGCAGTCCTTATTGCCAACTCCCTGAACGAAGGCATCAGTCTCTACAGGTGAGTGCTGGGTTCCTCCCACCACACCAGCCCTGCCCTGGTCCAGGCCACTGCACAGGGCAGGAGGGCTGGGGAGTGGGCTAGTGGCCTGTGCCTGTCAACCCCAACAGGCAGCTAATGTCTATCCTTTGTCCTCTCTCCCCCAGGAGTTTCCTCCAACTGGGCGCTGGCCTGAGTGTGGGCCTCAGTGGGCTGGCAGCTGGCTTTGCCATTGGCATTGTGGGTGACGCCGGTGTGCGGGGCACTGCCCAGCAGCCCCGACTATTCGTGGGCATGATCTTGATCCTCATTTTCGCCGAGGTGCTGGGTCTCTATGGTCTCATCGTCGCCCTCATCCTCTCCACAAAGTAGCTCCTCTCTAAGCCCACCAGCCACAGGATATGATGTAAAGACCACCCCCTCCTCATTCCAGAATGAACAGCCTGATATACATGCACGGGGCAGCTGCCCCCCTCTACCCCAAAGTAGCTGGTCTTGTAAATGCGCAGTGTCCTAGTGCCCATCGTCTGTTGCCCCCACCTGCCCCGTGCCGTGGACATATGGGCCCACTCATCATCACCCATCCAGGTCCCCTGACCAGTGAGGATGGTGGCTTGTAGCCACACCACTCATTTACCTGCCCTAGAGTGCTCTGTGTATAGGGATGAATTCGAGTTGTCGTTTTCACTGGATGTTTATTTATAAAGATTTGACCTGTTCGCACGTCTGTGGAGCAGCCCTGCAGTCTCCCAACTATAATCATCTTAATAGAGTGTCGCGTTGTGGGGTTACCGTGTGCCCTGAGATCTTTTTGTATGGAACCACTGTCCTCCAGCCCTAGCTGCGGGGCCATGAGCCGGGCCTGCCAGGCCCGGAGCCGTGTCCAATAAAATTCTCGGATGTGACTGGACATCTGTGTGTGTGCTTGTGTGGGCCAGGAGGAAGGGGAGGGCCGTGGGGGTGCGGTCACGTGGGCACGCTGGTCACGTGGCATGCGCTGTAGTCAGCTGATGGTTATGTGGGTGGGGCCCCGCTCCGGGGCGGGATAGGGCTGCGGGGTTTCCGGCGCCCGCACCTGAGCTCGGCTCATTTGACTCAAGATGCGCGACGGAAAGGGTCCCTCGCGGGCCCCGGTGCTCCAGTTCACCAACTGCCGCATCCTGCGGGGCCGAAGGCTGCTCAGGTGGTGTGTGGGGCCGGTGGGTGCGGGGCCTGGCGCTGCTGGAATGGAGCCGGCGGGCGCAGGGCTGGGCATGGTGGACGCGGGCTGGGTGCAGGGTGTGGGCCGGCGACGCGAGCCCCCACCCCTCTCTGTCCGCAGGGAGGATCTGTGGGTGCGCGAGGGCCGCATTCTGGACCCAGAGAAGCTCTTCTTTGAGGAGCGGCTCGTAGCCGACCAGCAGCGGGACTGCGGGGGCTGCATCCTGGCGCCCGGCTTCATTGACGTGCAGATCAACGGTGCGGGTCAGGGCCTGGGGCGTGGAGGCCCAGGGGAGGAGCTCTGAGCCCCGTGCGACCTCCGCTTTTCTGTGGCCACAGGTGGATTTGGCGTTGACTTCTCTCAGGCCGCTGAGGATGTGGGTTCGGGGGTAGCCCTGGTAGCCCAGAGGATCTTGTCGCACGGAGTCACCTCTTTCTGCCCCACCTTAGTCACCTCGCCACCGGAGGTTTATCACAAGGTGAGGTCAGGCGCCCGGCCTCAAGCAAAGGGGTCCCGCAAAGTAGCCAGCTCCTTAATTTTCAGATATCATCTCCTCTCCCCACAAATGTCCCTGGTCGCTTGGTCCGACCTTACTTGTTGACCAACCTCCATCTGGTCCTTGAGTCCTGTCCCCTGTTCGTTCTCAAATTCGGGTGTCCCTCTGCCTGCTGCCCTAGGCCGCTGTCATTTCCGGTCTGTCTGCTACAGCTGTCCCCACTGGCCTCCAATTTGCTGCCTCAGCACCTTCACCTGTCACATGCCTTTCTCACTCTATGCTCTGGCTACCTCCAGGTCCCAGAAACTGCCTCCTGGATCAGGGCCATGCGGACTTTCCCATTGCCACACCCTTAGCCACTTCTCAGGCTTTTTCTAGCTAACCTGCCTGTGGTATATGGTATGTGGTGAACATCCTTCCAGAGAGAAGCTCCATTGTACTCCCGCCTTTCTCTGCTGCTCTTGCCTGCACCCCACACCCTCCCACTTTACTTCTGACCTGCAAGTCCTGCTATTCAAGTGTCTGGGATCTTTTCCTTTAATAAATTTTACTTTTCATGAGGTTCTTCACTTTACTCTTTGCTCCATTTGGTCTCATTCTTTTGTGTGTATGTTTTATTTTTCCTGAGGTGTTTGAGAGTAGGTTGTATAGATCGTGCCTCTTTACTTAGCACCTAACTATTTCTTAAAAGCATGGGTATTGTGTAGGCATAATAGAGTTACTGAGTTTAGGAAATTGTTTTATTATTTTTATAGACACTGATCTTTACTGATTGATTGATTGATTTCAGATAGGAAGGGAGAGGGATAGAGAGATAGAAACATCAAGATGAGAATCACTGATTGGGGATGTGCCTATAACCAAGGTACATGCCCTTGACCTGAATTGAACCTGGGACCCTTCAGTCTGCAGACTGATGCTCTATCCACTGAGCATCACTTCCCTCAAACTTAAAGTGAGAATAATAACGGTATGCATCTTTTAGCGTTGTTGTGTGCTCAGCACTGTGCTTGGTATATATTAGGCACCAGCTAAATGTCAGCTATGGACATTGTTCTGAAAATTTATCACAGCTCTCCATCACAGAGTCAGATGTTAAAAAACAAACTCACCTTCCTGCTACAGACTCGCACCTGATTCCCTGCTTTCTCTCCTGGTCATCATCCTGTAATTCACTCACCTGGAACCCTGACACGTGCTCTCCCTCTTGCTCCTTTGTTCTTTGTCTTCCCCCTTCCCAGTCCCCACCAGTGAGACTTAGTAACTATTATCCTAGTCCAGTGGTGGGCAAACTCATTAGTCAACAGAGGCCAAATATCAACAGTACAATGATTGAAATTTCTTTTGAGACCCAAATTTTTTAAACTTAAACTTCTTTAAGGCCACTTCTTCAAAATAGACTCATCCTGTGGTGTTTTGTGGAAGAGCCACCCTCAGGGGGCCAAAGAGCCACATGTTTGCTGACCACTGTCCGAGTCTCCTGCAGAGTACACAGGGCTCAGCACAGTCCTCACACTCCTCTCCTGCCCTTATCTGCAGGACAGACATCACCTTCCCAAACGTTGTCTCCCTACCTGCCAAGCGTTTGCTCTGCCCAGGCACATTCCAGTGGTTCCAGGCAGTTGCTCTCCTGCGCCCCCGACCCCTCGCCCCAGCCCTCTGCCTTTCTGCGTCTGCTGCTGCACCAGCTGGCTCACTTCCTCCCCTCCCCCGCACAGTGCACTGGCCCATCGCAATACAGACTGAGACCTTTTCCTTAGGAGAAGGAGCTTTGGGCCAGAGGATAAAGACATTGGGAAGCAGAGAGTAAACTGATTTGTAGTGGAAATTGTTGAGAGCTTTGAAGATAAAAATTTTAATACAGGTATCCTCTTAGAAACTACAAGACTGCTCACTTGGATGCCTCCCTTACCCCCACTCTCATCCACCCCACCTTCTTCCATGGCCCATTCATACCGAGCAGAATGGGACTGCCACGTTGTCAGTTACCCAGGTTTGTCGTCATGCTCTGGTCCATTGAGGTCACCTGCTCTTTCTCAGGTGTCCTCCAGCCTTGCCCTTTTCTGTCCTGCCAGGAGGAGGGTTGGCTTGCATTGTTCACTGCTTTTCTGAGGCCCCTCCTCAGGGGCCAGCCAGGTCACGGCCTCTGACTTACATCTTCTACACTTTGACCTTTCTCACTCTTCTCTCCCTTGTAGGTGCCTCATTCCCTTCACCTCTGGACTGTTTTTCATTCTGTTCTCTCTGCTTAATGCGTTCTCACTTTCCCTCTTAAAGCTGTTCTGGAAAAATTCATCCATTGTCTTATCTTTGTGAACTTATACATGTTATAACTTACATGGCTTATTAGGAAAAATAGTAGCCCTTTGCCCCCACCACTTCTCACTGAGGGACAGTCACTTTATTATTTATTTGTTTGTTTGTTTGTTTAAAGTATTACAAATAGTAGTACATATGTCTCCTTCCCCCCCCCCCCCATTGACCTCCCCGTGGCCTCTCCTACACCCCAGTACATGCCCTCACCTGCCCCTCCTTCCCCCAGTGTCTTGTATCCATTGGTTATGCTTAATGCATGTGTACAAGTCCTTCGGTTGATCTCTTTCAGCACCCCCCCAACCTCCTCTGCCTTCCCGCTGTAGTTTGACAGTCTGTTTAATGCTTCTTTGCCTCTGTATCTATTTTCCCCCCTTTTTTTTTTCTTTAAAAAAGATCTTGCATCTGCAGACTAGAAATAAACATATAATAATAAAAAAAAATCTTTGAGTCCCAATTTCAATGTCCCACAGTTCTGAGTCCCAGTTTCAATGTCAAACAGTTCCTTATGTGTACATGTCAGCAGTGATATCTGGATGGTGGGCACATGGTGGGAATGCAGGTCCGACCCCCTCTGGTTTGGTCCTAGGCAACCTGCAGCGACGCACAGCTGCTGACTGCTAGCCTGGCAAGGCAATTTTATTTTTTTTTTTTTAATGGGACAGTCACTTTCAACTCAGTTGACCCTGTGGAATTTACCCTTATATCTCTAAAAACTGTGCTGGTACTCCTGCTTGACTTTTCAGTTTAGAGCAGTATATATTTGCTTCCCACCAGGAAAGAGCTCTTTCGGCTTCTTATCCTCCCCAAGTAGTTTCTTGCAATTTTTGCTAAGATTAGTGACTGGGACTCTGTAAAGAGGACTTGTAGCTCATTTACATTTTTAAAAAATCCTCACCTGAGGCTTTTCCACTGCTTTTAGATAGAGTGGAAAGGAGAGAGCAAGGGGAGAGGGGGCAGAGAGAAAGAGAAAGAGAAACATCATTGTGAGAGACATATCGATGGGTGCCTCCTGCGTGCTCCCCAGGGCTGGGAACGAGCCTGCAATCCAGGTATGTGCTCTTGACTAGGAATCCAACCCGAAACCCTTTGGTGCTCAGGCTGACACTAACCACTGAGAAGCACCAACCAGGGCTACGTTTTTTTAAAGATATATTTTCAATTGATTTTTAGAGAGAGGAAAGGGAGAAAGAGAAACATCAGTGTGACAACGGAACATCAGTCATCTGCCTCCTGCACAGCGAACCCCAGGCCTGTGCCCTGATGAGGATTTGGTGTCCGCAACCAAGATCGCATGCCCTTGAGTGGAATTGAACCTGGGACCCTTGAGTCTGCAGGCCGACGCTCTGTCCACTGAGCCAAACTGGCTAGGGCTAGGTTAGCATTCTCCCATCCAAGTGCTAACCAGGCCCGACTCCGCTTAGCTTCCGAGGTCAGACGAGCTCGGCGCGTTCGGGGTGTGGCGGTAGACTGGGCTGGGTTAGAATTCTGAGTGAGGAGTCATTTTTCTCTAGAATTCTACAGGCACCAAACTTCCAGAGCGCTGATGAGAACTTGGAGACCATCTGACCCCTGACCCTTTGTGTGTGACTGTTTCTTCCCTCTGGAAACTTGTGGGATCTTCCCTTTGTCCCTGGGTTCTAGAGTCTCAGGGTGACATTTTGGGGAATGGGAGGAGCTCTTCGACTTTGCTGGCCTTCGTCGGGCCCTGTCAATCGGAAAGTTCAGTTTTGGGGTTTTGTTGTTACTGTTTTTGCTTTTCTTGAATTATTTCTTTGGTGATTTTTCTCCATCATTCCTTTTCCTTGTGGGAGTCAGTCTGCTGTTGGGCCTCTTGGATGGCAACTCCTTTTACTCTCCTTCCTCCTTGTGACTCTGTTTTCTAAACATTCTCTTAGCTTTTTTTATCTTCCAGTTCTTCTCCCCTCCCTCCCTCCCTCCCTCCCTCCCTCCCTCCCTCCCTTCCTCCCTTCCTTTTTCTCTTTGCTTTAGTGCATATTATTGTTAACCTAAAATAAGGCCTTTTAAAGTGAGAGGCAGCTCTGGCCAGTATAGCTCAGTCCTGATACACCAGGTTGTGGTGGGTTCAATCCCCAGTCAGGGCACATACAAGAACCAGCCAGTGGCGCTGGCCAGTGTAGCTCCGTGTTTTGGGCATCGTCCCCTGCACTGAAGGGTTGCAGGTTCTTTCCCTGGTCAGGGCACGTGTCCAGGCTCAATCCCCAGAGGTGTGTAGGAGGCAGCTGATCAATGATTCTCTTATCATTGATGTTTCTATCTCTCCTTTCATTTCCTATTTGAAATAAAATATATATATATATTTTTTTAAAAGAATCAACCAATGAATGCATAAGTAAGTAGAGCAGCAAATCAATGTTTCTCTCTCTCTTCCTCTCTAAAGATCAATAAATAAAAATTTTAAAAATAAAGTCAGAGGCAAAGGATTTATTTGAGATCAAGGAATAGCTATTTGGGAAGCACTGATTTAGGCAGCAGTCCAAGTAATGTTCTGATTTGGAGACAAAGGCAATGGATATTTATATGAGAAGGGGATGGGGTACACTTACATCAATGAAAGAAGGCATTTTTGTTGGTGTGGATAATATAACGGTGATGTTCATATTTTTATAATTAAGAATATGTTATTTTTAGAGAGAGTGAGGGAGACATTGATGTGAGAGAGAGAGCATTGATCGGTTGCCTCCTGCCCACATCCTGATGGGATTGACCCCACGACCTGAGTATGTGCCTTGATCGGGAATCGACTCTGTCACCGTTTAGTGTATGGGACAACGCTCCAACCAATCGAGTCACACCAGCCAGGGAAATAGTGCTGTTAATTCTAAACAAACTTTTTCATTTTCCGTGCAGTAGTCATAATAACTGCTTTCTTGTTATCTTTGCAAACAGTTCTTTGGGATACAATGTTACTTAAGCCCAGTTCAGATAGGTTTATTTTGCCCTGTCTTAACATTTCAGAAATTTATAAGATGTGCAAGGGAGTTCCTCTGGCATGGTAGCTCTGGTTCCATCATAGAGTGACATTTATTATATATGTTTGGCACTTTAATGTGCAAATGCTTGCTTCCCCCCCCCCCCCGCCCCCCAATGTTCTTTTTTCTAACATCCCATTCTTGTTGTTATTGTTTGTTTTGTGGTAGGAATAGTTTATTGATTTTTAGAGGAAGGGAGAAGAGAGAAACATCAATGTGAAAGCATAACATTGCTTCTTACACACCCGCTGCTGGGGATTGAGCCCACAAGCCAGGCATGTGCCCTGACCGGGAATTGAACCCGTAACCGCCTGGTGCATTGCCAGATGCAACACACTGAGCCACACCAGCCAGGGCTCACATCCCATTCTTTTATGGGTACGAGACCTCTCCTACATGTTCTCCTTTCTTTGGGCTTTTGCTCCCAGCCAGCTGTGTCCTTTCAAAGGCTTTCTCAAGCTGGTAGGCCTGGGTCATCTATTCTGATTGAGAACGTTCTCAGCTGGCCACCAGGAGCGACAGGGGGTTCCTGAGAGCACCCCTAGGTTGAGATCGCTGAGTCCCTTCTCCTGAGCTGATCAAATCCCCAGAGAAGAGGGAACAATCCTGACTGGTGACATCCAGGAAGCATTAAAAATATAAACTTCAGCCCTGGCTGATCTGGCTCGGTGGATAGAGCGTCGGCCTGCGGACTGAAGGGGCCCGGGTTCATTGCTGGCCAGGGGCACGTGCCTGGATTGTGAGCTGGATCCCTGCTGTGGGCCGTACAGGAGGCAGCCAGTCGGTGTGTTTCTCGCATCATTGACGTTTCTATCTCTCGCTCTCTCTTCCTCTCTGAAATCAATCAACAAATGTGTGTGTGTGTATAAACTCCAGCCCTGGATGGTTTGGCTCAGTAGATGAAGCACCAGCCCACAAGGCCCTGTTGGGGTGCATTTGGGGGGCGACCCATCATGTTTCGCACATCAGTGTTTATCTCTCTCTCTTCCCCTCCCTTCCACGCCCTAAAAAATCAACGGACAAATATCCTTGGGTGAGGATTAACGGCAACAATACAAAACAAAAATGTCAGGCCCTGGCTGGGTAGCTCAGTTGGTTAGAACTTCTCTCAATATGTCAAAGTTGCGGGTTCAATCCCTGTCAGGGCACATATAAGAATCAACCAATGAGTGCCTAAATCAATGTTTCTCTCATTCCCTCTCTCTCTATCTCTCTTTCTCTCTCTCTCTCTCTCTCTTTCCCCCCTCCCCCGCTCCCCTTCTCGCCCCTCCTTCCTCTCCCCCAAAATCATATACATTTCATTTTAATTGCCCATTTTCTGCTTCTACCCACGTGCGGATTACCTCTCTAAGCTCTTGGCGGGGCATGCTAAGGGATCCAGCTGCCCTTTAATGAGGCTCCTGCTGTTTGTCCCCCCACTTCTCAAGGAACCAGGTGTTGCCAGCCTGAGCCCATGGGGGCTTTGAGGCCTTGTTTCTTCCTTTCCCCACTGCATGGCTGCCCACATCTGCCCAGCATTCACTTGGGCTCCAGCCAGGGTCAGCCTGCCCTTCTCCTATCCTTTCTGTCACACCAGGTTTAAGCCTCTTAAAAATCTCTATACTCTGTCCCAGGCTCACCCAGGGACTCTACAGTATTCTGTGGGCTTCTTCCCCATCTTGAAGGAGGGAGATGTGGGCTGGGATGCCTGCCTGCCCACACCGCCACGATCACCACATTGTGTGAGCACCTGTCACACACAAGTGGCCCTCTAGACTGTGTCCAGCTCTAGGCACAGTATGGCCATACTGCCAGTGCCTGACACCCTGCTTTTGCTCCTTGCTCTGCCTGGGTTGCATGTACTCCTGCCTCTGGCCCTCAGGGGCGCCAGGCCCATCACCCTGTCTGGGTCCACACCCTGGGGGCATGCTGCCTGGACTTGGGCCATCTTGAGGACCACGCACCTGACCCTTTCCTGGGGGGTCTCCTTGCCTCCTGGTCCTCAGGCAGGCCAACCGTACGTCCCAGGCCTGTCATTCTGGGTGCTGCCGACCTGCCCTGCTGGTTCTGAGCGCCATGCTTTCCCTGACCATGGTTGGGGGCCGGCCGTTGACCGCCTTCTAATACCTGCTGGAAGGCCAGTAAGCACTAGACTGGGCTCCGAACTGTGACCTCGGCTGGGCTGTGACGTTGGTGCTGGGCCACTGGGGGCAAGGCTTTAACAGCTGGTTCCCCCCAGGTCCTTCCTCAGATCCCTGTGAAGAGTGGTGGTCCCCATGGGGCAGGGGTCCTCGGTGAGTGGCTGACCCCTTTCCTCGCCCCCACCCTGGGAGGTTCCTATGGGACCTGTTGGCAGTCCCTGTGCATCCAGGCGCCCAAGTCGGGGTGGGAGGGTGGGTAGGTGAGGGGCAGGGGCTGCAGGGTGAGAGGCCTGCTGGAGCCATGCACTCCCTCCTACCAGGTGTGCACCTGGAGGGCCCGTTTATCAGCCGGGAGAAGCGGGGTGCACACCCCGAGGCCTGCCTGCGCTCTTTTGAGGCCAATGCCTTCCACGATGTCCTGGCTACCTACGGATCCCTGGACAACGTTCGCATCGTGACGCTGGCTCCCGAGTTGGGCCGCAGCCGTGAGGTGATCCAGGCGCTGACGGCTCGTGGCATCTGCGTGTCCCTAGGTGAGGGGGTGTGTGCCCCCCTGAGGGGGGAGGCCACCCGGGGGCTCCTGGGCTGGCTGCAGGATCTGAACGCAGGTCCCCGTGCAGGGCACTCGGTGGCTGACCTGCAGGTTGCAGAGGAGGCCGTGCAGAGCGGGGCCACCTTCATCACCCACCTCTTCAACGCCATGCTGCCTGTGAGTGCTGCCCCAGCTGCCGGGCGGGTGGGCCGGGGGCTCCTGCTGGAGCTCAGCTTTTCCGTCCTGGCCCTGCCAGTTCCACCACCGTGACCCTGGCATCGTGGGGCTCCTGACCAGTGACCGGCTGCCCCCAGGCCGCCACATCTTCTACGGAATGATCTCCGATGGCATACACACCAACCCTGCCGCCCTGCGCATTGCACACCGCGCCCATCCCCAGGGTGAGCGACTGGGCGGGGGGGGGGGGGGGGGGCGCCAGGTAGGAGGACCGTGTGGGGCAGATCTTAAGGCCTCTTCACTCCCAGGGCTGGTGTTAGTCACCGACGCTGTCCCTGCCCTGGGCTTGGGCAATGGCCGACACACGCTAGGGCAGCTGGAGGTGGAAGTGAATGGGCTGACGGCCTATGTGGCAGGTGAGTGACCATTGTCCCCACCTGATACCTGCATTAGAAGAGCCCTTCAGCTCCTCTGGTGGGGTGCAAGAACCTAGGTGTCCCCAGCCAACCCACACCCCATCCAGTGTGCCTGGTGGCCCCTGCCCTCCACCCCCCCAGAGCCTGCCCTCTCTGCTCTCAAGGCACCAAGACACTGAGCGGCAGCATAGCTCCGATGGACGTCTGTGTTCGGCATTTCCTGCAGGCCACAGGTCAGCGAGGCTGGTGTGTGTGCGCGTGTTGGGGCGGAGGTTGCATCTGAGAGAAGCTGGGCATCCCTTGTCTGTCGTGTCTAGTGGGGTCCTCAGGGATGGGCATTAGTAAGTTGGTAAGGTCCCACCCATGGGGGGGGGGGGAGAGGAGGACAAGCAAGCAAAGAGCTGGACCCCAGGGTGACAGGCACCCAAGACTTGGCTCCACATGAAAGCAGGGCATTGGTTCAGGGCTTATGGGACTGCGGGGCTTAGCAGGTACAGAGCGGTGATGAGGTGGAAGGGCCCCAACAGCAGTCCAGGCTCCGGGGTCACCAGGCTGCATGTCCAGGCAGGTGGGGGGAGGTTATCTGGCAGAGGTTTGTGGTTGGCCAGGCCCCGTGGGGCTCTTTGCAGCACCCAGGTAGGGTGTCACTGGGAGCTGAGGGTCACCAGGACCCAAGTTGCTGTTTAGAGCAGCAAGGAGACAGGCTGGAGGCAGGAGACAGGTGTGGCCTGGCCTCGGGAGTGATGCAGGAGGCGGAGGAAATTGGTTTGGTTATATGACTTCTTGGTGGGGGTAGAGCACCAAGTCCTAGGTGGCCTCATGGATGCCCAGGGCACTGCTTTCTTTTGGGGTGCTCTCCCTGGGACCCAGGAGAAGAAGGATCCCCACAGGGTTGAGATGGGTGAGTGGCTGTGAGGGATGAGACTGGGGGCGTCTTGTCGACCTGCTGCAGAGTCCTGGGATATGTCCCCGCCACCACCCTATCGCTAGGACTTGGAGCTCCGGGTCTGTGGGGGCGGGGTGAGGATGGTCACCCAGCTGTGTCTCCTGAGCAGGCTGCAGTGTGGAGTCGGCCCTGGAGGCTGCATCACTGCACCCCGCCCAGCTACTGGGACTGGAGAAGCTCAAGGGAACCCTGGACTTTGGGGCTGATGCAGGTCAGGGTCCAATGTGGGGTGGCCTGGGCAGCCTGAAGATTCAAGAGTTCTTGGGAGCCCTGGGACAGGGACAGGGTGGGCAGAGGGTGGAATCTCCCCTACGTCCAGGCAGCCTTACCCAGCCAGCCAGCCTCGGTCAGGTCCCACTTTCCCAGCAGGCCAGGCTTTCTGACATCTGAGACAAGATCGGGCAGGGGGCTGCTGGGACCCTTATTCCTTTCTCCTACTGCCAGAGTCTTGGTTCCAGGCCCCCAGTCCGTCTGTGCTGGGTCAGGGCATCCTCCTATACAAGCTGTGTCCCAGGCTTTGGTTTTCCCGCCAGCCGTGGGCTGGGGTAGGAGGGGCAGCCCACCCCTGCCTCCTCCTCACAGTCCCCCTTTGACCCAGACTTCGTGATGCTCGACGACTCCCTCCACGTTCAGGCCACCTACATCTCAGGAGAGTTGGTGTGGCAGGCGGAGGAGGCCAGGCAGTGACCTGGGACCACAGCTGGGAAGGACACCCAGCCTCACCTGGACACTGACAGTACTGGGCTGCGGAGGAGCTGGTCTCCGAGGAGTGACTGGGAACCCTGCCCTGGGTGAATGGCCTTAGCACTGGAGGCGACTGGCTTGGATAAACCGTCTACCCCAAAGGGACTTGCCTGGTCTCTGAGTTTTGCTTCAAAGCAGGCTTCTTGCTGTTTCCACTGTCACCCTGGTGGCCCTCCTGCGGCCGGGGTCGTGGCTTATGGACTCCAGCTCAGCCCAGCCTTCCAAGGAGGCATCGTGGGGTCTGTTAGAGGGTGTGTCTGAGGCCTGCAGGCTTGCGGGCAGATGTGTCATTTGGAAATGGAGGGTGGGAGGGGAAGCCACAGGCGATAGATTGAAAAGCTGAAAACTGGCAGGAAGAGGAATGGGGACCGTTTCAGAAATTTGCCTGTTGTGGGGGCTGAGGGAAAGGGCACATTGTGGAATTTTAAACAGGAGAGCATGGGTCTTGGAGGCAGATTTTAAGATATGGACAAGGACTGTCTTAGTTTGCGTTCTCGGGCGGCACTGCAGAGGTTTGGGGGCCAGGTGTGGGTGCCCTGTGGCCTTGCTCTCTGCACGTCAGCCAGCACTCCTCGCTGACTTCAGAGGGATCCGCACTGGCCTCCGGACCCCAGGTTGCCAGCTCTGGTTTCAGGAGGCAGTGGTTGGAGGCCCCCTGAGCTGACAGTGGCCACTGCTCCCCGGCCTGCCTGACTGGACCAGCCCTCATCCCACCTTCATGAGCCCCCGAGGTCATCCAGACTCGGAATCTTTTAGAATCTTTTCTGAACAACCCAACTCCCAGGAGGGCTCCATGAGCCATCCTGTACTCTGGTGTTTGTACAGATGTAGGTAACCTGTTGGTGGGCAGTGTGTGGTCAGCAATGTCCTGTGCCCTGCAGGACACAGAGTCTGACTGGACTCCACCTTCTGAGTCTCCTCGCCCTGTCAAAGGTCCCCGGGAGAGGGCAGATGAGCTCAGCCAACAGGTTAGCCATTGAGCAGGGGTGGTCAGCACTTTCCGGGGCCTGGGCCTCACTCGTGCTCTGTGAGTGTTCACGTGCTCTGTCCACCTGCCAGAACCCAAAGGACTGCCCTGTTTGTCATCTGGGGCACTGAGTCCCAGAGCTGGTGAGCGTCAGGCCAGCACTTGGCCCGGCCTAGCCAACTGTGGGAGCCTGCCTTAGACCTTTCAGCTCTCGCGTGGAGAACTGTGGAGGGACTGGGTGTGATGGTGGCCAGCCAGGTGACACCAGCGATGACAGGAGTTGGCACTGGCTGGGAAGAAAGAGCACTTCAGGCAAAGGGAACTGCCCCACAATGCACAGGCTTGGTGCGCTGGAGCGACAGAACTAACGGCCACTGGGGCTGGAGCTGGGCCCTGCAGCTGCAGGGAGAGTTCTGATGTTATTTGAAGTGTAGATAGCGGCAGTGGCTGAAGTATCTTTTTTATTTTTTAATTGTGGTAAAATACATGTAACAATCATCATTTTTTACCATTAAAATATTTTTTTAATTGATTTCAGAGAGGAAGGGAGAGGGAGGGAGAGAAACATCAATGATGAGAAAGAATCATTGATTGGCTGCCTCCTGCATGCCTCCTACTGGGGACCAAGCCTGCAACCCAGATATGTGCCTTTGACTGGAATCGAACCCGGGCCCCTTCAGTCCACAGGCCAACACACTATCCACTGAGCCAAACCAGCTGGGGCTTTTTTTTTTTTTTTTTTTTTTTTTTTTACCATTTTTGAGGATACACGTTGTTGGCATTAAATACATTCACATTATTGTGCAATCACCACCATCTCCAGAACATTTTCATCACCCCAAACGGAAATTGCACCCATTAAACACTAACCCAAATTCCCCCTCCCCCAGCCCTGTCCACTTTGTTTCTAAGTCTGAGGCTGCCTTTTTAAGTTTGCCTTTGAGTTGCTGAGGGGTATGTTGCTGAGTGTGGCAAGGAGACCCTGGGGGGCTGGCCGCTGTGGCAGTGGGATGAGAGGAGACAGGCTTGCCTTACTGTGGGTGTAGACTGGGAGGCAGGGGAGGTGATGCTAGGTGTGTGCCTGACTCACTGGAGTGGGGGTGACTCACTGAGCTGCAGAGGCTGAGGTAGAGTCCCCCGGGAGGTGACCTGATCTGCTCTTAGGATCTCCCCAGCTTGTTTAACGTGTGTGAATGGGAAGGCTCGAGGGCCCAGTGTAGTCAGAGCCTGGCCCAGGGACCGGCTTTGCCCAGGCTGCCGCCACGTTTTGTTTTTTAATTCATATCTGAGTGTTTATTCATTACTGCTAGCAATATGGGAAGAGCAGCAGGTCATCCACAGAAATCCGCAACTCCCCATAAGCCAGCTGCTTATACAAGGTAGGACAAGGATTACCTGGGGGAGCAGGGACTACCGGCATGAAGAAGTAGGAGGCTGGGGTGGGACTCACTGTTTGGGCAACAAGGCTGTTAATCTTTCCATGATAATAGGCAGTTCCCGCCTGAGAAAGGTTCCAAGGTTGACTCCCAGGTCCCAGGGGCTACAACTCCCAACAGGTCAGAATGTCCTTTCTTTAACCAACACAAGGCAATCATGGTTAACAGAGGATGATTAATGTTTCCCATAACCATAGCTAGTCCCCAATATTCTATTCTTGCCTCTACCATTTCCCCACTGCTATTTCTATCATACCTGCGAGATTAGTTTTAGATGAAAAGTCTCATCCTGCTGGACTGTATCTGCTTCTGCCTTGAAAGCAGCTCCTAGGGATGGAACACACCACATGCAAGATCTTGGATATATTTTATATCAACTGAGAATTATCAGAAAGATTAAAACAGCATATTCCTTTAAATGCCGCACAACTGTGGTTACGGTGAAACAGCAAATAACCTATCCCTGCCCGATTTCCTAGAACTGCCTCCCTGACCTGGCTCAGCTCTTGATTTATCCCACATATAGCCCTGGAGGGGGCATCCAGGCTTTTACCTGCTACAAGCCAGCTGGATCCCTCCTACCTTAAGGGAACCTACCATCAGCGGCGTAACAAAAGTGGTTAGATCAATACAGTCAATAGGGCTCTCATTGCAGTCCAGTGCCACGGGCTTGAGAAAGTCTCTTGCTTCAGATCCTGTAAAGTTTCTGAGGCTTAAAGACAGTCGGTCATCCTAAGGAACAGGCTTCTTCCCCCCGACCCCCACCCCACACATCAGAAACCAGCCAGCCAGCAGCTAAGTATGTCCATCACTTACTATAAGGGAAGGTGACATTATCAGAACAATTCATATTGTAGTTAGTAGCAACTGAGACAATAACTAGAACAGACCTTTGCCAGAAGGAACTGCTGCACTAATCTTTTCAGGAAATATCCCTACATCCTTTCCCCAGCCAGTGGGTCCCAACATAATAAAAGTCCTTGTATATGACTTCCCAAAATGAATGGATGAGTGGGATAATTCTATATATTATTAATAGGTGCCCCAACTCCTCAGCAAAACGTAAAGGTCAGTTCTGCATAGGCTCCTCCACTGCCAGCTTCAGAGCGGTTGGGTGGTGGGAAGCACGCCCCAGGGTTTCATCCATTTATGGGGTTGGCTTCGTACTCCGGTGGGAAGAGGGCCTCAGCGCTGGCGGGGTTCCCTCTGAAGCCTCGGGCTTCACATCAGGATGACGGGGGCACTGCGGGAGAAGACGCGCTCAGGGCTGTGCGCTGACCGGCAGAAAGGCTTTGAGCGGTCCAGGTCAGAGAAGGCAGTTTGGAGTGGGGGCTGGACCACAGGTATCAACCACTGGGAGAGCCTGACGGTGGTCACGCCCCCAAATAGGGGCTGAGCCCGAGCAGCGGGGCTTTCCCAAGGAATCGCAGGCAGGCAGCCTGAGCGGAATGGGCCGCATGCAGAGGGTCTCCACCACAAAGCACCAGGGGCCTAGCAACGGGCAAAACAAGCACCACCACTGCTTTAAGCGTTAACCCTTGTAGATGACATCTAGCCTCAGCGAGGTTTCAGCTCCAGACCCAAAGCGGCAGCCAGGCCAGGCGAGGCAATGTCATGGCTTACAGAACCAGCTGCCATGACTAATGACCCCCTGGGCTGTGCTGACCAATTAGTGGAGATCTTGACCACACTTGGGAACCAGATGAATATTCTATTGAGATTTCCCCCTGGGGCCTCCATATAAAGCCCTAGGACTGAAGCCCCAGTGCAGCTCTCTGCAGCTGCCGGAACCTTTCCTCACCCCCTTCTCCCAGATTTTCCTTGCCTCTTTTTTTTCCCCCCTCACCCGAGGGTATTTTCCCATTGATTTTTAGAGAGAGTGGGAGAGACAGAAAGACAGAGCAAAATATCGATGTGAGAGAAACACATGGATTGGTTGCCTCCTGCATGTGCCCCTGCCAGGGCTGGGCCAGGGAGAGTCTGCAACCGAGGTGTGTGCCCTTGATCAGAACTGAACCCGGACCTTTCGGTCCACAGGCTGCTGCTCTGTCCGCTGAGCTAAACTGGCTAGGGCTGCCTCTTTTTCTTAAGCTCCTTCTTTTGCCCCTATAATTTGTTTCTTTTTTAAAAATATATATATTTTATTGATTTTTTACAGAGAGGAAGGGAGAAGGATAGAAAGTCAGAAACATCAATCAGCTGCCTCTTGCACACCCCCTACTGGGGATATGCCCACAGCCAAGGTACATGCCCTCGACCGGAATCGAACCCGGAACCCTTCAGTCCATGGCTGACGCTCTATCCACTGAGTCAAACCGGTTTTGGCTGTAACTTGTTTCTTAAACCATTTCTTCTATGGCTCACTTCTACCTCTAAGACCTTCTAAATAAACTTGATCTTACGTTTTTTGTTTTGGCTCAGAATTCTTTCTTAGGCAGAATTCAGGGTTGCTGAACCCATGTCCAGTCTGCCTCACCAGGTCTAATAGCTGGTGCCCTTTCTCCACCAAAACTCCAGTCCAACCTGCTCCACTGCACCCTGGGCTGAGAGTACCTTCTTAATACTCCCACGTACTCTACCGGGACCCACAGGCCCAAGATGGGATGCAGCGCATGGGAACTCGCCATAGAAGGGCTCCTTCATGAGGGGCGAGTTCTAGAGAGTGAAAATGGAGCGGGCCTCTGTGGAGCCAATCAGGAATCCCAAAGGGCGGCATGCACCATGGCAAAGCTGTAGGGGTGAGGTAGTCCTCTGAACCAGCAAAAGGGTGGACAGACCGGAAGCCAGGAGCCAGCAAGGCAGAGTAGCCCAGTGCCCCTCATGGCACCTGTTGAACAGACTTAGCCCCAACCTGCTGGGCTCTGCCTCTGTACATCTTCCTACCCCACAATGCCTTCCACACCCCCCCACACACACACACACCCCGGCTCGTATCACCCCTGTAGACCTCTCTCTTTCCCTCCTCATCCCACTGCATCTCTGAAGACATCAATTGTACCTCTAAAGCCCTAGTCCTCAACCCTTCCCCCTTCTGCCAGCCTTGCAACGTCCCTTCCATTAACAGCTTGGTGCTGTTCCTTTCCGTGTGATCCTGCACTGGTTTCCCCATTTGTGTCTGGGTTTGTTTTATAAACTGACATTGCATTCTTTTTTTTAAAAAAATTATTTTTTTACAGATAGGAAGGGAGAGGGATAGAGAGTTAAAAACATCGATGAGAAGGAAACATCGATCAGCCACCTCCTGCACACTCCCCACTGGGGATGTGCCCGCAACCAAGGTACATGCCCTTGACCTGAATCGATCCTGGGACTCTTGAGTCCGCAGGCCGACGCTCTATCCACTGAGCCAAACCGGTTAGGGCTGACATTGCATTCTTGATAGAGATTTGCCACTAACTATTTTTTTAGTTGAACATGAAGTAGAGGGCTTCCCTGTTAGGGACACATGTTTCAATACTTTTAACAAGGTGTTCAGTGTTCCCTAAGATGGATACTCCCTAACTTAAACATATTCTGCTATGGAGAATTTCATTCCTGCTCACCCCAAACCCAGCTGCTCCAGATTCCTATCCCTCAGAAACTACCTATTATATAAAAAAAGCCTAAGTGACCGAGTGACCAGTCCACTGATCACTATGATGCACACTGACAACACACAGCATCAGGCTCCCTCCTGTCTAGATTGGGCCTGCAGGAATCGGGGTTCCTCCTGTATCAGGCCGAAACCAGCTATCCGACATCCCCCAAAGGACCCCGATTGCAAGAGAGCACAGGCCAGGTCGAGGGACGCTACCAGTACACAAATCTGCACTGGGCCTCCCGTGAAATAATAAATGTTTTATGCCTTTAAGTTTTAGGGAGACCTTATACAATGCTAGATAACTAATGCACTAGCTGTGTGAAGTTAGGCAAGTTCCATTGCCATGGAACCCCATTTCCTCCTTTGTGCCGGTGAGAAATAGCTGAACTAGCACAGGCCAGGTGGAAGCACACAGCCTGGTTTGCAGTTAGCACTCCACACAAATGGCCCATGCACATAAGGCAGCCTTCCAGCCACCTCCCAGGATGGGTATGCTCATCCTCCTGCCCTTTCCTAAGTGGAACTTGACTTCACAATGTCAGGCCAACCCACTGCACTCTTGGCCCAAGGTCACCCTTCTGCCAGGAACAGGATCTGGGCAAAGAAGGGACAGAGAAAAGCTGGGGGCTGTCCCTCCCATTCCTCCAGCCAGGATGCCTGTGAATGCCGCTAGGACAGGTGAGTACACCTCCCCTCCTGCTCACTGTACTGGGAAGGGCAGCCAGAGCTAACACATGGAGGGGGTACCCTGCCTCTTGCCAGGAATGAGAGCCTGGCCTGGCCTGGACTTTACACACTGGCTGCCATGGAGGCCCCCCAAGAGCTGAGAACTGTTCTACCATCCTCTTTCAGCTGCCACTCCCTGCCCTTCTCCTGCTGCCTGCTCAGCTGCCTTCTTCAGGGCTACCACCACCCCTCTCTCCTCACCCCTTCCCTGAGGCCCCACCTGCTGCTCCCCTGGGCTCTAGTGCTCAACCCGTTCTTTCTCCCTTTCTCTGAGTTACTCAAGAGCTACATGGCCATGATTGGTGTAAGAGGCTCTAGGTCTTTAAAAAAGTTTAAGACCCCAGTTCATAGTCTGCAATTTGCTGCTTTGCCTTCACTCTCCTCTGCAGAGCTTTGCCTTGTTCTTTTCAGTAGCTGCATAGAATTCTACAGCAATAATTTATCATTCTCTTGTTGATATTTTGGTTGTGTGTGTGTGTGTGTGTGTCACATTACAGCCACGCTGTCACAAAGATCATGCAGAGCTTTACATTCCCACGGGAGAGCTTCTTAGAATTTCCACAAGGAAGATATACCCATTTCATTAATTTTTATTTGCCCCAATGTTGGAGAGGCCAAAGAATTCTAGAAAGACTTGTAAAGAGAAACAGTAGCCCTTGGCTCATGTCTCCCTACTCATATTCCACTCACTACTGGTTTCAGAGTTCTTCCTGTGATTTATGTCATTTTTCCAAACACTATCTCTGTACTTTGTCTTCATTATCTACTGCAATTTCTGTTAAAAGGGGTGAGGGGTCAGCTCACTCATACCTTCTCCGACTCCAGTTTCTGCCAAGGTGGAGTATGATAATTACCAGTTCAGTCAGTGCATCTGTATTATCACTGTAAACATCACCCACAGCTGAGATGAGTGACATGCCTAGGAAACTGTGTTTGCCCTTCTTTTCTGATATGGCTGTTTTTCTGGAGTTTTCCTCATCATTGCTAGCTTCCTAATTCAGTTTTTTATGTGGTGAACCCCACTAAAGAATCTATCATTATCAGTATTTTTCTGGAGTTGTGGACTCTGTGTGTTCCCCCTTCTCATAGTGGGGTTTCTCCTCATTTTCCATTTAAAATTGCTCCTTCTCAAAAACAAAAAATAAAATTGCACCTTCTCTCAGCACTCCTGAGACCTCCATACCTAAATTTCTTTCTCTCCCACAGCATTTATTACCTCTAACACCACATAAGACATGTTATTATGCTTGCTGTCTCCACCCCACCTCAACCACAAGCCAGTGGTATCAGAGTTCCACGAGGGCAGAGATTTTTGTTGTCTCAGCAATGAACTGGCACTGTGTAGCACAGTGCTGGCTTGGTGGGAACACTCACTACATATGTGTGGAATGGACGAATCCTGGGACTCCCCTCATCCCCTTCCTGCGGTTCTCTTCCTACTTCCTGGATATCATGCCTTTTTTCTTTTAAAACATATTTTATTGATTTTTTTACAGCGAGGAAGGGAGAGGGAAAGAGTTAGAAACATTGATGAGAAACATCAATTAGCTGCCTCCTGCACTCCCCCTACTGGGGATGTGCCCCCAGCCAAGGTACATGCCCTTGACTGGAATGAAACCTGGGACCCTTGAGTCCACAGGCCGACGCTCCATCCACTGAACCAAACTGGTTAGGGATCATGACTTTTTTCTTGGTTTAGTGGAGCACATCTCTCAGGAACTTTCTGTGAAAAGGTGCTTATGAGATATATATATATATATACATATATATTAGACTATAGCTTCATATATATATATATATATACACACACACGTACACACACACACACACACACATATAATAAAAAAGTAACATGCTAATTGACC
This sequence comes from Antrozous pallidus, assembly GCA_027563665.1. Classification (NCBI taxonomy): domain Eukaryota; kingdom Metazoa; phylum Chordata; class Mammalia; order Chiroptera; family Vespertilionidae; genus Antrozous; species Antrozous pallidus. The sequence goes on along the minus strand of CM050512.1, from coordinate 107,769,141 downwards.
TTACCTTCACGATGACCACCAGCCAATCAGGAGTGAGTATGCAAATCAACCAAACAAAGATGGTGGGTTAATTTGCATACACATGCAGCCACTCGAGGCCTCTGGGCAGGGGGAAGGCAGAAAGGCAGCCAGGGGAAGGAAGGCCCATTCTTGCATGAATTTTCGTGCATTGGGCCTCTAGTGTATGTATATATGTATGTGTGTGTATATATATATAAAATATATTTTATTGATTTTTAAAAATATATTTTATTGATTTTTTAAATTTATTTTTTATTTTTATTTTTTTTCTGTTAATTTTATTTACAATATAACTTATATTTAATAGTAGTACATATGTTTTCCTCCCCCCCCCAATATCCTCCCCCCAGCCTCCCTTACCCCCCAGCACATGTCCCCACCTATCCCCCTCCCCACCCCAGAGTCTTTCATTCATTGGTTATGCTCATATGCATGCATACAAGTCCTTTGGTTTATCTCCCCCAGCATCTGCCTCCCCTCCACTCCAGCCTTCCCCCTGTAGCTTGACAGCCTGTTCGAGGCCACCCTGCCTCTATATCAATCACTTCCCCCTGTTTCTTTTCTTCAAAAATATCTTGCCTCTGCATACTGAAAACAAACGTATAAGAGCAAAAAAAGTTTGAGTGTCAGTTTCAATGTCCAACTGTTCTGAGTCCCAGTTTCAATGTCAAATAGTTCTTTATGTGTACATGTCAGCAATGGTATCCAGATGGTGGACACATCGTGGCAATGCAAGATCCCTCCTCTCTGGTATGGTCCTGGGCCGTATTTTATTGATTTTTTACAGAGAGGAAGGAAGAGGGACAGAGAGCTAGAAACATTGATGAGAGAGAAACATCGATCAGCTGCCTCCTGCACAGCCCCCACTGGGAATGTGCCCGAAACCAAGGTACATGCCCTTGACCAGAATCGAACCTGGGACCTTTCAGTCTGCAGGCTGACGCTCCATCCACTGAGCCAAACCGGTTTTGGCTAATTTATTGATTTTTTACAAAGAGGAAATGAGAGAGACAGTTAGAAATATCAATTAGAGAGAAACATCAACCAGCTGCCTCCTGCACACCCCCTACTGGGGATGTGCCCACAACCCAGGTACATGCCCTTGACTGGAATTGAACCTTTCAGTCTGCAGGCTGACGCTCCATCTACTGAGCCAAATCGGTTTCGGCTAGCTTCGTATATATTTACACTCACATTTAGTGTACACTCTGGCAGATTTCTTCACACGCAAGATGGTAATGAAATTGAGTTATCTCATAAGGTTGTTATGAGAATTAAGGTAAATCATAAAATGGTTAACATTCTCTAATGGTTAACGTTAGTGGAGGACTAAAATAAATATGAAATATATGAAATAAGGTTTGTTGGGAGGCAGTTGAGTTCATGGGGCAGGAGGCTGGGATTCACTTCAGTGTAAGGAGGGAGATTTACCAATACATGGATCTATAAGCTATACACTTCCTCCAACAGAGTCCTCCTGGACAGTTCATTGTTAAGTGAAAAAGATGAGTATCAAAGCAGCAGGAGCCCTTCTGGGGAACAGAGATTCCACTTGCCTTTTTATAGCTGCTAAAGATCAGTCTGTGTGTGGAGGACTGGAAGTCTGGACAGTCAGACACAGGCTCTGTGGCCTAGTGGTCCAAGGCCTCTGGCATGGGGGTATCAAGATCCTGTCTGGCACTACAAGATCTAGAGCAAGTTACAGAACTGTGTGCTATGCCTCAGCCCCCTCATCTGGAAAGTTGGGCAACAATAGCTGCATGTTTGTTTAGACTAAATGAGATTAGACATGAAAATTCCTTACTAAGAAATTTACCCCACAATTAAGTCTGCCAGTGTGAATTAAGGGTTCCATGATTTTATTGTTGCTTCTGTATTGTCTAAAGTGTTACGTTAAAAAAATAAACACATGTCTTTTGGAAACAGGGGGGAAAAAGGTTATTTTAAAATATGCAAACCTTCAGGTATCAAGATGATTACACTTTTGTTGAAAACATCATCATCGTGCTGTGGTCAGTGGCTGAGCATCGGCCTATGAATCAGGAGATCCCAGTTCCCACCCGGGATGTTTCTATTTCTCCCATACCACTCCCTTCCTCTCTGAAATCAATAAGAAAATAAATGACTTATTTTAAAAAATCACCACCACACAACAATGAGAATGTACTTAATGACACTGAGTGTAGACTAAAATGGCTAATGTAGTAAATTTTATGTCTATTTTACAATTTAATAAACCAACAGTAACATCATCATTATCGACAATAACAACTTCCAAAAAATTATCATTCATTAACTACAAAGAAAATTATAAGCCAAGAAGTTCTGAAAGTGTTCCTGGGACCATTAGCGGAGAAGAGATGGGACTGTTCTTTGCCGTATAAATATGACTGGATAGCCCACATTTCCTACCGCGAACAATGCTTAGTTTGTAACTGGTCAGGTTTCTTCTCTCCGCGTTTACGCAGAGCCGGGCTTCCGAGTCTGAGCGGCGGGTGGGAGCCCAGCCTCGCCTCCCGTTCGGGTGTGACCTTGGCGGGGCCCGCCCTTGCGAGCCACGCTTCCCAGTCTGGGAGCCCGCGATGACAGTTCGCCCCTTTCACCGCCCCGCACCGCCCGGCGGCCGCGGGATTGGCTCCCACCCGGCCGCGCCTCCGCCTCCCAAGACGGGGTCGCGCGGGACCGGCCCGCTGGGCCCCAACCCGGAAATGCGGCTCGCGGGGCGCCGACTCAGCTGACCAGGGCCGCCGCGTACGACGGCGAGCTAGGCCAATGAGTGCGGGCGGCGGCTGCGGTTTGAAGGAAGTCCCGCCCAGCGTCGTGCGGGGGCGGGGCGGCGAGCGGCGGGGCGGGCGCAGGATGAGGGCGGCCATTGCTGGAGCTCCGCTGCGGAGAGGAGGACGCTGAAGAAGCGCAGAGTCGCGCAGGGCTGCGAGGAGGCGCCCGAGCCGCCGCGGGGTCCATGGCCAGGACCACCAGCCAGCTGGTGAGTGCGCCCGCGGCAGCCAGGGCACAGCGGCCTGTCGCCTCCCCAGCGCAGCGGCGACCCCGGAGTCCGAGGGCCGGGCGGCAGGACCGAGGATCCTGGGCGCCGTGGGGACGCCGCTCTGTCGCCGTCGGAAGTACGGCACCGGCGTCTTAGCCCTCAGCTGGTGTCAGAGCTAAAGCCCCGGACCGGGGAGGGTGCTGACGGGCGCGCAGAGGGTGGGGAAGCCGGTCGGGGTGGAAGTGTTTGGAAAGTTTGTTTTCGGCGCGGCCGGGAGCCGAGCCACCAGGGTTACTTTTTGTTCTGTCGACGGAGGAATCGCGCTGAGCCTTCACCAGGAATGGGGTCCCGGTGCCTCTGCCCGCAGCCGACGCAGGGGATGCGAGCTCTTGCTCCAAGCACCTGATGTTCCGGGCCTTTCCCGGCCCCGGAGGGAGCCTCTCCTGCCTGGAATCTGCCCTTCGGCACAGGCACCTGTTGTGAGAAGCCCTGGGAGGCTCGGCTGGTGCCCAGGGGAAAGGGAGGAGGGCTTTTAGGAGAGAAAAGGGAAAAGCACTTCTTCAGTTAAATGTTTTTGCTAAAAGCATCGCTAGTGTTTCTGTCTGTTGCTAAAGGTATCTCTAATGTGTTTTTTAAAAAATATATTTTATTGATTTTTACAGAGAAGAAGCGAGAGGGATAGCAAGTCAGAAACATCGATCAGCTGCCTCCTGCACACCCCCTACTTGGGATGTACCTGCAACCAAGGTACATGCCCTTGAGTGGAATCGAACCCGGGACCGTTCAGTCCGCAGGCTGACGCTCTGTCCACTGAGCCAACCCGGTTAGGACTAACCCTAGTGTTTTTATGTTTATTTCTCTGCTAAATTCTGGACTCTTGGGAAGATGGTTTAAGGTTTTTATAACTTGTGTGTGAATGCAGACAACGTGCAAAGTTTGGTTGAAAGGGCAAATTCCTTAAGTGAAGGAAGATCCATGAAATGTACTCGACCCTTATTGTTTGGGGCTGGGGATCATGAGCTCCTTTGAGAATCTGATGGAAAGTATGCGTCCTCTCCTGAGAAAAACGCACAGCTACTTAGCATTTTGTAATTACTTCAGGAAGCTCTTGAACCTTCTGCAGCTCACCCGTGGACTTCGTGTTAAGAACACTGAGCTTTGTGGAGATGGGGTGATAGATAACCCAAGGTCTAAATGGAAGAGAACCTGTTCTGTTAAGAAAATGGTGAAAGGCAAAAGGGATGTCTTTGATTATTGCCACATGTGGTGCCTGGGTGAACACACAAAAACAATTTAGGAGGTTTGGTGAAGCTCAATTGAGGCTGAGGCTGATGTTAATCTTGGATTTTTGTAAAATAAACTTTCACACAGTGATGCTGTTGCAATGCAAGGTGTGTGCTTTGGCATGAGGCAGCTTTTTAGTGCAAAACGCTGGGATCCAATGTGAAGAAATGAGTTACAGAATAGAGACTAGACCTCCCATCAGAAAGTGAGAGGAACAAGCATTTTGTCTGGAGCTAGGTTCCTTCACATGTATGTGAGACCATGCCACGTTTCCCATCAGTCATGGCAGAGACACCCCAAAATAGGAATTTTTTTTTCTACATGAAGACCGGTAGAGTTGCATGGTTCAAATGAGTTTGCTGTCAAGTTTGGAATTTTAAGGTGGCACGGTATGAGAATCCCCTGTCCAATGATTAATTTTCCTGTTTTTTGAAGTGTGTGCAGTCAACAGGGGGAGCAGTAGGAGTTGTGAAGTCTGAAAAGGGCCTAGCCCAGCTTGATAGTAAGGTGGGCCCTGGGCTGTGCTACACTGATTGAGCACTTCCTTTAAGGCAGGCGCTTGGCTAGATAATTCACACAGTGTTGCTTGGCTTCTGTCAACAGTTTCCAGGTAGATGTCATTCCCGTTTCACAGGTGTGGGAACTGGTGCAGAAAATGTTAAGTACCTGTGTGGTAAATAGAGTCTCTCTGAATGATAGCGGAGACCAGGTGCTACCCTGCCCCTACGTGAGGGTCTGCTGGGCAGTTCAGTGCAGCGCTCAGTCTAAGGAAGTCCTCTGTGCCACTGCCCAGGTGTCTTTCCCAGGGGGGTGTGCCTGAATGTCTTAACTGTGCTGGAGGCTGGAGGGACATTGTTACATGGATGGACAGCACACATTTCTTTGGGCCGATAGCTGAACTCTGTGACCCCGGAGCCTGTTGCAGCCTCACACTGTCAGAAAGCAGCTGTCTGGAAAAGAGGCTCTGGTTCATCCTCATTTGAGGGCTGATAATTCTGAGTGGGTGAGGCTTGGAATCCTCCCTTTGGAAAAAAGAACTGTGCAATGATTTTGTTAAATGAAAAACTGGTGATTAGCCAGAGTGGCTCCCTGCAACTGTAGGGTGGCTGTGTGTTCGCAAAGGTGGCTGTCTCTGTGTGGGCCGGTAGTGGGGAAAACAGAACATGGAAAGAAGTGGGTTCTGACTTTCATTCTCTCTTTAGGTAGGTAGCTCCTCCTACAGTGTGCTGTATTTCTTTCCCATGACATCCCTACCCCAGTTACTGAGCTGAGTCCAGAGCTGGCAAGGTGAAGTCCCCATGCTAATGAGGTGGAAGTGTAGGTTTGTTCTACTCTTGGAAATGCATTTCATAAGAGGTGTCAGAGCACATGTGTGTAGAGATATGGGGCCTGGAAAGAGGCTTTGTTTTGGGCAGCTAGGTAAAGCAGGTCTGAGCCTCTAGGCTGCCTATAGCACAGCTTGGGGAAGAGGAAAAGGTATCTCCTGGGTGTGTGTCCCTTGAATTTGAGCCCTTATCTCCTGAGGTTCGATGGAAGGTTTGGGTGCATGTAGGGCAAGTGCATGATCACCTAGGAAGCACTGCATAAACGGGGGGTGGGGGAGAGCAGGAAGGTCCATTCCTTCTGAGATGATGATGTGTGGAGAGTCTTCACTGGCACTTTACTATGCCCCATCCTAAGGGGTGCCTTTTGTGGAAACCGACTTTGACTAGAACAAGGAACTGATGCTGAGGACATTGATTGCTGCCTCCTACACGCCCCCCACTGGGGATCAAGCCTACAACCCTGGTATGTGCCACGACAAAAATTGAACTGTGACCTCCTGATTCATAGATTAATGTTCAACCACTGAGCAATGCTGGCCAGACCCCAGCCACTCGGCTCTAAATCAGCTTGCAGCCTGCGGGGAATAGTAATATTGATAGGTATGGGTTGAAAGAATGTCTGGATGCCAAGAATTTCTTTCTGGTAGTCCTTGTCCTCTGTTTGTGGAGCTGGTGGCAGGCCTGCCCACGTTGGAGAGGGCTGATGAGAGGCTGCATGTGTGTGCCTCTGCATATTATACTTAGAATTCGTCAGGCTAAAAGCTTAGCTTTTACAATGAATTTCATTGTTAACATCTCATTCTCCAACCTGTTTTTCTCTTTTGGAATTAATTTTACAGAGTTGCCCCTCCAATCTCCTTTCTGCACAGCCACTGAAAAGGCAAGGCAATTATTATGGTAGGAATGGGGGAGCAGAAACAGGGGGAAGCACTGTGAAGAAAGTGATGGGGATGGCTGGCAGCGAGCAGATAGGCCTCAGAGTGTTGAAGGCTCACCCTGGGACTCTGGCCAGTCTGTGAGCCTGTGACAGGTGCTCGGAGTTGGCTAACACAAGGTGAAATGTAGACTGGCCTGGCTGCCCTCCCTGCTTTTCTTCCTCCTCCTGTCCTTGTTGCTGGTAAGTGAACTCCAAATTGATGAGTGGTGGAGGTGTGGCTGAATGTTGTGCTAGGCACAATAGATCTTTCTTCGCATGTGGATGATGTTGGGAAGTTACACTGTGGGAGTTGGCTGGTAAAGTTGCAACAGAGTCTCTCTGTATCTCATTGGCCATTTATTTCTCCCCCAAACAAATTCTTTTTTTTTTTTCAAATATATTTTATTGATTTTTTACAGAGCGGAAGGGAGAGGGATAGAAAGTCAGAAACATCGATGAGAGAAACATCGATCAGCTGCCTCTTGCACGCCTCCCACTGGGGATGTGCCCGCAGCCAAGGTACATGCCCTTGACCGGAATCGAACCCGGGACCCTTCAGTCCGCAGTCCGATGCTCTATCCACTGAGCCAAACCGGTTTCGGCCCAAACAAACTCTTTATTTAAAATTTATAAATGAGCCCAGGAAGGGAGAGGATCTGTTTATGGTGCCTCTCAGGTGTCGGGATCGGCATTCTGGTTAAGAATAAGCTGGGGCTGTCCTGTGTTGCAAACCACAGAGTTTACAATGCTGGAGGGGTGTTCCTGCCAGATGACATTTTTTAATATGCCCGGTGGCATTCTGGGGGGTGCCTTACTTGGCTGGGGCATTATTCCATTTACCATAAGGTCACGGGTTCTATTCCTGGTCAGGACACATACCTAGGTTGTGGGTCTGTGCGGGAGATCGATGTTTCTCACATCAAATTCTCGTACCCTAGCCCCCTCTCTGTATCAATAAAAATACACCCTTGGGTGAGGATTTTTAGTCCCTCAGAGGTGTTCGTCTGCAGCAGTGGTTCTCAAACTTTCTGATGCCCCAACCCTTTAATACAGTCCCTCATGTTGTGGTGACCCTCAACCATAAAATTATTTTTGTTGCTACTTCATAACTGTAATTTTGCTACTGTTGTGAATCGTAATGTAAATATCTGTGTTTACTTATACTGTAGATGACATCTGAGGATGTGGGAAAAGCCCTAAGACCATCAGAAAACACAGATATTACATTATGATTCATAACAGTAGCAAAATTACAGTTATGAAGTAGCAGTGAAAATAACTTTATGGTTGGGGAAGTTGCCACAACATGAGGAACTGTATTAAAGGGTCACAGCATTAGAAAGGTTGAGAACCACTGCTCTAAATGCACCAGAGTAGCCATTGTTTTACTGGTGGACATTTACCTAAGCCGTTTCCAGTTGTTAGGAGTCATTTCTTAACGAATGTTTCCTTAATATAAGTCTTATTCTGAATTTCTGACTGTTTCAGCTGGATTCTGTGTAGACGAATGTGCCAGGTCAGAAGGGCAAGAGCCCAAGGGATGAAATGGTGCTGATTCCTAAATGCTTCCCAGGAAGGCTCTGCCAGTTTTGGGCCCCCCTTCCTTGGTCCCTGCTGCTACAGAGTATCAGCATCACCCAGACTCTACTAACTGATACTAACTGGAAGGGGTTGAGAGCAAAGAGTTTGAATATGGCTGGGCATATGATTGTGGACAAGCACTTTCTCTGTGCCTCAGTGTCCCCATCTGTGAAAAGAATGCCAGTGGTTTTCACACCCACAGTTGTTTTGAGGAGTAACTAATGATGTGTATGCAAAATGCCAAGAGAGTCTGGGTATGGGAGAGACAGCTGTGGTTACTGTCCCTACCTTTGACTGGTTTTCTGTGCTGGGCCCAGCTTTGTAAAATTCTTGGGGTGAGAGAACGTTCTTAGAATGTTCTTTGTTGGTGAGCACAGCTGATCTGAGAGCAAAGTCCCTTTAGAGGACTTTAGCTTGTATTTGACAGCAGCCCTCCACCCCTTTTACACAGGTCCTAGGGGAAGGTATCGGTCCTGGTGCATTCAGAGCGCACTCCACCCAGGCAGCACTTGAAGGCACCTTAACATTCTTGAGTTTGGGTTCATTCTACTTGCTGGCTGTAGGCCTGAGCTTTGTGACAGTGTCTGACCATACAAGGCCCTGATTTTGATGTTGTTTCTTCTGCTGGGGTACTAGGGGAGCTCAGCCTATATTGTTTTGTCTGACTCACAGTTAGAATTGGGCCTCGAAATACAGTATGTAATTAACTTGGCTTTAGTTACAGATGCATAAACAACACCTGGAAAGGGCCTGAGGGTCTTATTTTATGATTTGATGGTCCCTGGTTGGAGAAAGTTTGTGTCTGTGTCTTCTGTGCTATTGAGTGTTAAAAATGTTCCTAGCACACTCCCTTCCAGTCAGATTGAGTACTTTTCACACATTCACTGTTAACCCTCACAGCAAGCCTGGGGGTTCCTGTTCTCCTTGTCCCTGTCTATGAGGTAAAGGCTCTGAGCCACAGAGAGGTCATGTACCTTGTTCAGAGGGAAGAGCTAATGAGGAGCGGTGCTCAGTTCAGCAGTCATGTTCTGACAGTTCAGCAGTGACCTTCTCTGCTTGTACCTGTCCCTGTGATTGTCTGTCCACGGCCCATGACTAGTTCATACGCAAAAGGTTTACACAGTTTAGTAACTAGTGATTAAGCTGTTGGAACTCTATTCGTGTGAGATCCTGCAGTTATATTCTTCCTCAGCAGGTCTGTAGAAACTAAAAAACTCTTAAGAGCCAGGGCACATTTAAAGAATCCAGTTGTCGTTGCTGAACTCTGGCGTGTATAGGCCCCAGCTTTGAATCCTTGGTCCCTCCGCAGATGAAGGCTTCCTCTCAGAATGAAAGACTGATCACCGCACTGACCCTGAGTCTAGCTGCAACATCCCCAAGCTCAGTCTTCATATGAAATCCTTGCTTAATTTGCATTTTATCCTTCCTAAAGAGAGACTGATACAGGCAGACAAAGATGCAGGGGGACCTGAGGAGCATCAGTTAACATTCTGCTTCCAAGTTCAATTCCTTGGCCTCCTGGCGCTGACTCAGGGCTCTTCTCCTGTTTCGCTTCCACATCTGCCCAGTGCAGCACACCTGCCGCCAGGTAATTTGAGGGCTGTGAGGTATGATTTTTAAAGACTTCGTTCTGTATTGTAAAAATCAGCTTCCATCTGCCTGGCAGTTAATCTTTTAAGGGTGGTGGAAGCTGTTATCTGCAGCTATGGAGGAGGCGAGGTGTCTACTCTGAGACTTGATCGCATGGGGAAAAAGAAATCCAAAAATATCCTTGGATCATTTGTTTCCTTGCCCCAAATTCAACCTGTTTGTCAACCAAAATGTTTGCTACATTTAGGAGATTTAGGAAATTGGATACTGGATATTTTGATGTGGGTATTTTCCTAAACTCTGTTGGTAGCTGAGCAAGGTACTCCATACTTAAATTGAGCTTGATATGTTTTTGGTGGCTATGAAAATGTAATTGGATCTCCAAGCAATTTTCCCTTGAGAGTTTCTACTTCTAAGAGGAGACTGTTGAACCCAGTGCTCAAAAAGTCAAAGAAGTTAAAACTCTTCAGTTCTTATTTACAAATTGTGTGAAATAAATTGAAGTCTACAGAAAATGCCCAGTTTACATATGACTGTATTTCAAGTTCATTTGGAAGTCAGTGGTGCCCTTGCAAGGGGGTGGTTGTCGAGCTTTCCAAATGCCCCTGTACCTGCTCTGAAACGGTGGAGTGAGCACAGCAGGTGGCAGTCCTACTTACAGATTCACCATGACACACTGAGAGGGTGTAGAAGGAGGTTTACGTTGAGTGGAGTTGTGGGACATGGTGAGACCCACATTTCCAGAGATTCCAAAGGTGCCGATGTTGATGGCTGACACTTCCAAGGTCATTGAGAACACGTGTCCTTCCTTGTTCTTGATAGCACTGTGCCATTGGCACACCTCCCCAATTCTCAGAGACAGTGAAGTTACAGAAGCATGTCCTGAGAGCACATAGGAGATAAGAGAGAAGCACAGGAGGGATCTATCTGAGGGGAAGTCGGAGATGGATGTGGTGCTGTTAGTGGGAGGTAGGGGAGGAAGAGGGACTGGGCCACAGCCTGTGGGAGACTCCTGGTGGGTAAGGCATGGCATTGATGTAGTGCTATGGCCATGAAGAGCCACGGGGGGCCCTGAGGGGCTTGCATTTGGGGTGCATGCGTGTCTGTGTGTAAGAAAGGCTAATGATCATAACTCGCATCGTAACTCGGTGCCTGCAGAACCAGGCAGAGGAGTGTAGTTGAGAATGTCTCTGTGACCGACTCCATTTTATTAGGGAGGACAGGGATAAATGAATGGCACACTTAGGGTTTTGTTGCTTTAAATTTTTCCAGAGAGCTCAGACCGGGTGGTTCAGTTGGTGTAGCGTTTTGTACGCCAAAAGGTTGCATGTTCCATCCCCCATTGGCGTGCATATGGGAGGCACCTATTCAGGTGTCTCTCTCTCTCTCTCTCTCTCTCTCTCTCTCTCTCTCCCTCTCCTCCTCTCTCTCTCTCTCTGAACATATCCCTGAGTGAGGCTTTAAATTTTTTCTGTTCTCTCCCAAGATCAAAATTTCAGAAGCTATTGGGGAACCAGAAGTACAGTAGAGGTGTGCTGGGAGGGAATGACTCACCCACGGGCCTGAGGGCTGGCAGGCTGGAGGGGAAGCCTCAGGAGCCCTCACTGCCACACATGACTGCTGGTCAGCAAGTGCACTCCCGATCCTGGAGGTGTCAGTGCTGCTTGTGGAGCTTCATTACTCCTCAGGTTGTTTTCAAAAATTATCCCTTTAAATAACACCTATAGAATAAGTAAACATTTGGAGTTTTCATACTGGAAGAGGGCTTTTTACTTTTGCTTTGCATTTTACAATTGATGCTTCAATGCTTTACAAGGTAACAGTGCAACCACCATTTTCTTTAGTTGCAGAAGTAAAATCATTTCTTAAACATACCATGCTAGTGAGTTATGCCCGTGGGGAGAGAGAGCACGAGTCGACCCTGTAAACCCCTCCGTCTGGGAGAGTCCCTGAGACTGGTCTTGCCCTGAGGTGCGTGGCTGCTCATGTGGCCGAGGCAGGAAGGAGTCCCACGAGGGAGGAAGGCTGCTCATGACTTGTTCCTGGGTCATCGTGCCCATAGGGTGGAGTGCAGCGGACACGGCTGGGGCGCTTTTGCAGCAGTAGAGGTCTAGTGTCTAGCATCTCAGCCTTGGACTGATGCTGTCACAGTACAGCCTTGGTTAGGCTGTCATCAGACAGGAGGTGCCTGGGTCCTCATGGGCAGCCCTGTTTGTCAGGCTCCCACTGCTGTGGGTTGAGGTGGCCAGAAGGGGTGTTTCAGAGGTGCTGAGGTCCCTGCCTGGCACTCAGGGGTTTGTCTGGAGGTAGTCTGGCCCGCTGTGAGTCAGGAGCTGCTCCTGCCTTGGGACCATTGCACTGGCTAGTGCTCTGTGGAGAAAGCTCTCCCCAGGTGTCCTTAGGGCTTTCCCCACATCCTCAGATGTCACCTTCCCAGGGAGGGCTTCTTTGTTTACGTACATTTACACCAACCCCATCCAAGTACTCCCACCTCCCTTCCCTGCTGTATTTTTCTCACAGTGATTATTGAAAGAACAAAGCAGAGCTGACTATCCTCCATCTTGTGGAGCTGGGCCCTCAGCCTGACCCCCCACCCCTACTGGGAGTGACCACAGGAATGCCAGAAATGTCCTAACTCCCCCAGCCACCACCTGAGTGGACAGTGAAGCTCCGGGAACGCAGCCTAGGTCCTAATAAGGCTATACCACAGGATGCTGCCTGTGCGTTGCTGTTGACCAATCAGGAGATAGTAGGGGATGGCTCGGATCTCAGAATGTGAAACCCTGACCAAAGTGACCAACCTCTGTAAGTAACCCCGTCACTGACCTAAGCCCACCCAAGTGACTAGCCCCTTACAACCTTTATCCTCGGAGGGCTCCGACTCTCGTCCCGCTGCTGCGTCGGTAACGAGGCTGAGGGAGCCAAGCCCAGGCTTGAATAAAGACTCTTTGCTTTTGCATGAGTCGGCTCCCTGGTGGTCTCTGAGGATCATGAAATCTGGGCATAACATTTGGGGGCTCATCCGGGATCCCCAAAACCCACGAGGGACCCCGATCCGGAGAGCGTGACGGACCGCGGTAGGTGTCTGTGTCGCTGTGTGTGCTGTCCTGTGTGAGCTCGTTTCTGAAATCTAGTGCCCGAAACGGCCCAGGTAGGTGCGCTGCAGGGCCACTGGCGGGAGGAGCCGGAAGACGTTCCGATCCTCCTTCAGGAGGGAGGTGAAAACCCCTCACGAGGGGAGTGGGTTCCCCTTGAGGATCTGAGATGAAGCAGGTCACTCCCACTTGTTGGCACACGGCCATCATCTACCTTTTGGTTTTGCTTCCACGGAGTTGGAAGGTTGTTCTTGAGTGTCTCTGTCTGTCTATTTTCTGTTTTTTTTGTTTTATTTTGTGGACTTACTGGATGGACATTATGGGACAGACTCAGACTACTCCTTTAAGTGTTACGATTGATCATTTCTTTTTTTAAAAAATATATTACATTGATTTTTCACAGAGAGGAAGGGAGAGGGATAGAAAGCCAGAAACATCGATGAGAGAGAAACATCGATCAGCTGCCTCTTGCACGCCCCCTACTGGAGATGTGCCCACAGCTACAGTGCATGCCCTTGACCGGAATCGAACCTGGGACCTTTCAGTCCGCAGGCCGATGCTCTATCCACTGAGCCAAACCGGTTTCGGCATGATTGATCATTTCAAAGAGGTTAAGGGTAAGGCTAGCAACCTCAGTGTGGAGGTACGAAAGAGCCGGTGGCAGACTTTCTGTTCCAGCAAGTGGCCGGCTTTCAATGTCGGATGGCCGCCAGAAGGGACTCTCGATCTCCCCACCATCCACCGGGTCAGGGAAGTCGTCTCCCAGCCAAAACGGGGTCATCCTGATCAACTGCCTTACATTGTTACTTGGCAAGACCTCGTGGAGGACCCACCCCCTTGGCTTAAGCCCTTTCTAGCCCCCCGCCCTCCGGAGCCAGAACCCATTCTTGCCTTGCAGAAAGTGGAGAAGAAGAAGGAGAAGAAAGTCACCTTGCTGTCAGCTCCAGCTCCCCTCTACCCGGTTTTACAGGGGGAAACCAGAGAAGAATTAATTTTTCCTCCCCCGTATCAGCTCCCTAGGATGCTGGCGAGATTCGAGAGATTCCATCCGTCCCCATCGTGGGAAGCTGATTCAGTTCCGGGAGCGGCTGGGGACGCAGTTCTGGGAGCAGCCGCGGTTCCAGTGGGAAGCCGCCTCTTACTAGTCGAAGGGCTCAGAAGGAGCTGTCTGTCACAGCCCCCAACTCCACTATTAAGACTCTGCCCTTGTGAGCTGCGGGGCCCCCCCCAGATTCGGATGGCAACCAGCCCCATCACTATTGGCCTTTCGCCACTAGTGACTTCTACAACTGGAAGCCCAGAATCCTAAATTCTCTGAGAAGCCGGCAGGGCTTATTGATTTGTTAGATCCTGTTCTTTTCACCCACCAGCCTACTTGGGATGGTTACCAGCAGCTTCTGCAGGTCCTTTTCACCACCAAGGAGAGAGAGAATCCTAAGTGAGGCCTGGAAGCTAGTTCCGGGAGCGGACGGGAATCCTACCACTAGCCAGGCTCAGACACCTCTTCCTCTAACCAGGCCGGAATGGGATTCAGCACGGCAGAAGGTAAGGAGAGGCTCTGGTCTATCGCCAGACTCTAATGGGGGTCTCCGAATGGCTGCTAGAAAGCCCGCTAATTTGGCCAAGGTAGGAAATGTTCAGCAGGAAAGGGATGCGTCCCCGGCTGCTTTTTTAGAGCGGATCATGGAGGCATACCGCGCCTATACCCCCATGGATCCAGAAGCTCCTGAGAGTAAAGCAGCCGTAATCGGCTGTGGACATTGGAAAGAAGCTGCAGAGAGTAGACAGATGAGGAGAAAAAAGGCTGCAGGACTTGCTAGAGATGGCCGAGAAGGTGTACAATAGTGAGAGCCTCCTGAGGGTAGGCAGGCTCGTGCCATGGTGGCTGCCAGCCGTGAGCAAACCCGAGACCTGGCCAGAATCCTGCTGGCCACCACTGCGGACTCTCCCGGGGAACGGACTCGGCGCCTCCGGCAGCTGGTGGGCGACCAGGAAGAAGGTAGGAAGGCCACCAGGGGAGGGAGGCGGAGACTGCAGAAGGACCAGTGTGCTTACTGCAAAGAGATGGGGCACTGGGTCCGAGACTGTCCAAGGAAGGCCGGCGGGAAGGGATGCAAGACTGACCGAGTGAAAGCTGGAAGAACTGAGTGATTAGGGAACTCGGGGTTCGGACCCCCTCCCCGAGCCCAGGGTAACTCTTGGAGTGGAGGGGACCCCTGTTGACTTCCTTGTCGACACCGGGGCACAACATTCGGTCCTCTGCACGCCTCAGGGGAAGCTAGCCAACAAGAAGTCCTGGGTACGAGGGGCAACTGGTATGAGCCAGTATTCATGGACTACCCGAAGAACAGTAGATCTAGGAATGGGCTGGGTATCCCACTCCTTTATGGTGATACCGGAATGCCCCTACCCACTATTAGGACGGGACTTGTTGACCAAGATTGGAGCCCAGATAATTTTCAGAAAAGGGGCCTCGACGGCAAAGGCCACTCCATTCAGGTTTTGACTCTGAGATTAGAGGATGAGTACCGCCTCCACCAGGGGGCGTCCCCAGTGGAAAGCAATATGGACAGATGGCTACAAGACTTCCCCACAGCTTGGGCGGAGACGGGAGGGGTAGGACTGGCTGCTCACAGGGCCCCGGCCCTGGTGGAGCTAAAACCAGGAGAAGGCCCAGTAAGAGTCAAGCAGTACCCTGTGTCTCAGGAGGCCCGGAAGGGAATCCGGCCTCACATCCGGAGACTGCGAAGCTTAGGGGTACTAGTTCCTTGCCAATCTGCTTGGAACACCCCCTCCTGCCAGTCAGGAAGCCTCATATGAATGACTACCGACCGGTACAGGACCTCTGATACACACCCAACTGTTCCAACCCATATACTCTTAAGCTCTCTAGCGCCCTCTAGAGCCTGGTATACCATATCGGACTTGAAGGATGCCTTTTTCAGTCTGCTGTTGGCGCCTCAAAGCCAACCCTTGTTTGCCTTCGAATGGCACGACCTGGAGGAAGGCCACAGCGGACAACTAACCTGGACGTGACTGCCCCAAGGGTTCAAGACTTCGCCCACCACCTTCGACGAGACACTGCACGAGGGCCTGGGCGAGTGCAGGAGAGAACACCCCAGTCTCACCCTCCAATACGGAGATGACATCCTGATTGCTGCGACACTGCCGAGGACTGTGAGCAGGGGACCAGCGATCTGTCGGCCGCCTTGGGGACTTTAGGGAACGGCATCTGCGAAGAAAGCTCAGATCTGCAGAGGGAGGGTGAGTGACCTGGGACACAGGGCCGACAGTGGCGGTTGTCTGATGCTAGAAAAGAGACAGTCCCGAAAATCCCTATTCCCGCCTCCCAGAGGGAAATAAGGGAATTCCTAGGATTGGCTGGCTATTGCCGCCTCTGGATGCCAAGTTTTTCTGAGATCGCCAGGCCTCTATATGAAGCTACCCAGGAGGGGAAGGCGTTTGAATGGACTGAGAAAGAAGAGTCTGCTTTTAACCAGATAAAGAGAGCCCTTTTAGCTGCTTCAGCCCTGGGCCTGCCAGACATTACAAAGCCCTTCCGCCTCTTTGTAGACAAACGCAAGGGAATAGTGAAGGGGGTTTTAACTCAGGTCTTAGGCCCTTGGAGCCGCCCAGTAGTGTACTTGTCTAATAAGCTGGATGCAGTAGCTGCCGGCTGGCCGCTGTGCCTGAGAGTTATTGCGGCAACTACGCTCTTAGTCAAGGACGCCGACAAATTGACCCTGGGACAGGAAATCTGGATCACAACCCCGCATGCTATTGAGGGGGTCCTGAAACGGCCTCCTGATAGATGGATGAGCAATGCACGTATGACCCACTATCAGAGCCTGCTGCTCAACCCTCCTAGAGTACGGTTCCATCCCAGTGCGGCCCTCAACCCCGCTACCCTGCTGCCTGACCCCGACTTAGATGCCCTGCTGCATGACAGCTCGGGAATCCTAGAGCAGGTACATGGACTTCGGAAGGACTTGACTGATCGGCCCCTCCCTGATGCAGAGGCCACCTGGTTCACGGACGGAAGCAGCTTCGTGCGGGACGGGTGCAGGTTCGCGGGTGCAGCAGTGGTCACCGACACGGACACCGTGTGGGCGGAGGCCCTGCCCCCTGGGACGTCAGCTCAGCGAGCTGAACTCGTTGCACTCACTAAGGTGCTGACACTGGAGGCTGGGAGACGGCTTAACGTTTACACAGGAAGCAGTTATGCATTTGCTGCGGCTCACGTCCATGGGGTGATCTATCGAGAGAGGGCTATTGACAGCAGAGGGACGGACAATAAAAAATAAGCAGGAAATTCTCGACCTGCTTGCGGCCTGGCCTTGTGGCTGCCCACTAAGCTAGCCATTATCCACTGCCAAGGGCACCAGAAGGCAGATGACCCAATAGCAAGAGGTAACCAAAAGGCTGATCAGGCAGCCAAAGCAGCGGCCTTCACTTCGGTCCCCTCCATGGCCCTACAGCTGCCAGACCCCGGGAACCCAGTTTTACCAGATCGGCCCGGGTACTCCCAGGAGGAGTTGCAGCGGATCAGGAAGCTTCCCCTCACCCAGGAAGTAAAGTGGGGTGATGGTGGTACACACCAAACAAGGAACTCATACTACCGGACTGCTTGGGGTCACAGTGTTAGAACGCATGCACCGGTCCACCCACCTAGTGGCCCAGAAATTAAAGAACTTAATCCAGCATGCCAGGATCAAGATTCATCAGCAAGACTTCAAAATAAATTAAATTATAACCTCCTGTAAGACCTGCCAACTCACAAACGCAAGAGCCGGGTCAGGTGGAGAAGGAACCAGGCTCGGGCACCAAACCAGGAGCACAATGGGAAGTTGACTTTACCGAAATTAAACCAGGAAAGTATGGTTACAGGTATCTTTTAGTATTTATAGACACCTTCTCTGGCCAGCCAATAAAGCATGAAACAGCTCAGATGGTGGCCAAGAAGCTACTGGAAGACATCTTACGCAGGTATGGTTTTCCTGCTATGATGGGATTCGACAATGGACCAGCTTCTATTTCACAGGTAACACAGGTTATCGGGGCAGATTGGAAATTACATTGTGCTTATAGGCCCCAGAATTCAGGGCAAGTAGAAAGAATGAATAGAACTCTAAAAGAGACCCTTACCAAATTAACCATGGAGCCTGGCGGGGACTGGGTGGCTCTCCTTCCGTATGCCCTTTACCGGGTGAGGAACTCTCCCTACACCCTGGGTCTTACTCCCTATGAGATCATGTTTGATAGACCCCCCTCCCATCATTCCTAACCTCAAAGCTGAGCTTCTTGCTGAGTTTGAAAATCAGGAGATATCTTTTCTCTTAAGGAAGACTACAGAGGGCACCAGGGCATCTGACTGCGCCTCCGCGCCGTTTACGAGGCTGGCCCGATCCCGGCGCCTCATCAGTACAGTCCGGAAGACGGGGTGTTCGTCAAGAGGCATTGCCGGGAGACCCTCCAGCCGCGACGGAAGGGCCCTTACATCATCGTGCTGACAACACCCACCACTCTCAAAGTAGTCGGTGTCGCAACTTGGATTCATCACACCCACGTCCGCCCAGCCGACCCCTCTGCAGTCCAGGAGAAAGAACTTCATCGCGCAATGGAACGTCGACCAAGATCAGTGCAACCCGCTCAAGCTACGGCGCGTTCGACCCGCCTGGTGTTGGTAACTCTACTAACTCTGTTTGCTGTTACCCATTCTGCCGGAGTCCCCACGCCCCCTACAATCTTAGCTGGCAGATCATAGACACCAGCTCGGGGATAGTACTTAATCAGACTTCCCAGATCCACCCTAAGAACACTTGGTACCCGGACCTTTACATAGATTTGCTAGACCTCATCCGCGTTTCATGGGACCCTAGCTTCGCCCGGGGCCACCATTTCTATGTCTGTCCCGGGCACTCACGGATTCTGCGGGGGCGCACCCCTGGCCCATGTGGAGGAGCAGAGGACTACTTCTGTGCCTCCTGTTCATGTGTCTCTACTTGATACATCTGGTGGACCCCCCCAAAAAAACCGATGACCTAATAACCATGGTTCGGCCGGCAGCACTGGCCTGTCAGAAACATAACAAGGGTCTCGATACCCCATGTAACCCTGTGCGGATATCCTTCACAGAACAGGGAAAGAAAGCAACAGGATGGGACACTGGTAAAACCTGGGGAATCCGCCTCTACGATAAACATAGACTCGGGGTTATGGACCATGGAGGATTATTTCCCCTTCGAGGATAGGCAGCCCCCCTTCACCAAGAGGCTCCAGCAGGAGTAGGGCCTAACCAAGTACTGGCCCCCCAACCTTTCCCTACCCAGGCCCCAGTCTCACAGCCCTCCGCATCCCTTGTCCATACTGAGGCATCCTCTGCATCCTCTACCCCGTTCCGTACCTCAACACCTAACACAGACCATCCCCGTAGAACATGATCAGAGGAGCATATGTTTTAAACGCTTCCCGACCTGACCTGACAGTCCTGTTGGTTCTCAGTGTCCGGCCACCATATTATGAAGGTATTGCTATTAGAGGCAGTTATACAATGGCCTCCAATTCCAGCTCCTGTCCTCTGCTAGACTAGCCCTCCAGGCAGTAATAGGGCTGGGTACTTGCATAGGCCGAGTGCCCCCTGAACAATCACATCTTTGTAATAACACTCTTTCAGCCCTAGTAAGACAGCTTACCTGCTCCCCCCTGAAAATGTGTGGTGGGCCTGTTCCAGCAACTTCGCCCCCTATGTCCATTCCCAAATCCTCAACTCCTCAAAAGAGGGTTTTTGCATACTCGTCCAGCTTATCCCCAAGCTAGTATACCATTCAGGGGAGGAAATACTTAGCAGATTAGGTTCTGCTTACCCCTGAAGTAGGAGAGAAACCTGTTACAGCCCTAACTCTGGCCGCGCTCTTGGGGCTCGGACTAGCAGGGCCAGGAACTGGGATATCTTCGCTTGTCATACAAGAACTATGAAGCTGTAAGAGTGGCCATTGACCTAGACATAGAGAGGATTGAAAAATCCATTACCCACCTGCAAGAATCCCTTACTTCCTTATCTGAGGTAGTACTCCAGAACAGAAGAGGATTAGACTTACTGTTCTTACAGCAAGGAGGTTTATGTGCGACCTTAGGGGAGGAGTGTTGCTTTTATGTTGACCATGCAGGAGTTGTTACAGAACCCATGGGCCTCGTAAGGGAAGGACTGCAGAAGCGGAAGCTAGAGAGAGCAGTCCCAGTCTTGGTGTGAGTCTTTGTTTAACTGGTCCCTGTGGTTAACCTCTTATTTCCCTCTCGTCGGACCCCTTGTTATCCTCCTATTGTTAACTTTCGGGCCTTGTATTATTAACAGACTAGTCCAGTTTATCAAGGAACGCATGGGGCAGTTCAGTTAATGGTCTTACAAGCCCAATACCGGCCTCCAGCAACGGAGGACGAGGTGGAAATGCAGTCCGTCTCATGATTGAGCCATAAGCTCTGAAACAAGGGGGGAATGAAAGAACAAAGCAGAGCTGACTATCCTCCATCTTGTGGAGCTGGGCCCTCAGCCTGACCCCCCACCCCTACTGGGAGTGACCACAGGAATGCCAGAAATGTCCTAACTCCCCCAGCCACCACCTGAGTGGACAGTGAAGCTCCGGGAACGCAGCCTAGGTCCTAATAAGGCTACACCACAGGATGCTCCCTATGCGTTGCTGTTGACCAATCAGGAGATAGTAGGGGATGGCTCGGATCTCAGAATGTGAAACCCTGACCAAAGTGACCAACCTCTGTAACCCCATCACTGACCTCAGCCCACCCAAGTGACTAGCCCCTTACAACCTTTATCCTCGGAGGGCTCCGTCTCTCGTCCCGCTGCTGTGTCGGTAACGAGGCTGAGGGAGCCAAGCCCGGGCTCGAATAAAGACTCTTCGCTTTTGTATCGGATGTGGCTCCCTGGTGGTCTCTGGGGATCTTAAAATCTGGGCATAACAATTATCACCATATGACACACTGTAACTGTTATCTAGTTTCTGTTTTTGGGGGGCCTTTCTACCCCACTAAAATGTGGGCTTCCTGAGGTCATGGGCACAGTTTTGCTCTTTGCTCTCTCTCCAGTGCCCAGGAGAAATGTGTGGCACACAGTAGGTGTCCAGTGAACCTTTGCTGATGAAGGTGGGTAAGAGCAGTGTGATCTCAAGAGCACTGCATTTGCCTTAAATCATTGAAGCTGCCATGAGGTGCTGGCGGCGGCCCTGCCGTTTCACATAGAGCACGTGATGGAGGAGCGGGCGTGTGTGTGCGTGTGCGTGTGCGTGTGCGTGTGTGTGCGTGTGCGATCATCTATTGCTGCCATTTCCAAACTCCAGAGTTCTTTCTATACTCACTTGGATGCTGATTTCAAAATGACTGGTTTTTCCTTCTGGCTCATGAAGGCTGCTCTGTTGAATCTGAAACATAGAGGAGAACAAAACTTTAAAAAATGCTTTAAAGTTTTGCGTGATTAGCTCTTCCTACATTTCCCTTTCTGAACATTAGTATCTCTCTCCTGGCCATTGCAGCACCATCTGAGCCTCCATCACCTTCTCTGAATAATACGGCAGCCCTCCAACGCTCCCTCCAAGCCTCTCACCCACTCACGCCGTGGTCCACAGCAGCCAGGGGGCTGCTCTGTACCCCCAGCACTTGTCCACCTCTGCCATAGCCACCCTCACAACTTTAACCAGCTAGTTCTGTAAGAGACGCCGGGCTTGTCGCCCCATCAAGATGTAGCTCAGAGGGGCAGGGGCCATGTTTGCCTCAGGCCGTGTCGGGGGACCCTGGCTGTACAGTGCCTATGTTTGTTGGCTATTTGGGTTAATAGCATAGTTGATTTACCTCTTTTAAGGAACTCTGATGAATAAAAAAATGAGTGTGTGTATATATATATGTGTGTGTGTATGTATACACACACACACACACACACACACACACTCATCTTAAGTGAAATAGGGAAACTGTGGCTTTGAAGAGTCAGGTGTCCCTAGAGAAGTCACTCCATGGCCTGGGTGGCTTGCACCGGGCACATTAACGCCTCATCGTCCCCCTTGACCACCGCAGGGCTGAGGACGTGGAACTGTAGGACATGCTGTAACTGTGGCGAACAAGATGAGCTGGGTGAAGTAGGCGGGGGGTGGCTAGGGAGATTCCTGGGGTGACTCTCGGAGCCCTGGGGATTCGAGTGGAGAGGGATGGTGCTTGTGGACCATGGGTGCTGCCAGCATCCTCTCCTTGCCTCTTACCATCCCGGCTGGCGGGCCACCTTCCTCATCTTCCTGTATCTCTGCACACTCCCTGTTCTCTCCTCCCATGTGGTCCCCCCAACCAATACAGGCACGACTCCACTCAGGCTCCAGAGCATTCTACACTCGCAGAGCATGCTGATGGTGACAGCTGCCAACAACAAAGTTAAGGTGACTGACTAGTTTATGTTAACTTATAGGAAGGTGGCATGTGTCCCTTAAAGGAAAAGCTTAGTAACACCTTTCAGCCTCTCATTGGAATGGTGCTTTGTGCTGAGTGAACTTGCCAGGCATCTTGTAAAGATAAAACTTAGCATCAATTGCGTTCATGTTTACAGATGGGAAAAACCTTGGCTCATACCTTTATCTTGTGACACTCTGTAAAGAATGCAGAAAACACAAGATCTCGATCCTAGACCACCCACATGATCCAATGCTAAGAATACAGACATAGGGCCGAAACCGGTTTGGCTCAGTGGATAGAGCG
Source organism: Antrozous pallidus (assembly GCA_027563665.1). Lineage (NCBI taxonomy): Eukaryota > Metazoa > Chordata > Mammalia > Chiroptera > Vespertilionidae > Antrozous > Antrozous pallidus. The sequence goes on along the minus strand of CM050512.1, from coordinate 107,746,596 downwards.
TCTGCCTGCAGACTGAAAGGTCCCAGGTTCGATTCCGGTCAAGGGCATGTACCGTGGCTGCGGGCACATCCCCAGCAGGGGCTGTGCAAGAGGCAGCTGATCAATGTTTCTCTCTCATCGATGTTTCTGACTTTCTATCCCTCTCTCTTCCTCTCTGAAAAATCAATAAAATATATTAAAAAAAATACAGACATAGGTTTAAATCTTAATTCCTTTCACTTGCTGTTGGGGTACTGGGAGGGCGGATCTCCGGAGAGGTGATTCCCCATGGGAGCAGCTGTTTTCAGGTCCCGGCTGTGTATATTCTCACTCTGCAGTGACTTGTTTTATTGGAATAATTGGGGCATTCCTCATGGCAAACAAAAAAAGCTCCTAGCTGTGCTTTTCAAATCCCTGCTCTGAGTTTGCTTCTTTAAAAAAAAAAAAAAAAAGCACAGGAATGTAAATCAGAAATTGGGTGTAGAAAGCCAGGCTGCCCTGTCTGCATTTACCACAAAAGCTGCGTAGACTCGGGGTTTGAAGTGAACAGATCTTGTCCAGAACACCCTGCGGACTGACCCTGCTGGGCTCACCTGCTGACTCCTCTGGTTGCTGTCTGCTGCCGGCTAGAGCCCACCGTGGCCACGGGGCAGAGCCAGGTCAGTCCGGGCCCAGCGCCCCGTCGGCTCGGCCCTCGTCATCAACAGCCGCTCGGCTTCAGTTTCCTTTGCCCATTTTCCTGGTTTGGTTTTGCACTTTCTCCCCTCGGGACCCTGAGATCTTGACTTCATTGAAAAAACAACCCATGGACGACCTCTCCCCTTCAGTCCTGACTCTTCTCCCTCCTTCCCTCCTGGTTCTGTCAGTTCAGAGGACTTCACCATCACAAGAGTCCTGCAAAAATGCCTGAACATTCTTCTTAGGCCCTTGTGGCTTTTTCCCTGAAAACTTAAACAGAAGACTCATTAAAGGAACGTGTACAGCTACCCGTTTTCAGACACTCTGTTTGAGAACATTTTATTATTTTTTAAAATATATTTTATTTCATTTTTTACAGAGAGGAAGGGAGAGGGATAGTTAGAAACATCGATGAGAGAGAAACATGGATCAGCTGCCTGCTGCACACCCCCCACCGGGGATTTGACTGCAGCCAAGATACATGCCCCTTGACTGGAATCAAACGCGGGACCCTTCAGTCCGCAGGCTGATGCTCCATCCACTGAGCCAAACTGGTTTCGGCTCTCTTGGCCACCTGCTCCCCGCCTTGAGCTTCCTGAATGCCATTTTTTTTTTTCTGAGTGCCATTTTAGCCATTGATGTTCACACGTGGCATCAGTTCATGCATGATAGGTTTCTGTATTTATATACTAAAATACAAAAAAAAACACCACCCTTATAAAATGTTTTAAAAAATGTTCCAAGTTGGGGGCAAAGCTTTCTTCATTATTCAAGATGTTTTGATATGGTATTAAAATCATCTCTAATAAGAAAAAATTATTGGGTGTAATCTTATAGGAAGTGAAATGTCAGGCTGGCGTTTGGAAACGGCGATGTTGAGCTGAGTTGCAGCCCAACCTTGCATGTGTGGAGCCAGGAGTCCGGGGACGGAAAAGAGCAAGTGCTTGCGCCTGGCAGTGCGTCCTTGGGCTTCAGCCCCGGCTGCTGGCGCGGCGAGCTGCTTTCCCGGGGCCGGGGCTGTGCCGAGACTGTGCCGAGACGGGGTGAGGGCATCTTTTACAGCTTGGTGTTCTACCCGCTTGGGAGTTGAATGTGGACGTGGCTGCTGAGGGAGCAGGTTCACTCCCCCCTCAGCCGTGTGCCCACTCCCCCCTCAGCCTCCCCGGCTCTTGGCCACCTGCTCCCCCCTTGAGCTTCCTGAATGCCCGTTGGCTCTGGAGCGCCGTGAGTGCCTTCTGCTCTGTCCAGTGTCTCTGTGTCAAGTCGCAGTCCTGGTTGGTGGGCTTACTTTGAAGGCTCATTAATACTCCATTTTTTACTGTTCAGGTCACAGGTGTATGTTTTTCATTTCCCAAACACAGCCTTCTGCCACACACAGCCCAGAGCCGCTTCTGTGCTCTGTGTTGTTTTTCTCTTAGTGTTTACATGTATTTCCCTCAAAATACAGGATTTTCTCCTTTAATTTCCCCACCAACCATTCATGGCAAGAAATGAACAGTCACCTTCAGAACCTCACTTCAATTCGGAAGGAACAGCTTGGAGCTCAGAGCATGAGGAAGTAAAGACAGTGGTAGTGAGGGCCCAGCCCGCCTCTGCTGGACCAGAAAGTGTGGGGAGCAGGGCTGGGCAACCCCCCCAATCAGAGGTTCTTGAGTCAGGAAGTGGGCGCATGAACACATCTGTCACTCAGTCCCCACAAGGCCTCACGCTTTAGAAGCCGAGAGACACACCAGAGCCCTGGACACTCGCTGCCGGCAGCCTGAGTGTAGCTCCCTCCTTTTCCACCTGAGCGCCTCCTTTCCCACATGACAGCTCCCAGCAGAACCAGGCCCCAGCGAGGCCCATGCTGATGGTGAAGGTGTAAGAAGGCGGCTCTGTGCGCTGCAGGGTCTCCTTCCCTTTCTCCTGGTGAACGAGGAGCCACTTCACACACTCCCCCCAGGGAGCTCCGTGATGCTCTGCCACACCGCCCCTTCCTAATGTGCTCTTGGAGATCTGAGCCTCCAAGCCGGCCGCAGCCCCGGAGGTCGGGTCCTTGTTCAGGGCGAGGTAGTCGGGGCCATCGCAGGCGTGTTGATTGTACCCGCGGAGGAGGCGCCCACTGGCCCCACTTCACAGCCATACGTGTTCTGGGTGGTCACTTCGGTGCTTTCTGCTCCCCTGGCCTGGGCACTCAGCCCGGTCTCCTGCCACCGCCTGGTCTGACATCTTGACCCCCAGGGCATTGCCCCAACTGCACAGACTTCCCAGATTCCTCCTTGGGTCCACCCCTAAATCTAAGGAAGCACTGGTCACACACACTCCTACAGGCCCGCCCCTTCCTCCTAATCCTCTGGATCCCCATTGTTCTTGAGGCAAAGCCAAAGGACCCCACCGATCAGCTTTAGCACCTCCCTACACCGTTTTCTTTAAAGGGGCTGTGGTCTGGAACAGCTTCGTGACCTGGAGTCAGGCTTTGCCTCACCCGCTGTGTGAAAAGGGCTGAACCATGACATTGCGCTCACCAGGCTCCGGAGGTGCTCACCCGCTCACCCCTGCCTCAGACAGCCGGCAGGCCAGACAGGAAAGAGCAGAGGGAACGGGGCTCACCACCTTCAGCGCCCCCAGGGCGTCTCCCTTGTCATGAGGGCTGAGGCCTCAGCGCCATCCTCAGTCAGGTAGGACCCTGGGCTCAAGGCCATGGCACTGAGCTGGGCATCATGCTTGGGACTGGGAACCAGTCTAGCAGGGAAAGGAAGCTGATTGAATGCCAGCAGTGCTCAGCAGAAGGACACACACAGGTGACCCAGGCCTAAAGCGATTGGAGGGACACTGGATGGAACAGAGGGAGGGCAGGTGAGCCAGATGGAACTGCTCAGGTGCAGAACACCCCTGGGGAGCCCAAGGAGAGCATGGGGGAGATGGCCTTGTGCTGAGCCTCTAAATGTGAGGGTGATCTGGGGAAGGGCAAGTACGGAGGGCCTCAAAGGACATACTGCATGCCCCTTTCTGAGCTCAGCAGCTCTGAGTCATTCAAATCAGTGCCCTGTATGGCTTAACACTTCCTGTGACTTTTACCCTTGAATCCTTATTCTATTTTTTTCTTCTTAATCCTCACTCAAGGATACTTTTTTCCATTGAGTTTAGAGAAGAGTGGATTGGAGGGAAGAGAGGAGAGAAAGAGACAGAGAGAAACATCAATGTGAGAGACACACATTGATTGGCTGCCACCCACACACACCTCAGCCAGGGCTGGGGATTGAACCGGCAACCCAGTTATGTGCCCTTGACCCGGAAATGGGCCTGGGAGGCTTCCATGTGTGGGCTGACACTCTAGTCACTGGAACACACTGGCCAGGGCTCCTTGTTTTATTTCGAATACAAAAATGTTTTCCCAAAGAACCCCATAGAGGCCACCCTGACACCCTGGACCAAACACACTGATTTGGAAAGCTCGGGCCGCGAGCACTGTAGACGGAGAGGTAGCCAGCGGCCAGGTGTTCATACAACAGAACTCTACAGCCAGAGTCCGGACCCCTTCCAGACTCCTGGAGCACAGGTCAGCTCTCCGAGCATCCAGAACCTGCCGTTCACCCCAGCTGTACCAGCTGCTGGGCTGACCTCCCCCAGGCCCTCACCATACTGTGTTTCTCCCACGTGGCATGTCTCAGCTCCGGGTCTGCCCAGTCACCGGGCTCTGAGGGCAGGACACGCAGCCCCGCGGCTGCCTTCACACTGGTCCACACTGGTCCCAGCACCCACCCCCCCACATCCTCCCAGAGGGAAGCCAAAGAGCCCATGGCCCAGACCTGCCGCGGGGCCCACCCATCGGGGCCTGGAACTGTGGGTTCATCGGGGGGAACCCTGAGATGTTGAAAACCAAGTGGCCTTCAGTGACAGTCTGTGCCATCCACCAGTTACAAGCCAGCCGGTCCAGCTTTGCCACTGATGAGCAGCACGTGAGGAAATTCAAAAGGAGTCTCTGCCATGGAGTCATGTCAGTACTCTCTGGTTTTAATTTCTTCTTGTGGGCTCATTTTAATTGGATGAGTTTCATTAAGAAACAGCTCTGAGGTGGCAGGGTCAGGACAGGACGGGCAGCAGCACATGAGAGCTGACTTCTTACCACGGCCCCCACACGAGGCGGCTCACTGACGCCAGAATGGCTGAATTGTTGAACCCCACTCCCAGGGGGCCCAAAAGGGTGTTGGTGCCAAATGTTTGTGCACAGACAATCCTATGCTTTTGTATTTAGATTTCAATGGGAGAAATTTGACAGAAAGACTATTTAGGTCAGACACCGAACCCTCTTAGTTTCAAATTTCCAGTGGCCATCCCTTTTCCATTGCAACAAAGTCGTGGTGGTGTCCAATTCCAGTGTGTTTGTGGAAATCCAGAAGTGATCCAGCCAAGCTGCAGGTCTCCAGGGGAAGCCTGAAGCCTACATCCATGAGCCTGAGCACAGGGCGGCCGGAACACAGATTCTGTCCCAGGAGACCCCTGACCGGGTTCCTAAACTGAGGGAGGCAGTGAAGACAACCCTGACTGGGAGGCCCACGCCACCACGCTTCTCCGCCTGCCCAGCAATGTTCTGAGGACCAGGAAGGCCTCCCAGCCTCTCAGACAGCCCCCCACGCACAGCGAGGTTCACCTGCCCATGCTGCAGGCCCAGCAGTAAAACTGAGCCCTTAATGTCAGAATTGAATGCACTGCCCAGCCAAGCATCATGGATGAAATGGATGCTACTTGCCCCTAAGGGCTGCCACTCTGTGACACCAGGTTTTGACAATGGTGGCGAGGAACAAAGGCAGAGGATGACGGGCTCTTGCACAAGATTCTAAACAGAAAATATCTGTTGACATGTCACACTCCAGCTCCTCCAGCTTCCTGTATAGAGAAGAGCTTTTACACTTGGCTCCTTGCGATCACTTCCAGATTTCCACAAATGGACACAACCTCTACTTTGTTGCAACAGAAAAGGGATGGCCACTGGAGACCTGAAAATAAGAGCCGAGTGTCCTGAGGTAAATGCAAGATATATTCTCGGTCAAATCTCTCCCACTGAAAGCTAAATGCAAAAGCATAGGATTTTCTGTGCACAAACACTTGCAACCGACTAATTAGAAGCAGTTTTTATTTATTTCGAATTTGCACATAAAAGCTTCACGCATGCCCTCTCTTCTGCTTTGTTTTCTACAGTTTCTCACACCCTTGACCAGGAAGAAGCAGTAGACATCACCATGCAAATGAGGAGTCGGAGGCCCAGAGGCCAGATGGCTGCCCCAGGCGCCAGATGCACACAGCAGGGAGGGGCCTCACACAGCAAACAGGCAGCACACGAGCATGAGTGTCAGCTGGTTCTGACTTAGTTTTCCCAGGAGTCACCACAATGCCCTGTATGCACCGAGATCTGAAACTCTCCGGCACACTCAGGGAATAAAGGAAAAACGGGGCTCCAGGGAGAGACGAGGGTGCGCATGTCAGGGCTCCAGGTCATTTCGACCCTCAGCCCTGCCCCTGGACACCAACCTGGAAATAAAACCCTCAGACATCAGGACTCTGACCCCCAGGTTGGCTCCCCAGCCGCAGACAGACACCGTTCAGTGTAGCTTTGAATTTAGGCTGACACACAAGACAGCCAGAAGCAAGGCCCCCATCGATGAGCCTCCTGAGGAGGCTCCTGGGACAACTGTGCCTCAGATTATCTGAGGGAGTGCCACCAAGCTCCAGGAATAGAGGAGATGGTTCACAGGGCCCCATTCAGTTCAGCAGGACCCGACCCATTCAGAGACCATCACCCGAGGGGGGAGGACAGTCGTGAGCATAATGCTGTGGTGGACCTGCCCGCTCCAGTGCCACCTGCCCAGGTCACCGCTGCTATGAACATTCACATCACCAGGCAAGGGGACATCCATCTGTCGGGTTTCATCAGGTACTTCCCTCCCGAGAGACATCTCAGGTACAAAGCTCCTGCACGTAAATCCCCGAAAATATCATGTGACCGAGTGTGGGTGTTTAACATATAGCTGCTGGCATCAGAAAATCAACTGGAGCCCTAGCCAGTTTGGCTCAGTGGATAGAGCATCAGCCTGCAGACTGAAGGGTCCCAGGATCAATTCCAGTCAAGGGCACATGCCCAGGTTGTGGGCTGAATCCCTAGTACGGGGTGTGCAATGAGGCAACTGATCAATGATTCTCTCTCATCATTGATGTGTCTATCTCCCCCTCTGCCTTCCTCTCGGAAATCAGTAAAAATATATTTTCAAAAGAGACCTGCTGGCACGCAGGCCGCACAGACCTCCTCCCTTGGTGCCAAGCCACCAGCTCCTTCAGAGGACTTGAAAGACGGCTGGCCCAGTGGCTGCTGGCCCGGAGCGTCCCTGAAGGGAGGTTTCGCCGCTCACAGGGGAAACCTGGCCGGAGGTAGGCATCTCCGAGTTCCCCTACAACTCTATTGGCAAGATCAGCATTCTGCCGGCTGCTTAAACCCACAGCACTCACTGTGCTGCTGGAGCGGGAACTGAAGGGAACATGTGCCCGGGGCAGAAAGAGGAACCGCACAGCGCTGACACCACTTCCTCCCGCTTCCCTCAGATGACTGAGGGTGGGGCAGCTGATGGCCCGGCGGCCGGCGCCCTGAAGCACGCTCTTCTCACTCTTTTTGGGGACTTTACAGCACTGACTCCAGGGCTGGCTCAGGCCAGAGGAGCCCTGCAGTGAGGCACCTTGTGAAGAGATGACCCCTCTTCTGGGAGCAGGCACCTGCTGTACTAAGGCGAGGAGCAGGACTGCTCCCAGGACACAAGGGGACCGGACCATTCCCTCAGGTCCTGAGCCAACCGCGATGCCTGGTCAGGGCTCAGAACGGACCCAGAGCCCCATCCTCCAGCAAAGTGTGAACTGCCATGCACCAGTGTCTCAGGACACCCACCCATGGCCTCAGGCTGGCGCGAAGCTCTCATCAGGACAGGAGCCCCTCGCGAGAATTCGGCCAGTTAAGCCCTTCACCCCTGATCCAGTTATACGAAACATAATCTACCATTTCCACTGAGAATCATCCCCACTTCTCTTGCCAAGTGGCTTAAAATATCATACTGCCACCCAGAGCCCCATCACTTAGCTCTGTCCATAAAATTCCTTCCACCGTCTTTCCAGTCCGGACTCTTGCCCACACCAGTACACCTGGAGCGAGCCCAGGCAAACTCCTGAAAAGGGCCGGTCATCAGAAGCACCATGACGGCCCCACCCCTCCAGGACGCATATGCGGCTGCAGAACCCGCAAACCCAGAGCCAGGACAATGGCCCTGCCAGAGGACCAAAGCCAATAGCCCACAGTTTTCTCCTGGACAGGCTCCGCAAGAGACCAAATCCCCTCAATCTTACCTCATCTGAGTGGTTTACCATCAACAAGTAGTCGTATTTCCTGTTGCCCTTATACTCCTCAAGTATCTCCTCAGTGAAACAGCCTGATTCAGCTCTAAACAAGGTCTGAGTGATGGGCAACCTTTTGAGCCTGGTGTGTAAAAATTCTCCAAAAAACCGAGCATAACGTGGGTGGTGTGTCACTTTGAGAAAAAAACCATAATTTTGTGATATTTATAGTTTAAATAACAAAAATGTATAATTGCAATATGTAACTGAATTTAATAAACCAAGAACTAATTAACTTACCTGCTTAGTGACTTTTTGTTCATCTGTCAATTCGTTTCTTTTGTTGGTCTTGATATTATTTAACTTGTGTGGGGTGTTGTGAACTAAGATAAGCGAGGGGGAGGGGGAATTCTTTAACCTGCCTATTAGTGACTTTTTTGTTTGCTGAATTTCATTTGCTAAACCTTCAATTGAAGGTTGGTATTTTGTACACTTCAAGCCCAAGCAGGTGCTACTAACTTCATCTGTCATTGTTTCTTTTATTGGTTTTGATATTATTTAATGCTGAGAATAAGGTCTCACAAAAGTACGTAGAGGGAAAAATTGTGAGTAAAGCCATTGCTATATTTTTAAGGGTGCTGAAAGTGTCTGGTAATCGGTTCCAGGCACTCCAAATTCCCTGTTCCTAGTGGGACTCCTCTTGATTCTCCAAGCGGCACCTTTCCAGATTCTCAAGCTTTGACCTCAAGTCGACAAACACCTGAGCCCAGATGCTGTCTTGAAATCCTGCAAGTTGCATCTCCAAATCATCAATTTGCATCCATTGGAAACTATTTAATTCCAAATTACTGTAGACTACTACATCAGGATACTTAATTATTTTTATGATCTGTTCTAGGCTTCTAAATTGATTAAATCTATCACTGAACTGGTCACATAACGATTCTAAAGCATGCTGGTTCTTTATATGCAAGGGTTCCATTTCATTTTGTACAGTTGCACTGGCTTTCTCAAAATACTTTGTTACTTGAGGAAAATACATATAAATTTTAGTTTCTACATCTCGCTTGAACATTTTGTTTGCTTTCAAAAGCTTTTATGTATCCAAACATAACGTCAATACTTTTGCCAAAACCTTGTAACTTTAAGTTCAGCTCATTAATATGAACAGAGAGATCTGTAAAAAATATCAGGGTGTTGACCCACTTATCATCATTGAGCTGAGAAAAGTTTCCCAGATCCTTATCCTCAAGAAATACCTTAATTTCTTCAAAGCACTCCACAAAGCGCTCAAGAATTTTTCCTTGGCTTAGCCATCTTACATTATTGTACATCAGCAGTCCACTGTAGGTGTAATCAACCTCCAGTAAAAGTGCAGAAAATTCTTGCTTGTGAAAGGGGTGAGCAGCTATTAAATTAACTATTTTTGTAACAACTGACATTAAGTCGTTTAAGTTGGTGAATCCTGCCTTGGCACATAAAACCTCCTATGGATAATACAATGAAAAGGCACAATTGGATGTCCAATAGCTTCCATAAACAATTTGACAAATCCGACTTTTTCCCCCACCATGTTTGGTGCCCCATCTGTCGTCACTGACACACTTTAGAGATATCAATGCTTAGGTTACGGAATGTTTGTATAACCACCTTACATATTTTGTTTCCTGATGTACTTGTTGGCACTGATACTAACTTTATCAACTCTTCTCTCATTGTCAGACCATCAGAATATCGACCAATAATGGCCAACTGAGCATGTGATGTGACATCAGTAGTTTCATCAAGAGAGATTGAAAAATATTTACAATTACTTATGTCTCTCTTTAATTGATGTTGTACATTTGTGTTCAGTCTCATTATTTGGTCTTTTATGATATTTCTCCTGAGTGGTAACTCAGATATTGTCTTAATAATTGCATCTTTATTCTGCATATCGTGAAATAGAACTGGTGCACATCTTAGGAGCATTTCTTTGATAAATTCTCCCTCACTGAGTGCTTTTCCATGCTGAGCTATGGAGTGAGCAATGTTCAGACTTGCAGATGTTAAATTTGTAGAACCTTTTTATAAATTTAAGGATGGAATTAGATTGGTTCTTATAAAGGTGTAGCTGCCTGGAAATGTATTCCTTCCTTTCACCCTCCATTTTTTTTTCAAGAGCTGGGAATGATTAGTTTCAAAATGTCTATTTATATTCCACGTTCTGCTTACTATCGTTTCAGTACATAGAACGCAAAATAATCTCCCATTTTTTTTTCTATAATGCCATACATCTCAGTCCATGTCTCTTGAAAGGGTCGGCTACTGCTACTACCACTGCCTTTACTTAACCTTGGTTTTTTTATTTTTGGGGGGGCAGTGACAGAAGATAGAATTATATATAGCCTGTTAGCCCTGCAGGCAATTAGGGGTTAACTAGCCTAACTGACAACAAGATGGCACATGTAGTTCCTAACGTTTTAGGAAAGGGCAGGGTTAATAAGCAGAAATAGGGGTTAATTAGGATGCACAACAGTAATAGTGGTGAAATGATGTTCCTTATATAAATTAAGATGGCTGCTGCTATTTCTAATGGCGGGGAAACGGCACCCATAGCACAGGCCCTTGCTTCTCCCAGGCTGCCCTTCAGTAATGATGGTCAATTAGAAATCCACGACCCCCCAGAACAGTAGATTGGATGATGGTTGCTGTGGTTATGTGGTTGCTGGTAATGGTGATCACAGGGCCCCCAGAGATGCGTTTCTCACGCATTCCGCTGCTCACTGCTCCACCAGCCGGAAGTGAGGTCAAAGATCCCTAACGGCCTAACCCGAAGTCCCAGAACTAGACTCTCTGTGCCAGTTCTGTTGTTTTGGCCTACAGACCTCCGCACAGTGTCTACACTGAACTACAGCAATGTTTCATCCTCGGCTACTGCACCTGGCCGTGCAGTAGCTGAGGATGAAACGTCCTTCTCAGCATGCGGCCCAATACTTCTCTGTATGCAACCACATGCGGCCGCGTGCCATTGCAAATGGCCATGCATGTCAGTGCTGACGTGTATCATAGGTTCGCCATCATGGGTCTAACCTGTTCAACAATACCTATGGGCCAGCTATCCTGGAATACAAATGAGTCACATCGAGTATTTACTAAGCACTTCCGGGAAGCAGCGTTACACCTGCCAGTCCCTAAGGGAACGTGGAAGGGAAAAATGACCCAGAACAGACTCAGCGCCCCTGGAGGAAGCCCCAGGAGAAGAGAATTCACACTTACACTGACCAGAAAGAGAACTTCATGGTGGCACTGGGCCCAGAGTCAGAACTCGAGACAAGAAGGTAGGGGGCGGTGGGCACTGGGTCCCCCTCAAGCTCGTCCTGAAACAGGGAATGTGAAGACTTCGGTGAAGGGGGACCAGTCGTAGCCCAACTCCCCACCTTCCCTAGCAACCCGCCTGCTCACTTGTTAAAAAGCACTCTGAAAATGTCCTGTCACTCCAACTCTCCCCCGTGGCTTCACTGACTGAGCTCCCCACCAGCCATTCTTCCAACAGCAGCCACAGGCTTCTCCCAGTGAACTCCGAACCCTTGGAGCTCCTCCCCCTTAAGTCTCCCCACCCAACCCCTCTCCAAGCACCACCTTCTGCAAGCCCAGGTGCTGGTCCAACGCCCGACAGGGAATTGTCCACCAGGACCACGCCGAGCTTCAGCCCTAGGATTATCTGCCAGGTTCGCTTTCATTAATCTTAACCAGGAGGTCAGGGCTTGAGATTTTTTAAAAATATATATTTTATTGATTTCTTACAGAGAGGAAGGGAGAGGGAGAGTCAGAAACATCGATGAGAGAGAAAAACATCGATCAGCTGCCTCCTGCACCCTTCCCCACTGGGGATGTGCCTGCTACCAAGGTGCATGCCCTTGACCGGAATCAAACCTGGGACCTTTCAGTCCACAGGCGGATGCTCTATCCAGGCAAGGTCTTGAGATTTTACCTGTGAATCAACATCCTGTTTGTCTTCCATTTTGTAATTACTAGTGTCCCACTCCTCCAAACATCCCTTCCCCTCCTCCCTAATCCTCAGATTCCTCTCTCAGGGTTTAGTGACTCTCTGGGACAACTTTTTATAAAAAAAAAATAATAATAACTTTTTTCTTGATTTCAGAGTTTAAGGGAAGAGAGATAGAAACATCAATGATGAGAGAAAATTATTGATCAGCCGCCTCCTAGACGCCCCCTACTGGGGATCAAACCTGCAAACCATGCATGTGCCCGTGACTGGCATTGAACCCAGGATCCTTCTGTCCACAGGCTGAGGCTCTACCCATCCAGGCAAACCAGCTAGGGCTTTATTTTTTTGTAATTTTAAATATTCCTTACCCAAGGATATGTTTTATTGACTTTAGAGAGAGAAAGGGAGAGGGAGAAACATCCATCAGGGCACATACCCATCCCGACCGGCATACGCCCTGACCAGGAATCGAACCCGAGACCTTTCAGTGTACAGGACACTCCACCACCGGAGCCACCCCTGGCCAGGGCTCTGGGGCATTCTTTCATCAAAATCAAGGAGAAACTGAAGAGACCAAGAATCTTATACATTTTCTCACTCGAAATAAAAAATCCCACTCCTATATCTAATGTGAATTAGCATTACTCTTTCCGACAAATTCACATTATCTGTGCCTAAAATTAACCCTTATTTACTATCAACTATTTTATTTTATGAGACAGAAACTGTAACTGCTACTTTACCTTCATGTTATAAATTTGTTTTACATTTTAGAAAACAAATATGGCTAACTGGATAATCAGAAAAGCAACAACACAGATATATTCTGATAAGAGTGAGACAAGGTCTAACCTGTTCAACAACACCTAGGGCCAGGTATCTTGGAATACAGAGAGACTTAACCAAAATGAATCGCACACCAAATATGATATAAAGCAAGCCCATGTTTTACTCCTCTTACAGTAAAGCATGAATTTTTAAAGTATTCTTAAAACAGCCTAATAAAGGGATTAATGGACTTAACTGTGCAAACTATAGTTAATTGGCTCAGAATCAATTGTTTCAATGTTGAATACACAGCCATTGCCTCAAAACAACCCGAACGACAACAGCAATTTAAAATCTGACTCAAAACACGAAACAGGAACTCCGAGTAGCAGCAATGCTAGTGAATGACCACCAGGACCCACTGTTTAAAAAGAAAAACAAAACAGTAAAACATACACCCACACTATAAAAGGAAAATCACAGCTCACAAAGCCTATTTCTATCCTGGAGAGACTGTCATTTTCTGGGAGGGCAGTTCTCTTAGAGAAAAGTGTCGGGGGGGGGGGGGGGCAGAGGGCTGGCATCTCAAACTCTGGTCTATCCCTGATGGCTGTGGAGTAACTCAAGAATTCTCATTTCCTGATCACAGGTCACCCGCCCTGAGGATGGTCTCTGGCATGCCTCTCAGACTTGAAGGAGGTGAAGTTTTTTTTGGAAGCCTCATGCCTGGCAAGTGCTGGGCTGGCAAGGAAGGAAGCCACATGCATAGGCCCAACGGAAAGACCCAGGAAAGTAAGAGGAAGGCGTGTGAATCCCCAGGATAAAATAGGCGATCACTGTATCCCAACAGCCTTTTCTGAGTCTCAATCCCCTACAGCTTGCATAGCGTCCGAGATACTCTGCCTCAGCTACACAGTCTTGTAAAGGTAACCAACAAATAATTTACTTTCTATTACTATCTGGAACAACAGAGTGAACATTATACTCTATGAAGACAAGCTGCAAACCAGCCTAGAAATCCCTATCCTTGGCCAGGGCAGTGGGAAAACTAGGATAGTTAGAAAGCAGTCCGGGGGGGGGGGGGGGGGAGGGGGGGGGAGAGGAGGAAAACATATGTGCTATTATTTGTAATACTTTAAAGAATAAAAAAAAATTAAGAAAAAATAGTCTGAAAAAGATTTCCTACCTGGCCCTTCCATGACATCCCTAATCCACCCCGTAATATGAACAACATTCCCTCTGAAATATCACTCTATGGACATCACCTTCTTAGAATGCTAAATGGGGTGCGTGTTGTGGCTGAAAACAATGAAGCACCAATTCTCTAAATGCAAGTCCCTGGGAAAGGAAGACGGCCGTGTCGGCTCCCCCTTGCCGACAGCAAGTCGAACGTGTGGCTTGTGAAAAGCGAGGGCCGCCGGGGTTGTCTGGCCCCAAACCCAGCGAGCACACTGGGACGGAGAGGAGGTGGTGTTGACACACCAGGGGCCGGAGAATGAGATGTGAGGTGCAGCGCCTGAGGGCCCTGGAAAGCAGTAGGTGTCGGAGTGGGAACCTCTTTCCCAGGCCCAGGGCAGGGAGTTTGGGGGTTTGGGTGGCGCTGGGGACGAGGGGAGTTTGGGCCATGCTCACCTTGTGGGAGTCCCGGCTGAGGTTGGCCTGGCACAAAAGGTACAGGTAAGAATTTGGATCCCGGGGCCGAAGGCTGGTTTGGCTCAGTGGATAGTGTTGGCCTATGGACTGAGGAGTCCCGGGTTCGATTCCGGACAAGGGCATGTACCTTGGTTTCGGCACATCCTCGGTGTGGGGTGTGTAGGAGGCAGCGGATCGATTTCTCTCTCGTCGATATTTCAGGCTCTCTATCCCTCCTTTCCTCTAAAAAAATCAATAAAATACATATTAAAAGAATAAAAAAGAATTTGGATCCCGGGATAACATGCCAGATGCTGAGGAAGTAAGTGCTGAGCAGGTTGAGTTAGGCATGCTGGGCCAGGCACCCAGTCCTGGGATGCAGCAGGGGGAGCAGCTGGCTGATTCTCTCCAGGATTCCAACAAAACCTGCTCCCTTGCACTGGCCTTTAGAAGGTCCTCGGAGCTGTCCAGCACACATTGTGCCAGCCCCCGCCTCACTTAGAGGCGGAAATCCGGAAAGGGGTGGACCGTGCCTCTCCCCAGGCCCACCCCCAGCCATGTGCATGTGAGCCATTGGCTTGGGGTTCAAGACTTCAGTCCAGCGTGTGCTGTGCACTGACAGCTGCTCTGGCCCCAATCCAGGTCGCGCCCGCCCGATCCCAGCCAGCCAAAGGAGAGGCTATGCAGCGGGTGTCTACACTCTTCATGCTTTTTTATTACAAGACTACCTCGCATATGTGTAAAATTCATCATCCAGCAACTACATCTAAGCACAAATATTTGAAAAAAAAGGTTCATTAAATTATATGATTAAATCATCGACGAAATAGAAAATTTATATAATAAAGCCAGAGAAAAAGTTGTAAAATATAGTTTACAATAATTATTCACATTCAAGGCTGTACATCAATACATATAACAACCTGGCCCCAAACATGAATTCAATCCAAATAATTCATATATTAGATTTTAAATAACACAGACTGAATTAGAGGCCAACAATAGCCAGCAAATAATCTTATATAAGAATAAAAATACAAAAGTGTATATCCTAATATCATTGCATTATTTGTTTTTCTTTTTTCTTTTTTTTTTAAATTTTTGCTTTGCCTGTACATCACAGTTACAGCTACAGACCAGGTAGAGAATGTCACACGTTCGAAGTGACTGCCACCAACCTGAAAGACAACCAACACACTACTGCCTTGTCCGATTTTATATCAAGGAACTCTAAATACGCAGCTCTAAATCCTGCGGAATTCAATTCGGCCGACGTCCGATCAAAACCAGGATGTCTTTTCACCTGCAAAATGGACCCGACTCATGGTCATTCGGCTAGACAGATCAGGCTAGGGTGGATAACACAGGTAAAAAAGGTTTGCCTTTTGTAAATAGATCTCTGCACATAATGTTTGCTGTTTCCTCGTATTGAAGAAATGACTTATGGGGAGAATTCAGGTATACGAAGGCTTGTTCCGTGGCACACCACAGCTGGTGAACCAGAGAGAAAACTGCTCTTTGCTGGAACAGCTTCCTCCCCAGACCGGTTCTCCACAGGCGGCCTGCTGACAACCCTGCCAGCAGCCTGTGCCCCTCAGAGGCTCTGCCAGTGACTCCTGCCCCGGTTTAAAGCCCTTGCCCGGTGGCTGCCCAAGAGGCCAGGGCCACACCCACGTGAGTCACCATCCGTTCAGGTTGGTTTGGATGGGAAAAGAAAGAATATGGAAAAGCATGTACAGCAACATCTCCAAGAACAATACCACCTCCAGACTCTCCTGCCGACTGCATCCTGTCTATGGACTGGCCAAGGGAGGGGGGGGGGGGGAAGATTCAGAGGAGGGCAGGAGACCTAATTCTGTGCAATTCAGCCAGTCTTTGGCGGAGTCATGTGCCACTGAGCCTGGTACCTAGAAAAATTTCTCATGCATGTTTCCCTTAGAATCAACGGACCCCAAAGTGGAGAAGGTAAGGACGAAACCAAATGTAGGTGGTCTGGAAGTGAAGACCGCTAGACAACCTGCGGTCTGGGGGGGGGAGAGGGAAGTCCTCAAGTCCTATCTGCCAGGGCAACCGCTTTCCACCGTGACAGAGCCTGGCCCTGTGCTACTCAACCAAGACCCTCTGACAAAGCCCCTGGATTTGAAGAGCTGGGGCTGTTAGGGGTGGGAGGTGGGGCACACACTTCTGTAAAACACAATTGTCTGTGATTTTTTTTCCCCAAGTAGAGCTTTTGCTTTTTCACTGATTCCAAATGGCCCAGCATCCTTTGAGTCTATAAACTCAATTACACATCACCCAGTAAGCATGTGGCAACATCAGTTCAGCACTTCCTATCTCCTGACTGTGCAGACACAGACTCAGTACCATTGTGGACACACAGCACGCGATTCTGAAAACATCACCAAGCACTTGAAAGCCACAGCGGCAGGGTGGGAAAGTAGCTAACATGCAAGCACACCAGATTCTTTCAAGGAAAAGGAGGAAATTGACTTTTGGAAAAATCTGTCACAAAATACTGCAGTAATGACATTATTTTTAGCATTAAAAAAGAAAAAGAGCAGTCTTATCCCAACACTGAATAAGAGTTTCAATACAGTTTACCAGGAATTCACTAATTTCTTCAAAATCTGAAGGAAACTAAGGTGGTCCTGTTTTAGAACTCTGAGCATCTAAGCATCAGATCAGGTAGAGAAATAAATTAACACCACCTTTGAAATAAACTTTTACTTAAAAATACTACTTGTCGGAATGGGGTTAGGAGGGGTCAGAGTAAAAAAAATCAAAGATTTAGAAAGATAGTCATCACACCACTATTTAAATAGCGAAAAACTAGAAACCATCTAAGTGTTTTATAACAGGGAAATAAATTGTAAGATTTGTAACAAACTCTACAATCATTAAAAACAATGCTTCTGAATCATTGTGACATGGAGAAACGCTTAAGGTGACATCTCAACTGGAAAAGGCTGGGCGCACAGCAGCGCACACTGGCCCTGGCCGAGTGGCTGTTGGCTGGAGCATCACCTGTGAACCAAAGGGATGGGGTTCAGTTCTTGGTCAGGGCACAAACAAAGGTTTCAGATCCGATCCTCAGTTGGGGAGTGCAGAGGAGGCAACTGATGGATGTTTCTTTCTCACACTGAAGCATCTCTCCCTTCCTCTCACACTAAACATCAATAGAAAAAGCATGTGTTTTATGTTCCCAGTTTAGATGAAAAAAGCAAACAAATTTGGGGCAAGGAGAGGATGGGTTATACACCAGAATGTTCACAGTGGTCTCTACTGTTTTCTTTTGAAAACAAGTGTTTTAAGGAAATACTGAGTCACCAGGGCCCCCCGCCCTGGGCTGGGGTGGTGTGTGTGCCACGGGGACACCTCCTGCAATTCCTCAGGCCTGGGCCACAAACACCCCGAGGGCCGGAGCAGGTGTAGTTCTCGCCAGCTTGGGCATGACCACAAGAGCCGTTTTCCCCAAAGCAAGCCTGTCGCAAGCTGTCAGGTTCAGAAGAGCAGGCAGGCAATGGTGCCACTCATTGGTGGGGCTTTGCCCTCCACAGGGGGCTGCCCAGGCCCACAGAGAGGGGAGGAAACCATCCTATGAGAACCGTTTCCTCAAGTTCCCAGAGACAAGCAAGGCACAGGAAGAGCCAGACCTCCCTGCTGTCCGCCCCCCCCCCCCCCCACCGGTCTCTGGTTGGTGGGTACTTGGTTTGACTCATCTCCGCCTACTCTCAGTGAGACACCCGGCTCCCAGATCTACTAAACAGGGCGTTTCCTTTCTCACTTGGGATAAGTCCACCGTCATATTTCCAGGCACGTCTGTGTATGTACAGACCCTGTCCACAACTCAGAATGTAAGGCACCTGCATGCCGAGACGATGGTTGTGAGGAAGAGCTGGGTAAAATTAAAGTTGGCAGAAGTACAGGGTAAAAGAACACACATGGGCCTTAAAAAAAAGGGGGGGGGCCTCTGAGTACAAGGTGGCTCACAGAAAGGGCTCAGCTTACACGGGCTTGGTTGGGCGAGGGCAGTCACTTCAGCTCTGTCAACTTCGAGCTCAACCCTGAACCCCTCATTTTCTGGTTTCCGAGGTTAAGATGGAGCTTGTTGTTAAGCCCAGGAGGTAGAGGCGCTGTCCAGAAGGCAGAATGCAAGGACTTGTCGCGTGACAGCCCGGCCGAGTGCTCCCGTTAAACACACCACCAGCCAGGCTCGCTCCCCTGTAACCGGACCTGGGGAGACGCGGCACAGAAACCGCTCCTAACCCTCCCCGCAGCAACACACAGGCAGGGTTTCTGAGAAGAGTAAACTGTAAACATGGGAAAAAGCATGAAGTGAAATTCTTGAAAGGGGCAAGTCAACTCACTTTTTGAAAAGCAGGTGAACACAGGCAAGCCTTTCAAAAGTGAGGAAAAAGAGCACGCGGGGAGTTTGAGCCAAGGGCACCTGCCTCCCTCCCCCTCCCCCCTCCCCCCCAAATGTGAGCTGTCTTTTTCTCAGATTTCACAGAGCAGAGGACAGGCCTGAACAGAAACCACCAGCAAACCTGGCTATGCCCTCTGCTCAGCCCTCTCCCTGCCCAGCACAGTGAGTCCCCACCTCCATACCCCTTCCCAGTTAAAGAACACCGTCCTCATCACTCAGGCGTCCTCATCACCCAGGCGTGAGCAAGGCATCGCTCCTCCCGGCCCCTCCCGACCGGCCCCTCCCGGCCGGCCGCTGGCCAGAGGGCGAGGCGGGAGACAGCAGGGAAGCAGGGAGGGGCTTCCTGTGTGAGCGGTTTGCTAGTGCCTCGGTGCCAGTCTGAAGGAAAAGGCGCTCACCCCCTGGGAGCAGCCTGCAGGGCCTGCCGGCCAGGGACACTTGGGGAGAGGATCAGCCCAGACCTGCTGTCTGGGGAGCAGCAGCCAAGAAAATCAAGGACTAGCAGGACTGGACCACGTAGATCACAGGAGTAGGTGCTGCCTCTAAACATTGAAGGGAGAGCAGGCTGGGAGCTTGGGTTCAAGTGCAAGGGGGTTAACCCTTTTTTTCCAGGCAAAGTCCACTGACGGAGACCAGGTGGCCTGGCGCCACGAGAAGGCGTTAGGTTCTTGCTGTTGGGATGTGAGCGTCTAGGCCGGGAGCATCTTCAATCGCAACATGAAAAGGGTGTGTGCGCCGGCCGGGGTGCGCTCCTCCCACCGCCCCGATGACCGAGTACCGTCCAGTTTGCGAGAGCCTCTTGGTTCCTGACTAACGGTCGGGGAGCCCCGCACACTAACGTTTAAACCCGCTCTCAGGAGGCTCATCAGACCCACTCCTCCGCGGGGAGGCCACCAGGCCTCGTTCTGCCCTGCTGCCCTGGTCTCACGAGGCCGGCAGAGCCGTCTGCCTGCGCAGCTGGGGCTGACCGGGCCTACTGCCCACCGTGCTCCCTTCAGCCCTGTGCGTGGGCTCCGCCCCGGAGGCAGCACCGCTCCGAGGGATGATGGATCGGAACCTCGTGGGCAGTGGCTTGCATTCCCCAGACGGCCTGTTCCACTTCTCACCACTGGGAGCCGCCTGGCAGCCACAACTCGGGGAGCACTTGCCAACAGAAATCCTGCAGCCAGAGCTACTTCAGGAGAAAAGCAAAGACCCGCAGCACAGGATGGGCCGGCATCTAGGGACACGAGGAAAAGAGCACGTGGACAAAAGCCAAGAGCCTCCCACCCCATGGAGACCAGAGGCCGCCCCAGAGCACACGCAGCTCCCTGGGGAGAGTTCCATGATAACCTAGAGGCCGAAAGAGCCCAGACACACCCTGTCCCCTAGGTCACAGCAAGACCAGCAGGTGACCGGGGTGCACGGTGGAGAGCTGGTGACACTGGTCCACTGGTCCAGGGGGAATCGGGTAGACGTGCACAGCACTGGGTCCTGGCAACAAGGACAGCTCGGGGAGGCCTCCATAGAGCACAGAGAGCAAGCAAAGCGACCCTGAATTCCTGTTCATTATTGGTTTTGTTCTTTGTGTTGTTGGTTATTTTTTTCTTCTTTTCTTTTAAATAAAAAAGCTGCAAGGTTCCACTGTCTGCGTTCCCCGTGAGGTGGCTGGCAGGCGGTCTGGAGGCGCCCGGACAGCAGCGACTGCGCGGGGGTGTCCTGGCAGCGAGGGCAGGGCTGGGGGCTGTCACTGCACAGCGGTGTCCGGGTGGCTCTGGTACCGGTGCCTCCACACCTCCTGAATCTTTCTGCACCATTTGTGAGCATTCCCGCTCGGGTCCATCAGGTAGTATGTCCTGTTTGGCTGCAGAGAAAGAAACCACTTAATGTTCTCAAAGAACTGAGTCTCCCCAAGACCAGCACCTCAACTTTGGGGAGGAATCATAGAAAGCATCGCCCGGCCAGCGTGGCTTAGTGTCCGAGCGCCCACCTCTGACCCGGCGGCCAGCGCTCAATCCTGGTCAGGGCGCATGCCCACGCTGTGGACTTGATCCCGACTGGGGGTGTGCAGGCAGGCAGCCAATCGATGATTCGCTCTCATTATTGATGGTTCTCTCTCTCTCCTTCTCCCTTCCTCTCTGAATAAAAATATATTGAAAGAAAGGAAGGAAGGAACAGCCGCTGCAGGTACCTCTGGGAGCACATGAACATGTGGATTTCTTCCTCCCACATACGTGCAGATATTAAATATGCAGGTGATGACTTACAGCTCCCTCAGGTCACCCCCAAAGTAAAACAAACAAAAACAAGCACAGGTGTCTCCCGGCCCAACTCAGGACTGAGCCATGAACGGGGGGCCCTGGGAGACAAGTGCCTTGACTCCGGCTCCCTCCTCAGGCTCCATACAGTATTTGGCTTCAAATGGAAGCACAAAGGCCTCCAACTGCCTTGCGAAGGAGAACCTTCAGGGACAAACTTACTGTGTGGACAAAGAAGGTTTTAAAATTCTTGGCCTCTGGTCGGAGTTCTTGTGACCACGGAATTTCACCTTTCAGGACTTTGTTGATAGGATCCACATAATACAAGTGCGGCCCTTCTGTAAGCAGTAACTGTCGCCGTCGTGCAAACAAACCCTGACCAGAAAAGGACCCGTTGTTAAGGCTCAGCAGTGGGTGATGACAGTGCTTACTGCCGCCGCAGAGGCTGGCCTGTCAGAGTAGCTCAGTGTACAAGACCCACTGCCAACCACCTATCCACTCCCTGGGACAGAGGGAGCGTGCACACCTCACCCCCCATGTGGACCCAGCCTTGGATCAGAGTGGAAGCACTTACTGCTTGGTTTTGGCGATGTGACATCTTCACCCCCACTTACGGCTCCCTTACTTTGGTTGCCACGTGCAGGAAAGCGGCACAGGCCAGCCCACAGGCCAGGTCTCTGGCTAAGCAAACTCTGACAGCCCTGCCACCAGCGGCCAGCCCCGCCGCTTCTTGTGCCTCCGCTCCCCTCCGAGGCAGGGCGCTGCCTGTGAGAACCCACCTTCATGGAGGTTCACATCCCCTGAGGACGACCCAGGGCGGGTGAGAGACGGGTTTCACAAGCCCAAGCTCAGAAGGGCTTGGCTCAGCAGATTTATGGAATCCGATGTTTTGATAAAATTAATCCATAATAAAATAATAAAACATAATGAATAACAATTTCCCAAAACAATTCTAGCCCAGCCGGTGTGGGTCAGTGGTTGAGTGCCGCCTATGAACCAGGGGGTCATAGCCCAATCCCTGGTCCGGGCACAGGCCTGGACCGGAGGCGCAATTCCGAGCAGGGAACATGCAGGAGGCAGCCAATCAACGATCTCTCTCATCACTGATACTTCTCCCTTTTCTTCTTTCAAATTAATAAATAATCCTTTTTTAAGTTAAAAAACAAACAAAACAATTCTAATGAAGTATTAGATGACTTGCAGGACCTCCTCAATGGAACAGAATCTTTATCGGTGAAGCCATCCTTGTGGAGACAGCAGAACCTTGGCTTCTGAGAAGAAACAGCTGGACAGCTGAAGTCTCCCTTAGCTAGCAAACCTAGAGGTGGCCTCTGAAAGGGAAGACGCCACGTGCGACAAGTCACCACTCCTGACTCAGAACCAGGAGGAAGCGCTGGCTGGTGCTGCTCTGTGGCTAGCAAGTTGGCCCTCACGCTGAAGGTCACGGGTTCGATCCCCAGCCCTGGTCAGGTTGCATGGGGGAGGCAGACAATCGATGTGTCTCTCTCACATGGCTCTCTCCTGCTTTCTCTCTTTCCCTCCCTTCCACTCAGGGGAAAAATACCCTTAGGAGAGAATTAACAACAACAACCAAAGAACAAGAGGGAGACACAGAAAGATGCACAGGAAGAAGCAGTGGGAGTCTGACTTACCTTTCGCTTATCCACTGGACCCATTTTTAGTATTAAATTATTTTCTACAAACTGGTGCCTACAAAAGAAGAAAACAAGAATGAGACACGAGTGTGAGTACACGAGTCAGACAGAAATTCTCCAAATCACTCCCTTCAAAACCAACTCCCCGCTCACAGATCCAAACTCACTCACTTGAGGAACATGAGGAAACTCCAATGTAACGGAGCACGCAAGCACGGCTGCTTTACAGAACTTCCAATCTGCCTTTGGACCAGATGCCAGAAATGTCACCCTTTGTCCTCTCTCACTTGGCAGCCTTCACACAACCAAGGAAAGGTAGAGGGAAACAGGGCTGCAGAGTTGAGCCCATCACACAAGTCCTTGTTATTTTAAACAAAGCAGGACCAGCATACAAACCCCCCGAAAGGGCAGAGCTGCTGAGAGTCAACTCGAGGATGAAGCCTGTTGCTCATGGGACCCAAAGTCAGTGTTCAAAACGCACTGAGCCACTTAGCATCATAAATCTCTAAAAGACTCAAGTTGGACTTGGTTTAAGAATATCTCATCTGCACTGGTGGCTCAGCTGGTTAGCGTGCTGTCCCCATACCCAAGGCTGCTGGTTCAATCCCTAGTCAGGGCACATACAAGAATCAAGCAATGAATGCACAAATAAGTGAAATAACAGATCCATGTTTCTTTCTAAAATAAATTAAAAAAAAAAAAAGAACATCTCATCTGGTGTTCTACCATAGTAATAAAGCACTTTTATTCAAACATGGCAGGAATTTGGAAGCAAAAGCTTGAAATACAGGTGGTTTAAAAAAATATATATTTTTTTATTGATTTCAGAGGGAGGGAGAGAGACATACAGACAGACAGAAACATCAATGATTAGAATCATTGATCGACTGCCTCTTACACGCCCCTTACTAGAGATCGAGCCTCGCAACCTGGGCATGTGCCCTTGACCAGAACTGAGCCTGGGATCCTTTGATCCACAGGCCAACACTCTATTCACTGAGCCAAACCAGCCAGGCCAAATTCAGGTTTAGATTTAATACATACAATTAGCAAAATATAGATCTCTTTAATTTCTAAGAGTTTAAAAGAGGTTGTTTTAATGTCTGCAGGCTCTCTCTTCTGGGTAAAACTACAGTTATTGGTTTATGTTCTGATTTTACTAAAATTCCTGATCAACCAAGGTTCTACTGTAGAAACACAAAATATTTTGTATTTGAAGACATGTCAGACAACTGTTGTATCAAACAGTGACAATTTTAGCACGCAAGTTTCTGAGCGTGCCCACATGCTTCTCTGGCTCCTTTTGGGTCCTAGTGCGTGTTCAAGCGGAATGGCCGCGCTGCTGGAACCATGTCCTCCCACTGATGTGCCTGCCCAGCCTGACCCGACCAGACCAACACCAACACCCCAGTGCCCACTGGGCTTGCCTTGCTGAGACCCCATCACCAAGGAATGAGCCCCAAGCAAACTGATGCAACATAATGTGGATTTTGAAAACAACTAAGATGAATATTAACAATAAAAAAGGGCTGTGTCCTCTACAAGGAAAAGAACAGTACTTCACTCTCAGAGGCACTTAAAAAACAAACAAGACAAGGCTTGAAGCAAAGAGAAAGAAATCAAGGAGATTTCTGAAAAGGACATGCAATGTGGTTCTGCTGCAGGACAGAGTCACATGGGGACAATGGAGCCTAACAGAAAGCCTCTTCTGACTTACAAGGCCCTGTTACGTAAGAGCTCAATGTATAATAAAGAATCACAAGTTCACAATAAGGGGAAGACTTTAATTATACCAAGGCAGAGTGGAGGGTGTCAATTTAAGCCTAGGCCAGTTCATGGCTTCAGTTAGCTGGGCTGCTGGGACACTGAGCCAGTGGGCACAAGATCACCATCAGGCAGGTCTGACAGACATGCGGGGGGGGGGGGAAAAAAAAAAAAAAGACCTTCCAGCATTTTTG
Source organism: Antrozous pallidus (assembly GCA_027563665.1). Classification (NCBI taxonomy): domain Eukaryota; kingdom Metazoa; phylum Chordata; class Mammalia; order Chiroptera; family Vespertilionidae; genus Antrozous; species Antrozous pallidus. The sequence goes on along the minus strand of CM050512.1, from coordinate 107,721,922 downwards.
CAGCCTCACATGGATTAACAGGAGAGACAATTTAAAATATTATATCAAGCAAAAGAAGAACTGGAAGGAAAAAAGAAGGGGATATTGCTCAAGCCTACATGGGAAGGGCTACTATTTACTTATTTATTATTATTTATTATTTAAAATACTTTTTATTGATTTCAGAGAGGAAGAGAAAAGGGAGAGATAGTCACTGACAGGCTGCTTCCTGCACGCCCCCCACTGGGCTTGGAGCCTGCGACCCTGGCGTGTGCTCAGGCCAGAACCGAACTGGGACTTTAGTACATAGGTCCCTGCTCACCCGCTGAGGCACACCCGTGGGCAAGGGAGGCGGTTACTTTTTAAAGCTGGAAACAAAACCAGCTTCCTAATACAGAGTAACAGACATGACTACATAAGAACAAGCAGAGAAGGGAAGCCAAGATGGCGGCATAGGTAAACACCTAAACTGCTGCCTCGCACAACAATTTCAAAACTGAAACTAAAAGATAAAACGTCTGTCACCCAGAACCACAGGAAAGCTGGCCGAGTGGAAGTTCTGCAACTAGAAGGAAAGAGAAAAGAGCGCTGAAAAGCTGAGGTATGGAGGTGCGTGAACTGGGCTGGCAGTGGGTGACTTTGGGCGCTGCATTTTTCAACCCCAAGAGAAACAAGCTCCTGATTACTCTGAACTCGTTTCTGGGAAGATGCTGGCGACCCAGACTCCTATGGGGAGAAGCTGGACTGTCTGCCATCGGGTTGGAAAGTGAGGGTGGCTCCCTAGGAGAGGTGCGCGCAGCAATCATTGTTCACTGTGCAGGGGTGCGGAACGCGGGGACTTGGAAACACAGAGACGCAGAGAAGGCCGACTGGCAGCCATCGCTGTTTGCCACGCCCTAGCCTAGTGACTCCGAGTCCCCGTCCTGCACAATCTGCAAACCTGAGCTGTGCGCAGCAGCATTTGCATATAAATGGCCTACCCTATCGCAGCTTAATCTAACAAACTGCAGCTCTGGTCAGACAGCTCCAAAACCACCGAACCCCAAGCAAAGAGGAGAAAACTGTAGCTCTCGCTGTAGCTCCTGCTGGGTCTCCTCAGATAGTAGCTGACCTGCACCCATTGGAGAGCCAGAAGCTAGTGTATCTAGAGGTCAGTGTGAGACAACACGAGAATTCAGCTACTCACATCCACAGTGACACATTCTAGAGGCAGACTCAGTGAGCACCAAAGCGTCACTGAAGCAAGTCCTGCCCCATAGGCGTGTCTCCAGGACAGCAGTTCTTCCACTCCATCAACACAGGGAAGCAGCAAAATGCAAAGACAAAGAAACATGTCACGAATGAAAGAAATGGAGGAAAGCAGACTATCAGACATAGAGTTCAGGACCACATTTATAAGGTTACTCAAGAATCTTCTAAAAACTGCTGAGAAATTTGATGAGACCTTCAAGGACCTTAATGAGAATGCCAAGAAAATGGAAAAGGACCATTTAGAAAGGACCAGTCAGAAATTAAGCATACACTGTCTGAAATAAAGAATACACAGAAATTCAATGGTAGATCAAAGGACCCCAAGAATCAAACCAAAGATCTGAAATATGAGGAGACAAAAAATACCCAACCAGAAAAACAAAAAGAAAAAAGAATCCAAAAATATGAAGATAGTGTAAAGCTGGGACAACTTTAAGTGTACCAACATTCGAATTATTGGGGTGCCAGAAGAAGAGAAAGAGCAAAATATTGAAAACCTATTAGAAGAAATAATCACAGAAAATTTTCCCTACCTGGTGAAAGAAATAGACTTACAAGTCCAGGAAGCAGAGAACCCCAAACAAAAGGAATCCAAAGAGGACCACACCAAGACACATCATAATTAAAATGCCAAGGGCAAAAGACAAAGAGAGAATCTTGAAAGCAGCAAGAGAAAAACAATTACCTACAAGGGAGTACCCATATGATTGTCAGCTGATTTGTCAACAGAAACTATGCAGGCCAGACAGGAGTGGCAAGAAATATTCAAAGTGATGGACAGCAAGAATCTACAACCAAGATTACTCTATTACTCTATCCAGCAAAGCTATCATTCAGAATTGAAGGTCAGATAAAGAGCTTCACAGACAAGAAAAGGCAAAAGGAGTTCATCACCACCAAACCAGGATTATATGAAATGCTAAAGGGTATTCTTTAAGAAGAGGAAGAAGAAGAAAAAGGTAAAGATAAAAACTATGAACAACCAAATGACAACAAATACATATATATACCTACCAACAAGTGAATCTAAAAATCAATTGAATGAAAAATCTGATGAACAGAATGGACTGATGAATATAATAGAATCAGGTGCATAGAAAGGGAGTGGACTGACAATTCTCAGGGGGAAGAGGGTGTGAGGAATGTGGGAAGAGATTGGACAAAAACTTTACACCTATGGATGAAGACAATGACGGGGGTTAAGGGCATGGGGTGGGGTGGGGGATTGGGTGGAGGAGAGTTATGGGGGGGGGGGGGGGAACACCTGAAATAATCTGAATAAAGTTTTAAAAAAAAGAGCCTTTAACTACAAAAATAACCAAAATTAACAAGCAAACACAATGGAGGACCTTCAGCAAATACAACATCTGTACTTTACTGAGCATCTACAAAGGGAATGACATAAAAGGCTTAAAACCTAAATGGCTAAGGATACAAATTGGAAATTCTCAAAAGAGAAATTAAGTGACCCCAAAAATTCTCAATAAAAAAGCTGCCCTGGCAGCTTCCTCAGTGGTCAGAACATACCCTCCATCACAGTCAGTGTCTGGACTGCAGGTTCAATCCTGGCCCTGGTCGGGGCCTGTGGAAGGCAACCAACTGATGTGTCTCTTGCATTGATTTTCTGTCTCTCTCTCCTCTTCTCTTCCCTTCCCCTCTCTCTCTAAAAGAGAAAAAATATCCTCAGGTGGGGATTAAAAAATATTTAAAAAATAAAATTAAGACCAAAAATTCTTAATTATAAAAAAGAAACTAAGCGCCACTTTTACGTGTTCTACTGAGATGCACTGTTGTGTAGGCAAGTGCTGAACGGATGCTGTGGAAGGGTGGTCTCACTCAGTACTGGCACAAATAGCCTGAATCAGGAGGACCTGCTGAAAAGGTAATTTGGGAATAATGGCTATCCTAAAGACAAGCAAAGACCAGGAGCAACCACCTTCACACTGTTATTCACACTGTGAATCTGAAGCCACAAGATGGTTCAGCAACAGAACATTTTGGCACCTCACAGACACATGCGAGCTCCTTCCTCGTCCCTGCACAGTGAGGACTCTACTGACAGGCACAAGCCCCTCCAATGCACATGGATATACATCCTCTCTCCCTTTCACAGATGCCTGCCAGCACACAGCCACCTATCTCAGCTTCCCTAACGAAAGGACACAGGAGAGCCACTGGTGTGCCAGATGGTGAAGAGCTGATGATGGGCTCCTGACCGGATCCAGTGGCTGGGGTAGACCTCTGTCCACTCGAGTCCAGGAGGCAGGACTCAGAGGATAGACAGAAATGGTCAGAAGCTTCCTTATTAGCATAAATACCATAGCCTACTCATTCGGTTAATTAACCAATTAGCTTAAACACGCGACTGGTTACCTACTTTGAAAAGTTTACTTAAAGGAATCCTTTTGATTTTTTACTTCAGGTCAATTCCTACTCTCCGGAAGAAAACACCCCTGCCCCCAACCAGGCACCTTTCTCTCTGGCAGTCGGCAGGTCGTCTGCAGATTCAAAGATGAAAGCAGTCCTCAGTGAAAGATATGTCTAACTCTTGGCATACAGTTAGCCTGCACAAGAGGCTTTACCATCAGTGTTTTTCCCTGCCCCCCACCCCATCCTTTCCACTCTCTCTAAAAATCAATGAAAAAAATATCAAGTGAGGATTAACAAAAAAATAAGTCAATTAAAAAAAAACACACAAAATATAAGAAAAACAACAGTCAAAGGACTCAATGGCCAATGTATCTAGATGTTTGCTTTGATAAGAAATCGAATGCAAATTCACTCGAGCCCATTTTTAAAGCATCAAAATGCTCAAGGGTAGAAACACAGGGGAGTTGGAAGGATGTGCTGCATCCTCATCTCGCCATGACCATTAGGCAAATGGGGGTTGTTCACAGGCACTGCAGCTACAAAGCACTGCCTTCTTAAGTGTGCACCCTTTCACTCCACCTGCCACCCCAGGACTCTACCTTTAAAGAAATATTCAGACAAGTGAGACAAACTATGTGCAGAGATGAGTTACAACAGAAAAATCCCTGGAAGACCCCAAACATCTCACCAAGGAGCAGTAGTTATTTAAATCACAGAGGCCTGGCCTGCCTGCTGAGACCCAAATGCACTCACTCCCTGCCCAAGGCTTCTCAGACCCACTTCCAGCTGGACCCTTTGAGGGGCCTCACCGTCGGGCGTGACTGCAGTTTTGGGAGGAGTAAGCTGGTTCGGAGCTTCACAGGCAGCAGTGATGAAGGCTAGGATGCCTGCTTTCTCTGCTCGCCGTGTCTCACATCCCCTGAGTTCTGCTCTGCATTTTAAAAGCGAGTGCTACTTATGCCTATAAATTCTTACCAAGGGTTCCCACTGGCCTGCTTCTCCAATAATAGCCTCTTCTCATCTTCGGAAAACTGTAAGTCCAGTTCGAAAGAATTAGTGTCCAGGTCGTGGATATACTGCTCGATGTTGCTGCCCGCCCTCTGTGGCAGCCCCGTGTCTGAGGCAGACAGGGAGTGGGAGGATGACGACGACGACACCTGCATGCAGCCGAACTGGCTCAGGAGATTGTCGTACTGCAGGGAAGAGAGGAGAGTGAGAACGGCGCCCAGTGGCCCCAGGGTCCAAAGACGCAGACAACACTCTGGCCTACCCTGTGCCAGCAAGCTCACGGCCTGAGGGCCAGAGCCCGGGTGGGCGATGAGCCTCAGAACTGCAGCCCAGTTCTGCTTCTGCTATTAAGTGTGGGCAGCTCTGACTTCTCCTCCAGTGGCGGCTGGCCACTAAACAAGGCAGGGCTGAATCCCTCTTTCTGAGGGGAACATGAGAAGATGTCACCTCAGAGAGCAGCTAACCCTCAGTTTTCATCTCCAGGAAGGGAAACTTCTATAAGTCCCCATGGTGCCCCCACCAGAGGGGGTTAGGCGGCCTTCTGAGAAGAGGGATGGGCACCGTGGTGCAGAGACTCAGTGGCGGGAGTTCAGAGAGCCCTCCTCCTTTAGCCCTGTGGTCCTGTGTCTCTGAGTCTATGGCTGTCACTATATGTTCCAATTTGAGTTCAATTAAAAACAAAGAAACACTCCATTTCATCTCAGCAGAGATTATTAAGCTTGATATAAACAGAGTTGCCTGCTACTCTAGAGAAAACTATGAGCACTGATGACAGAAAACGGAATAACTCACAAATAGGCCAAAAGGCAGGGGCTGTGTGCTCAACTCCTGGGCTGCTGAACGGCCAGAGAGCCCAGCAGAGACCTTGAGAGAAGTGGCCACCCTGGACAGCTAGCCTCTCCAGGGCTAATGAAGAGGAAAAGGAAAGCTGCCACCAGGAACAGGCGAGATGAGAATGCAGCACATCCTTCCAACTCCCCTGTGTTTCTAGAGGGACGACTCCCTCCTGCAGATCCTGCGCCCACCCTCCTGTGTTGCCCCAAGCAGCCTTCACTCACGTGCTCACATAGCTTCAACAGCAGCCTGAGCCCTACCCACTGACTCTCAAGTAGGAGTGACCCTAGTGACACTCCGGGGGCACCTCCTTCTAAAGCCTGGAGCATTCTCCATTTCCTCTCTGAAAACTGCCCCAAGGCCACCTCTGGGCAGTGTCTCAGCTTACAGAGGCTTCCCTTCACTTCCGTGGGTATCTCAACAAGCCTGTTACCACCACCTCCATTTCAGCAACAGGGAAATAAGGTTCAGAATGGCCCCAGGTCACAACCTGAGGGCCAGTGTGGGATTCAAAACCAGACCCGTGTCTTTTCAATGCAGTGACTGCCCTGCTCCCATGGTGGGACTGCTGGCTGACCACCATGACCACTGTTTGCTGGTAAGTCCTATCTTGGGGGTTCCACTGTACTGTTCCCAGGGAAAGCTCCAGATGCTCTATCTCTGCACTCCATTCTTCTCCCCTCAGCAGCACCTAGTACAGAAGAGCAGCACAAACACCGAACCTAGAAAGGACATGTGACAGGAAGTGACGGTGGGCTGGCGGGGAGGTGCTGGCCAATGCACAGTGAGGAAACACCCGACTGTGCTAACACTGAACTTCTCTCCGGGGCCCCCTGGAGTCCAGACATGAGCATCACCATCAGCCACCAGCATATGGGGTTAGGAACCCAGATGAGACCAGGGTGCCTGCTCTCTTCATTCCCTGAATAAAGATAGTTTCTGCTCCTCTCATTCACAGGGAAGTCCCCTTCTTGCTGAAAAGGACTAGACTCTCCTGGAGCCTCATGGGTAGTGAGATTGTTCCCTGTGACACAGTGTCTACTTTGCAGTAAGCGAGTATCTCCTTGAGCAGGTTTTCTCTGTATCTGATACTTTTCCAGGTCAAAGTCTTTTTCAAGATTCACTAAACTGTCCAGTTGTGAAGTGCGGTATAGTGAGCTCAGGCCAAATACTTTCCAAGGTTTTCAAAACACACAGCCTTCAAAGGTGAGGATGAGCCACATAACAAAAAGTAAGTTGTTAAGCTGTAGAGCCAGTTTGAGATGGCAACATTTGAGTACCAAGAAGCCAGAGCTCTCGACACGGTGAAGGCAATAAAACAGCAGACAGAAGGCCTGAAAAAGACACTCAAGCGTGTGTATACGCATACACAAACACGCACATGGACATACGCACATGGACATACGCACACAGGTTACAGGAAGCTGAACTCTCCAGGCACTGAGATCTCAGACAACTGCGCCCTCCAGCAGAGCTTGGCCAACCAAACATGCTGCTTCCCTGGACACCCCTGCCCAAGGCACTGGAGACACTAACATACTCCTACTGGCTGTGCCTGAGGAACAACAGGGCCAGGGGAGGAAGTCCTGGGGATGAGCCTTCTGCAGTCTGCAAACACGGAGGTCTGCAATGGGGAAGCAGGTCAGGCTCCCTTCAAGTCTGGGCACAAAGGATATTTCAGGATAAGCAAAGGGGGGTGTGTTGCTTAAAACTATAAGCAGGAGACAAGGAACTCTTGATCTTCGAGAGGTGATACCAGTAATAATTTTAATTTTAATAATTAAAAAAAATTGGCTCTGGATGACTCTTAAAGTCTAGAATTCCCACATCAACTAAAGTGGAACTCTACACAAAACTGGTTAGAATAAGCTACAGTGACAGAACTCAAGCCAGAAAAATGGGTTATTCTACGTAATAAAGAGGGAATATGCTAATTGACAGTCACATGCTCACAAAGATGGTGGCGCCCACAGCCAATGAGGAGGAAATATGCTAATTAACACACCCCTCAAAGATGGCAGCACTCACAGCCACAAGATGGGAATGCCCAGTCCCCTCAGCCCTGCTAGGGCAGCAAGTGCACGCCCACGCCCACCCCCAGGCAGATCCAGCCACTCTGTGTGTCTGCCTCCTGAGTCCCCCAGTTCCCTCATCCCCCTAGGGCTGGCCCAGAGTGCAGGCAAGCCTTGGATGGTGGCTGTCCAGCCAACGCCCGAGGTACAGGCAAGCCTCAGATAGTGGTTGCCCAGCTGACACCCACGGTGCAGGCAAGCCGCCAATGGCGGCTGCCCCAAGGCACAGGCAAGCCTCAAATGGCAGCTACCCAGCCACCCAGGGCCATCCAAGGCCCAGGTAACCAGGGCTGGCAGAGGCTTGCACTGCCGGCAGTGGCGGCAGCAGCAGAGGTGTGATGGGGGTGTCGTCTTCCCCTGATCGCCGGGACACCTCCCACCCCTAAGAGCTCCTGGACTGAGGGAAGGGGCAGGCCGGGCTGAGGGATCCCCCTGCAGTGCATGCACCGGGCCTCTATTCAATGATAATAAAAAAACACTTGAAGGTGAATGGTGGTGCACTGCAGGTCCTTGCACTCCCTCTGTCCAATTCCACATGCTTCCATAAGAAAAATTTAAAGAACAAAGTGCATTTACACTTACATCTGAGTTCAAGCTGGTGACTAGTTTCCCACACATGCCAGGTGCTACACCCCTTGGGGTTGTATCACAGTCCCCGTTTTTACCAGGAACTAAAAGCTGACACTGACCAATGTCCATCCTCAATGACACTTCCCAAAAAGTTCAAAGCAGCAGCACCCCAGGTTTCTCTTGGAAAGATCAGAAGCATTCCAAATGTTTTCAGACGTGTGATTATAAAGATAGCAGCCAAGAGCATAAGGAAGATGTCCCCCAGGAGACTCAGCACCAGGAGCCCCAGGGAAAAAATGGAGAGTGCTATTCCTACTAGCTCCAGACTCCCCCACCAACATCTGCCTCTGGTAATCCCTATGAGTAAAAATTATCTAGAAAAAATGAGAAAAAGGGACTTGACCTCCCCAGGGCCTGGTGACCTTCACTCGGGGCAGACTCATGGACAAAAGCCACTTCAGACTCAGTCTCGGTGAGACTCAGACTTGGACCGCAAAGTGTCCGGATCTCTGCTGGCTTCCCCGGGAGCCCTTCATCCCAGGAATCAGAGTTCCGTGGTCGATGGGCACAAACTTCCTAAGCACAGAGGGACCATTTTCACAAAGTATGACAAGCAGAATTCATCTCTGCCTGGGTTGTTCCTGACACACAAGAGCCAGCTTACGTTTCCATAGCAGTCTTCATCATCTTCCGACATGGCTGGTAAGTAAGCGGTGAGTTTCGGAGGTGTCTGATGATGCAAATTCTCCCACGTAATGGACTCAAAGAATGAATGAGCTTTCAGAGGGCCATATCCTTCCATTTCTTCACAGCCTAATCGCTTTGTGGCATCTAAAACCTTAAATAAATGTCAAGACATGTTGGTGTTAGGATTAACAAATAACTCTGACAAAAGTTCTTTTTGAGTAGTTCCTTTAACTTCCTAGGACCCTCCTAGAAATAGAAAGTGCCTGCGGCCCATCCTACCTGATCCTACCATGGGTCAGGGATAGACTGAGTCACCTTCTGAGCTTCCTTTTACTTCTCTCAAGTTTCTGTTCCTTTCCCTCTCACAAATGAAAAGAAATCACAACTCAAAATTTAATGAAAGCAGCAAGCATTATTTTAAAATATACAGTTGAAAATTCTAAAAAGAGGAAAAAAATGAATTTACTGGTTTTAATAACAAAGAGAACAAAGAATCTATCTGGATGGTAAGCTATCAGATGGGGGGCAAAGAGACTGTGTCTCCCACCAGCACTGATTTCACAGGGCCCCCAGCTGTCTCCTCAGGATATGGCTGTGTTCCTACATCCCCAGACTCACAGAGGACCAAGCACACCCTCCCACTGAGGGGACCGACACAGAAGGGACAGGCAAGAAGAGAGGCAGACTATAGCCTTCTCAAACTGACGAGGCAGGACTGATCCTGCTTCCCCATGATCAAGGGACAGTCTAGAGCCAAAGTACTCCAGGGGCAGGGACAGTATAATTTCTAGAAGGTAGGCTATAAAATGGCTGCAGAGTAGGTAGAAGCTATACTCACCTGCACCCAGCCCCAAACCATAGCTATATTACTAGTATACAGCAATCAACCCGGATAACCAACTGAGGGCTGATCTGACATATTATAACCACAGACTGACGGAAGCCACAGAGAGACTGGTAAGAAGGGCAGAGATGTGGAAAGGGCTGGCCCCAGCACCCAGGTGCGTTGGCAACTGAGAAGCTGGAGGAGTATCACGGAGTCAAAATGTCCTCCTTCCGGTAGCATGGGGTCCCAACCCCACAGAGGGATCTCCAACTCAGAGCAGGAGAGATGGGAACGTCTGGTGGTGAAAATCACATTGGTTTCTGTCTGTCCTGCCACCTTCTCAGAGACAAGCAGTCCTATCGTGACAGCACGAGCCTGAGTGCACTGCACAGTCTCCAACTGCTGGCAAAGCCACTGCTGTACTCAGGTCCTGTGGAGGGGTCTGCTAGTTGCATCCATCATGACATTTGGAGCCCTATTTTTTGAGGTTTTGGCAGAGACTCAGACAGTGCCTAAACTGTGTGGCTTCGGAAAGAAGGCTGGTCTCCCCCACCTCAAGCCTGCAGCCAGTGCACCTACGCCCCCCATGCTGACTCACTTGGCAGGCCCTGTCCTGCTGAGTTTAGCAGTGCAGGGGTACTAGAGTGCCTTGCAGAGCTGGGACTTTCAGACCATGTCTTCCAAGGAAATTTTTGTCTAGGAACCAGATAGACAGATGCTGGGGTATGTGTGGCTACATTGCAGGGTGGGGGAGGGGGACACTCCCATCTCTCCAGCAAGTTCAGCCCCTGTTACCCCAGGAATAAGTACCCACCCACCTCCCACAAGCTTGAAGGAACCATCTCCAACAGGAGACTGTTTGGATCAGTCTTGAAAATTCCTAAATACCCTGCCCTGCTAGGCTCAGTTCCATGGATGGAAGGAAGATTGGCTCAGGCCTGAGACATTCAAAGTGTGAGTCCCTTGGACACTATTATCTGGGACCAAGACAAAGTGCTTAGTCCCCTCCTTAGGTGTCGGCTGGCATCTTTTAATCTGTCCCCTAAGCCCAGGGCAGCTGAGCTTGCTCCTGCAAAGGAGATGATGGGCTACACCCAACCTAAACCCGCAGCAAGCCCTTCCATGAGGAACTATAATTGGAGACTCTGGCAGAAACTGAGTGGTTTGACTCTGGAGGAGGGGCCACTTTCCCCTCAGTGAGTCCCTGACTGTGTGATTCCCAAGTAAGGGACCCACTAGCCCTATACTTCTGATCCCAGTTGCCCTGCCCTACCTACTGAGCTTGAAATCTATGCAAGAGGCTGTGGTTCATGGCCAGCCTGGGCCCACTCTACAGTCTCTCTTCAGAAGGCTGTGGAGGAAGACCAAGCAACCTCAGGGAGCCTCAGTCCTTTTAGAGATCTGCCTCCAGATATAAGCTGGAAGAAGCTGACCCTTATACACAGATTGGCCACTCCCACATACACCAGGTCCAGTAGATACAGCCACAAACAGTGAATAGCATGGTAGTTTCAGACAGGTAGCCAAGGCTACCTCTGACATTGCCCTGTACCTGAACCCTGCCCAAATAGAGCCAGAATCAATACAACCAGTGTTGGGCTTCAGGTCACACCAGAGCTCAACCCAACTGGCCACATAGCTGCACACACAAAAAGGGATTCCAGCAGGCACCAGAGCATGCTGGAAACAACTCTGCCTTGGGGGCAGCCCTTGCACATCATCTCATATGTGGGGTGGTCAATGTTTACTCTTACAGTCAGTCAGCCTGAAGTGTTAACTCCGCACATGAAAGGGCCAACAGCACTCAAGACTCAACTACAATATGAGGGCACACATAACTCACAAGAAACATTCCTGGAGCACAGAGCTCAGGTGATCTGGAAGATTGTGCCATTGACCCCAACAAGGCCCTTCATCATAAAGCCATCATAACAAGTTTGGGAGTTATAGCAGATCTACCTAATAAACAGAGACAAATGGGGAGGCAGAGAAAAATGCCCCAAACAAAACAACAAGAGAAATTCCAAAGGAAAGAATTAAATGAAATGGAAGCAACCAAAATATCAGATTCAGAGTTTAAAACAATGGTTATAAGGATGTTCAAGGACTTCAGGGGAAGGATAGATGATCTCAAGTGAGAGCTTAACAAATAGTAAGGCCCTGACTTGGTAGCTTAGTTGGTTAAAGCATTGTCCCTATACACCAAGGATGTGGGTTCAATCCCCGGTCTGGGTATATAGAAGAATCAACCAATGAATGTATAAACAAGTGGAACAATAAATTGAGGCTTTCTCTCTCTCTCCTCAACCCTTAAAAATAAGTAAAAGAAAATATTTAAAAACAAAACCCACAGAGATACTAAGCATTTAAAAAGGACATAGAGCTGAGACCGGTTTGGCTCAGTGGATAGAGCGTCAGACTGCGGACTGAAGGGTCCCAGGTTCGATTCCGGTCAAGGGCATGTACCTTGGCTGTGGGCACATCCCCGGTAGGGGGCGTGCAGGGGGCGGCTGATGGATGTCTCTCTCTCATTGATGTTTCTGACTTTCTATCCCTCTCCCTTCCGCTCTGTAAAAAATCAATAAAATATTTTTAAAAAAAGGACATAGAAACCATAAAAAATTTTCAGAAATGAAAACAATCAAACCTTGGTTCTCAAACATCTCCTATCTTGAAAAAAATGTCTAGGTTGTTGAACAACACTTTCATACTGATATATCATAATGATAAAAAGTGTCTCTCAGGCCACAAACATAGGAGAGAATGCAAGTCAATTTACTGCTAAACCTTGTGTTATCAACATCTCAGGAAATTGTGCTGTGAAAATTTGTGTGTGTGTGTATGTGTTTGCTTTTGTTTCTGGTGAAATGGACAATTAGCACAAATTTAAAATACAAAGAGGCCCCCATGAGTGCTAATGTTACCAAGAGTATGAAAAAAACAATGATCACAGGCCACTGAAGAGATAGAAAAACTATTGTTGATTTAGATAAACGAAAAGCAGTTAGCCAGTGACAACATTTTGGAGGCAATGACATAGGAAAAAGCAAAAATGCCTCATGCTGACTTCCTGAAAGACACCCCTAGAACGTGTGCTGAAAGTGATTCCTTTAAGGCTAGAAGGAATGGTTTGAAAAATTTAATGAAAGAAATATTTGTTTATAGATTAAACAGTACATTAGCCATGTACTGTATATATAAAAGGTTAAAGCAGGGAATCATTGGGGGTGTAGAATGAATTAATCCAATTTATATTTCACTTGTGGTGAAAAAATGATTCAGTTTTCAAACAAATTGCTACTCAGAGACCCTTCTGGAACCAATTAAGTTTGGTAATCAAGGTTCTACTGTACACTAGAAGGAACCACAGCAGGTTAAATGAAGCAGAGGATCAAACAGTGACTCAGAGGAATTTAGAGAACAAGAAAACATAGTAAGCACCCAAGCATAGCATCTAAAAGAAAAGAGAATTCTAAAAACTGAGGAAAGTCTATGGGACCTCTGGAACACCATCAAGCATAACAACATCCACATCATAGGGAAAGGAAGAAGAAAGAAGAAGGAGGAGGGGGGGGGAGAAGAAGAAGAAGGAAGAAGGAAGAAGGAAGAAGGAAGAAGAAGAAGAAGAAGAAGAAGAAGAAGAAGAAGAAGAGGAAGAAGAGCAGCAGGAGGAGGAAAGGATAAGAAAATATGTTTGAAGAAATAATGGCTGAAAACTTCCCCAATCAAGATGAACCCAAAGAGGCCCACACCAAGACACATAATTAAAATGGCAAAGATTAAAGACAGATATTTTTTTGTTGATGTTGTTAATCCTTACCTGAGGATATTTTCCCATTCATTCATTCATTCATGTTTTAAATATATTTTTATCGATTTCAGAGGGAAAGGGAAAGGGAAAGGGAAAGATAGAAATATCAGTGTCGAGAATCACTGATCGGCTGCCTCCTGAATGCCCCCTACTGGGGATCAAGCCAGGCATGTGTCCTCAATCAGAATCGAACCTGGGACTCTTCAGTCTGCAGGCTTATGCTCTATCCACTGAGCCAAACTGGCTAGGGCTAGAGATAATCTTAAAGGCAGCAAGAGAGAGACAGTTACCTATAAAGGAGTTCCTATAGGATGTCAGCTGATTTCTTAAGAAACACTTCAAGCCAGAAGGGACTGGTACAAAGTATTCAATGTAATGAAAAGCAAGGACCTGAAACCAACACTACTCTATCCAGCAAGGCTATCATTTAAAATTAAAGGCAAAATAAAGAGCTTCTCATACAAAAAAAAAAAAAAAAAGGCTAAAGGAGTTCATTACTACCAAACCAGTATTGCAAGAAATGTTAAAGGGAGTGCTTTAAGAAGAAAAAAATAGCAAAAAATGAAAAGAACATAGGTATAAAGAATAAAATGGCAATAAGTAATTATCAATAATAACCTTAAATGTAAACTGATTAAATGCTCCAATCAAAACCAGAGGGCAGCTGAATGGATAAGAAAGCGTGATCCATACAAATGCTGACGATAAGAGACCCACCTCAGAACAAAAGATACAAAGAGCCCCTTGCCGGGCAGTTCAGTTACCTGATAATGCCAAAGTTGTGGGTTTGATCTCCAGTCGGGCACATGTAAGAGCCAACCAATGAGTGCATAAATAAGTGGAACAACAAATCAATGTTTCTCTCTTTCTCTAAATTAAAAAAAGATACACACAGACTGGGAAGGTGAAGGGATGGAAAAAAATAAAAAAGCTGGGGCAGCAATACTTATATCTGATAAAACAGATTTCAAAACAAAGGCCATAACAAGAGACAAAGAAAGTCACTACATAATACTAAAGGGATCAATCCAACAAGAGGATATAACCCTTTCAAACGTACATGCACCCAACATAGGAGCATCTAAATAACGAAAATCTCGGTAGACATTAAGGGGGAGTGACTAATATGGTCATAGAAGATTTCAATAATCTACTGTCACCAATGGATCTTCCAGACAAAAAAAATCAACGCAACAACAACCCTAAATGACAGAATGAATTAGATGGACTTAATTGATATTTATAGACTATTTCATCCCAAAACAGCAGACTATACATTCTTTTCAAGTGCATGTGGAACATCCTCAAAGACAGATCACATGTTAGGATACAAAATAAATCTTCATAAATTTAAGAGGACTGAAATCATATCAAGCATTGTCTCTGACCAAAATGATATGAAACTAAAAATTAACTACAAAAAAAAAACCAACACACACACACACACACACAGAGAAAAACATTCAACTATATGGAGGCTAAAACAGCATGTTAGTAAACAATGACTGGGCTAACAATCAGATTAAGGAGAAATAAAAACATTAACTGGAAACAAATGAAAATGAACACACAACAGCCCAAAACATGGGACAAAGCAAAAGTAGTTCTATGAGGGAAGTTCACAGCATTACTGGCCTACCTCAAGAAAAATCTCAATCAACCTAACCATTTCCCTAAAAACATTGGAAAAAGAACAACAAACAAAACCCAGAATAAATGGAAGGAAATAATCAAGATCAGAGCATAAATAAACGACATAGAAACTTAAAAAATAACAACAATGAAACTGGCTCTTTGAAAAGATAAATAAGATTGATGAACTTTTAATCAGAGTCATCAAGAAAAAAAGAGGACCCAAATAAGTAAAATCAGAAATAAAGAGGCGTAGTAATGACTGACATCACAGAAATACAAAGGATTGTAAGAAAAAGACTATGAACAACTACATGCCAACAAATTGGACAACCTGGGTAAAATAGATACATTCCTAGAAACATACAATCTTCCAAAACTGATTCAAGAAGAATCAGAAAACCTAGAATATAAAGATTACAACTAATGAAATTGAAGCAGTAATTAAAAAACTAGCAAACTTCCGGACCAGATGGCTTCACAGGCAAATTTTACCAAATATTCAGAAGAATGCATACCTATACTCCAGCTGTTCAAATAAATTCAAGAAGACTTCCAAGCACTTTTTTTATGAGGCCAGCACTACCCTAATTCCAAAACCAGGCAAAGATACTACACAAAGAAAGAGAAGTATAGGCCAATATCCCTGATGAACATAGATGCAAAAATTCTCAATAATGTATTAGCTAACTGCCTAGTTGGTAGCTAGTGGTTGAGCAATGACCTATGAACCAGGAGGTCACGGTTCAATTCCTGGTCAGGGCAGGGGATATGCCTGGGTTGTGGACTTGATCCCCAGTGGGGAGCATACAAGAGGCAGCTGATCAATGATTCTCTCTCTCATTAATGTTTCTATTTCTCTCTCTCCCTCTCCCTTCCTCTTTGAAATCAATAAAGAAAATATATTTTTTTAAGTTTGCATTATTTTAAGTTAGCACACTGATCCAGTAATACATTAAAAAGATCATATACATCATGGCCAAGTGGGGTTTATTCTGGGGATGCAAGGTTGGTATAATATTCTCAAATCAATAAATGTGATACACCACATAAACAAAATGAAGGATAAAAATCACATGATCATATGAATAGATGCAGAAAAAGCGTGATAAAATCCTGCACCCTTAAGGCAAGAAAACAAAAACCAATCCCCCCTCACATACAAACATCCCCCTTCACACAAAAGAAACACAAACCAAAATATAAAATGTACCACCCATTTATGATAGCACCATGACATCAGTACTATGGGAATAGAGGGGTCATACCTCAACATAATAAAGGTCATATACAACAAACCTACAGCCAACATCACACTCAGTGGGCAGAAACTAAAAGTACTTCCCTTAGATCAGGAACAAGACTAGAATGTCTGCTTTCACCACTCTTATCCAACACAGTACTGGAAGTCCTAGCCATAGCAATTAGACAAGAGGAAGAAATCAAAGGCATCCGAAGGAGTAAGTACAATTGTCATTATCCTCAGATGGCATGATATCGTACATAGAAAACCCTAATAATGCCACCAAAAATTACTAGAATAAATGAATTTAACAACGTGGCAGGATACAAAATTAATATTCAGAAATCAGTGGCATTTTTATATTCCAATAATGGACTATCAATAAGAGAAATTAAGAAAACAATCCCATTTACTATTGCAACAACAACAACAAAAGGTTCCTAGGAATAAATTTAACCAAGAAGGTAAAAGACCTGTACTCAGAAAATTACAGAACATTGAAGAAAGAAACTGAGGAAGATACAAATAATTAGAAGTATATATTATGTTTCATGGATTGGGAGAATATAATTAAAATGTCCATACTATCAAAGTAATCTATAGATTCAATGCTATTCCTATTAAAATACCAAAATAACCAAAGTGTGGCTTATTGGTTAGAGAGTGGGACGGGCACCTACAGGTTTCAGGTTCAATTCCCAGTAAAGAGCATGTACCTAGGTTGCAGGTTTGATTCCCGGCTCTGGCCAGGATGCGTGCAAGAGACAACCAACTGAAGTGTCTCTCTCACAAAGATGTTTCTTTCTCCCCTCGAGCCCCCCCCACCAATGGAAAAATCATCAATGGAAAAATTATCCTCAGGTAAGGATTAACAACAACAAAAAATACCAACAGCATATTTCATAGATCCAGAACAAATATTCCAAAAAATTTATACGGAATCAAAAAGGACTCCAAATAACCTCAACAATATTGAGAAAGAAGATCAAAGTTGGAGTTATCACAATACCTGATATCAAACTATAACAAGGCCTGGTAATCGAAACATCCCGGTACTAGTATAAGCTCAGGCATATAGATCAATGAAACAGAAAAAAGAGCCCAGAAATAAACCCACACCTTTATGGTCTATTAATATTTGACAAAGGAGGTAAGAACACATAATGGAATAAAGATAGTTTCTTCAATAAATGGTGTTGGGAAAATAGAACAGGTACATGCAAAAAGAAAAGAAACTAGACCCGCCGAAACCGGTTTAGCTCAGTGGATAGAGCGTCAGCCTGCGAACTGAAGGGTCCCAGGTTCGATTCCCGTCAAGGGCATGTACCTTGGCTGCGGGCACATCCCCAGTAGGTGAGCAAGAGGCAGCTGATCGATGTTTCTCTCTCATCAATGTTTCTGACTTTCTATTCCTCTCCCTTCCTCTCTGTAAAAAATCAATAAAATATATTTTTAAAAAAAGAAAAGAAACTAGACCACCAACTTACACCATATACAAGAATAAACTCAAAATGGATAGAAGACTTAACTGTAAGTTGCAAAACCATAAAAACTCTAGAAGAAAATATAGCCAGTAAAATCTCAGACATCTTTTGTAGTAATACTTTTTCCCAATATATCTCTCAGGGCAAGGAAAACAAAAGAAAAATAAACAAATGGGACTATATAAAACTAAAATGCTTTTTTGCACAGCAAAAAAAATCTATCAACAAAATGAAAAAGGAATCCAATGTATGGGACAATATATTTGCCAATGATACATATGGTAAGGAAATAATTTCCAAAATATATAAAGAAAGCACACAATTCAATACCAGAGGACAAAAAATCCAATTAAAAAGTGAGCAAAGGCTCTAGCAGGTGTGGTTCAGTGGGCAGAGTGTCTGCCTGTGGACTGAAGTGTCCCGGGTTTGATTCCGGTCAAGGGCACATGCCTGGGTTCTCTCTCAATCCCCAGTGGGGAGTATGTAGGAGGTAACTGATCAATGGTTCTCTCTCATCAATTGTCTCTATCTCTTTCTCCCTCTCCCTCTGAAATAAAAAAAACACAACAACAACAACAACAAAAAAAACGGGCAAAGGACTTAATAGACACTTTTCCCAAGAGGACATGCAGATGGCTAATAGATATTAGAAAAATTATCAGCAAATTAAAACCACAATGAGATATTACCTCCCTCCTGCCAGAATGGCTATCATCAATAAATCAACAAACAACCAATGCTGGTGAGGTTGTGGAGAAAAGGGAACCCTTGTGCACTGTTGGTGGGAATGCATACTGGTGTGGCCATTGTGAAAAACAGTATGGAGTTTCCTAAAAAAATTTAAAAAAACAACCTATATAATAAAGAGATGATATGCAAATTAACCCTATGACCAGGACAGCAGGGGAGTTAGTGAGGGACCACTAAACGGCTGAACAAGCAGGCTGTGTGGAGCAACCAGGCCAGCAGGGAGGCTGTGAGGGGCGACCAGGCCAGGGGAATGGGGGGGGCAGTTAGGGGCAACCAGGTTGGCAGGGAGGGGGCAGTTGTGAGTGACCTGGCCGGCAGTGGGGGGCAGTTAGGGGCGACTAGGCCAGCACACAGAGGCAGTTAGGGGCAACCAGGCTGGCTGGGGGGTGGGGGGGGCAGTTAGGGGCGACTAGGTAGGCAGGTGAGTGATTAGTAGGAGCTAGGGGTTCAGGATTGTGAGAGGAATGTCCAACTGCTGGTTTAGGCCCGATCCCTGGGATCAGGTCTAAACTGGCAATTGGACATCCTCTAAGGGGTCCCAGATTGGAGAGGGTACAGGCTGGGCTGAAGGGGGACACTCCCCCCTCCACCCCCGTGCACAAATTTCATGCACTGGGCCTCTAGTTTGACTCAGTGGATAAAGCATCGGCCTGAAGACCAAAGGGTCATGGGTTCCATTCTGGTCGAGGGCACATGCCCAGTTGCAGGCTCGATCCCCAGAAGGGGGCATACAGGAGGCAGCCAATCAATGATTCTCTCTCATAGATTTTTATTAAATACTAGAGGCCTGGTGCACGAAAGTTGTGCATGGGGGGCGCGGGGGATGTCCCTCAGCCCAGTCTGCACCCTCTTCAATCTGGGACCCCTCAAGGGATGTCCGTCTGCCCCTTTAGGCCCGATTCTACCGGGATCAGGCCTAAATGGGCAGTCGGACATCTTTCTCACAACCCAGGACTGCTGGCTCCAAACTGCTCATCTGCCTGCCTCTCTGATTGCCCTTAACCGCTTCTGCCTGCCAGCCTGATCACCCCCTAAACACTACCCTGTCAGCCTAATTGATGTCTAACTGCTCCCCTGCCAGCCTGTTTGCCCCCAACTTCCCTCCTCTGCTTTGCTGGTCACCCCTAACTTCCCTCCCCTGCAGGCCTGATCGCCCCCAATGGCCCTCCCTTGCAGGCCTGATCCCTCCCAACGGCCCTCCCTTGCAGGCCTGATCCCTCCCAACTGCCCTCCCATGCTGGCCTGATCGCCCACAACTGCCCTTCCTTGCAGGCCAGGAACCTCCCAATGGTCCTCCCCTGCTGGCCATCTTGTGTTCACATGGGGACAAGATCTTTGACCACATGGGGGCTGCCCTCTTGTGTGTTGGAGTGGTCAATTTGCATATACTCTTTTATTAGATAGGATAGAGGCTTGGTGCATGGGTGGGGGCCAGCTGGTTTGCCCTGAAGGGTGTCCTGGATCAGGGTGGGGTGTGGGACGGCCTGGGTGAGGGGCCTGTGGTGGTTTGCAGGCTGGCCACACACCCGCAGTAACCAAGCAGAGGCCCTGGGATCTGGGATTAATTTATGTTCTACAATTGAAACTTTGTAGCCTAGAGCAGAGCCAAGCCTTCTGCTTGCTCCATGGTGAGAGCCATTTCTGTTTGAAACTTTGTAGCCTAGACTGGAAGCCTAGGCGGTGCTAGGGCTGTAGAAGCTCAGCTTCCTCCATCGCCCCAGCAACCCTAGCTCTCTGAGCCCCATGGCTGCCGCCATTTCTGTTGGGATTATGTATCTTTTATAACTGAAACTTTGCAGCATTGAGTGGAGGCCTAGGGTGGCAACAGCAGGCGGAAAGCTTGGCTTCCTCCGTTGCCAGGAAAACCCAAGCCTCCCTCCTGTTCTCAGTGGTGGCAGCCATCTTGGTTGGGGTTTATTTGCATAATTTGCTTCTAATCGGATGATGGACATGGCTTGACTAGAGGTACAGTCAATTTGCATATTAATCTTTATTAGATAGGATTAGTGGCCCAGCGCACGAATTTGTGCATATTGAAAGGAAATTAAAATATTTTAATATCGCTATTCACTTTTTCTCTATAATAGAAGTGTCAACCAAATTTATGATTGACAATGACAGATGGAAACACATGCATGTGATTGGCTACAGCACACCCACAAGTCAACTTAACCTTATAGAATAAATTTGCTTAATTAGACCTGCTTTCTGATTTAGCTAAACTTTTTCCAGTCCAGTGAAGCACCCCAACTTCTCCTTTAAGTAATTGTCAGCAACACAGCAGTAATATCAACACAAAGCAGATTATTACTGTAGATCATAAAAGGAGAACAAAAGATAACATTTTAAATGCAGCAGTTTGACTATATTCTGCACAGTGAGAAAACCTGAAATCATTTTCAAGGTCCACCATTTCTGACTTCTTTTTAGTCAGGTCAAGTTTCGAAATCTCCGTTTCCCAGCAAATGTAAGGAAACTAGGATTCCACTGAGTCTCTTATTTACCTACTCCAGGACTACTGTGAGGATCAAATGAGATCAGGCATGGAAAACACTTCACAGATATTTGGTTAAAGCATGAAATGTTTGCACCTGGCTATAAAGCAAGTTGTTCCTGGGCTGAAGAAACTGCAAGCAGGCTAATTATTGATAGGGAGAGGAAGCCGGGCGTTGCTATGTGACATCATTACTCGGTGCCCTCAGCCACCGTTTCAGGGCTGGGCTAGCGCCTCGGGATCTCGGCAGCATAGGCTGTGATTTGGTGGGCTGTCACTCCAGGCTGGTGATAAGGCCTGTGTTCCACTTGGGGGAAGCCAAGTGTCGCTTTGTGTGCGCCAGGTCCTGGAAGCTGTTTCTCTGTAAACGGCCAGTGTGCGTCACGGCAGCTTTTGCATAGAGCATCTGCCCCCTGGTGGTCAGAGTGCATCATAGCGACTGGTTGGACACTTAGCATATTAGCCTTTTATATAGAGAGAAGATTATGTATATAGATAGGTGTCTCCACATTCAGAGGGACTGGTTGGCTACCAGATCATCTTATAAGAAGAAAATGCAAAATATTTACCAAAAGTTTTTCCACAAGGTCTCTTGCCTTAGGAAAGAATTTTTCAGGAAAGTCATATTCCAACTTAATGATCTTCTGAAATATAAGATATTCGTTTCTGTAAAATAAGAGAAACCATCATTCTGGGTAGGGTCACACAAATCCCAGAAGCAAGCTGTACCTTTCCTGGGACAGTGTCTCCTCTCCCCACAGAGCCACTGTATTCATTAAAGCGTCACTGTAAAAGTCCTCCCACCTTGGTTCAGCCTCCTCCCACTCCTCTGGCTGCTTCAACTGGCACAGGTATGTAGGTGGAGGGTGGGTAGAAGGTGGAGGGTAGAGGGTAGGACCAGGGGGTGTCTCTTACCCGGCTCGGAATGGTGGGAGTCCTGCCACAAGCTGGTATATTATACATCCAAGGGCCCAAAGGTCTGAACTATGAGGGGAAAAACAAAGAATGACATTTGTAAAATTTCAGTGACATGCAGAGGTCCTTCCGTTCCCTCTATCCAAACCACTCCATTTCAGCTGCCTATTTACTGCACTCCTTTAAAACCAGGTCAGTGTGAAGGTGGGAACCTACTTCAGGCCCTTTTCAAAGGGGCCTCCCTGGGAACTTGGGCTCAGAGTATCCTACACACACCTTTTCCCAGTGTCAGCGGTTAGTGGGGTGCTGAGGAGGCTGCTAAGAGATTCTCTCATTAACTCATTGTTTACCCCCAGGACAGAGACACAAGCTCACATATACCAAGAAACCAAATTAGACAATCTATAGGATGTGCACACACCAAGCTTTCTCTTCCCCTTCTTGGACTCACATTGCAAGCCCTGCTCCTTCTTTTTACAGATTTTAATTATGTTTCAAAAGAACACACTACGGCTCTAACTTGCCCTACTTCAGTGGCCAGCCAAATAGCAGCAGTAACGATTGAAATTTCTTTGGAGAGCCAAATTTTTTAAACTTAAAGTTCTTCTAATGCCACTTCTTCAAAATAGACTCGCCCAGGCTGTGGTATTTTGTGGAAGAGCCACACTCAAGGGGCCAAAGAGCCGCATGTGGCTCGCCAGCCGCAGTTTGCCAACTACAGCCCTAAGTCATTTCCAGAACAAGCTGGCAGGGACATGGGGGGAGGGGGCTCTCCTTGCCCTGGATGCCACCCCCTTTCCCACCTGCTCTGGTCTGTTCTCTGTCCCCTCAGTGCCGACTCAGCGCTCACAGCTGACATCTACTTTGCATATTTAATTTCCTCTGTAAGTGTTGCATTCTATTCCCAGCTCAGCCCTAAGAAATCATCAAGATGCTCCTCGACCTGCACTGCCAACTGCCTCTACCTACTCCCACCTCCATCCCAGCCCTATCTGTCTACAGGACTCAGAGGTGACTGGATGTAGTCAGTTTCTGGAAGAGGCAACAGCCTGTTATCTGGAAAATGAATTCAAAGGGCACGGCTGGAGACAGCAGGCCAACTGCAGTGCAGGGCCTTGGCGAGGACTCTGTCTGACCAGCACCAGGAGAGATGAGGAAGCTCTTGATTTGGAATAGAAACGCAACAGGTCATAAATCTGAGTTACAACACAAAGATGGAGTGAAGGGCATTTAAAAAATGAAATCTACATTCTAGCTGGTTTGGTTCAGTGGGTAGAGCATCAGACTGAAGGGTCCTGGGTTTGATACCTCGGTTATAAGCTCAATTCCCAGCCCTGGTTGGGGCACATGCAGGAGACAACAAATCAATGTGTCTTTCTCATATCTCTATTTCTCTCTGTGTGTCTTCCCCTCCCTTCCACTCTCTCTAAAAATCAATAGAAAAATATTCTTGGGTGAGGATTAACAAAAAAAAATAAACATCTACATTCTACCCAGTAACTAGTTTTTATACTTGATTTTCTCTATTGTTTAGTCTAGTTAAAATAGGAAGCTACATAAGAAAAACCCCTACATAAACTGGTGAATATAACAGAATCACGGACATAGAGAGGGAATTGGACTGACGATTCTTGGGGAGAAAAGGGGTGTGGGAAGTGCAGCAAGAGACTGGACAAAAATCATACAACTATGGGAGAGGACAGTGGGGGGGAGATGAGGGCGGAGGGTGGGATGGGTACCGGGTGGAGGGGAGCTATAGGGGGAAAAAGGGGGGGGACAATGTAATTAATAAACTGAACAATAAAGATAAAACAACAACAACAACAAAAAAACACAACAAAAAACCCCTATAGCAAAGCATGCCCTTTATATGTGGACACAGTTGGAGAGGGGGAGGGAGTGAGGGAGAGGGAGAGTGTAGGAGAGAGGAGGGGGACGGGGAGGGGGAGGGGGAGGGGGAGGGAGAGGGAGAAATATCGATGTGAGAGAGACACGCTGATCAGCTGCCTCCCGCACAGGCCTGACCATGGCAGGGTTCCTGCAAACCAGGTATGCGCCCTTGACTGGGAATTGAACCCACGATCTCTTGGTCTGCGAGCCAACACTCTAACCACTAAGCCACCCAGCCTGGGCACTGATTCTTATATGTGCCCTGACCAGGGGTCAAACCACAACCTTGGCATGTCGGACGATACTCTAATTGAGCTACCCAGTCAGGGCTCGAAAATGTTTAAAATACAATAAAAACTACAGGAGGAGTCAGCTTAATATTTCTAGCATGCACCAAAGACTTTAAAAATGTTCAGGTAGGGTAAGTCATTCTACTTTAAATATATATATATATATATATAATTTCTTTATTGATTTCAGAGAGGAAGGAAGAGGGAGAGAGATGGAAGCATCAATAATGAGAGAGAATCATTGATCGGCTGCCTCCTGCACTTCCCCTACTGGGCCATTGAGCCCGCAACCCAGGCATGTGCCCTTGACCAGAATTGAACTGGAACCCTTCAGTCCACAGGCCGACGCTCCATCCACTGAGCCAAACTGGCCAGGGCTCATTCTGCTTTTTGAAATTCAACACAGGAACTTAGGGCAGCCTTGGGGCATCCCTGGTGCTGCCTGGCAGATACCCCGTCTCTCCCACTGGACAAGCAGGAGTGTCCCTCTGCCCCACAGCACAGAATATGCAGCACACAGTAGGCATGCCAGATTGTGCCAAATAAACAAAACCACTTCAACATCCAATGATAAAGGAAGAGTTTGACAAACAATAAATCATATGGTAAAACACCCCACAGCTGTTAAAGATGACTGCAATTTTATCACATAATCACAATAATTACATAATGAACCATTCTATATTTAAATATTAAATAGCCATTAAATATTTAATGGTTATTTAATAACCATTCAAAATTGGTTATTCAGTATGACTCCCAATTGCATAAAAATTACATAACCATATGTAATACCCCTAGAAAAAAATAACTGGGAAGACACACCAACTCATTATTTGAGACTGTAAATGGGCTGGAGACTCTGAGTGTTCTTGTGTTTTCATTCTCCATTATTTTCTAAGAATTCTTTTCAGTGAATATGTATCACTTTTTAAATTAAAAAATCTGAACTATTTTTGAATATCACATGCTAAAAATTTTAAAAGCATAGAAAGAGATACAGTATATTGATATCTCCCTCACAGCCCTGTTCCCTCAACAGTGTTATTTTCCAGTCCTTCTATACTCTTCTAGTCTTGTAAAATGCATGAACAAACAGATCTGGGTAGACATCCTCCCTCCTTTTTTCACAAAAGGTTATCTTCCTTATCGCATTCTAGAGCTGGAGATCTTCCCCATCATGCTAATAAGCTGCCTAATCCTACAAGTAAACCCCAAATTGAGGAAAAGCTAGTACTTGGTCAGCAGTGCCACACACCTTAAGAATTTGATCAATAGCACTTGTCTCAGCCTCAGCACTGTAGCCATGGGGGAGGGGAACAATCATTCTTACTGTGAGTATGGCTCTGCACTGCAAACATCCACTGTATGCCAACCGCACTCTCCCAACCTTCACCAAGTTGTGACACCAACACTGCCCACACAGCCAAATGTCCCCTGGGGACAACACTGGTTAAAAGGCCCCACGTAGGAATCCCTGACCTACAATAGCATTTGGGCCTTGACAAGAGCTCAAACACAAAGAGCCTGGAGACAGAAGTTTAATCCATTAAGAGAGCATCTTTCTATCCTTCACCATGTTTCCGCCCCACAGCTCCACCCCTTAAAGGGTTTTTAAAAGCTGCTATGCTCACACAGAGCTGCTGTCCCCGGAATCACTCACTCTTCTGATGGCTTTGGCACTGTTACTTTGTCATTTTAGGAAGTTAGCCCCTTGCAGCCTGCCAATCTAAGTCACTGATCCGAAGACCCTCTGTCAACTCAAGGGAAGGTGCCAGCAGACCAC
Organism: Antrozous pallidus; assembly: GCA_027563665.1. Taxonomy (NCBI): domain Eukaryota; kingdom Metazoa; phylum Chordata; class Mammalia; order Chiroptera; family Vespertilionidae; genus Antrozous; species Antrozous pallidus. Next base: position 107,696,030 of record CM050512.1, on the reverse strand, counting down.
GTGCTTGGCTGGCCCCTAGGGAGGAAGAATCCAAAGAAAAGCTTTAACTACAGAATCTGTCACCACCTGGAGCCACTTCCCAAACTCTGTAACCCCAGATTCTACTGCCACCTCAGTCTTCTGACAGCTCCCCAGACTTCTCTGCACTTCTAGCCATCAACACCCCTCCCCAACTTCTTTTCCTCCACTGCCCAGCTGCTGACCCTTCTCCTGTAGACACTCTTCAGATTACTGCCCTTGTGAACAGAACCACAGCTCCTGTGTCCCCTATACCCTAATTTACTCTACACTCACCAAGGCCTTCAACTCTGCAGCTACTGCCAGGCCTGTCCCAGTCTGCGGACTGAGCAGAGCTGGCTAGTGCTGTCCGGGCCCCTGCCAGGAAACTGGCTCCGTCCCCTCCCACACACGCTGCCTTCTGGGCCTCTTCCCAGTCTGCAGAGCCCTTAACATTAAACACTGCCCTCCAGCTGCCAGCAACGCCAGTCTGCCAGAGCAGGAGGAAACACAAGGATCCCTGGGCTTCGAAACAAGCAAGAAGCCTCGCTAAATAATAAAGACCCGTCTGCCACACTTCTTTTCACCAAGTAGTTATTCTAAGGGAACAAGATCCAATCTCAAAGTATAAAGCAACAACCACCCAAGGAAGTATACAGTGAACAATAAAGTAGCACATTGATTATTAAAGGAAAGATATTGGTTAAAAGGCAAAACTTACTTCTTCCGAAGTAAGCTTAGCTATATAAAGGCCATGAAAGGCACTCTCATTGAAAAATAAACAAATGAATAAATATTTTTTTCAGAGAGAAATAATAATGAGAGAGACTCATCAATCAGCTGCCTGCTGCACACCCCCCACCTGGAATCAAGCCCCCAACCCAGGCATGTGCCCTGACTGGGAATGGAACAATGACCTCCTGGTTCACAGACAGACACTCAGCCGCTGAACTACACCTGCTGGGTGGAAGGCACTCTCTTAACTATTAATTTCACATGTATTAGCTACTTTAGAGAAAAGAGTATTATGGATCAGGAATACATATGTATATATGTGTATACACACACACACACTTATATACATATATACACACACACATAAGAACAAGAAAAAATCAGGTTACCTTTTACAGGCTGATTTCTCTGTGAGCAGCTCTGGAGAAACATACTGGGCTGTTCCTACAAACGAGTTGGCCCTGGCTGATGAGAAGAGGAAAATGATCATGCTGAGATACAAAACACTTAAAATTGTGGGCATTCACATCAGGACATCATGGCAGACATGGGCATAAACTGGAGCTTTTTGCCAGCACAGCACTGGTCACTTGGAATCAGACTGTACTGTACAATCCCCAAAGCCTTACTTGTCCAGGGCCCACCCCTCACACCCCATTTTGAGACCCTCTCCTCCCAGAGATGGCTCAAAGGTCACCTGCTCAGTGACATTTTCCCTGACCACCAAGGAAGCTCCTCCTGGCCACATCCCTAACTCATCTTCTCCTAGTGCCTCTCACCAACACTAGAGCAGCCCTCACCCAGCATTCTCTCAGCTGGAGCATCTCAAGGAGCATGTGGTGCTTTAAAAACAGTTCCGGACATGCAGCAAGCACACAACGAACATGCACAGAATACAGGAAAGGACTAGATCCCCTGCAGGGCAGGAATACCTTCTTGTAGCAAACTGCTCAGGGAGGTGAGGGACATAAAGGGAATGAGAATCATGTGTCCCAGCTGGCAACCTCCACAGCATACTGCTGTCTCTAGTACTGGACTGTGTGATGCAAGATTCGCAAAGATCAACTGCAGAGCTGGGTTGGGTGGCTGTAGGAGCCTGTGGACCTGCCCATCACCAGAGAGAGGAGGCACTGACATCCATTCACCCCAGTGGCCCCAAGGATCTTAGGGACCTCACCAATGGCCATGCATCCCTGACAAAGAACCACAGGCATAAGCTGCGTGCCCCACCACACTGCCCCTGAGGCATCCTACAGGGAGCGTCTCTGGCACTGGGGACCATCGAGCTTCTCTCAGCCTTTCTTATGACTCTCAGAGGATGAAAGATCAGGGATGCTGGTATGAGAGCCATCTATCATTGGTAAACAAACTGACGCTCTAAGGAGAAGAGCCACATATTTCACTCACAGCAACCTTCCAGGCTGGTACTGTATAAATCAGCAGACATTTGCTATCTACTTTTATGACTGAAGGAAATGTTCAATTTCGCTGAAAGATTAATACAAATCAGTAACTTTTCTTCTCTTCAGTGCCATGCCTAACTGGCTTCTATCTATGAAACCAGGGTGAAAGCCCAAAAAGGAGCATCAGAAAGCCTCCGAGGCAATCTAGTCACACCCCCCTGGAAACTCAGAGACAAGCTAGAGGCCAAACTTCTCCAGCTACTGAAAAACCAGGCTCAGAACCCATCACTGGCAAACAAGGCCTCCTCTATGCCACTGACCCCTCACCTGTAGGACACACAGTCAGGGGACAGGAGCAAGATATTGGACTAGGTTGCTGTTTCTAGCCTTAAAGTGGTTCAAAGAAAGTGATCAGCATCCTGGGCTATGGACCACTCTGGTCACCACAAATCTGTAAGTCAAACTCTGAAGTGCCAGTGGGGAAGGAGGGACCTAAAGAAATGTTTCTAAGTTCTGGGGACCCTTACACTCTTCTTCACGCCAAAACTGCAGACTGCTAGTGTCATACCCATAAACCCACATGAAGCACAGCAAACATTCACAAAATATAATATGGTCACCTCTTGGTCAGAGGATGAGACTACTGCGACACATAAAAAGGAGTCTGGCCCTGGCCAGGGTGGCTCAGTTGGCTGAGCAGCATCCTCTGCACTGAAAGGTTGCCGGTTTGATTCCCGGTCAGGGCACATGCTTGGGTTGCAGGCTTGATTCCCAGTAGGGGGCATGCAAGAGGCAGCTGATCTGTTTTCCTCTCACATCAATTTCTTTTTCTTTCCCCCTCTCTTCCCCTTTCTCTCTCTAAAAATCAATTTAAAAAATAAAAATAAAAAAGGGAGTATGCGAGATTTATCCCAAAAATGCAAAGGTGATTAAACATATATGAATTGCCGAAACCGGTTTGGCTCAGTGGATAGAGCGTCGGACTGCGGACTGAAGGGTCCCGGGTTCGATTCCGGTCAAGGGCATGTACCTTGGCTGCGGGCACATCCCGAGTGGGGGGCATGCAAGAGGCAGCTGATCGATGTCTCTCTCTCACCGATGTTTCTGACTTTCTATCCCTCTCCCTTCTGCTCTGTAAAAAATCAATAAAATATATTAAAAAAAAAAAAACATATATGAATCAATCAATGTAATACATCATATCATTAAAATTAAGGACAAAACTACATAGTCACCTCAATAAATGCAGAAAAAAGCATCTAACAAAAATTCAACATTCCTTCATGATAAAAATACATAAAATAAGAACAGAAAGAAACCTCTGATAAAGGCATCTATGAAAAAGCCAAAATTAACTTGTTACTCATATTTAAAGACTAAGAGCTTTTCCTAGAATTGGGAACAAGACAAGGATGTCACTCTTGCCATTTCTATTCAGCGTAGTGGAAGTTCTACCAGGACAATTAAGACAAGAAAAGGACATAAAAGGAATCCAGATTAGAAAGGAAAAAGTAAACTATCTCTAATCACAGATGACATGCTTTTGTACACAAACATCCACTGTATTTCTTTTTCTTTTAAACCCTCACCCGAGGACATGTTGATAGAGAGATATAGACACAGAGATAGAGATAGAGATAGAGACAGAGACATAGAGAGTGAGAAACTTTGACTGGCTGCCTTCCACATGTGCCACAACCAGGCATGTACCCTGACTGGGAATCGAACTGGCAACCTTTCGGTGCACAGGACGATGATCAACCAACTGAGCCAGTCTGGCCAGGCTCAACTGTATTTCTACTCACTTGCAATGAACAATCTGAAAATGAAAGAAAACAATTCCATTTATAATAACTTCAAAAATAAAATACTTAGGAATAAATTTAACAAAAGTGCGAAGCTTATATACTGAAAACCACACAAGATTTTTGAAAGAAATTACAAAAAAATCTAAATTAAAAAAATCTAAAAATCTAAAGACTTCTCAAGTTGAAGGATCAGAAGGCTTAATATTATTAAGATCGCAAAACAGACAGTTCCTGACTTACGATGGTTTGACTTATAATATTTTAACTTTACAAAGGTACAAAACCGTATTTTGAATTTTGATATTTTTCCAGGCAAGCAATATATGGGACATCAGACAGTGAGCCACAGTTCTGTTGGGCATGCAATCACAAAGATAAACAACTGATACTCTACAGTGTACTGTGTTGCCAACATTTTTGGATATTGTGTTCTGAGCACATTTAAGGTAAGCTAGGCTAAGCTATGATGTTTGGTAAGTTAGATGTATCAAATGTGTTTTTGACTTCCAATATTTTCAACTTATGATGGGTTTATCGGGACATAACCCCATTATAACTTGAGGGGCACCTGCATTCCCCAAACTGATCTACACATGCAACACAGTCACAACCCAAATCCCAAGTAGCTTTCATTGAGCACAATGTTTTCAAGGTTCATCGAGATTGTAGCATGTATCAGAACTTCATTCCTCTTCATGGCTGAATAATATTCAAGTGTATGGGTAGACCACACTTTATCCATTCATCAGTTGATGGACACTTGAGTTGTTTCTACTTTTTGAATAATGCTGCTATGAATATTCCTACACAACTTATGTGAACATATTTTCAATTCTCCTGGATATACCTATATGTAAAATTGCTGAGTTATAAGATAACTATGTTAAACCTTTGAGGAACTGTCACACTGTTTTTCCAAAGTGATTGCACCATTTAACATTCCCACCTGCAGAGTATGAGGATTTCAATTCTCCACATCCTTGCTAATACTTGTCTTTTTTATCATAGCCATCCTAGTGGGTATGAAGTGGTACTTCATAGTGGTTTTGATTTGCATTTTCCTTATGACACTGAGTACTCTTCCATGTGTTTACTGGGTATTTGTTTATCTTCTTTGGAGAAATGTCTAATTAGATCCTTTGTCCATTTTCAAATGACTTTTTAAAAATATATTTTTATTGATTTCAGAGAGGAAGGGAGAGGGGGAGAGAGAAACATCAACAATAAGAGAGAACACTGACTGGCTGCCTCCGAGTGGAGAGCAAGCCCACACCCGGGCGTGCGCCCTGGCGGAATGGAACTGTGACCTCCTGGTTCACAGGCTGACACTCAGGCACCCGCTGGGCTTTTTTCTTCTTCCCCTGAGTTCTTAATATCTTCTGATACAGGTCCCTTATCAGATATATGATTTGAAAATTTTGCATTTCCTATTCAGTGAGTTATCTTTTCTACTTTCTTAATGGTATCATGGAACAAAAGTTTTTAAACTTAATGTGGTATAATTTATCTTTTTTTTCTTCTGTTGCTGTGCTTTTGTGTTTTTTGTTTGTTTATTTGTTTTTTTGGTGCCTTTGGTATTGTAGCTAAGAAACCATTCCCTAACCCAAGGTCATGACGATTACTCCTATGCTTTCTTCCAAGTGTTAATAGTTTTAGATCCTAGATTCAGATCTCCAATCTATCAAGTAAACATCTTGAGTTAATTTTTGTGTATGGTGTGAGGCAAGGAGTAATAATGTTTTTGATAACGTGGTCATCACTGGAGGACAATGGTGAACCAATTCATGATTTTCAAAAGTGGCAAGTAAAGAAGAAAGAGCAAGCATTTATCCTGTTTTTCCTCCACAATCAATAGGAAGTAGTTAAGGAAATAGTTCCTATGGGGAAATTTCTCTTTAAAGAAGAATTCCATCTCATGAGTAAAAGAATTAGACTATAATCATTCTGTACTCTCTACTGAATTAATGGATCTAAGCCATTATGGCTTTAAAGAACTGTTGACAATACAGAGAAACGAATGGGTGTCAAATGCTTCCTAACAGCCCTGGCCGGTTTTGCTCAGTGAGTAGAGCATCGGCCTGTGGACTGAAGGGTCCCAGGTTCGATTTCAGCCACGGGCACATGCCTGGGTTGCGGGCTCGATCCCTAGTGAGGTATGTAGGAAGCAGCCAATTGATGATTCTCTCTAATCATTGATGTTTCTATTTCCCTCTCCCATCTTCCTTCCTCTGAAATCAATAAAAAAAATACTTTTAAAAAAATGCTTCCTAATAAAGAAGGCACCACCACCAGATTCTGGTGTGAGATAATTGAACCTGAATGTGATAAAAGTGACCAGCACCGCCGAGACCGGTTTGGCTCAGTGGATAGAGCGTCGGGCTGCGGACTGAAGGGTCCCGGGTTCGATTCCGGCAAGGGCATGTACTTTGGCTGCGGGCACATCCCCAGTAGGGGGCGTGCAAGAGGCAGCTGATCGATGTCTCTCTCTCATCGATGTTTCTGACTTTCTATCCCTCTCCCTTCTGCTCTGTAAAAAATCAATAAAATATATTAAAAAAAAAAAAAAGTGACCAGCACCATCTGCCAATTTACAGGATGTACAGAGAAGAGGAGCATGTGACATGACTCCAAGAGATGTAATCAGGAAACCTTAGAAGACAACCTGGTTTCTTCAACAGACTGCAAGGGAAAGAAATAAAGATGGGGAGGGGAGTGTGGAAGCCACAGATTAAAAGACATTTAAGAGATAAATTAGCTAAGCTCAAATGTGGAAATTTTGGCTGTCCACAGAGGGGACATGCAGAAAAGGTGCAGCTGGAGTGACAGAATGATTCAGACTCTGAAGCCTTCCTCTAGATCCCCCCCTCCAGCTGTCCTCCAACCTACACCAGCTGACCCACCTGTCCTGTTTAGTAAGGGAAGCCTCCACATCTGGCTATATGCCAGAAAAGCTTACATAGCTCAGGACACAGGTTTCCAGGCATAAACCCCAAGTCTGAACCTCCAGGGTCCCAAAGTAACTCAAGCCTTTTGCAAAGGGGGCAAAGGCCAGAGACACAGCCACAGACAAGGGGCTTACTCGCGATGATTAAGCTGTCCTCACCCAGATATGTCTGTGTTACCCTTGTACAAGGTCAAAAGTCACAAGTCCTCTGTGCTGGAAATTGTTCATCAATCCTGTATGCCCTCAACAGTCCCCACTGTGTCCCACCCTGCCCATTACAGACAGGGAGGCGACTCTGACCTAACAGGCAGCATTGAGAGAGAGATGCAGTCACCCCTTTCAGGAGCAACCCATTGGAAGAAAGGTCTGTGAAGAACAGACAATCTGCCTCCTGCTAGGAGGAAGGCAAACATGCTTAGTGCACAGCTAAAGAATCTGAACTCCCACCAACACTTTCCTTCTGGAAGTTTGTTTTTTAAAAAAATATATATTTCATTGATTTTTTACAGAGAGGAAGGAGAGGGATAGAAAGTCAGAAACATCGATGAGAGAGAACATTGATTAGCTGCCTCCTGCACAAACACTGGGGAAGTGCCCGCAGCCAAGGTACATGCCCTTGACTGGAACTGAACCTGGGACCCTTCAGTCTGCAGGCTGCCGCTCTATCCACTGAGCCAAACCGGCTTTGGCCCTTCTGGAAGTTTTAAGATGTTTTTGGGAGATCATATCTGCACAAAAGTTTTCTTAAAAAATATATCTTATTGATTTTTTATAGAGAGAAAGGGAGAGGGATAGAAAGTCAGAAACATCGATCAGCTGCCTCCTGCACATCCCCTACTGGGGATGTGCCTGCAGCCAATTTAGATGCCCTTGACCAGAATCAAACCTGGAATCTTTCAGTCGGAAGGCCAACGTTCTATCCACTGAGTCAAACTGGTTTCGGCAAAGTTTTTTTTTTTTTTTAAGCTAGTTCAGAGGCATATTCTAAAGTACTTCAAACAAAAAATGAGAGTAATTCACTAAAATGAAACATTCACATAATTTTATATGCTTTTCCCTTTAAGAAGAAAAAAAAAAAGCCAACTCATCTACACTGAGTGGCCAGATTATTATGATCTCTGAACACATAATAATCTGGTCACTCAGTGTATATATATTAGAGACCCGGTGCATGAATTCGTGCATGGGTGGGGTCTGGTCAGCCTGGCCAGGGAGAGGGGACATGGGTGGTTGGCTGGCCTGCCTGCTGGTCGAACTCCTTGGTGGAGGGGACAATTTGCATATTAGTCTTTTATTATACAGGATATACACTGAGTGGCCAGATTATTATGCAGAGATCATAATAATCTGGCCACTCAGTGTATATATACAAGCAATTCTCCATGGTTTATAATGTAAGGATTTTTAGCTTCCTGCTTCCAGAAAGAAAGAAAAGCATGCTTATTTATTTCACCTGCATTTAAATTTTTAAATGACTACAGGGCAACAGGACTAGCCTGTATCAAATATCAGACTGTGAAGGAAATAAATATGAAGAAAGGACAAAGCAGACCCCAAGGTGGGCAGCTCTCAAGAATGACTGGGAGGTCCCATGGCAGAAGTCACCAGACTGTAATAAGCAGTCTAACAAGAACATTTGGGGACATAGCAATTCCTGATGGGTTCACCTCTGTCATGAACAATGCTATGGTTATGGGTTATTACCATGTACATAAAAACATGATTACTGGCCAATAAAATGTTACTATGCAATATGCATAGGTTGAACAGATAAAGGTTTTGGGGCATCTCACAAGTGCCAGTAGGACTTCCCTGGCTTTGTGCATCTCCAGGTGGGAGACCATCCATCCTCCGATGCCCTCTATGGGAAGGAGGGAAAGGCAGCTAACAAAAGGCAGGCAAGTGAGGCCAGGACTAAGACTTGTTGAGAAATAAGAGCATATCCCATGATTCCAAGTTTTGTTTCAGCCCTAAAAGGGTGGTGCTTTAGGATTCTCAGAGAGGTTCCCAAATCGAAGATGCTGGTGACTCAGTGAGTATTTACGCAGAGATTAAAGCACTAGCTGAATCTTAATAGAAGCTTCATAAGAACCCTCTGTTTGAAAACATGGGGCTGGAAAAACACCCAGAAAGAGAAGGCACCGTGCAGAAGGAAACCCATGGAGGCCCAGCCAGGCTCACCAGAGGCCTCCCAGCAGCACAGGTTTGTGTCTCTTACCCACTCTTGGCTGGGATGAGTGGACCCCAAGCATCAGCCCAGTGGATGTCCAACACGCTGTTTAATTCCACCGCAATTCAAGCCCAAGATAGAGGGGGCAGCCCAGCTGAGCTAGAGGGCTTTCTAAAAACCCAAGTTCCGCCGAAACCGGTTTGGCTCAGTGGACAGAGCGTCGGACTGTGGGTTGAAGGGTCCCGGGTTCGATTCCGGTCAAGGGCATGTACCTTAGCTGTGGGCACATCCCCAGTAGGGGGCGTGCAAGAGGCAGCTGATCGATGTTTCTCTCTCATCGATGTTTCTGACTTTCTATCCCTCTCCCTTCCGCCCTGTAAAAAATCAATAAAACATATTAAAAACCCAAGTTCCTCCCCACCGCTATGTAATACTCATAGTTTTCTTTTTCTACGAGAGTAGCTGTAGCGCAGTGTATGCTTTAGTCTGAATCTTTCTGCCAACAAACTCTGTATTCACACTCAGCATATCAGTTAGCCCAAGCACTTTTTATGCCTTTTATCAAGGTCTTCCTCTCATGGCAGAAAGATGGGAGCATTATATGGAGGTCTCCGCGACAGACTCTTGGGTCAGGGTGGTTCTGACGGTCACAACTGTCCTAAAACCCAAAATTCATTTTCAAGGTCACTTATTAACTTGCACAGTGGCCCTTAGCTTCCCCCAAACCTCACCATAAAGGGCTTTATCTTCTTTCTACACCAACACTTGACAACAATTTTCAGAATAAAATTGCCATCTTTATACTTCCAGTTTGATTTCCATTTAACAAACACCTTAAGGGAAGCGAGAGCCCCTGCTGAGATGTCCCCTGGCTAGCTAGGACACCCAGGACACTCTTTTGGCCGAAGTTAGCAACTCCTCCTAGGTGATACACCTGTCACAATACATAATCCAATGCTAAGAGTCACTCTAGGGCAGTGTTCGGCAAACTGTGGCTCGAGAGCCACATGCAGCTGTTGAGCCGTGGTTTGCCACTCTGTTGACTAATGAGTTTGCCGAGCACTGACCTACACTCTCGATTCCAGTAATTACAGGCTGTTGTTTTTCCTTGTGATTAAGCCCCTATTCCAGTGGTCGGCAAACTCATCAGTCAACAGAGCGGCAAACCGCGGTTTGCTGACCACTGCCTTAGAGGAAAAGTGATGAGGATGGTTTGCAATCAGAAATATGCACTTGACCAAGTAAAAATCAATCCCTGTTCTGTGATTCTGTAGAACCTCACTATAATGGGTGTGCCTGAGCCACCACTGCAGCTGCACACCAGAGGTGGGGAGAAAGAAAGCTGGCAGGCATTGGGATAGAGGGATAGCCCCCCGCCCCCTAACCTCCAGTTACAAACTGCAGAGCCAACAGGAAGAGCTGCAAGCTGACCATATTGACCCCATGTACTTGCATGGGAGACCAGGAACAAATGTGGCACCCAGCACTTTCTAAAACTAGGGAGGGTGAGCCACAGGGCACTCAAAAGTGCTCAAAGGGACTTATGACACAACATGCAGAAAGCACCTGGTGACCCAGCACCCCCAACTCAAGACCAGGCGGACAACCATAGGCAGCCTAGAAAGCCCCTCCCTCCCCACCCACCAGACCAGGCATACAGCGTCCCCTGTGAAAACTCCAGCATCTATTTTACAATAACAAAGATATTACAAACATCTATCACCACATGAACACAATGCAATTCACTGAATTTCGGCAAGGTTGTTTTTTAATTAAACACTAAGCAGGATCGACTGGAAATAAAGCATTCACAAACCTTGTTTACTCTCTGGGGACAATACTTTTGCTGTTCCAAAATCTGTGATCTGGATGTGCATATCTTCATTTAACAAAATGTTTTCTGGTTTCAGGTCCCTGTGAAAGCAGATTTTTTTATATATGACATAAGTATTTAAAACAGGAAATGTTATTACATACTCTAAATTTTGCCAAAAAGAAAATAAACTGGTTAGTGCTAATCTTTATAGACTAACAATCAGAATATAAATCTAGAGTTCACACTGAACAAATATCTGTGGCATATAATGAAGACATTCAAATTACATCACTTCAAAACTGTCATCTATTATTTTCAATAAACTTTTTTGAAGTATAATTTATCATTTTAACCTATAAAATAGCTTTTATACCTATTATTGTAATCATTTCACAAAATATGGAAATCAAACTATCATGCTATACAACTTAATTTATACATAGTCCAATTTTTTAAAATCAGGAAAAACAGCCCTGGCCATATAGCTCAGTTGATAGAGCATTATTGTCCAGATATGCCAAGGTTGTGGGTGCAATCCCCAGTCAGACCACATACAAGAAGCAACCAATGAATGCATAAATAAGTAGAATAGCAAATCGATGTATCTCTTTCTCCCTTCCTCCCTCTCTCAAATTTTTAAAGAAGAGCTTATTTGAATACTTTCAATTTGACTTTATCAGAAAGTCATAGAAAGCAAGACCAGAAGAAAGTACACACAAAAGCCGTGACAAAATAAAAGCAGCAGTCAAGATGGGTAAGAAAACTGCTAGCCTGGCAAAAAAGACATGTCATCTGATAGCTGAAGGTCCGTGAGGCTCTCAAAGTCAGAGTGATGTGAGCTCTTCTTAGTTTTCATGAGGCATCCCACCCTCCATTAAATAAACCACATCTGCCCCCGACCTGAGAGCAGAGCCCCAGTCCTCAGCTTGGTACCTGTGAATGATGCCCCTGCCATGCAAGTACTCTAGAGCAGACACCATCTCAGCTGTGTAAAATCGGGTGCACGTCTCATCGAATGAACCAATTTTGCGAATGTATTTTAGTAGTTCTCCATTTTTGGCATAACTAAGGCCAAAATCTAAATATTGCATAGTTAAGGAAGAATGCAAAAATCATTTTTAAAAAAACTAACCTTAAACCAATAGAAATTTTTAAAATTAATGAAAACTGAAAGTACCTGTGGCCCAAGACTGCTGCCCCTCTTCAAGTCAGACTCTGTCATATTCAGACTCATGGCCAATGGGAACCCCAGACCCCAGCTCCAGGGCAAGGCTCAAGGATAAGTTTCTCACCAAGAACACAATGACATGAGCCTTTCAGCCCGCGGGACCCTTCTGGATTCCACTGGCCCAGAAGGCACATGTGGCCCCAGTGAAGGGAAGCTGCTAGAGATTGCAGTCAAATGCCTCTTTGCAGACTTCAGCCGGGGTGTGTGTATGGGAGTGGGGAGAGGGCATGTTTCCATCATAATCGTCTCCACACCTGCACAATGTGTATACATTTACTGAGCACCAGCTGCATTCCACATGCTGTGCTAAGAGCCAATTCATGTAAAGGTTTTTCAAATGAATGCTGTGTTTCCAAGTATAAAGTGACAAGTTTTGTAAGAGAAATGCCATTTTATTAACTTCTTGCTTCAATTTATTTATTAGGTACCCAATGGGGAGAGACTGGAGGAATGCTGTCATCTTTCCTCTGGACACCACTACATTGTGATATGTCTTATATCTATTTTCCATTTTCTGAAGAGGACTAATGGTTGCAAGAATAAATGGGTCCCATATAACTTCTTCCTCCTAGAAGCACCAAACATATGTGCCTATTAGTGGAAATCTACAAGTACTTCATCACTGGCAGCTAGGGACAGGAAAGGGTTGGCCAAAGCTCAGGGTATTCATCTCGTTTCCGTTTGCCACGGTACCATTCCCACCAAAAAGGAGCCTGAAGCTGCAGTACAGTGAGGGCAATCCCAGGAGGAAGGGACCAACCACCAAGGCTGCCCAAACTTGCCCTGAATCCAGCCCCACCTGTGATCACCCAAGCCCTTCTAACCAGAACCTGAGGCAAAAAACAAACCTTACTTCTGAGGAATTCAAAGGGTCTCAACCAGGCCCCCTTCCCTCCTTGTCCTGCTCTGCCCCCTCCACAGGGAAGGCTCTAGCTTGCCCGAACCCAAGCAGGAACTCAGTGCCTGGGCAGATGGCCTCACCTGGACCAGCCAAGGAGCTTCACCAGTTAGGAATGCCATCACTGCACAGGGGCTCAGCCACAGCCACAGCCACAGCACCTCTTCCTGCTTCACAGGTTCTGCTCCTTGTCTAACCATCCTCTGTGTTCCTATTTCCTATTTAAGAGATACTTCTAGTTCTGTGCTCAACTGTGAAGCTAAGGTTTTGAATATGACAGATGTTAAGGATCACAGCTCCAAGCCCATATTTCCTCCAACCACACACATTTCTCATCCTCCAGAAATACTTTTTCAGATCTCATTGGTCCATTTCCCATACTACCTCCTTCAGCAAAGCCAATACCGTAGGGCATTGAGGAAATATGTTCTAGTGCATGGCGTGGGTACATTCCCAGAAGGATGAGCACAGATCAGACCTTTTGCAGAGCCTGGTGAGCCCAAAGCCTGCACTATGCAGAGGAACCTGGCTCAGAAATTAAGCAACCAAACTGATTCAAGGTGACAAAGCCAAGGAAGGACAGGACTGAAGCCCAACCCCCCAAGGCCTAGGTGCACTACTCCTGTCCTCAAGCTGCAAGAGGGGACACACAAAGATGAGCAGGTGGGGGATGGAGGAAGAATGCAGACTAGTCGAGTAACAGCCTCTGAAACCCCTCAACCTCCATTCCTGCAGGAAGAAAACGCATCACTGCAGCCTGGGAGGAAGAGTGGGCTTGAGCTCAGCAGTGTCTTGGAGCTTGGCTCCCTGTCCAGAGCCCTGGTTTCTAGGCTGCAACAGGGATGTCACCAGGCTCTGCCTTACCTGTCCTGAAAGGCGTTTGCCCCTGCAGTCACTCCAGTGTCTCCTCAATGTGTAAATTATGGCTAAAGGGAGTGTGGTGTGCATACTGGGGCTTTCTTCAGGCAGAGTGTTTCCTTTTCTTTCTCTCTTAATACAATGTATGCCACTAAGGATTTCAACTTGAGGTAGAAGTCCCTCTTTTCACTCCTGTCAGAGGTAAAGCAAGCCCTCACAGCCTTCACAGGCATTAGAATTTGCCTTAAAATTTAAGAGTAACAGTTACCACTGAACCAAGTCTCCTAGAGTCCCCTCCACCTGCATTGCTCTGGCCAATCCCATCTAAAATTAGGCAGCAAGCTCACTCATCTAGACTCTAAACCACCTAATCGCACCTCACACGGCCATTGGAGAAGATAAAGCCAAGTGTGTGCAATCTGTTGGAGCCCCCAACCAACAAAACACATTGTCCCATGGGACTCCAGAAAGCCCAGGCCCGAGCCTGCAGAAAATCTGGCAACCAGAGATCCCCACAGGCTCCAGGAGCACAGTCACATGGGTCCCAGGAAGCACAAGGATCAAAGGGTCAAGGTTGGCCCCAGAGGTGAGACACAAAACAGACAATGCGAGGGCACTTCAATGTCCTCAGGAAGCCATTAATGGCTGCTGCATGGCTGACAACAAAGAGATAGGGACAAAAAGTGATGAAACCAGATGGAGAGACATTCTATAACACCTAAAAACACCAATGAGGAACCGCCTCTCCACCTCCCATACCTTTGGCTGCTAGGCCACTTTATTGCCCCCCTTTACAGAGAATCCACTAGGAAGAACCTGCCCTGTGCACTGACTTCCTCACCTCTCCCAAACCCTCATCTACTTCCAAACTGCCGCTAACAATGACAACTTGCACCAGGGCAAATCCATAGGTGAGGCCCAGGACCCATGCACTTGACCATTTGGTAGCATATGGCCTGGCTGCAGCACCCTTGTTTAGAAACCATTTGGTCCTGTGACCCCTAGGTCTCAGTCCTCTCAACTCACTAGCAACACTCCCTCCCCCCTGTCTTCTAAAAGAGTGCCTTCCAAATGCCAATCTCTATGAATGTGGGTGGCCCAGGCTCAGGCCTAAGACCTTTTCCTCTTGTTGAGTGCCCTTTAGTGGCTGGCCAGCCTGCAAAGGCAGTCCTGACTCCTCCCTGAGTTCTGCTGGCAGTGACCCAGCAGCTCACTTGGCCCTCTAGCAGCTATCAACTACATGTGTGTCAAATGCCAATGCAACGTCCACTCCTGCCTGGTCTGGCCTCTCTCGTCTCTTCGGCTCAATTACACCCACATTGCGCATTCAGGTTCTGAGGTCCACCCGAGAGCCATGTTGACTCCATTCTCTTTGTCCGTTTACTTATAAGAATCGTCACTGAAGCAGCAGCCAGAGTGAACAGCTGCCTTGCTGGAGACCTTCCTGCCAAACTCAGAAAAAAATCCAAAATTCTCATCAGGCCTCTGAAGCTCAAAGAGCTGACCCCTACCCAGGCTTTTCACTCAACTCCACATATATGCTCCTGTCCTCACCCAGTGCAGGTCTCTGCCTGATAATGTCAACTAGACCACCAAGCTAAAACATAGCATGTTCCAACACTCCCTTACCTGGCTTTACTACTCTTGGTCCCTTAGGTATTGATCACCTGGTTACCTAACTCCTGCATGGAAATTTAAGGTCCCCAAAGACAAAGCCCTCATCTCATTTACCAGCACATTGCCATCACCCAGCATTCACCAAAGACTTCTCAATAAACAAAAGAAAAAATTCAGCTGATAACTAATGAAGCCAGAAAATGGTGTTAAAAGGGGAACAGGAATGAGCAAAGTTTTAACTCAGAAGAATCTGTATATGGAGAGGGTGGCGAAAAGAAGCCTGAACCAGTGGGAATGGAAGATGGGGAAGGCAAACTCTCAGGCACTGGACCAATTTTGGAAGTGGTGTGGTAAGGGGAAGGGGCTCTGGAGACCTTGAAGACAAGAGGAAAAGAACAAATACAAAGACTGAGGTTTAAACCTGAACAAGCTCTTAACCAACTCCATTTGACAGTCGAACCTCTCTTGATTGAGTAGAAACCAAGAGCACCAGCTGAGATTGAGAACAATCACCAGGCAAACAGGGGCTGAGGAAGTCTTGGTTTGGAAGAACTACAGTAAAAAGACTGAGAAGTGAGGAAATACTGGCCAGTCTGGCTAAATGATGGGTAGGCCCAAGATAAGCTGCATGACATAGATGTGAGGTCCACCCTGACTGCCATGGTACCCTACTGTCCTTATCTCTAAGCAAAGGTAAAAGAGTTAGAGAATTAGAAAACAAAAGATGCCTTCAAACAAAGCAAACAATCAGTGAGTATGATATCTCTGATGGAGATGCAGCTGCAAAGCCACAAACAGCCAGAAGCTCTGGGTGATCAGAGATTTTAAAAAAAGGCACTGAGAGCAGACTCCATAGGGAGCAGGAGGAAGGAGGTTGGAGACCCCAGGGAGAGGACAGCATCTATATATAGGCAGAAAGGGTTTGGCCTCCTATGGGTCACTCCCTGAACTTCTCACCTGGGGGCTGAGCCTGGTAAAAATGTCCCTTCCAACCAAACCCCATATGCTGGAGCCAAAGAAGTCAGATAGTTGCCCACCTTCTAGGAGCCCCAGATGCCCAAGATCATTCTTCCTCTCTCACTTCCCTGCTTTGAGCACAGGACTTGACACCTGATAGATACTCCAAGGATGTTGGTAAGAGGAATGAGGGAAGCCTTTGAATAAATGTATAGCAACCACAGAGTTAAAATAATAAAAATCCTTTATATACAATGCTTACCAACGAAAAAATGAAAAAATGTTTGTGATGGTCTCCCCTGAAGTAACCCCAGGAGGCCACAGCCATGCTATGAATTCCTTTGTATTTAGAATATACAGCCCTTTTCCTTCCCAGGAGAAGGGACTACTTGCAAAAACAACAATGTTGTCATGATGCCAAACTAAATAGGGGTCACTGTGTGATTTCAAAACGCTTTGACTATTCAAAGGATACACAGCTTTTCATCATCCTGAAACGTGAAGTAAAGTTTAACAAAGAAGGGGTGATCCAGGCGCGACATCACGTCTCTCTCTCTGGTTACATACGGGACCTTGTTCTCTTTGATAATGTGACGTTTCTCTAGAATTTTAACTTAAGAAAGAAGCAAGTTACTATAATTTGAAATGGTAAGAAAACACTAAAGATACAACTCATAAGTTCAAATTTTTAGCATAAATTCAAATTTTTCACATAATGTGGCTACTGGCTTCATGATCTCTAAGACAGACCAACAGTGTCCTCTCTTCTAAAATCAAGCACAGAAACCCCCAAGCGCTGGGCAGTACTGAGTGGCCATGTGCCCAGAAGTGTACTGTCTCTGCATCCCAGACAAAGATTGCTGGAGTTAGTACTTACTAGCATATTCCCTTGAGGTTGCCAGTTCTCGGGCCAGAACAACCTGGTTTGGGAAGAAAAGGGGGAAAGAGAAAAAAAAACAACACTAAATGTAACTAGGGCATTGAGTCTCACAAGTTACCCTGCAACCAATCACACAGGCTACCCCACCCCCACTGTAAAATTAGATTTAAATATTTTTGATCCTGTGCTAACAAATATAGCTGAATGTCAATGACAAAGTTAATTCATTCCAAGAGTTAACAGAAAACACATATCTCTCTCTACTGTTTCCAGAAGGTTCTTCATCAGCTGCCAATAGTTCCTACTGTGCAGTGAAGTGCATGCACAAGCACATCTAGACCTGTGTCACCCTCCCCAAAAGTAGGAAGAAGCAACAAAAATACCTTCACAAGTAGGTATTAGGAATGTCTTAAAAAATAACTTAAAAAAAATATGTCCTCAGTATATGTTCAATGCAAAAAGTTACACTGTATTTAGGCTTTTTCAAATAATTGTTACCATACATCTAATTTGATGCTGCTCTCAGACACCACAAATACCATCTCTGCTATAAGGGACAGGAAATGAAATCACCAGAGGCCTGCAGACAGTGCCTCCTGTGAGTCCTACACCCCATCAGAAATGCAGTCACACGCCTCACTGTGGTGCACCTGAGTCTGGTGCTCAAACTCTATTTGAGGGACAGAGTGCCAATGGGGCATCACACAACATGGAAAAGCCTTTTTACACAAGGAAACCCTAGGTGCAACCTAAGCACCAACTTCCAAACGCTAACGAGCCCAGTATGACGATGTACTGGGTGGCCCCCACCACTGCCAGTCGGTACAAACATCTCTTCAAAGATAACTGCAGGCGGAGGGCCTGAGGACCACAGAATAGATGAAAATCTGCCCAACTCCTGGGGTATTCCCGGGCCTTCTGGGAAGACTTCAGGAAGCCATAGGAGGGTTCATCTGGCCCCTGAGTGTGAGTTAAACGCCAGTATAGAATTCATCACCAGACTCAATCCTGGAAAAGTACTGTGTAAAACACCGTGTAGTCATTAAGGATGAGGTTGGATGGTACATACTCAAGTGGAAAGATCTCAAAGATCTTTCCAGAGGAAGGTGCCTATGTGGACTGTTCTCAAACGCTGGAAAGTGATGGGGGGAGAACTGCTTATGTATTTATGCAATATTACATTTCTTCACAGGATTAACACTAGCTTATGTAAGTAAAAAGAACTGTTAAAGAGTACTAATATGTAAATAGAAACCTTTCTGAAGGCGATAGTTATGTCACCTTTCTGCTGTGTGTGAATTCAGTATTTCACATGCAGGTTTCCTTATGGACACAGGGCAGGGAATGCCCCTCTTCGACAGGACATGACTTGACACTGCCCCCCAACCCCGCCACACACCACTCAGGCTGATTACAGAACTAATCTGGACGTCAAGATCAGCCTCAGAAAACCAGACACGGAGGAATTTCACAAATAAGTTCTCATTTTCCAGTCAAAATAAATGTCAAATGAAGTAAAGTTGAGGAAGGAGAGAACTCTTCTTTTATTGGACCACTGTGAGAAACTATGCAGAATACCAAGGTTCTTTTCAAAATAGCTCCGCCCTCCTAAAAGGATCTGTAAGCACCATAAGAATTGGGGATTATCCTCACAGTTGAAATGTTCTGTTTTTTATAAGTCCTCACCTGAGGATAATTTTCTATTGATTTTTAGGGAGAGTGGAAGAGAAAGGGAAAGACAGAAAGAAACATGGATGTGAGAGAAACACATTGATTGGTTGCCTCCTGCATGAGCTGGGCCGGGGAAGAGCCTGCAACCAAGGTACGTGCTCCTTGACCGAAACTGAAAGCGGGATCCTATGGTCCACAGGCCAGAGCTCTATCCACTGAACCAAATGAGCTAGGGCTGAAGGATTTTATTCTAAGGGCACAATTCTTTCATAATTTGAACAAAAACTGCAAATTTAAAAAAATCTAGCCCTAACCGGTTTGGCTCGGTGGATAGAGTGTCAGCCTGCGGACTGAAGAGTCCCAGGTTCGATTCCGGTTAAGGGAATGTACCTTGGCTGTGGGCACATCCCCAGTAGGGAGTGTGCAAGAGGCAGCTGAATTGATGTTTCTCTCTCACTGATGTTTCTGACTCACTCTCTCCTTTCCTCTCTGTAAAAAATCTAAATATATTTTTTAAAAATCTAAATCAAAACTATAAAGGGAGTCTTGGCCAGTTTGGCTCAATGATTAGAGCGTCAGCCCCCAGACCAAAGGATCCTAGGTTCAATTCCCCGTCAAGAACATGTACTTTGGTTGCAGATACCCCAGCCCCGGTAAGGGCATCTGTGAAAGGCAACCAATTGATATATGTATCTCACATCGATCTTTTTCTCTCTCTATTTTAAAAAATATATTTTTATTGATTTTACAGAGAGGAAGGGAAAGGAACAGAGTTAGAAACATTAATGATGAGAAACATCAGCTGCCTCCTGCAATACCCCTACTGGGGATCGAGCCTACAACCAAGGTACGTGCCCTTGACCGGAATCCAGGACCCTTTAATTCTCGGGCCAATGCTCTATTCCCTGAGCCAAACCGGTCAGGGCTCTCTCTCTCTTTTTCCATTATCTAGAAATCAATGGAAAAAAATATCCTCAGGTGAGGATTAAAAAAAGAGTGTAAGGACAGCAAAAATTAAAATTAATTAAAACAATGTTGAAAACATAAGTGAGCTATAATATTTCATGTTCTTTGCATTTTGAAATATTTCATAAATGTAAACAAATTTCACATAAGGCTTCTTCACAAAGGCCAGGCAAGGAAGACTCACTGTTCAGAAACCCTGCTGCACTAGGGGCCTCAAGCATCACCCTGCTGTGACCATAATGCATGCTGAACCCAGCTTGGAGACGATGGCCACATGGGAGCTATCTTTTTATGAAAGTATAGATTTAGACTGTGCACCCCAGCCTCCACCAAGCCTGCAGCATGCCTTCAGCACTGCCATAGCCACATGGAGCTGACACTTCAACAAAGGAGCTGATTTGAGCCTTCACTTCTTTGCTGCAAGAGGAAAAATACCATATGACAGACACAAGGAGCAAAAAAGATTTACCTTGAGTGTGACTTGACAGTGTCATGATAACATTTGTTTATAAAACAGAGGTCACAGAATCTAGAGGCCAGCAGGTCTTGGTCTGTAACTCTAGCAAGTGTCACGGATGTAACGTTTTGTATATTTTAAAATAAAGGTTTTTAAGTGTTTCCCCCAAAACTCTGAGAAGATACTAATACCAATACTAACTTAAAAAAAAAAAAAAATATATATATATATATATATATATATATATATATATATTTTATTGATTTCAGAGAGGAAGAGAGAGTGAGAATGAGATAGAAACATCAACGATGAGAGAGAATCATGGTTTGGCTGCCTACTGCATGCCCCCCACTAGAGGTCGAGCCCACAACCCGGGCATATGCCCTTGAGTGGGAATCGAACCCAGGACCCTTCAGCCACAGGCCAACGCTCTATCCACTGAGCAAAACCAGCTGGGGCCTAATACTTTTAAAAACAAAATTTTTATTGATTTCAGAGAAGAAGGGAGAGAGACAGAGAAACATCAACTATGAGAGAGAATCATTGATTGGATGCCCCCTGCACACCCTCTACTGGGGATTGAGCCTGAAACCTAGGAATGTGCCGACCGGGAATCGAACCATGACCTCCTGACTCCTAGGTGGACGTTCAACCACTGAGCCACACTGGCCAGGACCAATACTAACTTTTAATCTAAGGAACAGAAAAGCTTCCCAAGTCTTGCCAATGTGACACAAGGACATGGAATGTTTGTCAGTCACCTGCTGATGCCTGGTTTAAGTAAAATGAACTCCATTTAATAAAAAATAAGATCAAATGATGCCTTTTAAAGCTTGCAATTACAAAATTATGGCTTAGATATTTTAGCCACATGATCTACTTGTGGCCCCAAGTCACCTTCAGAATAGAAGAGGAACCCCCAGAGGCCTGAAACCCTCCTCCGGAGAAGAGCACCACCTCATATCAGGTTCTCCCAGTTCTGAGCATAGAAGGTCAGCCTATCCAAGGAAAACACACCTACTCAACAACAGCAGCATGTACTCACTGTTGAAAAAGATCCTTCACCAAGAATTTTCCCAAATTTGAAGTCTTCTGGCCTTTTCTTCCGAGGCTGTGGTGGTGGCTGTGCAGCATGTTGCAGTGAGTTGGCACTTGGTCGGGACTCAGCCGCAGTGCTGTCCATGGTGGAGCCTTGCCTGCTACCACCGCTGGGAACTACAGGGGTCGTGCCGGATTCAGTCTGGGTCCTCACCATTGATGGGGA
Source organism: Antrozous pallidus (assembly GCA_027563665.1). Taxonomy (NCBI): domain Eukaryota; kingdom Metazoa; phylum Chordata; class Mammalia; order Chiroptera; family Vespertilionidae; genus Antrozous; species Antrozous pallidus. The sequence continues at coordinate 107,674,361 of CM050512.1, read as the reverse complement.
TGGGCAGGAACATAACACCACGCTGGACTGAATAGGAATGGTGTCATACTGGTGGACCCACAAAAAAGAGGTAAGACTCAAAGAAGCTCTTCTTAAATGCATGAACTCAAGTGTTGACATTATTGAAACACAAACACAAAGTACAGACAAGCTATCTGACATTCTGCCACATGACTCATGCTACTCTCCTTTCCCAAGTCCCTTCCCTCCTCAAATCCCAGCCCTCCCTGTCTTGCTTTCCCAAGAACTCTACCACCCAGTACCAATCTGCCCTTCTTCTCCTCACTTAGCACTGTATGAGTTTCCAACACACACACCTGACCCCACTCAATGGCCAGTTAGCCTGCCCATCACTGCCCAGCTTAAATACCATCTGCAGCCAACCCTTGTTCAAAAAGAAAGTCAGTCCAAACCCTGTTTCAGAACCCCTGGCCCTGTTCACCCACTAATAGCTGATATAAGACCAGATACACGTGAAGGTACTCAATTAGGGCTTGAACAAACAGACTGGCTTGAGACTGCATCCCACAGCCTAATAGAATGTTAACCACGCATTCCTGGGACACAGAAGCATAACTTAATGGAAAGGGGAGTCCAAGAATTGCCAATTACACATAAAAGTTATAGTTGATAAAAAAAAAAAAAAAAAAAAAAAAAAGCCCTGACCGGTTTGGCTCAGTGGATAGAGTGTCGGCCTGCGGACTGAAAGGTCCCAGGTTCGATTCCAGTCAAGGGCATGTACCTTGGTTGCGGGCACATCCCCAGTAGAGGGTGTGCAGGAGGCAGCTGATCAATGTTTCTCTCTTATTGATGTTATTAACTCTCTATCCCTCTCCCTTCCCCTCTGTAAAAAATCAATAAAATACATTTTTAAAAAAATAAGCTTAACAAAGCAAAACAATAGTGGTGTAATCGGTTAACAGTAACTGATTTAGAGCCAAACTGCCCTCTACACACCAAACAAATTAAAAAACTTAATTTTAAAAATTATTCAACGTGATCCCTATTAAAATTTCAACTGCCTTCTTTGTAGAAATTGACAAGCTGATTCTAAAATTCATATAGAAATTCAAGGGAGCCAAAATAGCCAAAACAATCTCAAAAACAAAACAAAACAAATCAAAAACCCGAAGTTGGAGGACTCACATGTCCAGATTTCAAAACTTACAAAAAATCTTTAGTAACCAAGACAAGATGGTATTGGCAAAAGTAAAGGCACTTAGATGAATAGAACAGTGTCTAGAAATAAACCCTTACATCTACTACCGCCAACTGGTTTTTGACATGGATTTCAAAACCCTTCCATGGGGAAAAAAGTCTGGCAAGCAGAAATAAAATTTTGCCAGTTACAAATAATGATCTACACCAAGAAATGGAAAACACCAAAGACAGTATATGCATAGGAAAAAATACAACAGAAGTTTCTTATTATTGAAATATATTTAAAGATAGTTAGCTATTAAAACAAATAATAATGTATGTCAGTTTTATAACATCTGTGTAAGTAAAATACATGACAACAATAGCACAAAGATTGCCTGGGAAAAATGAAATTTTGTTACAGTGAAGTTTCTATACAAGATGTGAAGTGGTAAAATATCCACTTGAAGATAGACTGTGACAAGTTAAAATCCTATATAATGAAGAGCTAATATGCAAATAGTCATCACACCTTAATGCCATCATGCCATAACGGCTTAGACACTCAACACTGGGGAGAGAGGAATGGAGACCAGCCAGGCTATGGACTGGGAAAGGAACAAGCCACCCACTCCGCTGTGCCTGCCTCTCTGGCCCAGGAGAGGGACAAGTCGCATGCCCTGTGGTCCTGGGTGCCTGCGGCTGCCTGTGGCTGCAGCTAGCCTGAGTGAAGCTGGCCCAGGTTCTGGGTGCCTATAGCTGGCCAGAGGGAGGGAAGCTTGGGTCCCAGGTGTGGGGCAAGGCAGAGGCAGTTAGGGGCAATGAGGCCAGCAGGGGAGCACTTAGGGGCGATCAGGCTGGTAGGGGAGCAGTTAGGAGCAATCAGGCAGGCAGAGGAGAGGTGGTTAGGGGCGATCATGCAGACAGGCAGAGAGTTTAGGGGCAATCAGGCAGGCAGGCAGGCAGAGGCAGTTAGGGGCGATCAGTGAGGCAGACCAGTGAGCAGTTAGAAGCCAGTGGTCCTAGACTGTGAGAGGGATGTCCAACTGCCGACAATCAGACATCTCTGACCACCAACAGTCAGACATCCCCGAAGGGGTCCCTGATTGGAGAGGGTGCAGGATGGGCTGAAGGAACCCCGCCTCCGTGCATGAATTCTGTGCACCAGGCTACTAGTCCTATCTAATAAAAGAGCAATATGCAAATTGACCGCACCTCCGCTACAGCCACAAGCCAACCAGGGTGAATATGCAAATTAACCCAACCAAGATGGTGGTTGATTTGCATATCCAGCAGCAGGAAATGGCATATAAGGAAACCAAGCACTGCAGAAGGAAGCAAAGCTGCAGTGAAGCAAGCAAGCAAGCAAGCAGGGGAGAGGGGAGTGAGGCAGGGGAGAAGGGAGGGAGCAAGGCAGCGGAGGAGGGAGCGTGACAGAGGCAGTGAAGAAGGGAAGGAGTGAGGCAGCAGAAAACGGAGGGAGCGAGGCAGTGGAGACAGGAAGGAACAAGGCAATGGAGAAGGAAGGGAGCTTTGCTCAGGCCAAGGAAGCCATATTCTTGCAGGAATCTTCCTGCAACAGGTCTCTAGTATCTGATAAAGGAATTGTTACAACTGTATTGTATCTGATATAAGGAACAGTTACAACTCAATTAAACACACACACACACACACACACACACACACACACACAATTTAAAAAAATAGGCAGTGGATTCAAATAAACATTTCTCCAGAAAAAGAAATACACATGGCCAATAAGCACATGAAGATGCTCAACATCACCAGACATTACTGAAATGCAAATCAAAGCCACAATGAGGTTCCACTTGAACCCACTAAGATGGTTAGAACAAAAAAGGCAGATTATAAGCTAATGGGAACGTAGAAAAATTGGATCCCTCACACATTGCATCTGGGAATATAAAATGGTGCATGCACTTTGGCAAATAGTATGACAGTTCCTCAAAAAAAAAAATAATAATAATAAAAAAAAAAGAGGTACCATATAACCCAGCAATTCCACTACTTGGTATATACCCTGAAGGGAGCGGGCCTAATCCCCTGAGGGCTTCCTGACTGTGAGAGAGGGCAGGCTGTGCTGAGTGGACCAATTTTCGTGCACCAGGCCTCTAGTAAAAATACATCCTATATAATAAAGAGATAATATGCAAATTGACCCTCACACCCTCAGACATGCTGGCCATCCCCATGTGGTCAGATGGCTGCCACAAGATGGCCGGCAGTGGAGGGTAGTTGTGGGCAATCAGGCCATCAGGGGAGGGCAGTTAGGGGAAACAGGCCAGCAGGAGAGGGCAGTTGGGAAGGACCAGGCCTACAGAGGAGAGTAGTTCGGGAGGGGATCAGGCTGCAGGGGAGGGCAGTTGGGGAGGTCACTTAAAGGGGGGGGAGACCAGGCCTGCAGGGGAGGGCAGCTGGAGGGGAGAGACCAGGCCTGCAGAGGAGGGTAGTTGGGGGCGATTGGGGTGGCAGGGAAACAGGTGTCAATCAAGGGAGCAGTTAGGCGGTGATCAGGCTGGCAGGCAGGTGAGCGGTTGGGAGCCAGCAGTCTCAGACTGTGAGAGGGATGTCCAACTGCCAGTTTAGGCCTGATCCCTGTTGGACATCCCCCAAAGGGTCCCAGATTGGAGAGGGTACAGGCTGGGCTGAGGGACACCCCCTATACTGTATGAGTTTCATGCACTGGGCCTCTAATAAAATAAAATCAGAGCCTTGTCATAAAGATGCTATCAGAAAGCTTAAGACTCCAGCCAGTAAGAAAAAGGATTTCAAACTCAAAATGTTAAGCAACCTTTAAGTGCTCCCTGGGTGGAATGTGCTCTGAATACACCAGGACAGGTACCTTCTCCTAGGATCTGTGTAAAAGGGGTGGGAGGCTGCTGTCAAATCCAACCAGCTCATCCCTAAAGGGACTCTGCTCCCAGATCAGCTGTGCTCACTGACAAAGAACATTCTAAGAACGTTCTCTCACCCCAAGCATTTCACAAAGCTAAGTCCAGCACAGAAAACCAGTCAAAGGTAGGGACAGTAACCACAGCTGCCTCTCCCTACCCAGACTTCCTCCATGAAGAACCGCAGCCCTGGCTGGTGTGGCTCAGTTGGTTTAGTGTTGTCCCATGCACTCAATGGTGTGGGTTTGATGCCCATTCAGGGCACATGCCCAGGTTTGTGTGGGAGGAAGTTGATGGATGTTTCTCTCTCACACTGTTGTTTCTTTCTCTCCCTCACCCTTCCTCTCTCTCTAAAAATTAATAAAAAATAAACATTATATTTAAAAAATTTTAAACTATGGTGGAGTAGCAAAACCAAGGGCCTGAGTTCCAAGTCTGTGATTTAGCTGAAACCAGGGGTGGTAACCACAGGTGAGCCACACTCTCTCTGAGTCGTATTCTATTTTTCTATTAAATGAGGTTGATAACACTGATCCACCGAAAACATACACAGGAAGTCACTCTCTGGATGAAGTATGCCGTATGCTCATGGGGAAGACCGCATGACTTACTGGCTAAGGTGGTGGCAGGGGAATCTTGGGCCCAGGATCCTGCCTGGATGTGCTCCTAACAGACTGTACCACATGCTCTTGCCCACCTTGGACTCTGACTGAAGGCAGATGGGGAGTTAGCACACATGAGGTAAGTGGTCCCCAATGCTCTTGTGCAGTGCAATACACAGCAAAATGCAGCTTGTCCTAACCAACATGGAACCAACTTAGGAGCTAGAGCTCCAGGTAGTGACTGTCTGGATTTAAATGAAGACCAGAATATGTCTGCTTCTACTGTTCCACAAAGCAGGGTGGGGAAAAGAACCAGAAGAGAGGATGTGAAGCATTCACTAGGTACCCTCACCCCGGATGGTCACCAAATCTGTCCTCCAGCCCTTTCTCAGAGCCTCTCATCCAACCATAGGTAGGTAAGGGGGGTGAAGTTGGGCTGCCAGCAGCCTGAAGTCTAGTCCTCAGACTTAAATGGTCTCAGGAGTCCATAAACAACACCGTGTATGTGCATTTCATCAACCTTCACCATTGACATTAATTTTGCACTTATGCCACCGAATATATTATATGAAATACTGAAAAACAAGACTTCGCTGCATGGACACCAAAGCTCTGCTCACCTCTTGCACTTTGGAACTGCCTAGCAGTATACTTTACACACCATGAACTTATTGACATGAATATCAGGATGCAGGTTACCTCTGGATCCGAGGGGAAAAAATTACGATCAGGAGGGCTTCTCAGAGGATTCTGAACAAAACCTGTTTAAAGTAGTGTGGACACAAGGGAATGTGTTTTGTGTTCTGGCCACTGTGTGTGTGTGTGTGTGTGTGTGTGTGTGTGTGTGTGTTTTTAGAGGCCTAGTGCATGAATTTGTACATGGGTAGGGTCTGGCCAGCCTGGTCAGGGAGAGGGAGGGGACATGGGCAGTTGGCCAGCCCGCCTGCTGGTCGAACTCCTGGTCGAGGGGACAATTTGCATATTAACCTTTTATTATATAGGATATACACTGAGTGGCCAGATTATTATGCGTTCAGAGATCATAATAATCTGGCCACTCAGTGTATACACATCTTACAGATGCATTGTTGAATACCATTTCTCAAAATAAAATTAATGAAATGTGAGAGAAACCAAGATGGAGGCATAGGTAAACACCTGAACTTGTTGCCTTGCACAACCACTTCAAAGCTACAACTAAAAGACAAAACGGATATCATCCAGAACCACAGGAAGGCTGGCTGAGTGGAAATTCTACAACCAGAAGGAAAGAGAAAAGCACACTGCGACTCGGAGGAGGTGTGGAGGTGAAATACAGAGGTACGGAGGCACACGTGTGGAAAGGGGCTGGCAACTGAATACACTGTTGTATTTTTCAATCGGCAGGGAGACACAAGATCCTGACTCTTCTGAACTCCAGTTCTGGGCGAGACTCTGGGGACCCAGACTCATATGGGGAGAAACTGGACTGTCTGGCATTGGGCTGGAACATGAGGGAGGCTTTCTCTCAGAGGTGCTTGCAGCGATCATTGTTCCTGCATGGTGCCACGGGACACAAAGACCTGGGGGCTTCTTCTGGGCAGGGCTAATGGTCAGCTATTGCTGTTTGCTCCACCCTGGTAATTCCCTGAAACCCTGCCACACTCAATTTACAACCCCACCCAAGCAGTGCCAAAGGCTGTTGCATATGAATGGCCCGGCCTTTTGCAACCTAAAACCTAACAAACAGCAGCTGGGTCAGAGAGACCCAGAATTTCCAAAAGAAGGCCCAAGTCTCCATAGCAGCTTGCAGTGCTTTATAGCTGTACCTCATCTGACATCTCCAAACCCCAAAAAGGAAGAATCTGCTAGGTGGCCTCAGGCACTGGCTGACTTTGCACATCCTTGGAGGTCCAAGAGCCAGTGTACCCAGTGGTCAGAGTGAGACCATCTAGATTACAACTCTTCAGATCCATAGAGAGAAACACTCAGGGGCAGGCTCAGTGAGCACCAAAGCCCCACTGAAGCAAGTCTTGCCCCATAAGGGTGTCTCCAGCACAGAAGTTCTCCCATCATAGACGCAACTGATCCTCACAGCCAGTTGGCCTGGAGGCCAATTCCTCCCAGTGATACCAACAACAATCAAGGCTTAACTACAACAAGACTGTGCACACAGCCCACAAAGGGGTACGCCAAGAGTGTCCACCTCAGGTAACTGGGCAGGCTGAGCCACTGGGCCCTATAAGACACTTAGCACACAAAGCCACTCTATCAACTCAGGGAATCAGCCAAAATGTGGAGACAAAGAAACAAGTCACAAATGAAAGAAATGGAGGAAAGCAAACGACTGGATATAGAGTTCAAAACCATGGTTACAAGGTTTTTCAAGAGGTTCCTAGAAAAGGCCAATAAATTTAGCAAGACACCCAAGGATATGAAAAAGTACCAACTAGAAATTAAACACACACTGATAGAAATAAAAAATATTATACACAGACCCAACAGCAGACTAGAGGAACATAAGAATCAAGTCAAAGATTTGAAATACAAAGAAGCAAAAAACACTCAACCAGAAAAGAAAAAAGAATCCAAAAATTTGAAGATAGTGTAAAGAGCCTCTGGGACAACTTCAAGCATACCAACATCAGAATTATGGGTGCCAGAAGAAGAGAGAGACCAAGATACTGAAAACCTATTTGAAGAAATAATGACTGAAAATTTCCCCCACTGGTGAAAGAAATAAACTTACAAGTCTAGGAAGCACCCAGAACCCCAAACAAAAGGAATCCAAAGAGGACCACACCAAGACACATCATAATTAAAATGCCAACAGCAAAGGACAAAGAGAGAATATTAAAAGCAGCAAGAGAAAAATAGTTACCTACAAGGGAGTACCCATATGATTGTCAGCTGATTTCTCAACAGAAGGGAGTGGCAAGAAATATTCAAAGTGATGAACAGCAAGAACCTACAACCAAGATTACCCAGCAAAGCTATCATTTAGAATTGAAGGTCACAGAAAGAGCTTCACAGATAGGAAAAAGCTAAAGGAGTTCATCACTGCCATGCCAGGATTATATGAAATGGTGAGGGGTATTCTTTAAGAGGAAGAAGAAAAAGGTAAAAATAAAAATTATGAACAAAGTGACAACAAACACATATCCTCAAGTTTATCTAAAAATCAAGTGAACAAAAAATCTGATGAACAGAATAAATTGGTGAATATAATAGAATCAGGGGCATAGAAAAGGAGTGGACTGAGAATTCTTGGGGGGGGAGTATAGGGGAGTATGGGAAGAGATTGGACAAAAATCGTACACCTATGGATGAGGACAGTGTGGGGGTAAGGGCAGAGGGTGGGGTGGGAACTGGATGGAGGGGAACTATAGGGGAAAAAAAGAAGAACAATTAATAATCTGAACAATAAAGAATTATTTAGAAATATTAATGAAATGCTATTTTTCTCAACTTATAAAAATCATAACTAACATTTAAGTGCTTATGGTCCACCATGCACTTTTTTAAGTGTGTTACATATATGTTAATACTCTTACTCCTCAAAACAACTGTGGGTGTGAAAACCACTGGCATTCTTTTCACAGATGGGGACACTGAGGCACAGAGAAAGTGCTTGTCCACAATCATATGCCCAGCCATATTCAAACTCTTTGCTCTCAACCCCTTCCAGTTAGTATCAGTTAGTAGAGTCTGGGTGATGCTGATACTCTGTAGCAGCAGGGACCAAGGAAGGGGGGCCCTAAACTGGCAGAGCCTTCCTGGGAAGCATTTAGGAATCAGCACCATTTCATCCCTTGGGCTCTTGCCCTTCTGACCTGGCACATTCGTCTACACAGAATCCAGCTGAAACAGTCAGAAATTCAGAATAAGACTTATATTAAGGAAACATTCTTTAAGAAATGACTCCTAACAACTGGAAACGGCTTAGGTAAATGTCCACCAGTAAAACAATGGCTACTCTGGTGCATTTAGAGAGAAGTACTAGGCAGTGTTAAAAAATGTGAAGAGGGGAAAAAGTAAAGTGAGTCGGGCCAGTGTGGCTCAGTGGCTGAACGGCGATCTATGAACCAGGAGGTCACAGTTCATTTCCTGGTCAGGGTTGCGGGTTCAATCACCAGTGTGAGGCATGCAGGAGGTAGCCAAACAATGATTCTCTCTCATCACTGATTTTTCTATCTCTCTCTTCCTCTCTGAAATCGATAAAAATATATTTAATAAATAAATAAAATAAAGTCATGTTAATAAATATACCACTTCAGAGAGAACCAAGATGGCAGCATAGGTAAAACCCCTATCTTGCTGCCATACACACAGCAATTTCAAAACCACAACTTAACGAAAGAACAAACACCATCCAGAGTCACCGGAAAGCTGGCTGAGTGAAAATTCCACAAATAAAAGCTGAAGATAAGACACTGTGACTCGGAGGAGCGGCGGCGGACAGCGTTGAAGGTATGCGTGGAGTCAGAGGTTTGGAGGAGCGCACCCGCCAGCGGAGAGGGCAAACTGGCCAGTTTTCTTGAACGGGGGAGACAAAAACGTCCCACTGCACTGATTCTCCAGCTCTGGGCGAAGTCCAGGGAACCCACTATAACACGGGGTAAAAACTGGACAGTGGGAGGGCACGCCGAAGCTCGGGTGCTGCGGGGCCTGCCGGCTTGTGGAAAAGGCGAGCTTGTGCGGACTGCGAGTGAGCTTGGGAACAGCGCAGCTGCCGGACCACACAGAGAGCACTCGTGACTTGCTTTCATTCGGGAAACTGCCAGACTGCACTGTTTTGCGACCTTGGGTGAGACACTGGGTGTGCAGACTCATTTGGGGAGAGGCTGAATTCTCCGGCAGCCAGTGGAGCTCGGCAGCGGCTCTCTCAGAGACCCTGGGGCCGCATAGGGCGGAGCTGACTCTGTCTGCTTGGCCCGGAGACTCCGCCCTTCCAACCTGAGCACAGCTGAACTTCACAGACAATTGGCCTGGAGGTCAACCCCTCCAAGTGCTAACAACGAGTAACCTGAGCTTAACTTCAGCAAGACTGTGCAGCCCATACCCACCTCAGGTAACTGGGGCGGCTGACCCACTGTCCCTTGTAGGAAGTCTACCACACAAAGCTAATTGACCAACTCAGGGAAGCCGCCACCGTGCAGAGACATGGAAAGAAATCAGATATGAAAGAAATGGATGAAAAAAAACAACTGGACGTGGAATTCAAAACCATGGTTATAGGGCTTTTCAAGAGGCTCCTAGAAAAGGTTGAGACCTATAAGGAAATAAGCAAGACCTACAAGGAAATGAACGAGACCCTCAAGGATATGAACCAGACCTGCAAGGAAATGAATGAGTCCTACAAGGATATGAATGAGACCTACAAGGATATGAACGAGACTCTCAAGGATATGAAAAAGGACCAACCAGAAATTAAGCATACACTGACTGAAATAAAAAATATTATACAAAGACCTAAAAGTGCTCTGGAGCACCCCAAGAACCAAGTTAAAGATTTGAAATACAAAGAGGTAAAACCCACTCAGCTGAAAAAGCAAGAAACCAAAAGAATCCAAAAAATTGAAGACAGTGTAAGGGGCCTCTGGGACAACCTCAAGCATACCAACATCCAAATTATAAGGGTGCCAGAAAAAGAGAGCAAGACAACAAAAACCTATTTGAAGAAATAGTGACCGAAAACTTCCCACACCTGGTGAAAGAAATTGACTTAGGAGTCCAAGAAGCACACCGAACCCCAATATATAGGAACCCTAAGAGGACCACACCAAGGCACATCATAAATAAAATGCCAAGAGCAAAAGACAAAGAGAGAATATTAAAAGCAGCAAAGAGAAAAAGTTAGTGACCTATAAGGGAGCACCCATACGATTGTCAGCGGATTTCTCAACAGAAACTATGCAGGCCAGACGGGAGTGGCAAGAAATATTCAAAGTGGTGAATAGTAAGAATCTACAACCAAGATTACTCTATCCAGCAAAGCTATCATTCAGAATTGAAGGTCAGATAAAGTGCTTCACAGATAAGAAAAAGCTAAAGGAGTTCATCAATACCAAAGCAGTATTATATGAAATGCTGAAAGATATTCTTTAAGAAGAGGAAGAAGAAAAAGATAAAAGTGTAAATTATGAACAACAAATACACATCTATCAACAAATGAATCTAAAAATCAAGTGAATTAATAAGCTGATGAACAGGATAAACTGGTGAATGTAACAGAATCATGGACATAGAGAGGGAATGGACTGACAACTCTTGGGGAGAAAAGGAGTGTGGGAAGTGCAGCAAGAGACTGGACAAAAATCATGCAACTATGGGAGAAGACAGTGGAAGGGGGTGAGGGCGGAGGGTGGGATGGGTACCAGGTGGAGGGGAGCTATAGGGGGAGAAAAGGGAACAATGTAATTAATAAACTGAACAATAAAGATTTAAAAATAAATAAACAAACAAACAAACAAACCAACTAACCACTTCACTACAAACCTTTCCTTGGAAATTACATGCATATAGCAAACATCCACCCCCCCCCCCCCCAATGATCTAGTTTTGGAATCTGAGGGACATGTAACTTGACCAAAAATAGATAATTTGGTTAAGTAAAGTGATGTGGTGAGGCCAGCAGGTGTTGAGCTGTTTCGCTCCTCTTTCCCACTCTCCAGCTTCCAACCCCAGCACCTGACAGGAAACGGGTCAAAAACTAAAATAGAACCTAAAGCATATGGGCACTTCCAGTGAAATGAGTGCCTTTTTCTAGGATTTCAGCCCTACTAATTCCTCCTCTCTAGTATCCCCTTCCCCCGGCTGGTCCCCTCACTGACACTGATGCACTAGCTCTGCCCTGTCCTCCTGTGTCCTTCAACCTCAGTGTGGACTGAACTGTACTCTGTCCTTGCCGACCCATGGCTTACGTACCCCAGAAGAAACAGCATCTCTCCAGGCAAGATACAAGACCTCTGAGAGCAGCACAGGGACTTATGAGAACTTCCAATAGTCCTTAAAATGACCTAGATTTTGTTTACCCTCCATCAGTGTTCACCACACATAAACCTATAACCACAGTGATATGGATAAGTATTCTAATAACCCTAACAGGCTAACCTGCAAGAAACATGCAAGATCAATGTAGTTAGACTTTTTTATTTTTTTTAATCAGAAGCTACTTTCTTTTTGAAACAGGTAAAAAACAAAAATCAGCCTCCCAGAATGCCACTGGCCATCCTATATAATAAAGAGATAATAAGCAAATTAACCCTCACACCCTCACAAGATGGCTGCCTACGACCAGGCCAGCAGGGGGGTTAGTGAGGGGCAACCAAACAACTCAAAAGGCAGGCTGTGTGGGGCAACCACGCTGGCAGGGCAGGCCAGTTGGGGGTGACCAGGACAGCTGGGGGAGGGCAGTTGGGGGCAACCAGGCTGGGGGGGGGGGCAATAAGAGGCAACCAGGCTGGCAACGGAGGGGGGGGTGCAGTTGGGGGTGACCAGGCTGGCGGGGGGGAGGGCAATAAGAGGCAAGGCAACCAGGCCGGCAACGGGGGGGGGGGGGGAGGGCTGCAGTTGAGCAGGCTGGCAAGGTGGGAGAGGGGGGAGGCAGTTAGGGGCAACCAGGCAGGTGAGCCAGTAGGAGCCAGTGGTCCAGGATTGTGAGAGGGATGTCCAATTGCCAGACTGGGCCTAAACCAGCAGTTGGACATCCCCCCAAGGGGTCCCAGATTGGAGAGGGTGCAGGCTGGGCTGAGGGAGGAACCTCCCCCCTCCCCCGTGCATGAATCTCGTGCACCGGGGCCTCTAGTAACAAATAAATATCTGGCAGGAACACCCCTCCAGCATTGTAAACTCAGTAGTTTGCAACACAGGACAGCCCCAGTTTATTTCTAAATAGAATGCCAAATCCTGACATCTGAAAAAGCACCATAAACAGATGCTCTCACTTCCTGGGCAAATTTTGAATAAAAAGTTTGTTTGGGGGAGAAATAAATGGCCAATGAGATACAGAGAGACTCTGTTGCAACTTTACCAGCCAACTCCCACAGTGTAACTTCCCAACATCATCCACATGGGAAGAAAGAGCTATTGTGCCTAGCACAACATTCAGCCACACCTCCACCACTCATCAATTTGGAGTTCACTTACCAGCAACAAGGACAGGAGGAGGAAGAAAAGCAGGGAGGGCAGCCAGGCCAGTCTACATTTCACCTTGTGTTAGCCAACTCCGAGCACCTGTCACAGGCTCACAGACTGGCCAGAGTCCCAGGGTGAACCTCCAACACTCTGAGGCCTATCTGCTCGCTGCCAGCCATCCCCATCATTTTCTTCACAGTGCTTCCCCCTGTTTCAGTGCCCCCTCTTAAGATACCAATTCCTTCCTTAATAACTTTCTTGCTTTTGCAGAACTGCGGTTATGCAGAAAGGAGATTGGAGGAGCAAACCTGTAGATGGTTGGGAAAACAAACCAAATTCATGACTTCCCTGAAGTGCCTATCTTCTGGGTTATGACTAGAACAAACTCCACACTCTGCTCTTGGTTCAGTCTTGGAGCCTCACAGAAATGGCCCACATCATGGTCTTTGACTGGAGGCAAAGGTCCATAGACAACAAACAATGTAGCTTCATCTGAGAGAAAAGAGCTAGAGGAGAAATATATCAGAGCCAAATACCTACTTTCACAAAGACCTGTATGTAACAAGCAGAAAGAACACCAAGAGACCCAGTATGTGAACCTGTGCTGCAGGTCGCACGAAAGCCAACAAGATCACAAGCAACAGACTCCAAATGTTCCATCAGATTGGGAACCAGTTCCATCAGTGAGTTCAGGTCCACTCTGCACCTAGAGACATCGCAGCCCCTGCAGAGTGTCCATGTCTGCAGAAAATGGTCAAGAGTGGGCAGGGGCCTGGACACCCATGCTGGCTCTGACCTGGTACATGCTAAGTCTGAAGCCCTCCATGTCCCAAGTGTCTTAATCTGGAAACTGGAAGAATACAACAGGATAATAAGCATGAAGGTTCATCCAAAATAAAAATACTGTGGTCATGCTATGACCACAAACAGCACTTATCAGAGAGCAAGGCAGGGCCCTGGGACTAATTCTAGTCAACCAGCACTAACCTTATTTCATCTCAACAGTGACAGTCAGTGGTGTCAGGCACCCCTGACAGGATGCACTAGAGGCATCCATCTCTGTAGGGTTCTTCCTGAGCCTATAACCCCAGCCTCATCACCAAAACACATCAGACACACCCAAACTAAGACACATGCCACGAAATACTTGACCATTACTCTACCAAAGCATCATGTCCATGAAAAACAAGGAAGGCCTGAAACTGATCCAATCCCAAACAGGTCTGCAGTTTACTTAATAGTAGTGCCCATGTAAATTTCTTGGTTTTGACAGATGTGGCATGGTTGTGTAGTCAACACTAGGGAAAATGGGGTGAGGGATATTATGGGAACTCTGACCTGTCTTGGCAACTTTCCTATATATCTATAATTATTCTAAATCAAGCTTATTATAAAAATGTTTGTTTGGAGGCTATGTTGATAGCTTCAAGCAAATTTAAAGGAACTGAAAACATACTGTGTCATTAAACACCCGATTCAGTCACTGCTCAAAAGTAATTTGAAAAACATAGGGCCACTGAAGGAAAATAGTACATTTGAAAAAAGAGGAAGATAACTAAACACAGAAAAGTTTAGTATAATTTTCCTAACCCCACCACCTTCTTCAGCTCGCATTCTCCAAAGGCCTCCATGTTGGAAGCAGAGCAGGTCTCCCTATTTGAGCAGTGGCCAAGTCGTTCTAGCATGCTACAAGGTGTTCTGGTTAATAATGCAAATTTTCTTCAGTAGATGTAGTTACACATATACTGATATATATGCAATTTGATATGTATGCTATTTTGTAGTACTGACAGTAAGCTTCAAAACTTCACATGTCAAATTTACTGAAGGTGTTAACATCACAGATATTTTTACTCTTTAAAAATGTCGAATTCTGGCCGAGACCGGTTTGGCTCAGTGGATAGAACGTCGGACTGCGGACTGAAGGGTCCCGGGTTTGATTCCGGCAAGGGCATGTACCTTGGCTGCGGGCGCATCCCCAGTAGGGGGCGTGCAAGAGGCAGCTGATCGATGTCTCTCATCAGTGTTTCTGACTTTCTATCCCTCTCCCTTCTGCTCTGTAAAAAAATCAATAAAATGTATATTAAAAAATAAATAAATAAAAGGTCAAATAAAAAAAAAAAAGAAGAAGTTAGCTTGCTAACCTACTGCTTCCCCAGGTTCAGGCTGCTGTGGATTTTTGAGCCTATGTTGGCTAGCAGAGCCAGTATTGGGACAGTTGTGCCAAAGACTGGGCTGTTTCCATCGTTTTCCAAAAGAGAAGTGCCTGCAGCACTCCTTGACAGCCAGTGTTGGCACACAATGGTTCCAAAGTTCTCATTCCACTCTTGCCCTCCTCCTAGGCTCGTGGCGCTCTGGCTCACGATCTCCCTCACTGTGTATCCTTCCACAGGTGCATGGCAGGAAACCGGGAGAAAAGGTGGGCTACCCAGAGTCCAGAGATCTCAGCTGCACAACCATATCAGAAGAATGGAGCCTCTAACACCTGGGAGCACAGCCGTGGTGTTGTATGTGGAACACATGCCCCTCTTGGGACAGGACACCTAAAAATTAGAGCAAAGTTAAGGCCTGGGAAAAGCCCTCTCTGACCCTGCCCAAAGTGGCAAAGAGTGGTGTTCCAAACGGAGTGAACATCATGGGGGCCTTTTCCCCCAAGGTCCTTCTGTCTCAAGGGAAAGCAGCTTCATGACTAGTCACAGGGATGGCTAGAGTGATCCTGACCCTCAGAAATTTTTAAGAAACAGTCCTCCCAATGGAAAAACAATTGCCTCCTATGCAGGGTCCACATCACCAACATTGGCTCTTGTACAGGTTAAGTACTCAGGATCCAGCTATGTGAGGACAGTGGTCCAAGGCAGGCCTCACCTGCCAGAGCAACGGTGCCAACAAGGAGAACTTCAGCCCAGAATACTGCATGCCTGACACCAACTATTGGCTAAACCAGATTTAGCCCCAACACTTGATCACTAAGACTTCCTGTGAAGTGCTGCAGTATAAAAAGGAACCAATGGCTCTGAAATATAAGCTTTCAAGGGTCAGGTAATGTGCACACAGAAAAAAAGACCTATCCCCCTTTTAACCTATATTGCCTTAGACAATGAAGAAGTGAAAAAGGAGTCCATATTTTTAACCCTCTGACTTCTATTTACTTTGGGATGCTTTCACACTGGGCATTAAACTGGCAACAAACAGTTTAAAATGAGGCTCTGCACCCCTCAAACATATACAGTTCTGAATGCAGGGAAGTCAGAATGCACATGCAGGATGAGGGCACGGTTTTGCTAATAAGCATCAAAAATGATAAGGTAGGCAGGCATTTGAAAAATATACCACAGGAAGCCTGGGTATGAGAACCAGGAGGAGAAAGTGTGAAAGAGAGTAACAGAAGCCCAGCGGGCATGGCTCAGTAGTTGATCATTGACCTATTTGCCGAGAGGTGGGAGGTCACGGTTTGATTCGGGTCAGGACACATGTCCCGGTTGCGGGATCAATCCCTAGTTTGGGGTGTACAGGAGGCAGCCAATCAATGATTCTCTCTCATCACTGATATTTCTATCTCTCTCTCCCTCTCCTTTCCTTTCTGAAATCAATAAAAATATTCTTTTCAAAAGAGTAACAAGCCATCTAGAGACTCAAGGTTTAGAAATATAAGAGCATAACAAGGTACAGAACCTATTTTAAAGAAACAGAACACAATATATAACAAAACCTGGTACAGATCAAGGGGGTGGGGGTTATGAAAAAACTGATTGGTCCAAAAAGGCTTCACAGCTAGCTTGGGGTGGGGGTCCACTAATCAGAACTTCTTCAGGCCTAAAAAGAACCTGGCAGCCGAGAACATCTTGGACACTGTCCTGAGCTGTGAAGGCTGAGAACAGAGGCCACATGGTAGGAGTGCCTGAGAAGGGACCTTCATCAAGGAGAATCAGTGACAAGCCAGGAGAGGAAGGGGGAAGTCACAGGAGTCATCGAACCTGGGGACTCACCAGCAAGTCCTAACCCTAACCCTAGTTCTTCCCTGATTAGGGAAGGGGACATTAGGAAGAGAATGTATCAATATTTTCAGCCTCACCAGGCCTGAGTGAATGTCAACCCCCTCCAGATGTAACTTCTTCCTTATGCAGAAGAGGACACACAGCCATGCTACAACCCAGCACACGCACTGCATTTCAAACAGGGTTCAAGAACAAGATCTGTAAGGCACAACCTTTTTCTCCTAAGTGGGTAGATTTCCCAGGTCCACTGAAGGCAATGTCTGCCCGATCTCCCAGAAACAGGGACAGAGAACAGAAAAGTTAACAAGCACCTTTTCCCACAGGTGTCCACTACACTTCATGAGCACTCCATGAAATTTCAGTGAGGCTTCAAGCTTCCCTGCAAATCTTATCAGCCTTCCCTGTCAGCACCTAATACACAGCTGTCATTTTGAGATACAATTCCTGCTGCAGTTAAATTAATTCCAAAAGAGAAAAACAGGTTGGAGAATGATACGTTAACAAGGAAATTCACTGTAAAAATAAGCTTTTAGCTGGATGAATTCAGACTATAATATAGCAGACACATACACAGCCCCTGCATGCAGCCTTTCATCAGCCCTCTACTACGTGGGCAGGACTGCCTAACAGCTCCACAAACATGCAAAGGACAAGAACATCCAGAAAGAACTTCTTGGCATCCAGACATTCCTTCCAACCATGCCTGCAAATATTTCGATTTCCAGCAAGCTGCAAGCTGATTTAAAACCCAGTGGCTGGTAAAGAGGCTGTGCGATCTTGTCTGTGAATAGAGGAGGTCACTGGGCCATCAGGAACTATGTAACCCACCTTCCTCGGGACCCTCAGAAATACTCCAGGTGGAAAGAACCTGGAGTGCTTTGTTTGTCCTTCTGTGGGCCATGCGCCTGGTCATGGGCTGCTAAGGTCAGAACTGGCCATCTTTTTCACAGTTTGCAATGCTGTCACTTCCTGCTTCTGTAGGGCTGTGAGTGTATGATCCAACTATTTTAACAGAAACCTGACTCAGTTGCTCTGAGAAGGCATTTGGCACCCTCAAACCTAAATCATTTGGAATGACTATCTCCCTAATACAGTCAAAACAACCTGGAAGGAAGCCTTACTGAGTTTGGCTCAGTAGACAGTGTCAGCCTGCAGACCAAAGGGTCCCAGGTTCCATTCTGGTAAAGGGCACGTACCTGGGTTGCAATCTCCTCTCTGGTGTAGAAGGCAACCAATCAATGTGTTTCTCTCACATTGATGGGCTTTCCCTCTCTCTTCCATTCTCTCTAAAAATCAATGGGAAAATATCCTTGGATGAAGATTTTAAAATAATAATAAAATGAAGAGAAAAAGAAACAGACCTTCTCCAACTATATAAATGCAAACAGCAGCAAGTACTGTAAACAGAGTCCAAGAACCATCATGAACCCAACAGGCCTTTCTTCTCTCAGACACTAGCATCAGAACACATTCCCCACTACCCTTGAGAAAACACACTCTGCCTGGTGATTCAGCTAGTGGATACACAACCAGTTCTCAATATTCAAATAATTTTTTTCTAAGGGCCTCATGTCACACTGAACAAGAATGCTATCTGGTTACACGAGAAGGCACTCCTGACAAGTCCAAATGATACTTGTCTAAAACTTATAGTTTCCACACCAGCACTTCCTCTCTGGTGATCTGCCCTTTGAACCTGCCTTCAAAACAACTGTGCTCCACACCCCTATGGCCAGCTGTCATCACAAGGGCAGGCATACAGAGCTGGCACATGTGAGTCCAGCCCTTGCACCTGCTGAGGGAGTCATTTTTGCATCAAGTGTCTTCAGCATCAGCTCCTTGTTCTAGTCAAAATCGGTTTCCACAAAAGGCACCCCTTAGGATGGGGCATAGTAAAGTGCCAGTGAAGACTCTCCACACATCATCATCTCAGAAGGAATGGACCTTCCTGCTCCCCCCCCCCCCCCCGTTTATGCAGTGCTTCCTAGGTGATCATGCACTTGCCCTACATGCACCCAAACCTTCCATCGAACCTCAGGAGATAAGGGCTCAAATTCAAGGGACACACACCCAGGAGATACCTTTTCCTCTTCCCCAAGCTGTGCTATAGGCAGCCTAGAGGCCCAGACCTGCTTTACCTAGCTGCCCAAAACAAAGCCTCTTTCCAGGCCCCATATCTCTACACACATGTGCTCTGACACCTCTTATGAAACGCATTTCCAAGAGTAGAACAAACCTACACTTCCACCTCATTAGCATGGGGACTTCACCTTGCCAGCTCTGGACTCAGCTCAGTAACTGGGGTAGGGATGTCATGGGAAAGAAATACAGCACACTGTAGGAGGAGCTACCTACCTAAAGAGAGAATGAAAGTCAGAACCCACTTCTTTCCATGTTCTGTTTTCCCCACTACCGGCCCACACAGAGACAGCCACCTTTGCGAACACACAGCCACCCTACAGTTGCAGGGAGCCACTCTGGCTCATCACCAGTTTTTCATTTAACAAAATCATTGCACAGTTCTTTTTTCCAAAGGGAGGATTCCAAGCCTCACCCACTCAGAATTATCAGTCCTCAAATGAGGATGAACCAGAGCCTCTTTTCCAAACAGCTGCTTTCTGACAGTGTGAGGCTGCAACAGGCTCCGGGGTCACAGAGTTCAGCTATCGGCCCAAAGAAATGTGTGCTGTCCATCCACGTAACAATGTCCCTCCAGCCTCCAGCACAGTTAAGACATTCAGGCACAGCCCCCCTGGGAAAGACACCTGGGCAGTGGCACAGAGGACTTCCTTAGACTGAGCGCTGCACTGAACTGCCCAGCAGACCCTCACGTAGGGGCAGGGTAGCACCTGGTCTCCGCTATCATTCAGAGAGACTATTTACCACACGGGTACTTAACGTTTTCTGCACCAGTTCCCACACCTGTGAAAC
Organism: Antrozous pallidus; assembly: GCA_027563665.1. NCBI lineage: Eukaryota > Metazoa > Chordata > Mammalia > Chiroptera > Vespertilionidae > Antrozous > Antrozous pallidus. The sequence continues at coordinate 107,654,666 of CM050512.1, read as the reverse complement.
GGGAATGACATCTACCTGGAAACTGTTGACAGAAGCCAAGCAACACTGTGTGAATTATCTAGCCAAGCGCCTGCCTTAAAGGAAGTGCTCAATCAGTGTAGCACAGCCCAGGGCCCACCTTACTATCAAGCTGGGCTAGGCCCTTTTCAGACTTCACAACTCCTACTGCTCCCCCTGTTGACTGCACACACTTCAAAAAACAGGAAAATTAATCATTGGACAGGGGATTCTCATACCGTGCCACCTTAAAATTCCAAACTTGACAGCAAACTCATTTGAACCATGCAACTCTACCGGTCTTCATGTAGAAAAAAAAATTCCTATTTTGGGGTGTCTCTGCCATGACTGATGGGAAACGTGGCATGGTCTCACATACATGTGAAGGAACCTAGCTCCAGACAAAATGCTTGTTCCTCTCACTTTCTGATGGGAGGTCTAGTCTCTATTCTGTAACTCATTTCTTCACACTGGATCCCAGCGTTTTGCACTAAAAAGCTGCCTCATGCCAAAGCACACACCTTGCATTGCAACAGCATCACTGTGTGAAAGTTTATTTTACAAAAATCCAAGATTAACATCAGCCTCAGCCTCAATTGAGCTTCACCAAACCTCCTAAATTGTTTTTGTGTGTTCACCCAGGCACCTCATGTGGCAATAATCAAAGACATCCCTTTTGCCTTTCACCATTTTCTTAACAGAACAGGTTCTCTTCCATTTAGACCTTGGGTTATCTATCACCCCATCTCCACAAAGCTTAGTGTTCTTAACACGAAGTCCATGGGTGAGCTGCAGAAGGTTCAAGAGCTTCCTGAAGTAATTACAAAATGCAAGATAGCTGTGCGTTTTTCTCTCAAGAGAGGACGCATACCTTCCATCAGATTCTCAAAGGAGCTCATGATCCCCAGCCCCAAACAATAAGGGTCGAGTACATTTCATGGATCTTCCTTCATTTAAGGAATTTGCCCTTTCAACCAAACTTTGCAAGTTGTCTAGACATTCTTCCCTCACTCACTCTACATTCACACACAAGGTATAAAATCTTAAACCATCTTCCCAGGAGCCCAGAATTTAGCAGAGAAATAAACATAAAAATACTAGGGATACTTTTAACAACATAGAGAAAAACACTAGATATACGTTTAGCAACACATTTAACCTAACAAATGCTTCTCTTTTTCTTTCCCCATAAAACCTCTCCTCCGTGTCATGCTCCCTTTTCCCTAGTCAGTAGGGTCAAGCCGAGCTTCCCAGGGGCTTTCCCCACCACCGGTGCCTGATCCGGAGCGAGGACTCAAGTCGGGAGAAGCACCCTCCGGGCCGGGAAAGGAGTCTCCATGCTGACCGGGAATTTGGAAGGCCCGGAGCATCATCAGGTGCTTTTGAGTAAGAGCTCGCACCTCCTGCTTTTGCTGGGGGCAGAGGCACGACCTCTTTGCAGTGAAGGCCCCGGGCGGCTCCTCCGCACACGAAGGAAAAGTAACCCCAAAGGCTCGGCTCTAGGCCGCGCCGAAAACAAACTTTCCAAACACTTCTACCCCGACCGGCTGGTGACACCTTCTCGGCTTCCCCCGTCCTTTGCGTTCCCGTCAGCACCGGCGCCCACCTCACGGATACCGGGCTCCCTATGCTGGCTGAGTGGGGTCCCTGCAGCGCCCACGGCCCTCCGCCCCGGTACCCGACCCCAGGTGAGACGCCGCCCGGCCATCGGAATCCTGGGCCGCCAAGCTTCGTCGGGCCCAGGCGGCCGCCGCGCTGGGGAGGCGACAGGCCGCTGTGCCCTGGCTGCCGCGGGCGCACTCACCAACTGGCTGGTGGTCCTGGCCATGGACCCCGCGGCGGCTCGGGCGCCTCCTCACAACCCTGCGCGACTCTGCGCTTCTTCAGCGTCCTCCTCTCCGCAGCGGAGCTCCAGCAATGGCCGCCCTCATCCTGCGCCCGCCCCGCCGCTCGCCGCCCCGCCCCCGCACGACGCTGGGCGGGACTTCCTTCAAACCGCGGCCGCCGCCCGCACTCATTGGCCGAGCTCGCCGTCGTACGCGGCGGCCCTGGTCAGCTGAGTCGGCGCCCCGCGAGCCGCATTTCCGGGTTGGGGCCCAGCGGGCCGGTCCCGCGCGACCCCGTCTTGGGAGGCGGAGGCGCGGCCGGGTGGGAGCCAATCCTGCGGCCGCCGGGCGGTGCGGGGCGGTGAAAGGGGCGAACTGTCATCGTGGGCTCCCAGACTGGGAAGCGTGGCTCGCAGGGGCAGGCCCCGCCAAGGTCACACCCGAACGGGAGGCGAGGCTGGACTCCCACCCGCCGCTCAGACTCTGCGTAAACGCGGAGAGAAGAAACCTGACCAGTTACAAACTAAGCATTGTTCGCGGTAGGAAATGTGGGCTATCCAGTCATATTTATACGGCAAAGAACAGTCCCATCTCATCTCCGCTAATGACACTTTCAGAACTTATTATATACATTTTTTTAATTGAGGAAGGTGATACTGAATGTTTTTGAAGTTGTTTTTGTTGATAATGACACTGTTATTTTTGTTTCTTTAAATTGTGGAAAATAGACAAAATTTATTACATTAACCATTTTATTGTACACTTCAGTGGCATTAAGTATATTCACGTTGTTGAGTGATGATGTTTTAATGATGTGGAAAAATAGCAAAGAAAGTTATTTTAGGTTTTAGTTTTTAGTTTTCCCTTAGGGATATGCTTTTTTATTGAATTTGGAGAGAGAGAGGGAGGGAGAGAGAGAATCATCAGTTCCTTATTAAAAATGGAACCCATGACCTTTCCATGTACAGGAGGGCATACCAACCAACTGGGCCACACACACTGTTTTTAAACAAAATTAGAGTCCCTTTGTTACCTGAACATTTGCATATTTTAAGTAACCTTTTTTTCTTCCTATTTCCAAAAGATATAGGCGTTTATTTATTTTTTTTAATAACACTTTAGACAATACATAAGTAACAATAAAATTACCGAACCCTTAATTCACACTGGCTTTTTTAAAAATATACTTTTATTGATTTCAGAGAGGAAGGAAGAGGGAGAGATAGAAACATCCATGATGAGAGAGAATCATTGATCTGCTGCCTCCGAAAGTCCCCCACCAGGGTTCAAGCCCACAACCCAGGCATGTGCTCCTGACTGGAATCAAACCTGGGACCCTTCAGTTCACAGGCCTATGCCCTATCCACTGAGCCAAACCAGCCAGGGCACACTGACCAGACTTAATTGTTGGGTAGCAATAATAGCCCACTAACATTTACTCAGCACTTATTCTTAGTAAGGAATTTTCATGTCTAATCTCATTTACTCTAAACAACATCCAGCTATTGTTGCTCAACTGTTCTGTTCTATAACTTGCCCTAGATCTTATAGTGCCAGACCATACCAGAGGCTGTCCTTGGACCATTAGAGTGTTTCCCAACTTTTTTTGTGGCCATGCCCCACCTAAGCATCTCTACAATCCTGATGCCCTCCCTGTGACATATAATTCTTATTATTCAAAAAGTGAACTATTCACGTGGAGGAAGCCTAAAAGGCCATTAACATGATCTAAACAACCTTCCAAAGAACATGGCATCCATCACAGAAAAAAATAAAAGAACAAAAGGACTGAGGGGGAAATCACTAAGAAATGGTTAAAAAATAATAATAATATGAAGTGATATGAAAAAGTAGCGAATAAAGTTTCAAAACAACTGAAATGCATAAATATGTCACAACATGTACACTGTATATGAGGCTCCTAGAACCATAAGAAATACAAAAAATTTACTGTTGATAACTCATTCTCTAATTTCCCCCCTTGAAAATCACATTGCCCCACTGTGAGGCGAGTGCCTCAGAGCCTGTGTCTGACTGTTCCGACTTCCAGTCCTCGGCACATGCACTGATCTTTATTATTTTTTGGACTGATCTTTAGAAACAATAAAGTCAAGTGTAACCTCTGTTTTCCTGAAGGGCTCCTGCTGCTCTGATACTCTTTTTTTTTTTTCCCACTTCGCAATGCACTGTCTAGGACCCCTCTATCGGAGGAAGTGTACAGCTCATAGATCCATGTATTGGTAAGTCTCCCTCCTCACTCACACTGAGGCGGATCCCAGCCGCCTGCCCCATGAACAAGACTCTACACTTACATCCAGGCACACCCATACTTATGTCCTTAACATAAATTATTAGCAGATAGAACCGCTGGATCAAATTGCTGGTGTTCCTCTCAGGACTTGATGCTAATTGCCCATTGTCAGCCCTCCTCCAGACATTCTCACCCTCAGTGGACACAAAGACAAGCTCCAGGTAGATGCCAGCTCTTGACACCATACCAAGCCACACCAAACATTTGGGAACATTAGGCACATTAACTTACATCAGTAACTCCTCCTGTGTATTAAGAGTAGATACTCTGGCCAAGCGGGAGTGGCTCGGTTGTTGAGCGTCGAACCGTGAACTCGCTGGTTCGATTCCCAGTCCGGGCACATTCCCGGATTGCAGGCTTCATCCGCAGTGGGGAGTGTTGAGGAAGCAGCCAATTGATGTTTCTCTCTCATCAACATTTCTATCACTCTTCCTCCTTTTCTCTCTCTAAAAATCAATAAAAACATATTTTTAAAAAAAGAGTAGGTACTCTGACCATTTCCATTTTTTACATTAAGAAACTGAGGCACCAGTGACTTGCCTAGTCCCTGTCACAGAGTTACTAGATCACAGAGCTCAGGATTCAAAACCTGTCCTGACTAACCTGACACCCTGACCTCAGCCACTGTACTCAACTGTCTCCCAACAAACCAAGTAATAACTTGTCCTCAGAGAATGTCAACCACTTTATATGATTTATCTTACTTCATTCTCATCACAACCTTATGAGATTCTCAATATTTATGACCATCTTGCATGTGAAGAAATCTGCCAGAGTGTACACTAAATCTGAGTGTAAATATATATAAAGCTATACACACACACACACACACACACACTAGGGGCCCGGTGCACAAAATTTGTGCACTGGGGGTGGATGATCCCTCAGCCCAACCTGCCCCCTCACTCATACTGGGAGCCTTCAGGGGATGTCCAACTGATGGCTCACCCCAACCTGCCCAAGGCCTAAAGCCTCTGTTAGGCCTTGGGCACCCAGCCATCACCCTGCTCGGCTCAGCCCCGGCCTTAACCCAGCCACCGGAGACTGCCCGACCCTGGGGGCTGCTTCAGCTCCGGCTCCCCCCCCCCAGCCCCAGCCTTAGCCCCGGCTGCCTGTGACTACCTGGTCCTGGGGGCCGGGCACTCGCCGCCTCCGCCGCTTCCACTCAGCCCTCAGGGCCAGGTGTTCACGCCACTCGGCCCCACCCCTTGCACCACTCAGCCCCGCCCCTGTTCCTGATTGGCTGGTAGCGTAGTGAAGGTATGGTCAATTTGCATGTTTCTCTTTTATTAGATAGGCTATATATATATATATATATATATATATATATATATATCATAAACACCTTTTCTCAGAAAGTTACTGAGGGATGTGCTCCACTAAACCAAGAAAAAAGGCATGAGATCCAGGAAGTAGGAAGAAAGAGAACCACAGGAAGGGGAGGAAGGAGAGTCCCAGGATTTGTCCATTCCACAAATATGTATTGACATTCCCACCATGCCAAGCACTGTGCTAGATATTGTCAATTCATTGGTGAGTAAACACAAAAATCTCTGCCCTCATGGAACTCTACTACTGGCTTGTGGTTGGGGATGGGGGTGCAAATAACAAGCATCTATATAGATAAGAGTGTAACCTATATAGATAAAAGTGTAAAGGACCAGAACGACAGAAACAACTGGTCGCTGTGATGTACACTGACCACCAGGGGGCAGACACTCAACCCAGGAGCTGCCCCCTGGTGGTCAGTGCGCTCCCACAGCAGGAGCACCTCTCAGAGGGAGCCTCTCCCACCTCCAAGGCAGCACTACCCGGCTGCAGCAACAGCAGGGCAGGCACAGTGGAGCAGAAATGAGCAGCGGCAGAGCTGCACCTGGCCCTGGCCGGGGCTCCTCCCTGGCCACCTGCCACTTCAGCATGGCTACAGCCCTCAGGGGATGTCAGACTGCCAGATTTTGGCCCGATCCCCGTAGGCCCTGGCAGTACAGCATCCCCCCAAGGGGTCCCAGATTACCAGAGGAAGGAACCCCAGCCGTGCACAAATCCGTGCACCCGGCCTGTAGTAATAAGTACATATTATGGGATGTTAGACGGTAATAAATGCTGTGGGAGAGAAGGAAAATCAGGTAAGGAGGACTCAGGAGTTCTCAAGGAGAAGGTTTGATTTGAAATGGATAATGAGAAGAAATCCCAGGTAAGAATGTGGAACACATGGACTCAAGGGCTCCAGAAAGATATTGAAAACAATAGATTAAAAAACAAGAAAGCCCACTGCATGGGAGAACATATTTGCCAATGTTATCACCGATAAGGGTTTAATCTCCAACATTTACAGGGAACTCATACAGCTTAACAACAGGAAGGTAAAAAAAAAATCCAATAAAAAAATAAGCGACGGACCTAAATAGACACCTTTCAAAAGAAGACAGAAGGAAAGCAACAAGCATATGAAAACATGCTCAAAGTCACTAATCATCAGAGAGATGCAAATCAAAATGACAATGAGGTACCAACTCACACTTGTCAGAATGGCTATCATCAGCAAATCAACTAAGGACAAGTGCTGGCGAGGATGTGGAGAAAAAGGAACCCTCATGCACTGCTGGTAGGAATGCAGACTGGTGCAGCCACTGTAGAGAACAGTATGGAGTTTCCTAAAAAAAACTAAAAATGCAACTCCCATTTAACCCAGTGATTCTACTTCTAAAAATATATCCCAAGAAACAAGAAACACCAGTCAGAAAGGGCATATGCCCACCTATGTTCATAGCGAAATTCACCATAGCTAAGATTTGGAAACAGCCTAAGTGCCCGTCAGCAGATGAGTGGATTAAAAAACTGTGGTACATCTACATAATGGAATACTACATTGAAGTAAAAAAAAAAGGAGTTCTTACCATTTGCAACAGCATGGATGAAACTGGAGACCATTATGCTAAGTGAAATAAGCCAGTCAGAGAAAGATAAATACCATATGATCTCACTCATTTATGGAATATAATGAAGAACATAAACTGATGAATAAAAAGAGATCCAGAGATAGAGAAACATTGATCAGACCATCAAACCTTAGACTCTAAGGCTTAGAGGTAAGGTAGGGGAGGGTTAGGGGGAGAGATCAACCAAAGGACTTCTATGCATGCATATAAGCCTAACCAATGGACATAGACAACAGGGGGGTGGGGCATGAATGGAGGGGGTAAGGACACATATGTAACAACTTAATAAATAAATTAAATAAGGAAATAATACATTAAAATTGAATTAAGAAGCTGCCAGAAGTGAGGAAAACCACAGAAAAACAGTGTACCAGAAAAGAAGCGGGGAAAGGAATAGAAGAGCAAACACAGTTTCCTAGGCATGTCACTCATCTCAGCTGTGGGTGATGTTTACAGTGATAATACAGATGCACTGACCGAACTGGTAATTATCATACTCCACCTTGGTAGAAACTGGAGTTGGAGAAGGTATGAGTGAGCTGACTCCTCACCCCTTTTAACAGAAAGGCAGTGGATAATTAAGACAAAGTACAGCCGAGACCGGTTTGGCTCAGTGGATAGAGTGTCGGACTGCGGACTGCGGGGTCCCGGGTTCGATTCTGGCAAGGGCATGTACCTTGGCTGCGGGCACATCCCCAGTAGGGGGCGTGCAAGAGGCAGCTGATCGATGTCTCTCTCTCATTGATGTTTCTGACTTTCTATCCCTCTCCCTTCCGCTCTGTAAAAAATCAATAAAATATATTTTTAAAAAAAGACAAAGTACAGAGATAGTGTTTGGAAAAATGACATAAATCACAGGAAGAACTCTGAAACCAGTAGTGAGTGGAATATGAGTAGGGAGACATGAGCCAAGGGCTGCTGTTTCTCTTTACAAGTCTTTCTAGAATTCTTTGGCCTCTCCAACATTGATGCAAATAAAAATTAATGAAATGGGTTATATCTTCCTTGTGGAAATTCTAAGAAGCTCTCCCGTGGGAATGTAAAGCTCTGCATGATCTTTGTGACAGCGTGGCTGTAATGTGACACACACACACACACACACACACACACACACACACAACCAAAATATCAACAAGAGAATGATAAATTATTGCTGGAGAATTCTATTCAGCTACTGAAAAGAACAAGGCAAAGCTCTGCAGAGGAGAGTGAAGGCAAAGCAGCAAATTGCAGACTATGAACTGGGGTCTTAAACCTTTTTAAAGACCTAGAGCCTCTTTCACCAAAACATGGCCATGTAGCTCTTGAGTAACTCAGAGAAAGGGAGAAAGAACGGGTTGAGCACTAGAGCCCAGGGGAGCAGCAGGTGGGGCCTCAGGGAAGGGGTGAGGAGAGAGGGGTGGTGGTAGCCCTGAAGAAGGCAGCTGAGCATGCAGCAGGAGAAGGGCAGGGAGTGGCAGCTGAAAGAGGATGGTAGGACAGTTCTCAGCTCTTGGGGGGCCTCCATGGCAGCCAGTGTGTAAAGTCCAGGCCAGGCTGCTCATTCCTGGCAAGAGGTAGGGTACCCCCTCCATGTGTTAGCTCTGGCTGCCCTTCCCAGGACAGTGAGCAGGAGGGGAGGTGTACTCACCTGTCCCAGTGGAGTTCACTGGCATCCTGGCTGGAGGAATGGGAGGGACAGCCCCCAGCTTTTCTCTGTCCCTTCTGTGCCCAGAGCCTCTGCCCTTGGCAGATGTGTGATCTCTGGATAGAATGCAATGACTTGGTCTGACATTGTGAGGTCAAGTCCCACCTAGGGAGGGGCAGAAGGATGACCATAACCATCCTGGGAGGGGAGCTAAAAGGCTGCCTTATGTACATGGGCCATTTGTGTGGCGTGCTCTGTGCTTGCACCTGGCCTGAGCTAACTCAGCTATTTCTCTCTCATCCCTACAACCCTCTCAGCACAAGGGAGGAAATGGGGTTCCATGGCAGCGGAACTTGCCTAACTTCACACAGCTAGTGTGTTAATTATGAAGCACTGTGTAATGACTTACCCCAAAATTTACAGGCATAAAACAACAAACATTTATTGTATCACTAGTGGTCTGGTGCACAAAATTCATGCACATTAAAAGGGTATTAATTAGAGGAAATAATTTAATATTGCCATTTGCTCTTTATAATAGAAGTACCAGAGACTAAAGAAAATTAGTAAAATGTATATGAAAACCTTCCTCCTGTCAGAGTCTGGGGCGCACCATGGGACCTAGAGTCAAGTCCCCATTCATTCACATGTGCCTCAAAATCATGTGAGACCCAGACCCAGCCACCCCCCACCTTGGGGTAGACCCAGACCTGGCCAGTCCCACCCTTGTCAAGCCCCACAGGGCAGGGGGCATCCTCGGGTCCCCTGGCCCAGCACCAGGATGAGGGGGGTGGCCTGAGGTCCCCCATCAAGTCCCACCAGGTGGGAGACACAACCTGAGATCCCCTGTCAAGCCCCACCAGGCAGAGGAGCACAGCCTCAGGTCCCCCGGCCCAGCACTGGGAGGGAGGCGCAGCTTCAGGTCCCCCATAAATCCCCACTGGCATGGGAGGGGCGCAGCCTCAGGTCCCCTGTGAAACCCCGCTGGGTGTGGGGCACAGCCTGAGGTCTCCTGTCAAGCCCAGCCAGGCAGGAGGGGCACACCCTCAGGTCCCCTGGCCTGGTGCTGGGGCGGAGGGTATGGTCTGAGGTCTCCAGTCTTGAGCTGGGATGGGGGGAGCAGCCCGAGGTCCCCTAGCCCAGCACCAGGACAGGAAGTACACTTTGAGGTCCCCCATCAAGCCTCACTGGGTGGAGGACATGGTCTCAGGTCCCCTGGCCTGGTGCCAGGGCGGGGGTTGAGGCCTGAGGTCCCCTGTCAAGCCCCTCTGGATTGGGGGAGGATGTAGGCCTCCTGTCCCGCTGCCACAACCACCTCACACTCTCTGTGAGCAGGTATGCATAGGGAAGGTTGGGTCAGGATAATTGGGAGGGGATGATGGGGGGCAGCATCCTGGGTAAGCTGGGCCTCACAGCCTCTCTGCTTCAGCTCCCAGCACCCCAGACCTAAGGAGTAGTGCTTTCACAGGGGTCTGGCAGGCACTGGATATGGCGATGCCTTAAAAACTAAAGCCCCCTTTAACTCTGGCTGGAAGTGCATTGGGAACTTATGGTCGGGGGAAGCAGCCCAACATCAGGGCTGAACTAAGACCTTGGGTAGCCTCCGGAGGGGTGACTTCAGTCCTTCGCTGCAGCCACGCCCCATGCGGGCCTCCCGTCCTGCTGCTGCCAGGCTGCCCCACCCTCCCGCTCTTGATTGGCTGGTAGCGTAGCGAAGGTAAGGTAATTTGCATGTTTCTCTTTTATTAGATAGAATGGTTCTGAGGAGCAGGAATCCAGGAGCATTTTGGGTTATTCTGGCTCAGAGTCTCTAATGAGGTTGCAGTCAAGATGTGGCGGTACTGAGTCATCTAAAAGCTCGACTCGGGCTGGATGGTCCACTTCTAAGCTTGTCCACCCAGATGTTGGTAGAGCCTCACATCCTCACCCGGGGGGGGGGGGGGGGGGAGAGGGATGGGGGAGGAGGCCTCTCCACAGGGCTGTCTGGGTGTCTGCACCCTGTGGCAGCTGACTTTCCCCAGAGTGAATGTTTCAAGAGAAAAAGCACACACGCAAAATGGAGGAAGCTGCAGTGATGTTTATAACCTAATCTCAGACTTCATACAGCATCGCTTCTGCCATATTCTATGCGTCACCCAGAACAGCATTAACATTTTTTAACATGGGCTTTTCGACCTGGGGACTGCTACCTCTGCAGATCCCTGTGCTCGGGCTTCTTTCTCCCTCCTGTCCTAAGGGGTGGTGCAGTTCAGGGCTCAACACAGGGCCTGCCCTCATACTGAGTGTTTTGAGGGCAGGGTCACCATACACTTGATGGGGTTCTTCCTGGAGGAAGGAGGGTGGGGTCTACAAGACCGTTCAGACCCTTTCAAACCGTCACGGCGGGGTATTACAGCATCCCTATCCCTATGTACTAGATGCTAGTAACTCAAATGATCTCTTCCCTGGTACAGCAATAAAACATTTCTCCAGATATTGGCAAGGGTCCATGAGGTAGTGGGAAGGCAGAATTGCCCCAGTTGAGAACCACTAAGGTATAATATACATCAAGAGCCCCAAACTTCCTAAGACCGGGAGCTCATGGTGGTGGGCTCCCTCCTAGCAGACTATACTTTGGTGTGGCCCTGGCAGCTCCCAAGACAAACCTCACACTGGGGAAACCACAGGACGTAGGCCGTTGCTTGTTCTCAGGCTCATTGCTCATGGACTGGACGTGAGCTTTGGTAGCACACAGCTGGTTCTGACCAAGTGTTTTGGGAGCTGGGCTGCCACAGAATCAAGTTTAGGATCCTCTACATCCAATCGTGTGGACACAAAGAAGCACATCTGAATTTTACATTCTGCAGAGAGAAGGGAGGTTCTGCCATGCCATCTCTGTGATAGCGGTCTTCACGTCTAGACCACCTACATTTGGTTTCATTCTTAACTTTACTTTACTTTGGGGTCCGTTGATTCTGAAGGAAAACATGCATGAGAAATTTTTCTAGGTACCAGGCTCAGTGGCACATGACTCCGCCAAAGACTGGCTGAATTGCACAGAATTAGGTCTCCTGCCCTCCTCTGAATCTTCAACCCCCCGCCCCTCCCTTGGCCAGTCCATAGACAGGATGCAGTCGACAGGAGAGTCTGGAGGTGGTATTGTTCTTGGAGATGTTGCTGTACATGCTTTTCCATATTCTTTCTTTTCCCATCCAAACCAACCTGAACGGATGGTGACTCACGTGGGTGTGGCCCTGGCCTCTTGGGCAGCCACCGGGCAAGGGCTTTAAACCGGGGCAGGAGTCACTGGCAGAGCCTCTGAGGGGCACAGGCTGCTGGCAGGGTTGTCAGCAGGCCGCCTGTGGAGAACCGGTCTGAGGAGGAAGCTGTTCCAGCAAAGAGCAGTTTTCTCTCTGGTTCAGGCAGCTGTGGTGTGCCACGGAACAAGCCTTCGTATACCTGAATTCTCCCCATAGCGTGTGTCCCCATCCCACCTTCCACCCGCACCTCTCCACCCCCACTGTCCTCTCCCATTGTTGCATGATTTTTGTCCACACTCTTGCTGCACTTCCCACACCCCTTTTCTCCCCAAGAATTGTCAGTCCATTCTCTATGTCCATGATTCTGTTACATTCACCAGTTTATCCTGTTCATCAGATTATTAATTCACTTGATTTTTACATTTATTTGTTGGTAGATGTATATTTGTTGTTCATAATTTATATTTTTACCTTTTTCTTCTTCCTCTTCTTAAAGAATATCTTTCAGCATTTCATATAATGTTGGTTTGGCGGTGATGAACTCCTTTAGCTTTTTCTTATCTGCGAAGCACTTTATCTGACCTTCAATTCTGAATGATAGCTTTGCTGGATAGAGCAATCTTGGTTGTAGATTCTTACTATTCATCACTTTGAATAGTTCTCCCCATTTCTTCAATATGAGGAAACAGCAAACATTATGTGCAGAGACCTTTTTACAAAAAAAAAAATCTTTTTAAGCTGTGTAATCCACCTAGTCTAACCTTTAAGTTTTGCCCAGACTGTGATGAACTTCTATGTTATTTGAGTAAACCTTTGAAGACAGTGGTAGTCCTTGGGGAGGTGTGAATCAAGTCATATTGCTGAATGACTATGGATAGGGTCCATTTTGCAGGTGAAAAGCCATCCTGGGTTTGATTGGACGTCGGCCAAATTTAATTCCGCAGGATTTAGAGCTGCTGTACCTGTTCCTTGATATAAAATCGGACGAGGCAATAGTCTGTTGGTTGTCTTTCAGGTTGGTGGCAGTCACTTAAAACATGTGTGATATTTTCTACCTGGTCTGTAGCTGTAACTGTGATGTACAGGCAAAGCAAAAATAAAAAGAAACACTTATGGCCGAGACCGGTTTGGCTCAGTGGATAGAGCATTGGCCTGGGGATGGAGGGTCCTGGGTCAGGGGCCTGTACCTTGATTGTGAGCACATCCCCAAGGGGGAGTGTGCAGGGGGCGGCTGATCAATGTTTCTCTCTCATCGATGTTTCTGGCTCTCTGTTCCTTTCCCTTCCTCTCTGTGGAAAATCAATTAAAAAAATTAAAAAAAAAACACTTATGAAAAGCAAACAATGCAATGTTATTAGGATATACACTCTTGTATTTTTATTCTTTTTTATCTTTATTGTTCAGTTTATTAATTACATTTATCCCCCTATAGCTCCCCTCTACCCGGTACCCATCCTACCACCCTCCACCCTCACCTCCCCCCGCCACTGTCCTCTCCCATTGTTGCATGATTTTTGTCCAGTCTCTTGCTGCACTTCCCACGCCCCTTTTCTCCCCAAGAATTGTCAGTCTATTCCCTCTCTATGTCCATGATTCTGTTATATTCACCAGTTTATCCTGTTCGTCAGATTATTAATTCACTTGATTTTTATGTTCATTTGTTGATAGATGTGTATTTGTGGTTCATAATTTATATTTTTACCTTTTTCTTCTTCCTCTTCTTAAAGAATATCTTTCAGCATTTCATATAATATTGGTTTGGTGGTGATGAACTCCTTTAGCTTTTTCTTATCTGCGAAGCACTTTATCTGACCTTCAATTCTGAATGATAGCTTTGCTGGATAGAGTAATCTTGGTTGTAGATTCTTGCTGTTCATCACTTTGAATATTTCTTGCCTCTTCCATCTGGCCTGCATTGTTTCTGTTGAGAAATCCGCTGACAATCGTATGGGTGCTCCCTTATAGGTAACTAACTGTTTTTCTCTTGCTGCTTTTAATATTCCCTCTTTATCTTTTGCTCTTGACATTTTTTTTCTCATTTATTTATTTATTTATTTTTAAAATTTTAATTTTTTTATTATTCAGTTTATTAATTACATTGTTTCCCCTTTTTTATCCCCCTATATCTTCCCTCCACCCTGTACCTATCCCACCCTCCACCCTCACCTCCCCCTCCCCAATGTCCTCTCCCATTGTTGCAAGATTTTTGTCCAATCTCTTGCTGTACTTCCAACAACACTTTTCTCCCCAAGAATTGTCAGTCCATTCCCTCTCTATGTCCATGATTCTGTTATAGTCACCAGTTTATCTTGTTCATCAGCCTATCAGTTCACTTGATTTTTATGTTCATTTGTTGATAGATGTGTATTTGTTGTTCATAATTTATATTTTTACCTTTTTCTTCTTCCTCTTCTTAAAGAATATCTTTCAGCATTTCATATAATACTGGTTTGGTGGTGATGAACTCCTTTAGCTTTTTCTTATCTGCGAAGCACTTTATCTGATCCTCAATTCTGAATGATAGCTTTGCTGGATAGAGTAATCTTGGTTGTAGATTCTTGCTCTTCATTATTTTGAATATTTCTTGCCACTCGCGTCTGGCCTGCATCGTTTCTGTTGAGAAATCCGCTGACAATCGTATGGGTGCTCCCCTGTAGGTAACCAACTGTTTTTCTCTTGCTGCTTTTAATATTCTCTCTTTATCTTTTGCTCTTGGCATTTTAATTATGATATGTCTTGGTGTGGTCCTCTTTAGATTCCTATATTTTGGGGTTCTGTGTACTTCTTGGGCTTTTAAGTCAGTTTCTTTCACCAGGTGGGGGAAGTTTTCAGTCACTATTTCTTCAAGTAGGTTTTCATTACCTTGCTCTCTCTCTTTTTCTGGCACCCCCATAATTCGGATGTTGGCATGCTTGAGGTTGTCCCAGAGGCCCCTTACACTATCTTCAATTTTTTGGATTCTTTTGGCTTCTTGCTTTTCCAGCCGAGTGGATTTTGCTTCTTTGTATTTCAAATCTTTGACTTGGTTCTTGTGGCCCTCTGGACTGCTTTTAGGACTTTGTGTAATATTTTTTATTTCAGTCAGTGTATGCTTAATTTCTAGTTGGTCCTTTTTCATATTCTCATAGGTCTTGTTCATTTCCTCGTAGGTCTTGTTCATTTCCTCATAGGTCTTGTTCATTTCCTTGTAGGTCTCAGCCTTTTCTAGGAGCTTCTTGAAAAACCTTATAACCGTGGTTTTGAACTCTATGTCTAGTCGTCTTTTTTCCTTCATTTCTTTCACATCTGATTTCTTTCCATTTCTCTGCATTGTGGCTGCTTTCCTGAGTTGGTCCATTAGTTTTGTGTGGTAGATGTCCTACAAGGGACAGTGGCTCAGCTTCCCCAGTTTCCTGAGGTGGATACTCTTACTGCAATCCTTTATGGGTTGTGCAGTATTGTTGAAGTTAAGCCCAGCTATTTGTTGTTAGCACTAGGAGGGTTTGACCTCCAGGCCAATTGGGTGTGAAGGTGAGCTGTGTTCAGGTTGGATGGGTGGAGTCTCCAGGCTGAGCATGCAGTGTCAGCTCCGCCCTATGCGGCACACGGGTCTCTGTGCTGGGTGGTAATGGCTGTGCACCTCCGAGAGAAAGCCGCCACCGGTCCCCACCCGTTGCCAGACAACTCTGCCTCTCCCCAAATGAGTCTGCACACCCAAAGTCTCGCCCAGGGTTGTAAAACAAAGCAGTCCGGTGGTCTCCCGAACGAGGGAGCAAGTCACCAGTCCTCTCTGTACGGTTGCGAAGTTCTGTCCTCAAGTTTATGCACAAACTGCTGTTCCAAGTTTAGCGCACTCTCCTCAAACTCACAGACCTCTGCTGCGCTCGGCCTTTAGCGTGCCTACCCCAGACCTCGGACCTCCTGGAACTGGGGGATCAGTGCAGTGGGGCACCTCCGCCCTCCCCGTTGGAGAAATCCAGCCAGGATTGCTGCTGCCAGCCCTACAGCCTGCGCACGCACGCGCGCACAGCTCCGAACCTCTCTCCGGGCGTATCTTCAAGGCTGCGCTCTGCTGCTCCTCTGAGTCTCAGTGTCCCACCTTTACTTTTATTTGTGGAATTTTCACTTAGCCAGCTTTGCCGTGATCCTGGATGATGTTTTTTTGTTGTTATGTCGTAGTTTTGGAATTGTTGCGCGGGACAGCACAATAGATGTTTACCTATGCCGCAATCTTGGTTCCTCCTCTTGTCTTTTTATTCTTATATAAGGTTATTTGTTGGCCTCTAATTCAGTCTGTGTTATTTAAAATTGAATATATAAGTTATTTGGATAGAATTCATGTTTAGGGTCAGGGTGTTGAATGTATTGATATGCCGCATTGAATGTGAATAATTATTGTAAATGATACTTTTCTGCTTTTTTTCTGACTTTATTATATAAATTTTCTATTTGGTCAAATGATTTAATCATATAGCTTGATGAGTCTGTTCCTCCTTTTAAAAAATACTTGCGTTTAGATGTAGTTGCTAGATGATTTTGTGTGTATCTATGGTAGTTTTGTAATAAAAAGGCATGGAAGGGGGAAGACATTAACCACATAACTTATATGCATATTAAAGGCCTGGTACACTGGTGGGGTTCCTCTAGGTGGCCTGTGGAGATTGGGCCCCAGCTCCCAGCCCGCAGCCTCACTGCCCAACAGCCCTACCTGGCACCCTGCCTTGGCCTAGCACTGCCTCCCTTTCCCCCTTACCTGCTTCACCATTCTGCCTGCAGGACCATTGATTGGGGTCGGGCCCCCTGCCCCTCCTGCATCCCCCCCAGCACCTGGGAGCTGGGCAGCAGCCCTGCCCCTGCCACTGATCCTGGTCTGGTAGATGTCTGTGGGGTGATCAGGCCCCTGCTTGCACCTGCCTTGGCCTGGCACCACCTGCTCACCTAGTCCACCATCCTGCCACATCCTGCTCCAGTAGGGGCCCATCGACCTGCAGTGCCTCCACGGCCACCTGCTACCAGCACTGGTCGCGACACCCACCATGTTCAGTGCCACCCCCTGGTGATCAGCACATGTCATAGTGAATGATTTGACTCCTGGTCTCCCAAACTTCCGCTGGAGGGGACAATTTGAACATTAGGCTTTTATTATATAGGACCAGAGGCCCAGTGCATGAAATTCGTGCATGAGGTGGAATCCCCTCAGCCCATCCTGTACCTTCTCCAATCTGGGACCCTTGGGGGATGCCATGGATTGGGCCTAAACCGGTGGTTGGATATCCTTCTCACAATCCAGGACTGCTGGTTCCTAACCACTCGCCTGCCTGCCTGTCTGATCACCCCTAACTGCCCTCCCCCTTACCAGCCTGATCACTTCTAACCACCTTTGGCTGCTGGCCTGGTCTCCCCCAACTTTTTCCCCTGCCAGTCTGGTTGCCCTTTACTGTCCCCTCTTCTGGCCTGGTTATCCCCAACCGCCACCCCCACGGGCCTGTTTGCCCCCAACTCCCCCAACCCCCTGGCCTGGTTGCCCCACACAGCCTACTGTTCAGTTGTCTGTCTGGTTGTTTGGGTCATGCCAGCCCCTGGCTTTTTATATGTTAGGACATGCATAACCTCTGGACAGAAACAATAGTCCAGTGAAGGCCTGGGGAGGGGTGGGAGCAGGGTGGAGGGGGCAACGGGCGGGAGGGGGGAATGGAAAGGGCATCTGTAATACTTCTTTTTGTTTTGTTAATCCTCACTGGATTTTTAAAAATATATTTTTTATTGATTTCTAGAGGAAGGGAAGGGAGAGAATAGAAAAATCAACAATGAGAGAGAATCATCAATCAGCTGCCTCCTGCATGCCCCCTACTGGGGATCCAGCCTTCAACCTGGGCAAGTGCCCCAGACAGGAGTCGAACCCAGGATCCTTCAGTTCGCAGGCCAAATCAGCAAGGGCTCCATTGATTTTTTTAAGAGACAGTGGAAGAGAGTGGGAGAGACAGAGAGTGAAACATCAATATGTCTCTCCACCGGTTGCCTTCTGCACGCCCTAGGGTTCCCCAATCTAGATATATGCTCTTTGATGGGATTCGAAACCCCTGCCCTTCAGTCCACAGGCCAGCCCTCTAACAAAAACCGGCTAGGGCTGTTTTTCAACAACAGAGATTAAAATTTAAAAAAAGCATGTAGAGCGTGGACAATGGCGATGACCGGTGTGGTTATTTTTTGGCTATGGTGGATCTTTGTCGTGACCTGTATTAACAGCGGAGTGGGAGAGGCAGGGGAGGCCAGCTCCAGCCCCGCGCCGAGATCTCAGCACTTCTACCTGAGCCCACAGACCCCGTCACCACCTTCTCTGGCCAGAAGAGGGCACGATCCTCGGCTTTTCCGGACCGGAGTTTTCATCTACCTCGTGAGGCCCGGGCGGGCGCTTTAGCAGGGCGGACCCATGGGCGGGACAGAGCGCGGAGGAGGGTATTAAAGAACGGACGCTTCCGGTGAAGGGGGACTGTGGCTGGGTTTGCTGGGATCATGGCGGAGAATCACTGCGAACTTCTGCAGCCGGCTCCAGGCGGTTTCGGGGCGGGGCTGGGGGGCAGCTTGTGCCGCCGCTGCAGCGTGGGGCTCGGCGCCCCGGCCCAGCGCCCCGGAAGCGTGTCCAAGTGGGTCCGGCTCAACGTCGGCGGCACATATTTTCTCACCACCCGGCAGACGCTGTGCCGGGATCCGAAATCTTTCCTGTATCGTTTGTGCCAGGCCGACCCCGACCTGGACTCGGATAAGGTGAGGGCCGAGCAGGCCGGCCAGAAGGGGCCGGGGCGCCCTGGCCTGCGGCCCGCCGCCCACCCCCGCCCCATGCTGAGGAGGCTCGTTCGGGTCCCCGAGCCCCGCACTCGCCTTGTCACTAGCTCGATCCGACTTCCCAAACTCCCTGCTCTCGGCCGGGAGGAGAGGCGATGGCGCCCTAGCACCTACTCGAAGGATCCCCAGCCACTCCACCTTGCGTCTCTCTTTCTAGCCTTCACTGATCTTCGGTGCGAGAGGTTTCCCACATCCCGGACTTGTGGCGGATCTACTTTCTTTTCCTCCCTCGATTCTTTGGCCCCTGGTGTGTCAACACCACCTCTTCTCCGTCCCAGTGTACTCGCTGGGTTTGGGGCCAGAGGACCCCGGCGGCCCTCGCTTTTCACGTGCCACACGTTCGACTTGCTGTCGGCAAGGGGGAGCCGACACGGCCGTCTTCCTTTCCCAGGGACTTGCATTTAGAGAATTGGTGCTTCATTGTTTTCAGCCACAACACGCACCCCATTTAGCATTCTAAGAAGGTGATGTCCATAGAGTGATATTTCAGAGGGAATGTTGTTCATATTACGGGGTGGATTAGGGATGTCATGGAAGGGCCAGGTAGGAAATCTTTTTCAGACTATTTTTTCTTAATTTTTTTTTATTCTTTAAAGTATTACAAATAATAGCACATATGTTTTCCTCCTTCCACCCCCCCCCCCCCCCCCCGGACTGCTTTCTAACTATCCTAGTTTTCCCACTGCCCTGGCCAAAGGATAGGGATTTCTGGGCTGGTTTGCAGCTTGTCTTCATATAGTATGATGTTCACTCTGTTGTTCCAGATAGTAATAGAAAGTAAATTATTTGTTGGTTACCTTTACAAGACTGTGTAGCTGAGGCAGAGTATCTCGGACGCTATGCAAGCTGTAGGGGATTGAGACTCAGAAAAGGCTGTTGGGATACAGTGATCGCCTATTTTATCCTGGGGATTCACACGCCTTCCTCTTACTTTCCTGGGTCTTTCCGTTGGGCCTATGCATGTGGCTTCCTTCCTTGCCAGCCCAGCACTTGCCAGGCATGAGGCTTCCAAAAAAAACTTCACCTCCTTCAAGTCTGAGAGGCATGCCAGAGACCATCCTCAGGGCGGGTGACCTGTGATCAGGAAATGAGAATTCTTGAGTTACTCCACAGCCATCAGGGATAGAACTGCCCTCCCAGAAAATGACAGTCTCTCCAGGATAGAAATAGGCCTTGTGAGCTATGATTTTCCTTTTATAGTGTGGGTGTATGTTTTACTGTTTTGTTTTTCTTTTTAAACAGTGGGTCCTGGTGGTCATTCACTAGCATTGCTGCTACTCGGAGTTCCTGTTTCGTGTTTTGAGTCAGATTTTAAATTGCTGTTGTCGTTCGGGTTGTTTTGAGGCAATGGCTGTGTATTCAACATTGAAACAATTGATTCTGAGCCAATTAACTATAGTTTGCACAGTTAAGTCCATTAATCCCTTTATTAGGCTGTTTTAAGAATACTTTAAAAATTCATGCTTTACTGTAAGAGGAGTAAAACATGGGCTTGCTTTATGTCATATTTGGTGTGCGATTCATTTTGGTTAAGTCTCTCTGTATTCCAAGATACCTGGCCCTAGGTGTTGTTGAACAGGTTAGACCTTGTCTCACTCTATCAGAATATATCTGTGTTGTTGCTTTTCTGATTATCCAGTTAGCCATATTTGTTTTCTAAAATGTAAAACAAATTTATAACATGAAGGTAAAGTAGCAGTTACAGTTTCTGTCTCATAAAATAAAATAGTTGATAGTAAATAAGGGTTAATTTTAGGCACAGATAATGTGAATTTGTCGGAAAGAGTAATGCTAATTCACATTAGATATAGGAGTGGGATTTTTTATTTCGAGTGAGAAAATGTATAAGATTCTTGGTCTCTTCAGTCTCTCCTTGATTTTGATGAAAGAATGCCCCAGAGCCCTGGCCAGGGGTGGCTCCGGTGGTTGGAGTGTCCTGTACACTGAAAGGTCTCGGGTTCGATTCCTGGTCAGGGCGTATGCCAGTCGGGATGGGTATGTGCCCTGATGGATGTTTCTCCCTCTCCCTTTCTCTCTCTAAAGTCAATAAAACATATCCTTGGGTAAGGAATATTTAAAATTACAAAAAAATAAAGCCCTAGCTGGTTTGCCTGGATGGGTAGAGCCCCAGCCTGTGGACAGAAGGATCCTGGGTTCAATTCCAGTCACCGGCACATGCATGGTTTGCAGGTTTGATCCCCAGTAGGGGGCGTCTAGGAGGCGGCTGATCAATAATTTTCTCTCATCATTGATGTTTCTATCTCTCTTCCCTTAAACTCTGAAATCAAGAAAAAAGTTATTTATTATTATTATTTTTTTATATAAAAAATTGTCCCAGAGAGTCACTAAACCCTGAGAGAGGAATCCGAGGATTAGGGAGGAGGGGAAGGGATGTTTGGAGGAGTGGGACACTAGTAATTACAAAGTGGAAGACAAACAGGATGTTGATTCACAGGTAAAATCTCAAGCCCTGACCTCCTGGTTAAGATTAATGAAAGCGAACCTGGCAGATAATCCTAGGGCTGAAGCTCGGCGTGGTCCTGGTGGACAATTCCCTGTCGGGCGTTGGACCAGCACCTGGGCTTGCAGAAGGTGGTGCTTGGAGAGGGGTTGGGTGGGGAGACTTAAGGGGGAGGAGCTCCAAGGGTTCGGAGTTCACTGGGAGAAGCCTGTGGCCGCTGTTGGAAGAATGGCTGGTGGGGAGCTCAGTCAGTGAAGCCACGGGGGAGAGTTGGAGTGACAGGACATTTTCAGAGTGCGTTTTAACAAGTGAGCAGGCGGGTTGCTAGGGAAGGTGGGGAGTTGGGCTACGACTGGTCCCCCTTCACCGAAGTCTTCACATTCCCTGTTTCAGGACGAGCTTGAGGGGGACCCAGTGCCCACCGCCCCCTACCTTCTTGTCTCGAGTTCTGACTCTGGGCCCAGTGCCACCATGAAGTTCTCTTTCTGGTCAGTGTAAGTGTGAATTCTCTTCTCCTGGGGCTTCCTCCAGGGGGCGCTGAGTCTGTTCTGGGTCATTTTTCCCTTCCACGTTCCCTTAGGGACTGGCAGGTGTAACGCTGCTTCCCGGAAGTGCTTAGTAAATACTCGATGTGACTCATTTTGGTTAAGTCTCTTTGTATTTGAAGATAGCTGGCCCATAGGTATTGTTGAACAGGTCAGACCTTGTTTAGAGCCGAATCAGGCTGTTTCACTGTAGAGATACTTGAGGAGTATAAGGGCAACAGGAAATATGACTACTTGTTGATGGTAAACCACTCAGATGAAGTCAGATTGAGGGGATTTGGTCTCTTGCGGAGCCCGTCCAGGAGAAAACTGTGGGCTATTTGCTTTGGTCCTCTGGCAGGGCCATTGTCCTGGCTCTGGGTTTGCGGGTTCTGCAGCAGCATATGCGTCCTGGAGGGGTGGGGCCGTCATGATGCTTCTGATGACTGGCCCTTTTCAGTAGTTTGCCTGGGCTCGCTCCAGGTGTACTGGTGTGGGCAAGAGTCCGGACTGGAAAGACGGTGGAAGGAATTTTATGGACAGAGCTAAGTGATGGGGCTGTGGGTGGAAGTATGATATTTTAAGCCACTTGGCAAGAGAAGTGGGGATGATTCTGAGTGGAAATGGTAGATTATGTTTCGTATAACTGGATCAGGGGTGAAGGGCTTAACTGGCCGAATTCTTGCGAGGGGCTCCTGTCCGGATGAGAGCTTCGCGCCAGCCTGAGGCCATGGGTGGGTGTCCTGAGACACTGGTGCATGTCAGTTCACACTTTGCTGGAGGATGGGGCTCTGGGTCCGTTCTGAGCCCTGACCAGGCATCGCGGTTGGCTCAGGACCTGAGGGAATGGTCCGGTCCCCTTGTGTCCTGGGAGCAGTCCTGCTCCTCGCCTTAGTACAGCAGGTGCCTGCTCCCAGAAGAGGGGTCATCTCTTCACAAGGTGCCTCACTGCAGGGCTCCTCTGGCCTGAGCCAGCCCTGGAGTCAGTGCTGTAAAGTCCCCAAAAAGAGTGAGAAGAGCGTGCTTCAGGGCGCCGGCCGCGGGGCCATCAGCTGCCCCACCCTCAGTCGTCTGAGGGAAGCGGGAGGAAGTGGTGTCAGCGCTGTGCGGTTCCTCTTTCTGCCCCGTGCACATGTTCCCTTCAGTTCCCGCTCCAGCAGCACAGTGAGTGCTGTGGGTTTAAGCAGCCGGCAGAATGCTGATCTTGCCAGTAGAGTTGTAGGGGAACTCGGAGATGCCTACCTCTGGCCAGGTTTCCCCTGTGTGCGGTGAAACCTCCCTTCAGGGACGCTCCGGGCCAGCAGCCACTGGGCCAGCCGTCTTTCAAGTCCTCTAAAGGAGCTGGTTGCTTGGCACCAAGGGAGGAGGTCTGTGCGGCCTGCGTGCCAGCAGGTCTCTTTTGAAAATATATTTTTACTGATTTCCGAGAGGAAGGCAGAGGGGGAGATAGACACATCAATGATGAGAATCATTGATCAGTTGCCTCCTGCACGCCCCCTACTGAGAACCAAGCCCCCAACCTGGCACCAGGCCTTGATCAGAATGAAACCGGGTACCCTTCCAGTTCAAACACCAGTGCTCTCACTGGGTCTTACTGGTCATCTGTCCCCACATTACAGAGCACCCAGAAAATTCCAGTCTGCAATTGGGATGTGGGTATTGGGTGGGATGGAGCAACCCTGCTGGTACTCTGGCCCTGACTCCACCCACAACTTCATTGGCAGTTTGGCCTGGGGCAAGTGCATGTGCCCCTCTAGTCATGGCGGCCTGTGCGCCTTAAGGAAGATGATGACTGGAACATCTGCCCTGCCGGTGCTTGGAGCTGGGCTACTGCAGTCAGTAGAGTTAGAGTCGGCTCTTAATAGTCTTCATCTTACTTCTGTACTTTTAGAACGAATGTACCAAAAATGCTTTCAATCTCCCCCTCATGATGTCTTTTTGTTAATGTCTCTGCCATAGCCTCACTGGCTTTCCCAAACCTCGTGGTGCCAGCTCCCACCTCGGCCACACACGCCTGGTCTCCCTGCTTCCGGGCTGCCTCTTCATGCTGGGCACTCAGAGCGCCCGGCCGGTTTGAGGACAGGTTCTGGAAGGCCAGTTCCTGCTGCGGGCACTGGAGCCTATGCCTGCAGGGAGGGGCACAGGTTCCTGGGCAGTCCCTGAGGTTTCTTGCAAGAAACTGGAGAACACTGCTCCAGAGTTCACATGCTTTGGTGGTGTGTGTCGGGAGAGCCTCAAGGCGTCCGGGCGGCATCTAAGTGGGGGGTGCACCCACGGCCTCTCCCTCAGTTGTGTTCTGGTGGGCTCTGGATTCCTCAGCATTGGGCCTCCAGGATCTTGGCCTGCTTTTGCAAGTCAGTTTAGGTGTGTGGGGATGGTTCTGGAAGGATGAGCTGGGCCAGCCTCTCATTGCTGATAGGCTGAGGTATCTCAAAACAGTGATATAGGGGCGCTGAGTCCCAGGCAGTCCTAGTTACTTATTTTTTTTAAATCTTCAAAAATTTTTTGATATTTTTCAGAAGCCACTTAACAAGCCCAAAAGCATAAGAATTAAATAGAACACATAACTTTTATACCGTTTTCTATACAAAAGTTTAGGACGGGGTTAGGAAGCAGAGGAGCCACAGGCCTGCGCTTCAGCCAGCAGAGCCAAGTGCAGGGAGAGAGCAGAGGCCCCCTGGCGGCCAGCAGGGTGGTGGCAGTGGAGACAGCTGGTGGTGAGGGCTCAGGTGCCTCGAGAGAGTGGGCCAGTGTCCTGTCTGCAGTGTCCTGCCTTCTTCCTCAGAGTGGCTGGTGCCCAGGGGACTGGAAACTCTGGCCCTGAGGAGGCCCCAGTCCCGGGCTGGCAGAGCCCCCACCGAGTGTGTGCGGCCGGGGCCCTGGGTTCTTACAACTGGAGCCTCTGCCCCCGGGGGTCATGATTCTCACCTGTTTCCGGCTCTAGTTGATGTTTAAAAAAATTTTTTTTTATTTCAGAGGGGAAGGGAGAAGGGGAGAGAGAGAGAAACATCAATGATGCACGGCCCCTGCTGGAGATTAAGCCTGAAACCCAGGCATGTGCCCTTAATCAGAATCGAACTTGGGATCCTTTAGTCTGCAAGCCAACCCGTTATTCACTGACCCAAACCAGCTAGGGCATGAACTTAAAAATAAATAAATAAATAAATGAAATATATAAATTGATTTCATTGAAGAAGGGAGAGGTAGAGAAGGAAAGATCAATGATGAGAGAGAGTCATTGATCAGTTGCCTCATTGCACACCCCGTACTAGGGATTCAGCCCACAACCTGGGCATGTGCCCTTGACTGGAATTGATCCTGGGACCCTTCAGTCTGCAGGCTGATGCTCTATCCACTGAGCCAAACTGGCTAGGGCTCTAGTTGATTTTCTGATGCCAGCAGCTATATGTTAAAGACCCACACTCCGTCACATGATATTTTCGGGGATTTACGTGCAGGAGCTTTGTACCTGAGATGTCTCTCGGGAGGGAAGTACCTGATGAAACCCGACAGATGGATGTCCCCTTGCCTGGTGATGTGAATGTTCATAGCAGCGGTGACCTGGGCAGGTGGCACTGGAGTGGGCAGGTCCACCACAGCATTATGCTCACGACTGTCCTCCCGCCTCGGGTGATGGTCTCTGAATGGGTCGCGTCCTGCTGAACTGAATGGGGCCCTGTGAACCATCTCTATTCCTGGAGCTTGGTGGCACTCCCTCAGATAATCTGAGGCACAGTTGTCCCAGGAGCCTCCTCAGGAGGCTCATCGATGGGGGCCTTGCTTCTGGCTGTCTTGTGTGTCAGCCTAAATTCAAAGCTACACTGAACGGTGTCTGTCTGCGGCTGGGGAGCCAACCTGGGGGTCAGAGTCCTGATGTCTGAGGGTTTGTTTCCAGGTTGGTGTCCAGGGGCAGGGCTGAGGGTCGAAATGACCTGGAGCCCTGACATGCGCACCCTCGTCTCTCCCTGGAGCCCCGTTTTTCCTTTATTCCCTGAGTGTGCCGGAGAGTTTCAGATCTCGGTGCATACAGGGCATTGTGGTGACTCCTGGGAAAACAGTCAGAACCAGCTGACACTCATGCACGTGTGCTGCCTGTTTGCTGTGTGAGGCCCCCTCCCTGCTGTGTGCATCTGGCGCCTGGGGCAGCCATCTGGTCCCTGGGCCTCCGACTCCTCATTTGCATGGTGACGTCTACTGCTTCTTCCTGGTCAAGGGTGTGAGAAACTGTAGAAAACAAAGCAGAAGAGAGGGCATGCGTGAAGCTTTTATGTGCAAATTCGAAATAAATAAAAACTGCTTCTAATTAGTCGGTTGCAAGTGTTTGTGCACAGAAAATCCTATGCTTTTGCATTTAGATTTCAGTGGGGGAGATTTGACCGAGAATATATCTTGCATTTAACTCAGGACACTCGGCTCTTATTTTCAGGTCTCCAGTGGCCATCCCTTTTCTGTTGCAACAAAGTAGAGGTTGTGTCCATTTGTGGAAATGAGTTTGTGGAAATCTGGAAGTGATCGCAAGGAGCCAAGTGTAAAAGCTCTTCTCTATACAAGAAGCTGAAGGAGCTGGAGTGTGACATGTCAACAGATATTTTCTGTTTAGAATCTTGTGCAAGAGCCCGTCATCCTCTGCCTTTGTTCCTCGCCACCATTGTCAAAACCTGGTGTCACAGAGTGGCAGCCCTTAGGGACAAGTAGCATCCATTTCATCCATGATGCTTGGCTGGGCAGTGCATTCAATTCTGACATTAAGGGCTCAGTTTTACTGCTGGGCCTGCAGCAGGGCAGGTGAACCTCGCTGTGCGTGGGGGGCTGTCTGAGAGGCTGGGAGGCCTTCCTGGTCCTCAGAACATTGCTGGGCAGGCGGAGAAGAGTGGTGGCATGGGCCTCCCAGTCAGGGTTGTCTTCACTGCCTCCCTCAGTTTAGGAACCTCAGTCAGGGCTCTCCTGGGACAGCAATCTGTGTGTCCCGGCCGCCCTGTGCTCAGGCTCATGGATGTAGGCTTCAGGCTTCCCCTGGAGACCTGCAGCTTGGCTGGATCACTTCTGGATTTCCACAAACACACTGGAATTGGACACCACCACGACTTTGTTGCAATGGAAAAGGGATGGCCACTGGACGGTTCGGTGTCCTGATCTAAATGCTGAATATAGTCTCTCTGTCAAATTTATCTCATTGAAATGTAAATAAAAGGCGTCGGATTTTCTGTGCACAAACATTTGCCATCAACACTTCCTTTGGTTCCCTGGGAGTGATATTCAAGGATTCAGCCAACCTGGAATTAGTGATCCAACCCACTCTCGCCAGTGCGTGACCTGGAGGACTCCTCACTTGCTTACATTGAATGTTCAGGAGTCAAAGGCTAGCATTTCTCTTTTTTATGCCTTTAGGGTAGAGATACGGTTTTACAGCCAGCACTTCACAAGTAGGTCAAATGCTAACCCAGTGAGAAGTGGAAAAGGTCAGTAGAGGAAATCGATTTGAAGAGAATGCAGTGTTAATTCTGGCTCTTTTACAAAAAAGAAAAAAGAAACCCAACCTGGCTACTCTAGAAATGTAGCACATGCTTGTTATGTAACTTGAAGAAAGGATGGAAAGTGGGAGGAAGGGAAGACATCCAGGAGTCTTAGTCGTGGTCCAGTTCCTTGCTGTATAAGTGTGAGTACCCCAAGTGTACGTCATCAGGTCCTCCTAATGGGGCTGGTGCAGGCTTGTGGAATGATGATGTGGTGTTAAGGCAGCGTGCTGATAGCTGTGCCTGTCAGACACACAGTGTAAATATCACTGAGATGGCCCTGTCTGTGCTGGTGCAAACATGAGCCTAAGACTTCTGAATTTGTGATATTTTCTATTTTTTTGTGTTCTGCATTTTTCTTTATTTCCACATTAGCAATACAAGCGCCTGAGGGCCTGAGGGGCTGACGCCTGTCACACATCTGGTCAGCTTAGTCCAGCAGTGATGTCCGAGGTTGCCTGTTCACGGCCCACCCTTGCTAAAGCTCCTGGACTCTGGAGCACGCTGCTCACGCTCAGGTGCTCAGAGGTGAGGCACAGTCCTGCTCATGTGCTTCTAAATGAAAGTCAGGTCTGTAGTCATGTGGGCTGCAGCTGGAGATTAGGCCCCGTGGAATTTCAGGGTCTTGGTGTAGGGCCCTGGGCATGTCTTGCCGAATTTGAAATCTCCCTTCTGGTAAGCTTATTGGTGAGAGCACAGTTCTCATAAGCTCCTACCTATCCTGTCCCAACCCTGTCATCTGAGAACTGTTTCTTTTCTTTTTTTCTCTTTGTTTTTAATATTTTTTCCGGGCCTGTTTCTTAATGAAGCTCATCAAATCAAAATGAGTCCAGAAAGTACGGGCATGACTTCACAGAGGAGACTACTTTCGAATTTCCTTACGTGTCGCTCATCAGTGGCAAAGCTGGACAGGCTGGCTTGTCCCTGGTGGAGGATGGTGGAGTCTGTCAACAAGGGCCGCTTGCTTTTCAATGTCTCAGGGTTTCCCCGGTGAGCCCAAAGTTCCGGGCCCAGGTGGATAGGCCTCGAGGCAGGTCTTGAGGGGAGTGCTAGGGCCGTGTTGCTGGGACTATTAAATAGAAAAGATAGCTGCTGGGGCAGGAAAGGAGGAAAGGGTAAAGAAAGGGGAGTTTTATCTCACCTGCTGAACAAAGAATTCAGACATCTTGGGGAAGAGGGGAACAGGGAGGAGTTTTACCTCACCCACTGAACAAGAAGTCAGCCGCTATAGGACTTGCCAAACAAGATGACCAGATGTCTGTATAAACATCCTTAGATAAGCCACAACAGTGTAGAGGGGGACTTTGAAATCTAGTCTGCTACCCAAGATAACCGGCGGGGAACTTTGAAACCTCTAGGGGGAAGGGTATAAAACCCCTCGAACTCCTGCCAGGTGATAGTTGAGTTATCCCTTGTGCTTTATGCTGAGTGCATTTTTAATACATTTGCTTGCATTACTTCCTTAATAAATTCGCATGTTTTACTTCAATACTGCTTTCTTTCACCTGTTTGAATTCTTCTCAGGAGATTGACAAGAGCCTGGAAGGGGAGAGCTCTGCCCGGTAATTCAGGGCATTATTCAGGAACAGGGCCGATGTGAAGGAGCCGGTGGGCTGAGTGTCCTGCCTTCAGAGCCCGGTGGTGCCTGAGCAAGTCTGAAGCGCAGAGTCACACCGCGTGGGAGACACACAGTACGATGAAGGCCCCTTAACAATTTTTAAAATTCATTTTTAGAGATAGACAGGAAGAGTCACAGAGAGAGAGGGAAAAAACCCCCCACAAAAACATCAATTTGTCCCACTTATTTATTCATTCATTTGTTGATTCTTATATGTGTCCCGACTGGGGATCACAGCTGCAGCCTTGGCATATGAGGAGGAGGCTCTAACCAGCTGAGCTACCTGACAGGGCCTGATTGTTCGTGACCTGTGGAGGTCAGCCCAACAGCAGGTATATCTGGAGTGACTGGCAGGTTCTGGCTGCCACAGGGAGCTGGCGTGTGTTCCGGGAGTGTGGAAGAGTGCCCAGCTCAGGGTAGTCAGGGTTCTGTTGTGTGTCTGAGTGCTCGGCCCCTGCGCACCTCTCTCTCTAGGAATGCTCTGTGTCCGAGCTTTGTGAGTCGGTGTGCTTGATCCTGTGTGTCAGGACGGCCTCTCTGAGGTTTCTGAGAAAACACTTTTGTATTAGCAATAGAACAGCCCAGCTGGCGTGGCTCACTGGTTGAGCATTGACCGATGGGCCAGGAGGTCATGGTTTGATTCCCAGTCGTGGCATATGCCTGGGTTGTAGGGCCAATCCCCGGTGTGGGGAGCGCAGGAGGCAGCCAATCAGTGATTCACATCGTTGGTGTTTCTCCTTTTCCCTTCCTCTCTGAAACCAATAAAAACATATTAAAAAAAAAAAAGAACAAACTGCCCTGGCTGGTGTTTCTCAATGGTTGAACATCGGCCCACACACTGCAGGGCTGCAGATTTGATTCTTGGTCAAGGGCATGTACTCGGGTTGCAGGTTTGATCCCTGGCCCAGTTTGGGGTGACTATAGAAGGTGACCAATTGATGTGTCTCTCTCACATCAATGTCTCTCTCTCCTTTCTCTCTTTCTCTCTCTTTCCCTCTCCTCCTCCTTCCTTCCCTCCCTCCTTCCCTTCCATTTTTTCTGAAAATCAAATGGAAAAAATATCCTTGGGTGAAGATTAACAACAAAATAGAACAAGAATTCAGTTGTAAAGTTCACATGAAATTTTTTTTTAACCCTTAACCTGAGGATCTGTAGGGTTTGTTTTTGTTTTTACTGATTTTAGAGCGAGAGGAAGGGAGAGGGAGAGAGAGAAACATTGATGTGAGAGACATACATCAATTGGTGGCCTCCTATCCTCACCCTGACCAGGAATCAAACCCCAAACCTAGCATATTGCCCCGATCAGGAATCAGTCCACCACCCTTCAGTGCTCACAAGTCAATGTCCTAATGAGCTTCACGTCAGGATTTTTAAAGTTAGCTACACAAGACACTGCTTTCCCTGACTTGGAGCTGTTGAGCCTTAGAAAGGGACATGTTGTCCCTCCCATTCCTGCCCTTTTCTGGATAAGCCTCATATTTCAAAGTCGGTCCCCAGTGCCAGCTCGCCCATGCCCAGTCTAGGCTCCCCATCCAGGTTCTGTCTGTGCCCGGACTACTGCACTTTCCACTGACTCCCAGCCCCTTCTTTTCTATCCCACCTTTTCCCTCCAATTTTTTATTGTTAATCCTCACCGGAGGCTATTTTTTCCATTTATTTCTACTGAGAGTGGAAAGGAAGAGGGTGGGGAGAGAGTCAGAAACATCGTGTGAGAGACACACATACATAGATTGCCTGCTGCATACACTCTGACCTGGGCTGGGATTGGGCCTGCAACCCAAAGCACATGCTCTTGACTGGGAATTGAACCTGGACCCTTCGGTCTCAGGACTAGCTCCTTGGGGTGTCCTGAGGGACGAGGTGAGCCTTGTCCCCTCTGATCTTTCCTACATAACCTTCTACCAGCTCTCTGTGAGGTAGCAGTGAGCTGGTGAATAACTTCTGAGCTTGGTGAGTGCAAATGTCATGGTTCCGCTCTTTTCATTCATGAGGGTGAGGGGGGCACCCCCCTCCATTCCATGTTCTGACAGCTCTGTCCCTTTCTTTTCAGACTATGGCCCCTTTGTAGGAAATGGTGGTCCTTTTCATCAGCAAGGAGGCTGCTGAAGTAACATTTTCCCACAAGCTGGTCTATGGGCTCCTTTAGTCTTGCTAAGAGAATAGCAGAGGGCCAGAAGGAGGAGGCGGGTGGTGGGGGTAGGGATGGGACAATGTGTGACCATGGTTTCTTAGGCGGGGGGTGGGGCCAGAAGATGAATTTGGGAAATCTGTGTGGTTGGGGATGGGAAGTCCAGGGTGAGGGCGGCGGGAAGCAGGTGGTGGCTGGAGACTGGTCTGAGTGCCGGGCCTACAGGAGAACAAACAGCGCACAGAGGTGCTCTGGGCCCAGTGAGAAGTCCCTCCGTGGCTGGAAACGTAATTGATCTGATCTAAATAGCAACTTTGTGAAGGTGGACTTAGGGAAGAAACCCTGGAAACTATGAGGGTTTACTACATAAATTCCAGAATTTAATGTTCATAAATGAAAAATAGGGTCCTAACATGGGGTATTGCTTTGTGGTCAAGACATTGCCTGCTTCCTTGTGTCTCTGGCTGTGGGGCCTGTGGGTGTCACATCTAAGAGGTTTAGGAGTTTCCACTCCACCTCCCCTGCAGAGATGCCTGCTGCTGTCCAGGTGCTGCGGCCAGCCAGCTGCTCCTGAGTTCTTTGTGGCCCTCACCTGCTAAGGACCTTGTGAGCCCCAAGATCCACTTTCTGGACAGGGAGGCCACATTGACTCTCAGACTGGTTTACAGAGTCACAGTCTCGGGGTGCAGGAGACCTCAGCACCCTTTGCCCGTTTGGGGGCCGCTGGTCCAGGTACAGACTCTACCTGGGGAGGGCAGGCTGGCTTGCAGGGGGGAGCAGGATTCTCGATAGGCTGAATGCACTGCTGTAGAGGCAGAGGCTGTTTGGTCCCTCATCCACCCAGTATAGCCCCACTGGAAGGCTGCCTGGGTGAGGTCATAGTCATCAACTCAGATCAGATCTGCACCCACACATCTTCGGTGTCCTGGCAGCATTGGATCCACTGTCTTGATGGATCCCAGGCCCTACCACGTCCTCTACTGAGGTGGCTCCCACATGCCTGTTACTCTGCAGCCTCTGCAGGGTGCATGTACTCTAGTGGTATCATTGTATGGGGACTGCCCCCACCCTAGTATCTACCTCCCCTGGCTATGGCTGCAACAGCTAGAGAGGCTGTGGTTGGAACTGACTCTGAAAACTCCAGTGAACAGCAAGGGGTCCCTGACTCTCAGAAAGGTTCCCACTCCTGGGGGTGGAATAGGGTTGGCCAAGGGGTAGGAGGATTCCCTCTGATGGTCTGTTTTTTGTCTTGTTTTAATCTTTATTGTTGAGATTATTATAGAAGTCCCTCTTTTTCTCCCCTATTGCATTCTCTGCCTGGTTCCCACCTCACCCCAGGCTTTCACCACCCTATTGTCTGTGTCCATAGGTAATGCATCTATGCATAAGATCTTTGTTTAACCTCTTCCTGCACCCCCACCCCCTTCCCTCTGAGTATCGTCAGTCTGTTACATTTCCATACCTCTGATTCTATCTTATTCACCAATTTATTCTGTTCATTAGATTTCTTATTTGCTTATTTTGATTTTTAGATTCAGTTGTTGACAGGTAGGTTTTTGTTGTTCATATTTTTGATCTTTTTAGTTTTTCTTTTTCCTTTTCTTAAAGAATACTCTTCAACATTTCATGTAATACTGATTTGGTGGTAATGAACTTCTTATTTGTGAAGCTCTTTATCTGACCTTCAATTCTAAATGATGGCTTTGCTGGGTAGAATAATCTTGGTTGTAGGTCCTTGCTACTCATCACTTTGAATATTTCTTGCCACTCCTTTCTTGCTTGCATAGTTTCTGTTGAGAAATCAGCTGACAATCATATGGGCATTCCCTTGTAGGTAACTATCTGCTTTTCTCTTGCTGCTTTTAAGAGTACCTCTTTGTCTTTTGCTCTTGGCATTTTAATTATGATGTGTCTTGGTGTGGTCCTCTTTGGGTTCTTCTTGTTTGGGACTCTCTATGCTTCCTGGACGTATAACTATTTTTCACCAGGTAGGGGAAGTTTTCTGTCATGATTTCTTTAAGTAGGTTTTCAATACCTTGCTCTCTCTCTTTTTCTGGCACCGCCATAATGTGAATGTTGGTACGCTTGAAGTTGTCCCAGAGGCTCCTTACACTATCTTCATATTTTTGGATTCTTTTGTTTTTTTCTCTCTTCTGGTTGGGTATTTTTTCCTTCCTCATATTTCAAATTGTTGATTTCATTCTTAGAATCCTCTACTCTACTGTTGAATCCTTGTATATTATTCTTTATTTCAGTCAGTGTGTGCTTTTCCATTTTTTTTTTGAGGTTTCTGTAAGTTTCTTGAGTAACCTTATAACTGGATTTGAACTCTGTATTCAGTAGTTTTCTTTCTTTCATTTGTGACATGTTTCTTTTTCTCTGCATTTTGGCTGCTTTCCTGTATTTGTTTCTATGTACTAGTATTGAGCAGAGCGGCTATGTCTCCTTGAGTGACCATGTGTAGTAGGTGTTTTAGGGGGCCCAGTGGCTCCCCAGTCACCTGAGCTGGGAGCTCTGGTACACCCCTTTGTGGGCACAGTCTTATTGTAGTTGAGACTTGATTGCTGTTGATGTCACTGGGAGGAATTGACCTCCAGGCCAATTGGCTCTGAGGACCAGCTGCGACTACAGTGGGAGAGCTGCTGTGCAAGACTTACTTCAGTGGGGCTTTGGTGTTCACTGAGTCTGCCCCTTGAGTATGTAGCTTATGGATGTGTAGAGTTATAATCTAGTATGGTCTGATACTGACCACTGGTTG
Source organism: Antrozous pallidus (assembly GCA_027563665.1). Taxonomy (NCBI): domain Eukaryota; kingdom Metazoa; phylum Chordata; class Mammalia; order Chiroptera; family Vespertilionidae; genus Antrozous; species Antrozous pallidus. The sequence continues at coordinate 107,620,903 of CM050512.1, read as the reverse complement.
CACTGGCTCCAGGGAGGTGCAAAGTCAGCCACTCCCTGGGGTCATCCAGCAGGAGCTAGAGAGAGATCTGCAGATTCCTCCTCTTTGTATTGTGTTTGGAAGTACCTAGACGTGGCCTAGCTATGAAGCAAGGTAGCCTGTTGCTGGTGCTGGGTCTTAGGCCTTTTATTGATATACTAGTGGCCTGGTGCACAAAATTCGCCCACAGTAAAAGGGGATTAATTAGAGGAAATATTTTGATATTGCTATTTGCCCTTTCTCTATAACAGAAGTGTCAGAAATTAAGGAAAATTAATAAAATGTGTATGAAAATCTCCCTCCTGTCACAGTTTGGGGCACACCATGGGACCCAGAGTCAAGTCCCTGCCCAGCCACGTGCACCTCAAAATCACGCCAGACTGAGACCTGGCCTGCCCCACCTCCATCGGGTGGGACCCAGACCCGGCCGGCTGGCCCCACCCCTATCAAGCCCCACCAGGCAGGGAATGCGCAGCCTCAGGTTCCCCGTCAAGCCCTGCCTGGTGGGGGGGCGGGTCCTCAAGTCCACTATCAAGCCCTGCCAGGCTGGAGGTGCAGCCTCAGGTCCCACGGCCTGGCGCCATGCAGCCTCAGGTCCCTGCTGATTGGTCGTTATGGCGTCACGGCGTGGTGACTCTGCATATTAGCCTTTTATTACAACGATTTAGGGCTCTCTGACTCAGTTGCAGCTTGTTTTGAGAGATTTTAGGCTGAGCAAGGACAGGCCATTCATATGCAAAAGCTGTTGCACACAACTTGAGTGGAGTTGTAAATTGCATGAGGCGGGGGTCTTAGGGAATCACCAGGGCAGAACAAACAGAAATGGCTGCCTGTCAGCTCTGTGACTGGACAGGTCCCAGCATAGGAACAAGATCCCTGTGAGCACCTTTGTCTGGGAGAAGGCGCCCCCCCCCCTCCCCGCACCCTCTCCTCCCTCGAGTTCCTGCCCCAATGCTGGACAATCCAGTTCTTCCTTGTATTTGTCTGTCTTCCCCAGAGCCTTGCCCTGGTGCTGGAGCTCAGAGGAAGCAGTACCTTGTACCAAGTGTACCAGTTAATAATGCAGATTTTGTAATAAAAGAAAACATGATAGTTTCAAGAGAAACATCAAAAGTGCTTTATTCAAAGTAATGTCCATCACTAGCTACACATTTATCTTTCAGGTAATTTGTGGATATTGTCCCAATAGAAGTTTTCTTGTTTTGAGGCAAACCATTCAAAGACCCAATTTTCCACTTCTTTGTACATTTTCCACTTCTTTGTTGCTCAGAAAGTGTGTATGCCATCGATCAGAACAAGGAGCAAGGTCTGGTGAATACAGTGGATGGGTTAATACTTCCCAGGCGAGGTCTTTTAACGTGTCTTTAACTGGTTTTGAAATGTGTGATGGTGTGTTATCATGAAGCAGAATTACTTTGCTGTGTCTTCTGGCACATTCTGGTTGTTTCACGATCAAAGCATGGTTCAAATTGATCATTTGTTGTCAGTAGCGATCAGTATTAATGTTTTTACCTGATTTTAGAAGCTCATAGTACACCACACCTTCCTGTCCCACCAAATGCAGAGTATGGTCTTCTTTCCGAAGTGATTTGGCCTTGCAGTTGATATTGATGGTTGACTTGGATCAACCCATGATTTTGTGCTTTTGGGATTCTCAAAATAAATCCACTTTTTATTGCCAGTCACAATTTGATGCAAAAAAAAGACTTTCTTTCTTGCCGTTGAAGCAACATTTTACTGATGACTTTTCGGTTTTCCATTTTTCTTTCATTCAGTTGATGTGGCACCCATTTTCCGTCCTTTAAAATCTTCCCCATTGCTTGTAAACAATCGGAAATTGTTTGCTGAGCAATGTTTAATCTTTCTCCAAGTTGTAACTTTTCCCATTGATCTGGACATTCTTTGTCTTTCACATGGAAATCATCACTTTTAAAATGTTTAAAGCAGCGTTCGCAAGTATCTTGAGATGGAGCATGTTCACCATGAGCTTCCCGAAGTATACGATAACTTTCAGCAGCACTTTTCTTCAGAATAAAGTAATGAATTAAAACTTCCCGCAAATGCTCTTTTTTTGGCACGAAATTTGACATTTTTAAGCGAAAAACATTTATGATGTTAACACCTTCCGCAGATTTGACATACAAAGTTTTAAAGCTTGCTGTCAATACAACAAAATAGCATACATATCAAATTGCATATGTATCAACATAAGTAACTCCATCTATTGAAAAAAATCTGCATTATTAACCGGTACACCTGGTAAATTCAGTTTGTGATTCCAGATTTTTAAGAGGAACAGCTGGGTCTCCAGCATCCTCTGTGTCACGGAGCCCCAATCCACACTGGTTTTTACAGCCTGTAGTTCATACTTCTTTTCCCAGCTCTGAAACTCTGGGCTGGGGGGCTGGTGTGAGGCTGAGAGCCCTTGCTCTTCTAGGCGGCCTCACAGAAACAGTCTCCCTCCCTGATTAAAAAAGGGCACACGTGGGTGCTGGACCAGCCTGTTTCGCATCTTCTGTCAGTCTCAACGTGCTTCCTTTACTTCTCTAGCCAGCTTTCCTGCTGTTCTGGATGATAGTTGTTCTGTATTTTAGTTGTAATTTTGATGTGGTTTGGGAGGTGGCGAGTACAGGCGTTTACCTATGCTGCCATCTTCTGTCCTCTGATGGTCTGTTTTATAGACAGCTTGGACTCTGGGACCCCTACCCAAAGGGTGAAGCTTCCTTGTTGATCAGTAGTCACTGTGAAACACTGGAAGATGAGGTTCTGTTTCATGTGCCTCTGACCCAGGCCATCACCCCGACACTCAGTCCTGCACCCTTGCCCAAGGAGTAACCCCAAAATGAGAAGAGCAAGCACTTGGTGTCCTTCAAAAGTGGACTCATCAGTGTCAGCCCTACCTTTAAGAGCTTTCCACCAATGAGAGTCTGTTAGTCACTCGTGTAGGATGGTTTCTAAAATTAAGAAGGATCAGCTTTTTTCTTTCTTTCTTTGTTAATCCTTGTGTCCGAGGATATTTTCGCATTGATTTTTAGAGAGAGTGAAAGAGGGAGAGAAACATTGATGTGAGAGAAACACGTCAATTGGTTGCCTTTTGCAGGAGCCCCAACCAGGGTCTGGGCCAGGGAGGAGCCTGCAACCAAGGTACGTGCCCTTGATCAGAATTGAATCCGGGAGCTTTTGGTCTGCAGGCCGACACTCTATCCACTGAGTCAAACCGGCTCTGGCGATCAGCTTTTCTTGAGAAATTTTTGGTCCTGTGAGGAAAGAGGCTCAATTCACAATTGCCTTGCCTCACAGTAGCTAAAGGAAAGTTACCTAGTTACAAAACTTCAACATGGCTTAGACTTGATATGGTGACAGATAGGGAGGGGTGGGAGGCTGCAGTTGGCAGGAGCCATACAACACCACATGGGGTTTCACTGAAGTGCCATGAATGTTGATCTGGTTGTGGGTCGGCTGTGGGGCCACTGCTATCTTGTCCAGGATTCACGTTGGTCCTTTGTACTTTGTAGGATGAAACAGGTGCCTATTTAATCGACAGAGATCCCACCTATTTTGGGCCTGTGCTGAATTACCTGAGACATGGAAAGCTGGTCATTAACAAAGACCTTGCAGAGGAAGGTGAGTTGAGACTGGGATCTGGTGAAGACGACAACTGGACTCCTCTGTGCCCCTGGGGCCAGGTTGGCATCTTGAGTACCCTTGCCCCCTGCAAAAGTCCTAGGTGCCCAAGTCCCCTCATTTGCCCTCATGCTTTCTCACAAACATGTCTCATGAGGCAGCGGATGCTGGCCTCAGAGAGGTGAGGGGGCTGTTTAGCATGGCCTCTTCTCCTTTTCTCCTCCAAGAGGTGAAGGCTCATTAGAGCCAGGCTGGCCTGTCAGGACCGGGTAGCAGAGGGGCCCGGGGACTTTGGTTCGGGCCCTTGCAATCCCACTGCCTGGCTGCAAGGGTCCCCCTGACTGTGGCTAAATCTATGGGCTCCCTCTTCCAAGTGTCTAGCTAGGGATGCATGAGGGTGGGGACTCCTCCCTTGGGAAACCACCCATTCTCGAAGATGCTTTGGCTTAGCAATCTGATGGAGGTATGTTAGGAATGTGCCCACCATGCGAGTGTCTCTGGTGTCCCTCTGTCTCAGTCACCCTGGGTCTGCTCTCCTTCCAGGGCACCACTGTATTATCACCTTTGAGTTCTGTCTGCGTGTCCAAACGCCGCACTACATTCCGACATAGGCCACAAGGAGCAGGGATGCCAGATGCAGCCCTGTGGGCACCAGGGCTAAGGCTGGCGTTTGCATGCTCTGCTATGGGCTTGGCTCCACGCACCAGGGAGGTCTGGAGAGGTTCAGGGCTCTTTGACTCAGAGTGGGCTCTGGCTTCTCTGCCTGCTTGTGTCCTGGGTTGACTGTCAGTACTGAACTCTGTCCTCCCTCAGCTCTCATTACATCTTACTCCATGTCTTTTCTGGAGCCCTTTTTCTTGTTCACACACTTGTATGGTTTGGGATACCCTTCCTTTATATTGTGTGTGGGCAGCTGTACAATTTGAAGCTAAACTTTACAGCTTCTTCCCAATGCAATTTGCTTAGAAAGGGGTATTTGATGTGACCAAGCCCTTGCCAGTTCGCCTCACTCACCTGCTTCCCTACTGGACTTAGATACAGTGTTTTCAGGAGCCACACCCATGTGAATACCATTTCCTGGTGGTGTCCTTCTGAGTATAGTGCATGGAGTATCCAAGTGGAAGAAAGATGTGACCTTTAGGCCCAAGCACTCGTCCTGAAGCGGAAGATGCTCATTTGTAATGCCCTTCAGTCCCCACCCATGGGTCGGAAAAGAGGAGTTGACAGTCGCCTTAAGTCATCCTGAGAAGAAACAAACTAGATTTTGCCTCTCCTTGGGCGGCTCCTGCCTGTCCTAACCTCACCCTCTGTCGTCTCACCTGGGGGCCTTGTAAGGAGGCAGCCTGAGTGTGTCTGGCAGCTGGAGTCCATGGCTCTGAGCTCCTGGTTGCCAGTGGGAACGGTACTGGGCAGAGTGAGGTCTAGCCAGGATGCTCAGGCCCACTCTGAACCTTCTGTAGTACCCATGAGGAATCCCTGAAGCAGAGCCTCTCTAATTTGTTTTTTAGAATTCTTAGAGATTTCAAGTCCCTAAATAAGGTACATTACAAATGGCCATCTTTAGGGGGAAAAGGAGTTCCTAAATTAGAACAAGTCATAGAGTGAGGAGCTACTCCCGCAACCAGCCACAGTCTAACACTTGAATAGGGAAACTGATGTGCCGAATGACTCCGAGACCTGCACAAGGCCGCCTGGCCAGACCTGAGCCTCTCATGGAGGGGAGGAGAGAGTTAGCCAGCCAGAGAGACGGATGCAGGCTGTGGAGGGAAAGATGCCTGTGTTCCATCCCACGTGCCCAGCGTGGAGCTCGCAGTCCACACTCGTGGACCTGGGTGTGAACCAGCTGTATGTGAATTCTCCCAGCAGGTCATGTCGAGGGATTCATGCAGGAGTATGTTCAGTAAACACATCGTTCTGTGTTTAAACATGAGCCCTCTGTGCCAAGTCCTGGGGAGCCCTACTGAGAGCCAGCCATGTCTGCGTAGTGACCTTTGGGGTGTTAGGATGGGGGCTGAGGAGCCTTTAGTGGGTCAGGCATAGGCCACAGGTCCACAGTAGGGCTCAAATGAAATGTTTCTTTTTTGATTTGGTGAAAATTATAGTTACTTTTCTTTATTCCAGGAGTGTTGGAGGAAGCAGAATTTTACAATATCACCTCACTAATAAAACTTGTAAAGGACAAAATTAGAGAACGAGACAGCAAAACATCACAGGTGAGACCAGTGACGAATGTGCTGGAAGCTTCCGAGACCTGGTGCAAATGTGGAGCTCCCTCCCCTTCCTCCTCCTCATGAGGCCTTGAGGTCTGGCTGTCTTACCTTGATAACCATCTTCCTCTGTAATTGTTCTAGTGCCTAATGGCACAGTGGCAGGTATGAAGGGTAAATTCACCTAGCCCTGTCCAGCCTATCCTCAGGATGCCCGCTCCAGTGTCTATGCTCACGCCCCCCCCCACCCCCCGAGGCTTCCCTGTTCCTTGCCACCTCCTTACCCTTCCTGATCTTTCCTCCCCCATCCAGCAGCCCCACTTAATGAGCTGTGTGACCTGACCAGTACAAACTGTATGCCTCAGTCTTCCCCTGCAGAGTGGCATAGTGGAGGTAGAGGAGCCCCTTGTCCTAGGCCGATGTGCGGATGAGGGCTCAGGTGAGGTAGTACTCCAGTGCCACTCACTGTTTCACAAATTAAAGCAATGTGCTTTAGGCTGTGACCCTGTCACTGGAGTGTCACTAGTGTGAGTCACTGCTGTAACATCAGAGAACAGCCTGGCACCCCTATAGCCCCTTCCCCTTGGTTATACATGTGATGTGAGTGGTGGCCGCCGCCTCCTGCAAGAGTAGCAGCTCCATGAGAGCAGCCCCCCCCGGCCTCCCAGCACCAGAAGTGCCTGGAACAGAGCTCAGAGAAGGTTGGATGGTGGCTGGCTCAAAAGATATGTCTATTTTTTGGAAGCCAGTTCAGGCCAAGCCAGTTCATGTCTGACTGTACCTGAGTGAAAGCTTTGCTAGGAGCAGGGTCCGGGCTGGTCCTGCATTGCTTTTAAGCCTCCCTATCAATCCCTCCCCAGCTGGCGGGTTCAGGGACTTTGTGTGGTTCCCTTGTAGAGCAAAGATGGATATCCTCACGCATTCACATCTAGACACAGGTGCTCTTCGCATTTTAAGAACATGACTCAGTTTATTTTGGAATGTCAAAATTGAAATATATTTGGAGGCAGACAAGGAAGAAGGAAACGGCAGCTGTCCCAGCCTGTTTGTTTGTTTGGTTTATGTGTTTGGGGCCACTTGAAGGCATCATGACCTGAGCCTGGGAGGTGGGAGCCCATGAGGATGTCAGCCTCCCTGCGTCTCCTGTTGTGCTGTTCCAGAGCCAGCAGCCCAGGCAAGACTGCTGGGCTGGGCAGGAGCAGCAGGGCCTGTGGAGCCTGTCTCACCTGTGGCCCGTGTTCTTGCAGGTGCCAGTGAAGCATGTTTACCGTGTACTTCAGTGTCAGGAGGAGGAGCTCACGCAGATGGTGTCCACCATGTCCGATGGCTGGAAGTTTGAGCAGGTGAAGCGCACATGCATTACCCCCCCCCCCCCCCCCCCCCCCCCGCCTGGATTGATGTCAGCCTGTTAATCACGGTGACCCCACCCTGGTCCTCAGGGTTGGCCCCAGGGACCATAAATAATAAGACATTGGGCACCTGTGATTCCTGGAAATGTGGCTTCCTGGCACCTCTTGAAAACAGCCTGCGCCACGGTGTTTTGGTCGGGAGGGTGGCGTTCTTAAGAGTGCCTCTGCCCCACCCCCTCATTCATTATGCAGTTATTCTGGTTCTAGAACATTCTTTTGAGAGGACTGTTCTCTGAGTTTCTGTCTTTTGTCTAATGTGTGTGTGGTTTACATTCTGGCCGCATCTTGGCCTGCCCCAACTCCCCGTCCCACCTCATGTCCCCCGACCCCTCCTGTGCTGGCTGAGCAGATGGCGCATCGGGCTCGTTTGTGCTGGAGGTGGCCCCGATGGCCCCAGTGGGACTGCTCTTCAGCCCCCCAGCCCCTTTCCTGCCCTAGACTGAAAGATGCTGCTGATGCTGGCCTGGCTGTGCCCCTCCACTCTCCTCAGCTCTGCTCTTGCCACAGGATGGGACTGATGTGCTGAGTGCCGGGCCTTCTGTCCTGCTGTCTGTCCCTCCCTGCACCTCTTATGCTGCTCTTGTCCCTGTGGCCTCAGAACACGTCCAGGGTGTTTTCTGAGTGAGCAGCGCCTTTCCTCTCAGCCCATTGTTGCTATTCCACTTTTTTAGGCAGAGGCTCTGAGGTTTGGGCTTGTGACCCTCTTTGACCCCCAGCCTAGGGTACTGTTGTGACGCTAGCCCCACGTAGTGACTGCCCTGACCACTAGGCCCCCTCTGGCCTCTTAGATTTTCCTCTGTTGACAGCTGCCATCTGGGACAGGTGCTCCCCAGAGAGAGTGTGAGAAATTACATGGTCACCCCAGCATCCCTCCTAATTAAGCCTACCCTTATTCTTTGGGTCTTTTGAAATAATGGATTGCATTGTAAAGTGCTTGGAGTCCCCTTAAGCCGTCACTAAAGATAAGTGCAGTCAGCATTTGTGTCCCTCCTTCCACCGTGGAACCAGCACCAGGGCTGCTCTGTGTGTCCCTACTCTGGTGGTTTTGCAGCTTGCCCTGCCCTGCCCTTGCCCTGCCCTGCCCTTGCCCTGCCTTGCCCTGTCCTTGCCCTGCCCTTGCCCTGGGGACTCCAGGCAGGGTCCTGTGGTCTGCGTTTGTTTCTTATGCTCTGGCCTCATCAAAATCCCACCAGAGACTCACTCTGTCTCCCACTGCCCCCCCCCCCCCCCCGTTGCCTCTTGGCGAGCTGCCTGGACCAGGGCTGTGGGGGTGGGAGCTGCAGTCCTCAGTTCAGGATCTGTGAACTGGGTTACCCTCAAGTACAGCTCAATACCTCTGTGACTCCTGCTGGGAGGGAGAGTGCACCTCTGGCCTTTTGATTGGGCAGCTTCCTCCCCATGATCAGTTTAGGGACTTTAGTTCTTCACTTCTCTGAGTGGATCCTAAATCCACTGAAAACCGCAGGGTCCTCTCTTTTCCTCAAGTCTTATTCCCTTTGCCGAGTTTGTTTCTTGGGGACGTTGTTCATGCCAGTAAAAGCTAGAGCCATGTTTATCTAACGAGAGACACTCTACTCTCTGAAGCAGGGGCTGGACCTGCTGCAGGGGACGTGGGGCAGATCACCTAGTGGTCAGTAACGAGGCCAAAACAAGGTTCTGAGAGAGGTTTGGAAGAGGCTTGTATGCTTTGCGACAACATGGCCTCCAGGCAGACCAGTTATAAGTGACTGCACACCCACTGCCCATTCTGCATCCAGGGCCAGGCACCACTGTGGTCCAGTGGTGGCAAGGCCCATCTCCTGAGGGGTGATGGTGAACCTGGAACAGACTCATAGAAACACAGCGAGAGTGTGTCCCCTTTTTTCCATGGGCCTTATCTTTCCATGGGCCTCCTGTGCTTTCCCTTCCTCTGGTCACACGGACCTTATCTCTCTGACCCTCACTTGTACCCACCACTCCCATCTTATCCTTCCCACATCCTTGCACTCAGAGTGCCTCACATCTCTGGCCTCTCCTATGAGTACAGATTCATACACAGGGAGGCCAGAGATTGAGGGGCCTTCCAGGTGTTTGTTAGCTCTATAATTATGCTATTGATGATCTTACTGTAGCTGCAGTGGTTTTCTTTTGGTTAATTTTACATTTAAAAGCACAGAAGTCCTTGGCAGCTCTGGGGAGGGCTGCAGCAGTCAGGTTGGCCCTGGGCCCCTGTGTGGCTGTGTTAGTGATTTGGAAGCCCACGAAGATGTGGACTCACACAGACTGAGACTGAGACATGCAAAGCCACAGCTTCCTGGCATCATCATTGAGATCCAAGCAGCTCTATCCTCTGCGGCCCTCCTCTGCCAGCCTTTCCTCCTGCCACCAGAATATAAGCCTTCTCGGTTAATAGCCCTTCTCAGTTAACAGCCCCTGGGGGAGAAAGGTTCCATCCTGGCTTCTCCTGGGAAGGCCTGGTGACCACTGGAGAACAAGCAGAATGGGAGCCTGTCCTCATGTGTGCATGTGTGTGTGTTCTCACATATGTGCTTTGGGCCTGTGTTAAGGGAGCATCTGCCCCAATTCTGCTGCTTGCTCCAAAAGGACCATCTCTGAACACGACACCCCCATCCTGCAGTCCTTCACACTGTGCTCCCCTCTCCCTGTGGTCAGGTAGCATTGCACTTTACAGTGCAATCCATTATTTCAAAAGACCCAAAGAATAGGGGTAGACTTAATTAGGAGGGATGGTAATAGGTTCTGTGGGCCCAGAAACCCTGAAATTGTTGACCATCCTGCAGAGAAGGGCTATCTGCATGAAGTTTACGCAACATGGTGGATATAGGCGTGTATGTGCCCGAATATGGATGTGTCGGGACTTCATTTTTCATAATTTCATTAAAAATCTCTTGACTGAAACCTGTCCCTTAATCTCCCCTAGTGTTTGCTGTCTTTGACACGGGTTTTCACACTTTAGTGCTTCCTTCCTGGTGGGCGGGCTGGTCTTGAGCTCTGTCCACATCACACCTGTCTTCTCTCGCAGCTGGTCAGCATTGGCTCTTCCTACAATTACGGGAGTGAAGACCAGGCCGAGTTCCTCTGTGTGGTCTCCAAGGAGCTGCACAACTCCCCGTACGGAACCACCAGTGAGCCCAGTGAGAAAGCCAAGGTGAGTAATGGTTGGCCAGCAGGCAGGCAGCAGCCCTTGGTACTCTGGCATCCTGCCAATGGGAGGGGCTTGTGAGGGCAGAAGGCACCCTTTGTGGGGTTGTTTTCCCTTCAGGCTGTATAGTTTCTTGCCGTTCTCATTGCACTCCCTGCTATGCAGGCCTCCTGGCACTCGCTCACCTGGGCTGCTTGTTCATTATCCTGTAATTCTCGCATGAGTGCCATAGGCAGAATCCTGTAATGAAAGACGTGTATGCCCCGCAGGATGTGGTGGATCAAGAGGTCTTTGGACACAGGGTGAGCCCCTGTGGCTTTCACAGCCCACTCCGCCGGCTCCCTCTTCTATTGCTCCCAGAAGTGTGTGGCTGTGCTTTTAGGTGATGCCACCATTTGTGGGCCGTTTTCCTGGAGATTTGGAACCAAGAGGCCTCCAGGTGGGGCTCGAGTGGCACCTGCCCTGGCCACATCCATCCTGAATTGGGAGTTGAGTTTGGTTTGTAAAAGAAGTGGATCCCGCAGGTTCTGTTATTTTAGAGTCCATGGAGTATTACCTTGGCCAGGCCCTGGCCAGTACCTATATAAATTGGCATCATTCCCTACTGGTTACTGGCTTTTCTGTCTCATGGGGAGGGCAGTGCAGCCAGGGCCAAAGTGGAACTGCCATGTCATTTGCTTTCAAGTTAGCCTTCTGGCAGTGAGCAGCCCCTGGCTTCCCCAGAGGTGAGAGACTAGTGGCATCTCCTCTGGGTTTGTTTCTGAGGTCAGAGATTCCAAGACAGACAGAACTCTGAAGGGGACTGAGGAGGGGCAGGGGGGTCTAAGCAGCCTTAGCAGAGCTCAGGAGGTGGGGCCAGTCTCTGTGGTGAAGGCTCAGGGTGTTGTCTGTCAAAGGGCATTTTGAGTGAGTTTAGGAAAAGTCCAGAGCCAGAAGGATTTTTATTATTGATTTCAGAGAGGAAGGTGGAGAGAGAGAAACATCAGTGATTAGAGAGAATCATGGGTTGGCCGCCTCCTGTACTCACCCCACTGGGGATTGAGCCTGCAACCCAGGCATGTGCCCGTGCCCGGAATCAAACCTGGGACTCTTCAGTGATGCTCTGTCCACTGAGCCAACCGTATAAGACTCGAGTCAGAAGGATTTTAGCTGATCACATTAACCCAGGGCTCCCGGGGCTTTTTTAGACTGGCTGGCCACCACCTGCTCAGAACCACCCCTGTGAACTTTTAGGGTCTTTCTTGGAGGTGTGGGCTTGGCGACTAAGAGCAGAGTCACTGATTGTTGGCCCTCCACTGGCTACAGGCAGCATTTTTACCATAGCATGATTACCCATGCCCAGGGCCCACCGAGTCCTCCAGTCCCCACCCTGCCCCTCTGCAGTGCTTGCAGCTAAGTGTTCAGGTGTGGGCTGTCCTGCTGTTGCTGAGGACAGGACAGCGTGGAGTTGGGGCAGTTTCTCTACAATGCTGGAAGGCACGCCGGGGATGGAGGAGTCATGGTGCCGGGTCCTGAGGACGTGCTTCCCACAGAATCTGGGATGGAAGGTGAACCTCCCTCCCTGCGATCCCCCAGCCTCATGAGAAGGTTTATCTCTCTCTGAGCAATTGCAGGACTCTTAGAAGCTTTCATTTCTGAACTTGAAAAATTTTTTATAGCCAAACTCAGCAGGGCAGCCACCTAACCTCATTTCCCTCAGGTGGCTTTTCAGCTGCAGAAGAATGTGGTAGCTCCTGGAATGACCCCAAATTTCTTTGTCATTCAGAACGTGGCCCTGTTTCTCTCTAAAAATAGCTGGCTCTGGAGTGTGGTGGCCACAGTGACTTCTAAATGGGGGCAGTGGCGGGAGTTCCCAAGGATATGGAGTGCGGTTGGGTCCTCTGGAAAGCCGTGGAAAACCATTGGGGCTGGATTGGGGACGGTCCTTTGGGGACACCCACATGCAGCCTGGTGGTAGCAGTGCTGCACGTCCTGAGGGCAGTGAACGTCACTACTGCGGACTGACCTGTTCACCAAGTGATAGCCTGCAGCTCGGAATAGCCTCTCTTGTCAAGGTGGAAGTGGCTGGAAAGAACAGATGGGATGGTCCACTCAGCAAGGGGAATGGCCCACACAGGAGCTACCAAGTCCACCACCAACAGCAAGTTCAGAGGCTTCCCAAACCACTGCTTTGCTAGAAGTATTCACAGAACTCACCGCTGTTATGCTTACAATAACGATTTATTACAGGAAGTATAGAGGGAGGATTCAGATGTACCAGGGGAGAGCTCATGAGGTGGAGGCAAGGAACCAGCCAGATGCGGGCGTTCTCTGTTTGTGCTCCTCATGGAGATAGGATGGGTGGCGACATGAACGGAGCATTGACCACCAGGATGTTCCCTTAGCCTCTGAGTCCAGAGATTTTACTGGGCTCAGTCACATAGACATGGTTGATGGATGATTAATCACCCACATACCTGATTGCAATCTCCAGCCCTCTTGGCCAATTGATCCTGCCTCCCATCACATTGTCAGACGTCCAGTGTAACCAGGGTCCGAGTGCAAAGCACAGACCTCGGTTAGGGCAAGGTTCGGTTCTTCACTACGAAGGGGAAAGGTAAACTCTGGCACTTGGGGAATGCCAGGGCCGAGAGACAATGGGGCAAGAGAGATGCTTGAGCCCCGTGTTCCTCCATGGTATGATGTGGGCGTATACGTTTGGAGCCTAGGCCCCCAAGATGAGGCTTGGGCTGTGGTTTGCTGTACAGAACAGTGGGAGTTCCTGGCCCTGAGCATCCGTGGTCCCTGAGGACTCTGTGGGCCGGCTTCCCTCTGCTGCCCCCGTTTTGCCCTGCACTGATGGTGTCCTCTCTTCTTCTCCCTTGCCGCATGGTGTGTGCCGAGCCAGAGTGATGACGAGGAGACGGGTCACGATGGGAATGACTCAGATTAAGTGTAAATGTCCTGGTGAGCTCTGCCGCCCTTGCAATGGACCCCATACCTTAGTTTTCTTGACCCAGCCCCTCTTCTTCTGTGTCTGTCTCATGCCTGTAGTTGACAGAGCTTTCCACACTAGTTGCCAGTTGTGTAGATCTGCAGTAGAGCTGGCCTGTCTGGGAGTGGAGCTGTCTGTCTGTCCCCTGTAGGACGCTTGTTTTGGTAAGATGGAGATCTTCGCTGGGGGGCCTGAGAAGGGTGTCAGGCCTCCTCACCAGGCTGCCAGCCTTCCCACCCTGTTGCTGAGCCATGGGCTCAGGGCCGAAGCGTTGGGCTGTGCTGCAGAAGATGGACTCCGATCCTGAAGCCACCTGGAGTGCCTCTACTCCCAAGTGCCTTGGGCTAAGGATGCTGCTGGAGAGTATGTGCGGACCCTCCTTCTGTTTGCCTCCTTAGGCCCCAGCTGCTCCTCACTTCTTTGCCACCTCCCAGTCTCTTCTCATTGCCTGAGATTCATAGGCCCAGCTGGTTCCAGAACCCATCTTCGTTCTCTGTTAGCAGGAACACCCTGGCCTACTCCCTTGTCTTGCACACAGGAAGTCTAGGCCCAGAGAGGGCAGGTTGAAGGTGGGTGAGCCAGGCATCATCCTGGGATCCCCTTCTCCCTCCAGGAACCCCCTGTAGGCTGAACCCTGCAGGTTGGGACCTCAGCCTTTGTCCCAAGAGAAGCTCAGACAGGCAGGAGGCACTGAAAGCCATGAGAGGTTTAGACGGGCTTTTTTACACTTTCAGTGGTTGGTGCTTTCTTTCTGGGGGAGTGATCATATAACTACATAAGATCCTCCATTTTGCCCTCTGACCCGTAAGTCCTAAAATATTTACTTATGTGACTCTTGAAGAAAATTCTTTAAGAAAATATTTGCTGAGTAGAGGTATAGACCAGCTGCCAGAGCCCAAAGACATGCAGCATGGGCTCCATCCGTCCCCTCAAACTCTAGCAGCCACATCAGGAAGAGTGTGGAATTGATGCTAGTGCCCCTTTTTTGTTTGTTTTGTTTTTGTTAATCCACGCATGGGGATATTTGAGTATTTTTCCATTGATTTTTAGAGAGTGGAAGGGAGTGGAGAGAGGGAAAAGGGGAGGGGGGAGAGAGAGAAATATTGATGTGAGAAAGACACACTGATTGGGTGTCTCCTGCACGTGCCCCACTCAGGGCCAGGGATCGAGCCTGCAGCTGAGGTACATGCCCTTGACCAGAATCGAACCCGGGACCCTTCAGTCTGTAGGCCAATGCTCTATCTACTGAGTCAAACCAGCTAGGGCTATGCTAATACTCTTGATTCAGTATGTGCAAAAAGTATTTTAATTTGAACCTAAAAAATTATTGGGATATTTATGCTTCTCACTTCAAAGTCTCTGAAATCAGATGTATAGTTTGCATTTGTGGCCCTTCTCAGTTTGGGGCCACATCTTAGTTGGCTCAGAAGGACATGAACAGCAGGTCCTAGACTTTGGCCTGATGGTGACCACTGGTAGGAACTGTGATAGGAACCTCACTAGGCTTTAGGGGAGCTTGGAGGAGCCGTACCTACTAGTTAGCTGCCAAATACTGGCACTGGGCCTACATTGGGGAGGACAAGGGGACTTCTTAGGCCCCAGCTGCTCCTCACCCTTCTCAGTTATTGATCTTGCATCTGCTGGCTGGAGCTGCTGTGGAGTCCCTCATGTAGGTCTGGGCTGTGGGAGGGGTGGGTGTGGGCTGATCACAGAGCAGCCCTGGAGCTGCCCTAGCCTCCGGATCTGCCTAGGCCTGCCTGTGGGGGTGCTGCTCGTAGTGCGTGGCCTGCCCTGGTCCCTGAGGGAGGTGGCTCAGGTAAGAGCTGTGTCCAGGGCAGACAGGGCTATGACTGTCACAGGTCCTCGGAGGAGGGGTATTCTGTTGTTGGGGCTTCCGCTCTGGCAAAGCAGCCCTTCCTGTATTGTCATGTTGCTCTCAGGCCATTCCGGTTATGTGGGCCTCATCGTGTGTGTGGGTCTCATTGTTTTCACCACTTAGTCCAGTAAACTCAGTCTTCTCTGCTGGGTTCCCACAAAATGAGGGCAGCTCTGTACTTCATGGGTCCTTGCCAGCCCTAGCTTTCCCTGCAAACAGCAAAGATAAAGAGCACCTTGGGGCAGGAGGGGCTTGCAGGGGCTGATCTGGGCCTTTGCTCCCCCAGCACAGCGGAAGGTATGCCCTGCAAGGGCTGCAGGATGGGCTGTCTGAGCAGCCCCAGAGCTCTTAGACTCAAGGGGTGGAGAGGTATCGAGACAGCTGGAGCAACTCCCAAGAACTTGTGCCTTTTCTTGAGTCATTCGGATGAGCTCTCGATGACTGAGGGATTGTGCCTACTAGAGGTGTGCTCTGGCTGGTGAGTTGGGGGCCAGCAGGACACTCAGTGTGAGCCTGAGGATTTTGCCTGCTTCTACAGGGTCTTGCTGGGAGGCAGTGAACCTCACTCTGGCCGGAGCATCCATGTGGGTCTGGGCCTGGTATGAGCAGAACTGGCTTCCTTCCAGGGCACATCCCCGTGTTGTGCCTGGACCCCAGGGCTCAGAAGTACACAGTGTCCTCGAAGCCATATCTCTCAGCTCTGAAATTCAAGTGCAGAATGCCCCTGGGTGGCTCACTCTTACACTGCTGATGGGATCCTAGGGAGGGTCATCTTACAGCATTGGCCTTGGCTAGGATGGGCTAGGCTGGGACTGGTGGCCTCTCTGTCCTGGTTACCTGACGCTTAGCAGCCATACTTGATGTATGGAAACAGCAGTATTTGCCAGCCCTGAAGCCCCCACCTAGGGACACAGGGTGGTTCCATCTCCTCCCCCTGTGTGGGGTTCAACTCCATAGGCATTTGCCAGTGCACAGGCATGTCCCCAGGTGGCTCCAGGCCTTGAGGAGCTCCCCAGTCCAATTTGGAAGTGGATGGGATGCACAATTGATCCCACTGGTGAGGGAAGGGCTGGGTGGGGTGTATGGCTGCTCTGGCTCTGAAATGCCAAGGAAGAGTGACAGGGAGAGAGGGGGCAGTCCATGGGGCCTGATAGGGAGCTGTCCCCCCTCCAGCCATGCCTGTGTTCCTCAGACCTGGAGGAAGCTAGAGAGGCACCTGATGGAGGTGGGAGCATGCCTTTCTGATGTCAGGTTGGGATGGAGTGCCGAGACAGTTGGAGGGGCCAGCCCCTCGTGTAGGCCAGGAGGCAGGCGAGCCAGGCCCCTACAATCCAGGGTCAGTTGGGCCGAGCCCCAGCCTATTCTCAGGCCCTAGCTGTGGTGCTGGCTTCCTCAGGCCCCTGAGCCGAGCCATCTGTAGGCTGATTGGGGTTGTGGGCTCCACTTCCTGTAGCAGGGCGCTTGGTTCCAGGCCTGCATAGTTCCCATCTCCCTGTGCAAAACACAAGTCCTCACTCTCTGCGTTTGGCATTTTCAGATTTTGCAAGAACGAGGTTCAAGGATGTGAGGAGCACAATGCTGACAGCTGATGAAACGTTTTTCCTTTCCCAAGATGAAATGAACCGCCATGTCAAGGAAGCTTGGCCGTGAGAAGAAACCTGCTTTTGACAATTTTCTATAGAGATCTGGGTGTGAATCCTTTTTTGCCTCTGAGGTGGGTGGTGAGAGACGTGACCAGCTGTCCAAGGCCGAGCATCTCCCACTAGGAGGAGGTGTGCTGGCCAGGCGGGTGTTGCTATGGAAGCCTTCGCTCCGATTTTTCCAAGTGCCACACAGGCCCGAGGAAGGATGCTCCTGACCAACCCTTTCAATCAGCGAAGATCATTTGGAGGACAGCGTTCTTGGTGCTACATAAACAGTCTGTAATGGAGCCTGCGCCTTGCTGGTAGGAAGTGGTCGCAGTGCTGTGGCCCCCGGGCTCTGGGTGTCTGCTGGCCACCCACACCGCACCTTGCCCTGGTTCTCCGGTCAGAGAGGCATGCCTAGGTGTGATTGGCTTCTCACTGCCTTGGGCAGTTTTTGACAGAGGTGGCCTCTGTATGTTCACTACTTCCTGGACCCCCACCCCAAGGCTGGGCCTCCTTCAGAGCCATGTTCCCCCGGCCTGACCTGACCTGACCTGGAACAGTAAAGTCGTCTTCACTTGTATTTTCCAGGCGAGAGACCTTTGCATCTCTTATTTCCAGTGTGGATAGACTTCCCAATATTTTTACTTTTTAGAAATGCCTAAAAGTGTTGCTGCATTTTGGGTTGATCGGTTAAGTCCTTTAAAGGGAGGCAGACGTTTTGTTTGTTCCTCCCGCCCAGGGGCTCCTGGAGGAGCCGGCGCTCGCCAGTGCCTCGGTCTCGCCGGGGGTGGAGGTCAGGCGGGAGGCCTGCCCACCTCGCTTCTGGAGCTGAAATTCCGGGTCATGTTGAAAATTGGATGTTTACAGCTCATCACAAATATTTCTCTTTCTTGCCGGCTCTTTCATTTTCTTTGTATAACTATGCAGTTCTCTGATATTTCTGGATGTTTGAGACTCCACACATGGGCTCTGCCCCCCTTACATGACGTTGGAACAACAGGGATCCCTCTAAAGCCTGCTCTCCACATGCTTTGAGAACAGACCTTTCTGAGCTGGTCGTGGAAACTGTTGGAGTCTGGGGGACCTGGCTCGGACTGCAGCTCTCTGCTCCGGACCCAGGGCTCCCCGGGGCTGTGCACACTGACGCCGGGGCTGCTGACGTGTTGGGCAGAGGCTCCGGCACGTCCAGTTTCAAATGCTTCCGGAGGCATCTCACCTGTGCCCTCTTCTCCTTTGCCAATAAATAACCTGATTAACCAAGTTCTCCAGCACCTAGGACTTACCTCCTCCTTTTTGTAAGGTCTGTTGTATGTTGTTTAAATGTTTGGCTTCAACCATTTATAGCAGCCTTTCTATGGGGCATATTCGCCCCTGGTGACCTGTTCTCCTCTTGGAGTCTGGGGAGGAGGGCGGCCTTTGTGGGCCTCAGGGTATACACCTGTGGGGCACTGCTGGCCGCTTATTGTTGTTTAAATTGTGACCTTGACATTACAGATAGGATTTTTTTAATTTAAAGATATTAAGACTTAATTCACTAAAATTTATTCTAAGGGGATATTTATACTTTTATACTTTTTTAGGTATCCGTATTTTATCAGCTGACAGTTTAATGCCTAAGTTTCCCCTAAAAATAGCAAATAAAATTGTGTATTTATGAATGAGCAGAGCAACTGTTAATATCTTAAAATGCATGGAAAAGCTCTTGGCAACACGGGGCATGGTTAGCGGCCAGGGCGGAGCTGGGCCGTCCGCCTGTCTATTACTGCCCAGCTGGGGACTGGCTAGGGGATTATGCAGCACGTGTCCGGGCATAAGATCATCTTTGAGTGACTTATTTAAAGTACTGATGCCTCATCAAGTTTAGTGTGCCCACCTGTCTTGCCTCTCATTCTGGCCAGTAACCAGCTTCAAATTCCTTCATGTCCTTGGGCACTGCGAGCCCAATGCCACCCTCCCTGCAGTCACTCTGGCCCTCACTGGTGGCTGCTGTGTGACAGCTCCTGGGGTGCTCTCCATGCTTTAGGGAGATTCCCGTTCCTGTGTCTCCTGGAGAGCTCTGGCTCCCAAGGCTGTCTAGGATGTCCTTGGTCACAAGGTTTTGGAGTCTCTGCATCCCCAAATTCAGCCTCTCGGGAGTGTCTGTCCTGTTTCCAGGTGTGGGGCCAGCCTGGCCAGGGGCCCCGGGCCCTGAGTGGGGACCTGTTCTGCCTGCCCAGGCTGGGGGTAGGAACTGCCTGTCTGGGGGCTAGGCTCTTCCGTAGCTCCATGTACAGACCGGGGCACATGGCAAAGGACTGCAAGTTCTCTGAGGAGTTTGCTTCTCTGAACAGACTAAACTTGGCATCACGCAGCTCCCTGATGTCAACAGTAAACCTGACATGCCTCTAGTTCCCTCTGCCAGGTGGGTACTTGGAAGAGGTTCCAGACTATCTTGAGGTATCCCTGTCAAAGTCCTCAGATTGTCTTCTGTTTGAGCCAAGGACTGGAAAGGAAACAGCCATCTATCTAATCTGGGTCCTGAGGTTGATGGGGGAGCCCTGCCCCTTGGTCCTCGTCCTCCAAGCAAGCATAGCCTGCCTGCCATGGCGGGGGGGGGGGGGGGGGGGGGCAGGTGTCAGCTTTCAGGGCAGCCTCTGGGCCACCAGGCTTGTAGCTCCAGGAAGCCAGAGGACAGGACAGGAGGGGAAGACGGGTGTGCAGACTCCCTTCAAGGATCCCCAGCTGCTGGGCCTCCTGCAGATCCCATGTCTGGAACCTTCCAGGGCTCTGCCCAGGGGCAGGCACCACCCTTTGACCCCTTGCTTTGCCTCTCCCTGTGCTTACTTGTGTCCACCCACAGGTGCTTCTGGCATTTTTGTCTTGCCCTGAGCTGGTGGCAGTGGCTGGCGGGTGCCCTGTTACCCACTGGTCACTGAGCCCTATAGAGGCAATAACGAGTTGAGCCTATAGGGCAGCTATTAGTCCCACCGAGCCTGTGACAGGTCTGTGGGCGCTGAGGCCCAGGGGCGCCTTCAGCGGAAGCAGCTCCACTCCAGCGACTTTGGAGCGAGCTGTGCTTCCCCGCGGCAGACTGAAAATCTGACACATCCACAACCCCTGGTGGAAGAGGTGATGCGCTGGCTTTAGGGGCTTTGATTTGCAACCCCTCTTGTCTTCCCCTGCTCCATGCCTCCTGAGCACCTGAGCTCTTGGTGGTGGCACAGACCTAGGACTCTGCTCGAAGCACACAGTCAGGCATCCTGCTACATCAGAGGCATGGTTGACCTCTGGTCCTTGAGGCTAGAAGGGGTCTGAGGTATTGGCCCAGCAGTTTTCCTTCCGGGGCTCCTGTGGGCTGATCATAACACTTATGTGTGCATGCCCATGTGTGGTTGTGTGTGCATATTTGTGATTTCTGGGCTTGGCTGTGGCCCGCAGGAGGGGTATCTGGTCCCCCAACTCTTGCTTCACCTATTAGGTGATGTGGTTCCTGCCCTGGGTTGGGCCTGCTCCCTTCTGCCCCCTGTGGAGCAGCAGACAGTCTCCCGTTCCCCAAAGCGTTCTTCCTGCTACTGACCTAGATCTGGTACTGCTGCACACCCCCTGGCAGATGGCTCTGAGGTACTGCTTGGAGACAGTGTGTCAGAGCCACATCCCTGCCAAGGGTGGGAAAGGGGACTGATGACAGATGGGGGCATGTCTCCCCTTAACCTCCGTTCACAACACTAAGTATGCCGTGAACTGTGAAAGACAGGAAATCAGTCTGCTTTCCCTTTTAATCTCCTGGTCTCTCCAACAGTATTTGCCCTTCCTCTCCTCAGCCCTCTGGCTGAGCATCTGCTCTGGGTCTGGGCGGGGGCAGTGTTGGGGGAGCCCAGGGTTGGGAGAACTGTGCCCTAGGTTATATGCTGGCCACCACTGTGGCTGCATCAGGCTCCCCACTCGGGACTCCAGACTCGCCCTCCCAGCCCAACTGGGTGTGGTGTCACTGGAGGCTAGGGTGCCCTGCCACCTCTGCCCCTCCTCCCCATTGGCCCCACAGAACCTGACCAGACCCCTGCCCTGCAGCAGATCAGGAGGGGTGTTAATGGGGGAAGAAAGCTGGGACAGCAGGCTGGAGGAGGCAGAGATAGGATGGCAAGTCCTCTGAGAAGAGCCTGCTCTTCACCCATCGTCAGGCAGGGAGGCTTCATTCTGGCTCCCCACAGAGGCTGCCGAGGGGCTGTCCTCCAGAGACCACCCACTCTGATCACGGCCTGAAACGTTCTTTTTTTTTTTTTTCCCCCTTTTTTAATGTTTGTATTGATTTCAGAGAGGATGGGAGAAGGAGAGAGAGAAGCATCAGTAATGAGAGAGAATCAGTGATCAGCTGCCACCTGCACATCTCCTGCTGGGGATCGAGCCCGAAACCCGGCCGTGTGCCTCGATGGGGAACCAAACCATGGCCTCTTGTTTCATAGGTCAGTGCTCAACCACTGAGCCACACCAGTTAGGCATGAAGTTACGTGTTTTTTTGAAGGTGGGGTTTGTTTTTTTATTATAAAAGAAAAAATAATTCCTCAGAATCTTAATGTGCACATTAAGAACAGACACTAGGATACAAAATTACAAGTGTTGAACCTCAGTCCCTGTCTCCCCCCCCCCCCCCCCCCCCCTACGAGCAGACAGGAAGGAGACAGTGGAAGCAAACAAGCAATTCTGTAAAAGATTTCAAATCCCTACAAATAAGATTAAAATCTAAATGTCTTTTTCTTAAAATCTTTTTAATATGTCAAAAGGCCTGTTTTAGTGACATGCTAGTCCCCCAGAAAATAACCCCATACCTCCTTGTCAGTAACATACAGGCTCAAGTTGACCAGCCAACTCATATTTCTCAACCCCTGTGCGCACATGTGTCTGTAAACCAAAGCCGCGGGCCTCGGTGGCTGCTGCTGTTTGCTCCTCTTAGCCAGCCGTGCCCAGGAGGGCAGGCAGAGCACAGAGAAACGCGTACATGGTAGTGAGGGTTTAGCCCCTAGCAGCCGACTTCTCAAGCACCGCCACCCTCAGCCCCCTCAAGAGGAGTCCCTTATTTCTAACCAGACTGCTTGCCTCAAATGTGGCTCCCAGTGACCAGAGCGGGTTTTCTCCTTTAGAAAAAGCACACATAGCCGCACACCCATGTATGTATTTTTTTAAATTTTTTGCATTTAATTATATAAAAACACTATTCTGATTTGTGTTATAAATGGAGGACCAAGCAATGAGAACTTTTTCTTTGGAGGTAGGGCTACCCATCCTTCCCTTTATGCTGAGCTTGCCTTCCAGTGAGGGCCCTTAGCCCCAGGTCAGGGAAGCAGATCACTGCAAACGGGTCACAGTTGGTAAGTAAGCGGGCATTTTCCTGCCTGCTGCCCCCCACCTTTCCTAATTCTCACTTTAATTAGAAAGCTGGTTATACCCTGGCTGGTTTGGC
Organism: Antrozous pallidus; assembly: GCA_027563665.1. Classification (NCBI taxonomy): domain Eukaryota; kingdom Metazoa; phylum Chordata; class Mammalia; order Chiroptera; family Vespertilionidae; genus Antrozous; species Antrozous pallidus. Next base: position 107,598,591 of record CM050512.1, on the reverse strand, counting down.
TCAATGGATAGAGCGTTGGCCTGTGGACTGAAGGATCCTGGGTTCGATTCCAGTCACGGGCACATGCCCAGGTTGCGGGCTCATCCCCAGAAGGAGGTGTGCAGGAGGTAGCCTATCAATGATTCTCATTATTAATGTTTCTATCTATCTCCCTCTCCCTTCCTCTCTGAAATCAATTTAAAAAAAAAAGCTGGTTATAACCTTTTAAGAAATGGAACTTCCACGTAAAAGGGAATATCTGACCTAACCACAGAGCAAGCCCAGCACTCCTACCCGCTTCAGTTAGTTACCTCAGAGAAGAAAAAGGTCCTCCCTTCCCTTCACAACCCCCTTCAGTTAGTTACCTCAGAGAAGAAAAAGGTCCCCCCTTCCCTTCACAAATACTATGCTCACTCTCCAGATAGCTAACGCCTGTTGGATGAATGCCTGATTAAGTGAAGCAGTGGTTACGTTTCCTTGTTTCTCCCCTCTCCCCCGCCTCTAACACTAGAAAGCTTCAGTGATAAGGGGAAAAGGGTGTGTGTGTGTGTGTGTGAAGAGCCTAAGAACATGCTCTAGCTGGTTTGGCTCAGTGGATAGAGTGTCGGCCTGCAGACTGAAGGGTCCCAGGTTCAATTCCAGTCAAAGGCATGTACCTTGTTTGCAGGCACATCCCCAGTAGGAGGTGTGCAGGAGGCAGCTGATCGATGTGTTTCTCTCTCAGCAATGTTTCTAACTCTCTATCCCCCTCCCTTCTTTTCTGTAAAATATTAATTTTAAAAAAACTTTTTTTTTTTAAATTAAAGGGAGACTAAGAACTTGACCCCTCTAACCTGGCCAAAGAAAGCAGAGATATTAACTGGGCACAAGGAATTAAAAAAGACCTTGATATTCTGCCCTTAGAGTTACATTTGTTACAACAATTGAGGGGCGAAAATGGGAGCGGGATGCAGTAATTAGAAGGAGCTGGATGGCTGCAAGTCTATCCACTTAATTTTTGTACTGGAAGAGCTCATCGCCAGTTCCGTTGAAAAGACACGTGCGATGAGAGCTTCTATCACTGTGAAGGGGTCACAGTGGGCAGAGGGGTGTCCGTTTTCAAAATACTCCTCCTGGCCCACAGCCCGGGGAATGCGGATGCTGGTTGGCCACACCTGCGGAGAAGACATGTTGGCGGTTTCATTGGATCCAGTTAGGTGCCGGGCATTGTCCCGGCCCCCCCCCTTGGATTGTAGCTCGGATGTGGTACTGGTGCTGCCTGCTCAGCCTCTTGATTGACTCCTCAATGTACTTCAGACCGGTCTCCTCTCGCATGGTCTTGGTGCTGAAGTTGGTGTGGCAGCCTGCACCATTCCAGTCTCCAGGAATGGGCTTGGGAACAAAGGTTACTATCCAAAGTCTTCACACACTTGGTGCAACGTGAAACAGGCCACCCAGAGATGATTGATTCCTTCACAGGGTCCTATTTGGAATGCCCACTAAATGGGCATGACCTCGGCATTTGTCCCGGTGATCTTGATGCCAGCATACCAGCACGCCTCCACATTATCCCTGCCGTAGGCTCGCCTGCTCCCACGTTGCAGTAGTGTGGACCATGGGGTCCAGGGAAGCCATTGGAAGGCCAACCAAAAAGATGCTCATCTGTGCCCATGAGAGTATATTCCTGCTCCATTTCAAACCAGGGGTGCTGATTGCTCATCGTGTCCATGATCCGTTTGCAGGCATATCTTAAGTTGGTCTCTGCAGGTTTGCAGTTGTACTTTAAGACTTCGTGGAACACCAGCTTATTGGGGTCCTCGCAGAAAGGGTCCTGAAGCATGGCAGCAGGAATGAGATACAGGTCATGTTGGAGCCTTCAGACTGCATAGTACTCGAGCCATCAAAATTCCACTCAGCAACTCTTCTGTACTCTTGGGCTCACTGTCCAGGGTCCGGGTCTTGTATCGGAGTCCTTCTCCAGTGCCGTCCATCCAGATATACAGAGCTTGGACTTTATCACTCTGAGGCAGGGGCGTGTACATCTGCTTGATGCCTTTGTTCAAGTGGCACTCTCCTAGGTGGACATGGTGGAGGTTGTTCTGGGGGATGAGCAGGCAGCAGGGGGGCAGGACGGGCAGGCCATGAGAGTGAGGTGCAGAGAGGAGAGGAAGCTGGGAGTGCTACTCAGACACTGTTCTCCCATCCTCGGCTCTTGGCATAAAACTTTTCAATACCTCCAGAACAGGGGCTTAGGGTAGGAGTCAGCCAAGCCTTTCTCCAAGGCTGAGGGACCCAGGCCAGACCCTGCTCCCAGCCAGGGTGATCCAGAACTTGTCCCTACAGCTGCCCTCAGGAGACACATAGCCTGAGCCTTGGTGTACCTGCTGGCCTCTGAGGGACTGGGAGCCCATCTCTGGTCTAGAGAGGGAGTGTAGCAGACAGTCCAGTCCCCAGAGGGTCACAGAGCAGCCATCAGGGGAGTGGGCCCACCATAAGCCTCTGCCAGTTGCACATTCTGGTCCTTCCTGCCTGCAGGCAGGGATGTGCCCAGCAAAGTGGAACACAGAGGAGTTAAGCATTTGTTCCCACTCTGTCCCCAGGCACAGTTCACAGCAGGTGCTTGCTAAGTTCTCACTGATTCATCCCATAAATATCCAGGCCCGCTTTCTTCATGGCACCAGGTGGAAAGTTCTGCCTGTGTATACACAGGTGTGTGCATGGGCTTGCATATGTGTGGGTGTTTCTTTGTGCATGGGTGTGTGCATGTTATGTACTAGTGAGCATGTGTGCATGAATGTGAACATCTGTGAGTGAAGGCATGGGTGTGCACACATGTCTGCATGAATATGTATATGTGGTGTGCTAGGGAGTGTGTGCATGGGCATGTGGTTATATGTGTGTGCACAGCCCTCCTAGGAGTCTCATCCAGTTCATTGTTGCTGATCACGGCAGGTAAGCCCAGGTACCTGTTGAGAGTCAGTCTACCTGTGGGGGGAGAGCTGACCGTGGCCACAGAAGAGGCCTGCTGTGGACCTATTTGAACCTGCCTGCGAACCTAATGTTGCTCCATGGGTAAACATGCCATCATGGCAGGGCCTGAACACCCTGCGGGCCAGAGCTCCAGAGACCTATTTGTGCTGGATTCCTGGTATAAACAAGCTACAGCAGGGTGCAGTGAGAAGGAGGGGCAGGTCTGGCCGCCAGACCTGGCCTGCTGAAACTGCAGTTCCGGGATGATCCGATGGATCCAGTTATAATGGGAGGTGACCCGGATGTAGACACCTGGGCGCTTCTGGCAGGCACAACCCTTACTTCAGCTGATCACGCAAGCCTGTAGCCACAACTGGCCCACAAGGCACACCAGAGGACCCCCTGAGTCTCCCGGTAGGTATAGGCCCCAAATCCAGCCTCCTTCTGCAGCTTTGGACTCACCAGGGTGGAGGAAAAGGGGCTGGGGGTCAAGAGGAACCTAGGGAACAGGAAGCCCCTGGGGGGAGCCCCTACCTACTCCCCACTGGGGTAGGAAAGTATGGTTTGGGGTGATTCAGAAATAGAAAGGGGGGGCTTTGAGTCTCCCATGCCCCACAAAGCCCTCATTCTTCAGGCCCCTCTGCTAGGCCCCCATTCTTTCTGCTGGTTTGGTCGCTGCCCCTGGGGTCTAGCCCAGGGTCCCCTGCGGCAGCACTTACGGTGAGGGGGCTGTCGGCAAAGACAATGAGGCAGGCAGGGGTGCGAGCAGGGAAGCTGCCTGAGGGGATCTTGGGAGCAGGTCCAGTGATCCAGCCTCCAGTGTGCCTGCTGCAGCTCCCTTCTCACTGGGAGCCTTGCCTTCCACACACTCCCACCCAGGGTTGCCCCCAGCTAACACTCCTCAGTACACCTCCCCATCAGGTACCTCTCCACTCCCATCTTGCCCTAAGGCCATACCTGGCACCTGGTACTGAGGTTAGGTTTTTATTGGAGGGTGAACATAAATAAAAATAACTGGCATTTGAAAGAAGAAAGAAGCAAACGGCTATTTACAAATGTACATGTGGGCTCTGGGGGTTACACTTGCCCACCTGCCTGAGCAGGCTCAGAAGTAGGTGAGTAGGGCTGTGAGGACCAGGAGGGCAATGTGGGCCGCCAGGCAGGGTGCAAAGTTTTGAATGTGGGGCTGCTGGCCCCGGGGCTCCCGCTTCTGGCCGCCAGACCTGGCCTGCTGAAACTGCAGTTCCGGGATGATCCGATGGATCCAGTTATAATGGGAGGTGACCCGGATGTAGACACCTGGGCGGTTCCGGCGGGCACAACCCTCACCCCAACTGATCACTCCAGCCTGTAGCCACAAGTGGCCCACAAGGCACACCAGAGGGCCCCCTGAGTCACCCTGCAGGGAAAGCAAGAGGTACTATCAGAAACCATAGGGGCCTGAGAGCTAACAGGTACACAAGCACACGCACCTGTTTTCCTCTCATTGACCCCCAGCTCTCCACCCTAGGGATGTCCCTGCCCAGCTCCCCTCACCCCAATGGCTGGCCCTTTTTTGGCCTGGGTTGCCCATTTCTCTAGCATCTCCTATCCACCTGCTCAGTCAGAGTGGTATGTTGAAATTGTATTTTCCTGAGTCCCACTGCAGACCTACTGACACCTCTGGGTGGGATCCAGGAATCTGTTTTTCTCGGCTGACTACACAGCTGCGGTCTGGACCATGGACCCACCTAGTGGGCCTCATCGGGCTGGGCTGGCTCTCACCTTGACCTAGGCCTAGGGCTCAGCCTCCATCACAGCCTATTCCAGCCCCTACCTTGCAGGCGTCCTTCTTGCCCTCAGCGAAGCCAGCACACAACATGTCGTCCTTGATGGTTTTCAGCTGAAAGCCAGACTCGGCATCTTTGCTGTAGAGTAGGTTACACTTGGGCGTGTCAATGATGGGCACAGCGAGTTTCTGGAGGATTCGAGGGTTAGGCAAGCGGTCTGGGGAGGGACAAACAGCTTCAAGTCAGCGGCCAGTTCTTTGAGAAGCACAGCTCCGCTCCTCCCTATTTTGTGCTTGGATTTAGACCTTTTCTCGCTTAGGGCTTTGTGAAACAATTCTTCTTTCCTTATTCATGCACCAGGGTTCTTTCTGTCTTCTCTCCACTTTCCCATACCAACTTCACCCATTTGAGTAGAGATCATGTGTACCAATATCAACAGAAAAAGATTGCTAATTCAGAGTGGCCCTAACCTGCCTGGGACCTTCTCTATGGCATGTCCCCCATTCTTTCCTGAACCTGCCCCATTACCTTGCTCACTGGGGCTGCCCCAGCCGGTGGCCCAGCATTCCATGCCTGTCTCAAAGCTGATGGAGGGGTCAGGCATGCACACAGGGAGGATATAATTGGTGAAGGTCACAGGTGCCTCCAACTCTACGAGGGCCACATCGGCACTGGAGGCCATCCCCTGGTACAGGGGGTTGCTTTTCACCCGCTTCACGCGGGAGTACATGGCATGTGGTCCTGGCTTCACCAACTGCCGCGCTCCCAGCAGGACCCGGTAGAAGGATGTTTCAGAGGTGCTGGTGGGAAAGAGCAGAGAGCTGGTGTGAGGCAGCCCCTCTGAGGTTTCAAAGGGGAATTGCTGCAGGTTTGATGGAGAAGGGAAAGGGAGTAGTTCGTTTGTTCTGCTGTCAGATCCCTTCATCCTGGTATCCAGGTCCAGTGCCTGAGACCTGCACACACACACACACACACACACACACACATCTCCAGGGGGACACACATCCGGGTGAGGTGGTTAAAGATGTATAAGATAAAGCAGCTTTAAATTCTGATTTTAATTCCCAGGTCCACCCCTGGCCAGCTGGGTGACATTGAGCAACTCACCTATCAAGTTCTCTGTGACTCAGTTTCCTTGGCTGTGAAATGGGGACAGTAAAAGGCTTGCCATGAGGGGTGAAGGAGTAGCTGGGGGCCAGCCAACTGGGGGTTGGGCCCAGCCCTTCCCGTGAGCCTTGGGCAAGTGAACTACTCCCTCTGAACCTGGATTGCTGAATTTAAAATGCAGAGCGGTGATGAGGCAAGGGCTAAGGTGCTTGGGAAACCCTGAAGGTCAGGGACCAGGTGATTCACAGTGTAATAGCAGGGATGTGTAGCCTGGCCCTTTGGTCAGGAATGACATGGGTGATCTTAGGGTGAGGAGGAAGAGACAATCTACTCCAATCCTTGGGCTCATCTGTAACAGCCGGGGAAGAGATCTGAGGTGTGTGAGAGGGGATCAGGTCCAGGTCATGGAGGAGCCCGCCAGCACTTGTAGGGACAGGGCCCCATTTCTGGCCAAGCACATCACTAGTGTGACCAGCAGTGGACCTTCCAACTGGGCTGCAGGAAGCAAAGGCTGGGAAGCAGAGATTGAACCTGGAAGTTAGTCTGGAAGTGGGGACTGGCTAGAAAAGTCATTGCTGGACAGGCAGTAGGCACTGTCCAAGGTGCTGAAACCCAACAGAGCATGGGGCTCTGTCAGCGGTGCCCTTGGTGTGGCGAGAGGCAGTCAGTAGTGAGGGAGAATGTGTGTGTGTGTTGGGGGCGGGGAGTTGGCGGTTGAGGGGGCGACTTACTTGGAGAAACAGTGCGCCGCGGTGAGGACCCACCGATCTGTGATGAGGCTGCCCCCGCAGAAGTGGCTTCCATTTCGCTGGATGCTGACCTGCCAAGGCCACTCACCCTCCAAGGCATCCTGCCCACCCACCATCCGGTTCAGCATCCTCGGGCGCCCGCAGACTAGGGGAACACAACCAGGGCAGCACTCACTTGGGATTGAAGTTAGATTGGAAACAGTCTGTTCAAGGAGCACGCTCCTGGGGGTTGGTTCCATCAACTGATTACCTACCCCAACCCCACATTCCAGCTTCCACTTTCTGTTCAATCCTGGGCCTCCCTGTCCCCGACCTGCTCTGGGACTTTGGACAAGTCAGAGGCCTGTGTATCAGGTCAGCCCCTGACACAGGCCTACCCTTCCAAGCTTTGGCCAAGGACACCACCCCCATGAGCCTCAAACACCTTACTCATGAAATGGTGACACCATGAGGAAGGCTGAGGTAATACATAGATCTGATTTCGGGACTGGACAAACTGGCTCCTGAAAGCAGTGTCTGATGGGAGGGTCTTACCCAGGTTGGGTGAACCCAAGGGAGTCTGAATGATCTTCAGATTCTATCCTTTGCTTCTTTCCTGTCACTTTTTCCTGCCCCATTTCCATGCTTCATGTCTCCATGGCTCTCTTGTGCCATCTGCAATGTACAGACCTTTGTCCTGTTTGGCTCCAATTTCCTTGAGCCACAACTTTTCCTTACTTTGGGATTCCCTGTGCCCTTCCCTTCCCATTTATTCTAGATCCCCTTCCAGGTGAGTGTGAGAGCCTCTGGCCAGTCTTGCTGCTATCAAGCCTGTTCCTGTCCCCCAACCCAAAGGTCTAGTTGCTTACCATTCGATGCTTTGGTCATCTGAGTCCCTGAAAGGGAGAAAAGGGGGGGTCATCAGCCAACTTTGCCAGAACAGTTTCTGCTCCTCCTTTCCCCATTGCTAGTCAGTGTGACCTTCCTTTGCTCCATACCCAGTCCCCTGAGGACTCAGGACAGTCCACAAAGGGACCCAACAGGAGAGGCCAGAGGCCTTCAACTTTCCCCGCAGGCCCTCACTTCAAGGTCTGTAGGCCCAGGCCTATGGGCCAGAGCTTATCTGCAAGGGCAGACAGACTCCTTGCCATACAGGGAGCTAATCAGAAGATTCCAATGAGGAGGCCATGTCATGGTTTGACTCTCCTGCTTAGGGCAGGATGGCTCCTTTAGTCCCTGAAGAGGTCTCTTCCTTCACGCCCCACACACATCCTTGTCTGGAAGCTCTAGGGGGGATCCAGCCTTAAGTCCTGATGCTGTGGGGTCTGTATTTCCCACCTTGGATAGCCTTGAGCTGGGATAAAGGAAGAGTCCCTGAGAGTGGCCTTTGCATTTCAGAGGTCTGGACGTTCTCACAGTCTGTTCCAAGGAGCATGTTTCCAATCTAACTTCAATCCCAAGGCTACAAGCCCAGCCCACAGGTCTCTCTAGTCTTGGGGAAACAGAAAAAGCCAGTCAGCGGTCACTGTGGGTTAGTCTTCCCATGATTCCTGATTCCCAAGAGCTGACCCTTCACTCAGGCATTTTAGCATGCTCTACAGTTGAAGCCCAAGACCCTCTGCTGGCCATGGCACACTAAGGTGGGGGAGGTGAAGGGACAGAGGTAGAGCTATTCTTAGGACCCATCTCCCCAGGATCCATTGCCCCTCACATCTCTGGACACAGACACAGGGCCTGCTGCTAGGCCTTTACAGGAATGTCAACCCCAGCCTTGAGACACCAGCCGGGCGATAGTCTCATCCAGTACCAGAACAATCTGGAAATACCTGCCTCGAGATGAGAGAGGGAGGAGAGAGAGAGAGAGAGAGAGAGAGAGAGAGAGAGAGAGAGAGACTGACTCTCCCCCAGCATATCTGGTTCATTGGGGACAAATATGACCAGTGCTGGGGTAAGTAGCTCAGGACAGCTTCTCCTCACCTCAGCCCTCAGAATTTCTCCTGTGTCTCAACTTCTTTCAGGGCATGGAAGGTGGGGAAGCTGCTACTGAACCTGTCCTCACTCTAATCAGAGGTAACCAGCCCCTTCGAGATAAGAGACCCCTGTGGAGGGGGGAAGCACAGGGGTGAGCCATGCACCTCCATGGGGTGCCCAAGGAGGACCCTGTGTTATTTTTATGGGATCCCAGTCTTCTAGGCTAATCCAGTGCTGAGGTGTTGGGGTTGGATGCAGTGAGCAGGAGGTGGGGAGTGCCATACATGAGGCAAGAAGAGGAGATAGACATGTGGGGGCTGAGAAGGTACAGGCAGGACTGACCATTCTTCAGAATAGAAAGAGGTACCAAGCAGAAGTTCCAGGGCAACAGTGAGACCAGCCTGGTCCAGTGAATGAAATGGAAAGTATCCTGGACATTCTGCTCATGGATTTGTGATACAAGTTGCCCTTCGAAAATGCAAATATCCACTGGGACTCCCTCATCTTAGCACAATATAACTTAGTTAGATTGATAACACCGGACCCCCTGCTCTTTCTAAGGCCTGCAGCTTCTGCTTGCACATGATGCTCCAGTTCACCCTCCCACCCCCACTCCGCCACCCTCACCCCCAAGCCCCATCTACTCACCAGCACTAATGTACCTACAAGCTTGTTTCCTCCCTGTGGGAATTTTTCAGAGCTTTGTCCTGGTTCTCCCCATAGCCATCCCCCTTCCCATACATGCAGATAGATCCAGGGTCCACTCCCAGGGTCAGGTGTGCATGCCGGTGGCCTGCCAGGACCCCTTTGAGGCTTTTCAAACTTCACCCCAACCTAATGCAACTCTGCTTCTCATTCCCACTGAGTCCTCTGGTTTCTGAAGGTTTGCTCACAACACATCTCTTCCTGGAGACCCTTTACTTCTGGTCTCTAGTTTCAAATCCTACAGGTCCTACTCCAGATTGAGGCATAAAAGCAATGCCACCTCCTCTGGGCAGCTCTCTTGCTTGCACCCGCATATGGAAAGCCTGGCTCCCTCTCCTGAATGCTTAGTCTTCCCTCCAGGCCTCACAGAGCTCCGCCCACCTTGCTCACCCTGGAGGTAGAATTGCTCACCTTATCTATTAGCCCAGGAGCTCCTTGCAAGCCCACATTCAGGGGCTTGAGCCCAGGGAATATAGAGGGACAGAAGGAGAGTGGCTATGAGGACTGGGCTGACCAGGAAGGGATGGAGACCTGGGCTCTGCAGCGTGGGTGTCCTGTCAGGGACTGGGTGAGCTGGCCATGGGGTCAGGCCTCTTGTCTGGGTCCAGGGCCCCCATGCTCCTGCAGCTGGTGGGGGCTAGGCTGGTGGGGATGGCAGCTCCAGGAGGAAGAGCTAGAGGTGGGGGTGAGGAGGGTGTTGAAGAAGTCAGGTCTCTGGTCACAGCTGTTTGTGAGTCAAATGCAGGCCTCTGTTTCTACTGGCATTGACCTTGATTACTCAACCTGTCAGGAGCCATCACTGTGTTAACATTGCATGACGCCTGACGGAGTTGGGCTCCCTCAAAGGAAGTTGTTATTCTTATGCCAGGAGGCCAGAAGTGGAGGCTGGGTTGGGGGTTGGGGGAGGTTGGCCCTCCATACCCGAGTGCCACCAGGGTGGGAAGCCTGGAGCCATGGCCAAGTTGCGACCTAGTATGACCCAGCCTGGCCAGGGGAGGTGATGTGAGGACAGGGAAGTGAGGTGGTGGCTGGACTGGCCGGGCTAGCCCAGAAATGTGGCAAGATTTCCCTGGTAGAGAGTAGCCCGCCCCACCAGGAAGGACCTGGCAGGTGGGGTTCCCTGGCTGGTACCTTCTGACCCCAGCCCAGGGTTGGAAGAGGGGACAGGAATGCAAGGCTTGCTTCTTCCCATACCCTTTTCTCTCTAGAGGGAGGAGGAGCCTGCATCTCTGGCTCCCCGCTTAATCCCCACCAGCTTCCTGGGGCTCCCAGGCTCAGGTGGCAGCTCTGCCCTCTGGGGGGCCCAGCTGGTGGCCATTCAGGGATTTGGAACCCAGAGGCATGCAGCCTGTGTCTTCATATGCAGGATAGGGAGAGGCCAGAAGACAAGCAGAGGCAGCAAGCCCAGAGCTTGGCCAGTGAGTTGCGGGACACAAGTGGGGGAGGAGAGCAAAGGCCCTGCTCTTGTCTCTGCCTCTTGAGCCTGTGCCTTACCCCCCCTCCCCCCGCAATCCTAACCTTCCCCTCTTCACTTCCCCTGGTGGGACATCTAGACTTTCCCACCTGCCTGGGAGGCCCCCTTTAGAGAGGGAAGAGGGCCATGTGCTGCAGCCCCAGGCCTGGCCAGGGAGTAGGGCTTAGCTAGAGCTCCAAGCGGAGGCCCCTTTGGGAGGGGAGGATAGACTTCCTACGACACCCAGGACTCACCGAACCGAAGCAGCAGCAGCAGGAGCAGGGCCACAGCTGGCGGTTGCCTCATGATCGCAGGCCTGGCTGGGTGAGGGACAGCAGTGACAAGATCTCCGAGAGCACTAGTGTGAGGCACTGGCCTCCATGAAGTGGCGTTTTATGCTGGAGGTGAGTGTCAGCTTGGCTATGCCATCCAACCTGTTGGCCCAGCCTGCCCAGCTCCTATTGGAAGGAAGGAGGCACTCCAGAACCCCAGCTCCTCCATGACCTGGCCCTGAACCCCCTGAATCCCAAAAGACCAAACCCCTCACCCTAACACCTTAGGGTCTTGGAGTAAGGGTGCAGCTGTCCCATTTGGGCACTTGTGGCCTGGGTTTTCTGCCTGCCACCCCGAACTGACCATAAACACCCGCAACTGACCACAGTTCTCACATAGGCAAGTTGACTGCAATCCACCCAGGAGAATTTCCCTGTTTCATTCATCCATTTGTTCATTCATTCATTCATTCATATTTATTGAGCACCTACTGTGGACCAGGCATCAGTGAGCCAGAGTCCAGGCTGGAGCTTGCATTAATGTGTGTGTGTGTGTGTGTGTGTGTGTGTGTGTGTGGTGGGGATTGGGTGAAAGTCGGAGAGGGGGTTGGCAGGGAGAAATCCAGGTCACCTGAACTTTTGCAGCAAAGAACAGCGGCGGGAAGGAGTCCAGACGTGGTTGGGGTGTCCCCACCTGCCCCCAGTGCCTCTCACGGGCTCCCCCCTTCCCCGAGAAACTGGGTCCCAGAAGCGCCCACTCAAACATGTTCCAAACACATCCCAGGGTGGCCCCAGCTCCCATTCGCAGGGCTGCACCCTCCTCTCCCGACCGACCGGGGACCGGGTCGGGGAGGAGGCTTCCTGGAACCCGCGGGTTCTGGCGGGCGGGGCGGAAGCTGGTCCTGGGAAGGCCGGGCCAGCGGGATGACCTTCCCCTGCGTCCCTCCCTTGGGTGCGGCCAGCCGGCCGGACAGCCAGGCTCCAGGACGTGTGGCCGAAGGGAGGAAGCAGCTCGAGGAGGAAGTTTTTTGGCACATGGGGCTGACGTCAGAGCCGGGGTCGGACCTGGGGTGGCCAGTCCCCGCCCGGGCCGCGGGGTCAAGGTGGGGGCGAGGCCCTGGGCAGGGTCCGGTGCTCCCCGCTAGGCCTGTGGTGGGGTTCGCTGGTCGGCAGGCAAAGCGCAGCCTTAGGTTCCCTGCCTGCGCAATGGATATGTGTGGATTGGGGGGCCTCCCCCACTCCCGCTTCAACCTGGGCCTCGGCGGGAGCTCCCGGTCAGCGCAGCGCAGCCCTCTGGTGGACGCCAGTGGCATTGCGGGCTGGCTGGGCGGGGCGCGTGGGCGGGGCGAGCTCTCTCGCCTCCCCCTCCACCCCTTCGACCAGGCACCTGCAATTAGGGGCTGCCCCGCAGGTGCTGGCCCGCCTTCTCTCTCTCCTGCCGCCCCTGCTCCTCCTCCGCACCCCGCCCGCAATGTCCCTGCCGTTCGTGGGTGGGCTGTTTGGCCGCGCTGGGCTCCCTGTGGGAGCTGCAGGGAATGAGGGAGCGCAGGGTGTGGGAGGAAGGATTCCAGACTCATTCGTTCCTTCATTTGTTCCAGAAATAATTTTTGAGCACATTTGATGTCCGACACTGGTCCAGTAATGGGGAACAGCGATGTGAGCCAAACAGTCCTTAGCTTAAGGTGTGGGGGAGAAAATGTCTGATCACAGATGGTGGGAAGTCTTTCCAAACGTCCAGGACCACATTTCTCCAGGCACCTGATGATCAGTTATCCCATCTCAGAGGTGGTGGTTCAGACTCTTCCCAACTGCTTCCTCTCAGGCACCTTTCTCAGTTTTCTCTGCCCCCCACTCCCCACCTTAAAGCCAATTCTTCTAAGGACCACTCTGCCTTAAAACCACACAAGCAACAAAAGTTAAGATGTGGTCAGAAAGTGAGGATGCCAGAGAAAGTTGGACTCAGATTTAACCCAACACGGCGGGGCCTCCTGTCTGCAGCCTCAGGCTGAGCCAGGAGCCGGCAGCAGTGCATTGTGGGCAGGAGGCCAGGTCCATCCCTCACCCTGTCCACCAATCAAATGAGGAGGATTGGAATCCAGAGGGATTCAAGAACTTAAATGTTTTAAAGAAGTTAATCCCTTATATATATAAAAAAAATAGAAGTGGACATTGATCAACTCTGGAAAAGGAAGGGAAATCGGTTACAAGATATAAAGGCATACCATAGGAAAAATATTTACAGGAAATGTAGCAGAGTACTCAAGAAATTGATAAGAAAAACGCTGAGACCCTAAAGGTGAAGTGAATGAAGCATGCAGACATGTTACCAAAGAGGAAACCAATTTGGTTAATAGACTTACTGAGAAACGTTCAGCCTCAGTAGTTAAATGAATGCAAATCAAATCATGGCAAAGACTTGCCAGTTCTCTGTAGAGTGAGCACAGCACTGGAGGAATGCTATTAGGCAAGGCTATTGGGAAATGGGCCAGCTGGTGGGCACGTGACTGGCACAGCCCTTTTGTAAATCAGTTTGCCAGCCTGTGGCTTCAGCGTTTAAAAATATTTATTTCCTTTGACACAATGACTTCAGTGCTGGAAGCCTAGCCTACGAGGAATAATGTAGAAACAGTATTATGGCCAAAGATGCTAGTGGCCAGGTTCCTTACATTTGCAAAAACAAACATGCAAACACAAAACAAATAAAGGAATAGAACACGGGTTGGGTGATGATAAATAAAAAAACCCTCTGAAAAGAATGTATAAAAATGACATTTCCATGAAAATTGGGTAAATATGGAAAATGCTCATGTTATAAGAGCACATTTTAAAAGGACAGGCATGAAGAATTGTACAAGTATAAAAACTAAGAAAAGAAACTGAATTTCAAAGGAACAGCAGCAATCCGAAAGAAGAGTGACGAGCTAGGAGTGGTTCTGCAGTCCTGTGGATTTCTTCCAAAAGCAGGTGACAGGAGCTCAGGCGCATGAAGCACAACGGGGGTTCCTGGGACCTTCGGTTCTAGTTGGCGGGCCCCAGTTTGTGGGACTGTCCTGTGATTCCCCAGTTGAAGAAAGAGCTGCAGGACCCAGGGTGGTTCTGACAGCCTCCTTCTCACCCCCAGGACGCTCTGCCTCTCTCCCGGGGAGACTGCATGCTGTAACCCCCAAGGTTGCTCCCGGAGCTGGGAGGAGCTGGGTACGTGGCTGCGGCTGGAGTCCCTTCTTAAAGGAATGCCAGCTAAGGTGGCCAAAGCTCCTGTGCCTCTGTCTGTAGAAAGACTGTTCCTTCAGAAAGAACAGTCTCAGGAAAGGACGTTAACGGGCCCAGCTTGACTCCTGGCCCTGTGACTAACCCAGGTTGGTCGCACGGCCCCCATGTGGCCACAGGACAGTTTGTTTACAGAAAGGAAGAGGAGGGAAAGACGCTGGTCAGTAAGAAGTAATCCTGTAAGCACCACACTCTCAGTCAAGTGTAGAGTGAAATAAAGACATTTTAAGACATGGGAGGTATCAAAAAATTTACCTCCCATGCACCATTCTTGGAAAGCCACTCCAAGAAAGATATTCTCTGGCCGAAACCGGTTTGGCTCAGTGGATAGAGCGTCGGCCTGCAGACTGAAAGGTCCCAGGTTCGATTCTGGTCAAGGACATGTACCTTGGTTGCGGGCACATCCCCAGTAGGGGGTGTGCAGGAGGCGGCTGGTTGATGTTTCTCTCTCATCGACGTTTCTGACTTTCTATCCCTCTCCCTTCCTCTCTGTAACAAATCAATAAGATATATTTTTTTTAAAAAGAAAAGATATTCTCTGACTAAAGAAGAAATAAACCAAGAAAGCAGAAAATGTGGCTGTAGGAAACAGATGGAACACAGAAAAGAAGGGAAGGGAATCTCCAGGATGCTGATAAAGGGAGATTCTGGGATGACAGCTGTGCCCCAAGCACTGGGGGCAGCCAGTCCTGGTTGGAACACTGACACAAGAGACAGGAATGCTGACATTGTCCTCACCATGCCCTCTGCCACTGCACTCTTTCCAGTCTGATGAAACTGCTGAACGATGTGCTCCACCAAAACAAGATGTAAATGAAGAAAGAGGAAGCCAAGATGCCAAGGACACAGGGAGTTTAAACGGGGAGAAAGGGCCCTGGCCAGGTGGCTCAGCTGGTTAGAGTATTGTCCCAATACATCAAATTGTAGGTTCAATCTCCAGGGAGGACACATATAAGCAACAACGATGAATGCATAAGCAACGAATCAATTTTCTCTCTTTCTTTCTCTCTCTAATAACAGAAAGTTTAGACCAGGAGAAAGACAAATAAAATTCCAAGGATGACATCTAATGGGACATTCTAGAGAGAAGAGAAATGGGGATCTCAAGAAGGGATGTGCCCGCAACCAAGGTATTTGTTACTCTTTGCATTTATGTTCAGGGAGATAAGCCTGCAATTTTCTTTTCTTATAGTGTTTTTATCTGGCTTTGGTGTGAGGTAATGGTAGTGGTGTAAAATGAGTTTGGAAGTGTTACCTCCTCTTCAAAACCTTTTGGAATAATTTCACACAGATTTATGTTAATTCTTCTTTAAATGTTGGGTAGAATTTCCCCATTTTGTCTTTTTGCACTGGGCTTTTCTTTATTGGGAGTTTTTTTTTATTATTAGTAGTAGTAGTACTGCTTCAATCTTCTTGTTATTCATTCATTCCTTCATATTTGCTATTTCTTTATGATTCAATCTTGGTAGTTTGATTGTTTCTAGGAATTTATTCATTTTTTCTAGATTATACAATTTGTTGGCATGTAGTTGTTCACAGCATCTCTTATAATTCTTTATATTTCTGTAGCATCAATTATAATGTCTCCCCTTATAGTTATAATTTTATTTATTCAAGTCTTTTCTCATTTTGTCTTGGTTAGTCTAGCAAAATGTCAATTTTATTTTTCAAAGATAAAGATATTTGAAATGAGTATTTTATTTGAAATGAGGAAATGTTGACCTTTTCTATTGTCTTTTTAGTATCTACTTCATTTATTTCTACTCTATTTGTTTTCTTCTGCAAACTTTGGTCTTGCAACTTTCCTTCTTTTCAGGTTATTTGTTTGAGATCTTTTTTGTTTTTCTTAATGCTTATCACTGTTAACTTTCCTCTTAGAACTGTTTTTACTGCATCTCATAAGTCTTCGTGTGTGTGTGTGTGTCCATTTTATTTGTCTCAAGACACTTTTCGCATTCTCTCTTGATTTTGTTCTTTGACCCACTGGATGTCCAGGTTTAGTTTCTACATATTTATAAAATTCTCTCTTATTGTGGGTTTCTAATTCCACCCCATTGTGGACAGAGAAGGTACTTGATATGATTTCAAGCTTCTTAAATTTGTTTATTTGTTTTGTGGTCTAACATAGTATCTATCCAGGAGAATGCCTCAGATGCACTGAAAAGAATACTCTGCTGCTTTTGGATGGAATGTTCTGTATATGTGTGTCAGGTTCATTTGGTCTATATGTTATTCAAGTCCACTATTTCCTTATTGATTTTCTGGCTGGATGATCTATTCATTGTTGAAGGTGGAATATTGAAGTCCTGTACTATAATTGTATTGCTACTTATTTCTCCCTTTCAGTTTTGTTAATATTTACTTCATATACTTAGGTGCTCCAATATTGAGTTCATATACACTTAGTGGCCAGATTATGATCTCTGAACACATAATAATCTGGCCACTCAGTGTATATCCTTTACAATAAAAGGCTAATATGCAAATTGTCCCCTTGACCAGAAGTTTGACCAGCAGGTAGGCCGGCCAACTGCCCATGTCCCCTCCCCCTGGCCAGGCTGGCTGGACCCCACCCATGCATGAATTCATGCACTGGGCCTCTAATATATATAGATACACACACACACACACACACACACACACACACACACTCTGAATGGCCAGATTATTATGAGTTCAGAGATCATAATAATCTGGCCACTCAGTGTATATTTACAGTTGTTATAGTCTCTCTGTGCATTGAACTCTGTATCATAATATAGTGACCTTCTTTGTTTCACAGATTTTGACTGAAAGTCTATTCTCTCTCTCTGCATGCAGAAACAAAATGCAAATATCATAAAAATAAGAAAAATTTGCATTTTAAAGTTGTTAAAAGGGAGCTTTATTTTTAAGATTTGTGCTATGGATTTTTTTAAAAAGAATCTCACAGGCCCTGGCTGGTTGCTCAGTGGTTAGAGCGTCAGCCTGGGGACTGAAGGGTCCCAGGTTCAATTCCTGTCAAGGGCTCGTACCTCAGTTGCAAGTTCCCCAGCACAATGCATCTCTCTCTTTCTCTCCCCTCCTTCTCCCTTCCTTCCACTCTCTCTAGAAATCAATGGAAAAATTATCCTTGGGTGAGGATTAAAAAAAGAAAAGGATCTCATGGGACTGATTTTGAATCAAGACATCCAGCTACTTGATAAAGTTGGGTAAAATTTCAGAGAGAGGGAGAGAGAAAGGAAGGGAGGAAGGAAGGAAGGAAGGAAGGAAGGAAGGAAGGAAGGGAGGGAGGGAGGGAGGGAGGGAGGGAGAGAGAGAAAGAGAGAGAGAAAGAAAGAAAGAAAGAAAGGAAGGAAGGAAGGAAGGAAGGAAGGAAGGAAGGAAGGAAGGAAGAAAGAAAGAAAGTTTTCGAAGAGAGCTTTGGGAATAAGAGCAGTGTCGACCAGGTATGGTGGAGCCAGGACCTCTAGGCCGCACTGGGGAATCTGGATTCCTTTCTGGCTGGACCACAGAAAGAAGGTAAGAGACACAGCTGAAGAACTGAATGTAGCTGCAGACAGAGAGCGCACAACTGGAGAATAATAAAGAGCTTCCCCAATCTCATTCTGGCAGAACCCTTTGCCCTCACAGCTGACCATTCCAGCTGAGCCGTGATAATGCCAGCCCTTTCCCAGATCCATCTCCCCCCGCTTCCCCTTTGCCTTCCGTTCTAGGCCAATCTCCTAGGCCCCCACATGCCTAGGCCTTTGCCTGGGATCATCACTCTTTTCTTTTGACAACTTTCCTCAGTCTACAAGCCCCACTTTCGGGGCTGGGTCACAGCTTCCTCGCCTCCTCCATAGAGAATGACTCACCTGTTGACACTTTGACCTGCCTCTTTCAATCCACTTATTACATTTGTAGTAATTGTTTCTCACCCCATAAAATTGAATTCCCTGGAGCCATGGATTGTGGGTTAAATTAAGCTCTACAGCCCCATCCCTACACAGGTCTGACACACACACAGTGAGAGCTGAACAAAGCCTTGACTAGTCTCCCTGTTTCTGTTCCTTCTTCTCCTCAACTGGTCCTGCACACAGGTCTGATTCTCATCCCAAAGCAAAGTTCGGGTTATGTCACCTGCAACTCACACTCCTCCTCTGGCTGACCCTCCCCGGGGACTCTTTCAACGGTTGGCATTCAAGACGTAGCAGTGAGGGCCGTTAGGAGAGTTGGAGAGAAAAAGGGCAGGTGGAAGTCACAGTCAGGGTCAGGCAGGGTTAAGCAAGCTGATCTTAAGTAAACTGACAGAGGGGCCTGTTTAACACATAATTTCCTCCCTCCCTCCCTTCCTCGAACTTTTATGGAGCACCGTGGTCAGGGCCTGTGCAGGTGGGAGGGGCTGCTTAATGAAGAGCTCCGCCCAAACCATGCCTGACTCAACTGGAGTGCTGGTGAGCGTTTAACAGCAGAATCTGTGCAGGTGGCAGAGTGATTTCTAGAGGCTGCCAGTTTTTATGGTGTAAATATCCCCATCGTGTCAAGCTACAAACATGGTCACTGACTATAGAACTGGAAACAAATGCACCATACTAAACCATTATATAGCATTTCCAGCATATAGCTGTAACAGACACAAACATCTCAAGAATGTAGATAATAGTAAAATGTAGCAAAATAATTAGGAAGTGATGAATTTTGAATATTTTTTACCCTTGCTTTTAATATAATTTAATTGTAGGTTTATATAATTCAGTTTTTGACGCTGGTGAGGATATGGCAAAAAGGACCGCATGTGCACTGTGGGTGGAAATCCAGACTGGTGTTGCCTCTGGGAACAACATGAAGTTTCCTCAAAAAATTAAAAACGAGCCCTAATTGAGTTGGCTCAGTGGATAGGGCATTGGCCTGCGGACTGAAAGGTCCCAGGTTCGATTCCAGTCAAGGGCATGTACCTTGGTTGCGGGCGCATCCCCAACAGGGGGTGTGCAGGGGACAGTTGATGGATGTTTCTCTTTCATCGATGTTTCTAGCTCTCTATCCCTCTCCCTTCCTCTCTGTAAAAAATCAATAAAATATATTTTAAAAAATTAATAATGAAACTGCCTTTTGACCCAGGGATCCCACTTCTGAAAATATATCCTAAGAAACCTGAAACACGAATCAGAAAGAAAACACGCACCCCCTATGGTCATTGCAAAGTCATTTACAATGGCCCAAAATCTGGAAACAGCCCAAGTGCCCGTCAAGAGATGAGTGATAAAAAAAACATGAGGGTACATTTACACAAGGGCATACTCCGTGGCTGTAAAAAAGAAGGAAATCTAGCCCCGGCTGGTATGGCTCCGTTGGTTGAGCATCCCTCCTGTGCGCTAAAAAGTTGCAGGTTCCATTCCTGGTCAGGGCATGGGAGGCAACCAATTGCAGGATGTTTCTCTCTCCCTCTCTAAAATCAATATATATATATATATATATATATATATATATATATATATATATATTGCAACAGCCTGGATGGACCTGAAGATTATTATGCTAAGTGAAACAAGCCAGTCAGAGAAGACGAATACCACATGATCTCACTTGTACGTGGAATCTAATGCCCAAAATGAACTGAAGAACAAAATAGAAACAGAGGCCTGGATACATCATGGAACAGACTGACGGCTGACAGAGGGGACGGGGATTGAGGGACTGGATGAAAGAAGGTGAGGGATTCACCAAAAAACATATGTGTCCATCACACACAGGCATAGACAGCAGTGTGGGGATAGCCAGAGGGAAAGGAGGCTGGGGGCTGGGGGGAGGTGGGCAAAGCCTAAGGAAAATGGGAGGGAAAGAGACTTGCCTTGGGGCCATGGGGGCAGGATGCACAGTGCAGATGATGTTTTATTGAGTTGAAACCTGTAAGTCACCCCAACAAATTCAATAAAAATAAAAAGATAATGAACGTATTTAACATCCAGCTTGAGAAATTCTGAAAATTTAACTCTGAGTTCTAGCGACTCCTGACAAGCTGGTTCCGGCACACTGTTGTCTCCTTGCACGCATGATTCATACTTTACTTCTTTAAAAAAAAAAAATTATTGTTTTTTTACAGAGAGGAAGGGAGAGGGAGAGAGAGAAACATCCATGCTCGGCTGCCTGGGGGCCCAGCCTGCGACGTGGGCTTGTGCCTGAGCGGGGAGGGAACCGTGGCCTCCTGGTTCGCAGGTCCGTCCTCAACCACTGAGCCACACAAGCCAGGCATAGTTTGCTTACTGATGGGTCTTTTAAGTGCTGGGGGACTCCCCGCCCAGAGGAGGCACAGGGCTCCCTGGGGAGAACCAAGGCGGGCTGTAGTTCCCCACAACGGCCACCGGGAGGCGACAGACACAGGCGAATACGCAGCCAGCAAGCAGCCAAAGGCAGACGCCCCTGGGCTCTGCGGTTCCTCCCCTCCGCCTGGGCGCGGGGGAGCGGTCCCCTCGGTAGGGCTTTGGTCTGGAAAACCAGGCTCTCAGTCCACCGATCCCCTCGTAGTCGCGAAGCCCACGCCGCTTTCAGTCCTTAACCCGCACCCAGCAGCTTCTGTGGCTGGAAGGCAGCTCGCCCCTCCGCCTTCCTGGCACCCACCGCGCAGTGACCACACTTCCGCTGGCTCGAGATCCAGAGCAAGTCTAGGTCATTAATTGCAGGAGTTAATTAATCACCGCGCAATTGGCTTATGTTTTCCCTGGTCCTGAGCCCGGCTGCATGAGTGCAAGAGGGACGAGGCCCAGGAACTTCCTCCTGAGTCACCCCGAGGCAGCAGCGCCCAGGATGTCTCCGGGAAGGAAGCTCCCCAGGCTTCTGCTGCGGGTGCAGAAGAGGGCCATGCCCTGGCCGCAGAAAACCAGGCAGTTGGGTCCGGAAACCCGGATCCTCCTCACAGGCCCTCCGCCGACGGTTTGAGTGGCCTTGAGCAAAGGCATTTAGCCCTGATGAACTTGGCCTCTGCAGCAGGCACTGCTGGCTGCCTCCCGGACATGTGTGCCCTGTTCTTATTGGCCACCGGTTCAGGGAGATGTATTCTGGCGCTGCATTCAACCCGATGGACTCTGTCCCCCTGTTGGGTCCTGTTCCCCTGCCAAAGGCCGGCTCCCTGAACATAACCATCAAAACAACCGGTTGCTAAGACAACACTGAGTTTGTTGCTTCTCTTGTTCAGGGAGAGGACAGTCTTGAAAGAGTTCTTGAGTGGGAGGTGGAAAGGGCCAAGTTGAGGTATTGAGGTTTTGGGGTCTGGTTTAAGGTGAGCTTTTTGATGCAGGACTTGATTTGGATTGGGTCAAGATCGCATCATACAGTTTCGGATTGTAAGTCATAGTAATTTAGCAGTTGTCCTGTGAGGGAAGGGTTTTAAAGAGTCTTGGAGCTTCAACAGTTATTTGGTGCTACCTGCTGAAACGTCATGTGGTTTTAAGTGGACTTTTCTGAAGTGAAAGAGTAAGGTTATTTCCATCCTTTGTCTTCCTGGGCAGGTGTTTTCCAGAATAATGAAGTCACATAATACAGTCATGCTCTTTTCCTTCAGCCACTGTGAGTCATAGTCCACTGCACCCAGAGGAAGACTACATGTGGTTTTCTTGTGTGAAAATGGAGATCGTATTGAGGGGAAACGGGGAGGTCATATAGTGAGAATACCAGGGTTTCAGCTGTTGTAGCCTTTCAGTATTACATCACAGTAGCGCTTACAAAGGTGTCTGAGTCTGGAACGTTATTCTTGCTCTCAAATAGGAAAAGGGAGCCCTAACTGGTTTGGCTCAGTGGATAGAGCGTC
The DNA here is from genome assembly GCA_027563665.1 of Antrozous pallidus. Lineage (NCBI taxonomy): Eukaryota > Metazoa > Chordata > Mammalia > Chiroptera > Vespertilionidae > Antrozous > Antrozous pallidus. The sequence goes on along the minus strand of CM050512.1, from coordinate 107,576,629 downwards.
AGCCTGCGGACTGGGGCAATCCCAGGTTTGATTCGGATCAGGGGCATATACCTTGGTTGTGGGCACATTCCCAGTAGGAGGTGTGCAGGAGGCAGCTGATCAATTTGTCTCTCTCATTGACATTTCTAACTCTCTATCCCTCTCCCTTTCTCTTTGTAAAAAATCAATAAAATATATTTTTAAAAATAGGAAAAGGGAGCTGCCAAATTGAAAAGAACAGATGTTTACCAACTAGCTCCAAAACATACCTGTGCCCAATAACCAACTGCAACTTAAAGCATATGGTTACTGGTCCATTGAATTTACTCTGTAGAGACAGGTGCATGTTCATGTTTGATGGCATGTAGTGGAGTCTCCAAAACTAAGAATATTCTAGGCTTATCAAGATCATAAAATGGCACTGAGGCATTTGACTTCTGCCCTTCCCAACTGCCCTGTGAATTGGGGTGAGTTTCTTCCCTGTCTGAGCTCATTTCTTCATATGTGCATTGGGGAAGACTATGCTTTGGGCAGAAGAAGGAGGATAATATGAAGTCATGTGTTGAGTATGGCAGTCAGCAATGATTCAGGAGCAGAGTTAGCCATTACCAGTGTGGGCTGCTCTACCAACTGTAGGTCTAGGCTGACAAACTATGAGAGGTTGTGGGCCCACTGGAAGTAAGTTGGGAAGGACTCAAGGTTAATCAGATTGGAGGAAGCAGGAGAAATGAAGTTAATATCAACCACTATCCCGGTATAGGGAGTCTGGGACTTGTTTGGGTCAGTTCCTGCGCTGCTCCCTACCCTTTCTCCTCCTCTCTCCCCAGGACAAGTGCAGGGACAATATTAAAAAGATTTAATCAGTTCTTTAGAGGCAAGAAACAGAATAGGTTTGTTGGAACCTTTGGAGGTCCCCTGTCTCAACCAGCTTTAATTCTTTAACACTACTAGAATTTGGGGGTGGTCAAGGGGAGGGCTGGGTATCGAGGGGCAATAGGTGCTTTAGGAAGTGGCTGCTTACCAACTTGTAGTTGACACAGTCTGGCTCTATCAGAACATCCTGGCTGAAAATCTGCTTGCTTAAGGGGAATATAGGGGCTTTGGTTTTCAGGTGTGGGACAAGTGGATGTTGGCAGTAGAGCAGGGCAGGCTTGGGTGGGGGGCAGATTATGATCAGGTGAGTTTTCTCTGGGCACTCTGAGGCTCTGGCACTGGAAGGCTGGAGTCTCCCAGTGAAGCCTCAGCTCATTTCAGTTCCTGAACATTTGAGCAGCACCCTCAAATGGAACTTTGTTAGGTTTTCAGGTCCTCTTATCTTTTAGACTTGGGGAAATCCTTCCCCTTCCTGTCCCTAGCTGAGGCATTTCTTATCTCCTTTCTCTTCAAAACTGTACCCTACTCCTTCACAAGATCTTTATAAATATATATTTCAGAGAGAAAGGGAGGAGGAGGAGAGAGAGAAACATCAATGATGAGAGAGAATAATTGATTGGCTGCCTCTTGCATGTCCCCTAGTGGGGATTAAGCCCGCATCTGAGGCATCTTCCCTGACTGAGAATCGAACCATGACCTCCTGGTTCATAGGTCAATACTCAACCACTGAATCATACTGCTGGGCTCTTTCACAAGGCTTGAATAGTAAATTAAGCCTTGAGACCAAGTCACTAGCAAATGGAAAAATAATTTTTCTTTTCTCAAGGGCAAGAAAGACTGAGTATTCAAACCCTTTCAGGATATGAGGGGAAAAGGTTTGCATTCTATTTTTCTATGGTAAACAAAAGAAAGAAAAAGAAATCATTACACAACTTTAGAAAAGTTTTTTAGTAAAAATGAGTTGTGCACCTCACTCCAAGCCACAGGAGAGTTCTGACTGTGTGACCCAGAGCAACCCATACCTCCTTCACTCTGGCTTCTGGGAAAGTTCTGCAGGGAATACCCTGAGCAACTCAGCAGATGCCCCACTCTGGGCCACAGGAGAGTACTGCCAGAGCAACCAGGAGCAAGCTGGTGTTCCCTCCAGGAGCCACAGGACCGCACTGCAAGTGTATTGCCAGAGAGGTACCTGGAGCACCACCCTGCCATGGGTGCTGGAGCTGCACAGTGAATTGCATGCCAGAGGTTTCTGGGTCCTCATAGAAAGTTGCAAATCAGGGAATTGTGCACATGCTCCCACCACCCTGAGCATCTGAAGTGGACAACTGAGGAACCATATCTGAGGGAGAAGGGAATACAACTCAGAGCAGAGACAATAAAGGCATGAGACTCAAGGCAGACCCAGCCTCTGGGCTAAAAATTTCCTGACATTGACTTGATAGGGTCTTCAACTTCTCAAACTCCAAGCAAGGTGCCCATGGCCAGAAAGAGACAGCAAAAATGAGAGACAAAGAGACAACCTCCCAAAGAAAGAAAAGGTGAAACCATCAGGAAAGGAACTAAATGAAAAGGAGGCAAGCAATGTGTTAGAGAAAGAATTCAGAGTAAGGGTCATGAAGTTCCTAAACCAGCTGGATGAGAAAATCAACAACATAGGTAAGGATGAAGAGGAAATGAAAAATGATATAGCTATGCTAAAAAACACAATGGATTATTTCAACAGTAGATTAGACAGAGCAGAGTACTGAATCAATGAGTTAGAAGACGGAAGTAAAGCACACCCAATCTGAACAGCAATTGGGAAAAAATAATTTAAAAAGCAGAAGGAGAGTTTAAGGGAGCTTTGGAACAACATGAAATAAAGCAACCACATAATAGGGGTACCAGAAGGTCAAGAAGAGGAGCAAGGAATAGAAAACCTATTTAAAGAAATAATGACAGCCAAGACCGGTTTGGCTCAGTGGATAGAGCGTCGGACTGCGGACTGAAGGGTCCCAGGTTCGATTCCGGCAAGGGCATGTACCTTGGCTGCGGGCACATCCCCAGTAGGGGGCGTGCAAGAGGCAGCTGATCAATATGTCTCTCTCTCATTGATGTTTCTGACTTTCTCTCCCTCTCCCTTCCGCTCTGTAAAAAATCAATTAAAAAAAAATAATGACAGAAAACTTCCTTGACTTGGGGAAGAAAAATTCACACAAGCACAAAGACCCAAACAAGATGAAACCTAGAAGACCCACATCAAGACACATCATAATAACAATGGCAAACATTAATGACAAATAAAGAATCTTAAGGGCTGCAAGGGAGAGACAGAAAGTTACCTGCAAGGGATCTCCCATTAGACTTTCAAATGATTTTTCAACAGAAATGCATCAGGCCAGAAGGGAATTGAATGAAATATACAAAATGATGCAAAGCAAGAGACTGAATCCAAGATGCAAAAGGGACTGAATCAAAGGCATCCAAATTGGAAAGGAGGAAGTAAAATCGTTATTATTTGCAGATGACATGATATTGTACATAGAAAGACAAATGACTCCATCAAAAAACTACTAGATTTATAGCAAGGCTATAAATCAAAATTGAAGGTGAAATCAGGAGCTTTGCAGACAAAAAATACTAAGGAGTTTATTACCAGCAAGGCAGCAATGCAATAAATGCTAAAGGGACTGCTGTAAAAAGAATAAATAGACAGGGAAGAAGGAACACAAGCATAAAGAATAAAAATGGCAACGAACAAGTACCTATCAATAATGACCTTAAATGTAAATGGATTAAATGTTCCAATTAAAGACAAAGGGTGGCTGAATAAATAAGAAAACATGACTCATATATCTGCTGTCTACAAGAGACCCACCTCAGAACAAAGGACTCACACAGACTGAAAATGAAGCAATGGAAAATATTTTTCAGGCAAATGGAAATGAAAAACAAAAGCTGGGGTAGCAATACTTATATCTGACAAAATAGACCTTAAAGTGAAGGCCATAATAAGAAATAAGGAAGACCACTTCATAATACTAAAGGTATCAATACAATAAGAGGATATAACTCTGGTAAACACATATGCACCCAATATAGGAGCACCCTTAAGAACAGGAACAACACAGGGATATCCAATTTCACCACTCTTATTCAACATAGTACTGGAAGTCCTAGCCACAGTAATCAAACAAGAAGAAAATATCAAAGGCATCCAAATTGGAAAGGAGGAAGTAAAATTGTTATTATTCGCAGATGACATGATATTGTACGTAGAAAAACAAATGACTCCATCAAAAAAACTACTAGATTTAATAAGTAAATTTGGCAAAGTAACAGCATTCAAAATCAACATCCAAAAATTGATGGCATTTTATACACCAACAATGAACTCTCAGAAAGAGAAACTAGTTTACTATTGCAGCAACAACAACAACAACAAAATAAGATATTCCGCAACCTTTTGCAGGAGGGTTCAGGATCTGAAGAGGGGCTGTGCGACAAATGAAAACACTAGACAAGAGATCCAAGTTGAGAGAGAACCAAGATGGCGGCATAGGTAAAACACCTATCCTCTTGCCATACACAGCAATTTCAAAACTACAACTTAACGAAAGAACAAACACCATCCAGAATCACCAGAAAGCTGGCTGAGTGAAAATTCCACAAATAAAAGTGAAGATAAGACACTGACTCGGAGGAGTGGCTGAGGACAGCATTGAAGATATGCGTGGAGTCAGAGGTTTGGAGCGCGCAACAGCGGATAGGGTGGGCAGCTGAAAACCGGCCAGTTGTCTTGAACGGGGGAGACAAAGACGTCCCACTGGACTGATTCTCCAGCTCTGGGCGAAGTCCAGGGAACCCACTATCATACGGGATAAAAACTGGGCAGTGGGAGGACACGCTGAAGCTTGGGTGCTGCAGGGGTCTGCCAGCTTGTGGAGAAGGTGAGCTTGTGCGGAGTGTGTGTAAGCTTGGGAACAGCGCAGCTGCCTGACCACACAGAGAGCACTCATGACTTGCTCTTTCATTCGGGAAACTGCCAGACTGCATTGTTTTGCGACCTTGGGTGAGACATTGGGTGTGCAGACTCATTTGGGGAGAGTCTGAATTCCCCGGCAGCTGGTGGAGCTCGGCAGGGGCTCTCTCTCAGAGACCCTGGGGCTGCATAGGGCGGAGCTGACGCTGTCTGCTTGGCCTGGAGACTCCGCCCATCCAACCTGAGCACAGCTGAACGTCAGAGACAATTGGCCTGGAGGCCAACACTCCAAGTGCTAACAACGATTAACCTGAGCTTAACTTCAGCAAGACTGTGCAACCCATATTCACCTCAGGTAACTGGGGAGGCTGAGCCACTGTCCCTTGTAGGAAGTCTACCACACAAAGCTAATTGACCAACTCAGGGAAGCAGCCACCATGCAGAGACATGGAAAGAAATCAGATGTGAAAGAAATGGAGGGAAAAAAACGACTGGACGTGGAATTCAAAATCACGGTTATAGGGTTCTTCAAGAGACTCCAACAGAAGGTCGAGGCCTATAAGGAAATAAGCAAGACCTACAAGGAAATGAACGAGACCTGCAAGGAAATGATCAAGACCAACGTGGAAATCAATGAGTCCTACAAGGAAATGAACAAGACCCTCAAGGATATGAACGAGACCTGCAAGGAAATGATCAAGACCAACGTGGAAATGAAGGAGACTCTCAAGGATATAAAGGAGACTCTCAAGGATATGAAAAAGGACCAACCAGAAATTAAGCATACACTGACTGAAATAAAAAATATTATACAAAGACCTAAAAGTGCTCTGGAGCACCCCAAGAACCAAGTTAAAGATTTGAAATACAAAGAGGGGAGAACCAAGATGGCGGCATAGGCAAAACACCTATCTTACTGTCATACACAGCAATTTTAAAACTACAACTTAACGAAAGAACAAACACCATCCAGAATCACCAGAAAGCTGGCTGAGTGAAAATTCCACAAATAAAAGTGAAGATAAGACACTGTGACTCAGAGGAGCGGCTGAGGACAGCGTTGAAGATTTGAGCAGAGAGAGGTTTGGAGTGCGCGCCAACTGATAGGGCGGGCGGCTGAAAACTGGCCAGTTTTCTCGAATGGGGAGACAAAGACGTCCCACTGGACTGATTCTCCAGCTCTGGGCGAAGTCCAGGGAACCCACTATCATACGGGGTGAACACTAGACAGTGGGAGGGCACGCCGAAGCTCGGGTGCTGCAAGGGTCTGCCGGCTTGTGGAGAAGGCAGCTTGCCCGTGAACTTGGGAACAGCGCAACTGTGTGACCGGGTAGAGAGCGCTCTGCGACTTGCTATCTCATTCAGGAAACCGTCAGACTGCTTTGTTTTACGACCCTGGGTGAGACGTTGGGTGTGCAGATACATTTGGGGAGAGTCTGAATTCCCTGGCAGCCTGTGGAGCTCGGCAGCGGCTCTCTCTCAGAGGTGCTGGCAGCCATTGCCCCCAGCACAGAGTCCCTGGGGCTGCATAGGGCGGAGCTAACGCTGTCTGCTTGGCCCGGAGACTCTGCCCATCCAACCTGAGCACAGCTGAACTTCACAGACAATTGGCCTGGAAGTCAACCCCTCCAAGTGCTAACAACGATTACCTGAGCTTAACTTCAACAAGACTGTGCAACCCATATCCACCTCAGGTAACTGGGGAGGCTGAGCCACTGTCCCTTGTAGGAAGTCTACCACACAAAGCTAATTGACCAACTCAGGGAAGCAGCCACCATGCAGAGACATGGAAAGAAATCAGATGTGAAAGAAATGGAGGAAAAAAACCCGACTGGACATGGAATTCACGGTTATAGGGCTTCTCAAGAAGCTCCAACAAAAGGTCAAGGCCTATAAGGAAATAAGCAAGACCGAAAAGGAAATGAACAAAACCCTCAAGGATATGAACGAGACCTGCAAGAAATGATCAAGACCAACGTGAAAATGATCAAGACCAACGTGGAAATGAATGAGTCCTACAAGGAAATGAAGGAGACCCTCAAGGATATAAAGGAGACTCTCAAGGATATGAAAAAGGACCAACCAGAAATTAAGCATACACTGACTGAAATAAGAAATATTATATAAAGACTTAAAAGTGCTCTGGAGCACCCCAAGAACCAAGTTAAAGATTTGAAATACAAAGAGGGAAAATCCACTCAGCTGGAAAAGCAAGAAACCAAAAGAATCCAAAAAATTGAAGATAGTGGTAAGGGGCCTAGGGGACAACCTCAAGCATACCAACATCCAAATTATAGGGGTGCCAGAAAAAGAGAGAGAACAAGACAACGAAAACCTATTTGAAGAAATAGTGATCGAAAACTTCCCACACCTGGTGAAAGAAATTGACTTAGGAGTCCAAGAAGCGCGCCGAACCCCATTATATAGGAACCCTAAGAGGACCACACAAAGGCACATCATAATTAAAATGCCTAGAGCAAAAGACAAAGAGAGAATATTAAAAGCAGCAAGAGAAAAACAGTTAGTGACCTATAAGGGAGCACCCATATGATTGTCAGCGGATTTCTCAACAGAAACTATGCAGGCCAGATGGGAGTGGCAAGAAATATTCAAGGTGATGAACAGCAAGAATGTACAACCAAGATTACTCTATCCAGCAAAGCTATCCTTCAGAATTGAAGGTCAGATAAAGTGCTTCGCAGATAAGAAAAAGCTAAAGGAGTTCATCACCACCAAACCAATATTATATGAAATGCTGAAAGATATGCCTTAAGAAGAGGAAGAAGAAAAAGATAAAAGTGTAAATTATGAACAACAAATACACATCTATCAACAAATGAATCTAAAAGTCAAGTGAATTGCTGAACCGGTTTGGCTCATTGGATAGAGCATCGGCCTGCGGACTGAAAGGTCCCAGGTTCGATTCTGGTCCAGGGCATGTACCTTGGCTGCAGGCACATCCCCAGTTGGAGGTGTGCAGGAGACAGCTGATCAATGTTTCTCTCCCATCGATGTTTCTGACTTTCTATCCCTCTCCCTTCCTCTCTGTGAAAAATCAATAAAATATATTAAAAAAAATAAATTTTAAAAAAATCAAGTAAATTAATAAGCTGATGAACAGGATAAACTGGTGAATGTAACAGAATCCTGGACATAGAGAGGGAATGGACTGACAACGCTTGGGGAGAAAAGGGGTGTGGGAAATGCAGCAAGAGACTGGACAAAAATCATGCAACTATGGGAGAGGACAGTGGAGGGGGGTGAGGGCAGAGGGTGGGATGGGTACCAGGTGGAGGGGAGCTATAGGGGAACAAAAGAGAACAATGTAATTAATAACTGAACAATAAAAATTAAAAAAAAGAAAACACTAGACAAGAAATATGAATTTGGGAGGCATGGGGGCCAGGCGGAAACCTCTTAGTGAGAAGCTCACTGAAACTCTGGACCTGTTAGCTTTTATTCAGTTTTATTTTTTATTTTTTAAATATATTTTATTGATTTTTTGCCCTTGACCAGAATCGAACCTGGGACCCTTCAGTCCACAGCCCAATGCTCTATCCACTGAGCCAAACTGGTCTTGGCTTTTAATCAGTTTTAGATATACATCTTGCCCTTGGCAAACCTGTAGCAGACAGACTATCTCAAAGGTCAGTAAAAGATCAGTAAATATTTACTTTGAGGCTATTATGTCAGGGAATTGCTTCCACCCATCTTATCTCAACACAGAACAATCAGTGCAAAGCTTTTAGCTCTGCTAAAGTTCAAGGTTCATCAGCCTTCCAAGTTCCTTGATACACTTTCATGATAGTGTTGACAATGGATGACTTCCCCCAAAGATACCTTGGAATAAACTTAACCAAGGAGGTAAAAGACCTGTACTCAGAAAAGTACGGAACATTAGAAAGAAAGGAAGGAAGGAAGGAAGGAAGGAAGGAAGGAAGGAAGGAAGGAAGGAAGGAAAGAAAAGAAAAGAAATAGAGGGAGATACAAATAAGTGGAAACTTATATCATGTTCATGGATTGAAAGAATTAACATAATTAAAATAATCATACTACCCAAAGCAATCGATAGATTCAATGCAATTCCTATTAATACCAATGGCTTATTTCACAGATCTAGCACAAATATTCCAAAAATGTACATGGAACCAAAAAAGATCCTGAATAGCTGCAGCAATCTTGAAAAAAATAAAATAAAGTTGGAGGGATCAAAATGCAGGACATCAAACTATACTATAGAGCCATCGTAATAAAAACAACCTGGTACTGGCACAATAATAGGCATATAGATCAGTGGAACAAACAGAACCCCAGAAATCAGCCCACATCATTATGATGAATTAATATTAGACAAACAAGATAAGAACATACAATGGAGTAAATACAGACCCTTCAATAAATGGTGTTAAGAAAATTGGACAGGTACATACCAAAAAAATGAAAATAGATCACCAATTTATACCATACATAAGAATAAACTAAAAATAGATAAAAGACTTAAATGTAAGTCAGGAAGCCATAAAAATTCTAGAAGAAAACATTGGCAATAAAATCTCAGACATCTCATGTAGCAGAATTTTCACTGATACCTCTCTTAGGGCAGTGGTCGGCAAACTGTGGCTCGTGAGTTTGTTGACTAATGAGTTTGCTGACCACTGTCCTAGGGCAAAAGAAACAAAGGAAAAAATAAATAAATGAGACTACATTAAACTAAAATCTTCTGAACATCAAAAGAAACCATCCTAAAAATGAAAAGGGAGTTTACTGTATGGTAAAACATATTTGCCAATGACAACATCTGATAGGGGGTTAATTTCCAAAATAGGTATAGAACTCATACCACTCAACAAAAGGAAGACAAATAACTAAAAAAAAAAAAAAAAAAAAAAAAAAAAAAAAAAAAAAAAAAAAAAAAAAATTGGGCACAGGATCAGAATAGGCACTTCTCCAAAGAGGACATACAGATGGCCAGAACACATATTAAAAAATGTTCAGTGTCACTAATCATCAGAGAGATGCAAATTAAAATGACAGTAAGGTACCACCTCACATCTGCTAGAATGTCTACCATCAACAAATCAACAAACAAGTGCTGGTGAGGATGTGGAGGGAAGGGAATGCTAGTACACTGCTGACGGGCATGCAGATTGGTGCAATCATTATGGAAAACAGTATGGAATTTACTCAGATAATTAAAAAAGGAACTACTGTTTGATTCACTGATTCCACTCCTAGGAAAATATCCTAAGAAGCCCAAACCAGCAATCAGAAAGAATATATGCACCACTATGTTCATAGTAGCATTATTTACAAGAGCTAAGAATTGGAAACAGTCCGAGTGATTATCAATAGATGAGTGGATAAAAAAGCTGTGATACATTTACACAATGAAAATACTATGCAGGCGTAAAAAAGAAGGATTTGTTACCCTTTGTGACAGCATGGATGCACCTGGAGAAAAAAAAAATATATATATATATTCCTCCCATGAGAATATTTTTCCATTGATTTTTAGAGAGAGTAGAAGGGAGAGAGAGAGAGAGAGAGAGAGAGAGAGAGAGAGAGAGAAGCATCAACACGGAAGAGACACATCCATTGGTTGCCTCTGACCAGCAGCCTGACTTTCTATCCACTGAGCCAAACCGGCTAGGCAGGACCTGGAGAATATTATGCTGAGTGAAATAAGCCAGTCAGAGAAAGACAAATATGACATGATCTCACTTATAAGTGGAATCTAATGACCGTAATAAACTGCTGAACAAAATAGGTCCAGAGGCATGGAGGCATGGGACTTACTGACGTATCTCAGAGGGAAGGCATATGTTCTTGCCTCCTTCGTCTAATATGAATTAACCAAAGACCTTATATACATACTAGAGGCCCAGTGGACAGATTCGTGCACTTGTGGAGTTCCTTGGCGTGGCCTGCAGGGGCAGTCCAGGGCTGCCTGCTGCTCCTGCTCATCCCGGCTCCCCCCTCCCCTTGCGTCTGCCACTGCCACTCAGTAGGCTCACTGTGGTGGTTGGCAGGGCCAGCTGTGAGCCATGCCTCTGAGCCGTGCTCCCGCTATGGGAACACACTGACCGCTAGGAGGCAGCTCCTGCATTGAGCATCTGCCCCCTGGTGGTCAGTGTGCGTCATAGCGACTGGTTGCTTGCGTTTTTATATATATAGATATGCATAACCAATATACATGGATAATAGTGTGGTGAAGGCCTGGGTGGGGTAGGGGCTGGGAGGATTGGGGTAAAGGGGGGGGGGATTGGCATACATCTGTAATACTGTCAACAACAACAACAATAACAACAAAATACTAAATGGGGGAAAATGTATAATTTCCCTAAAGGTAAAAATATGACTTTCAAATAAGTATAAAATAGGCATGAGCCAAAGATCTTAACTCATTAACGAATGAGGAAGCCAGCAAGATGTTAAAGGTGGTGTAGCCTGGCTGGGCGGTGCAGTTGGCTGGAGCGTGGTCTGTGCACCGAAAGGTTGTGGGTTCTGCAGCTGGTCAGGACACATACCCAGTGTTTTCGGGTTAGGTCCCATTCCGGGTGAGATGTTTCATCAATGTTTTCTCTCTCACATCGATGTCTCTTTCTTTTTTTCTCCCTCCCTTGCTCTCTCTAAAATAAATAAACATATCTTTGGGTGAGGATTTAAAAAAAATGGTTTAAAAGGGAATCTGAAGGAAAAATATATATGGGAAGTCAGTTTGCTAATGGACGAAAAACTGGACATCTATCCTACAGAACACGAAAAGGTGGAAGGTAAAAGTCTATTTGTAAAACAGCCTAGTTGGAGACAAAGGCACCGAGACCCATATTAGGAGCATATAACGCCAAAGGATCTAGGTAAGACTCAGCATTCCGTTTAAAGGACACCGGGTTATGTCCTGAGTCTTCCACAGTTATTCCTCACAAGTTATTCCTCACAAGTTATTCCTCACAAGCAAAGGCCCTGAGCTCATGAAACATGTACTTTAGGAAGACAGTTCATAAATAAAAACATAACATTAGTAAGAGAAATGTTTAGGATGCCATTGAAGGATAATTTCCACAAAAAAGTAAAATTTTGATTTTTCTAAATTTATCTCATAGATTTTACTTGTTAATTAAGGAGGGAACCAGTGATATATGACAACCTGTTCCAAGGAGGACGAAGTATCACGTTTATAGTCAGACAAGGGCTGCTGAAATGTTTCTGCCAACTGATGCAAACTGGCAAAGCTTGCATTGGTTTGCTTTCTGGGAATGGGAATTGTTTGCGTTACTGCCAGTTTTCTGACAATTAGTCTCTGTGGAGTTGTGAAACAGCCTAATGGGAGACAAAGAACACCTCCCTATAGAAGCAGATGAACCCTGGAGGCTGCAGTATTCCATCGGAAGGATATCAGTCATCTCATTTGCCTATTTCAAATCTCCCACCGTTTTAAGTTTGGAAAATTTGAAATGGAGCTGAGAAAAAGATCAACTGAGAGGGTTTCCCTTAAACCAAGACCTAAGAGAAGGTGCCAACTCTAAAGATGTGGTTAAGACCTTCCAGATAGATTGAACAGCATGTGCAAAGGCCCTAAGATGGAAAGGGGCTCAGAGAAAATAGAGGACCAGCATGGCTGGACAGGAATGAGCTAGGGAGAGAGGTCAGCACGGGGTGGGGAGGTGGGGGGCGGGGGGAGAAATAATGCAAAGCCTGGATGGAGGAGCCCAAGGAGTTTGAATCTCCAAGCACAGTGAGCACCATTGGAGTTTTAAACTGGGAAGGGCCACAATCTGGCTTGCGTTTTGTTAAACATCTCTGGTTGCTGTGGGAAAGGAGACTGGCAGGGGAGCAGGGGACCCATCAGGAGGCCGTTGCAGTGTCCACAGAAGAGCAGATAGACCTGTGCAGATGGGGAGAAGGGCCTGGATTCCCTTATGGGTTCTAGGCTGGAAGCACCATGACTTGCTGGTGGGTTGCTGTGAAATAATATTGATGCATCTGTCTTAGCCTATCCATAGTAATGCTGTTGGTCAGGGATGTCTGAGGCACTTCCTACTTGTGGGAGCCCCTGGAAACATGTGGTGGCTGGACTGGCCCTTGTGGTTCTGCTCTGATTGACGAAGCACCTCAGCAACAACCGCCTGAAGTGGGGACAGTCTTGTGGAGCTCATTCTTAACCTGTGGGGTTTGAGCAAGTTCCAGCTCGTGCCCTGACTAGTTTGGCTCAGTGGATAGAGCGTTGGCCTGCAGACTGAAGATTCCTGGGTTCGATTCCAGTGAAGGGCATGCACCTCAGCTGTAGGCTCGATCCCCAGTCCTGGTTGGAGCCATATGGGAGGCAACCAATTGCTGTATCTCTCTCATACTGATGTTTTCTCTGTCTCTCTTCTTCCCTTCCACTCTCTCTAAAAATCAATGGAAAAATATCCTCCGGTGAGGATTAACAACAACAACAAAAATAACAAAAGTAAGAATTCCAGTTTGTGTCTGAATTAAGTGGCAGGACATGTGGTGTCCACAGAGAATTGGAGAATTCGTTGTTATGGAAACTCCACACATCTGGTGTTAAAAGTATCCTGTGTGTACAGAGAAGTTGTTTTTGCTTTTCTGTTGGATATAGGTGGGGAGGAAAAGGGTGACTAAAGGCTGACTCTCAGTCTTCTGGCTTGAACACCTGGGTGAGTGTGGTACCATTTTCTGAGATGGGAGGACGTGGGCAGGAAGTGTCTGGATTCAAGGGAACCTCAAGTTTCCCTGTTTAAGATGTCCATTGGAGTTCAAGTCCCAATCCCAGCAGCTGCCTGACTCCTCACACACAAGTGTTTCTTCCTACAGAGCTGCCTGTCTTCCAGGCTGGAGAAACCTCCACACTGGCTTGCCCAGAAGCCATTCATTAGCAGTAATTAGCTCAGTCACTCATTTCCCTGGAGGGATGAGTGGGGAGAAGGAACGAGGTTGGAGGTGGCTCTCCACCCTGTGGGGGAGGCTGGAGCGGGTTTCTCCATGCTTCCTCTCCACCAGCATGACTGCATGATGTGTCTGCCCAGGTCACGAGGCGGGGGGGGGGGGGGGGGGGGGGCAGGGAGAGGAAGAAAGGGGAGAGAGACTAGGTCATGACACACCCCCTCAAGACAGAGCTGGGAGGCCCTGCAGATCCCAGCTCACTTGTCAACTGAACTGGGGCCACTCAGTCTGCATCTGCACCTAGATGTGACTTATCCTGCACAGTCAGTCACTTCCTCTCCTTGGGCTTTTGACCATGATCTTTGACCCCATGGCTCTGAGGTTCAGTCCTCTCTGAGTCACAGATGCTCCCCACAAGTGCTGGAAGAGGACCCAGCGAGGCAGCTCACCCAGCTTGACCATTTCCCTCTATCCTTCTCAGCTCCCCTCTTCCACCAGCAGGCTAGGGAGCCCTTCCCAGTCTGGCACTCCCTCCTCTGCTTCTGGGTCACAGAAGAGGCACAGTCCTTCCAGGCTGGTTTCTGTGTTGTGGCGAGAGTAGCTCTAATTGGTCCCAGATAGAAGGGAGAGGAATATGCATGACTGTTGAAGAGTCTGGCTTTAGAATATGACAGTCACATGGTGGATAATCCTGGGGGGAGGTGGGGGGGGGGGAGACATGCCAGTTAATATTTCACAGAGGGTTGTCTAGGGGTGCAGGCTAGGGGAAGACCTGTTTTGTAGCATTTGCTGATTTCCAAGGCATAAATTATGCATGGCTGATTTCAAGATGCTAATGTGATGTCAACCACTTGCAAAATTTCTGAAAGTTAACAATTAGCTCTTGCTAGCCAATAGGAGCCCATGTTAGCACATCCTTTGAATAAACATGTTACTTTAGAGGTAAACAAACAGACAAAGCACAGGGGCTTCAAGCTTACCTGTGGTTAATGGAATTAGTCAGACACAAGGAGATGATTCTTGTGGAGGTGGTGGTGGCAGCAACAGAAAGGATTTTCCGCCAACTGAAGGAAACAGCGTGTAGACTGGGAAGTTAGAAGTGTGTGTGGGTTGGGGAGGGGAGTGGAAGGAGGGTGTGGAACGAGAGGGGTTCTGCTGCCCACAGTAGACAGTCCAGTGGCATTTATGTAGGAGGACTGACCATCTTTCTCCCTAAAAACATTTTCAATCCAGGCTGACGGGTTATCTTTCCATGAGAGCAATAGGGAAAATGGGATTAACTCTAACAATTCCAACACACAGCCAACTTTTCTGAAGGAGGAAAAGGTTGTGAACAAAACCTAGGAGAGTACTCTAAGCCATGAGAGGAAAACTGGAGGAAGCTGCCATAGAGAAAGGGATAGACTAGGAAGAGATGGAGAAGCAGGCCTAATTGCATCTAAAAAAAAAATACCCAAAGGTCTTGGTCGACCACAAGAACTAGCAGTGCTCTGTATTCTAGGAAGACATTAGTCAGGATGAAGATACCTGGTGTCACGTGATTAACACCTGGACCTTAGAAGTCCAGCTTTCAGTCCTGACTGGTTTGGCTCAGCGGATAGAGCATCAGCCTGCGGACTGAAAGGTCCCGGTTTGATTCTGGTCAAACCCAGGGCATGTACCGTGGTTGTGGGCACATCCCCAGTGGGGGGTGTGCAGGGGGCAGCTGATGGATGTTTCTCTCTCATCGATGTTTCTAGCTCTCTATCCCTCTCCCTTCCTCTCTGAAAAAAAAAAATCCATAGAATATATTAAAAAAAAAAGTCCAGCTTTCAAAGGACCCGAGGGCTCCCAAGGTGGGAGCTCTGCCTTTTAGAAAGTGTGGGGTCGAGAAAGGGACTGGGACGAGGGATCCCTAAGACCTGAGAATGGAATGAATGGCGATGCTCATCTCCCATTTCCAAGAAACGTCAAGAGGATAGGAGGTGAAGTTATAAGATGGAAACATTTGTATTCCCCAGAATTTGAGTGGGGATGTGGGGGTGGGGAGTGCCGGATGTGGAGGAGGGAGCTGCTGTTTACCTGCCTCCTTTGGAGAGCTCTGCTCACTCTGGGAGCTTACCTTCAGTTACACGAGCGGGGGATGGAGAGTCTGCTCTGTCCCAGGTGTGCCCTCCAAAGCAGGAAATGCCCAGGGACCCGGGGCACCAGCCAGTGTGCAGAGTGGGGGCGGGTGGGTGGGGCTGTGCTGCAATCAGGGAGACTCAGCCAGTGGACCCAGCGTTGCCACAGTTTCCAATGTTCACGAAAAAGCGGACATTCAGATATTTTTCGTTTTAGAACAATGTACACAAGACTTATAATTTTAACCATTTTCAGTGTACAGTTCAGTGGCATTAAGTATATTCACGATGTGCAACCATCACCACCTTCATCTCCAGAACTTCCTCATCTTCCCCAACCGAAACGCTGTCCCCAGTAAACACCAACTCCCTCCCTCCCTTCCCCCAGGCCCGGAAGCCTCCCATCTGCTCCGTGTTCCTGAGTTAGAGGATCAGAGACCGCCTCACGTAAGGGGGTCACACAGGATTTGTTCTTTGTGTCTGGCTCCTTTAACTGAGCGTCGAGTTCACGAGGTCTGTCGATGTCGGAGCATGTGTTCGGACTCCATTCCTTTTTATGGCTGGATAATATTCAATTGTATGGCTGAACCACATTTGCTTATCCATTCATCTGTTTATGAACACTTGGGTCGTCCCCACTTTTTGGCTATTGTGAATAATATTGCTATGAACATGGGTTTACAAATCTCTGTTGTTGTTTGTTTAAATCCTCACCAAAGGATAAGTTTTCATTGATTTTTAGAGAGAGAGGAAGCAAGGGGGGGGGGGAGCAGGAGAGAAACATCAATTGGTTGCCTTCGAGTATGCACCCTGACCAGGGTTCGAACCCACAATCCAGATACGTGCCCTGACCTGACCAGGAATTGAACCCCAATCTTTTTGGTGTACAGGATGACGCTCCCACCAAGTGAGTCACTCGGACAGGGCCAGATATCTGTTTGAGCAAGGATTCAGGCAGGTGCTTGCACACACATGTTCACAGCAGCGTCAGTCAAAATTCAGATTAAAAAATAAAGGTAGATTTGCCCAATTTTAAAAAGCAAACAGCGCGGCAGGTCTAACAAAACCCACTGGGAGGCTGGGGTCCACACCGGCTGGCAGTTCTGGTCTCAGGACACACTGCTGGAACCAAGAGGAAAGGGTTCCCTGAGGCCAAGCAACTTACCTGGAGTTCATGGAGGACTCAGCTTCCCCAGGCAGAGCCAGGACCCCTTAGCCACTGAGCCTCTCCTTTGCCAAGGCTCAGATCTGCCGGTCCCACCCGCCGCAGCCATTCCCGGGGCTGGAAGGGTCAGTGATGGCACTCACAACTCTCGCCCCCTCTCCTACAAGTCTCAGTTCAAAAGTGAGCACTGCACTGGGGTCCTGATTTAAGATGGCAACCCCCTTCCCGCCATCCCCACCTCCCCTCGCCCCCCTATTCCCCTCCATGTTTTGGTTTCCCCCCTGAACCTTATCATCTACCAGACTGAATGGTTTATTGTGTTGATTCTGTTTCCTCCAGCGTCCCTGCCATGAGGGAGGATCATCCGAGGTTTGTTCACTGCTGCATCTCCAGCTCATAGGGCAGTGCCTGGCACGCAATAGGTGCCCAGTAGGTTTTGGCTGATGATGAATGAATACCCCTGTTCATATCTCTGACCCCGGTGCCCACGTCTGAAATGCTGCTGGTGAGTCACTTCTCTGGGTTGAGCACTGCCAGCGCCAGCTGCTGTTCCACGTGAGGCCTCTGCAGCCTGTCTGTCATCTCCTCCTTGTTTAGATTCACCGACGGCCTGCCGTGGCTTGGCAGTGGGTGGCAGGATGGGCAGCCCATCCACCTCACGCCCAGGTAGAGAGATGCTCAGCCAGGGTGCCTCGTGTGGGTCCAGCAGACAGTGGCCCTTGGTTGAATTCTGGGGTCTCCAGTTCCTGGGAATCACGGGGACGGTCTGGGGCCCTTGCTCAGGACTTGTGTGAGGAAGTCTCCACTGGCTGTTCAGGACTTCCTCTGGCTCCCACTGGCCCTGCTCCCCATCACCCTTTTCCTGGCCACCCCACCTCAAGGACAGAAACATCTTGAGGTACTTGCCTGCCTCTTGGGTCACCTGGGCAGTGACCCAGATGTCATGAAAGGCAAGAAAATCTGGAACAAAGGGGAAACTGGGGAGACAGGAGGCTGGAGCACCAGTCCCCAGTGGACTCCTCCAGACTCACCTCTTTTACGCTCGTTTATTCATTCCACAAACATCTGTGAGGCTTGTGGTGTACCAGGCACTCCCCTGGAATCTGAGCACCCATGGGGAGCTTCCTCACACTGTCCCCACAGCACCCAACTTCAGGTGGCCCTCTGGAGTCCATGCCCACTGCCACCCTTTCCTGACACTCCCTCCCCAGGCCCACGGTCCCTGTGCCCACCCCCATGATATCTCACTGTCGTTACTTGTTCACCTGCCTCCCGTCCCCAGGGCCATGTGTGTTGCCTGGAGATAGGACCTGTGTCTTATCACCATTGTGTCCTGGTGCCCAGCATAAGGGCTGGCATTCAGCAGGTGCCCAATAAATGTTTGTCAAATGAGCTGGGAAGGCCAATCACCTCATTTTCAGGAAGGGAGTGGGCTGGGGGAGCCTGAAGGGCATGGCTAGCCATGGGGTGCAGAGGTGGACCCAGGAGAGTGAGCCGGTGTGGAGGGGGGCACCCTCTCCCGACCTAGGAACTATCTGCTTGGCTGTTGAGGGGCCGCTACCCTTAGCCACTCGGTGAGGGTTTTTCCTGCAGTACCTCCTCCCCTAGTCCTTGAACCCTGAGGGCTGTTCAAGGCTCCTGCACCCCTTCCATGGCTTGTGTGTGGGGGAGGTGGGACAGGTGCTCACCCCTGCAGTTTAACCTGAGTTACCTCCTGCCCCTCAATGGAAGCAGGCCCAGTAACACACAGCGTGATCCTTTTCAGCACCGACAGTCTCCAGGGGAGACTCTAATGCAGGATCCCAGGACCCTGCCACCACTGAAACCCTCCCGGCGGGGAGGAGGTGGGCACCCCAGGGGGCAGGCTCTGGGCTAGAACCTGTTGATCCAACTGGGGTGAGCTGAGGATCTGATGCAGCAGCCCCCAGTCCCTTCCCAGCACCCGGTCCCTCTGCACGCACCCCAGCCTGAGTCACCCAGCACTCACTTCTCCCCATGCCTCTGCTGGGCCACCTTCAATTTCCTCTCTGGGCCTCTGCTTCAAGGTCCTCCTTTTCTGGGCAGCCTTCAGCGCCCCCCCCCCCCCCCCCAGTGGAGTCAGGTGCCTCCTCTGGGGTGCTGAGGCTCACAGATGACCCCTGGTGACTAGTATCCATCCGCTGGGCTGAGGTCTCTCGCCTCCCCTGAGTCTAGTCCAGCTGCCAGTCTTTAGGCTCAGGTTTCAAATCCAAGCCCCACCACTCAGCAGCTGGGGGACTTTGGGCAACTCACTAGCCTTTCCAAGTGGCCTGTTTCCTCATCAGCAGGAGGGGATGATAATGAGGGGGTTTGAGAATAAAATGAGGTGAGACCTGGTACACTAAAAACTGTCGGCTGTTATTGTTATCGGTCTCGCCCCTCCGTAGGTGCAGCAAGGGCCCAGCTTGAGGTTTGCTGATGAGCTGAAAGAAGGGACAGAGATTCAGTCTGTTTCAGAGGAGGAAGAAGCCTGCTCCTCCTGCTGGGGGTGGGGAGTCGGGAGCCTGGGCCCTGAGTCAGGGAAGACCTGCCCTCAGGGTGGGGGGGTCTCGATTCAGGAGGGCAGGGCGGGCTCCGAAGAAGGAGGAGGGGGTGGAGCACCTTGGGTCCAACACCTAACCTGGGCTCGTCCAGCAATTGCACTGCAGTGGCCCTTTGACCCCCTGGGGGAGAGGCTTCCAGGAGCTCAGGGGTGGGGCAGAGTGAGGGAGACCCTGTCTCCCAGCCTTTCCGGGCAGCCTCCTAAGTCATAAGCACGGAGCACCTGGCTGGCCCCGCCCCCCTCAAGCTTCCTAAGAGTGCAGGTGAAGGGTGAGGAAGGTGAGTCCTAGGGCCTCTGAGTGACAGGGCCCACAGGAAGGCCGCCCCAGAACTGGCAGCCACTGGGGGCCTGATTCATGGCTTTCCAGTAAGTGGGTTAACGGGATCCCAGAGCCCGGGCTGGGCTAGGTCTCCTGGCTGAGTCAGGTCAGCCGGCCCCTGCAGGCAGTAGCCTTACTGAGCCTTTGGGCAATCCGCATGGTTGGCCCCCCATCTCCGTCTCCCCAAAGCCCTGGGGCCTCTCCAAGACCTCATACCTGAGTCTCCTGCTTCTGAGGAGCTGGCTTCTGGGTCTGAGCACCTGCCTTTCCCCACCTGGACTTCCTTCCTTTCAAGCGATGAGAACCTTTCTCTGCACCCCCCCAGCTCCATAGTCAGTGTCAAGGCCATGGTCCAGTTTCCCTAGCCTGTCCTCCTGAGGACAGATCCCGGGCCCACAGCTGGAGCTGGTGTCCTGAGCCCCAGATCCAGAGCCTGAGTCCATTGGTCCAGTCCAGAGGCAGGGGTCTCGGCTAGAGCCCCCCAGTTCCCGTTAAGGCTCATTTCCTCCTGGCAGCCACACCCCTTCTGGTGACCTACAGCCCCGGGTGGCAGGGACTGAGCCACTCACTGGGGGGACTGGTCCGACAGCATTCCGCCTCCTAGGATAAAACCAGGGGTGACCTGCAGGGAACTTGGGACACTCCTGTGGCCAGCAGGCACAGCACGCCAGGCCGTGGCTGTGGCCTTACCCCCACCGGACATGCTTGTGTCCAGGACCCCCCTAGTCCTGGGTGGGGGCTGTTTCAGGATTTTAACCTCCCTGCTGCTTCTGGCTTCTACCGGTGAGTCCTGAGGACCTACTGCCCCTCCCTCTCTGCCTCCGTCTCTGCCCTTCAGGGTCACCTCCTCCTCCCTCTAGACGCGGCCATCTTCCTTCCAGCGCCTGCCCAATCCAATCTCCTCCTTTGCTCCCCCCCCCCCCGCCCCCACCTCTCACCCCCCCGCTCTCCCTCCCTCTCTCTCTGTTATCTGACTGCTCCACGACTGCTCAGGGTTAAATGAAACACTGCAGGTAGATACTAAGAGGTTTCATAGGCTCCATCTCTGGTGGTTATTATTGACCAAACTCATGATTATCATCATCTCCCTCTCTCCTGTTTCTTTATTTTTAAATTTTTTTTGTGTTAATCCTCGCTGGAGGATATTTTTTTCCCGTTGATTTTTAGAAAGAGAGGAAGAGAGGGAGGGAGGTGGGGTGTGTGTGTAGGAGAGAAACATTTATGTGAGAGAGACACATGGATTGGTTGTCTCCTACATGCACCTGGGCCAGGGATCAAACCTGTAACCCAGGTACCTGCCCTTGACAGAGAATCAAACCCTTGACCCTTTGGTGCTTGGGCAGACACTCTAACCTCTGAACCACACTGGTCAGGGCTCCCTCCCTCCCGTTTCTTCCTTCTTCTGGGCCAGCAGCATCCAGGCCTTGGGCTTGGGGCTGGAGGTGAAGGGAGTCTCCAGTCCCTGACTTAGGTCAGAGGGAGGAAGCCCGAGAGGGTCCCGGGGGCTGGCTTCTCATCCCTCAGCATGTGGGATGAATCCCGAGAGTAAGCTGGAGAAAGCTGATGGGACATGCAAGGCTCAGCTCACAATGAGAGCCTGAGGGTTCTGTCCATGATGTTCAGGCTCCAGGAATGCCCGACCTGGGGAGGCCTGGAGAGGCCTGGGAATGAAAGACTAGAAGGGGTCACTGGGCTTGGGGGCCATTCTCTCACACTGGGCGCTTGGGGGCCTCCGCTCACACTGGCCTGACCCTTTCCTTCTCTTGTCCTCAGCCGTCCTCAATGCTGCCAAGACACCTGGTGAGTAGGAACCGCCCTGAGGGGAGGGGAATGGAGGAAGTCTGAAGGGATGGGCAGTGTCTATGTGTCTGTCTGTGGGGGCAGGTCAGAAGGAGGCAGAGAGGTTGAATTAGGGAGAAGCAGGAAAGGAGGCCCAGAAGGCAGAGCAGAGCCTGGGATGTGGAGGAGAGAGGGCCAAGCACAGCTGGAGTCTGAAGGGCAAATGGCCAAGAAGGTCAAAGGCATAGAGAGCTGACAGCTAAGTGGAGGGGAAAGGCCAGCGGAAGGGAGGGCGGAGGGAGAGGAAGCGCACAAGAGGGGGTACACGCAGGGCAGAAGGGCAGAGGGAGAGACAGAGGAGCACAAGCCTCTGGAGATGGGCAGGCGGAAGGGGCAGAGGACCACACTGAGGGGATGACAGAAAACTGGACCCTCCTCCACCAGCCCCTCCAGCCTGTGGGCAGCCGCAGCAGCTGAACCGGATTGTGGGTGGTGAGGACAGCGCAGACGCCCAGTGGCCCTGGATTGTGAGCATCCAGAAGAACGGGACCCACCACTGTGCAGGCTCCCTGCTCACCAGGCGCTGGGTGGTCACCGCCGCCCATTGCTTCAAGGGGTATGACGACCCGTCCCTTCCATTGAGTCCCCAGCTTCCCGCCCCACACCGGGCTCCTCACACAGCCCTGGCTGCCACTGCTGCTTCAGCCGGGGTCCCTCGGGACTGACCCCGCTCCTTCCCAGAAGGCTCTTGTGCTTTTGTGGGGACTCGTTGTGCATGCTCTTCCCCAAACACCACCTCCCCCCCTTCCTGGCCATCGGTGGCTCCTGCCTGACCCCATCCCCTCCCTCTTCCTTCCAGCACTCTGAACAAGCCATCCCAGTTCTCTGTGCTGCTGGGCGCCTGGCAGCTGGGGAATCCTGGCCCCAGGTCCCAGGAGGTGGGGATTGCCTGGGCGCTGCCCCACCCTGTGTACTCCTGGAGGGAGGGCTCCCGTGCAGACATCGCCCTGGTGCGCCTCGAGCACTCCATCCAGTTTTCTGAGCGAATCCTGCCCATCTGCCTGCCTGATGCCTCCATCCACCTCCCTCCCAACACCAACTGCTGGATTGCAGGCTGGGGGAGTGTCCACGACGGAGGTGCGTTTCTTCTCCACCGTGTGGGTGGGGACAGATAAGGAGGACACGGACAGAGGAGGGTGGACGCGAAGAGACACGGGTGCCATGGCAGCAAAGCTTAGAGGCCAGTGGCATAGCATGACAGACAGACAGACAAAATGATGGACTACAACCCAAAGATGTGGCACCGCGGAAGCCTAGGTAGACAGTTTTCGGTCATTTTTAATTAAAGGCATCTTGCGCTGTGTTCTGAGGCAACAGCAGCCAGATCAGCACAGATATTGGGGTCCAGCTGAAAGCCATAAATAAGAAAACAGCCCCAAGATTCCAACATGGGAATGGTTCCCCTGGTGGCAGCACGCAGTAATTGTAGGCAAAAGTCCCAGGAGGAAGGAAATACAGTCTCCATAACTGTAAAATATAATTGCAAACTAAGTTTGGAGGTTTGGAAAATATCACCTAGAAACACAGAGCAGATGAGATAATGTAAGAAGCAGTGAAGCAGAAAAAGATAGATGAGAGAGAGAGAGACAGAGAAAGAAAGGACAAAAAATAAGAAAAATAGGACTTTAACCAGATTCCAGAAGAGTTAAGAGAAAGGACACCATTTCGGGTATCTGGAGATCTCACTGACAGATTTCAGCCAGCCTCCCCACGGTCCTTAGGGGCATCTGTGAGAACTGGAACTATGGACTCTGGGGGCGGGGGGGTGGGGGGGGGAGGGCGGGCGGGTCTGTGATTCCGCCCACCTCGAGGCTGTCAGGAAATTCTTCAAGTTTTCATGACATTCAACCCTGAGTGCTCATTCATTGAATGCCTCACCTGTAGCAGTCCCCGTGCTGGGGAAAGTAGTGTCTGAGACAGGACAAACCCGGACCATTGGGTCTAACACCTGTGGGCATCAGAGAGCTTATTTGACAATTCAGAGCGTAAAGCTGCATGCGCACGCTCCCATTCAGCAGGTCCAGAGGTGGAGCCCTGGAATTCGGGTTTTCCACAGCCATCTCTGGAGAGCCTGGCAGAGGTGACCCATTTGCCTTTGAGAAGCGCTGCTAAGGGGATGGGGGAACTTGAAGAACTTCCCAGGCCTGACTCTCTCTTCCCCGCTCCCAGTGCCCCTGCCCCACCCTCAGACCCTACAGAAGCTGAAGGTTCCCATCATCGACTCTGAAATCTGCGGTCGCCTGTACTGGCGGGGAGCTGGGCAGGAAGCCATTACTGAGGACATGTTGTGCGCAGGCTACCTGGAGGGGGAGCGGGATGCCTGTCTGGTGAGCACCCCACCTTCTTCCCTGAGACTCCTGCTGGCTGGCTGGGCCCCTTCCCCAGAACCAGCTGTGGCCTGCAGTCCCATGCTTGCAAAGCAGGCCTCCCCCGTCTGTTCACACTTCCAACATGTCCTGGGCATCTCAGGCGTCCAGCCCCCCACCCCTCTCGGGGCGCTGTCACGGGATGGCAGGATGGTGCTCAGTGACTGGCCTTGGGCATTGGAAGGCCTGGTTGCAATCCCTACCCTGCTGCCCGAAGTTGCCAACTTGGGCAAGTCATGTCTTCTCTCTGAGCCCCAGTTCCCCGTCCGTGAAACAAGTAACCGTACCCTCTGCCTCACCAATGCGGGAGGAGGTCTCACACAGGGTGTTTGTCACCAGAAGTGAGCCCAGAGCCACGTCCTGCCCGGCCCTCCCTGGCTGGGTGGAGCTCAGGTGCCTCGGTCTCCAGGATGGAACCGTCTGCCATCCGCTGTGTGGGATCTTGGGCTGTGCCCACCCGCTGCCTTACGTGGGTCCCTAACCTGCCCCCTCTCCGTAGGGCGACTCCGGAGGCCCCCTGATGTGCCAGGTGGAGGGCTCCTGGCTGCTGGCCGGCATCATCAGCTGGGGCGAGGGCTGTGCGGAGCGCAACCGGCCCGGCGTCTACATCAGCCTGGCCGCCCACCGCTCCTGGGTGCAGAGGATCGTGCAAGGGGTGCAGCTCCGCGGACACTCCTACGGGAGCGACCAGTCGGGGATAAGAATCCTCCGAGGACGCAGGGCGGCCAGCGGTGGCCCGGCAGCCTAATCACGTGGTTCCCTCCGCTGTCAATAAGCCATCTACCTCCCCGGGGCGCCGGGTCTCCGCTGGGAGACCCCGCCCTCGCCCCGGCCCCGGGCTCAGGCTCCACCCCTAGGGCCCGGAGTGCCTTTGTGTATATATGTTAATGATTTTTACAGTTATTTGTAATCCTGCCCGCATATTTTATTTATTCGCCCAGTTTCAATAAATTATTTATTCCCCAGATCCTGTTTCAACCCCTTGTAGGGGGACATTGGGAAGCAGGGGCCCATCTGGGGTTCAACACCCTGACCCCTGACCTTTGCATTGTCCTTTCGCAGAGAGAAGGCAGGAGACCCAGCTCTGCCACAAAGAAAGGACCCCCAGGGTTTGGTGGCTGCAGGGCCCTGCCGATTGGGTTTCCAAAACAGGGCTGGTGGCAGAAACCACCCCCCTGCACCCAGAGGCCCGTCTCCCGGGTTTGAGCTGAGGCAGCCGTGCTTCTCACCCCCAGGGGCTGACTCACCAGTGACTCACAGCCTCTGCAGTGAATCCTCCCTGCGGAGGAAGGAGCACAACAATGAGACAGCAAGGCTTTAGGCCCTGCCTCACTGGGCCTGAGTCACCTGCCTGCACCCACAGGGGTGGGGCGAGACTTCCTGAGCCACAGTCGCCTTGCTTCCTGCCCTGGGGGGGTCCAGCTAACACTCTTGTTCCCTTAGGATGCTTTTTTTTTTTTTAATTTTTTTTTTTTTTATGTCTTATTAGAGGAAGGAAGAGGGAGAGAGAGCTAGAAACACTGATGAGAAACATCAATCAGCTGCCTCCTGCACATCCTCCAGATGTGCCTGCAACCAAGGTACATGCCTTGACCGGAATCGAACCTGGGACCCTTGAATCCACAGGGCGACACTTTATCCACTGAGCCAAACCAGTCAGGGCCCCTTAGAATGCTTTTCCACTGTCCGCTCTTCTGCAGCTAGGCCTCCTTCCTCCTGGGCCAGCCCTTTTCCTCCTCCCCACTGCTCCCCCATATCTGGACCCCTGTCCTAGTCCACCTGGGCTTCCCTGGAATAGTTCATGAAAAGGGGATTCATTCTAAAGCCAAGTCAAGAAAACAATTAGGTCCAGTCACGCTAACAGAGAGGGGTGCTTCTGACCAGAACCAGGCAGTGGAGTGAGTTTTTGAGAGGGGAGAGCAGGTGTTTGTTGGTTGGTTGGTACCCTTTATTGGAAGTACTGTTCTAAAACATTTGTTCCTATTGTTTTGATTACCCTTAGGTTATTACCAGATCACACCAAATGTTGTGGGATTGGTTTTATTAAAATCAACAAACAAATGCTATCACTGGCCTCCTGCTCACCTGGAAACCAGCCTGGGGAGTGAGTGGGTGGGAGCTGAATCCCAGGACCTCCCCTTTGTGACCTAGTCCTCTCTTTACCTGTCACTCTGGTCTCCTTACCGTCCTCCCTCCCCTTCAGTAAACAGATGAGCTCCTTAAAGCGACATTCTGACAAAAGCCTTTGAGAAAGGGATGCCTAGAAATATCTGCCAGGGCGGAGAAGTTGCCCCATCAATAGCAGGATGCTCCCAGGTGAGGTGAGTTTTCTCTGAGTTGGATGATCAGCCTCCAGGAAGCCCCTGGACCTGAGGGCACCCTTCTACCCATTTCCAGGAGCCTGAGACAGGCTGGGCCTGGAGTGGGGAGCAGTTGCTCCAAAGTTTGACAGGATTCCCCAATCAGGATGGGGGCCCAAGAGGTGGAAATGTAGTCAGCCCCACTCTGGCAGGGTCCATACCACAGAGGAGCCCCTTTGCTCCTTGGTTGGAGGCGGGCCCAGGAACATGCCCACTCTCGGTGGGAAGGCCTCACTGCTTTGGCTCCACAGATGCCACCTGCCTCTGGAAGCTGCAGACAAGGCCTTCGGCCTGCTCAGCTCTTCCCTCCGGGAGAAGTCTCCTCCCGTGGGAACAGGGCCAATGTACCCATCCAGGCAGATGCCTCCACTCACGTTTGACCTCCCACAATGAACAGCCCTTTACAGAGTCCTTCTTACCTTCCCAAGGGCAGGGGTGGAGACACCACAGTGACAAATGTCAGGACAGCAGAAGCTGACTTCGCTGCAGGCTGTGAGGTTTGGCTATTGCTCCTTCACAGGCTTCTTCCTCAGACCTTTAACCATCGAGGAGACTTTCCCTCCCCAGCCTGGGACTCTGCACCCAGAACAGTGTGAAAAAGCACATTTAATCCCAGACATTCCCCTAGGTGGCAGACTTCTTTGGTTGGCTCAGCCAACAACCATTTTGATCCCCATCCTTTGCTTCCTCGACTTTAGAGATTGGAAAAGCTTAATACTCACTTCTACAATCTCTGGCAAGGTCACAGTGCTTATGGGACTGAGTGTTAGCCAATGAGATGAAAGCAGATTTCTGATGGGTGGTTTCTTGGGAAACTGTTTTTTCCTGATCAAAGGGACATTAGCCTTTCCCACCTGCCTCCTCCTTCTAGATCTGAATGCAGGAGAAGAAGCCAAACTTAAGAGGCTGCATACTGTATGATTCCATTTATATGACACTAGTGGCCCGGTGCACGAAATTCATGCACACGGGGGGCGGTGAGGGGGGTGTTGTCTCTCAGTCCGGCCTGCATCCTCTCCAATCTGAGACCCCTGTGGGATTGGGCCTAAACTGGCACTTGGACAACCCCCTCGCAATCTGCTCCTAACTGCTCACCTGCCTGACTGCTTGATCACCCCTAACCACTCTGCTTGCTGGCCTGATTGCCCCAACTGGTCCCCTCTGCCGGCCTGCTCGGCCCCAACTGCCCTCTACCACTGGGGGCGCAGGTGCCGGATGCAGAGTGCTCGGCCTGCCAGTACTGGGTGCACCCAACCTTGACCGTGGAGATCGGCAGGACGCGGGAGGAGGGTGCGGGGGGTCTTTCGCCTTCTGGACCTTCGGGCCGCATGTCCACCTCTCCCAGCGAAGGCTGCCCTTTGGAGGGCCCTGCTACGCACACAGCGCCCCTCCAGCTCCCCGGTTCCCGTTCTCCTGCCTTCTGCTGCAGACCCGGGACCCCTTAAGCGCCTTTTCTTGTGCTTCTGCCAAAGCGCAGCGCCTGTACTTTTCCAGCTCCCTCTTTCCCTCTTGAACCTGAAAGTTATTGAGGTCGCTCAGGGTTGTTGCTCCATACTTTATAATGGAGGGTCCAGCGGGTGACCCCCCCGGGAGCCCACTGGTTCAGCAGGACCCCGCCAGCGTCACGCTGGGATGCAATGACTGAAAGCTTACCGGACATCTGGATCTATGACTTTCCAAGGAACATGTAAGAGAAGTTAAACAACATTATGAGTAAGAAATGGGCCAAATGCAAGAATTGTGACGCTCCACAGAGCAAATATCCAGTTTCCCCACTACGGCCGCAAGAGAAATGGGGAGGGGTGACGATAGAGAATAAGAGAGACCTAAAGACCAAGTAACCAAATACAACGTGGTCAACGGGACTTCGCTTGGATCCGTGGCAAACCAACAGTAAAAGGCATCGTTGAAACAAAGACATTTGAACATACATGGATATTAGGTGATATTAAGGAATTACCTTAACTTTTCAAGGTGTAACAATGGCTGAATATTTACTTATTTTTTAACGATACTCATCAGAGGATATTTAAGTGGGAAACAACTTGCTTTGAAAGTATAGCGTTGTCCTGGCCCAGCCCTCCCCACACCACGGACGCCTCAAGGACCAAGCCTCACCCCCTCGCTAGACCCTCGAAAGCACTGTGCGCAGAGGCATGGTCTGTTCTCACTGCCGTCCATCTACTCCACCTGGGCCTGACGACTCACAGTCCCACCTTGCGCTCATTACCCAAGAAGCCCCGGGTGCTCATTTGCATGTCCCATGTGACAGGTAAACCCCACAGCTCATTCGCAGCCTAACTATCAGAGCAACCAACATGTGAGCCTCGTGAGGGGATCCCATGGCATCAAATTCCCCTAACCATCCGAGGTCACCACAAAAGAATGTGACTCAGTCACCATAACTGTAAAGAGGGATCTTGCCGGCCCTTAAAACCGTGCAGGCAGAGCATATAGTGTGCTTGCTTTGGCAGTACATGTACTAAAATTGGAATGATACTAAGTTTGGAATGATACAGAGAACAGTAGCATGGCTCCTGCACAAGGATGACACGCGAATTCATGAAGCACTCCATATTTTGCACCCAGCTCCACAGGCCTCCCGGCGCACCGTGGCCACACTCCCCACTGCTGATTGGCTGGTAGTGTAGTGAAGGTATGGTCACATTTGTATGTTTCTCTTTTATTATATAGGATTGTGGAAAAGGCAAAACTGTAGAGGTAGAGAGCACATGGGTAGTTGCCAGGGGTTGGAATGGGGGAAGGACTGACCACAAAGGGGCAAGGAGGATTTTGTTTTATAGTGATGGAACTGGATCTTTATTATGATTTAGGTGATAGTTATATAACTGAATGCATTTATCAAAACTTATAGAACTATACACTAAAAATGGTGAATTTTACTGTATGTGAACTACTCCATAAACCTGATTTTCAAAAAACCAACAACAAAAATGTGGAATCCTCCTTGACTCTTCTCTTTCTCTAAATTCAAACCATCAGCAAATCCTATTGGTTCTATTCTATCTTCAAATTATGTGCAAAAATGGCTACTTATTTTCACGCTGGCCCAAGTCATTCCCCTCTTTCTCCTGGACTTCTATAATAGCCTCCTACCCGGTTGCCCTTCTTCTGTTGTTGCTCCCTCCAGTCTATTCTCAGCACAGCAGCCAGAGTGGTTCTCTTAAAACCTAAGTCATATCATGTCATTCTTGTATTCACAACCCTCTGACGATTCCTTACTTTACACAGAGGAAATGCCATAACCTTTCTGGCCTTCCTCTCACCGCTCCTCTCCTTGCTGCCTGTGCTCCAGCCACGCTGGCTTCCAGCTGGCTTGTGGAACACAATAGGCATACTCCTGCCCCAGGCCCTTTGCACTGCAGCTTCCTCTTCCCCCACATGACTTCATGGCTCACTCCCTCACTTCCTACAGGTCTTTGTCAAATATGTCACCATCTCACCATGTCACCATCCTGTTTACAAGAGTAGTGTTCCCCTCCCACATTGCTTCTTTCCTTGCTTTCTCTTTGTCCAGGACATTGATTACTATGCAACATACTACATATTTTACTTGTTCTTTGTGTATTGTCCCCTCCCAAACACACACAACTGGGAGATGAGCCTCTGTACCTGTATTTGTCATATTCTGTTTTACTGTTTACTAGACTGTCTTACCCAAGAAACATTTTAAGTTCATTAGAGGTTACTCCTTTATTTTATCCACCTTGGTACAGTTAGTGTCCAGAAAAAAAGGGCCTGGCAAAATAGCAGATGTTATAAATGCTTCATGAGTCATGGTAAGGAGTGTGATCTATTTCATTAGTATGGTGGACATTATAGACATATCTGCTTTGTCTCTCTAATGAATCACTCAAGCACCACATTCTCTTATTAGCAGAATTTCATTCTCTCTTGGAGCTGTCTGACTCTTTCCATGAATTGTGCAAGAGTCCTAGGGATTTATTTATCCAAAGAGACTAATTCTATGAGAATTGGAAAGTCCAGCAATCCTCCAATTTAGTTCCATTGCTTGGGTCAAGGTCAAGTGATGATGCTGATGAACAGTGATCCCCCACAATCTGAGAGACCAACCCCCACTTCCACTCTCATGCCCTGGTGATGCTCTAGCTCATCTCACTCACTGCCAGCCTTGTACCAGTGTCCTAAATTGCAACCTCGGGTTGCAGGTCTCGAAGGTCATACATATAGGCCCAGTAATTGTTCCCCACAGCCGAGTGCCCTAGTGGCTTTGTCCAAAGGGCTTCTAACTTCACCCCTATGCTGTGTTTGATGCCTCGGGTACTTGTGTTTGTGAGGTCTGATCAAATAATTGGATTTATATCCCCTCCCCTGGGGACTGACCTTTAGTACACTTCACAACCGACATTTCCTTTCTCTTAGACCACATTCCACCTGCTAAGACCACATTCCTCTTGTTAAGACATTGTCTTTCCCTTCCAGAATTTCCCGGGATCCAGACCGGCCCAGAGAGTTCCCTGCCAGGAAAGCCCACCTAGAGTCTTTTACAACCTCTGACGCCCCATCCCTGGGTGCTGATGCCGTTTTTCGGCTCAGCCCATCTGATCTCCAGATGATCTAATCTATATGTATAAAAAGCTAAGTGACCATCCAACTGTCTGACCATCCAACCGGTCAGTACTCAGGATGTGCACTGACCACTAGGGGCAGACACTCAATGCAGGAGCTAGCGAGTTGTGGTGACTTGGCATTGGGGTTCTCGGGTGACACACCCCATAACCAGAGAGGAGGGAGCCCCATTTCTCGCAGGGCTACACAATTCCACCTTAGGCCGTGGGTTATGTTGTTGCTGGGGCACTGTTGGCCCTGAGTCTGATTTAATAGTAAAATAATTTGTGTTTTAATTTTATAATACTATGTTATATATACTATTTTGACATGTAATTTTTGCAGTAATGTAATTACTGCATGAATCTTTCTTCTAATTAATTTCCTTTCAATGTGCATGAATCCATGCACTGGGCCACTAGTCCTAATATATAAAAGGCCAGGGTTGTAACCACCTAAGGCTGACCAACCCGGAAGCTCTTCAGTGCCATGGCAACCCAGCACTGACTGCCTGGCTGCAGCCTGGTGACCCAGCACTGACTGCCCATGGGCTGAGACCCAGAGAGAGAGGCAGGGTCTGATCTGCAACCTGAATGTCAGCTGTTGATCAGTACTTACCTCTCTCTTCCTCTCCCTCTTTCTTTCTGAGCTTCACTAGCAGCCAGGCTTTTCTTTCTCTCCTGATCTCCAGAGGCTGCTGTGCAGCCCCGCTTCTCTGATCAGGCCTAGGGATAGGTCCAGAGATGCTGACTGGCATAGGAACCAGTCAATCAGAACCAAATGTGGGCGCTGTGAAGAACCAATGGCTCCCAGGAAGTGGAGCTTCTGATGTTGACTGGCATAGAAACCAACCAATCAGAACCAGATCTGGGTGCTGTGGGGAGCCAATAGCTGCCTAGGAGGCAGAGCTTTTTTTTAAAAAAAATATATTTTATTGATTTTTCACAGAGAGGAAGGGAGAGCGATAGAAAGTCAGAAACATCGATGAGAGAGAAATATTGATCAGCTGCCTCTTGCACATCCCCTTCCTGGGGATGTGCCTGCAACCAAGGTACATGCCCTTGACCGGAATCAAACCTGGGGCCTTTCAGTTCGCAGGCCGACGCTGTATCCATTGAGCTAAACCGGTTTCGGCGGAGGCAGAGCTTTTGATGCTAGCATAGAAATCGACCAATCAGAACCAAATTGGCCAGCAGCGGAGGGAAGTTGGGGGTGAGATTAGGCCTTCAGGGGAGGGCAGTTGGGGGCAACATGCCCAGGAGGGGAGGGCAGTTAGAGGTGACCAGGCCAGCAGGAGAGGGCAATTGGGGGTAATCAGGCCAGCAGGGGAGCAGTGAGGTGTCGATCAGGCTGGCAGAAAAGGGGCTAGGCCGTGATGGTGAACCTATGACATGAGTGTCACCACTGACACGAGTAGCCATTTTTGATGACACACGGCCGCATGTGGTTGCATACAGAGAAGTATGGGGCCGCATGCCAGGTGCAGTAGCCGAGGATGAAACATTGCTGTAGTTCAGTGTAGACACTCTGTGCGGAGGTCTGTAGGCCAAAACAACAGAACTGGCACAGAGAGTCTAGTTCTGGGACTTCCAGTTAGGCCATTAGGGGATCTTTGACCTCACTTCCAGCTGGTGGAGCAGGGAGCAGCGGAATGCCACAGGGGACGCACCTCTGGGGGCCCTGTGATCACCATTACCAGCAACCACATAACCACAGCAACCATCATCCAATCTACTGTCCTGGGTGTCATGGATTTCTAATTGACCATCATTACCGAGATAAGTGAGGGGGAGGCTGGGAGAAGTGAGGGCCTGTGCTAGGGGTGCCATTTCCCCGCCATTAGAAATAGCAGCAGCCATTTTAATTTATATAAGGAACATCATTTTGCAGGATAGTGCAGACTCCATTTGACCACTATTACTGTTGTGCATCCTTATTAACCCCTATTTCTGCTTATTAACCCTGCCCTTTCCCAAAAGACAGTTACATGTGCCATTTTGTGGTCAGCTAAGCTAGTTAACCCCTACTGATGTCACATCATATGCTCAGTTGGCCAATATGGTCGATATTCTGATGGTCTCATAATGAGAGAAGAGTTGATAAAGTTAGTGTCAGTGCCAACAAGTCCATTGGAAAGCGAAATATGTAAGGTTGTTATACAAACATTCTGTGATGTAAGCATTGATATCTCTAAAGTTGTGTCAGTGACGACAGATGAGACACCAAACATGATGGGGAAAAAAGTCGGATTTGTCAAATTGTTTATGGAAGCTATTGGACATCCGATTGTGCCTTTTCATTGTATTATCCATCAGGAGGTTTTTTTAAAAAATATATTTTATTGATTTTTTACAGAGCGGAACAGAGAGGGATAGAAAGTCAGAAACATCGATGATAGAGAGACATCGACCAGCTGCCTCTTGCAAGCCCCCCACCAGGAATGTGCCCGCAGCCAAGGTACATGCCCTTGCCGGAATCGAACCCGGGACCCTTCAGTCCGCAGTCCGACGCTCTATCCACTGAGCCAAACCGGTCTCAGCCCATCAGGAGGTTTTATGTGCCAAGGCAGGATTCACTGACTTAAACGACTTAATGTCAGTTGTTACAAAAATAGTTAATTTAATAACTCCTCGCCCCCTTCACAAGGGGGAATTTTCTGCACTTGTACTGGAGGTTGATTCCACCTACAGTGGACTGTTGATGTACAATAATGTAAGATGGCTGAGCTGAGGCAAAGTTCTTGAGAACTTTATCGAGTACTTTGAAGAAATTAAGGTATTTCTTGAGGATAAGGATCTGGGAAACTTTTCTCTGCTCAATGATGATAAGTGGGTCAACACCCTGATATTTTTTACAGATCTTTCTGTTCATATTAATGAACTGAACTTAAAGTTACAAGGTTTTGGCGAAAGTATTGACGTTATGTTTGGATACATAAAAGCTTTTGAAAGTAAACTTAGAATTTTCAAGCAAGATGTAGAAACTAAAACTTATAAGCATTTTCCTTGAGTAACAAAGTATTTTTGAGAAGGCCAGTGCGGCTGTACAAAATGAAATGGAACCCTTGCATATAAAGTACCAGCATGTCTTAGACTCGTTACTTGACCAGTTCAGTGATAGATTTAATAAATTTAGAAGCCTAGAACAGACCATAAAAATAATTAAGTATCCTGATGTAGTAGTCTACAGTAATTTGGAATTAAATGGTTTCCAATGGATGCCAATAGATGATTTGGAGATGCAACTTGTAGAATTTCAAGACAGCATCTGGGCTCAGGTGTTTGTCCATCTGAGGTCAAAGCTTGAGAATCTGGAAAGGTGCCGCTTGGAGAATCAAGAGGAGTGCCACTACGAACGGGAAATTTGGAGTGCCTGGAACCGATTACCAGACACTTTCAGCACCCTGAAAAATATAGCAATGACTTTACTCATAATTTTTCCCTCTATGTACTTTTGCGAGACCTTATTCTCAGCATTAAATAATATCAAAACCAACAAAAGAAACAGATTGACAGATGAAGTTAGTAGTGCTTGTTTGGGCTTGAAGTGTACAAAATACCAACCTTCAATTGAAGGTATAGCCAATGAAATTCAGCCACAAAAAAGTCACTAATAGGCAGGTTAGTTAAAGAATTCCCCCTTCCTCTCACTTATCTTAGTTCATGGCACCCCGCACAAGTTACATAATATCAAGACCAACAAAAGAAACCGACTGACAGATGAACAAAGAAGTCACTAAACAGATAAATTAAATAATCAGTTTTTGGTTTATTAAATACAGTTATATATTAAAATTATACATTTTTGTTATTTAAACTATAAATATTGCGAAATTATTTTTTTTTTTCTCGAAGTGACACACTACCCAAGTTATTCTAGTTTTTTTTGGCGAATTTTGACACACCAAGCTCAAAAGGTTGTCCATCACTGGGTTAGGGGGTGATCAGACTGTTAAGCAGCCAAGTGGTTGGGAGCCAGCAGTCCCAGATTGTGAGAGGGATGTCCAACTGCCGGTTAGGCCTGATCTCACAGGGATTGGGCCTACACCAGCAGTTGGACTTCCCCTGAGGGGTTCCAGATTGGAGAGGGTGCAGCCTGGGCTGAGGGACACTTCCCCAATGCATGAATTTCGTGCACTGTGCCTCTAGTACATTTATAATTTCATACCACTTTAGCCTTGTTAGTTCCTCCTTCAGTGACCCTAACATTTGATGCCAAAATTCTAGGAGGGTTCCATGGGCAAGGGGAATCGTTGCCCCAACTTCAGTCACCCTGAGTGTGCTACTCAGAGAGCAGTAGACAGCAGCTCATCCTGGGCTTACCTCTGAATCCTACTCAGGTGACTCAATCACCTGCCTCAATTAGGCCTCCCTCATGAGCCAGCCAAGGAAGACACCTGATCAGTCAGGAACCTCTCCTTCTCCATTGCTGACCCTCTATCCCCTACCGGCCAGTCTTCTCTAGGTGAGTGATGTTCTACAATTTCCCTTGTCTCGTGCCTTCTGCCCACTTACTCTCACTGACTTCTCTAAAGTACTCTCATCTTGAAAGCCCTAGCGCTAGGCCAGGAGACTCCTCAGCTGTCCAGCATCTGGACCTTCTGGGCTGGGGATGCCCAGTGCAGAGGGTCGCCCCTTGTTTCTCATCGTGATTTGTTTAGCGGTGGGGACATCTGCCTTCAACAGTCACCTTTGGGCTTGTGATCCGTCACTCACAGACCTTGTGAGCCATGCTTATTCGCCTTATCAAGGGGAACACTCCCTCCATACCCGCCAAAATGACCCCCCTTGGCTGTGTCCTTAAAAATCTTGACCATCTTAGACTCAGGGTAAAGATCAGGCGCCTCATTTTCTTTTGTAACACTGTTTGGCCACAATATAATCTAGATAACGAGTCTCAATGGCCTGAAAACAGCACTTTCCATTTTGGCATTGTGTGATTTACACAAAATATCATACCCCTAGCTTCTGAGTCTGAACCTACTTTTGACCCAGCAGACCACCGACCTCCACCCCCTTATGGGCTCCCTCCCTCACCTGCAGTAGATTCCCCAAACCCAGATCTAACCAGCAACCACCTTCTCCAAAGGCCCCTGAGAGCCCAAATCCTGAGAACCCGAGCTCCCATACAGCCTTTCCTCACCTCACTCTCGCTCTCGGTCCACCCAAAGACCGCTTTCCTCAGCAGCTGCTTCTGTTCCCATGCCATTGTACCCCAGAGGGAGGGAGCAGGAACTGACCTCCTTTTCCTTTTCCACCAACCCAACCACTTTTATTGAGGAATTTGAGTACCTGACCCAGCCTGATGACCGGACCTGGCAGGACATCTGTGTCCTCCTGTCCTCCTCTCTAACCCCAGAGGAGAAGGAGTGCATGTGGCTAGCAGCTCAGGACCATGGCAAGGCCCCTGGAGACAGGATGCGGTGGCCAACCCAGTTAGTGCTGATGCGACCCCTGAACTTATCGGAGATGGAACTATCTGATTAACTCTCGAGGGTGCAGGCTCCGTGAGCCATATGATGACCTGTCTCATGGCTGGACTCAAAAAGGCTTCCCAGAAGGTTGTCAACTATGACAGACTTAATGAAATCACTCAGGGCTCTCCCTCTCCCACATCTGGGAGGCCTTGCAGAAATTTACCACCTTAGACCCCACTTCCCCAGAGGGGACCCTTCTTCTGAACACCCATTTTATATTCCAAGTGGCCCCTGACATATGCCGTAAACTTAGAAAAATAGATACAGGTCCACAAACCTCTCAAAAAAACTGAGTTGACCTGGCCTTTAAGGTCTTTAAAATAGAGACGAGGAGACCCAAATCCAAAAACAAAAGCAAAATCAGGCCAAGGCTGAGGCCCAGAGGGAGTCCTTTCAGCTCCCAGCCACTGCTCTCACGAACCCCAAAGTGCCGGTCCTCCAACCAAGGGTAAGTCAGGGGCCATGTCCTGCCCAAACCTGAGACTCCCACCTGGGTCCTGCCCAAGGTGTGGAAGAGAAGGCCACCGGAAACCAGACTGTTGTCTGACCCCTCCAGATTGGCCTCAGTCAGTCCAGGAAGGCCGCCCTCTGGATCCGATTTGGAGCTCCCAGACCTCCTGGGACTGGCCACCGAAGACTGAAGCTGCCCAGGCCCTGACAAGGCCCCTCCAGGACAGAGCCTCCGGTAATGACTGTGGTGGCAGGTAAGCCAACCTCCTTTAAAAAAAAATTTTTTTTTATTGATTTCAGAGATGAAGGGGGAGAGAGAAAAAACACACAAAAATGATGAAAAAGAATTATTGATCTGCTGCCTCCTGCACATCCCCCTGGGGATCGAGTCTGAAAGCCAGGCGTGTGCCCTGATCAGCAATTGAACTGTGACCTCCTGATTCACAGGTCAACACTCAACCATTGAGCCCTGCTGCCCAGGCAAGAACAACTTTCTTTACTACAAAACTGCAAACGCTTACTTAGCAGTCCTGACAGTATCAAAAGCAGAACTCATTACACCCAAACCTTAGCATTTCTCTCTAAGGAAAGATGTGGCATTCTTAAATCCAAGCAGCTGGACGCCTGGAAATGGCTGCAGGGCTGGCTCCCCGCTTCTCCTGCCTTTTCTCCAGCCTCATAGGCCTCTACATAATTTCCCAAAGTCTTTGGTAACTTAAAAGCTTTGGAACATTGCTGGGTTAAATCTTAGACATCTAAATATTTTTTAAAATATATTTTATTGATTTTTTTTTTTTTTTTTTTTTTTTGGAGAGAGGAAAGGATAGGGATAGAGAGACACATCAATGGGAGAGAAACATCGATCAGCTGCCTCCTGCACACCTCCTACTGGGGATGTGCCACAATCAAGGTACATGCCCTTGACCGGAATCGAACTTGGGACCCTTCAGTCCGCAGGCCGATGCTCTGAGCCAAACCAATTAGGGTTATGAATATATATTTTCTAAAAATATTTGTATTAATTTCAGAGAGGAAGGGAGAGGGAGAGAGATTTAGAAACATCAATAATGAGAGAGAATCATTGATCTGTTGCCTCCTGCACGCCCCACACTGGGGAACGAACGAGCCCACAACCTGGGCATGTGTCCTGGCTGGAAATTGAACCATCACCTCTGGTTCATAGGTCAATGCTCAACCACTGAATCACACTGGCCGGGCAAGAATGTGTTTATTTTTAATATACATATTTTTTATTGATTTCAGAGAGGAAGGGAGAGGGAGAGAGAGATAGAAACATCAATGATGAAAGAGAATTATTGATTGGCTGCCTCCTGCACGACCCACAATGGGATCAAGCCTTGACCAGAATCGAACCTGGGACCCTTTAGTCCACAGGCTGACACTCTATCCACTGAGCCAAACCGGCTAGGGCTAAAGCTGATTTTTTCTGAATGGGTAGAAAGATTTGTGAACGTTGTAGAAAAGTTTGTCCAGTGAGTCAGGACCTGATCACCCCTGACATCCAAGGGGACCCCTTCTCTCCTATAAGTAAAAGCAGCCCCAATAAGGCTCTCCCTGTTGCTTAAGTTCTTGGGTTGGAGCCTAGACTTTCTGTATTTCCACTGCTCATTCACAGTCCTTGACACTATCATTGAAAGCCTCAACCGGTCTTCCTGCTTGGTATTTAGGAACCTCTCTCTCCTTTTCTAGCCTTCTTAAAAGTAATTCACTGCAAAGGACCCCGAGTCAGGACTGATCCTGTAATACAGGAAAATAACAAAGCAGACCAGGAGGCAAGGCGGTGCTCAGAGGAAGCCTCTGTCTCCCCAGCTCTCAGCTATCCCTTATATAACAACCAAATACACTCCAGAGGAATTTCAGCCCCTCTTAGCTCTCGGGGCTATTTAGGAAGATCGACGGTTAAAATTTCAGGGACAATATATTCTTCCCCAGGGACAGGCTGTGATATATTACAGGCTATTCACAATTCCCTACATACAGTATTCAGACCACTTTTACAACTCCGTAAACTTCTCATCACATAGCCTAGCCTAGCCTTCCTCCTGTAAGATATCACTGAAACCTGTTCTACTTGTTACTCAGTATCTCCCCAAGGACAGGTTAGACCTCCTTCTTTCCCCACTCTCAGGCAAGAGGCCAAATCCCTGGTTAATACTGGCAAATTGTCTTCACTCACATGTCTCCTATTAAAAGAACCAAATATCTCTTAACTCTAGTTACTAGTAGGTATCTTCTCAGGCTAGAAGCACTCCCCATGTCTGAACAGTCCTCCGAGGTCACACAAACTCTCCTTCAGTATATCGTTCCCAGATTGGGCTACCCACCTCATTACAATCAGATAATGGACCTGCTTTCTTATCTCAAATAACTCCACAGGCCTCCTCCACTCTGACACCCAGTGAACGTGCACACCCTCTACCGGCCAGCCCCCAATCTTCAGGCAAGGTAGAAAAGGCGAACTCTTTAAGTCTTACCTAACTAAATTAAATCTCAAAACTAAAGAACCCCAACGGGGAAAAACAACAACAAAACAAACAAACAAAAACTAAACTAAAGAACCCCGGACTACTCTCTATCTCTAGCCCTATGCACATCAGGGCAACCCCCCCCCCCCCCACCTCTGCACCCTCCTTTCTTAGTCCCTTTGAACTCATATATGGGAGTAGGAGAGGAGGGTTCTTATTAGGAAATTTCCCTTCCACAGAGACCCCTTGAGGAGACTATGTCCCCATTTAAAATCTCATCTGACAGTTACTGAGAGAACGTGCTGGCCAGGTCCTCCCTTGATCTTTTATGGAGACATCGCCCTACTCCTCTACAGCCAGGGAGCTGGGTCCTCCTAAAGGCAATCCATCCACTAAATACTTTACAGCCCTGATGGCAAGGCCCTTATCGGGTACCCCGAACACCTCCAATGGCAGCTAACCTGTCCGCCATACCTCATGGTTCCACCTTTCCACATTAAAACTAGTCCCTGGAACGCCCCCATCGCCACCATTGCCCCCATCGCCACCATCGGGTGAGCTGGAGTCACCTACGTGTCTCAGCCGCCAGATCAGGCCCATCAGACTCTGCCTTACCTGCATCCCAGAAGAAGAGGACGAAGGGGTGAGCACCCTGAATATGTCCCCTATGTCTTGCCCCACCAACCCCAGCTTCCCTGAAAGCCCACCTTTTCCCAATACAGATTCTCTAGGTCCTAGTTACTGCCCCCCTCTCCCTTCGCAGCGGGATTCTCACCTTCTATGGGACTCACTCCCTTCTAAGGGGACTTCTATTACCCATGGGACGAATTTCCTTCTTTCTAGGTCCCAAGTATACTCTTTCCCTCTCCCTGGGACAATCCCGACCCTGGAAGTGGGGGTCGGCTCTTTTCTCGTCCTACTCCAACCCTCCTCTCCTACTCCCATAAGGGACTTTCTCACCTCCGCTCCTCTCAAAACACTTAACCCTACCCATTTCCTCCTAAACCAGACCAATCCAGCCTTAGCCAGGAACTGCCGGCTCTGCCTTTCCCTCGCTTCTTCAGTGTATGCCACCATCCCTATACCAATCGAGACAGAATCAGGCAAAAATCACTCTGGCTTATAAAAAGGAAAAGGGAACTATATTTCTCAAAAACGCAGAGACCCTTCTATGAAGTTATCTTACAGCCCAAGTAAATCAGGCCTCCCCCCCCCCATGCTTATATTCAATCTGTTACTAAGGTAGCTCCTTCCTCCATCCCCGTTACAGGTCCTGTCACTCCTGCACCCCACTGATCGCCCAAGCCCCTTTATGCTTTACAAGGTCACAGGGCAATATAACAATAGGCCATCTCCCATCATCAGCTTGCAATACCACAGTTAACCTGGAACTACCGAACAGCCATTGGTCCCAATGGTTGACTATCAGGTCTCCCTGGAAGCCAGTGGTTAGCTCCTATAGCCAGTCCATTTTCCTTCTTATCTAACCATCCAGGCCCGCAGCTTAAACGGCTCCTTCCCTTCCCTTTCGATTTTCCACTGGATAACAGCCCCTTTTAGCATTCCTGCCCACTTCCTCTGCAATAGCATCTCAACTACTCATCAGTTACCTCTTATTGGCAAGTGTCATGGCGACTACCCTCTTGGTTTGGAGTGCGGAACAGGGAAAAGGAACCTCATACCTATTAGTTCACCTCTTCTCTCCATACCTTTTAGCTAGTCTCCATGATCAGGGATTTTTCTCCCTGTGTGGGGAAAACACATCTGCCTCTCGACTGGACAGAAACCTGTTCTCTCCTCTCCTCTCACCCAGTGTAGTTGTAGCCCCAATAATCAGTCTTTACCTAGCCCCGTAACCCATCAATGCAACACAAAAAGACAACCCCTCTCCGCATAACCCTCAGTATCACAGCAGCTGTCAGGACTGGCACAGGTGGCTTAACCATTGCTCTGTCACATTTTGAAACCCTGTCTCAGGATCTCCAAGAAAGCCTAGATGACATTGCCAAAAGTTTAGTTTAAAATCAGGATCAGATAGACTCGTTAGCAGCTGTCACCCTCCAAAATCCGAGAGGACTAGACCTCCTACCTGCGGAGAAAGGGGATCTATGCCTCTTTCTGGAGGAAGTATGTTGCTTTTATGTCAATCAGTCTGGCCTAGTCAGGGATGACGGCCAAAGATTAACAGAAAGATTAGAGAATGTCAATCAAACTCATGGATCTACTAGCTAAAGAACAGAAATTGGTATACCTGGTTACTTCCCTTCGTAGGACCATCAACATTCCTATTCCTCATCCTCGTTTTTGGCCCGTGTGTTCTACGCCATTTTTCATCTTTCCTTCAGGACCACCTTTGAGCCTTCACCAACCAGTCTCTCGGGGAAATCATGCTGCTGCAACCCCTCACTCCAACATGAGGCGTCCGTACAGTGTTCCAGCCGACTGCGATCGAAATCCATCCCCCTGTGGCCTCCACGTCCCCCCTCAGCAGGAAAGCCGTAAAACAAAAAGGCTGGAATGTTGGGCCTGACCAAATAACTAAATCCATCCTGGATTTACCTTCCAGGGGATAAATCTCCCCTGGAAACTTACCTTCGACCACTTCACAACCAACATTCCCTTTCCCTTAGACCACATTCCAATGGCTAAGACCATTCTCTTCCCCCTCCGGACTTTCCCAGGATCCATATCCGCCCAGACAGTTTCCCTAGAATCTGAAAAAGCCCTCCTAGAATCCTTTCAAACCTCTGACTCCCCATCCCTGGGTGCTGATGCCATTTTGAGGCTCAGCCCATCTGGCCTCCAGATGACCTAATGCATTTGCAATCCTGTATCACTTTTGGCCTCATGCGGTACTCCTTCAGTGATACTAGCAGTGTGGACCCGGGATCACTTGGGGTTTACTTCCTGTTAACGGACGCAGTGGAACTATCCCCATTTGTCAGGGAAATACCAATAATATTAAACCTCTCTAAATTTGACTTTCAACTATTTTATGTTTTATTCATCAGTGGATTTTTACACTCATTTCTTGTTGTTGTCTTTTCCTTCCCATTAGTAGATTTTGCATTAATCCTTTTAGTTGCTTTAAGTTTCCCCTGTGTGAGTAACATCTTTTGAATTTCCTGTTCTGTGATGATAGGACTCCAGGAAATGGTGCTGATATTTACCTTCATGGCACTGTTTGTCTCCCAGCCTGTGTATCACTGTGTGTAGCCAAGAGAGACTGTATTTAATCCACATACCAGGAAGTGGTGGCCATTTCACTGGGAACCCCATAAAAGGGTAAGGATAGAGTTCCTTTTATTTTTTGTTTGTTTTCAGTTTTCTTTCTTTTTTAAAAATTGTTGACAGTATTACAGATGTCCCCCACCCCTCCTGTTTTCCCCTCCACCATCCCCTTTCCCACCCCAGGACTTCACCACACTATTGTCGGTGTCCATGGACTCTGCATATTTTATGTAATAAAAGGCTAATATGCAAATAGACCAAACGGCAGAACAACCCGAATAACTGAACAAAACAACTGGTTGCTATGACGTGCACTGGCCACCAGGGGTGTGTGTGTGTGTGGAACATGTTGGGCGTCAGCTGTGGAGGGATGGTGGAGCAGGTGAGTGGGGGCACCAGACCAAGGCAGGGTGCTGGTTGCTGTCATTGGGGCAAGCCTCTGGTGGTTACTAGTAATTCTTTGCTCCCACACTCTGCGGTCCCACCCAGCCCTCACACCTGCTGCCAGCACTGGCCTCGCTCACACCCGTTGCCAGAGCGGGAGCTGCCGATTGCACCTGCTGCCGGTGATGGCCCCACTCGCACCTGCAGCTGGTGTCACTTGCATCCGCTCCTGGCACCCAGCGCTGGTTCCAATCATTCAGTGCCATCAGTGGGTGCAAGCGGCAGCTGCTGGCCCTCCCTGACCGCCCCTGAGGACTTCTCCTACCTCCCCCTGCTCCTGAGAAGCATTTGGGGCAGCACCTGCTGCTTGCACCCACTGACGGTGCTGGCCCCGCTTGCACCCACTGCTGGCACCAGCCTCAATTGCTCTGAGCCTGTCAGCGGACGTAAGCAGGACCAGCACCATCAGCACATGGTGACGGCAGGAGTAGGGCTGCTGGAAGACAGGGGACCTGGTGGGAGGGGCTGGGCAGGGGTCCGCAGGAGGGGCCAAGACCAGCTCCTGTGCCCACTGCAGCCTCTCAGCCCACAGTTCCTTTCAAGGTGCAAGAATTTGTGCACTAAGCTCCTACTCCTATCTAATAAAAGAGTAATATGCAAATTGACCATAAACAGCCATGTCCACCAGCCAATCAGGAGCAAATTATGCAAATAAACCCCAACCAAGATGGCTGCTGCCACTGAGAGCAGGAGGGAGGCTTGGGTTTCCCCAGCAATGGAGGAAGCCAAGCTTCCGGCCTGCTGTTGACCACCTAGGCCTCCACTCAATCCTACAAAGTTTCAATTATAGAAGATAGATAATCCCAACAGAAATGGTGGCAGCCACAGAGCTGGAGAGAGAAGAGGCTAGGGTTGCCGGGGCAATGGAGGAAGCCAAACTTCTGCAGCTCTAGCCTAGGCCTCCACTCTAGGCTACAAAGTTTCAAACAGAAATGGCTGTTGCCACAAAGCAAGCAGAAGGCTTGGCTCCACTCCAGGCTACAAAGTTTCAATTGTAGAACATAAATTAATCCCAGGTCCCAGGGCCTCCGCTTGGGTCACTGGGGGGCATGGCTGGCCTGCAAACCACCACAGGTCCCTCGCCCAGGCCACCCCACACTCCAAGGGAACCCCCACCCTGATCCAGGACACTTTCAGGGCAAACCAGCTGGTCCCCACCCATGCACCAGGCCTCTATCCTATCTAATAAAAGAGTAATATGCAGATTGACCATCACTCCAACACACAAGACAGCTGTCCCCATGTGGTCAAAGATCCTACCTCCATGTGGACACAAGATGGCCACCAGGGGAGGACAGTGGGAGGTTTCAGGCCTACAAGGGAGGGCAGTTGTGCCATAAGGCCAGCAGGGAAGGGCAGTTGGGAGGGAACAGGCCTGCAAGGGAGGGCAGTTGGGGGCAATCAACTCTGCAGGGGAGGGCAATTAGAGGTGATCAGGTCATCAGAGGAGGGAAGTTGGGGGCAAACAGGTTGGCAGGGGAGCAGTTAGACATCAATTAGGCTGGCAGGGTAGTGGTTAGGGGGTGATTAGGCTGGCAGGCAGAAGCAGTTAGAGGCAATCTGGGAGGCAGGCAGGTGAGGAGTTTGGAGCTAGCAGTCCTAGATTGAGAGAAGGATGTCCAACTGCCCATTTAGGCCCAATCCTATTGGGATCAGTCCTATATGGGCAGTCAGACATCCCTTGAGAGGTCCC
This sequence comes from Antrozous pallidus, assembly GCA_027563665.1. Lineage (NCBI taxonomy): Eukaryota > Metazoa > Chordata > Mammalia > Chiroptera > Vespertilionidae > Antrozous > Antrozous pallidus. The sequence goes on along the minus strand of CM050512.1, from coordinate 107,531,846 downwards.
AGATTGGAGAGGGTTCAGGCTGGGCTGAGGGACACCCCCACCATGCACAAATTTTGTGCACGGAACCTCTAGTATGTATATAAATTCTTTGGATAATCTCTTCCCGTCTCCCTCGCCTGCCTCCCCTCTGAGATCTATCAAGTCTGTCCCATGGACCCATGCCTCTGGACCTGTTTTGTGCATCAGTTTATTTTGGTCATTAGATTCCACATATAAGTGATATCATGTGATACTTGTCTTTCTCTGACTGACTTATTTTGCTTAGCATAATAATCTCCAGATTCATCCATGTTGTCGCAAAGAGTAAGAGACCCTTCTTTTTTACAGCTGTATATTTACCTATATCATCACTTATATCAATGATATAATTTACTTATATCCTCACTTGTATAACATTCCCTGGTGTAAATGTGCCACAGCTTTTTTATTCACTCATCTACTGATGGGTACGTGGGCTGTTTCCAGATCTTAGCTACTGTAAATAACTCTACTACGAACATAGGAGTGCATCTATTCTTTCTGATTGGTGTTTCGGGTTTCTTAAAAGTGGGATCACTGGGTCAAATGGCAGTTCCATATTTAATTCTTTAAGGAAATTCCATACTGTTTTCCATAAAGACTGCACCAGTCTGCATTCCCACCACCAGTGTACTAGGGTTGCTCTTTTTCCACATCCTTACCACTTCTTGTTTGTTGAGTCATTGATGGTAACCATTCTGGCAGGTGTGAGGTGATACCTCATTGTAGTTTTAATTTGCATCTCTCCGATGATTAGTGACTTTGAGCATTTTTTCATATGTCTCTTGGCCATCTGTATGTTCTCTTTGGAGAAGAATCTATTCAGGTCTTTGCCCATTTTTTAAACTGGATTGTTTTCCTTTTGTTGAATTGTATGAGTTCTTCCTCTATTTTGGAAATTAACATGTATCGGGTGTATAGTTGACAAATATGTTCTCCCATACAGTGGGCCCCTTTTCACTTTGAGGATGGTTTCTGGTGATGTGCAGTAGCTTTTCAGTTTGAGGTAGTCCCATTTGTTTATATTTTCCTTTGTTTCTCTTGCCCTAGGAGATGTACTGGCAAACATTCTGCTATCTGAGATGTCTGACATTTTACTGCCTATGTTTTCTTCTAGGATTTTTATGGTTTCATGACTTACATTTAAGTCTTTTTTTATTCATTTTGAATTTATTATTGTGTTTGTTGTAAGTTGGTGGTCTAGTTTCATTTTATTTCATGTATCAGGATAGAGTTCCTTCTAGATTTGCTTCTTGGCCTTATTACAATTTACTTATATCATCACTTGGATTTGCATATGAAGGGGTCTCAGGTCAGCTCAGACCTTAATAGTCCACAAACAAAAGGTCCTATTACCTCTTTTCCCCACTACAGTGGTGCTCTCTGGCCTACTGGTAGCACAGCTAGACGGGCTCCTTACATGATTCCACCCCAAATTAAGGTAAAATGAGATCATATGGGTGGGCCCTAAGTCACATGCCTGGTGTCCTTTTATGACGAGGCACTTTGGATACAGACATGGGCTGTGCACAGAGGAAAGGTTATGTAAGGACTTGGCAGAAGATGGCCATCTGCAAACCAAGGAGAGAGGCCTTGGAGAAATCAATCCACTGACACCTTGAGCTCAGACTTCCAGTCTCCAGAACGGTGATAAAATGAATTCCGGTGTTTATGCCGATCAACCTGCGCTATTTGTTATGACAGCCTGACTTCCTGCGCAGATCAACCACAGCAGATTGAGAATAATACTGCTTCACCACAGAGTTTGAGAAGCTCTGCGCTGGGCAGTTTGGTTGCCGCTTCTTCAGCACTTGTTCACAGTTACGGTCACTGCATGCCTGTGCTTGCTTGGACAGTCTTAGGCTAATTCCTGTCCTGGTGTTATTGCTAATACTCTCATAAGTGTCCAAAAAGCCGGACAATGTTTGTCGCCCCAGTAACGACTTAACTAACCTAACAGCCCCAGTCCCTGAAGCCCCATGGTTTTTAATCTCTTGGCTCCTTGAATGGTCCTATGGCCACTAACTGGCCATATTAGACCTTCATCTCCCAGCTCCGGCCAGCGGTGAACCTACCACCTCCTACTGTCCCTTCTGGTGACACAAGGGCAGGCCACAGGGACCCTGAGAACAGTTACCAACCTGGTGGCCAACACCCTCTGGCTGTGTGTTAGAAGCGGGGGCAAAGCCAGGCCTGTCAGAGACTGTTCAGCACTTTCTTGAGGGGAGACACATTGGGAATGCCTCACAATAAACTCCACAGCCTTTGAGAGACAAGGTGGTCCTGCTTTTAGTCCAGGTAGCCTACGAGGGCTGTGGGGGGACCACCCAAATGGGGTTGACCAGTGTCCCCCCAGCCCTTCTCCTCCCTGGAGGTGGCCTTCTGGAACATTTCACTGAGGAGGGCCACAAGGCCTGTCCAGATTCAAAGTCGTGAGCTCAGGACCGACTGGAATTGTCAGCCCCAGATAGAGGGAGAGGATGGTGGGTGGGCAGTGGACTCGTCAGCTCTGCAGCCTCTGCCCCTTCTGGGGGCCAGACAAGCCCAGGCAGCCTCTGAGTCAAGCGTGAGGACTGAGACCAGCCTGCTACCCAGAAGGCTTGCTCTCCCTTAGCCGCAAACTCAGGATGTTCAGGAATAGCTGTTCCTCTTCCCCATGCAGTTGCCTTCAGAGCTCTGGCCCTTGCTCTCTCTCCCAATCCCCCTCACCCCTCATCCTCCCTGCCCCTCTGCCTTTGTGGGCAGGACTGTCTCCTGGATGGGCCTCACTAGACCCTAAGGAACCCCACTTATGTGCCCAGGTGGAGGTTTCTGAATTTTCTGATTGCTAACTTCCTCTCACTAATAACTTTCCTGTGCTGTTTTATTCACTAGAAGCCCCATGCACAAAATTTGTGCACTCGGGGGGGTGGGGGGCATCCCTCAGCCCAGCCTGCACCCTCTCGCAGCCCGGGAGCCCTCAGGGATGTCCGCCCAGGGAGTGAGCCTAGGCTGGCAGTTGGACATCCTTAGCACTGCCTCGGAGGCCGCTGCTGCACTCACCAGCTGTGAGCCCGGCTTCTGGCTGAGTGGTGCTCCCTCTGTGGGAGCGCACTGACCACCAGGGAGCATCATAGCGACTGGTCATTCCATTGTTTGATCCATTTGTGTTTTAGCCTTTTATTATGTAGGATGAATTCTCTGACTCTTCTTCATAATAACTCCATTCCAGAAAACAGTGTGGAGGGGGTAGTGATAGATTAAAACAAAAAGAAAACCCTCGATTTTGTTTGCATTTGTGCCTAACATTTTATTTGGCAAGTCTCCTTTGCATGAGCTTGAAACACCTCAGAAATCTCAACTCCCCCATCTCCCCAAATGACCAACTGACCAGGGCCTTCACACCACATAGCTCTGGGCCAGGACACACTTCCACCCAGATGCCCCTGCCTAGGCTGTATGTGTCTGTGTGTATAGATGTGTATCTGTGTGTATAGATGTGTGTCTCTGTGTATAGATGTGTGTGTGTGTGTTCCCAGAGCCCACCACAGTTTCGTTGTAGACAACCCAAATCACTCACCCCCGGGGGATGCCTCCCCAGTTTCCTCTCCCCTTCCCCATGCAGCCCACTACTGCCAACCGTGAGTTAGAAGGAAGGAGCCGGAACCAGCAGAGACTCACACAAAGGGTATTTCAGCCTGACCTTGACTGCAATACAAACACAAGCCCCCTTTGTCTTCTCGTTCCCTGGCTCCATCCACAGGTGGTATTTGTAGAGGATTTAGAAGACTGACAGTTACACTTATAAAACTCCGCCCCCAGCGCTGGCTGATTGCAACAGACAAAGAGGGTTCTCTTGGGACCTGAGAAGGGGGAGTAGGTGTGGGTCCTGGCACTTGGGAAGTGGGGTGGGAGTAGGTGTGGAGGGGGCATTGCATCACCCCCAGCAGCTCCTCTTAGCATCTGGCTGCCAGGTCCATCCTGACTGCCCAGTGGAATGTCTTTTAAGGGCACCCCCAAAGGCTGGCACCCCCAGTGGCTGGCACTCCCAATGGCTGGCAGTCCATGCACCCGGGTGAGTCTCTGGCAGGCCCTGCGATCAGTGACATAACTGAGAGACAGGTTAGCGGCCAGAAGCAGCACTGTAGGGAGGTGCCCGGTTCAGTGTTGTGCAAGAAAAAAGCATTCATGGTCGACACACAAACGTCCCCTTTAAAGGTGAGCCAGAACATGGATAAGGAAGCGATTATAATTGACTCGGATGTTCCTGAAGGATGACAGCCTGACTTCTGTCCAAAGGCCGGACTGTTTGGCCAAGGATAAGAGCAGGAACCAAGCACAGGAGGAACAGTCCCTTCCTTAGCTTGGACTGGGGGCTCAGGTCCCACCCTGTCCTTACCTCTGAACTTGTAGTTGAATATTGAGAAAGAATTCACAGGGACTCAGCTCGGCCAAAGGCACTGAGTGAGCCGGGCCCCCAGTCCCCTAGTCCCCAGCAGTGGAAAGAAACCTGTAGGAAACCCCTGTGTTAAGGGAGCGCTAGAGTGATTGAGCACTTGGGGTGCGGGGGCACTCAGGAAGGGACATCTCTTCCCTGTGATGGGGAATACTGGGCTGGTTCCTGAGCAGGGGTGGCAGAGGGATGGTGGGATTTGAGTTTAAATTCCACAACTCGGTGGAACCAAGATGGCGGCATAGGTAAACACCTATTGTGCTGCCCCGTGCAACAATTCCAAAACTACGACATAACAACAAAACAAACATCATCCAGAATCACCGGAAAGCTGGCTGAGTGAAAACTCCACAAATAAAAGTAAAGGTGGGACACTGAGATGCAGAAGAGCGGTGGGAGCGCAGCCTTGAAGATACCCTCCGAGCCAGAGGTTTGGAGCCTTGAGTGCGCGCGGGCTGTAGGGCTGGCAGCAGCAATCCCGGCTGGATTTCTCTGAGGTCCGGGGTACGCAGAGACGTCCCACTGCACAGATTCCCCAGTGCCAGGCGAGGTCTGAGGTCCGGGCGCAGCAGAGGGCTCTGAGTTTGAGGAGAGTACACGTAGCTTACAACAGCAGTTTGTGCGTGTAAAGTGTGCGACAGCACAGACATGTGACGTGCTCCCTCGTTCCCAAGACCAACGGACAGCTTTGTTTTAAACCCTGCGCAAGACTGTGGGTGTGCAGACTCATTTGGGGAGCAGCAGCGTTGTCTGGCAGCAGGTGGAGACCAGCCAGCTCGGCTTTCTCTTGGAGATGCCTGCAGCCATTACCACCCAATACAGATAGGACTTAGCTGACGCTGAAGCTGCCTGCTCAGTTCAAAGACTCCGCCCATCCAACCTGAACACAGCTCACCTCCACACCCAATTGGCCTGGAGGTCAAATCCTCCTAGTGCTAACAACAATTAGCTGGGATTAATTCCAACAATACTGTACAACCCATAAAGGATTGCAGTAAGAGTATCCACCTCAGGTAACTGGGGAGGCTGAGCCACTGTCCCTTAGAGGACATCTACCACACAAAGCTAATGGACCAACTTATGAAAGCAGCCAACATGCAGAGACATGGAAAGAAATCAGATGTGAAAGAAATGGAGGGAAAAAAACGATTGGACATAGAATTCAAAACCACGGTTATAAGGCTTTTCAAGAGGCTCCTAGAAAAGGTCGAGAACTACGAGGAAATAAACAAGAACTATGAGGAAATGAACAAGACCTACAAAGAAATGAACAAGACCTGTGAGGAAATGAATGAGACCCTCAAGGATATGAAAAAGGACCAACTAGAAATCAAGCATACACTGACTGAAATGAAAAAATATTTCACAAAGTCCTAAAAGCAGTCCAGAGGGCCACAAGAACCAAGTCAAAGATTTGAAATACAAAGAAGCAAAATCCACTCGGCTGGAAAAGCAAGAAGCCAAAAGAACCCAAAAAATTGAAGATAGTTTAAGAGGCCTCTGGGACAACCTCAAGCATGCCAACATCCAAATTATAGGGGTGCCAGAAAAAGAGAGAGAGCAAGACAATGAAAACCTATTTGAAGAAATAGTGACTGAAAACTTCCCACACCTGGTGAAAGAAACTGACTTAAAAGCCCTAGAAGTACACAGAACCCCAAAATATAGGAATCTAAAGAGGACCACACCAAGATACATCATAATTAAAATGCCAAGAGCAAAAGATAAAGAGAGAATATTAAAAACAGCAAGAGAAAAACAGTTAGTTACCTATAAGGGAGCACCCATACGATTGTCAGCGGATTTCTCAACAGAAACGATGCAGGCCAGACGGGAGTGGCAAGAAATATTCAAAATAATGAATAGCAAGAATCTACAACCAAGATTACTCTATCTAGCAAAGCTATCATGCAGAATTGAAGGTCAGATAAAGTGCTTCGCAGATAAGAAAAAGCTAAAGGAGTTCATCACCACCAAACCAATATTATATGAAATGCTGAAAGATATTCTTTAAGAAGAGGAAGAAGAAAAAGATAAAAGTGTAAATTAGGAACAACAAATACACATCTATCAACAAATGAATCTAAAAATCAAGTGAATTAATAAGCTGATGGACAGGATAAACTGGTGAATGTAACAGAATCATGGACAAAAGAGAGAATGGACTGGCAATTCTTGGGGAGAAAAGGGATGTGGGAAGTGCAGCAAGAGACTGAACAAAAATCATGCAACAATGGGAGAGGACAGTGGTTGGGGGGAGGTGAGGGCTGAGAGTGGGATGGGTACAGGGTGGAGGGGAGCTATAGGGAGATAAAAAAGGGGGAACAATGTAATTAATAAACTGAACAATAAAAAAACTTAAAAATCAATAAAAACGTATTTTAAAAATAAAGAAAATTAAGAATATTAAAAAAAAAATTTTCCACAACTCACTGGGTACATTACTTTAATTCTCTCATCCTGGTTTTCTTCCTCTGTAAAAACAAACGGGTAATGCCCACATCACAAGCGTTGGCAAGGGCTAAATGAGGTAGCAATTGTGAAACCACCTAGCATCAGGCCTGGCCCCAAACAGGCGCACGATGAATGCTGGAGTTCCATCCATCCATCCATCCATCCATCCATCCATCCATCTATCCATCCATCCACCCACCCATCACCTCATTCCAGGAAAAAGATCCAAACCCCAGAGACTTGGCAGCACACACATCACAAAAACACTTCAGCAGGAACTAGTTTTCAAAAGCAGCACTTGGGAACCAGGCCCTCTTATCACAGAATTTTTCATTATTGTCTAAACCTGTCTGCTCCTCGCCTCTCCCAGCTCTCTCTCTCAATCCTCCGCTTCAAACGGGGCCATCCGAAAACACCGAGATCTGGATTCTCTTGTCTCTTCTTCCCTCGGCACCTTTTCCTTCTGGACACCTTCTCTTGTCCTCAGAGAAAAATCCTCTCTTCCCTAAAGCCAACTTCAATGGCTAGGCATTCTATTGTCAAACTTAAACACCTTTGTATATCTAAATGCATTCTGAAAATATGGGAACTGTTATCAGAGGAAAGCATAAGTGGTCTGTCTCCACTGCTAATGGAAGTGGGATTCTTGGGATACTATTGGAATAAGCCTTTCCAGAGGCCCCCACAGGGGGATGAGGTAGAGTAGACGCTTTATTTCTGTGGAATTACACCCCTGGGTTTCCAAAGTTCCAATTTCCTGAGTCCCGTCGTGGAAGTGTAGGAAAATATGGGGTTTCAGTAAAGTTAGAAGCAGAGCCAATGTCCAGAGTTTCCTTTCCATATTGGAGCTGGATCCAGTTCAGTATCAAGCTATTTGTAGTCCATTAGTCCACTGAGTGTGTGTGTGTGTGGGGGGGGGGCCTCACATGGCCGTGGACCATGTGGGCAAAGGCCAGACAGTCAAATGTGAGCCAAGAACCAAGAAAGCGAACTCCTTTGTTCAGGGATTAAATATCCCAAATTTCATGTCCTTGCAATGGCAACGCCCATTCTGGCCAATGACCTTTTTTCTCAAGGGTGATTGACAACAATGCCTTCCCTATGTCACCCAACTTTACTGGGCTTGCGTCCATTCTCCTCCCTGCCCAGTCCCTTACCCAGGGGTCTGCAGGGAACAGCCCCGTGGCTCCCTGGGAAGGTAAAGCACTAGCTTCTGGGTGAAGCGCTTAAATGACATGGCTATAATATCTGGCCTTCCCTTTGCTCCTTTCTATTTCCAATAACTAGGTTAATTAAAACGGTATCAGAATGAGAAACATTAAAATGTCAACAGTTGAGTACCTCTGGGTATGGGACTTCTTTTCAATTTAGCTGTATTTCCTAATTTCTGCAATATACATATGTGACTTTAAAATATTTTTATTGATTTCAGAGAGGAAGGGAGAGGGAGAGAGAGAAACATCAATGATGAGAATCATTGACCTGCCTTGCAAACTCTGAGACCTAAAGTAACCACAAAGGATGGCCTGAAATTAAAACTTTCTCCACTAAAGAGCAGTTTATGGTAGTTAGATGTCCTAGTTTGGTGTCTTCCCTGACAAAGGTCAATCTTTGCCTTAACCGAGTCTATTGTCTTTTTGCACCTGTGGTAACATATCGTTGGAATGTCCGAGTAAGTTTCTTTTTTCCGGACCCCTCAAAGCACAGGCTCCGCTCTGCAGAGACCACGAATCCCCTCGTGTTATTGAGTTCATTGTTGTTTTTTAATTTTTTTATCGATTTCAGAGATGTAAGGGGAGAGAGAGAAATACCCATGACTGAGAGAGAGCCATGTATTGGCTGCCTTCTGCACGCCCCACCCTGGGAACTGAGCCGAAGCCCTGGGCACGTGCCCTGACGGGAGATCCAACGGTGACCGCCCGGTTGATAGGTTGATGCTCAGTCACGGAGCCACACCGACCGGCTTCAGTTCGCTGGTGACTGTTAACTCTCCTGCACCTACTTAAGTAAAAAAAGTATGTGTCTGGCATTTTACTTTTTACCCAATCCCAGAGGTTTCCCCACTTTGCTTTCTCCCACCGCCCTGACCTGTCACTAGGGGATTTCATGTCACCCACTGTGTCTCCTCTTTGAATTGTAATGTAGGAAACAAGGTGCGAAACTGTCCTTCTCCAGAGCAGTGGTCAGCAAACTCCTTAGTCAACAGAGCCCAATATCCACTGTACAACGATCCAAATGTCTTCGGAGAGCCACATTTTTTAAAACTTAAACTTCTTCTACGGCCACTTCTTCAAAATAGACTCCCCCAGGCTGTGGTATTTCGTGGAAGAGCCACACTCAAGGGGCCAAAGAGCCGCATGTGGCTCGCGAGCCGCAGTTTGCCAACCACTGGAGTCCAGCGCATCCTCTCAGTCCACTGAGACTCTGCCTCCCAGCAACTGTTGACAGTTTGGCTCAGATAAACGCAGGAAAATTCTTCACGGGTTTGAATGTTTCTTACCTTGAAGGGTAACTCATGCTGTAGCTCCCCCACCCCCTCCTGTGTGAGCTATAGTGAAGGCCTGTAAGCTGGGAGACCCCGGAAACCTGGCCAAAGAGAAGCTGCTCCCAGACGTGAGCCTGGATTGTAAAAGGCTGGTGTGCGTCTCCCACAGCCGCCCCCACCCCCCCCCCCGCCCCCCCCCCCCCCCCAATGCCCTGGTTTTGATGTTTTTCAGACTCTGTAAAACCTTGCGCTGGGGAGCTCTGGGTGGTGATAAAACAATAGCACCGGCCAGCATCCCCGGCAGCTGGCGTGGGTACCCCTGTGGGTCAGCGCCATCAGGGGTCACTCATGCCTGATAAACCCACGGCTTTCACAAGCAGTCCTCTGGATTATTTCTTTGGGATCCACAAACAACACGCCGAGGTTTGCTGGGACCTTAGCACTTTGCATACCAATCGATATATTTGGGCAGATGGATTCCAGAGAAATTCCCGCAGAGCTGATGGCTGGGGGAGCGGGATGGGAGGCACTGTGTCGGTGGTACGGGGAACCCCACTTTGTGGTCTGAGGTGGCAGTCCTGGGAAGCACCGTGCGCGTGTTCAGAGTTGTCTGGAACAAGCCAGCAGGGCTTCTTTCAGGCCTGGGATCAGGGGCCTGGAAGTGCTGCTGACAAAATAGAAGGGATTTAAACATGAATCTTTGAGCACCTTCTGGAGGCTCAGAGGCCGCTGTGGTGCTGGGGGCCGTGGGGGGGTGGGGGGGTGCTGCTCCCAGCTCCGGCCAGGCTGCAGCAGCGGCCTGTGAGGGGGAAAAGGCCTGGCACTTTTGCATTCTAATTTTCATCTTAGAATCTTACATCTTACAGAAAAGCAAAGTTCTTTGTCAATTTTGTTATAATTAAACGTATAATCATGTCCTTTTAAGTTTGCCATTCATAGGTAAGTCTCTGTTTTACTCCGACGCATTTGCAAAGGGATTTCATCTTAGAGATCCATGGAGAGAACTGTGACTTATTCTAAAACAAAGCTTTCTGAGAACACGTTTTCAGATCATCACTTCAGACTGGATTTAAAGAAATATGACAGATCTGAATGAAAAACGTAATCATATGGGCCTGAATAAATTGAAGGTAATTATTGTTTTTGTGACTTTGTTCAAAATATTACTGGTTTTTTCCCCCATTGATTTTAAGGAGAGCGGGCAAGAGAAAGAGAGACAGAGAGAAATATCAATGTGAGAGAAACACATCGATTGGTTGCCTCCTGCACTCGCCCGACCGGGACCTGGGGGGGGGGGGGGGAGGACCATTCTTTGCTTTGGTTGGTCAATGTAACTGTTCTCCTTAACCCTCATTGGCTCTTCCTCTGCCCCATGGGCTTCATCTCTGCTGTGGGGCTCATTTTTGGAGGCACCTGTGGATAGGAACATAAACACTGAGCACCCCTCCAGGGCAGCCCAAATGGAATCCTGCTAAGGGCAGAGCATTTGAGGTCCCATTCATAGTGCATGTGGCTGGATGGCGCCTGAGCACAGAGGCAATGACTGAAAGACTCAGGCCACACAGAGCAGGCAGGAGAGGGGCCGGGGGCTGGAAGGGAAGGGGCGGCGGAAGCTGACCCGTCAGGGGGAGGGGTGAGCAGCGTCCGCGGGAAATAGACTATCTCTTCCAGGGCTGGCTGCATACTTGGTGGGCCTGGTGTAAAATGAAAATGTGAGGCCCTGCCCAGGCCAGGTAATCGGCTGGTTGGAGTATCATCCCGGTGCACCCAGCCTGCGGGTTCGATCCCTGGTCTGGGCAGATGCAGGAGTCAATGGGTAGAACAGCAGGTCGACCTCTCTCTCTCTCTCTCTCTCTCTCTCTCTCTCTCTCTCTCTCTCTCTCAAAATCAATCAATAAATAAAAATTAGGAAAAAATGTAAAGCCCCTTGATCAAAACTTATTATGACTTTCAGGATGGTGACCAGGTGGGGCCTGTCTGAGCGACTGGGCAGGTAGCACAGCCATGAAACAGCCCCGGACTCCATCTTCTCGTTAAGCCCTGAAACCTGTAGGAAAAGAAGGTTCTCCTCGGTTCCCTTTCCCTACCTCCAGGAGCTCCAGGAGCCCTCGCACCCGATCTCTCCTCCCCACAGCCTCCCCTGAAGTGTCATTCTTGACCCCACAGTCCAAGTCCTGGGGTGCTACCTCGGGACCATGCCTAGGTGGGACTGAGGGTGTGCTGGGTGGAGTCCCCAGGAAGCACCAGCTGGGAGGGCAGGGCCTGCTCTAGGGGCTCCAGTGGTTTGAAACCCTCCTCAGAAGCAGCACAGAGTTGACATGGTCCTCCCACTCCTCTCAGTCCTGCCTTCAGCGCTCAGGGTAAGACTGCCCTTTCCTGTCCTTACCCACCCAGTTGAAGCCCTGGCCTCCACACCAGCGGAATGCAGAGCTGAGCCAGACATTCGAAGATGTGGCCCCTGTCCCCAGGAACTGTCCTGCCCCCTCACTTTCTGCCCCACTCTCTGATATACAGCTGCCTGCAGAGATGTGTGCCAAAGGGGAGAGCACCCATGGGGATTGCATCTTCCTGGGGGCGATGGGCCTCATTGTGGAGAGCGGCTATAGGGTTTGGACAGGTTCAAGCCTCGGACTAATGAGAGGGCACAGTCCTCTCATGGCCACGTGCAAGTCCCCGCTTGGAGGACAGAGCCCTCCCAGCGTGACAGCTGTAGTTGTGAGCTTGAACCTATGGTCCGAACACGTGGCCCCACGTGCCTGAGTGAGGGGGGCTTGATAGAGTTCAGGTGCATGTAATTGAGTAGAAACGAAACTCACGAGAATGTTTTAAACATCTGGACCACGTCCTTACTCTGCCTCGTGGACATCTGGCTGTAAAATAAAGACGCGGCTTATAGGCGCTGTCGCTGTCTCTCCATCCGAGAGGCAGCGGCCCACCGAGACCCAGCTCTCATTCTCTTGTCTGTCTTTTCTCCATCCTTCACCACCCCCTCTCAGGGTCACCCTAATCAAGGGGCGAGTAAGACTCAGGGTCCTAGGGCTGGCTGCCAAATGTGTCCACCCTAGGCTGCTTCTCCGAGGAGGGTTTCAAACCACTGGAGCCCTTAGAGCAGGCCCTGCCCTCTCAGCTGGTGCTTCCTGGTGACTCCACCCAGCACACCCTCCGTCCCACCTAGGTTCTGGGTGCTAGGGAGCGAGGGAATGATTCAGCCTTGAGTGGGGGAGAGACAAGTCCCAAATGAAGCTGGTGAAAGTGCTCAAAGTTTGGAAAGGCTCGGGCACACGAGGGTCAAAATGGGAACGTGCGAAGGATCCCTTCTCTGGGGGTGTTCCTGGTGCCTCGGAGCCTTGGTAGTAAGCAGCAGGAACCTGCTTCATCACGGGCGGTTCTGTCTCCCTGCTCTGTCCTTTCCTCCTGACAGCGCCCCCCCCCCCCCCATCCTGAGCACTGCCCCCAGCACCCTCTCTGCCCACAGCTCCCAAGTATGTTGGGTTAGGGCTGCCAGATTCAGCAAATAAAAGCACAGTACACCCCATTAAAGTTTGTTTCAGATATACACAAACAAACAGATTATGAACTGCTAGCAGTGTCGCCTAAGACCATCGGAAAACACAGATATTTACATTACGATTCATTAACAATAGCAAAATTACAGTTATGAAGTAGCAACAAAAATAATTGTATGGTTGGGGGTCACCACAACATGAGGAGCTGTATGAAAGGGTTGTGGCATTAGAAAGGTTGAGAACCACTGGTCTACAGCCTGGCTGGAAGGCCATTCGGGCCATCTCTGTCTTTCTGCTGTTCATTGTCCATCAGTTTCCAGCCCCTTGGTAGACAGGCTGCCCCAAGGCCCCCTATTCACACCTGACAACGCCAGGCACGCGCAGACCCGCCCATCTGTGGCCCTGGGAATGGCTGGCTCAGCTTGGCTCACGCTCTCCTTGTGGCCCATAGGGCTTAGGTGAGGGCGTGGGCCAAAGGGCCAGTGTGGGAGCCGGCCGCAAGAAGGCCAAAAGGGACAGCTGCCCACACTCTTTGAGAGTCCTTCCCGCCAGGGCAGCAGGAGGTCACTGCCCACAACACCCTTGGCAGTGGTCTCTGCCCCAGCCAGCTTGCAGCTGTCCACAGACCCACAAGGACACGCAGGAATAGACTTAGAGGCCACGGGGGACCGAGACAACAGCTGCGGGTCTCCTCCCCACACTTGGAGGCCTAAAGAGGCCTTCTTGGAGGGAGGGGCCGTGATCCCAGGTCTGGAGGGCAGGCGAGCAAAGCACCTGTCTGGGAGAGAAGCCCACGGAGTAGCCTGGGGCTGGGGGTTTTGCAGAAAGGAGAGGACTGGCTACTCCTACGGGATAATCCCATTTAAAACTGGTTCTGGGACTTGGACCTTGGCAAGAGATCATGTGGGAGTCCAGGGAGACATGAAGAATGTGCAAGGCCTGGGGTCTCATTACCTCTCCGGTGCTGCTATCCTCACTTACCGCGCTTCAAGCAGCAGGGTCCTTGGCTATCTCTGGCTCTCGCCTTTGCCCATGGTGATCCATCCGCCTGCAATGACCTCTTCCCCTTGCCTCCAACTGGCCAGTTCTCACCCAGCCTCTTCCAGGAAGGCTTCCCTGAAGCACATCTCGACCACCTCACTCTGGGCAGTGCCCGATACGATGCCCTGCATGCATCCCCTTCAACACAGATGCCACAGCCAACTGCCACCATCTGCTTCAGTGACTGACTCTACCCCCAGGAGGTGCCTTTCTGCTGGTCTCTTCCCCTTTACACCCCTGCTTCCCGGGAGAGCCTGGCATGGGTGAGATGTGAATGAGTGAGTGGTTTCCCTGAGGCCACTTACACTCAGAGAAGCCTAGAACTCAGTCTGGGTCGGCAGAGGCCCCTGGCTGTGCTTGGGATGACAAGCAGGCCTAGGGGGCATCATTGGAGCCCAGAATCCTCAAATATTGTGGAATCAGCCCAGGGTTGGTCCTGCATCCTCAGCAGAATCGCCGGAGCCTGGGGTGTCAGAACACCTCCTGTCTCATCCTGCAGCTCCGTTCACTGAGCTCGAACCCGGAGGCCAGATTCCTCACAAGCTCAGAGGCTTTGGTTGTACACCAGACCCAAGGACCACACCTGGACGCACTGTTCCCGCAGCAGAAGCTTTATTTTGGGGATCCTGATTCAGCACCCCGACTTGGCTATTCCAGGGCTGCCACCAGTCCAACACCAGCCTCAACAGGGTGACCCATGCCCCCATTCCTGGGAACCCGAGAGTACTCATTTTTTGTGACATTATTTAGTTGTTCTTTTTTAAAACTTTTTTTTATTAATTAGAGAGAGAGATTTGTTGTTCCACTTATTTGTGCATTCATTGGCTGATTCTTGTATGGGCCCTGACTGGAGCAAGCTGTGACCTTGCCGTATCAGTTAGATGTTTTTCCTTCAGTATCCTGGGTGGATGGTGGTGGTGTAGGAGAGCTCTGGTCTGCTAGAGGATAATCCCATTTAAAACCAATGCCTGTGATGCCAAGGGCCTGCGTCTGGCCGAAGAGTCCTGTGAGCACCTTGCCAGGATCGCTCGGGTAGACAGTGAAGCCAGGGCCACTTTCCTTCCCAAATTGGGCCCAGCGCCCCAAGTTGGTATATACAACCAGGTGGCGGAGGTAGATCCTGTGTGAGCCGACCAGCCCTATAACGTATTCATCTGGCCACAGGAGGAACTCCGTGGCACGCCCACCCGAAACGCCGTATCTTTCGCTCCAGTCGGATCCATATCTCAGCTGGATACTGGAGGAAAAGGAGAGCTTTGAACACTCTGGATTCAGGCTGACTCATCACCCCCAGGTCCTCTATCCCTCACACCCCGCGCCTCCCAGCCACCAGCAAGGAGAACAGCCCTGTCAGTGCCACATAGGTCCCCGAGCACACGACTTGGGGATCCTGAGACAGACATGCCCCTCTGCTGCTTTCGGGCTCTGTGGTCCTGGGCTTGTTGCCAGCCTTCCGGCCTCAGTGTCTTCATCTGCAGCGTGGGGGCGATGGCTGGGAGCAGGCACTGACATCATCCCTCAGGGGAGCTCTGCTAAATGCCGGGTCACCGTGACCCTCAGGCGGCGCCAGCTGTCATTCTTGCTCAGAGCAGGGAGCTGTTCCCCAGACAAGCTTGGGTTTTCTGAGCCCAAATCTCTCCAAATAGATCAGGTTGCAGGCCTGAGAAGCAAGTGACTTCTCACACTCACCTGGGGGAATCCCACTAGCTTTGCTCATCTGAGTTTATCTGTGTCCTTCTTCACACCTTGATGCCTATCCAAGAGCGTCCTCCTCCACCGCTCCCCGCCCCATGCTCTGTCCCCTTTGCTACAGGCTGCGTTCCCCCATTTTCTCTCCCAGGTCCCCGGGACCCCTTAAGTGTAGAGCAAAGATTTTCCCCAAGCTTCAAGCAAGGACACCCCCTAACGTTAGGGGAATCGCCCTGGGCTTTCTGCCTCTATGGGGTCTGGTGAATTGTGTTCAAGCAGTGCACTCTGACCCCCACTTTCTTCCTCTTTGACCCTAACCTCCCCTCCTGAATTCCCATCAGGCATTCTCAGACTGAAAGGCTGTTTTTGGTTGAGTTGAGTTTGGGTTGAAAGGAGCAAGTAGGGAGAAGCAATATTTATCTGTTTCTCAGACAATCCAAGAGGCAATGTCTGCACTTGCAGGTGGAGACAGAAAGAAGTGGGACTGGTGTGCAGGAGAGGAGGTGGCTGAGGAAAAGGGACAAACCGAAAGGTGATGGCTGGTGGCTGCATGACTCCAAGACTGGCCTCAAGGAGTCATCAGGAGCCCAGCGAAGATGTTGGAGAAGAGGCAGCCCCCCTCCCCCGTCCCCCAGTTCCCAAGACTGTGGCATGCATTGGGACAGAGATAGGACTGTGTATCCTGCCCCTACTCACCTCCTAATTATGCCTATAGGACTTATAGACACCCGGATCCCAGATATATCTTTTGTGTTGTCTGGAGAGGAACTGAAAAACGTGCCTCTTCCGTTCCCGTACATCTCTAGATGGACGAACGCACCAGGAGAGGGAGAGAGAAGAAATTACACAGTAATACATCGGTTGCCTTTTTGCAAAACTGGGTGAAGCCCCTCCAAGCAGATGGGACGGTCCTGAGACTAGAGTAAGTCAAGGGCTGAGCCCAAACCCAGGGGTGTGGGCTGGAAGGAAGCAGACCCAGCCACACTTACCATCTGCCCAGCAGGTGGTGCTCCACAGGATGCTAAGGGTCAGCCACAGCAGCATGGTTTCTGGCTCCTGAGTCCTAGGGCTCCTGGAAAGAAGGGACAGGCCACCAGACACTCAGAGAAGGGCCCTGCCTGACCCTGTCGGCCCCATCCGTGGGAGGGGAGCACCGCCCTACCTGGCCAGGAAAGTCTTGTCACTGGGGAATCTTGCACCTAGGCACCCTCCCACTGGGCCTTTTATATCCCAGGCCTTGTGGGCCCCCATCCAGAAGGAAGGAGTAGGGGACACCCTGACTACAGATTGGTGGGGGCTCTTCCTGGGGGAGGCTCCCGGATGCTGTGTTTATTGTCTTGGCCCCAGAGCCTACGCAAACAAAATGGGACAGGGATATGAGTTTTGCTGTCACGCCAAGAAAACGGGACCGGAATATGGATTTTGCTGTCACCTCTGAGCACCTGAACTAGACCTTGACTTCAGAGCTGTGGGTCCTTTCCAGGTTGGCCATACAGGTTTCAACCCCATGAGGTGCCATAGGGGGATGTCTACAGAAGGTTTGTGGGGTTCAGGGCTCCTGCCTTGTGCACAATTGGATTAAGGACCTCATTCAGGTCTGGGCAGAGCCCATGGTCCCTCGGGCTTTCAGGGGTCCAGGTCAAGCTCCCCTCTCTGAGAGCCGGAGAGGACAATCAAGTTCTGTGTGTCTGGTGCAAGGAGCTGGCCTCCCAGGGTCTGTCACTGGGAAGGTGTCTGTGATCTTTCCTCTGTGCCAGGTCTGAGAATAGCTGAGGATAAAACAGCCTTAATGGGGTGTGGGGTGACCAACAGCAAAGGTGACATGGCAGGAGGCACAGAGGATTGAGAGGGCCTAGGGCCAGGCCAAGGGGTCAGACTTTATCTGGAGGTAATAGGGGACTTCCCAGGGTTCTGGGGACCCTGCTGCTGCAGCAAGTCTAGGCCTTGTTTTAGGGCTGGAACTAGGGCTGTCCACAGGGCCTCCCCAACCTTTTGGAAGAGCCATAGGATCATAGTCACCAAGATAGGGGCTGATACCCTGGCCAGTGTAGCTCAGTTGGTTGGGCATTGCCCTGTGTACCCAAAGGTTTGCCGGTTTGATTCCTCATCAGGGGACAGGCCCAGGTTGTGGGCTTAATCCCTGTGGGGGGCATTTAAGAGACAGCTGATCAATGTTTCCCTCTCAAATCAATGTTTTTCTCACTCTCTCTCAAAATCAATAAAAAAAATCTTTACAAGAAAATATAGGGGCTAATTGTGGGCATGGGTGCTGGAGCCAAATCATGTCCAAATCCCGTCTTTTGTACTTAGTCATGGGATTTGGGGAGTGTAACCATCTCTGTGTGCCTTGATTCATCTGATATGTATGGCTAACGGCAGAACTGACGCCCTGGATGCTGTGACAATTCAACAAGACGCTTCTCTAGCTGAGCCTGGACACTGAAGACTTATGCCAGGCCGGCAGGCCCACAAGGTTTTGCTCTGCAGCATCCTTTGAAATCACAGGTTCCAAAGCAGGAACTTACACATCTAGAGGCAAACCCACGAAATACGTGTCTGTGTCATCTGTGCAGGGAACTCGTACACGATGTGAAGAAGGAATAGAACACTCCTGCTGCTCCGACACGTTGCCCAGGGACACAGGCCCGTGGAGACTCAGGGTTTCCAGTGGCCCCTTTTGGCCCCACAGGAAAAGAGAATGGCCTTGTGTGTGCACAAACACACCTGCTCTGGGAGTACGCCTTCGCCAGGAGCTGAACACTCTGGTTTCATGGAGAGGGCAATGCCGTGAGGACTGAGAGGTGGAGTGGAGGCCCTGTTTAGCTGGCAACTTTATTACCTATTTAGGCCCGGGTCCGCTACTACAGCCTGCAGCCAGGTCTGGCTCCCTTCCTGTTTCTGTACATCCTGAAGCTAAGAACACTTTTTACATGTTTAAATGGTTAGGAAAAAATTCAAAAGAATAGCATTTTGTGCCCTAATTGGTTTGCTTCAGTGGATAGAGCGTTGGCCTCTGGACTGAAAGGTCCCAGGTTCAATTCCAGTCAAGGGCATGTACCTTTGTTGTGGACACATCCCCATTAGGGGGTATGCAAGAGGCAGCTGATCTATGTTTCTCTCTCATCCATTTTTCTAACTCTCTATCTCTCTCCCTTCCTCTCTGTAAAAATCAATAAAATATATTACAAAAAAAAAAAAAGAAAGAAAGAAATACCATTTTGTGACACATGAACATTCCATGAATTTCCATGATGTTATCAGCATTCAGGGCCACCCACCAATTTGCGTGTAGTCTGGGGCTGCTTTCCACTGGCTCCACTGGGCAGAGATGAGTCCTCGTGACCGAGACTTGAAGACTCGGAAAACCTAGTGCGATGCAGCCGAAGGGGAAGTCAGACAGGCTTGACCCAGGAGGAGAACTCCATGCGCCATTACTGGCTTTGACGATGACAGGGGTAGGGCTTCTACAACTGTAAGAAACTGAATTCTGCTGACAACCTGCGTGAACATGGAAGTGGGTTCTTCCTGACTTGATCTGAGACACCTTGACTTCAGCCATGTGAGACCTCAAGCAGAAGGCCCAGTCTCCCTGGCTGGACATCACAGACACTGTGAGATAATAAATGTGTATTATTTTACACTCTGCTTTAAAAAAAGAGTGAGAGAGAGACTGAGATGCCTGGCTGGCATGGCTCAGTGGTTGAGCTCTGACCTATGAACCAGGAAGTCTTAGGTTAGATTGCCAGTCAGGGTGCATGCCTGGTTTGGGGGTTCTATCTACAGTAGGGGTCATGCAGGAGACAGCCAATCAATGATTCTCTCTCATCATTGATGTTTCTATCTCTCTCTCCCTCTCCCTTTCTTTCTGAAACCAATAAAATAAAATAAAAAGACTTGGAAAACCTAAACATGGCCCTTCACCCATAAAGCCAGCAGAACTCTGGCGAACCCTGTTTCCCTACTCTGGAACGGCCACGCCCCCGTCCATGGTACTGGCCACACGGGGCTTGGGGGGCTGTAGAAGGGTTTCATTTAACAACCACCCTTTTGCAGAGACCAGAGCAGAGAGGCGCTCTATCTTGAAAACTGCACCCTTCCCTCTGGCCCTGAACCGGCGCCCCAGGCCCTCCCCCCAGGTCCCAGGAACCTCCTGCAGGAAGGAGGCAGAAGAGGCCCAGGGCCCCATAGCACAGCTCTGGGTGGTGGGAGCCAGGAGGCTGCAGTAAGGGCCTGTATTCCAGCCCCAGCCCAGCCTGAGGGAATTTGGGGGCTTTTTGCTGCCAATTCAGGTGCCCTCTTCCCACCTCCGGGCTGGCAGGGTTTGGAGCCTAGAGGAGGGTCTGTCTGGGCCCAGACTCCAGGAAACACTACCTGGGGTGGGAGTTGGAAGAAGGGACAGTGTCTGGCCTGAACAAAGAGGGATGGCACAAGTTGCCTGAAAGTACACATGAGGTGTATGTTCATAGAGCCACGAGTTATAACACATGCACATGCACACAATTGCACTCACATACGGATATGCCCTAAACACATATACTTGCCCACTAACCCTATGCATAGGAGCTTACACATGTCCCCTACACACATGCCTACACTTGTGCACACCTGTGTAGGAGGCTCCAATCCTGGAGGAGACTCACCCCTCTTCCACCTTGGCCCAGAGCTGGCCCTGAGCCTGAGGGAGACTCAACACAAGGCCCTTTGTCCCTTGGGACCTGGGCTCCCCAGGAGGGGATTTACTGGGCATTTACCAGGACATAATCCCCTCCATGGGCGTGCCCCAGAACTCACTCTGTCAGGAGCCCAGAACAATGGGGCCTTCTCCCACAGAGCAGGCCCTGGCCGGGCTGCCTTGTTGGTTGAGGGATGGGTCAGGGCTGGCTGCCCTGGTTTCCCTGCCATCTAGGTGTGGAGGTTGGGCATCATGAGGCACAACAGACAAGAGGGCCTCCATTCCCTATCCTCTCAGCTGGTTCATACTCCCTGCTCCCCTATGCAGGGAGCCCCCAGCTGCCTTTGAAGGCTGGAACCTGTGTCCTTGGCTTGGATCTCCGGTTTCAGGGCTAAGCCTGGCCTGGCCTGGACAAAGTTAGGGAAGCTGGATCCTCCATGTGACTCATCTGATCCCTGGGGACCCAGGAATCAGAGGAAAGAGCCTGCTGAGGAGGGGAAAGGAATTGACTTTTATGGCCTTTGTTTTTGTTTGTGTGTTTGTTTTTTTTTAATTTGTTATTAAGATTTCAGAGAGGAAGGGAAAGGGAGAGAGAGAGAAACATCAATGATGAGAGAGAATCACTGATCGGCTGCCTCCTGCAACTGGTGCATGTGTCCTGGCAGGGAATCGAACTGTGACCTCCTGGTTCCATAGGTTGATGCTCAACCACTGAGTCACACTGGTTGGGCATTTTGTGGTCTTTGTAGCTTGGCCGTGAGTGGCTGCTGCCAAGCTGGAAGGCCTAACCTAACGGGGGGAGTGGGGAGAACAATTCAGGTTGCATTTCTGAACCTCTCGATGCTCCCGGACTCATTTACTCACTCATTCAAATTCTTTGTTGGATGCAGAGCTATAAACTAAGAATTTATCTGTACTTTCCCCCAGAGAAGTTAAATAACTTCCTTGGAAAACCAGGACACCCAACCACACATTTTGCCTAATCGTTTATGTAATTAGAATTCCATTAGTGTAAACATTGAAAATAAAATTAAACTACCCAAGTATCAAGCTGAAGAGGTCCAGGTTCCGACTCCCCAAGGCCGCCCTGGCCCGGGGAATTTTTTGCCTGTGTCTCAGCTTGTGCCGCTGTAACAAATCTATAACCCGGAGGGCTTCAGCAACAGGCCGCATACCCCCTCAGTCCCCAGAACCCCACCGCCAGCTCCACTGAGGCCCCCGCCCCAATCTGCCTCTCTCCTTTGGGAGGCTCCACCACATCCTAAGCCCCACAGGCTTAGAGAATTATTCCCTTTGTAAATATCTCCTTGCTGTTTTCTAGAGTTTGGAGGTGTCTTAGAGAAACAAGCATGTCCTGACCCCACACCCCAGCCATGTCCTTGAATCTGCCTGTCCTTGAATCTGCCTGTTCTTGAATCTGTCTTTCCAAACAGATTTTTGGAACACCATTCAAACAAAACTATCGCTATTTCCAGATAGGATTTCAGACATTTTTCTCTATTCTTTTTCTGCATTGCTTCAATCTACATATATAAAAAGCTAATATGCAAAGTGTCTCCTCGGGAGTTCTGCCGGGAGACTGGGAGTTTGATTGCTCACGATGAAGTGTGCTGACCATCAGGGGGTGGTGTGGGACAAAGGAAGGCCCCAGCCGGCAGCCGGCAGCTGGAGGAAGGGAGGCCCAGATCAGCCCTGATCACCAGCTAGGCCTAGGGACCCTATCTGTGCACGAATTTCATGCACTGGGTCTCTAGTTTTTTAATAATAATGTACTAGTTTTTCAAAAACAAAGTACTCTTGAAAACTGAGATGCATTCTCCCACACATGTTGAGCCTGCCACCAGGTACATGCCTTTGCCTGGAAACTGAAATCAGACCCTTACAGTCCACAGGCCAATGCTCTAACCACAGACCGAACCAGTCAGGGCTCACGGAGGTGTCGTTTTTAATGACATTTGTCAACAACTCAAATGCCCAACACCGAAAGAGTTAGCAGTTTGGTTCTGGTGATTTTCAAGTTTTTTTCTTATGCTCCTTTCTAAACAGAATGCATTGAAATTATGATCATCATACGATTATTTGTCCTTTGCAAAGAAGTTTGGTTTGAAATGACAGAATCGTTTCTCCCATTATCTTAAACAGCTGTGCAGGGCAGCAGTGTGATGACTGCGAGAGACAGGATGTGTGCAAATTCTTCTTCAAGCCATGATCCATTTCTCACCTGCAAAAGAGGCTTGATTAAAAGGAAAAAATAGCCAGAAGCCGGTTTGGCTCAGTGGATAGAGCGTAGGCCTGTGGACTGAGAGGTCCCAGGTTCAATTCCGGTCAAGGGCACGTACCATGGCTGCGGGCACATCCCCAGTAGGAGGTGTGCAAGAGGCAGCTGATCGATGTTTCTCTCTCATCGATGTTTCTGACTTTCTATTCCTCTCTCTTCCTCTCTGTGAAAAATCAATAAAATATATTTTTTAAAAAACTAAAAGGAAAAAACAAAAAACAAACCCTCCTTTGCAAGTAGATAATCTGGATACGTAGCTCTGCACCTGGTCATAGACTCAGAAAGGGAAAGGCCTCCTGGAGGTGGAGAGGAAGGGAGACACCACCGAAGAAAGACTGCAGAGTGAGACTGCTCAGCTGGGGACGGAGAATGGGAGTGATGGGAACACGGAGGCAGGGGAGTGGGGTCATCGCGACATAGACTGGAAATAAGCATTGATTCAGTCACCTTAAGTTACCCCCATTTTTACATACCTGCTTTATTGAACAAATAGCAATGAGGACCCAGAACTGGGTGCCATTTCCTAACCTGAAAATGAGCTCTTGGGCAGCTATGTCTCAGCTCACCAGCGCCCCCTCCTGTTAGATGAGCCACGTGGCAGGGACAGGTCCAGAAAGGAATGTGATTTTAGGGAGGAAGAATCCACCTGAGAAGATGGAGGATGTCTGAACAGGAGGAGGTCGTACCAGAGGGAGGGACCAGAGGAATCTTGAAGATCCAGTCTGGCCCTAGATACCATGGGGCAGCATCTCACAAGTCCCTTATGAAACGCCTCCAAAACCAGGGTTCCAAGTTTGCAGAGTTCTGCCTACTGTATGTCCTGATGCATTCTAGCCGCCAAAGTCATCCAGCAGTCCTGCAACAAAGGGACTAACCCCAAAATCTGCGATCTCTGGGTCCTTTTACCAATAAAGCCCATTAACATCTATCGGAAATAACATTCCATTGGAACCACTGCTGAAGAGGATCCCTACGTGAAGAGGGGGGCTGGGCTGCCCTGGGACCGGTCCAGAAACGGGGAACACGATGGCCATCTTGGCTCAGTTTCCACGTTGGGGCCTCAGGAACTGGGAGCTCTGTCCCCCTCGAAGTCCTGCTGGCTCGGATGATGATGATGATGGCAGTAGCTTAGTGCTTACTCTCTGCCAGGTGTGGGTAAGCATCTGATGTGTCCCCTCATTCCGTCCTCACCACAGTCTGGAGGGTACACAGAGGTGTTTGTAGATGAGAAACTCAGCTGAGTGTCGGTGGCTGAGCCGGCGAGGCTCAGTGGTTGAGTGTCAACCTGTAAACCAGGAGGTCACAGTTCCGTTCCCAGCAGGGGCACGTGCCTGGGTTGGGGGCTTGATCCCAATGGGGGGCGTGGGGGAGACGGCCGATCAGATTCTCTCTCGTCATTGATGTTTCTGTCTCTCGCTCCCTTTCCCTTCCTCTCTGACATCAATAAAAATATATATTTTAAAGACAGACTAAGTTGAACTCTCATTCATTGCTGGCGGAAACACAACATCGGTACAGCTACTTTGGAAGACTGCTATACAGTTTGGGACATGTCTCAATCCAAACAACGCCCAGAGAGCCATCCGCCTGGTCTCCTGATAGCCTGAGGGAGCTGTTTCTTCAGATAAGAGAGGGTCTCCCTAGAGCTGTGGTCGACACACTGCGGCTCGCAAGCCACACGCGGCTCTTTGGCCCCTTGAGTGTGGCTCTTCCACAAAATACCACGGCCCCGGGCAGGTCTATTTTGAAGAAGTGGCGTTAGAAGAAGTTTAAGTTTAAAAAATGTGGCTCTCAAAAGAAATTTCAATCGTTGTAGTGTTGATATTTGGCTCTGTTGGCTAATGAGTTTGCCGACCGCTGCCCTAGAGGAAAAAGGGAAGGACTCGCTTGCTTCTGAGATTCTCCAGAGGCAGACCCTGAGAAGGACCAGGTGGGAGGGAGGGAGGAGGGAGGGCCAGTGTGGGGTAGGGACTGAGAGACGGCTGGCTGCCTGCTGCTCCTACAAGGAAGGGGGGCACAATAGAAGGGCCCAAGGAATTCTTCCTGGAGTGGGAGGCAGCCAGGCTGAGGGCAGCACCGTCCTTGTTCTCTTCGCATCTGCTGGCATCTCTCATTCTGACTCTGTCCCCAGGAACCCATCAGAGTTGAAGTGGGGACCTCCTGCCAGGGCCAGGAGGGAGCACTGTCCAAAACCGCACAGCGGCCTGGCAGGGGCGGAGACCTGCGCCCCCAGGTGTGTGGGGGACCACCCTCCTCCACCAGCAGGGTCAGGGAAGATGAGACCTTCAGAGGCCATCCAGGACTTTGTCCAGGGGGCGCCCCAGGAATCTCTATAGAACCAGAACCAGCCCCCACACTGCTCAGCAGAGGGGCCCAGAGGACCCACCACCCGGGTCATCTCCCCTTTCCCAGGCTGGCCTAGCTTTGCAGCCAGCCTCCCCTAGGAACCTGGAGGAAGAGTAAGGTATGGGTATTTCTTGGTTTGGTTCATTTATTTGTTGACTGGCTGTCGCCCCAATGAGGAGGTGGTGTTCATGAGGGCCGGCCAACAGGCCCCAGTCTGTCTGCGCTCGAGGAAAAGGGAATTGCACTCCCTACCTCCACTTCACCCCCACCTCCACGGCAAGGCCTGCATTGGGCCTGGGGCTCCTAGTCTGGGTCCCCTATGGGCTTTTGGGCCCTGGGTGACCTAGTCGGCTGTCCTGTTCGCCCTCAGCCAATGCCGCCACTGGGGTGGCCAATGTCTTCCTGGTGTTGACGCAGATGCTCCTGGGCCCAGCCCCTGCTGGCCCCTCAGGCTCCCGGCCAGGCCAGGGCGCAGGTTCCACTGCTGATCTCCAGGCAGGGGTCCAGGCAGGGCCCTCACGCCCTCCTGGGCAGCAGTGTGCCTGAGGGCTGGTTACATGACTGGGTCCTGCTGCCCACCTCCCAGGACCTTCCTCCTCCCTAACCCCAGGGCTTATTCTGGCCCCGTGGGGGAGCTTCCTGCCTCCCCAGACATTGAGGATCTCCAACCTCAACCTCTCCAGCCAGCTGGCAGTGAGTGCAGTCGCCTGGAAGCTCTCTGCACTCGTCAAAATTCCTAGTCTGACACACCAGGGAGTTGTGCGTTGTCATGTGGCTGCCACTAGGGGGCTTTCTCTCTCCACCCTCCTTCTGTCCTCAAGTCCCCTCTGAAGCACAGGCCGTACGGGACCTCATGTTAGGAGCCCGGTGCCTGGTGGGTCTGAGGGGAACTCACTTTCCCAGGCCCGGCTGGGTCAGCCTGGCCATTTCCTGGCTAGAAGCTGGAGGACATACTGTTTCGTTTTGGACCTTGAGTTTGTTGCATTTGGACCTTGAGTCCAGATGTCTTCACTCCCTGCATTCTGATGGACGTTTTTCTTGCAATTTCTTGTTTATCCTATTTCTCCGGTCCAATCCACTTCACAGCCTGACGCCTGCTGACTTACTCTTCTGATTTCGGTCAGGTCCTGCCACACGGTCACCTTTGAATCTCCTTTAGGGTTGCACTGGATGGGTTTCCCTGTTTTTGAATTCTGAATCTTCAATTTTCACCCTGGACTTGCAGGACTGCAGGCTCACACAATGTGCCACTTTTCTATTGCTGCTGTAACCCTCCCTGGTGGCCTAAAATAACATAGGTCTATTGCCTTAACGTTTGTAGGCTGGAGTTCTGACAAGTATCTTCCTGACGGAAACCACGGAGTCAGCAGGGCTGCGTTCCCATCTGGAGACTCTGGAGAAACCACTACCTCACCTTGTCCAGCTCTCGGGGCCGCCCTCAGCCCGCGGCTTGTGCCCCTTTCCCTGTCTTCAAAGCCAGCAATAGTGGGCTGTGTCCTTTTCCTGTCACATCGCTAGGACTTCCTCTCCTGACTCCTCCCAGTGTCAGACACTTTTATGTGGGGCTCACCAGGTAACCCAGGGAAATCTCCCATCTCACGCCCTTCATTTAGTTGCATCAGCAGAAGCCCGTGGCAGTCAGGAGAGAAGTGCCCACACCCCGCATCCTTGTCCCCCTGGGGCCCAAGTGGGGGCACATTCCCTGTGGTTTCTCAGCCAGTCCCGCGGGACTGTGCCTCAGCTGCTCACACAGCAACTTCTTCTTTCCGGCAAATGTCATTGGGTTCCTGTCTCGCTGCCTTGGTTTCCCCACTTCCCACTAGAGCTTTTTGGTATCACCTCCCAAATAAACTACCTACACCCCAGCCCTGGTCCCAGGTCAGCATTTGGGGGACCGCATTAAGACCGGGAGCACCCGACATCTGTGTGACGGGGCCACAAGCATGAGCACTGGGGTGTTTGGGGGTGTTCTCTCCACAATACCCCACTCTGGTCTTCCTGGCGCCCAGGTCCCCTGGTGCTACAAACGTCCTTCCATAAATGATCTTTCTGGTTGAACTAACCTGAGCGGGTTCTGCTGTTTGCAACCCAAACCTGTAATGATACAGGTGGGTGGGGAGCGATTTAGGAGTTAGGGAGTGGTCTTGGGGTGGACAGGACACGAGTGATCGTCAGGGTGTCCAGGAAGCCACCTGGACCCCACAGAATGTTCGGCAGCCACTAGAACATGCAAATGTGTTTATTAGAAACAGGACGGGGCCTGGTGCAGCAGATGGCCTGCCTCTCGGGGGCTCTGTTGGGCTCAGGCTGGCTGCAGGAACAGGGCAGGCCAGAGACGGAGAAGGAGCAGAAGCCAGGGGGATGGCCTGCGAATGCTGCTATGGGCTATCAGCACCTGCATCCACTTGAAGTGAGCACTGACGTTGGTGTAGACACCGGGTCGGTTGGGCCTCCCGCAGCCCACTCCCCAGCTCACGACTCCAACCTGATACCACAGACCTTTCTTTTCGCAGGTCAAGGGTCCGCCTGAGTCACCCTGGGGAGCAGAATGGGTGAGCAGGGCCAGGGGCGGGGCAGGAGGAGCGAGCAGAGAGGTAGAGAGCAGGAGGGGCTGTAGAGCTGGGAAAACTGGGTGCAAATCCTCTCCTCCCCCAGGGAGTGCCCAAGTTTCTGCATGTGCAAAAGGGGGCCAGCGTCTCAACTCCTCAGGTTGATGCAGGCGCCTCTCAGGCCAGGGGCCGGGATGGCCAGAGACTAGGGCCCCGAAGGCTCTGGTTGGGGTGGGGAGGGACACTCACGAAGCAGGCGTCCCTGCCGCCTTTAGCATCGCCAGCACAAATCATGTCTCCCCAGATGCTGTAGCGGTAAGAAGGCTGTGTATACATGTAGTTACAAATGCTGGTGTTTATGATGCCAACCTCCACTTCCTGGAGGTTGTAGGGAGCCGGCAGCTCTACAGAGGAGTTGAAAGAGAAAAAGAGCATCCTGAGACTCTCCTCTGCCACCTGGTTGAGAGGAATGGTGTAGGTTACTGAGCGGGGGGGCAGGGTCCCTGGGGTATCCAGGGTGCCTTGATGAGTCCTCTACTCCTGCCTAGCATCCAGTGCCTCATGGGTGATGAGCAATACCACAGAAGGACCCAATAACTGGACAAGCCGTTACAGCTGCTCCCTCCCGGTTTCCCTCCACGCAGCATGCAGATGACAGCAGTGAAGAGAGACCTTAGCATCCACCGGGGAGGGGGTAGCACAGCTGAGATGTTTTAGGATTAATATATTTCAGGGCCTGAGCCAAGAGCTCCCACAGCACCCCCAGGCTGCAATGCAGTCACGACCCACTTTTAGGAAAGATGTACCAAGAAATGGCAGAAGCCAGTCTACCCAATTCCTGAATCCGGGCTGGGATCAGTACCTTTCCCTGCAGAGGATGGTGACCACAATAACACCAAAAGCTAATGTGTCAGCGGAGACTTCCATTTGCCAGGCACTCTGCAACCCCTCTGCATGAATGCTTTTAAACCTCAGAGCCACCCCCTGAGGCGGGAACTACTGTTATTCCATTGTACAGGTGAGGAGGCTGAGGCACAGTTAGATGACGTGCTTACCCAAGGTCTTGCTGGAGGCTAAGGACAGTCGTTAGCATAATGTGAGAAGTTTGTCAGAAGGCTGATGGACATCTTCAGCAGGGCTAAAGATCTGCATATTATTACCTGCTGTCAAATAGCTGAGGGCAATTCTTCTAACCTGATAATCCTTTATTGTTTACCAAACCTTACCTTTGATGTGTATATCTGCTTTGCTAAAGGGCAAAAATCCTATATAATAAAAGGCTAATATGCAAATGACCCAATGGTGGAATGACCGGTCACTATGATGCCCACTGACCACCAGGGGCAGACACTCAATGCTGGAGCTGCCCCCTGATGGTCAGTGCTCAGCCAGAAGCCGGGCTGGCGAGCACAGTGGCAGTAGTGGGAGCCTCTCCCACCTCTGTGGCAATGTTAAGGATGTCCCTAAGCCATCAGTTGGACATCCCCCCAGGGCTCCCGAACTGGAAGAGGGCACAGGCCAGGCTGAGGGACCCTCCCCCCAAGTGCACAAATTTCATGCGCCGGGCCTCTTGTGTGTTAGTAAAAAGCCACAGGTCCAGAGATTCGGGGAGCCAACTTCACTAGAGAGCTGGCTTCTGCCTGGTTCCCCATGCTTTCCAAATTTACATTTCTTATCTAATCTCCATTTATGTGCAGCCCTCCTCCAGATTCCTGAACCCTTGCTGCAAAAAGACTGTGTCAGGTCTTCCAGCTAGTACATGGCAGAGCTAAGGTTTCCATCTGCAGGGGGCTCCACAAGTCACCTGCCACCTGTGAGAATAAGGCGGAGCCTCGACTGAGTGTGATTTCCTGTTGGCCTTGGGCCAGGGAGAGAGGGAACAGTCTGCCTGGCTGGGCCTCCCTGCAGCTCTCCGAGGCCAGGGGGGGCACTTTATCCAGTCCCTTCTACAGGAAAGGAAAGGACCCCAACTCTAGAGGGAGGCAAGCCTAGCATTGAGTTCTCTATCCATCCCCTTTGCCAATTTCAGATGTGTGACCGTACAGAGAGAGGCCTGGCTGCTCAATGACCCCTTCTAGGGTCTTAGGCAATTTCCATACCCTTGTCAGCTTGCTCATCTGTAAAGCAGGCATAAATATTCCCAGCCTCATTTGCAGGTAAGCTCCTGAAGAAAGATAGACGGTACTCTGCTTGTTCCTGAGTCCTTAGAGCCTAGAACAGCGCCAGGCACAGTGTGCGGGCAGGAGCTTCCTCTGTTATTATTACTATTGTTAAGGGTGAGGCAGGAATGGGCCAGGCCAGGGAGCAGTGTAAGGGACAGTCCAGGTGGAGGGCCTATGCCTTCCCTACCGCAGGGCACCTTGGGGGAGCCTGTGCCCAGTGGTTTCAGGGGATTCGTGGTGAGAGATAAGCAGGTGGTGGCTCATACTGACTCAAAGTCCTCCTGCAGAGCCAAGGTTGGAGGACAGCTTGACATTTTGAAGATAGAGAAATGGACTCAGCATTCCAGGAGAGCAGGCCAATGTGGATAGATAAAGAAGGTATGGAGGAGTCAGACGTGGGGAGGTTGGGTGGCTGGGGGAGGGGTGAGCACCAGGCTGGGGCCTTTCTGACAGGCCCTCCTGTAGAGAGCACCTGGGAAGGCACATGGGCATTTCTTTAGTTACTGTCGGCGGAATCCAGTGGCATTGGCCAAGCTATGTCCTGGAAGCACGCTTTGCCAAAAGGCAAGAGTGTTGTCAGCTTGACCTTCAGCCCAGCTGCCAGGGGTTCGGTTTTGTTATTTAAATCCAGCCAGGCATCAGGGATGAATACGACTTGGGCCCACCCAAGATTATGCACATAATGTCCTTTGTCTTGACTTTTAGTAAAATGTCCTGTTTTTTGTTGTATAAAATAAACAGGCCCACCGAGACCGGTTTGGCTCAGTGGATAGAGCATCCGACAGCGGACTGAAGGGTCCCGGGTTCGATTCCGGTCAAAGGCATGTACCTTGGCTGCAGGCACATCCCCAGTAGGGGGCGTGCAAGAGGCAGCTGATCGATGTCTCTCTATCATCGATGTTTCTGACTTTCTATCCCTCTCCCTTCCGCTCTGTAAAAAATCAATAAAATATATTTTAAAAAATAAATAAATAAATAAAATAAACAGGCCCTATTGGCTCAGGATCCCTGTCTCTGTCAGAGGACAGTGGTCCTACCCAGCCCCAGTTTTTTTCCTTCCATCTCTGTGTCTCTTTCTTTCATTTTCTCTACTCCCAGCCGCCCCTATTCAGGAACCGGACCGCTCTCTAGCCGTGCTGGACGCAGAAAAGAGAGAAATATTTACACCCTCCCACCCCAACACCTCTGCACGTGGGAGGATAGGCTGGGCCAAGCTGGCCTCCCTCTCACCACTAGCTTCTGGCTCAGTCTCTGAGGGGGAAGAGGGAACTGAGTGACCACAGAAAGCCCTGCCGTTTCACGGGGAGCAGGAGTGCACAGCAGGTGTGGAGAGAATGCTGACCGGGCCAACAGAGGGGCCCAGCTGATGCAGCTGAAACAGGGGGTGGAGGATCATACCTCTGCTCCCCTGCCCTGGACCCCCCGCAACTTGTCCCCAGCCTCACCTTCATTTTCTTCAATGTCCCCCCAGCCGGTCACCCAGCAGTCAGTCCGGTTCTGGAACTCATAGGAAGAGGTGAGGACACAGATGGGCTGGATGTACTTAGAGTAGCTGACGGGCGAGGTCAGCCTCAGCATGGCAATGTCATAGGATGAAGACCCCAGATACTTGGGGCTCAAAACGATCTGGTCCACCTGGTACCGGTTGCGGTAGGCCTGCAGGTTCCACACAGATGGTGCGGCAGACAGCTCGCCAAACTGGACTGTCCACATACCGGGGTTATTGTTCCTGGCAGAGAGGAGCGCTCAGTCAGGAGGCCGTCCCAGAGGGTCGGCTACCTGCGCACACCGGGGGCCTGTTCCCGAGCGTGGGGAGCCCAGCCGCTGTGCCCCCGTGGTGGAGCTCTGTGTGAAATAAACAGGCTGCATTGGCTCAGCGTCACTGTCCCTGTCCCTGTCCGAGGACAGTGGTCCTACCCGGCCCCCCCCTCCCCCCCCCCCCCCCCCCCAGTCATAGTTCGATTCCTGGCCAGGGCGCATGCCAGGGTTGTGCAGGCTCGATCCCCGGTGGGGGGTGTACAGGAGGCAGCCAATCAGCGATTCGCTCTAATAATTGATGTTTCTTTCCTTCTCCCTTCCTCTCTCTGAAATCAACAAGATCATTAAAATAGAAATGAGTGGTGAGAGGTTGTCCAGAGAGGTTGCCAGCCAACTCCCAGAAACCAGAGACTTGGGGGCGGTGATGGGGCAGGAGTGGTCTGGCCAGCCACTCACCCAGCCTGTCACCTCTCACAGCCACCTAACACAACACTGAGCAGAGGCACAGAGGCTCGAGCGGGCACTCGGCAGAGTGAGGTCAGAACAGCCCCAGGGCCCTAGCTGGCTTGGTTCTGTGGACAGAGTTGGTCTCGGGTTCCACTCCGGCCAAGGGCACATACCTTGGTTGCAGGCTTCTCCCTAGGTGGGCCCCGGTCAGGGCTCTCGCAGGAGGTAACCTATCAATGTGTTTCTCTCACATCGATGTTTTTCTCTGTCTTTCCCTCTCTCTCTCCCTAAAAAAAATCAATGGGAAATTCCGCAGGCGAGGATTAAAACAAAACAGCTTCTGGGGCCACTGTTGCCCCAGGCCAGGTTCTGTGCTCACCCACCTCGCTCATTCCTCCCACCTGAGGCACACCTCCTCCGGGAGGTGGGAGTGATGCCATTTGGGGAGAAAGAGAACAAGAAAAAGAAAAGAAGGAGACACACAAATGTGCATGGGAATGTTCTGGAAGACCCTTCTGGGACACACTGAAGAGTTACCTGCAGGGCCGCCATCTGCAGCGGGGCCCCGGGTTCAGAAGCACACGAGGGGCACGCGGTACACAAGGAAGGGCGGTGCAGACACAGGGTCCGGTTTCGCCGAGCCACAACCCCCGGCTCACCTTTCGAAGCAGTGCGCCGCCGAGAGCACCCAGCGCCGGTTGAGCAGGCTGGCGCCGCAGGTGTGGTAGCCCCACAGGCGCAGGCTGGCCTGCCAGGGCCAGCGCCCAATCGTCGCGTCCTTGCCGCCCACCACACGTGTCCCCACGGCCCGCCGGCCACAGGGCCCTGGGGTGGACAGACCGGCCTGGACTGAGCTGCGGGAGACAGGCCCGTGGCCCACCCCGGCCGCCCCGGGAGCGCGAAGGGAAGGGGCTTCCCGGAAACCGCGCGCGCGCGCATCTGGGGGTCACGCAGCTGAGGGAGAAGGGGGCGCTGGGGACCCTGCCCGCCCTCCTTGGCCTGCAGGCGCCCGCCCCCCCCCCCGGGGGGCCCATCAGTAGTTACATGCGAGGAACGTCGAGTTCTCGAAACCTGGGGCGAGAGAGATGGAAAGATGAGGCGCCCTTTGCGCTCTGGCCGCGCGGGCTGAGCGGGGAAGCGAGCGTCCCGGGCGCCTTACCTGGGAACATCGTTTCTTTCTCCGGCCACCCTGAGGGGAGGCGAGAAGGTGAGCTGGCCCGCTCTGCACGCCCCCCCCGCCCCCCTGCCCCCCCAGGTCGCCGGCCTCTCACCCAGCATGTCGAGTTCAACCCGCACCAACAGCTGCGCCAGCAGCAGCACCGAGCCCGCGACCGCCACCCCGCCCATGGCCTCCTCTCCCGCCGCCTGGCGCCCCCTCTGCTTCTGGCCGCTCCGGCGCCTGGCTGAGGCGCCCCCTGCGGGGGACCCGACCCTGGCTGCCACCTTCTCCCAGCTTGACCTTTCTGGGTCAAAGGGCTTTGGGAAACATGTGACCCTTCTGACCTTACAGTGCCCAGCTTTGAGTTTCTCTGGCGGTGGGGTCAGCCACACCCCCTTGATGCGGCCTAGGGAGCCCATGCACCGAAACGACCCCCTTCTCGTCTGCAACTCTGGGTCCCGGCTGCGCGGCTCGCTGCCCACTCCGAGGAAGGAGCGGGGACGTGGCCCACAGCCAGCACCCACGGCGGCGCTCAGTTGTCACTGAGGCCTGCCGGGCAGGGTGCTTAGGCTGGTCCAGGAAGGGGAGGTCCCTCATAAGACTTGCTTTGGGCCCTAGCCGGTGTGGCTCAGTGGATAGAGCGTCGGCCTGCGGACTGAAGGGTCCCAGGTTCGATTCCGGTCAAGGGCATGCGCCTCGGTTGCGGGCACATCCCCAGGGCGGGGGGAGGGGGGGTGCAGGAGGCAGCTGATGGATGCTTCTCTCTCATCGATGTTTCTAACTCTCTACCCTCTCCCATTCTCTCTGTAAGAAATAAATAAAATATATTTTTTTTAAAAAAGAAGAAGAAGAAGAAGACTTGCTTTGGGAAATGATGGCTCTGGGCCTTGTCTCTTCCTGAGAGGCACACAGGCTGGTCCCCGCCTGCCCAGGCTGCCCCCTGGTGGCAGGCTTCCCCCCTCCTCCTCTGGATTAAATCTGGAAAGGTGGAAAGGATCTTTCAGACACATTCCTGAGGGTGCTGGGGATAAGGAAATCGCCAACATGGGAATGAGAAATACCCCAGTGGTTGTCCACCCCAGGGTCCCTGTGACCAGTGATGCCGCACGGAGGTCCCAGGAAGGTTGTGCCTGCCTGATAGCTCTCTGTGCCCAGAACACCACCAGAGACATGAGTTACTCAGCACTGGCTTCTGGGAGTCCCTCCAAGCAGGCACTCCCGCCAACAGCTGCACCAGCAGCGGCGCCCCAGCCGGAGTGCCGGTGGACTCCAGGGCAGGGCCATCGAGGCTAGAGGGTCCTCGGCATGCTGCCCCAGAGGAGGAGGTGAGAGCTGTTGAAGGGCGTGACCACTCCAGCCATGCGTGGGAGAACCAGGATTAGGTTGAGGGGCTCCGGCTGTCCTGGGACAGAGGCTGAAGCTCCCATCCAAAGGGTTTCAACCTGCCCTTCCCTCCTCCTGTCTCTTCTGCCCTCTGAAACTGTCCACAGGGCCCTCCATGCACACACCCGCCTGGGTCTGAGGCCTCAGCCCTGTGCTCCCTCCTCCAGACGCCAGCTGGCACATCAACAGCCAGTTCCCAGGCTTCTCTGGAGAGATGGAGAGCAAGCTCAGCCAGGCCCGAGCCTTTGCCATTCATGCCCAGGGTGGTGTGGAATCATGCTCAGCCCTGCCCTTGATTCCAGGAACCCCAGGTCTGCCCATGACACTGATTGAATCCCCCAGATCTACTCATGACCCTGGGATTGACCCCTGCTCTGATCCCAGGACCTCCCAGACGTGTGCTCTGCCACCCACGGAGTCTAGGAACACGGCTGCTGAGGAGAGTGGACTCAGGAAGCCCTGCAGCTTGCAACCCTCCTTTTCCCATCTGAAAAGTGGAAATAATAGTAATGTGCACCTCTCAGAGCTGCTGGGAGAGCCTTTCACAGACACCGTTCCAGATCCTGAGGCATGGCAGGACACTGCTGTAGGCATGGCCCTCTGCCAGATCGTCTTTATTGCCTTCAGATGCCTACAAAGGGACCAGCCCAGCACTGGGGGCTGGAAGCCTCCATTCCAAAGAGTCCCAGAAACCCCCAAAGGAATCCCTGAGCCGAGGTGCATGCTGGGACTCAGCCTTGGATGGTGGGTGAGAAGCAGGAAACACGAGGCTCTGTTCCTGGGGGTGTCGGGGGGAGGAGTGGAGTCCAGCCTGGCAGGGAGGGTGAGAGAGCAGCTTAGTGCCTGTGGGGGACACATGAGAGGTCGGAAGAGGGAGAGATGTGAGTTATTACAATGGGGAGTCTTCTGAGGGCAAGGGGCCAGAGAAGGTCCCTGGAGGACAAAGGATTTGGTGGATGCGGAAGGCAGCTTTCTGGGGAGGGCTTGGGGAGAAGTCCCTGTAAGAGGCTGCACATTGCATTCCTGGCAGGCAGCAGAGGGAGGGCGTGGTTTTGAAATGTGAGGACGAAGGTCTGAGGGTTGAGCTGCATGGTTAGGCAAGCCCCAGGGAGACGGTGCCCCCCAGTGGTCCCAGAAACAACAACAAGGCAGTCGAAATGACCCCAGCAAGGCTTGGAGAGAAGCTTCTGTCATCTGGGGCTGCGCTCTGGATTGTGCTGAGAATCCATGTGGTGTAGACACTGACGTTGGTGTAAACACCTGGCTTCTTGGAGAGGCCACAGTCAGACCCCCAGCTCACTACCCCGGCCTGGGTCCAGACGCCATCAATGTCACAGACCAGGGGGCCTCCAGAGTCACCCTGGGGAGAAAGAAGACGTCCAGAAGTGTAGGGCCGGGAGCTGGACTGCTCAGGGCCAGCTGCCCTCCTTACACAGGAGGGGAACTGAGGTTTCCAGGTCCTCCTCCCGCCCCCCGCCCCCCCAGGCCCGTCGACCTCTCTTCAGCACACAGAGGTGCGGTGCACGCAGCATCAGTGGCCTGGGCGTTTGTGGAAGGCAGCAGGGTTGGCTGGTTCAGGAACTGGGGACAAAATCCCTGGCAGGTGGGACAAGCAGGAACACTCTAGTAATAAAACTGTGTTTTTCAGAGTAGGAGCTCAGAGGAGAACTGTTGCTAACAGTACTGTTTGTTTCTTTTTGATGAAAAAAAAAATCTGAGATAAAACAATACTAAGAGGTGATGGGAGATAGAGTCTGTTTTGCTAATAAGAACAGCGAAGGAGCCGAGACCGATTTGGCTGCGGACTGGAAGGTCCCAGGTTCGATTCCGGTCAAGGGCATGTACCTTGGCTGCAGGCACAATCCCAGTAGGGGGTGTGCAAGAGGCAGCTGATCGATGTTTCTCTCTCATCGATGTTTCTGACTTTCTATCCCTCGCCCTTCGTCTCTGTAAAAAAAAAAATCAATAAAATATATTAAAAAAGAAAAAAGAAAGAAAGAAAGAACAGCAAAGGAAAGACAGGACCAATCCTGCTCAGCATAACCTGCCCCTTAGGAAAATTGGCTTGAAGCCTCCGTGTGTTATTTTGGGGAAAGACATTTCTGGCCCCAAAGGAAAAGCCTTGGGGAGAGGGCTGTGTAAGCACACGTGCAGGTGTTCCATGTTCTGATAATATTTTGTGATATTTGAAAGGAAGATAGGGTTCAGGAACTTTTCTTTTTGAATTGACCTTCGTATTAAAAAAAAAATGTCGCCCTCGTCTGCTTTGGGGCCCCCAGTGGGAGTGCACGCTCACGTTGCAGGCGTCCTTCTGACCATCCTCGAAGCCAGCACACAGCATGTCATTCAGGATGATGGGCTCCTGGCTGGGGATGATGGAGTTCTCGTGGTAGTAGGCGTCACAGGTCTGGGTGTCAATGAGGGGCAGCTGCAGCTCCTGAAGAGTGAAGGGTGGAGGGAGCGCTGGGGAGGGAGCAGAAAGCAGAGCTCAGAGGGGACACTAGGGCCTACTGGCTCCCGCTGGCTTGCTCACACTTCGATGGACTGATGACAGGAAGTCATTTCTGTGTGTTGCCCTCTGCTCCCTGAGGAACAGGAGCCTGCTTTTGTGCTCAGGACGCCCCAATGGACATGCCAGTGTGGCAAGGTGAGCCTGCGTTTACCACTCAAAACACCAGGAAGGCACAGTCTCTTCCTCCCGGAAGCAGGACGTGCACAGAGGTGTGGCGGGCCCCTCAGCCTCTCTCCCAGTGCCCGGGCAGGAGCATGGGATGCACACACAGTAGGGGCTTGGGCAAGAGCTGGGACCTGGTTTCAGGGCCTGGCTCTGGCCGTGGACTGTAGTCAAACCACTTCCACCAACGGCCCTGCTCCTCTTGGCTTTCCAAGAGTCAAGATAAAAAACGGGTTGAATCACGTCCCTCAAAACTTCATGTCCACCTCGAACCTCAGAATGCGACCGTGTTTGGAAATAGAGGCTTTGCAGATATAGTTAGTGAGGAGGAGGTCAGACTGCATTAGGGTGAGAGCGTTCTTATATCCAACCGGAAAGGAGGAGACACAGGGAGACAAGCACAGAGATGGAGGCCGTGGGAAGACAGAGGCAGAGAGCACAGTGATACAGCCACCAACCAAGGAGCTACCAGAAGCTGGAAGCAGCAGGAAGCAGCTTCCCCTGGAGCTTCTGAAGGGAGGGAGGCCCTATGACACCTTGCTTTCAGATTATTGGGCTCAGTACCTGGGGAAGAATGAATTCCTGTGGTCTTAAGCCACCCAGTTTGTGGTCATTTGTTACGGTAGCCCCAGGACACTAATCCAAGGTGATGTTACAAACTGAGGATGACCAGCTGGTGATAGTTGCTGGTAAGTACTGAGAACTCACTCTTGCTTGGCCCTGCTGGCAATGCCTAAAGTCATTCCGTGTATCCCTCACATGGACTGCATGAGGTTGGCACTTTTGAGATTGCCACTTGCCAGAGGAGGAAACCACAACCTGGCAAGGCTGATTGGTGCAGGTCACCCAGCCAGGGTGAGGCCAGGAGGTCAGGCTCTGACCCAGCCCTTCTGCTGGGCTTGGCATTAATCCTTTGGTTATTGGAGGCTGGGTTGATGGATTAGGGAAGCCCAAGATGCAGGTCTGGGGTGGCGGGCTGCCACTGGCAGGGGCTGTGTTGACAAGTGCGGGTTCCATGTCCAGCCTGAGTGGGGGTGGTGTCAGGTACAGCTGCCCCTAGGGAGCATGTCAGGAGCCGCCTCTGCTGAGTCATGACGGATCCACTCCACAACCCCCAACCCCCGTCGCCCACCAGCAGCTCTGGATGTCCTTACCTTGATTCGTGTTGATGTTCCCCCAGCCAGTCACCCAGCACCAGGTGCCATGACCCAGCGGGTCACCAGGTTTGGGGAGGCAGACTGGAAGGATGAGTTCGCTGAAGTTGACGGGGGAGGTCAGCTGTGCCAGGGCGATGTCCCCACTGCTGTGCCCGTCCTTGTAGCTCGGGTGGGTGATGAACTGGGCCACCGAGCGGTAGTGGGGAACCTGGCTGATCGGGGGGTAGGAGAAGATGGTGCCCAGCATCACATCGTAGGCGCCTTGTGGTTGGTTCCTGGGGCCGAAAATCAAGAGGGTCTTGAGGCTGTGCCCAGGTCCCATGGGCAAGCGCTAAGGACAACCTTGATTTGAGGGCCCTAATATTATAAAAGGATTTGTCTGTGTGTGTGTGTGTGTGAACAATGACAAGCACCTTGTTTAATCCACAAGCAACCCTGCAAGGTGCCCAGTTCTCCCTCTGTTTGGTGGGAGATGAAGTCACCTGCTCAAAGGCTGCCCAGCTCGCAAGTAGTGGACTTGAGACCTTGGATTTTTCAAGGGACATGCTATGTGGGGACTTTTGGTTTCTGGGAAATGAACACCTTCTTGGAAGGGTCAGTGCTGAGTCTGTCTCCTCACCCACTTTCTCCCCAGTGCCCAGCCTGGGGACTGGGGGGATCTTGAGCGGATAAGTAAGACCCTAGGAGGACACATTCCTGGCCTGTTTTCTGCCCAGGCTCCTGTTCAGATGGGGAAGAGAGGGTGTCGGAGAGGGGTGAAGGGCAAGTCCCAGCTGGCCCTGGCTCAGATGCTCACCGGTCAAAGCAGTGGGCTGCAGTCAGCACCCAGTCCTTGGTGATCAAGGAGCCCCCACACACATGCTCTCCATACTCCCTGAGGCTGACTTGCCATGGCCACTGGCCTGGCTGGGCATCCTGCCCGGACATGATTCGGCCTGATACGAGTGGGCGTCCACAAACTGCAGGGTAAGGCAGTGGCTGGGTTATACGGAGTCTCCTCTGCAGTCCCCTCACCCTCCAGACCTGCCCTTGTTTACCCCTGCCTTTTGCGGGCTGACATCTTGTCCCCTCTGATTCAGGACCCTCTCTTTATGCGAGGACTTATGACCCTGGCAGGAGGTGCACAGCAGCTGAGTTGGGGCAAGTGAGACCTGGGGGCCTGGATTGCTCAGTCCAGCTTAGTGGGCACAAGGAAGGCCAGGCCACCTTGGCGGGGCTCTAAGAGGGGTCTGAACACAGCGCCTGGCATTGGGTTTTGATAGAAGCCATGAAGGTGCTGTGTCTGGGGAAGTGGCCCCGATGATGGGGTTTCTTAGAGGATCTGCCCATGTTCAAGGCTCTCGGGGCAGGGCTATAAACCTCTCTTTATCTGTCTCCCGAAAAACCCAGGCTCTCTCTCCCTCAGTGCCTTCTCTCCACCCTGATCTTTGTCCTACCTGAATCCAGGGCGCTCGCTCTGGCGTTTGTCAGGTTGAATGGGAGAGCCGGGGGGCTTCCCCGGAGGATTTGCAGGAGAGAGAACAAGATGACCAAGTGGGCCAGCTCCATGGTTTTTTCCAGCCACCACTTCCTGAATGGCTCTTAGGGTCAGAGTCCTCAGACTCACTCAGGAAGGAGAAGGTGACTGCCGCTCAGCCCAGGTTTCTGGGCCCGCCCTCCGGTGGAGCTGGCACCCCCGCTCCAGGACCTCAGGCCTTCGTTCGGCCCTTACAGTGCTCCTGGGCACAGGGACCCTGGCCTCTGCCACATCCTTGGAAAGACCCTCGGGCCTTCCCTCCTCTGCCCAGGCCCTGGCATCACAGCCCCAGCCTCTCCCGCCCCCTATGGGGCACTTACTGTGTGCTGGCACTCTGCCAACCATGCCAACATGCCTCTTGCCTGATTTTTTGGGAGCTACTATGAACCCTTCCTACAGCAGAGACTCTGGTGTTTGAAGGATTTGCTCAAAGCCCTACAGATGGCAAAGCCAGGTAAATCTACTCGGTGTTGTGTAGTGCCCAGCACCCCTGGGAGGGGTGAGAGGTGGGGGAGCAGAACTGCAGACTCTGGGGTACATCCCACTTTGTACCCTCAAGCATTCATTTTCAACCCGGGGCTCTCGAGGGCCCGAGGTGGGCCCAGTGTGTCTGGGTTCTGAGGAGGGACCCTTTATTCAAGGAGGTGGAGCAGCTGGAGGAGACAGGGATTCTCACCCTGAACGACACCCCAGTGATATTCTCCTCGGAATACAAGTGCCCTCTGCCCTGGCCTGCAGCTGTGACCCTCGCCCCCTTGGTCACAGGCCTTGCAGAGGGGTGTGGGCCAGAAAGGAGAGCTGACCAGCCTTGGGCACTAAGCAGGAGGGAAGATGTGGGAGACTTTTCCTGATTCCTAAGTTTTCTCACTTGCTGAAAAATGCCCATCCTTCCGATGGCCCCCACTCCCATCAACCTAACCTCCAGGTAGTTCCTCCTTAAGGGCTTATTACCCCTGGGGCACAGTGGTTCTCTGAGGCCGCAAATGCTTGATTTAGCTGAAATCATGCTCAGTGAGTACTCCATTGTTACAGCCTTTTCCCTCTACCTGATCTCTTGAGTTCTGAGATAAAATGTTGATTCGTTTATTTCTTGAGTATTTCGAACTTTTTTTCCCCCTTATGTATTTCAAAGCTCTGTTGACAGGGGCATAAGGGCTCATGCCTCTTTTTTTTTTTTTTTAATATATTTCATTGATTTTTTTACAGAGACGAAGGGAGAGGGATAGAAAATCAGAAACATCGATGAGAGAGAAACATCGATCAGCTGCCTCTTGCACACCCTCTACTTGGAATGTGCCCACAACCAAGGTACATGCCCTTGACCAGAATCGAACCTGGGACCTTTCAGTCCACAGGCCGATGCTCCATCCAATGAGCCAAACCGGTTTCAGCATGGCTCATGCCTCTTACATCTTTTCAGGGGCTTGTAACTTTTATCAATGTAAAACACCCCTATCTAGAGTTCATTTGGGTTAGCTTTCGATTCTATTTTACCTGAAAT
This sequence comes from Antrozous pallidus, assembly GCA_027563665.1. Lineage (NCBI taxonomy): Eukaryota > Metazoa > Chordata > Mammalia > Chiroptera > Vespertilionidae > Antrozous > Antrozous pallidus. The sequence continues at coordinate 107,490,619 of CM050512.1, read as the reverse complement.
TATCTGATATGTGATACTACACACAGCAACTTTCATATTGTTTGCAATTTCTTCACCAATATATTTCTTTCAATCAAGACAAAATGAAAACATTTATGATTCCGGAGGGGCAAGTCTTTAGTGGGGACTCAAGCCCCGAGCTCAGAGGGTTCTTGGCTATGGACAGGGAAGAAGTGAATGCCAGCCATTCAAGAGGTCAAAGTAGGGAAGCAGGCTTTATTGGGCAGAGAGGACAAACAAGAAAGGCCACTCCACACACAGTGGCAGACTCCCCTCACAATAGAAGGAAGAGAGACCCCAACCTTCTCTAGAGGTTGAGCTTATATGTTTGTAGTTTCTATGGAAAATTGTTGATACGGGAAATAGAGAATGGAAAAAAAAAAAAAAACATTGGAATTAACCTTAACCTTTACAAGGTATATTTTGTGGTCTGTTTTCCTTTTGTGGGGTGGGTGAGTGATAAGGTATGGGTGTGTGGCCATTAATCAGTCTTGGCTGGAATTTTCTTCGTCCGGAGCCTCTCAGTGGTCTGCTTCCAGCGTCAGATAGCCGAGTTCCATGCCGGCCAGCACAGAGCAGGCCCCTGACCTAACGTCGATGTCAGTTGATTTGTATAGTTCCCACGCCCCTTTTCTATATCACTTTGAAATTGCAAAATAATTAAATGTCTTAACCTACTTGCCCTTATTGAAATATACTTGCTAGAATACTTGTAAAGTAATAAACTAATTCCATTAACAGAATGATCAATTTTGGTGACTACTAAAAAGGTTTTTATGATTCATTGATACCTTATGGGGACGAAGACACACCCTGCTTAGTTGAGATTGAGAACTCCTAGATCATCAGAATTATGTAAGAGCCAGCTCGTTTAATAAGAAACCTGGCTTCAAGACATCACAACAGTCCTTACCATAACCGTCAGTGAGTTTCTTAGAATCATACCCACCCAGTAATCCTTTTCTGTGCTCACAGGTATCAGGTCACCTGCTAAGTGTGATATTGAGGAGGTAAGACATTCACAGCCTAAGGGCTATGTTCTGAATGTTTAGGTCTCGCCACGCCTCCAAATTCATATGCTAAAATCTCCCAGAATGATGGTGCTCCCAGGTGGGGCATTTGAGAAGTGAACTGGTTATGAGACCAGAGCTCTCAGGAATGGAATTAGAGCCCTTATAAGAGAGACTGGCCCCAGAGAAACCCCTCTCCTCTCCTGCCATGTGAGGACAGAGAGAGAAGGCAGTTGCCAGGAACCATGAAGCGAGCTCTCATCAGCCACTGAATCTGCCCAGAAACTGAGAGAAATTAAATGCTTGTGGTTGGTAAGCTACCCACTGTGGTGTTTTGTTATACAGTCCAAGTGTACGAGGCCACCCAACCAAGCATTGGACTCAGAAATGTTTTTCCCATGTATATACAGTACATTCCCTGTTTCTGCTGATGTTATGTTAGAATATACAGAATGGAGGAGATACTTCTTTATTTATACTTACCTAATTTGCGATAGTTCACGAGGCTGTAGGCTGATTCCTGGAGTACATGGACTCAACACCAAGTACATACCTGCCTTTCTAGCGATCTGCTGATGGGGATTCTGGAGCCTGGCCTGGTCTGTGTCTTTTCTCAATCTTTCATTTTACCTAAAACACTTTTTATTATGGACATTTAAAAATATGCACAGATGCCATCCTAGCCGGTATGGCTATTCGTTTGGAGTTTTGTCCCATATTGTGAAAGGTTGTGGGTTCAATCCCAGTCAGGGCACATACCTAGATTTTGGTTCCATCCCCAGTTGGGGCATGTATGGAAGGTAACTAATGATGTTCTCTCTCACATCAATGTTTCTCTCTCCCCGTCTCTCTAAAATCAGTGAGCATATCCTTGGGTGATATGTTAACCAGTAAACAGCCATCCTAAAAATAACAGTTTAAAGAGTTTAAGCAATTATCAACATAGAACCAACCTTTTTTTATTATTAAACTAGAGGCTCAGTGCACAAAATTCATGCACAAGGGGAGAAGTCCCTCAGCCCAGCCTGCACCCTCTCCAATCCAGGACCCCTTGGGGGATATCTGACTGCTGGCAGTCAGACATCCCTCTTGCAATCTGGGACTGTTGGCTCCTAACCACTTGCCTGTCTGCCTGCCTGATTGCTGCTAACCACCTCTGCCCGCCCACCTGATGCCCCTAACTGCTTCCCTTCTGGCCTGATCTCCCCTAAACACCTCTGCCTGTTGACCTGATCGCCCCCTAACTGCTCTCTGCCAGCCTAATTACCCCTAACTGCCCCCCCGATGGCCTGATCACCCCTAACTGATCCCCCCACCAGCCTGATCACCCCCTAACTGCTCCCCACTGCTGGCCTGATCACCCCTAACTGCCTCTGTCTCAGCCCCTGCCACCATAGCTTTGTCCAGAAGTCTGGAAGATGTATGGTCTAATTAGCATATTACCCTTTTATTAGTATAGATTTATTTTATTAGACATGATATTAGTTAATAAAATTATATAGGCTTCAAGTATAAAATTCCATAATACATCATCTGTGTATTTGATTGTGTGTTTACAACCCAAAGTCAAATCTTCTGTCACCAGATATTTGACACCTTTACCCTTTACTACCCTCTCACCCCCCTTCCCTCTGGTAACCACCATACTGTTGTCTGTGTCCAGAAAACCAATCTTTAGATTCCTCCATGTGGGGAATTTACAACTTTCTCTCATGTAATCTGCCCCTTTAAAATTTTTGCTTTAAGTTCTGCCCATATTTCTCTACCATATAACCAAGTTTTACAATTCTTTCTTTAGCAATGTCCATTTTATTATTCAGCCCTTTGTCTGAAATGTTGTACTTCAGCAATATCTTCAATTTTCAAACACTCTTTCTTGATCTCTAATGGCTCTTTTCCCATGTTTACTTGTTTAATGAAAACCTCCAACATTTCCTAGCTCTGAAAGGTTATGAAGTGTTGCTATGAAGTGAAAGGTTAACTGACCAGGTCTAGGAATATCCAAACGGGCACAGCCCAAAGGAAGCACTGGCCCTTGACCAGCTCCTAGGAAATCGCCTCTGAGACCTGGGGTGTCCTGCCTGAAAAGAGTGCCTTGTGACGTGGGGTCAGTGCCACTCCGGAGAGCTGATGCCAACAAGGCAATGTACGGTGGGGCCTTGGGTCACATTTTGTCCGTTGGACCTCTGGACCAGCTGGAGTCCGAGCACACAGGCCACTTACCTGGGCACTCCATGCCTGTGTGATGGAAGCCCAATAAGAACCTCAGACACCAAGGTTCAGGTGAGCTTCCCTGGCAAACACTTCACGTGTGTTGTCACCAGCCATTGCTGGGAGAAGGCCGCACCGCCCACCTGACTCCCCTGAGAGGTCAGTGGGACACCGCCGGGTCTCCCCTGGATTCCGTCCTCTCTGCCTTTTGCATTCGTTAATGTTATCCGGAGCCATTCGCTGCAATGAACCATAACCGGGAGCATGATAGCTCTTGCGAGTTCTGTGGTTCCTTCTCGTGAACCCTTGACTCTGAAAGGGGTGCTGTGGACCCGGCTTGGATGTCCATTCGTGTCTATGATGGAAGAGCCAGCTTGTCGGCGTGGGTGCCCTGCAGCTCTGCCCACAAGAAAGGAAAGCTGCCTGTCGACTCTGTGGAGTTAGTTGGGGCCTGTTCAGAACGGCAAGCAGAGTGGGAGGCTAAGAGCTCTCTAGAGGTCAAACTCGGGCCAGCTCTTCTTCGGTGGTCCTGCGAGGACCATCACTGTCCGCAGAGGTGGCGCAGTGCCGGGGCCCCGGGGGCCCTCAGTGAGGACTTGTTAGTGTGCTTTCATGGGAGTCATGGACCTTCCTGGAAGGAAAGATTGGGCAGCCGTCTCAGGATCCCAGAGTCCAGGCAGGGAAGGGATTTGGGGGTGGGAGTGTTCACTAGTTCCTGGGTCATAATCAAGGGGTGTAGTTGGGGACCCAGCCCCAGGAGAAACTCAAAGCTTGGGCATTGTGAGGTCTGATGTTCCCCCAAAAGCCCTTGGAGCCAGAGAGGTCAAGCGCGGGGGGGGGGGGGGGCGCCAGAGTCGCTGTTGCTCCTTCTCCCCCAGGGGGCGCCCTCGCGCTGGCTCTGGAGCCCGCAGAAGCAGCGGGGGCGTCTAACCGCGGGAGAGGGGGCATGGGCGCTGGGATCGGGGCGCTGCTGCTGGCGCAGCTGTTGGCGAGGGCTGAACTCGAGATGCAGGGTGAGCTCAGGCCGGAGCTAGGGGTGACAGGGGTAGGATGGCGAGCATGGCGACCGAGGGGAGCTCACCTTCTCGCCTCACCCCAGGGCTGCAGGGTCAGAGCCAGCTGTTTCCAGGTAAGGCACCCAAGAGGCGCGTGTCCCTGCCCAGGCCGCCACGGCGGGGACGTACCGGGCGCCATCTCTTTTCATCTCTCCCGCCCCCAGGTTTCCAGAATTCGTCGTTGCTTTCGCGTAACTGACGGGCCCCCGGGGGGAAGGGGCGGGGCCCGCAGACCGGTGGGAGGGCCCCTGCGCCCCCTTCTTCCCAAGGCTGCACGGTCTCCCCGGGGCCGAGGGCGGGCAGGCGGGGCTGTCTCCTGCAGCTCAGCCGCACGTCCGTCCGTCTGTCCACCCACCCCAGAGCCCTGCGGCCTCCGGAACATCCACCCGCTCATCGTGGGCGGAATGGACTCCGCTCGCAGGCGCTGGCCGTGGCAGGTGAGCCTGCGGCTCCGGCACAAAGGCCACAGCTGCGGGGGCAGCCTGCTGAGCCGGCGCTGGGTGCTGTCGGCCGCGCACTGCTTCAGAAGGTGAGTGCGCGGGGCCGGCCCGGGGCGCACGCCTGACCCCGACCGGACCCTCCTGCTCTGCCGAGCCCCCCGCCTCGCTGCCGCCGCTCACACCGTGGGAGTCCCGGTGGTGGCCCTGCAGGGAACTCTTCAGTGTTCCCCAGAACATTCTCGTGCACATTTGTGTGTCTTGTTCCTCTTTCCCTTTCTTGTTCTCTTTCTCCCCAAAGGGCATCGCTCCCACCTCGCAGTGGAGGTGTGCCACAGGTGGGAGGAAGGAGCGAGGTGGGTGAGCACAGCGGCCCCTGAGGCTGCCTGGACTCCACTCCGCTGAGCATCCATCCCACTTTGGCACCTGTGCATCTGCTCACTCCTTTTTAAAAATATATATTCTATTGATTTTTTTACAGAGAGGAAGGAAGAGGGATAGAGTGAGAAACATCGACCAGCTGCCTCCAGCACACCCTCTACTGGGGATGTGCCAGCAACCAAGGTACATGCCCTTGACCGGAATCGAACCCAGGCCCCCTCCCTCAGTCCACAGGCAGACGCTCCATCCGCTGAGCCTAACTGGTTAGGGCTCATTCATTTTTTTAGGATGGCTCTGAGGGGTGACAGGCTGGTTGAGCATCTGGCCAGTCAGACTACAGAGGAAGGCATGCTTCTGTCCTACTCCCAGGCCCCCAAGGCTCTGGGTTCTGGGGCTTTGGTTGCAAGCTCTCTGGGCTCTCGCCGTTTCTTCACTCTGTCCTGTGAGGAGAAGTGCTCCTGGTGTCCAGCATGAGCCCTCCCAGCACCCTGGGCAGCCTCCCGTTGAGTGGGCCCCAGGTGTGCTCAGGTGGCCCACACTTTGCTGACGACGCCTCACCGAACCCGGCGGCGTGGCTCCGGGGTTGAACGCTGACCTATGAATCAGGAGCTCATGGTTCGATTCCCGGGCAGGGCCCGTGCTTGGGTCTCAGGGCGCATCCCCGGTGTAGGGCGTGCAGGAGGCAGCTGATCAATGGTTCTCTCTCATCATTGATGTTTCAATCGCTCTCTCTCCGTCCTTTCCTCTCTGAAATCAGTAAAAATATATTGATAAAAAGAGACCTCTAACTGCTCTCTCTCACCTCCCCTGTCAGAGACATGGACCCATCGAATTGGATGGCCCAGTTCGGTGAGCTGTCTTCTAGCCCATCTCTTTGGAACTTGGGGGCCCTCTACCACCGTTTCAGAGTGCAGGACATCATCGTGTACCCTCATGTCAAGAAGTCTTCACTCAACGACATTGCCCTGCTGAGGCTGACCTCCTCCGTCACCTACAATAAGTACATCCAGCCCATCTGTGTCACCGCCTCCGCCTTCGAATTCCAGAACCGGAGTAACTGCTGGGTGACTGGCTGGGGGGACATCCGTGAGAATAAAAGTGAGACTGGGGACAGATGGTTGGGAAAGAGGGGGGCATGATCCTCCTTTTCTAGCCACACCAACCCCGGCTTTGGCCTGTGTACTGCTGGGCCCCTCTGGGGGTCTAATCAGCATTCTCTCTCCACCTGCTGCCCACTCCTCCTCCCCCTGAAAGGGCAGGCCTTTCCGAGCCCACACAGTGCCTTGTCCTCCCCAGAGACAGTGAGCGGGAGGCAGCACTGAAAGAGGACCAGCTCGCCCCAGGCCGAATTCCTCAACCTGCAGGGACCTGGCATTTTGGGGGTGGATTTTTCAGAAAGGCCTTGGTTGTTGGCTTTTTTTATCATTGAGATTTAATTCAAAAAGTATGAAATTCGCCATCTTAAAGTACATACAATCCAGTGGGGTTTCGTATACTCACAGTTTGCACCGCCACCGCCACCTAATTGCAGAACATTTTAATCATCTCAAAATGAAACCCCATAACCACTAAACAGTCACTCCCCGTTACCCACTCCCTCCAGCCCTTAGCAGCCACTAACCGGATTTTTAAAAATATCTGTGTTTTTATTGAGTTGAGAGAAAGGAAGGGTAAGGGATAGAGAGATAGAAACATCAATCTGCCTTCTGCACGTCCCCTACCGGGGATCGAGCCCAAAACCCGGGTATGTGCCCTGACGACCAGGAATCTAACCCGTGACCTCCTGGAGGCTTATGGGTCGTCGCTCAATCACTGAGTCACACCAGCTGAGCCTCTGACCAGCTTTTTACTTCTATGCATTATGGATATTTTATAAAAATGGAATCATACAATACATGACATTTTGTATCTGGTTTCTTTCACTGAGCATAATGTTTTTAAGGTTCATGTAGCATGAAATCAGAACTTCTTTCCTTTTATGGCTGAATAATATTCCATTGTATGGATAAGTCATATTCATTTCTTCTTTTTAAGTATATTTTATAATCTTTTTATAGAGAGAAAAGGACAGAGATAGAGAGTTAGAAACACCATCAGCTGCCTCCTGCACACTCCCTACCAGGGACATGCCCACAACCAAGGTCCATGCCCTTGACCGGAATTGAACCTGGGACCCTGCAGTCCACAGGCCGAGGCTTAACCACTGAGCCAAACCGGTTAGGGCCATATTTATTTCTTTATCCATTGATGGACATTTGTGTTGTTTCTTCCTTTTGGGTATTGCAAATATAGCTGCTATGAGCATTATTATACAAATTATTGTTTGAACGTCCTTTTTCAATTCTGCATATATATTCTGGATCACATGGTAATTCCATGTTTAACTTTTGAAGAACCAACAATGTTCCACAGCAGCTGCACCATTTTCCATTCCTGTCAACAATAAATGGGGGTAATAATTTCTCTTCATTTTCCTCAACTTGTTATTTTCCAATTTTTTTGCCATCCTAGTGGGTGTGAAGTAGAATCTCATTGTGGTTTTGATTTGCATTTCTTTAATGACTAGTTATGTTGAGCATCATTACATGTGTGTGATGGCAGCTTGTATATCTTCCTTAGAGAAATATTCAAGTCCTTCACCTATTTTAAAATTGAGTTGCCTTTGTTGTTGAATTGTAATCATTTTTTAATATATTCTGCATATTAGACCCTTATCAGGTATATGATTTGCAAACATTTTCTCTAATTCTGGAGGTTTCTTTTCACTTTCTTGATAGTGTCTTTTGATGCACAATTTAAAAATTTTTCATGAAGTCCAAATTATATGTTTTTCTTTTGTTGTTTGTGCTTTTGAAGTCACATCTAAAAAAACCATTGGAAAATACAAGGTCATGAAGATTTACCTCTATGTTATCTTTAAATGTTTTATTGTTTTAGTGCCTATATTTATGTCTTTGATCCATTTTGAGTTTATTTTTGCACATATCTTGTTTGCAGTTCCTCCTCAGTCTGGGCCTGACCCGGGCGCATGCAGGAGGCAACCAGGGATGTGTTTCTCTCACATCGATGTTTCTGTCTTTTCCTCTCTCTTCCACTCTCTCAACATATATCTATATCTATGTATCTATATATCTGTATATCTGTATATCTGTATATCTGTATATCTATATGTCTGTATATCTGTATATCTATATATCTATATGTCTGTATATCTGTATATCTATATATCTATATATCTATATATCTGTATATCTGTATATCTATATATCTGTATATCTGTATATCTATATATCTATATATCTGTATATCTGTATATCTGTATATCTATATGTCTGTATATCTGTATATCTGTATATCTGTATATCTATATATCTGTATATCTGTATATCTATATATCTATATATCTGTATATCTGTATATCTATATGTCTGTATATCTGTATATCTATATATCTATATATCTGTATATCTGTATATCTATATGTCTGTATATCTGTATATCTATATATCTATATATCTGTATATCTGTATATCTGTATATCTATATATCTGTATATCTGTATATCTGTATATCTATATATCTATATATCTATATGTCTATATATCTATATATCTGTATATCTGTATATCTATATATCTATATATCTGTATATCTATATATCTGTATATCTGTATATCTGTATATCTATATATCTGTATATCTGTATATCTGTATATCTATATATCTATATATCTATATATCTATATATCTATATATCTGTATATCTGTATATCTATATATCTATATATCTGTATATCTGTAGATCTATATATCTGTATATCTGTATATCTGTATATCTATATATCTATGTATGTATGTATCTATCTATAAAAATATATATATTGTTTGTTTTGTTTTGTTTTGTTTGTTTTTAAAGAAAAGAACAATGGCCCAGTCCTGGCCAGTGTCACTCAGTTGGTTGAGCATCATCCCATTCACTGATCGCCAGTTCAGTTCCTGGTTAGAGCACATACCAGGACTGCAGGCTCAGTCCCCACTAGGGGGCGTGCAAGAGGCAGCTGATGGATATTTCTCACAACAATGTTTCTCTCTCTCTCTCTCTCTCTCTCTCTCTCCCCCCCCCCCCTAAAAAATCAATAAAAACCTTTCTGTTTTTCAAGAACAATGCCAGGCATTGAGTGCCCCGGGGATCTCCGTTCCCATAGCCCAGTGGTCGGCAAACTGCGGCTCGAGAGCCACATGCAGCTCTCTGGCTCCTTGGGTGTGGCTTTCCCACAAAATACCACGTGCGGGCGCACCTACAGTGTGATCGAAACTTCGCGGCCCGTGCGCAGAAGTCGGTTTTCGTCTCAAAAGAAATTTTAACCGTTGTACTGTTGATATTTGGCTCTGTTGACTAGTGATTTGCCGACCACTGCCCTAGCCTCCCAACCCGATGGCAGAGGAGAGGCTCAGGATGTTCTCTCTCTGTTTCCTCAACTCCTATGCAGAGCTGCCGGCTCCCCACATCCTCCAGGAAGTACAGGTCTCCATCATAAACAACTCCAGGTGTAATTTCCTGTTCCAACAGCCCAATTTCTTCTATAGAATGGCAGATGACGTGATCTGTGCTGGCTCTGAGGATGGCAGATACGACGCCTGCAGAGTGAGTGCCCCTGCCCCAGTCAGAGCCTTGCTGGAAACCACCACCCCTCTCAACCTTGGGCCTGAGAGCAACCCCCGTGACCAGCCCACCCTCAGAGTTGATTGATGGGAAGGTGATTTTGCCCTTACCCTATCAAAGCTCGTTTCGCATTGATAATGTCTCTTTGGATCCCCCTGTGACTCCTGGTGGGTAGTGACTCTTGCCCCGCTTTGCAGATGTGAAAACTGAGGCTTGGTCACTTCCAGGGGGAGAGTAGGGTTTGCACCTAGTTTGCCCAGCTCCATAGCCCCTCCTGTTCTGCGGTCTCCCCACTGGCCCCCTCCTGCCCCAGGCCAGGCTCACCTGTGCTGCTCTCCAGGGTGACTCAGGTGGACCCTTGACCTGTGAAAAGAATGGACTGTGGATTCAGATTGGAATCGTGAGCTGGGGAGTGGGCTGTGGTAGGCCCAACCGACCCGGTATCTACACCAACATCAGTAGATACTTCAGCTGGATGCAGAAACTCACGGCCCACAGCACACCCAGGCCAGACCTCTCCCCACTACTGCTGCTCCTCCCTCTGCTCTGGGCCACCCTGCTCATGCAGCTGGCCTGTGCACCCTGACCAGGGCCCAGCCGCATTTACCCAGGGCTGTGGACAGGCCTGGACTGTCTGCCGGACCAGGCTCTGGTCCCCTTCTGTCTCCTTTGCTAATAAATGTGTGCGTTTTCATTGATTCCTTGCAGAGTATTTTGTGGACTTGGACATTCTCATAGTCACTTATGTCCCATCTTCTCCAAGGCCACTCCCTAATTCCTACTTCTTTCTCTGCTTGTCTACACTACACATATTTTGATTGCAAACAGGAGAACTCTCACAGGTTAGTTCAATCGGGAGGAATTTATGGAAGGACATAAGTAGCACTAGGGGGCCAGGAAGACTAGAGTGGGGCATTGTGGAGGACATACCCCCAAACACCCCAGTGCTCATCACACAGATGTCAGGTGCTCCTGGTCTTAATGTGCCCCCCCCCCCAAAGCCTGACCTGGGACTAGGACTGGGGTGTGGGTAGTTTATTTGGGAGGCAATACCAAGAAGCACCAGTGATGAGTGGGGAAACTGAGGCAGGGAAGGAAGAAACCCATGACATTTGCCTGAATGAGGAGGTTACTGAGGCAGAGTCCTGCTGGGGGCCCCTGAGAAACCGCAGGCTCCTGGAGGACGAGGATGCTGGGTGGGGGCACGTCTCTCCTGACCTCATGGGTTGAGGGTTGTCCTGTTCGAGCATTGGGTGCTCCAAGTTACAGTCCCGGGAAGGACGCTAGTGCCTAAGGAGCTGCTGCAGCACCACAAGGGGGCCTGGTGGAGGCGGCAGCACCCCGTTTGGCTCCTCACTGAGTCCCAGAATTCAGCCTCAGCGCGACAAGGGATCAGGCCAGGAGGGCCCGTTCAGGGGCACCTGGAGCTGCTCAGGCAGATCTGAGGCGCTACGGTTGGTCTATATCAGTGGTCGGCAAACTGGCTCAAGAGCCACATGCGGCTCTTGGCCCCTTGAGTTTTTAGCAAAGGCCAGCTTAGGAGTACCCTAATTAAGTGAATAACAATGTACCTACCTCTATAGTTTATGTTTTAAAAATTTGGCTCTCAAAAGAAATTTCAATAGTTGGACCGTTGATATTTGGCTCTGTGACTAATGAGTTTGCCGACCACTGGTCTACATTTCTCCCCTCAGTTCCCCACCCTCCAGTTCCCTGCTGTGGAGAGGCAGGTGTGGAGGTCTTCAGAGAGCAGACCTTCCTGGTTTCTGCCCACACCTGCCAGCAGTGCCTCACACTTGGGCTTCGTGCCCTGGGGCAGCCCTGCGAGGCTAGAAGCCCCCTTCCCCCTGGCCGCAATGAGGAAGCTGATGCTCGGTGAGGGGACAGGACTGCTGGAGTCACCCAGCTCACAAGGGCCCCGGGTCAGAGAGCTCTTGGCCAGGCCTGGGGTCCGGGCTCCATGTTGGGTCCGCCAAGACGGAACTTGGTGCCTTAGCAACCAGCCCCGTAAGGAGCGTGGGGCCTGGGTCAGGTTTGGAGGTGAGCTGCCAAGGATCCTCTGGAGCTTCCTGGCCTGACCACCGTCCCCCTTTCCCCCCCAACCTTCACTGCCCTTGCTTGGCTGGGCTCCTGCCCCCAGTTTCCAGCACCTTAGCTTCTTTTGAGAATTGCAGTTGTCCCTTTCCGGCCACCTTGAAACTGCTGCTCAAAGCATCTTTGTTTGAGGCTGGACCGGCAAAGCCGCAGCCCCTCCCTGGTCTCCTTAATTACCCCTGGCCAGGGCCCGCCCCCTCCTGGCCTTTTAAGCCCCCCACACACACTGCCAGCCCAGTCAGCTGGGAGGGCACCAGGCTGTATGGGTGAGAACAGGGTCTAGGGGCTGGCAAGGTGGGTGGGGGCAGCAGTTGGGCAATGGAAATAGAGGGTGGGGAAGGGGCTTGCCTGGAGGCCTAGGGTGCCCAGGTCTCAAAGGGGCTGGAGGCAAGGGTGTTCCCTGGGGCCTGGGAGCAGACATGGGCATAAGCCTGAGACTAACTGGGGGCTGAGGGAAGACGGAACAGCCTCTGGGACACAAGTGCTCTGGGCTAGGACCCTCCTTCCTCTCTCCGCAGGCTCCCATGAGAGTCGGAGCAGGGCCACCTTCACCCAGCACGGTCCTAAAGACAGAATGTGGGGGGCTTCCTGCCTCCAGGTATTGCTCCTACTGCTGGGTGAGTGTGGGGCAGGGGCTACGGGGGTGTCCCATCTCACTCCTCTCTGGCCTGGCTCCCATAGAGCACTCCGGGCCAATCTCATCTTGGTTTCAAGGGTTCAAGTTCTGACCTTGGGCTCTCCAAACCTGGCGGTGCCGTCTTCATAATGGGTGTAAGTGCCCACCACACAGTGCTTTGGGGAAAGTTAAACTGGGTAACCAGCTGGACAAAATCCTGGCACCAGGTTAACGCAACACAAACGTTCCACCTTCCTTCCTTATCTGTAACCAACCCTTCCCTTCAGCCCGTTATCTGATACCAAATCCATAATCCTGTGCCGTCCCTACTTCCTCTTCCAGGCGCTGCTGGGACACTGGAGTCTGCAGGTTAGGAAGCCTCCGGTCCCCCTCCCCACCCCGGAGCCAACCCCTACCTAACCTTGGCTCTAAGCCTCCCCGCACCCCATGCCCCCCCATCCTCACCCCCTTCCCAAGCCTCCAGCCCTCCGCCCGCCCTCGCCGTCCCCTTGTCCTCTCGCAGCCTGCGGGCAGCCTCGTGTGTCCAGTCGGATCGTAGGGGGCCAGGACGCCCGGGCCGGAGAGTGGCCGTGGCAGGCGAGCATCCAGCACCGCGGGGTGCACGTGTGCGGGGGCTCGCTCGTCGCCCCGCAGTGGGTCCTGACCGCGGCGCACTGCTTCCAGAGGTCAGCGGCCAGACCCCGGGCTCAGGCTCCACTCTGGGCGCGCAGGGATGCGGGCGGGGGGAGCGGGAAACTCGGCCCAGGGAAATGCGGCACCCCCCGGGGGAGGCTCGGGACAGGGCCTGCTCCCTGAGACGCGGGCACGGGGTGGGGGGTGGGGGGGCGGACTCGTCGGGGGGCTGCTGTGAGCAGCCTGTCCTGTCACGCAGGCAGGCGCCCGTGTCTGAGTACCGCGTGCGCCTCGGGGCGCTTCGTCTGGGCCAGGCCTCGCCCCGCGCTCTCCCAGCGCCCGTGCAGAGGGTGCTGCTGCACCCCGACTACTCCGAGCACGGGGCCCGCGGTGACCTGGCATTGCTCCGGCTGCGCCGCCCAGTGCGCCTGAGCGCCCGAGTCCAGCCCGTGTGCCTGCCGGAGCCCGGGGCCCGCCCGCCGCCCGGGGCTCCGTGCTGGGTCACTGGCTGGGGCAGCCTCTCCCCAGGAGGTGAGGCAGAGGGCGGGGCCCGGGGGCGGCCGGGCATCCCCCCTACTCCTTCCCCTGACCCGGAGTCCCCCCTCCCCGGCCTCAGTGTGGAGATCAGTGCCGCCTGCAGCACCCAAACCCTCCCCGTCCTGGCAGGGTAGAATCTCGGGTGAGGCTTCTCCCACCGCCACACGCTCTCACCAGACCCCCGTTGGTCCCCCAGTGTCGCTTCCAGAGTGGCGCCCCCTCCAGGGAGTAAGAGTGCCCCTGCTGGACGCGGGCACTTGTGACCGCCTCTACCACGCAGGCACCCACGTGCCCCACGCTGAGCGAATAGTGTTCCCGGGGAACCTGTGCGCCGGCTACATCGGGGGCCACAAGGATGCCTGCCAGGTGTGTGACGCCGCCTCCAACTCTTGAGTCCATGCTCCTGTGCCCGGCACCCTACCTCCCTTGAACCCAAGACCAAGGAGGTGCCACCTGGGGGACTGGAGCCCCAGGACTGCCATCGTAGTCTTCAGAGCACTGGGACCTAAGCTTGCCTTTCTCCCGCAGGGCGATTCTGGGGGACCCCTGACCTGCTTGAAGTCTGGGCACTGGGTCCTGGTGGGCGTGGTGAGCTGGGGCAAGGGCTGTGCTCTGCCCTACCGTCCCGGTGTCTATACCGATGTCGCCACGTACAGCCGTTGGATTCAGGCTCGCCTCGACCACTGATGTGGTGACTCTGACTTGGGTTCCTCGGCTACTTGTCCCTCTGGGGACCTGCACATCCCCCAACCCTCCTACTTCTGACTGGTGGCTCAGAGGCCTGACAAAGCTAAGGAGCCATCTGTCCATCCCCTGCCTTCCTTGGGGCTCACCACACCGGAGCTGCCAGCCCCACTCCAGGAGCCTCCCATCTGTGGGGGGTCTCACACTCCTGCCTTCCCTTCCCGCTCATTTATCCTCCTCAGCTCTAGCCAGGATGGTAAGTGGCGTTCCCGGTTTGGCCTGTGTGCCCCTCTCTCTGGAGGAAGTCAGGGAGATTCAAAGTGTAGGGGGATCCAGCACCAAGAAGATGGTTCTCCATCGCTAGCTTTGAAGATGGGTTAGGGGGTCATCTGGCGAGGAACTTCGAGCAGCCACCAGGAGCTGGGGGGCAGCCTTGGCTGACAGGCGTCAGGGAAAGGGACATCTCAGCACTCTGACGGAAAGGGACTGAATCGGGACGCCTTGACCAAGCCTCCAGTGAGATCCACTGGGCCAAGCCCTTGATTTTGACCTTGTGCAGAGAACCCAGCTGAGCCCAACCAGACTTCTGGCCCACAGAGCTGTGACTTAGTAAATGTGTGTTGTTTAAAGCTGCTCTGTTTGTAGTCACGGGTTACACAGCAATAGGAAATGAATCTAGATTTCGCCCCACCACGATGAAGATACCTGGGGGCAGGTGGGCCTCCACTAGGCTCAGGAGTCTGGACCGCCTTGGCATTGTGCCCTCTGCCCCAAAGGAGCCAGGAGCCCCCAGGCAGGCCTGGTTGGCATTTCTGCTGTTGTTTCCGTCGTTACCCCTACCCATGGCCTGGGGGAGGCTGGGGCTGGGTCCTAGCCTTGAACAGAGCCCCACGCCCAGGCCCTCGACACCTGAATCTGGAGACAGGCTTCGACCCTTTACAGCTCCCTGCCCACTTCCGTGTGCCTGGGACCTGCCGTCTCCTCAGCCCCGTTCTATAGATAGAGCTCGGTTTCTAGAGTTGCAGGAGGAACAAGAAACCGAACAAAACCTGGAAAATCCAAAGCCTAATCTTTGGAGTTGACACCAGCAGTTGGTAAAGCATTGATAGGAAGGCCGTCATCAATGGTGCAGCCGGTGGGGCAGGCCCACGCAGCTGCCCCACAGAGGCCCAAGCCTTGTCTTCCTCCCTTTTCTCCCAGGAGAGGAAGCAGCTGCACCGGGTGGTCGCCGCCGGTTGCTGTAGGCCAAGCCGGGCCAGGCAGGGGCAGCAGGGAACTCCAGGCTGCTCTTTCCCGCCTGAGGGCCGTCCGTCTGGGGCAGGGCTTGGGTGTTTCTTGAGGGTCATCGGGGACTAGGGTGCCCAGAGCAGGGTATGGCTGTGGCAGACCAGCCTGCAAAAGGCTGTGGTTATGTCTGCGGTGGGACCCAAAGGCCCCCTGAGGGGTGATGTTGACCCTTCTCCCAATTCTTTCTCAGTCTGAAGCAGCCAAAGGATGCCTCCCAAAGCACTGAGGTGCGAACAAGCCTGGGCTACAGCCAGGCTCCTCAGCCCTGGGCCTGCTGTGACTTTTAGTAATGGGTTCCCACTCAGAGTCCAGTGTTTCTGAAGCGCAACCTGGGAGCGGGGTAGGGGCAGAAACTGGGCAGAGAAGGGAAGGGCCAGTGAACGAGAAATGCTACTCCTGGTTAGGCTCTCACCAGGAGTCTGGGCCGCTGTGCAGAGGGCTTTACTGGACTCACTCGGTGGGTTTTTCGCTGAGGCTCCGGGAGGTAGGTTCGTATTCTCATTTGCCAGATGAGAAAACTGAGGCCTGAAATCATGCAGCTGGTAGACGATGGACTGTGAACCCAGGTGGTCTGATTCCAGGGGGAGCTGGGAATGGTGGGGGGTGAAGGGGTTACTCCCTTTGCTGTCTTTGCTTCTTCCTATGCTGATATTGTGGCCTCCCAGCCCCATTCTTCTTGGCCTGTTCCTGGTGTGGCAGCCTTGTGGGGCTGGGCAAGTCGCAGCACTTTTCAGCCTGGCGGGCTCACCGGCACAGCACCCTGTACTGCACATCCTGTCAGTAAGGCCAGTGTGGAAGGGTGGGGGGAGGAGAGGGCCTGGTCATGCCTCCTGCTCCTGGGCCCACCGTGGCTGCACAGGGGATGCCAGTCTCTTGTCCAAGGCAGGCATTTTCTGGTTGCCCACCTCCTCCTGCCGGTGGTGCTACAGCCAGTCGGCCTTTTCTCCCAAAACTGACCCAACCTCATTTCCCCTCCCTCATCTGAACTGGTAACAACGGCCTTATCAAAGCTGTTGGGAGAAGCAAGTTGACAGCTACGGCATCCATGGTTTTGCCCACTGAGCATGTGTGCTGTGCCAGGCATGGGTGGGCTCTCCGGGGTGTTTCCGTTTCCCATCCCGTGGGTGAAAAACAGGCCTGGAGAGAGAGGTTCAGTGACTGCCCTCAGGCTCACAGTGGGCAAGAGCTAGAGCCAGATTGACTCTGGGCTAGTGACTCAAATTCCGTGTCACGGAGATTAGTTAACTGTAAAATAGTACAAATGAGAGGCACACTAATAGCTAGCGGTCATTTATTACTATTTATTAATCAATGTTAAAAAAATAGGAGGGGAAGGCTCACCAAGGCCAAGACTCTGCAGTCTCACTTCGGAGGGCGCCTGTCATGAGCGTTGGGTAGTGGAAGCAAGAGGGCAGAAGGTCCAGGGCTTTCTGGGCAGAGAAGCAAGAGCAGCTGGCTAGCCGACTCACCTTAAGATTTCCATTCTGTCATGGCCCCTAGGAGGGAGGACATACATACACCTAGTGAGACATAGAGCACAGGGGTTGGGGGCGGTCAACCCCTGTCCTCCCTCAAATTGCACTCCCCCCCCATTCCTACGTGTATGAAGTATGACAGGATGGCCACAGTCACCTCCTGCAACCAACCGGCCAAGTGGACAGAGACCCCCCTCTGGAGGGAAGGACTCACTGCCTCTCCCAGGCCAGGTGACCTGAGACAGTTTCAGTCAGACACGTCCCTGCCTGAACCCTGGCATTGTGCTCTCTGTGCATTAGTTCATTAATGCTCCCAAATATCCCAAGGGGTCCGATCATATATTCGCTCTTCAAGGATGGCAAACAGGTGGAGGTTCAGTGCCTTGCCCAAGATCACCCTTAATAGGCTGGGGCTTGAACTCGGTCGGCTGGAGGAGGCCGGGGACAGGCATGATTCTCAGGGGGATGGGGTGGGGGCTAAGAGGGCTGCCCCACCCCCAGACCCCCAGGGTGGCTCCTGGTGAACAACAGCTGGGACACACAAATCAGCTGTCCACAGGAGGGTCTGCAATACAGCCCAGCTCCAGCAGGATGTGCTCAGGCTGCAGGTGGGCCTGGACATGGGTGGAGAGGGGACGTCCCCTGTCCCCAAGCCCCAGGACGCCATCGGTACCCGCCTCAGTCTGGAAGGTCTACTGGTTGCCTTCGTAGCCCTCCCCTCCTCAGCAGCACAGGAACTTAAAAGCTTCCGACTCTCCGTTCACCAAGATGCTGATATTAAGGAAATTTTAGGCTGGCCGAGGACTCAGGGGATGGAGCCCAAGTGGACGTCAGCCTGGGCCCAGCGTGCTAGCAGGGAGCCGCTGCTGCCTCGGGGCCCAGGGAGGAAGAGTCACAGAGGAGAAGGGACTTCAGAGGGTTCCTGAGGAGGCAGGGAGTACAAGTGAAAAATAACTCCTCAGAGTTCAGGAAACATCTATTTCGTGCTAACTCTTGGAGAGGCTCCACAAACTTTACACACGGTTATTTTCCCATCTTGGAGAAGAGGGCCTTGACGAGTGAGGTTAGCCGCCCAAAGCTGCAGTCAGCGCTGGAACCAGGGCTTGGATATCGGTTGATCTGAGCCCAAAGCCCATGCAGCGAGCCACCAGCCTGACTCGGGGCCAGGGCAGCGGCTTCCTCCCGCTCTCAGGAACTCTCAAACTGCAGCCCCAACAACTGCAGAGCTCTTGACAGCCAGCACCATTCGTTGGCTCCTCTCCGGGTGCCACAGCATGGACTCTGACACTCACCGGGGATGACGCTGGCAGTGGTTAAGTAAAAGAAAAGCCTCTGTCCCTTGCTCTAGTGTGACAGCGATTGGGAGTGACCCAGGACAGTGCCCAACACTGAAGGAAGTCTGTGGGTAAGGATACCCCGTGGAAAGGCAGCTAGCCAGGGAAATAAGTCTACAGGCCCTACCGAAGCCCAGGTGAACCTGGGCAGGGAGGCTGGCACGCGCCCAGGGCCCCTGGGGCCAGGGACCTCCCCTTCTCCGCTCCAGGCCTGCTGCTTCCCTCCAGTTAGTTGGCGGCCCACTCCCTAACACCACCGGCAGCTTCCCAGGGTCACTACAGGCCACAAAGCTTCTCTGAACTAGATGAAACAGATTTACACCGAAGGCTGGGGCAGGGAAATGTGGTTGGAGGTCCAGAATTTAAAACCTCCCCAAAATGGCCACTAGAGAGAGAGCCCTTGGAACCATGAGTCAGGCCCCTCAATATGGCAGGCCAGGTCTCACTGAGATGCTAATGTTTGCCTCCCATCAACCAAGAAGCATTATCGTTCACTCACTCTTCCTGGATGTGGGCGCTAAGAGGGCTGCCCTCTCTAGGCTCTAAAGCTAGCCCCCCCCCCCCCCATATCAGGCTCTAAAGCTAGCCCCCCCCCCCCCATATCAACAAAAGAAGGCTGGACTTGAGTGGCACCCTGACTGGTGTGGCTCAGAGGATAGAGCCACATGCTGTGGACTGGAGGGCATGTACCGTGGTTGCAGGCTCGATCCCCAGTTAGGGGGCTGCAGGAGGCAGCTGACCGATATGTTTCTCTCTCATCCATGTTTCTAACTCTATCTGAAATATGGTAGCATTCATCTCTGGTAAAACTGCTGAAACTTGATCCTGCTATTCTGCTTAAAACAAAAGGGTAGTTAATTCAGCTTCCAGCTTGAGACCTTGGAGTGCACATGTATCCCTTTGTAGACCATAAAGGAGTGACTGGGTGACGTCAGGAGTTGAGCCCTACTATCTGCTTTTGGAGGTAGGACTACATCCCCACGTCCAGCAAAATACATGGTTAGAGACAAGGAGCAGGCAACAGTCAGTCACAGTGCCCTAGAACTTTCCTGTCCCAGACACGATCCCGAGAGCTGCTCTCGGGATTTAAAACAATGAAAGCGTACAGTTAAGAGCCATAAAAGGACTGCCTGCACCCGGGCCAGTGCGGCTGTGTTTGGTCTCCTCTGGCGTGTGTGCCCTCCCGCGGTCCTGGCCAGTTCAATAAATCCTTATTGCCAACTTAACCGCCTCCATGGTCACTTCCAACTGGTCGTGGAAGTCACCCCACAACACATCCCTCTCCCTTCTTCTCTGTAAAAAAGTCAATTAAAAAAAAAAAAAGATAGGGACTTCAACACTCCCAAGATGGCGCCATTTTCAACAACGGCCCTCTCGTGAACGGTCCCTGCGGGACTCCCACCACCTCCGACACTCCCACCGGAGACACCCCGCGCCACGGCGCCAAGATGGCAGCGGGCCACAGAGCCTGAGTAATCCGCTTTCTGATCCCTTAAAATGGCGGCCGCGGGGCGGGGCCGCCGGGCGCAGGGCACGCTGGGGGCCAGCGCGCGGGACGCCGGGAACGGGGCGGAGCGCGGCCGCGCCGGCGCGTCGAGTAGGAGAGGCAGCTGCCGCGATGGTGAGCGGGCGTGGGGGAGGGGCGCCGGGCCGGGGCCGGGGGCGGCGGGGGCCGCGGGCCGCGCGGGGGGCGGGGGGCCGGGTTCCCTGTTCATGCCAACCCGCTGCCCCCAGGACGTGTTCCTTATGATCCGGCGCCACAAGACCACCATCTTCACGGACGCCAAGGAGTCGAGCACCGTGTTCGAGCTGAAACGCATCGTCGAGGGCATTCTCAAGCGGCCGCCCGACGAGCAGCGGCTGTACAAGGTGCGGCCCCGCCGGTTCCGGGAGGGCGGGGGCCTGGCGAAGGCTGGGACCAGGGGCGGACGCTGCCCGGAACCGCCTCCCTGAGCCCGGTCAGAGGCGTCGTCGTTGATGTAAACAGTAGTGGACGCCGCGGGCTGAGCGTCCCCCACGTGGGGCAGTGTTCGAACTCGGGGAGATGAAGCGCCGATGGCGTTCGCCACACCTGAGGTCTCGATTGAGGATGGTGTTAAAGTCGCGCGCCAGGCTCTGTGCTGAGCGCCGAGGGCCAGCATCGCATCTGATCCCCACAAACGGTCCCACCCGCGACGTACCGGCTCTTGACATCCCTGCTCCGTTGTTAGGGAAACAGGCTCGGCCAGTGGCCACTTCAGAGCCCAAGGTCATTGGCCCAGCCGGGATTTGATTCTGGACACCCTTAATCCTCTGCAGCCCCGGCAGAATCGCACTGACCCCCAGACACTGCACACAAAGAAATGGTGTTTGGATGAGTCGGTCCCACCAACTCTTCACAAAACTGTTATTACTCCCCAACCTGCTGTTGTTATAAAAGCTCCCGCACCCCCACTCCTTCCTTCTCACAACCAACTAGTTATTTAGCAAGGTTGGCTTGTAGTTTGGGTTTTCATTGGGAATCCGTATGTCAGCCCCTGATTATGGCTGACACCTAGGGGGGGGCGTGGGGCTTCCCTGCCGAATGTACTCCGTCACTCTGAAATCTCCTGTTGGGAATTCCAGTTATTCCCATTTTACAGATAAGGAAACATCACATCAAAAAAAGTTTACTTTGTCCAGGCTGGCAGAGCTGGGATTCAAACATGTCTGCCGGGGGCCGGATTGAATAACTGGCTCTTAAAGTTCGGTTCACCTGGAGTTCGGGAAAAAACATTCCAGAGCCCTACCTTGGGAGGTTCCCATTTGGAAAGACTTGACTGTAGCCCTGGAAACTTTGATAAACTCTGGTGGTCCTGGGCTGTGTCTGTCCTTTCTGACACCCACTGTAGTTGCTGACCAGGCAAGTCTTTGGGACTTGACCCTCCTGGGGCCTCTCCTGAAACCCTGCCTGCCTCTCTCCTCAGGATGACCAACTCCTGGATGACACCAAGACACTGGGCGAGTGTGGCTTCACCAGTCAAACAGCTAGGCCACAGGCCCCGGCCACCGTGGGGCTGGCCTTCCGAGCAGGTGAGAGGGGCGGCCACGCCAGCCAGGGTAGAACAGCCAGAGTTAAAGGGTCATCAGGGAGCCTGCAGTTATCCTTCCAGGACAATGTTTTCCCAGCCCTCAAACACGGGCGATACCCATGACTGCATTTGTTACCCCACAAATAAGACGTTTGTAGAAATTGGAGCCTATTTCGTGAAGGATTCAAAGGTCGATATTCATGGTACCAGTTTATATTTACAGGGGACTTTTTCCCCTTTTTTTATTCTCATCCCCTTATTCTTCTCCCCCTTTGGCAACCATCAGCTTATCTATGGGTCTGTGTTAATTGCATTTATTCATTTGTTTGGGGTTTTTTTTAGATCCCACATAAGAGTGAAATTATAAGGTATTTGTTTTTCTCTGACTTACTCCACTTAGTATTATACCCTCTAGGTCCATCTATGTTATGGCAAATGGCCAAATTTTATTCTTTTTTATTGCTGAATATTCCTTCGCGTGTGTGTGTGTGTATGTCCACATCTTCTGTGTCATCTGTTGATGGCATTTAGGTTATGTCCATATCTTGGCTATTACTAGTAATGCTGCAGTGAACAAAGGGGTGCATATATTTTTTTTAAATTAGTGTTCATGTTTTCTTTGAATAAATATCCAGAAGTGGAATTACTTGGTCATATGGTAGCTCTATTTTTAATTTTTTGAGGCATCTCCATACTGTTTTCCATAGTGGCTACATTAAGTTTATAGTCCCACCAATAGTGTATGAGTGTTCTTTTTTCTCTACTTACTTACCAGAAATTGTTACTTGTTGATTTATTGATGATAGCATTCTGACAGTTGTGAGGTGATAGTTCATTGTGATTTAATTTGCATCATTAGTGATGTTGAGTGTCATGTTTGTTGGCCATCGGTATGTCCTCTTGGGAGAAGTGTCTGTTCAGGTCCTCTGACCATTTTATGTAATTGGATTGTTGTTTTTTTGGTGTTAAGTTTTATGAGTTCCTTATATACTTTGAATATTAACTCCTTACTGATGTGTCATTGACAAATACCTTCTCTCATTCAATAGGCCGTCTTTTCATTTTGCTGATCATGTCTTTTGCAATGCAAAAATTAGTGACGTAGTTCTATTACGTTTTTCTTTTTCTTAATATATTATTGATTTCAGAGAGGAAGGGAGAGGGAGACATAGAAACATCAATGATTGAGAAAGAGTCACTGATTGGCTGCCTCCTGCATGCCACCTAACTGGGGATCGAGCCTGAAACCCAGGCATGTGCCCTGACCTGGAATCAAACTGTGACACTCAACCACTGAGGCATGCTGGCTGGGTGTAGTTTTGTGTGTTTTTAAAAATATATATTTTTATTGATTTCAGAGAGGAAGGAAGAGAGAGAGAGATAGAAACACCCATGATGAGAGAGAATCATGGATTGGCTGCCTCCCGCAAGTCCTCCAACGGGGATCGAGCCCACAGCCTGGGCATGTGCCCTTGACTGGAATCAGATCTGGGACCTTCCAGTTTGCAGGCCAACACTCTACCCACTGAGCCAAACTGGCTAGGGCCAAGGTATTTTGTTTTTTAATGTAAATAGGGTTGTTTTTTTTTTAATTTCTTCTGATCATTCGTTATTGGTATATATAAACATTAATAGATTTCTGTATATTGATTTTATATCCTGCAACTTTACTGAATTTATGTATTCTAGTATTTGTATGTGTGTAGTCTAGGGTTTTCTATATATAGTATCATGTTATCTGCAAATAATGAGAGTTCTACTTCTGTTTTTGATGCTTTTTATTTATTTTTCTTGTGTCATAGCTGTGGCAAGGACTTCCGGTACTGTGTTGAATAGAAGTGATGATGGTGGGCATCCCTGTCTTGCTCCTGATCTTGAGCTTCTTAACCTAAAAATAAGAAGGCCTGTGAAAGTGAGAGGCAGCAAGCATTTATTTGAAAATTTTAAAGTGCCTGTCTGGGTCCAGCCAGTGAGGTTCAGAAGTCCGGGTTCAGAGTCAGGCTGTGTGTGTGCCCGGTCGCAGGCTCCATCCCCAGCGTGGGGTGTGCAGGAGGCAGCCAGTGATTCTGTCATCATTGATGTTTCTGTCTCTCTCTCCCTCTCCCTCCTTTCTGAAAAAAAAAAAAAAAAAAAAAAAGAATAGCTATTTGGGAAACACTGATTCGTGGCAGAAGCAAAGATTAATTAGGAGCCGAAACTGGATAGAGTGTTGGCCTGGGTACTAAAAGGTCCCAGGTTCAATTCCGGTTAAGGGCATATACCTTGGTTGTGGGCACTTCCCCAGTAGGGGGTGTGCAGGAGGCAGCTGATCGATGTCTCTCTCTCATTGATATTTCTAACTTTCTATCCTCCTCCCTTCCTCTCTGTAAAAAATCAAAATATTTTTAAAATATTGATTAGGAGAAAAAGAAGTGGATAATTGATGAGAAAGGGAGCAATTGCATCAATGGAAGGAAATTTTTTTTATCGGAGTAGCTTTTATTTTTAAAATATTTTCTATTGATTTTTTTTTTTTTTTTTTTTTTTTTTTTTACGGAGAAGAAGGGAAAGGGAGAGTTAGAAACATCGATGAGAGCGAAACTGAACAGGTGCCTCCTGCACACCCCCCACTGGAGATGTGCCCACAGCTAAGGTACATGCCCTTGACTGGAATTGAACCTGGGACCCGTCAGTCTGAAGGCCAACGCTCTATCCCCTGAGCCAAACTGGCTAGGGCGAAGGAAATTCTTTCTATTGATGCAAATAACATAGCAATGTTAATTCTAAACATTGTGGTTTTTAGTCCAATAGTCTTCAGTCCAGTAGTTAAAATAACTGCTTTCTTGTTATATTTTAAACATTTCTTTAAGACACAATGTTGCTTTGGGCTCAGTCCAAAGGTTATTTTGTCTTAACATTCCAAAGATTTGAGGCATAAAACATGCAAGGCAACTCTTCCTGCATGTCAGCTCTGGCTTCATTTAGTTTTGATTCGCCATTGAGTATGATATTACCTGTGGATTTGTTATACAGCCTACAGTATGTTGAAATATATTCCTTCTATACTCTGTTGAAGTTTTTGTCATAAAAAGGATGTTCAATTTGTCATACTTTTCCTGCATCTATTGAGATGATCATATGGTTTTTATATTTTATTTTGTTAATATGATGTATCACATTGATTGATTTATGGTTATCCAACCATCCTTGCATCTCTGAGATGACCCACTTGGTCATGGTGTTTAATCCTGGTTTGCTAATATTTTGTTGAGAATTTTACATCTATGTCCATCAAAGATGTTGACCTATAATTTGTTTTTTGTTCTGTGATGTCTTCATCTGGTTTTGGTATCAGGGTAATGCTGAATGAGTTTGGAAGTGTTTCTTCCTCTTTTGAAATAGTTTAAGAAGGGTAGGTTTAATTCTTCTTCCAATGCTTGGTAGAATTTACATGTGAAGTTGCCTCCCTCTACGGGCGACAAGTGTGGGGTGCGATTGCTTGGCTGGCTGGGGCCTCCCTCTGCAGAGCGATCAGTTGTGGGGCTCCAAAGAGGGAAGCCGCTGGCTGGGTAGCCTGGGCCTCCATCTAATGTATATTTTATTTCACTTATGTATTCTAAAGGTGTGCTTGTGACTATTATACTTGCTAATTTTGTTGAAGTTCTAAGTTCCTCTTTTCTATTTTCAAGTTTGGAGAGCATCCTTATGATTATTTGAATTCTTTGTCAGGAAAATTACTTGTTTCCGTTTACTTTAGATATTTTTCATGTTCATTCAAGAGATACTCTTCTGTCTTTTTGTTTTGTTTGACTTTGTTTTTATGAATTACACAAAACAGCTGTCTCCCCGTCATGAAAAGATAGCCTGAGGTAGAAGCAGCCTATGGAGGCTGCGTTTGCTGGGTGGTTTTGGCAGGCTGGTAAGAGGCGTCAGGACGCTGGTCCACTGAGCCAGAACGGCTCCAGGTGGTGTAGGCAGCCAGTGCGAGTGGTAGTGACCTGTTGATTTTCCTTGCTCCCTTTGTTCAGGGCTGAAATGGGCTCAGGCAGTGTTTATGGGAACATGCTACAGGGACCTTGCGGGCAGGCCAGAGCACCTGGATGGAGACCATGCCACCCTCTGGAGGCGGAGGAGGACATAAACAAGTTTGGGAAAACAAGGCCAGCCTTACAGAATTCCCTGCAGTCCCAGAGCTCCCCCCTTGTCTGTACCTGCTCTCTTTTGGTTATTGTACAGAAAGTGATCTTGTGAAGGAGTTACCTCTATGTAGTCTTAGCTGGAGCACTAGTCTATGTGGACTAGAGTGGCTCCCAGCAGGGAGGCCAGGCATTTGTGGTGATGCCTTATTGCTGAGGCTTGTTCCCTCTGTTGGGAGGCAAAAGACTGTGCAGTGTAGCCAGGAACACCCAGTGGTGGAAGGTAGGCCAAAGCCCCTGGATAGAGCTCCCCACCCAGCCTGTCAAGTATAGGGAATGTGAACACTGGTGCTCACTGGCCGCTCTGGCCAGAGTTCCCACAGCTGCTAGATGGCTTTCCATCCTTCTCTGTTCTCTTATTTGTTGTTCAGAAATTGTTCATTCAACCCTCAGTTATCTTGCATGAAGAATTGCTCTATTTGTATACTTGAGTTTGCTCATAGGAGGGGGAGGGTTTAACCTTCTGTGCTGCCAGCCATCTTGGACTTGAGAGGACCCACTGAGTACCTGGGCCCTGTGCTGTGTTTTATTTTCATTTTACGGTCTCTCTGTTTTGTTAATCCTTACCCAAGGATATTCCCATCCCCCCATTGATTTTTAGAGTGGAAGGGAGGAATGGGGAGATAGAGACTCCAGTCTTGGGCTGTTGCTCTAACCACTGACAACACTGGCCAGGGCCTATCTCATCCTCTTGGTAGCCCTGAGAGATAAGCAGTGCCATCCCTGTTTCAGAGATGTGGACACATACTTGCCAGTAATTATGGAGGGAAGTCGTGGTTCAGATGCAAGCTGCCAGGATCTTGCCTGAGCTTGGCAGGCACTCTCTTAACAGTGCATCACTTAACCTCCTAGCATCTCTGTGCAGGCCAGAAACTTGTACCATATTAAGGGTAAGTTAACTGTATCTGGGGAGTTCAGATAATTTGCTAAGGTGAGTAGTGTTTCCTTGTGCAGCTTGCAGAAGGACATTGGTCTGTCTCCTCACCCACAAATTGGCTTCAGTTAGGGAGTTGACAGTGTTAGATGGCATCATCCAGACTTTATCCAAGGAATGGGAAAGGTTGCTAAAGGCAAGAATTGTCACTGGATTTAAGATGAATTGGTTATAAAGCTGGTCAGCTGTCTTAATTTCAGTACTATTGACATTTGGGGCTGGATAATTTTGTGTGGGGTTGCCTTGTGCATTGCAGGATGCTTGGCATCTCTGATAGTATTCCACCTCCCAAGTTATGATAATTCAAAGTTTTGCCAGATATGATCAATTTTCCCTGAGGGACTTAATGGATTGAGAATCCTGAGCCAGATAAAGGGAAGTCTCCTGGGTGGAAGGAAGTGCAGAAGAAAGGTGAAATGGGGCCTGAGCCCATTTTGCTCAATGGATAAGAGCATCGACCTGTGGACCAGAGTTCTGGGGGCCGATTCTGGTCAAGGGCACGTACCTCAGTTGCAGGCTTCTCCCTGGCCCAGGCCCTGGTCAGGGCTTGTGCAAGAGGCAACCAACTGATGTGTTTCTCTCACATCGATGTTACCCTCGCTCTTCCACTCTCCCTAGAGTGAGGATTAATAAATAGTGAAATAGGGTTCATTTGCCCTGTGCTGACAGGGAAGCCACTGTTTCTAAAGAACAGAGAGCCATTTTGGCCAGTTAAATGCTCCAAGGCAATGCACAGGGCATCAGGATGCAGAATGGTGGCACGTGGGATGGCTGGGAAAGGCTTCTCTGAGGTGGTTTGGTTTGAATGTCATGGAATGGCAGACTTGGGCCACTTAGTGCAAAGGCTCAGAGGCAGAAAGAACTTGATATGGGAACTTGGAGTAACACAGGATTAGAGAAACATGATGGCAAGCATTTGACATTTTATTGAGTAGAAGATATTAAGATTTTAAGGAGGGATGAAATAGTCTGGTGTTTTTGTGTTTTTTTAATCCTCTCCAGAGGATATTTTTTCATTGATTTTTAGAGACAATGGGAGAGGAAGAGACACATCAATTGGTTGCCTCCCACACATGCCTTGACCAAGGCTGGGGACTGAGCCTGCAACTAAGGCATATGCCCTTGAACGGATATGAGCCTGGGACCCTTCAGTCTGCTGTTGGTACTCTATCCACTGAGCCAAACCAGCTAGGCTGTTTTGATTTTTAAAATCACTGCTTGGTAGAGAAGGGATGTGAAGAAAACAAGGAGATAGGTGCAGAGGGTAAGGAAATGGCCCAGGATGGCTAGGCTCAGGGAGAACAGGGTCAGTTAGCCCTGCAGAGGTGGGAAACATTCCAATAGGGCCACTGAATCTAGGCAGTTGGATATAGGTAGGTCAGGGTTGTGGAGAAGACTCACTTTTTTTGGGGGGGGGGGGGTTTGCTTGGAGATCCCCATAAATTAGAGGTGGGTTTCTCCTCCACCTGTTTTCCTCTCCAGATGATGCATTTGAAGCTCTGCGCATCGAGCCCTTCTCCAGCCCTCCAGAGCTGCCTGATGTGATGAAGCCACAGGACTCGGGAAGCAGTGCCAGTGAACAAGCTGTGCAGTGAGAGGGCCTGGGGCCCGCTCCTCCCCAGTGCTCCCCCCCCCCCCAAATAAAAGAGATTTGGGTGTCTGCCTGGTTGCTGCCTCTTTATGCGCACCCTCTGCTGACTCCAGGCATCATCCTCACCAGGGTGGGGCTCACTCCTTCCCAGCCGCTCTTGAATGCCAGGCTGGCCTGCTGGACCACAGGCTGCGCTCTTTAACGCAACCCCAGCCCGGCCTGTCTCTCAAAGGCCATGGGGAGAGAATTGGGAGAAACCCAGAGCCCTAGGCTAGTCTTCTCAGTCTGCTCCTGCCTAAGGGCAAGAGGTTTGAAGCTGTGTTCATTCCTGATCACTAGTCCCCTTTGCTGCTTCCTCCTCCACCTCTGCACACTGGCTTCCAGGCAGGTGCCTTCCTGCTCAGAGACCAGAAGCAAGTGTAAGCCAGAACCAGTGTGTAGCTTCAGAGCAGTCTATGCAGAACCCTGAAGTCAGTCACCAGAAGCGGCAGCTCTTCTCCCTGCCCTTCTCCTCCCTCTTAATAAACAGTCTGTAGACCCAATTCCTGCATTTCTCATTTTTATTTGACAGAAAAAATTGCTCTTGCTGTACAGATTTTAAAAAACCAAAATGTCCTTAAGAAATGTGAAGAAAAGTTGGGGGGAAGGGGCCACAATCTCACTGGGGGGGCAGTAAGGGTCAGCTAATTTTAACTTCTGCCCCTTTCCATAACATACAAGTTCCCAAGTCCCAAATCATCATCTCCCCCCCTCCCCTGCACTCAGAGGTAAATGGGGGGGGGGACAGTGCTACCCAGGCCCTTTCTGACTCAAGACTGGAGGGGTCCTGAACACTCTTTAACTCCAGCAACTCCCAATCTTCCTCTCCCACCCTCCCCCAACCCCCCAAAACATGTGAACCAGAAAAACTCACAGATTAAACATTTCACAGGAACAAAGAAAAAAAGGGGGGATAGAGAAAGAAGGGAACCCCCTCAAAATGCTGCCAGGGTTTGAAGGGAACAAGCACCCCCATACACACACAGCTGTTGGGGAGAAAGGGGGCACTCCCTGTGGCTCCAAAACTTGGGGTGCGGTGGTATTCCCCAAAAAAACCATTCACGGAGACCTGCAACAGAGAAGAATATTATCAATGCCATCTCAGGCAGCCATTGCTCTCAAAAAAAATAAATATGGCTGTCCTGGAGCACGATGAGACACACCTGGAGGAGCGGCGCCGCACTGGACGGGGGCTAGGTGTCTCCCTCCTGCGCTTGTGGCCTGGGGAGCGGCTGTCTCCACGCTGACCTCTTCGGGAACCATGCTCACTGCTGCTGCTCCTGCAACACACAACAGACATCAGATCACAAACACACCCCGATCTCTTGCATCTTTAAGCCTGAAAACTTTTTTCGCTATTAGCAAGAACACAATAGTCCCCCTACCTCTGTTGGTCCTGTGGTGAGGGGTGTTGGCGCTCGGCAGGTGAATAGCTGAGGGACCGGGAGTCCCGGAGGGAGTCTATTGGCTTCCGGGGACTGCGGGACCTGGAGAGCAGAGAAGATCCCCATAATGCCATACTCTTCGAAACCCACCAGCCAGCACTCGGGACCACCCCCCAGGCCTTGACCACCAAACCTACCACACAGGGCCAGCCTCAGACCCACCTTTGTCTGCTCACTCACCCATCCGCCCGCATACCATCCACCGAGTGCCCCAGTGGGCAGGGCGTGGGGGGATGGGACGGTGGGGGACACAAAGGTCAAGACAGTCCCTGCTCTTGGAGGGACTCAGTCTGGTGGTGAAGGAAGGCCAAGAGGCACACTCAGCCTCATGTGTGGGAAGCAGCCCCGCAGGGACTGATATAGATCTGGGGACTCAGGGGAGGGAGATGAAGGGAAGGGGGCAGGGTAGTCTTCTCGAAGGTGCTGTTTGAGCGGAGTCTTGCAGAACGAGGAGTTCACCAGGCGGACAAGGGAATTCCAGGCAGAAGGAACAGCATGTCCAAAGGCATGGGGTTCTCCTTAGACTGCAAGGCGCTGGGAATGGCTGGAGCAGAGGGCATGTGTGGGGGCGGGCAGGAGAGGAGAACACAGGGCAGGCAAGGCCAGTTGGTGGAGAGCCTCACACGCCATTCCCGCAGAGATGGGGCTTTATCCTGCAGGCCACAGGGCGTCCCAGAAGGATTTGTGGAGTGGAGGGAAGTAACCAGATGTGCGTTTTAGAAAGACTCCTCTGGCTACATGTGGAAGAGAATGGCGTGGAGGCAGGGAGACAGGGAAGAGGCTGTGGACAGAGTCAGGAGAAGATGATGGTGGCCAGACCAGAGCCCTGGCAATAGCAATTGGGAGACTTAAAAGCTAGAATCCCTGGGACCAGGCTGCATGTCAGGGCAGAGAAGGAACCTAGGACTCCCCAATTTTGGCTGGGGCACCCACTTGGATGGCCCAGCCCTTGTCAAAACAAGGCAAGAGTTACGTGGGGAGAAGAGATTTTGACTCCTCCCATACAACAGACACCGGAGTCCATATGAGACACCCAGCAGGGATCTCACACTTCCAGGGCCACATCCCACCCCTACCATCTCAAGCAAGGTTGCACTCACCTCCGCTCGCCAGGGGGTGGCTTCTTGGGACTTGCAGGTTTGGGCAAGGCCTGAGGGTCAGGCTTAGCAGGGGAAGGTGAGGATGTAGAAGAGGAAGAGGAAGAGGAGGAGGAAGAGGAAGAAGAGGAGGAGGAGGAGGAGGAGGAGGAAGAAGAGGAGGAAGAGGAGGAGGAAGAGCTGGAACTGGAGCTGCTATCGCGCCTCTTCCTCTTGGCTGGGGTTGGTTCCTGAGGTCGTCCCTCTCGATCGGTCTCTTTTGGGGCTGGGGGAGGACTAGGGACCCTGTAGGAAGAGTACAATGTCACAAGGAGAGACAAGCTGCCCCAACCCCAACCCTACCTTCCAAGACCGGGAGGAAGGGCAGTGGGGGAGGGGTGCTTGAGAAAGGTCCTGGGAACTCTCCCAGCCAAAGCCAGAGAGCCAGTGACCCAGTGAGCATATTCTCTGGAGAGCAGTGGCCCCAAGCTGACCCAACCACTGCTAACAAAAGC
Source organism: Antrozous pallidus (assembly GCA_027563665.1). NCBI lineage: Eukaryota > Metazoa > Chordata > Mammalia > Chiroptera > Vespertilionidae > Antrozous > Antrozous pallidus. The sequence goes on along the minus strand of CM050512.1, from coordinate 107,459,377 downwards.
AACAGGCTGGGGGTCCGCAGCACAAGGGATCAAGGTTAAACCTCAAGAATGTCCCTGATGAAGGAAAACGGCCCCTGGGCTCAGGTGTGGGTGCAAAGCTGGGTGATCTCCTTCCTTGGAGAGCCAGCTTGGGTAGGCTCCTGTGTGTGTGTGCGCTGGCTGGGGGAGGAGCCGTCCTGCCTGGAGGCAGGAAGAGGGATGGGATGACCTCTGAAGATCCTTCCAGCCCAGGGAGTTCCTCTTGAGGTCTAACTGCCATCCCTCCTGCTGTAAAATTAAGTCCATTTCCTCTAGTTCTGTCCTCTGTAGGGATGGAAAACTTATCATTATCCTCTAGAGAATTAACCTTTGGAGATTTTTCTGTCCCATTCCACCCTCCAACATCCCCACCCCACATTCTCTCTATTCCCAGCTTAATGGTCAGGTCCCCGTACCACCTCAACAAGCTAAGAACCCTCTGGACAGGGCGTTCCTTTCCCCATCCCGACCCAACCTTTATAAAACCTTCCCCTTGCAAAAGTTCTAAAAGCCAAGTCCCCTTACCTCTTCAGTGCTACCTCGGGCTGAAGGGGAAGGCTAGAGCCCTCCGAGTCACTAGAACTGGAGCCAGAGGAGGAGGAAGAGGAGGAGGACGAGGAGGACGAGGACGACGAGGACGAACTAGATGAGGAGGAGGAGGAGGAACTCCGCCGCTCCTTTGCTGGCTGCAGGGCCCCCGTAGAGGCAGGTGGTTCCCCCCCTTCAGGGTGGGAACCCCCGGGGACAGGGACAGAGAGCATGCCATTGTGGTCACCAGCAGAGGATGTGGTCTTTGCAGACCCAGAGAGGGATTGAGATCCTGCTAAAGGGGTGGTCGGGGCAAGCAAAGATCGGGATTGGTCAGAAAGAGATGGCCCAGGGGACCTAGGCCGATCCTGAGCTGGAGGGAGAACAGACTGTGAGGGAGGAGCCTGAACCATTCTAGAAACAGGAGAGGGAACCCGCTCAGAGGTCATTCTAGACTGGCTTGGAGCAGCTGGTGGGGTTCTGGAGCCTGGGCCTCCTGGTGGGGTTCTAGACCTGGCTCGGTCAAGAAGCGGTGGTGAGGTTCTGCCACTAATGCGCTCATAGGCAGAGAGGGGCACCCTGGGGCTGGTGAGGTTTGCACCAGACAGAGCTGGAGCCATTCTAGCACTGGTGAGGCTTGCAGGGGCTAAGGATGGCGGGGTTCTTGAGCTGGCAATATTCACAGAAGCTGCAGCATGTGTAGATCTAGGACCCACCAAGTTTGCAGGGGTTGGTGCCTGGGGTGTTCTGGAGCTGGATGGATAGTTTGCAGTGTTTGGGGGTGTGCCAGAGCCTGTGAGACTCAAAGCTGCCAATGCCGCTGGTGTTCTGGCTCCTGGTAGGTTCACAGCTGGGGCTGTAGGGGTGCGCGGATCAGCAAGGTTCACAGCAGATGGTGTGACTGCTGTTCTGGGGCTGGTCAAGTTCATGGCTGCTGCAGCAGCTGGTGTTCTCGAGTCAGCCAGGTTCACTGCTGTTGGTATGGCAGGTGTTCTGGCGCTGGCCAGGTTCATGGCTGCTGCAGAGGCTGCAGGAATCCTACTGGCAAGGCTGGCAGCTGGGGCTGTTCTGAGACTCATGAGAGGCACTGGAGCAGGAACCTGGGACATTCTTGCAGCAAGGCCTGCAGCAGACATGGATGGAGGAGGCCGAGCAGTGCCAAGACTGATGGCTGTCAGGGCAAGTGCAATTCTAGACTGAGCATGATTTTCTGGCACAGATGCTCTAGGGTGATCAGGAATTCGGGGACCTGGACCATCCATCATGGAGCCACCAGCTTGCTGCAGGACAGACATTGGTGTTCTAGAGCTGCCGAGGGGTTCAAGCATTCCAGGTGATCTACAGCGGTCAAGAGGAGTTGGTGACATGCTAGGACGACTGAAGCAACTCATTCTGGAGCTATTGAGTGCCACTGGAGGTGTCCGAGAACCAGAATGATTCCTTGTTGCAGGAGGAGTAGCAGAACGTGAACGATCGGAACTACTTCCAGATACGGATCGTCTACGGATGGCTGGAGGAGATCTTGTTAAGGACCGTTTGCCCCGAGTCATTCGTGGAGTACGAGATCTAGAACGGCAGCGGACAAGCGATGAACGACTTCGAGAGCGTTTGCGTGGCAAAAGTGGGGTTCGAGATCTAGAGCGACGCCGAATAGCTGGAGGCGTTCGAGACCTAGATCTGCGGCGTGTCACTGGAGAGGTTCGAGAGCGGGATCTCCTTCGAGTTATTGGACTGGTGCGAGACCGAGATCTCCTGCGGGTGACTGGGGATGTTCTGGATCTGGATCTTCTGCGAGCGATAGGCGAGGTCCTGCTTCGAGATCGCCGCCTCATTACTGGTGGAGTCCTAGATCTAGATCTTCTGCGAGTCACTGGTGGTGTTCTAGAACGAGAGCGCCGGCGGGTTGGTGTTCTGGATCTTGAACGCCGGCGAGTGACTGGTGGTGTTCTGGACCTGGATCGCCTTCGACTCACTGGGGATGCTCTTGAGCGAGATCTTCTTCGGGTCACTGATCTTGATCTTCTCCGACTGACTGGTGAAGTACGTGACCTGGACCTACGTCGGCTGACCAGGGGTGTTCTGGACCTGGAACGCTTCCATGGGGCCGGTGATGTGCGTGAGTGGGAACGCTTCCGACTGGTTGGGGGTGTCCGAGAGCGACCTCTTCGACGTCGAGAGGTTCGTGAACTCTCTTGCCGGGCAGGAGATCTTGAATGGTAACCAGAGCCTCCTCTACGCCTATGAGTAACCCGAGACCTTGATCGGCTCCGCTGTCGTCTTCGAGAGGTTGACTGAGAAGATCCAGACCTATCTCGACGTCGGGTTGTTCTGTTCTTCTCCCTCCTTGACCGGGAACGGGACCTCTGGAGCCCACGAGGCTTTGGTGAAGGAGAACGACCTCTCCTTGAAGTTGTCTTAGTGCGGGGGGATGAAGCTGAACGCCGGCGGCGTGAGGATCTTGACTTTTCAGCTGGCTCTGGGGAAGACACTGAAGGACTTCGTCGGCGTCGTGGGGGAGTTCTACTACGTGTCTCTGGTGAGGAAGATGCAGAACGACTTCTACGGGAGAGTCTGGTCTTCCTAGCCCTCTCAGATGATCGAGAGCTGTGACGGCGAGGCGGAGTGCGGGACTTAGTCTTGGGCTGTGGTGATGACCTAGAGCTTCTTCTAGCCATTCTAGATTTGGGAGGGTGTTCTGGAGAAGACTCAGAACTGCTGCTTCCTTCAGGAGAAGGACCTCTACCTTTGCTTGATGAACCTGATCTGCTTCGTCTGGGAAGGGCCCGAGGGGCAGGAGCTTTGGGTTCAGGAGAGGAATCAGAACCACTCTGTGCCCTAGATGCTGCTCTTGGCTTATCTTTAACTTCAGGAGATGAACCACACCTACTGAGCTGAGGAGAAGGTCTGGATTTGCTATCGATCTCTGGAGATGATCCAGAACGACTCCTTTGTCTAAGTGACATTCGTGTTTTAACTTTAGCATCTGGAGAAGAGTCTGATTCACTTCTTTCCTGAGTGGATGCACTAGGTTTTTCATCAAGTTCTTGAGAAGATCCAGATCGACTTCTCTGCCCGAGAGGTGACCTACCCGAAGTCTTCTGTTCAACTGATGATTCTGACCCACTTCTTTCTCTCTGGGGGGTAACACACTTGAGTTCTGGGGATGATTGAGAACGACTCCTTGGCCTAGGAGTCTGAGGCAAAGCTTTTGGTTCCGGAGAAGAATCACATTCACTTCTTCCCCTAGATGGTGTTCTGGGTATGTCTTTCATTCCAGGAGAGGATCCAGATAAGCTGTGCCTTGAGGGAGTCCCAGACCCATCTCTAAGTCCTGGGGAAGACCCAGACCTGCTTCTCCTTGAGGGGGTTCTGGGTAAATCATCTTTCAGTTCAGGAGAAGACGCAGAACTACTTCTTTCCCTTGAGGGTGTTCTAGGTATAACATCAAGTACTGGTGAAGAGAGAGTCCGATTTGATGACATTCCTGCTTTTTCCACTCCAACTGGGGATAACTCAGAACTGCTGCGTCTGGAGGACCTCAACTGTTCTTTCATGTCTAGAGATGGATCTGTCTCCAACTGACTAGGAAAAGGCTCATCCAAACATTTAACCTCAGCAGAAAATCCAGTATTTATTTCTGCAACAGGGCCTGAATTTCTAAATTCTAAAGGTGACTCATAGCTATTCTCCCTGGGAGGGGTATTAGACAGTTCCTTATGTTCCAGAGAATAATGTGGCCCACTCCAAGTTGATGCCACGGCAGGAAGTTCTGCTTCCAAAGAAGCCTGCAATGACTGGCTTTGGTCAAGAGTCATAGACACAGCAGTTCTTTCTTCTTTTTCAAAAGATGATTCAAAGTTACTTCCAGCCATTTCTTTAAGTTCTGGAGAAACATGGGACAAGACCTGGTTTGAGGACACTTCAGATTTGTCAGCTACCTCCATTAATTCCTCATCTTGGCTTGTTTTAGCTAATGGACTACTTTGGTCTTTTGTATCTGGAGATGACCCAACACCACCTCTTTCCTTTGAAGAGGTTCTGGGCGTATCTTTGAGTACTGGTGAGGACTCAGGTCTATTCTGTACCGGAGGACTCAATTTGTCACTTAGCATAGATGATGCAGCAATATCCTCCTGAAGGAGTAAGTCTGTTTGCTTTTTTGATTCAGGAGAAGGTTCCAATCTACTCTGTCCTAGAAGAGATTTACAGTCCATTGCAGGATATGGGGAAGAGTCAGATTGGAACCTGTTCTGTTCAGGAGACATTCCAGATTTCAGCCTAGGACTCACTGACAAGTTGCTTCCATCTTGTGTTGTTGATCTGGGTGCAGACTCAGTGACAGGAGAAGAGGACCTGGACTCTCCACCCTTAGGTGGTGTTTGAGATTTGCTCTGCAGAGATAGTGTGTCATAGTGACTCTGTCTCCTTTCTGGACTTGAAGTGTCAGATCTAGAGTCTAGTAAAGTAAGAGATTGTCCTTCCTGTTGCAGAGATGAGATGCCAAAATAGCTCTCTCCTGGTGGTGTGTTAGACTTTAATCCGGAATAGAGTGAGAAAGATCCAGAACTTTGTGCTGATGAATCTTTAGACATCTCTTGGGAACCTGGTGACTTTGATCCAGGAAGATTGTGGCCTGGTGAAGTTTGAGGTTGTACTTTGGGGCTTGGTGAAGTAGACCCTGAGTGACTTTGTCTTGGTGATGTTCCAGGTTTCACTTTGGTATCTGGTGAGGAGGACCTAGAATGGCTTTGTCTTTGTAATATAGATTCTGCCTTGGAGCAAGGAGAGACTGATCTGTTTTGCCTTGGTGATGTATTAGATGTCACCCTACCAGGACTTGGAGAAGATGAACCAGAATGGCTCTGGGTTGGTGATTTTACTGCCTTTACTTTGGGTTGTGGAGATGATGACCCAGACCGGCTCCGTCTTGGAGATGTGCTTGATTTCACTGCAGGAGGGGAGGACACAGAGCAGCTCGGTCTCAAAGGGGTCCCGGTCTTCACCTCGGGGTCAGGTGATGTTTCAGAAAATCCCTGCCTTTGTGGCGTTGCACTCTGTTCATTTGCCTGAGGACCTGTTACAGATCCTTCTCTTGGCGGTGTTCCAGATTCCCCTTTAGGCTGAGATGAACCAGAGAGACTTTGTTTTGATGGTGTTTTAGATTTCTGATCAGGTGAAGAACCAGAGCGACTTCGCCTTAGTGGTGGTGTTTGAGATTTGGCTTTAGATTGGGATGATCCAGAGCGGCTGCGCCTAGGCGGTGTCTGAGACTTTTGTTTAGGACAAGGAGAGGACCCAGAAAGACTTCGTCTCAAAGACAAGCGAGATTTTGCTTTGGATCGTGGAGATGAGAGAGACCTGCTCCGCCTTGAAGAAACACGGAATTTTTTCGTTTCTGGGCTTGAGTTGGACCTGCTCCTTCTCTGTGATGTTCTGGACTTATTCTTGCGCTCTGATGACGAGCCAGATCTGCCTCTCCTTTGTGGTGTTCTAGAATGAGATCTTCCCCGTCTAACTAGACTTCTACTACGGGATCTTCGTCTTGCAGGTGTCCTAGACCTAGATCTCCCTCGTCTTGCTGGTGTCCTAGACCGAGATTTTCCTCGCCTGGCCGAGGTTCTAGAGCGAGACCTGCCACGCCTGGCTGGGGTCCTAGAGGAAGACCTGCCACGCCTGGCTGGGGTTCTAGAGCGAGACCTGCCACTTCTCCTGGCTGGCGATCTGCTACGAGACCTCCGTCGTACTGAGCGGGTCCTAGACCTGCGCCTAGCTGGTGTTCTAGAGCGAGATCTGCCCCTCCTGGCTGGTGTTCTAGAGCGGGATCTACGCCTGTTCGGTGTTCTGGATCGTGATCTGCGCCTCATGGGTGTTCTAGAGCGAGATCTGCCCCGTCTAGCTGGTGTTCTAGAGCGAGATCTGCCCCTAGCAGCTGGGGATCTTGAGTGTGACCTTCCTCGCCTTGCTGATCTAGATCTGCCTCTTCTCTGGGTATTTCTGCTCCTGGACCAGCCTGGTCGCTGAGGAGACCTAGACCGGCCACGTCGCTGGGGACTTCTAGATCGCCCCCACCTCTGTACAGACCGGGACCTATGCCACTGAGGGGATCGGGACCGAGAATGACCTCGTTTAGTAGGGGTTCGAGACCGCGATCGCCCCCTCTTCGCAGTGGTAGGGCTAGGGGACCTCCCCATCCTACGAGGAGTAGGAGAGTGTGATTTATCCTGCTTTGCTCTGCCATGTGAACGACTCTTGGATGCGGGAGAAGAAGAAATCTCTCGGTGGGACCCTGGAGCTGGTGTGGGTTTAGGACTTTCAGGGGAAGAGCTGGCATGCCGAGAAACTTTGGTTGGTTGAGGGGATGATGGGGAGCTCTCTGAAGATGATTGAGGAGGTTTCTCAGGAGACTTAGGTGGTAAACGACCCCGGGTTGGGGAAGCCTCAGATGGGGGATTCATTGGCTCCTGACTTATGGGGGTTTTTGCAAGGGGTTGTGGGGAGCTGCCATGTTGCTCAGCAAGGAGCAGAGTGGGAGCAGATGGTTCTGGGCCTGTGCTGCTCCTTTCCGGAGAGGGGCTAGGTCGAACTGCAGATTTCTAAGGGTGGAGGGAAAAAAAAAAAGCAGGAATAGGGATATGTAAGCACTAAAACTTTTTATCACCCGTGAGATTCCAACACCCTTTCCAAAGGAATTTTTCTGCATGTCCCATTATACCAACTGGTCCTTTTCCCCATGATAAACCATTATATTTATTCAATAACAAGAGGCCATTTAACATAAAAAACATTGGGGGAAAACATATAGATAGGGACAGTCTCTGACCTCGAGAGTCATATAATATAGACAGGATGCAAACAACACAGTACATTTTACAGAAAAGAGCCGTTAAAAAATGTTGTAAACACTGAAAAAAAGTATTTTTAAGTGGAAAGATAAAGCAGTTCATTAAAGAGGTAGATTCTGACTTTATCCTTAAAAAATAACTATATTAAGTAAAACAAAAAAGGCCCAGACTTGAGGACTTAAATAAAAAACACTGGGATAGAGCACAGGAAAAGACAGAGAACACAGAAAATGGATACGAGTGCTAAGAATTTAGCAAAACAGCAATTAAAATATAATAGTTGAAGCATGAAAACATTAGTGTTTGCATTAGAATAGCAAGTACAAAAGAACAGGTGCTGAAAAAAAAATTCCAGAATAGTGTTTTCAGACTGCAGGTAGCAACTCAGTCGGTTCAAACATTTTAGTTAACCACAACCAGCATTTAATGAGATAAAATATTAGAGGAATCTAAGTAGTAAGACCAAGTATAAAGAAACTTTCGAGTTCTACATACATAAACAGGATGATGATGCGAAACCTACATCAAGTGAAGTTCGAAAAATCACAATTCTAAAGGATTTGCAAATATAAAAGAAAACCTGACAAGACAGAAATACAGGAAAACAAAACAAAACTGAATTCACCCAGACAGTGTGGTTTAGTGGTTGAGCTTATACCTATGAACCAAGATCCTGGTCAGGGCACATGCTCGGGTTATAGGCTCAAGCCCTAACAGGGAACATGCAAGAGGCAGCCAATCAATGTTTCTAATTATCTTTCTCCCCCCCCCCCACCCCGTCTCTAAAATAAAAAACATAGTAAAAAAAAAAAAAAAAAAACCTGAATTCATTTATCTCAATAAGCTCTTTTCTTCATGCAAACACCTATCCTAAGTTCATATCCCTGTACAAACATCCATTAACTCATTAACATACCTCCTCCTTGTCTTTGTCTTCATAAGGGCTACTAGGCTGTTTTGTAGAGGGTTCTGGGCTGCTCGGATGCCCTGTGTTGTTGGTACCTGGTTCTCTGGAAGGTGCATCTCCCTCCCCTCTACGCCCTGAAGCAGGGGAAAGACTTTGCCCTGTGAAGGCAGTTGTATGGGTTTTTGTTGCAGCACTTCGAGACCTGAGGGAGGTAATTGATGGGGGAAAGAAAGGAAATCAGTTCAGGGAAGTACAAAAAACCCCCTCCCCGGCACCCATCCACCTTTCCTGACTGTACACAACCCTCTTCCAAGAAACCTTCTCTTATTCATAAGATTCAAATCACTCACTGACATTCAAGTCCAATTCACTTTGGTTGGTCCTTCTCTTCCCAACACGATGCCAAAAAATGTTCTCCCTCTACCCCTTTGTTCACCTCCCACAGACCTCCCAAAACCCTCCACCCAACCATTCCCTACCCACTTCATTCACAACTCACCTCTGAGCCCACCTCCTTCAGGAAGCCTTCCCCGATTAAGGAAGCCAGGGCAAGGATTCCTTCCTCCCCCAGACACCACGAACAAACCACCACCCCCCCTATTCTGGCAGTCCATATACATCAGAACAAAACAAAAAGTAACAAAATAAACAAAACAAAAATAAACAAAAAAAAAAAAAAAAAAAGAGAAGGGGAAATGTATATGTCTGTCCATCCTGTTGCTTTAGCCTGTCAGCTCCTAGAGGGCAGGGACCGTGTCTTCCGAATGGTCTGTGCAGCGCCTAGCACACCGTGGGCGCTCAATAAATATTAAATTAATTAACCCACAAGTCCCTCTCCCTCCCTTCCTCGTGGACCACCCCTTACCGACTGCGGGAAGTATCAGAAGAGGAGGCAGAGTCAGCAGAAGTTGAACGGTGGGCCCGGCGGCTCTTGGGGGCTGGTGTTGTACTTCGAGACCTAAAGGAAGACCACCACCCATAACTCAGGTACTGTCACACCTGTACTGGTTTCCCCTCATCCATCCTTCAACCCTTTGTCAGGTACATGATATATCCTATCCTAACCCCTTATGTGACATTCATCTACTTGCTAATTCTTCTCCAATTCACTCACCGCTTCCGCTTCTTGTCCTTAGATTTACGTTTGCTCTTTGGAGTGGGAGACCTAGGAATTAAATTAAGATTATTAAAAGTAATAATTACATTTTAAAAATGAAATTAAAAGAATTAGGGAGTTACTGAAAAATCAAGGAATTGAGCTTTATTTTAAGAAAAAAGCCCCACAGAAAGCAAGCAAGGCCATCAAGCAATGGCTCACCGTTCTGTATGCCACTATGTCCCCTATGCCCCAAAAGAGCTCTTACCTATGCTTCCGTTTCTTGGATTCAGACTCTGACCTGTTGGGGAGGGAGGAGATAAAACATAAACCGGTAACTATACCTGGACTCATTAAGCCTCTTGAATCACTCCATATACTCCCACCTCATACCTGTGCTTCTTCTTCTTAGAGCTCTTCTTCCTCTCTCGTCGAGGAGAGCTGCTCTCTGACCTCCTAAAGATGAGTTCAGAAACAAGGTCATTCTGCTTGGCTCCTTCCCTAACCCTCCCACTTATAACACCCCACCACTAAAGGCTTCTAAAAGCACCAAACTACTCCAACAGCCTTAATGTCCCAGATCTAAGCCCAGGACTTATTAAAATAAAGAGCATAGGTACCTCCTCTTTATATTAACAAAGTGAAAAAGAAAATCTCAGAAATCCAAAATGCTGTTGGCCAGTTCTTAATTGATCTAAATGGTAATTCCCTCTTCCCTGAGATAACTCTCTCCTGCTTTCTAGAAGCAAGAATTCTCTTAAGAGACAGAGAGAGATACACATATAATTTGCAAGCGTGACAGGACTAATCTTCTGGCTTACTACAGTAATTTTCCAACTAACTTACCGTCCTCTATCTTTCTTCTTTTTCTTCTTCTTTTGCTTTGGGGTTGGTGAGCGAGAGCTACTGGACTCCCGGACAAGGCTGAGGAAAAATGAAAAGGATGGGTGTTAAGACAAATTTTCTCATAGATATTTCAACTTCAGAAGAATAAAATCCAAAAAGTTTGGGAAGAAAGAGTTTACCCAAATCTTATCTAATAAGAGTAACATGCAAATTGACCATACCTACAATCAAGCCACGCTCATCAGCTATGCCCATCAGCCAATCGAGAGCAAATTATGGAAATAAACCCCAACCAAGATGGCTGCGGCCAATGAGAGCAGGAGGGAGGCTTGGGTTTCCCTGGCAATGGAGGAAGCCAAGCTTTCTGCCTGCTCTTGCCGGCCTAGGCCTCCACTCAATGCTACAAAGTTTCAACTATAGAATACACATAATCCCAACAGAAATGGCAGCAGCCATGAACTGGAGAGAGCAGAGGCTAGGGTTGCCGGGGCCACAGAAGAAGCCAAGCTTCTACAGCACTAGAGTCTAGGCCTCCACTCTAGGCTACAAAGTTTCAAACAGAAATGGCTGTCCACAGAGCCAGCAGAAGGCTTGGATCCTCTCTAGACTACAAAGTTTCAATTGTAGAACATAAATTAATCCCAGATCCCAGGGCCTCCGCTTGGATCCCTGGCTGACCTGCAAACCACCACAGGCCCCTTGCCCAGGCCACCCCACGCCCCAAGGGAATCCCCACCCTGATCCGGGACACCCTTCAGGGCAAACCAGCCAGTCCCCACCCATGTACCAGGCCTCTAGCCTATATAATAAAAGAGTAATATGCAGATTGACCATCACTCCAACACACAAGAGGGCTGCCCCATGTGGTCAAAGATCCTATCCCCATGTGGACACAAGATGGCCATCAGAAGATGGCCAGTAGGGGAGGACAGTTGGGAGGTTCCAGGCCTGCAAGGGAGGGCAGGTGTAGGAGATCAGGCCAGCAGGGGAGGGCAGTTGGGAGCAATCAAGCCTGCAGGGAAGGGCAGTTAGGGGTGACCAGGCCTGCAGAGGAGGGAAGTTGGGGTAAACAGGCTGGCAGGGGAACAGTTAGACATCAATTAGGCTGGCAGGGGAGTGGTTAGGGGGTAATCAGGCAGGCAGGCAGAAGTGGTTAGGGACAATCAGGGAGGCAGGCAGGTGAGCAGTTTGGAGTCAGCAGTCCTGGGTTGTGAGAAGGATGTCACTGCCCGTTTAGGCCCGATCTGGGTAGGATCGGGCCTAAACAGGCAGTCGGACATCCCTCGAGGGGTCTCAAATTGGAGAGGGTGCAGGCTGGGCTGAGGGATATCCCCCACCCCGTACCCCCTGTGTGCGAATTTCGTGTACCGGGCCTCTAGTAAATAAAATAGATCAGAGTACTTAGAATTAGGATGAGAAGTTGACGCTGGTTTCTTGAACTTATGTACCTGTAAGGTTTGGGAGGCTCAGGAACTGGTTGTTTGGCTTCTCGAGCACGACGCTGAGGATCAAAAGAGCTCCCATCCACATAGGAGTCACTGATGCCAAAGGCAGCACGGAGTCGCTCATTCTTTTTCTCATTCAATTCTGCCAACTGGTGAGTCTCAGTAACCCTAGAGGGAAAAAAGTAGCAAAGCTGTGAAGGACACAATCATTTTTACAGAATTATTGGCAGGAGCCAAACAGGATTAGGAAATATAATGTAAGAAGAGAAAAGAGAAGGAGCAGTATATAGTCCAGAGAAAATCAAAGGAGAAACACTCACGCTGGTCTCTGCCCTGGGGTCTCCTCCTTGCCCCCAGGGTTCACATCCTTCTCCAGCAACATGAGTCGAAAGGTCGCCACTTTTTCCTGAATTTGCTGTTCCTCGTACCTGGAGAACAAATCCCTTCAGGGTTAAAGCTTGTTTATAGACACTTCCCCCAGTCCCAGGTTTACAGTTTCCTCATTCCCAGCAGGGTCCCTTCCCTCTCCATGCACACATAGAACTTTTCACTCACTGTCACCCAAAGCACCCTTTTCTTAAGCCCTCCTGATCTTTTCCCTGTCATCTTCCTTCTACTTACTACACCCTCTAGAACAGTGGATTTTAAACATGCTACACTCGGGCCAAGAGAATGAAGTTAAACAGGCAGAGTTTCAGGTGCTCCTCCTCAACTTCAACAAAAACAGGTCTTTCATATCCTAGGATTTTAAAATAAGGTCCATGGTATAAAAGGGGCGCCACTGCTGAAGTTTGAAAACCACTGCTCTAAAAGGTTTTCTCCCTGAACGTGCTCCTTTCCCAAAATTTCACTTCCTATCCAACCCATGATCCTCTTATCCAGTCAGGGATTCCAGTTCCTGTTTTCCTGCCTTTGCTACTTTCCAAGGCCTCAATCCTTAAATACATTTACCTTCCTCTTCTCTATCAATTAACACTGGTCAGCTTACCTAAATCTTCTCTCGCCTGGTTTCTGCTTTCCCACCTCTCCCTTAAAGCACTTTTCCCCCCTCAATGGCCCCCTTTCCCCATGTGCCTCTGTCTAAATAACTCAAGCTCCCTCAGATGTCCCAGACAGTTTCCTCATCTCCCACTCTGAACTGTCCCTTAACTCCTTTCAACGTGCTAGTTCCTTTACCTCCACCCTCCTACAACTCCTCTCCAGGCCTCTCCGACAAGTCCTAAGCTTCCTACCGCCCAACTCCCCCAGCTCTATACTCATTCAGTGCTTGGCTCTCCCCAAGCCCTCCCCTCACCCCTGCTCTTCCATCATCTCCTCCAGCTCGAGGCATCGCAGCTCCACTCGCCGCTTGCGCTCGTGGTCCAGGATGTCAGGATTAGGCCGCTTCACCAGGGCGGCCTCCAGGCGGCGCAGTTCCTCCTCTCCCTTGTAGTCAGGCCGCTCACCCCGGCGGCCCCGAACCAGGGACAGGTTGCGCTGGACGTAGCCGTTGGTGCCGCTGCCCCGGGGCGTTGGCAGCCCGATCCCGTTGTACATGGCCCCGTGCCCGGGGGGAGGGGGGCACCACCGCTCCTGAGGGCGAGCGGGGAAACACGGGTCAGGCCCCTGGCCCCAGCTAACCACTTACCACCACCCAAATCCCTGCTCTCCTTCATCCCTATTACAACATGTACATACACACTAAACTACCTTTGGCTGCATAATCTTCCTAGTCTCCTAACAAAACCTTCCTTCCCACAATGCTTTTTTCCACAAACTCATAGCCCAGCTCTTATAGCATTTTCCTTCAATGTGCAAAAGCCATTCCTACTTGCACCTAGATTTTCTTCTTTTTTCTACCCTAAGCAAACAAAGACCCTTTCAGATTTCTCCACACTATCCCTTTATTCTCTTTTGGCCAACACACACAAGGGGTGCCTCCACCAAGCACTCTCTCAACTTCTACCTGCTGCAAGTCTCCAAACTGGCACAACCAACACTCAAGGGCCCACAGCTCACGTCCAAAGACTTCCAAGAACTGACCTAAGGATTACAGACTACCCTGTTGTGAATACAAAATGGACTGAACAGCCCCTAGATATCCAAACAGGTAAACCAACTGATTAAGAGAAATCAAAAGTGTCCTGTGTAGCCTCACACCTAGACTAAAGGCCAACATGCATGTCAGAAACTCATAAACCTTGAAAACAACCTTCATACTTTACTTCCCAGGGGCCATTTCCTTGATTCCAAATATTTATACCTCTTGTCAACTACCCTGATACCTTATTCCTTCAATTTTCTTCCTACAGGATTTCTCACGATTTGCAGCTCATCCAAGTTTCCCTAACACCTGTTAAATATTACCTGTTTTCAATTCAATGCTCTAAATACATCAAACCAGCCTCCTCTATTACAACTGTTCCCATACCTTCTCTATTCATTGTGTTAGAATGAAAAACAACCCCTCTTTACAGTTCACTATCACTATGTCAAACTGTCGGCTTTCCCTACCAGTCTCCTGTATCTCACTTTCTAGTTTTTCTCTTCCAGCCCTGCCTTATCCCTCACATTGTTGTCCCCATGCCTCCCACCAAGGTCCTGTCCTCTCGACTTGTCCCAATCTCAGCATGACTCTAACGAGCCCTCAAGCCCCAGTTTTTCTTGTTGGATTTCTTAGCTACGCATAATCTACTCCTTTCTCTTATTATATACACTATATTTCTTTCTCCAACTTATCTTGGCCAATTATAATTTCACAAAACATAAATGTGTTAGGAAAACTACCCAAGGAACAAAGTGGATAGGTTAGTGAAAGTACAGGGAAGAGAGACTGAATTGGATAAAAGGGAAGGCTGTTTTTTAAAATCCCAGAATAAAGCAGCATCATACAAATGCCTGGGAAAATGTACTAAAGCAATAAAAAAAAAAAAAAAAAGGTATGGATAGATGTTGAATGGAAGGGAGATAGCCCAAACTCTAGAACAGCTTGGGACCCCCAATTCTAACTTTAGGTCCTTGCCCATCCCAGTAGCAGACTCAAGAAGAAATTGAAAGCAAAAAAAGTGGCCATAACAGGTAAAGGGAATGACAGATGAGGCTGAGTCTAGGAGAGGCAAGTGATAATGACAAAAAAATGAAAAACTATAGCACAGGAAATCAGTTTCTCTATCTTCCAAACTTCACTTTCACTTTTTCAAATACCAAACCTCCCCACTCTAAACCGAGGTCCTTCCTTTGCCTCTCTATACCCCATCTAATTTTCCCCTTGCAGAATGCTTCTGACCTGCCATTAATTCTTCCGTTTAACCATTCACCCACACTTCCATACCACCTCACACAATAATCCTCCCACTCCCTAGGGAGGTTAAACCAGTAGCTGCTAAGCAAAGGGTATTAAGTCACAACGAACTGGAGAACTTGTAGAGAATGAGCCAAAAAAGGAAAAGAAAAAACCACAACATCCAAGGCAGTGTTCAAAACATTAAAAGGACCGACCGCGGGCACATTAACGACACACCCATCTCCAAAACCGGATGACTTTATAAAATAGGGAGTCTTAAGCTGGGGTCCATGGACTTTTGAAGGATTGTAAATGCAGAAGTTACCCAAGCTAAAGGCAGAAAATAAAAGCTGCAAAGGGATATAAAAGAGAATTTTTTCTTTTGGGAAATTATCACAATGCTGAATTAATGAGATAGAAGGCAGTCCTGAAATCCAATATTAAGGTATCCACGAAACGAAAGGCACAAACAGGATGGAAAGGGTGATGTTACGGAAAACGGACATATATAAAGCAAAGCAAGCACAGCACTAGGGCACTGTATAGCTGAGGTGACACTATGAAACCCATAAAACTTAAATATTAGCTCAGAAACCTATGCCTACACACTTAAGATGGAAGGCGAAACAGACTCTCCTCGAATTTTTGATCCAAAAGATATCTTAAGCGTGACTGGAAACCAATGTTTAGAAACGTTATGTGCCAAATAATGCCTGAAAGAGTCCAGCGTTTTCTTCCCAAAGCAAGGCTCCAACAGCCAGCCTCCTCCCTAACTTTAACACAACTTTTAGGGAGACGATGAAAAAAAAAGTCAAGTTTTAAAAAAGCACATGGTCTGCCTTTACCTACCCAGGTTATTTTTAAAAAAAGACTTGGGGGCTTTTCTCTTCCTAATTCTTTCAGGGCCAACTGTAAGTTCGAACGACCTAAACCTCTGGGGCTTCTCTGCACTGAGAAGCCAAGGCTTATCTTCCGACTTGGGGGAGGGGGGAAGGGGCTGCGTGGCGCCCCAAAGTCTGGGAGGTTCCTAGCCAACCACAGGCCCAGAAAGGATGGGGAGGCCAGAAGGGAGCGGGGAAAATGGTCCCGGGGCAGGCCCTGGTCGCCGCCGCCTCCTCCCCGCCAAGACAGGGCAGCTACACAAGGAACCTCCTCGGCCGCACGCGTGGGAGAGACGATAAGCCGAGCCGCGCGCTCCCCACTTATAGCCGAGAGCGCGCGCGCGCTTGAGTGCAATCGGCGGCGCGCGCCGTTGCCATGGGGGAGGGGAAATAGGGTAAAAACCCGCGCGCGACAGAAACCGCGGGAAGGGGGAGGGGAGGCAGGCGAGCGAGGGCGTCCGCGCGAGCTAGAAGCGAGCGCGCGTGCGCGCGGCGGCCTAGACCGTTCTCCGCGCGCTTTGGCCTCGAGCCGGGGCCGCCGCCCCTCCCCCACCCGGCTCGCGCGATCCCTCACCCTCTCACCCGCCGCCGCCGCCCGCTGTTCCCTAGGGGAAGAGGTGCTACCGCTGCTCGAGTTCCTGAGTCCCTAGGGGCTTGAAGCCGCCGCCTCGCCGGTTCACCCGCCTCAGTCGACACTGACGCCTCCTCGCTTCTTCAAGGGCCGCAGCGGGCTCCGACTGCGCCACTCGCACCCCGCCTGGGCCACGCTGCACGTCAGCACGACTAAGTGCGTCAGCACGTAGCCGCGGGCGTCGCATCTCCACCGGGTGCCGTAGTACGCACGGCGGCGTTGTGCGCAGGCGCCGAAACCTACCGGGAAGTGTAGTTTCTTAGGTCCAAAGGCGGTTCAATTACGTAGCCGAAGAACTACAAGTCCCGTTAGCCAGTGCGATAACGGACTAGGGCGGGGCAACGTATACGAGAAGAACACAGGGCCTAGTTCCCACACCGAGCGACGCTGGAACGTTCCACAGGCTCCGAGTTCGGCAGAGAGCATTCTGGGAGTTGTGGTTCTACCATAGCCCGGAACCCGTTTGTAGTTTGGACCCTGGGCACGGCCGCCATTTTGTCTCCCCAAGTTGGAAGGCGATATAGCCTCTAGTCTAGAGACCCTGCTGCTTCTAAGTGACCGCGGGCTTCTTGTGGCGCTGGCGCTGCGGAATTCCGCCCGGGGAAAATCCCCTCAGACCTCAGCCAGCCGGCTCGCACGGAACCCCAGAGCACAGCTTCAGGCCCAGGGCCTGAGGCAAAAGCCTACCCAGCTGTCCTGTGCGTCCGCAGCTTTCACGGTTGCAGAAGAGCAGAATCTGGTCCTCTATCCCAGGGAATAGTTTTCTTTCACAGGTGAAGCGGCCAAGCAACAATGTGATTTATATACAAAGCAGGGCAAAAATGTTGCAAACACTCCTAAATTTTTCACATATTTACAAAATGTCTCCTGTTAATTTAAGTACTTTTTTTTTTCTTTTTTTCTTTTGAGTCTGAGAACCAGCGGTCTCAGAGCAGAGTTGAAAGAAGCTGAACTTCTCAGCCAGGCCAAAATTGTGAACCAGATGCCACTCACTTGCCCCTTAACCTTGGACTCACACTCAGTGATCTTTATCATTGGGGTGAGAGGCTGTTTCGTACCTTCAACAATACCCAGTACATGATAGTTGTTTTGAAATGGAGGAATTATATTTGATATTACTAAGTTTTCTTGTTAACCTGCCCTTGTAAGGATAAACTCACCTCAGATACTAGAACTGGGGGACCCATCGTTTTCTGCAGGAGCTAACAGTGCCTAAGAGTTGGTCTACGCCTGCCTCCTTGAATTTGAGCACCCTTGCATTCTGCTTCCATGAGCTGGAACCACCAATGGAATAACTTATGGCAAAGTGGTGTCAACAAAACTTCACTACCACCAACATAATAATGACAAAAGCCCCAAATTGGGAGTATGGAAAGAGGAAAAACTATTCAAGAGAATAGTTTGCAAACTCAGGAAATGAAGCCTCAGGTGGAAACCTGAAGTACACCCCCAGAGACAAAGGGGTGTGTGTGTGTGTGTGTGTGTGTGTGTTTTAATTGATTTCAGAGAGAGAAAGGGAGGAGAGATGGAAACATCAATGAGAAAGAAGCATGAATCTGGCATGCCCCCTACTGCGGTGATCGAGCCTGTAACCCAGCTTGTGCCCTGACCTGGAATGGAACCTGCAATGGTACTCAACCAACTGAGCCCACCCCCTGCATGAAGAGGCTCCTTTTCATACATTTTATTTATTGACTAGAGGCCTGATGCACAAAGATTCATGTAAGAATGGGCCTTCCTTCCCCTGGTTGTCAGCACTGCCTTGCTCCAGCCAGAGCTGCCTTTTCCCCCCAGCCTGGAGCCACCTTGCCGCCTTCCCACTTTGTCCAGAGGCCCAGAGCGGTTGGGGCGGTGCAGAATGCCTGTGTCCATGGTGATGATACAACTGTCCAACCCCAGCCCTGACTGCTGGGCACCTGCATATGCAAATTAACCCACCACCTTTGTTGGGTTAATTTGCATACTCAGTCCTGATTGGCTGGTGGGTGTTGCAAAGATATGGTCAAGTTGCATCTTACTCTTTTATTAGTGTAGATTTTTAGAAAGAGGAAAGGGGGAGAGAAAAACATCCATTGTTCCATTTATTTATGCATTCATCGACTGATGCTTATGTGTGCCCTGACCAGCGATCAAACCCACACCTTGGCATGTGGGGCCCTGCTCTAACCAACTGAGCTCCATAGTCCACTTTATGTGTATATATATATATATATATATATATATATACACACACACACACATACATATATATTACTGATTTTTTACAGAGAGGAAGGGAGAGGGATAGAGAGTCAGGAACATCGAGAGAGAAATATCCATCAGCTGTTTCCTGCACACCCCCTACTAGGGATGTGCCTGAAACCAAGACACATGCCCTTGGCCGGAATTGAACTTGGGAACCTTCAGTCTGTAGGCCCACATGCCAAACCAGTTAGAGCCATAGTCCACTTTTTTAAAGAGAAAGTTCCTGCCCTGTTCCCTGATTGGCCCGTTTTAAGCAAATGAGGAATTCAAATTTACATAGTCTGGCCCAAATAGCACTCTCCTGATTGGCTAGAATCACATGTTCTGATTGGTCATTATGGAGCTGCTCTGACTGGTCCATAAAGATGGAAATGAAGATACAGCTGTGCAGCTCTTAGCTCATTGGTTAAAAGACGACACCAGAAACTTCTATAAGGGTTGGTGTTGGGAGCACAGTACAGGAATCTAAAGGTTCAGTTTGTAGCTTTTCCCTAAAATGCAGTGTGCATGACAGGCCTCTGTCAACAATGGCAGCGAGACTTTAGTTATCAGATTGTGCCCAGTTAACTGTGAGTCCTTCCTGGCAGATATATTGTTGCTGGTTGTTTGTTTTTTTTTAATATATTTTATTGATTTTTTTTTACGAGAGGAAGGGAGAGGGATAGAAAGTCAGAAACACTGATGAGAGAGAAACACCCTCCTTGCACAGCCCCCCACTGGCTATGTGCCCGAAATCAAGGCACACGCAATGGAACCCGGGACCCTTCAGTTCGCAGGCCAACGCTCTATCCACTGAGCCAAACCGGTTTTGGCTGGGTTTTTTTTAATATATCTAGTGGCATGCTGACACAGGTTCGATTCCAGTCAAGGGCATGTACCTTGGCTGCGGGCACATCCCCAGTGGGAGGTGTCTAAGAGGCAGCTGATCAATGTTTCTTACTCATCGATGTTTCTGACTTTCTATCCCTCTCCCTCTCTCTCTGTAAAAAATCAATAAAATATATTAAATAAATAAATAAATAAATAAATCTAGTGGCAGAGCCTTTGTCTTTTTTTCCACCTAAGCTGGTATTTCTGAAGTTGAGGGTATAGGATGGTGATTTTTTGGACCGTATCACCTCCAATGAGACCCTTTCTTGTAACCAAATTCCCAGTGGTATTCTTCTCTATATTTACTAAATATTTTGTGCTAAATTTGGTATATGAATCAGTGCATTTCATGCTCCTGACAACTCCATGGGGTAGATATTGTTCTCCTTTTCCTCTGGGAACAATGAATTCTCTTATATATCCACAGAACAGTGTTCACAATCAGGAAAGTAACATTGAAATGATACTACTATCTGCAGACTTTATCAAGATGTTACTAATTGTTCTGATAATATTCTTTATAGCAAAAGAAAATTCAAAATCATACAAGCTTTGCATTTAGTTTTTAAACTCCTTTAATCTGAAATAGTTCCTAGCTAATTCATGATATTGTCATTTTGTGTTTTATTTTTGTTTTATTACATTGTCATTTTGAAGAGTACAGGCCATTTATTTTGTAGAACGTCCCTCAATTTCAGTTTAATCATACTTAGATTTAGGCTATATACTTTTGGCAGGAAGAAATGATGCTGAGTTCTTGGTATATAATATGAAGAGGTATATACTGCCCAATAGTTTCATTACTGCCAAGGCTGACTTTGATTGATCAACCAGGTTTTCTCTGCTATAAAATTTCTAGTTGACCCTTTGTAGTTGTTGGGTTTTTTTTTTCACGTGTTTAGTGGAGCCCAGCCAGTTTTGCTCACTGGATAGAGTGTCAGCCTGCAGACTGAAGGGTCCCAGGCTCGATTCCAGCCAAGGGCACATGCCTATGGTTACAGGCTCAATCCCCAGTAAGGGGCATGCAGAAGGCAGCCAATCAATGGTTCTTTCTCATCATTAATGTTTCTATCTTTCCCTCTCCCTTCCTCTCTGAAATCAATAATAATAATAAAACAATAAACACCATCCAAAGAGGATCACTATTAACATTTTTTAAAAAGGTGTTCAGTGGGAAATGTATTTAGAAACCAAGATCTAGGTACTAAGTATACTTACAGTTGCTGTGGCATCATTATTTCTACACCCACTTGGAGGATAGAGCTGGGAAATGGATGAAATGTATACATCCATGAGTTCCTACTGATATCTCCAATTCCAGTGTAATGCTATAGGGTTCGTTCTGTTCTTTCCCCTCTCCATATTTTTTTATACCCACCTGAGAATAGTTTTCCATTGATTGAGTTTTAGAGAGAGGGAAGGACAGAGGGAAATATTGATGTGAGAGAAACACATCCATTGGTCGCCCCCCGCACGCACCCTGACCAGGGCCTGGGCTGGGGAGGAGCCTTCAACCATGGTATGTGCCCTTGACTGGCATTGAACCCAGGACCCTTTGGTCCGCGGGCCGATGCTCTATCCACTGAGCCAAACAGGCTAGGGTTCCATATTTCTTTCTTTTTGAAAAAAAAAATGTTTTAAATTGATTTTTAGAGAGTAAAGGAGAGGAAGAGAATGATCAACGTAAGCAAAACTTTAATCAGCTGCCTCCTGAATGCCCTCTACTGGGGATTAAGTCCAAAATCTGGGCATGCGCGTTGAACAGGACTTGAATTGGCAACCGTTTGGTGCACGGGACAACGCCCAACCAACTGAGCCACACCAGCCAGGCATCCCCTCTCCTTATTGGCAACTCCATTCTCCAACCATGAGGAACGTGGCTTTCATGCCCCCAATATATTTGCATATTTGCTCACTTCTAGAATTCCAAAAAGTAACTTCAAATGTCCATTCATACCTATGGGGGGGAAATGCCTACCTAGTAGAGTTTAATATTTGTTTAGAGGTCTTTTTGTCTTTAATCTGAAGGCATGTGCTCTAAATACTATATTCAAAAGTTACATAAGTTCATTGATTTTATTTTTTCTCACCCTAAGTATGTGTCTCTATTTTTACTGCAGCACTTTATTTTTCTCACAAAGACTGGTTGCTGGAGCCTAATGTTCTCACATGACAGTAGAAAACCAAAACTTGACATCTCTTAAAGAACTGAAAATTGTGTACGAAAATTTTACCTAAATTAAAAGGATGAACTGCCCAGCTGGTGTAGTTCAGTGGATTGAACGTCTTCCCGTGAACCAAGAGGTCCCGGATTTGATGGCCAGTGAGGACACATGCCCAGGGGGTGGGCTCAGTCCTCAGGAGGGGCATGTGGGAGGCAGCCTATGGGTGTATCTCTCCCAAAGATGTTTTTATCTCTCTCCTCTCTGAAATCAATAAAAATCTATTTTTTTAAGCATCAGGTTTAAAAAAAAAAAAAGGATGAATAAAAAATAAATTTAGAGGTGAAGCTGAAACTGGATTGGCTCAGTAGATAGAGCACCGGCCTGCAGACTCAAAGGTCCCAGGTTTAATTCCGGTCAAGGGCATGTACCTGGGTTGGGCAAATCCCCAGTAGGGGGTGTGCAAGAAGCAGCTGATCGATGTTTCTCTCTCATCAATGTTTCTGACTTTCTACCCCTCTCCCTTCCTCTCTGTAAAAATCAATAAAATATATATTTAAAAATAATTTAGAGGTGAAAATGCAAATTATTTTCCAACTTAAGGCAAGAAACAAGCATCCCAGGTATTCTGGCAGGAAAACATCAGCTAAGAAAGGTGTAGGTTCTCACCGAGACCGGTTTGGCTCAGTGGATAGAGCGTCGGACTGTGGAATCAAGGGTCCTGGGTTCGATTCTGGCAAGGGCATGTATCTTGGCTGCGGGCACATCCCCAGTGGGATGCGCGCAAGAGGCAGCTGATCGATGTCTCTCTCTCATCGATGTTTCTGACTTTCTATCCCTCTCCCTTCCGCTCTGTAAAAAATCAATAAAATATATTTTTTTAAAAAAAGAAAGGTGTAGGTTCTCTAGATTCCATTTCCTGCCCTTCTTCTGGAGCATAAGCAGATTTATGCCTGAGCCCATGCCCTACCCACACTCCTTGTTTTCCAACCCTAAGCCCTCTTAGCCTGGTGTTATAACCTAATGAAAAGGGTCTTGCTCCTTTCTTAAAGTACTATCATTAGTTTTTGAACCATTCACTTACATGTGATATATTACAACACGTAATTCTCAAAACAGGAATCTGCTTTTAAGCCAGTAAGATAAAATAACAGATAAGAGTTTTTAGAATCTAAATTTCCTATTTAGTGAGGTAGCACTGTGATAAAGTGTGAAATACTATTTTTGAAGTTATCATAAGATTAGTCATTCTCAATGTCTAATTGATTTCCTAATAGTTAAACCTTTTTTAAAGAACTATATTTTCGTTGATTTTTAGAGAGAGAGTGAAGGAGAGGGGTAGAGAGATAGAAACTTTCCAAGCCTTAAGCTCTCCCAACACCACCAGATTGGCAGGACAGAAATCACAGATGGTTCAGGACTCATGCCAGCCTCTATAGAAATCATGGAATAGGTGGCTTCTGCAGGTTAGCACCCTGAATAAATCAGAAATGCGTGGTCTCCCCAATTCTCACCAAGCCACTGGATTTCTCTTGCACAATCATGTTTTCATTTCAGCCACCAAGTGACCAACCACATGTACAGGAGTTTAAATCACAAATACGGCCGAAACCGGTTTGGCTCAGCGAACAGAGTGTTGGCCTTTGGACTGAAGGGTCCCAGGTTCGATTCCAGTCAAGGGCACATGCTTGGATTGTGAGTTCGATCCCCAGTAGGTGGTGTACAGGAGACAACCAACCAATGATCCTTTTTCATCAGTGATGTTTCAAAAGACCAGCCACCATAAGCATAATGACTGGAAGGACCAGGGACCAGAACCACCACAGGCCCTTGCAGGGCTGGCCCCGCCCCCAAGCAAGAGGTTAGGGGCGATCAGGCAGGCAGGCAGAGTGGGTAAGGGTGATCAGTCAGGCAGGTCAGTGGTTATGGGCAAATCAAGTAGGTAGATACCCCCTCACTGGACTGGCCCCACCTCCCAGCAAACAGTTGGAGGTGATCAGGCTGGCAGGCAGTGTGGTTAGGGGCAATCAGGTAGGCAGATGGCCCTTCCCAGGGCTTGCCCTGCCCCCCAGCAAAGAAAGAGAGAGGCCCAGGCCATAGGCAGCAACTCTGTGGCAGGTGTGTGGCCAGCCATGATTACCACCAGAGGGAGGCCTACGCCAGCTAAGCCATTGCACTCCATGTCTGTCACCTGCAGAGGGAAGCCGCTGGTGACAGGGGAGAGGGAATAGTGCCACCCAGATGGCAAGCAGTGGCAGTGGCGGGGGTGGGGCCAGCTGCCTGAAGCTGTGAGAAGGAAAGCCCTGATAGACCCCGATCTCAGGGCAGGCCTAGGGACCCTACCTGAGGGGTCCCAGGTTGTGAGAGGGTGCAGGCTGGGCTGAGGGAACCCCCACTCACCCCAAGTGCATGAATTTTCATGCACCGGGCCTAATCAGAGAAGAAAGGAGAGCTATAGAGAGTTAGAAACATTGATGAGGAAAAAACATTGATCAGCTGCCTCCTGCACACCCCCTACTGAGGATGTGCCCACAACCAAGGTACATGCCCTTGACCGGAATCGTGAACCTGGGACCCTTCACTCCGAAGGCCGATACTCTATCCACTGAGCTAAAATGGTTAAGGCTTCAGTGATGTTCCTCTCTCTCTCTCTCTTCCTCTTTGAAATCAATAAAAAATATTTTTTAAAAAATCATAGATATGTCCGTGATGTAACACATGGTTTCCCATTCACTGTGGTGGTAAAGGTGTAGCTACACCCCATGAGGATCTTCGGTGAGATAGTTGGCCAGGTCCCAGCCAGCTAGATCCAGACACAGGCTAGAGCAGTGGTCGGCAAACTCATCAGTCAACAGAGCCAAATATCAACAGTACAACGATTGAAATTTCTTTTGAGAGCCAAATATTTTAAACACAGATTGCTTCTAATGCCACTTCTTCAAAATAGACTCACTCAGGCTGTGGTATTTTGTGGAAGAGCCACACTCAAGGGGCCAAAAAGCCGAAGTTTGCCGACCACAGGGATAGAGTATGGAAGGAAGCAGACCTCATTGTTGGGCATAGTGTGGGTGACCCATCCCCAGAGTCCATAGCAATATCAGTGGTGCGACCAGAGGCACACAGGGACGGCACAGCCTGGATGGCCATGTATGTGGCCTTAGTGTCAAAGGTCTCAAACATGATCAGAGTCATCTTCTCATGGTTGGCCTTGGGGTTCAGAGGAACCTCGGTCAGCAGCACAGGATGTTCCTCGGGGGCCACAAGCAGCTGGTTGTAGAAGGTGTGGTGCCAAATCTTCTCCATCTTCACGTCACCCAAAACAGTGAGGATACCGTGCTCGCTCTGGGTCTTGTTGCCCATATAGCCGTCCTTCTGCCCCATGCCCACCGTGATGCTGGTGTTAGGGGCATCTGGCAATGGAAGGAAACACAGCAGGGGGAGAGGTGGAATCATCCCCAACAAAGCCAGCTCAGCGCAGCCATAGCCATTGTTGAGGACATCTCTTCTTCCATGGCGATTGGAGGAGGAGACAACAACCTTGGGGAGTGGAATAGCACAGAGCTCAGCTGCGAGAGGAGTGTGGATCTGCAGTAGCGAGTGAGAACAAGTGTGTTTGTTATCCATTTGAAATGTGCTTTTGGTTCTGTTTGTATTAAATTTTAGGACTTTTCCCTCCCATCTTGGAGATTTTACTTACTTTTTCAAATACGTAAAAGAATGGCATGGTTCCAAAAGGCAGATCTGTACAAAAAGGTATATTCAGCCTTGACTGGTTTGGCTCAGTGGATAGAGTGTTGGCCTGCAGACTGAAGGGTCCTAGGTTTGATTGCGGTCAAGGGCATTTACCTTGGTTTCGGGGACAGCCCCAGTAGGAGGTGTTCAGGAGGCAACTGATCGATGTTTTCCTCTCATTGATGTTTCTAACTTTATTCCTCTCCCCTTTCCTCTCTGTAAAAAAAATCAATAAAACATTTTTTTTTTTTAAAAAAAAGGTATATTCAGAGAAGTATCTTTCCCCTGTCCCCCCTCTTCCTGCCCTTGCAATTCCTGCTCAGTGCCTTCTGATAATCAATCTCAGTTCTCGCTGCTTTTTCCTTTTTAGGTTTCTTTACGCTCAAGTGGAGGAGCAAATGTATATTTTCTTAATTCCCCTTGCTTCTTATACAAAAGTAACACAATATAGATATTCTTTCCCACTTTGCCTTTTTCACTTAGCATTATATCCTGGAAATCACATCCCCTCAATTCACAGAGGTGTGTGGAAGAACTTTTATTCAATCGCTTTCTTATGTATGAACATCTAAATAGTTCCCCTGCTGCAATGAGCAACCAAGTACATATGTATTTGCATGTTGTTGGGAGTGTACCTCCAAGCTAAAGTTCTAGAAGTGGGGTTTCTGGGGCAAAAGGTAAAGACATACGAAATTTTGTTACTAATGACAGGATTCCTCTTAGTAAGGGTTGCATTCCCACTAGCAAAATATGAGAGGGCCTGTTTTCCCACAGCCTCGCCAACACAGTGGGTTGCTATACTTTTCAATTTTGTTAACCTGATAGGTGAGAAATAGTATTTCAGTGTTGGGTTTTTTTTTATTATTATTGATTTTGTTTTTTTTTTACAGAGCAGAAGGGAGAGGGATAGAAAGTCAGAAACATCGATGAGAGAGACATCGATTAGCTGCCTCTTGCACACCCCCTACTGGGGATGTGCTCTCAGCCAAGGTACATGCCCTTGACCGAAATCGAACCCGGGACCCTTCAGTCCGCAGTCCAACGCTCTATCCACTGAGCCAAACCGGTCTTGGCTCAGTGTTGGTTTTTGTGGTATAATTTTTACAACATAAAATTTACCAACTCAACTATTTGCAAGTGTACAGTTCAGTGGCATTAAGTATACTCACAATGTTGTGCAACCATCAGCACTATCCATTTCCAGAACATTTTTACCTCCCAAACTGAAACTATAGCCATTAAACAATAACTCCTCATTCCATCCTCTCCCCAGCTCCCAGTAACCTCTATTCTATTTTTTTTTTTTGTACCTAAGAATTTGACTACTCTAGGTATCTCATATGAGTGGAAATCACATAATAGTTGTCCTTTTGTGTCTGGCTTATTGTACTTAGCATAATGTTTTCAAGGTTTATTCATGTTGTAGCATGTATCAGAATTTCATTCTTTTTATGGCTGACTAATATTTCATGGACTATATAGACTGTGTTTTGTTTATCCATTCATTCCTTAACAGACATTTGAGTTGTTCTCATTTTTTGGCTATTGTGAATAATGCTGCTATATATGAACATTGGTATACAAGTTTTTGTGTGGGTATATTTTTATTTATCTTGGATATAAACCTAGCTCATATGATAATTTGCTGGCTCATATGATAATTTCATGTTTAACTTTTTTGAAAAACTGCCAGACTCTTTTCCACAAGGCTTTCACCATTTTATATTCCTACCAGCAAGGCACAGGGTTCCAATCTTCACATCCCTAGCAACATTTGTTATTATGTCTTTTTAAAAATATATATATTTTATTGATTTTTTTCACAGAGTGGAAGGGAGAGGGATAGAAGTTAGTAACATGGATGAGAGAGAAACACCCATCAGCTGCCTCCTGCACACCCCCTGCTGGGGATGTGCCTGCAACCAAGGTACATGCCCTTGACCGGAATCAAACCCGGGACCTTTCAGTCTGCAGGCCGACTCTCTATCCACTGAGCCAAACCAGTTTCGACTATTATTATGTCTTTTTTATTCTAGCCATACTAGTGGGTATAAAGTGGTATCTCATTGTGGTTTTGATTTGTATTTCTCTAATGATTAGTGATTTTGAGGTTCTATTGTTAATTTGTATATCTTCTTCGGAGAAATGTCTATTTAAGTCCCTTGCCCATTTTTTATCTGGGGTGTGTGTGTGTGTGTGTGTTCATTGTTGAGTTCTTTATATATTCTGGAGATTAATTTCATATCAGATTTGTGACTGTTCTCTCCCATTCCGTGAGTTGCTTTTCAATTTTTGTTGCTGTTGTTGTTTGTTAATCCTTGCCCAAGGATATTTTTTCGTTGACTTTTAGGGAGAGTGGAAGAGAGAGGGAAAGACAGAGAGAAACACATTGATTGGTTGCCTCCTGCATGAGCCCCGACCAGAGAGGAGCCTGCAACCATATGTGCCCTTGACTGGAATTGAACTTGGGGTCCTTCAGTCCTCAGGCCGATGCTCTGTCCATTGAGCAAAACTATCACTTTTGTATAGTATCTTTTTATGCACAATAGTTTTTAATTTTAATGAGATCTAGTTTATCTCAATGTCATTTTTGAATTTGCATTTCAATAATCACAAGTGAGGTTGAACATGAGATATATTTTTCCCTTATAGAAGTTTACAGTTTGATTAAACTAGGTAAAACAGATAAAGCCATATATTCTGGATGGTATACACTAGTTTTCAGTTTCCCCGCCTGTAAAATGGAGCAGTTAGACAAATATGACCATTAGAAAAGTATGCTTGCCATTAGTAGGAAATCATAAACACCTTTCTCACTGGATCTTTAGTCTTAGGACTCTTCCTTCAGAGAATATATCTTCGTCACTCAGAGCCTATACCACTGGCTTGTGGAGTGTTTTCTCACGGTTCTGGCAGAGGCCTTTCTCAGGAACGTGCTTCTCCTCCTCATTCCCATCTGGATAAGTAGCATTGTTATCCAAGCCAGGAAGCCAGGAAACCAGGAAGCCAGAAAGCCAGAAAGCCAGAAAGCCAGAAAGCCAGCAGTTGGCCCTACTCGAGGTCCATCTCCAGCTAACCCTGTGACTTGGCCTCCACAGACAGTCTCCCTCAGCCTGCCCCCTGTATTCCCAGCTGCTGCTGTCCGAACCCCAGCCTGGACTCTAGCATAGCCTTCTCTCCAGGCTCCTGGCCTTTAGGCTTTGCTTCCAGTCTTCCTGGGGCCTTCAGCTGATGTTTAAATTTTCCTTTGATGCTTGATTTGTAGCCTACAATGTTGGGGGGGGGGGGTGAATAGTACCCCTTCGAAACTTGATGTTCACTGGGAACCTCAGAATGTGACCTTATTTGGAACAAAGAAAGGGCTTTGCAGATGCAATTAGCTAAGGATCTCTGGATGAGATCATTATGAATTTAAGGGGGACCCTAAACCCAGTGACTGGTGTCCTTATAAGAAGAGAAGACACAGAGGCACACAGGGGAGAGGCCAGGTGAAGTTGGGGGTGGAGACTGGAATGATGCAGCCACCAGAAACAGAAGAGGCAGGAAGGATCTTTCCCGGGGTGCTCCTCTCCTGGAAGCTCGCCCCTGCCTTTCCCTTCCTCTTCCTCCTCCCACTTGCCCTCCCCCTCCCACCCCTCCTCTGTGGTCCCAGGCACATTACAGTTAGCTTACTCACTCCCAAGCTCCAAGGACCCTTCCTTTACCTTTATAACATGTTTCCTAAGCCCATTTCTTTTAGGAATTACTTTTTCTACCTCTATGATTTACCAAATAAATGTTCTCTTACAACATTTGGGTTTTGTCTCTGAATTATTTTCTAGCCAGAATCCAAATTTAAAAAAAAAAAGAGAGAGAGAGAGAGAAAGAGACAGGATCCTTCCCATGTAAAAACAGAAAAAAAGAAAAGAAAAAAGAAAAGAAAAGAAAAAAAAGAGAAATGATCCTCCCCTGCAGCCTTGGGAGGGAGCGTGGCCCTGTGACACCTTGAGTTTGGACTTCCCAGGGTCCCCCAATCTGGGAGATAATAAATTCCTGTTATTTTCCATAACCCGGTTGGTGGTCCTTTATTGATGGCAGTCCCTGGACACTAATACATACAGGTAAGCCATGTTCATTGTGGAAAACATAAAATACAGATAAATGAACAGAAAATTAAAAAAAAAAAAGAAGAAGAAATGTACACAAGCAATTCCATCCTCCAGAGACAATCACCGTTAACATTTTAGCATCTATATTGTTAGAGTAATATTTCTAAAATGCTAAAATTTCTCCTAAATGCATTTGGAATAAAATCTAACACTCCATAACTGGGCCTCCTAGAACACAGCCTGTTTGTCACCAGTAGTGTGTGGGTTCTTGACTTTGTGTAGGAAAGATTGCACAACAGGAGTCCAGGTGGCCTTGAGAATATGTTTATTAAAGCTGGGGACAGTGAAACAATGGGAGGGCTTAAGGTAGGAGAAGCATCAAGAGAGAAAAAGTCAGAGGAAAGGGGGCCATGGAGGTAGGTCCAGGGGGGTTGCCCACTGTTCGCCTGTTACAAGTCTCATGGGGTCCCCTAGAGTTTAGGAGAAAACCAGCAAAGACACAAGGCATAGACATCTTCTTCTTCTTTTTTTAAAATTAATATATTTTATTGATTTTTTACAGAGAGGAAGGGAGAGGGATAGAAAGTCAGAAACATCCATGAGAGAAAATCATTGATCAGCTGCCTCCTGCACACTCCCTACTGGGGATGTGCCCAAAACCAAGGTACATGGCCTTGACCGGAATCGAACCTGGGACCTTTCAGTCTGCAGGCCAACACTCTACCCAGTGAGCCAAACTGGTTTCGGCTAGACATCCTCTTTGGATGGCGCACTGTGGCTCTTTTGTCTTGAGGCTTTTTATCGCTCTTTGACCTGCCAGAATCCTAGGGGAGGCCTCAGGGGAGGGTCTTAACAGAATATTAATTAGCTTTTTTTTCTGTAAAAACATTTTTTTATTGACTTTAGAAAGAGAGGTCGGGTGTGGGGAGAGAAAGAGAGAGATGAGAGAGAGAGAGAAAGAGAGAGAGAGAGAGAGAGAGAGAGAGAGAGAGAGAGAGAGAGAGAGAGAGAGATGTGAAGGAGAAATATCAATCGGCTGCCTCCTGCCCGCCCCTGCTGAGGACTGAACCTGCAGCCAAGGCTGGTGCCCTGACTGGGAATTGAACCCGAGACCTTTTGGAACCAGGGACAATGCTCAACCAACTGAGCCACTCTGCCAGGGCTCATTAGCTCTCAGGTGTGTTCTTCTATGTGTCCATTCATCCCAATGTGTGTATAGAGGGGCAGGGGCTATTTTCTGGTTAGTTTCTTTTAAAAGAACGTCATTAAGAATGTTATTGAAAAAGGACCAGGACGAAGTCCATTCTGTCTGGAGAGGATGTGAAATATTTAAACCGTTTGCTCCTTAGTGTCCTTGGTTAAGGAAAGGAAAAGGTAAAACCTGTGACTTGCTCGCTCGCTCGCTCGCTGTGAATTGCTCAGACTGTTTGGCCTGTTTCCTTGTATTGTCTCAGCTTCTCCATTCCACTTGTCAAGGAATCTGCCCAGCTTCTTACCATCCTGCCTCAGTGGGCCTCTCCCATTCCCAGTCTGATTCCTGGATCCAGACTCCCGGAGTTGACATTCCTCTGAGGCAAGACAGACCATAATAAACAGATAACCAATTACCAGTTCTGGGAGCTGCTAGGGGGCGTGTAAAGGCAGGGTTTGTGTCTGGAAAGCATCCTATTTCCTCCCTCTCCCCAGAGGGAGACCAGAGAGAGAGGGAAGAGCAGCTCCCAGAGTTGGTGCAATAGCACCCTCTGCTGCCTGTGAGGGTTCCTATGCCACCTTTTTACCCGGATGTCCCAGCTCCAGCCTGCCCCTCCCACAGGCCTGCAACCATGGTCCTTCCAGCCCTGTGTGGCTTCAATTGTAGCATCCATCTGATATAAAAACTGCTGTTTGAAATTTTAACCCTGCTATTTTGGCTTCTGTGAGTGCTTGCTTGCTTAAATAATAAGGAAAAATAAGACTACTTCCCCCTCAGAGAGGCCATTAAACCTTCCCCGGACGAAGTTATCAGTGCTGGCGCCAGGCCAAGCCTTTGGTTGAGGTCTCAAAGCCCCAGCACAAAGAGCTCTTTAAGAACCTGCAAAGGGGACCGGAAACACCTCATATTTGGGAAACGAAGAGGGTTAAAACATATGAATAGGGAAAGTTCCTCCATGTGAAGTATGGTAGAAATCAACTCGGGTAGAAACTGCTGTTTGGCTTCTGTACTTATTTGTTTGCTAAAACAATAGAAAGTGATTTTGATTTTCTGAACTTATGTATTCTATCCCAATACTCCATGGATGGTGGTTTGAATATCCCATTGATTGTGACCTCACTGGTCATCGAAGCACATTCCTCTGGGAACCAGGACAGCTCAGTTATCCTAAATTGTCTCAGCAGCTACAGAAAACGAGTTTCAGTTGACTCAGTGGTCCCGGAATCTGGACAGCACCATTATTCTAAATTGCCCCGGGGGTCCCAGATACTGTGTTTCTGTTGATTCAGTGATTCGTAGGTACTCTAGATAACGAAATTGTTCGATTTCACTTCTGTAACTGAACCAGTTTCCTCCTTTCTGACCCAAATGAGTAATCCATACATTTGTGATATTCTGCCAATATAAGCCAGATGTGGCAAGCTGTTGGGGGCTGCGGGGTTGGGAGTGCTGAATGGCTCCCCCGTATGCCGCCGGCTTTTAATAAATGATTCCGTAATTCGACTTCTTGAGGCGTCCTTTGGAAGACGAGGGCACACTACAACACATGTTGGGGCCCAGAGTTTGAGAGACATTTTCCTCTGGGCCCCCGCGTAACATATGTAACTCCATCTCTCTAAGCGCTGCTTGGTTCTTCTCCGGTTTCCTGTCACACAACGGCTTGGCCAGGACCATGCAGCCTCAGCACAGGCGAAGCAGGGCTACCTGACAAGCAGAGCATTTGCCCTCAAAGAAGTCTTGAATTCAGCTCCTGGAAGATACCCTTGTTCCTGTGGCCAAGAAAGACCCCTACAAGGGAAGGTCTTCCCCTGGGCAAGAGGGATGGTCCCTACCTGAGCCTTCATACGCATGCCCCCTTCACCACACACCGTGGCCTCTGTGCAGCCCTCGCTGAGGTGGGCACTGTTCTCCCCGCTCTTTTCTTCTCAGGTGGGATGCTCTCTATAATTTGGGGGTTTCTAGAGGTTGGTTTTGTGTGTGTGTGTTTTCGTTAATCCTCACCTGAGGATATTTTTCCCATTGCTTTTGAGAGAGAGAGAGAGAGAGAGAGAGAGAGAGAGAGAGAGAGAGGAGGAAAGAAGGGGAGAGAGAGAGAGAAACATCAACGTGAAAGAGACATATTGGGTGGATGAGGAGGGAACCTGCAACCGAAGTACATGCCTTTTACTGGGAATCAAACCTGCTACCATCCTGTGCGTAGGCCGACACTCCAACCACCGACCCACACCAGCCAGAGTGGGTTCGAGAACTCTCAAAGCCCTAACTTTTATTTTCTTAGTGTCGGCAGTCAAGACAGCTCCAGGTATTAGACCAGTGGAGTGAGACCAAATCCTGGTTCAGCAACCTTAGTACTTGAAGAAAGTACCAAGACTAGCTAAGAAAGACTCAAGACTCAAACTATAAAAGAAAGTTTATTTATGAAGTCACAGAGGTAGAAGAAGTGAGCTATAGAAGAAATGGGCTCAGGAAACAAGTTACAGAGGCAGAAGAAGGGCCCTTGGAACTTAGGAGAGAGAGGCAAGAAAAACATGCCTGGGGGAAGGGCTAGGGTGTGCTCCCTGGAGAGGGCCCCACTCCAGCTGGAGCCTCAGGGGAGGATTCCAACAGACAGACTATCTATCAGCTTTCCCAGGGTGTCCTTTCAGGGCTGGCGCCAGGGCAGGGGGTCATTAGTCAACGCAGCTGGTCCTGATGGCAGCCATAGTGTCGCTTGTCTGGTTTTGTTGCTGGTCTGGGCCTGCAACTGAAACACAGCTGAGGCCTAGATGTATTTGATGCGGGTCAGAGCCTCGTTGTCCTGGCGGCTCAATGCTTAAGGGCTATTCTCTGGCCCTCTTGTTTGTTCCTCTCTAAGGAGGTCCAGACTGTATGGCTCAGCTACAGGGCAGGGGAGTGTCCAAACCATATGACCAGCGATATGAGAGGTCAAGGGATCTAAACCGAATGACCAATGATATGCTGGGGAAACAAAGGTCACTCTGGGGGCAAGGTTCTTGTTTTACCAGTTTTCCCCCGTTGCTAGGCACCTGGGGCTTTCCACCCTGGTGGCTT
This sequence comes from Antrozous pallidus, assembly GCA_027563665.1. Classification (NCBI taxonomy): domain Eukaryota; kingdom Metazoa; phylum Chordata; class Mammalia; order Chiroptera; family Vespertilionidae; genus Antrozous; species Antrozous pallidus. The sequence continues at coordinate 107,425,582 of CM050512.1, read as the reverse complement.
TCTGTACCTGCCCATCATCCTTGCTCTGCTCATGCCTGCCTGGCACATCAGGATTATTTACTTATTCTCTTCAGAGAGGTTAGCAGTTGAAGTTTTTTTTTTTAATGTATTTTTTTATTGATTTCAGAGAGGAAAAGAGAGGGAGAAAGAAATGGAAATATTCAATGATGAGAGAAAATCATTGATAGGCTGCCTCCTACATGCCCCCACACTTAGGATTGAGCCCACAACCCGGGCATGTGCCCTGACCCTAACCTATGAACTGTGACCTCCTGGTTTATAGGTTGATGCTCAACTGCTGAGCCATGCCAGCTGGGCTTGAAGTTTTATTTCAGATGAATTATAACTGAAATATGGTAGCATTCATCTTGGATAAAACTGCTGTTTGAATTTTGGTCCTGCTTGCTTGCTTAAAACAAAACTTCCAGCTTGATACTTTGGGGGCTACAGAGGCCCCTTTGAAGACCAGAGCAGAACTCAGAGAAATGACTGGCCAGGGCCAGAAGTTGAGCTATACCACCTGCTTTTGCGAGATAGGACCACTTTCCCACGTCCAGCAAAAGGTATGATTAGAGATAAGGAGCAGGCAACAAGGTCAATCATAGTCCACTGGCAACTCCTTAACCTGAATATGGCCTTGACAGATGTTCTCAGAATTTAAAACAATGAAAATTGATGGTTCAGACCCCTTTAAAAGGACTGCCTATACCCGGGGCGGTGGGGCCGTGAGTGTTTGGTCTCCACAGGCGTGTGGTGCCCTCAAAACCATCCTGGCCAGTTCAATAAATCCTTGCTTGCTTATTACCAACTTAATTGCCTCCGTGGTCATTTGCAACCGGTCATGGAAGTCGCTCCACAACAATATCTGTCTGGCTTGATACTTTTTATTTTAAAATACTTGGCAGGGGGCCTACTGAAAAGGAAAAGACCAATCAGTCAAAATCCCACCACTTAAAAAATTATAAAATATGAAATGGCATTCCCCTCACTGGCCAGGCCCTTCAGCCCTGCACTGCAGAGGGCCCCAGGGGCACAGTGGGAGCTGCTCGCTAGAGGGGCCACAGAGCACCATGCAGGCTGAAGGTGAAAGGAGTTTTCAGGGGGTAAAATAGCAGATTTAGGAAGTTTTAGGAATTAGGGGTTCCATGAGGAGAACCAGAAGGCTGCAAAGCTGGGAGCTGCCCAAAGATAAATATTTATATTGAAGCCACTCATTCAGAGGAGGAAGAGGAAGGCCAAAGGGAATAGAAAAACAAAAGGGAGAAGAAGAGGGGGACCTCTTGTGAGATTTGAGCTCTGAAGCCCCTATAGTGACCAATCAAAGGGATATCAGGACACAAAGAACTGCAGCCTTTTTTTTTTTCTTTTCTTTTTTTAAATGTATTTTATTGAGTTTTTTTTACAGAGAGGAAGGAAGAGGGATAGAAAGTCCGAAACATCGATGAGAGAGAAACATCAATCAGCTGCCTCTTGCACACCCCCTACTGGGGGTGTGCCCACAACCAAGGTACATGCTCTTGAATGGAATTGAAACCGGGATCTTTTAGTCCGCAGTCAAACCCTCTATCCACTGAGCCAAACTGTTTTCGGCAAGAACTGCAGCCTTTATAAACCTCAGAAAAAGGAACTTAGTGGCATTCCCCCGGCCCCCAGGGTGGGAGTCTGTGCTTGTCTCCTGATAAATTTCCATCTTTTTCTAGACCACCTTTTGTCTGTGGCTTCCTTCTTCCAATCCACCTGGACAAGAACCCAGGAAGCCCCCTTTGCATCCTGCCCAGTTTGATTTTTGAGTTTCGAAGGTCCAACAGAAACATTTGTGGAAGAAAGGGGCCACATGCTAACCTGACAAGCTCAGGGAAGGCCTGCTAGGCGGTCTTGCAAACTCAGAGACCTAAAATAACCACAAGCAATGGTCTGAAATTAAACTTTAACTAAAAGCAGTTATGGTGGGTAGTTACATCCTAGGTTGGCAACCTTTACCTTAACTGAGCCTATCCATCGTTTTTCATCTATAATAACATACCCTTGAAATGTCTAGGTAACTTGTAACTTCCTATTTTCTACACCTCTTGGGGTACAACCTAATGTGCCAGGACAGACACCACAAACTCCTTCATTGATATCATATTAACTAGAGGCCCGGTGCACAAAATTCGTGCATGGGGAGAGAGGGGTGGGAGGGTCCCTCAGCCCAGCCTGCACACGCTCCGATCTGGGACCCCTCAAGGGATGTCCGACTGCCCAGTAGGATCAGGGCCTAAACAGGCAGTGACATTCTTCTCACAATCCAGGACTGCTGGCTCCAAACTGCTCATCTGCCTGCCTCCCTGACTGCCCCTAACCGCTTCTGCCTGCCTGCCTGATTAACCCCTAACCGCTTCTGCCTGCCAGCCTGATTAACCCCTAACCACTCCCCTGCCAGCCTGTTTACCCCCAACTTCCCTCCTCTGCTGGCCTGGTCACCCCTAACTGCCCTTCCCTGCAGGCTTGATTGTTCCCAACTGCCCTCCCCTGCTGACCGACTTGTGGTGGCCATCTTGTGTCCACATGAGGGCAGGATCTTTGACCACATGGGGGCAGCCCTCTTGTGTGTTGGAGTGATGGTCAATCTGCATATTACTCTTTTATTAGATAGGATAGAGGCCTGGTGCATGGGTGGGGACCGGCTGGTTTGCCCTGAAGGGTGTCTTGGATCAGGTTGGGGGGGCTCCCTTGGGGTGTGGGGCAGACTGGGCGAGGGGCCTGTGGTGGTTTGCAGGTTGGCCACGCTCCCTAGCGACCCAAGCAGAGGCCCTGGGATCTGAGATTAATTTATGTTCTACGATTGAAACTTTGTAGCCTAGAGCAGAGCCAAGCCTTCTGCTCACTCAATGGCGACAGCCATTTCTGTTTGAAACTTTGTAGCCTAGAGTGGAGGCCTAGGCTAGAGCTGTAGAAGCTTGGCTTCCTTCATTGCTCCAGCAACCCTAGCCTCTGCTCTCTCCAGCTCATGGCTGCCACTATTTCTGTTGGGATTATGTATCTTCTATAATTGAAACTTTGTAGCACTGAGTGGAGGCCTAGGCTGGCAAGGGCAGGCGGAAAGCTTGGCTTCCTCCATTGCCTGGGAAACCCAAGCCTCCCTCCTGCTCTCAGTGGCCATAGCCATCTTGGTTGGGGTTTATTTGCATAATTTGGTCCTGAGTGACTGATGGGCATGGCTGGGGGCATGGCTTGATCAGACGTATGGTCAATTTGCATATTACTCTTTTATTAGATAGGATTGTTCCTGCACCCACCTAAGTACCTGTCTATCATTTTATTGTTTATCCAATCTCAGGGGTCCCCCACTTTGCTTTCTGCTGCCTTTCTAATCTATCACCAATGGATTTCATGTAACTCACCTATGTCTCTTCCTTTGATGGCAATGTATAAATATAGATGTTACCCGCCATTCTCCAGAGCATTATCTCAATCCCTTGAGGTTCTGCTTTCTGACAATTATCGACACTTTTGCTCAAATAAACTCACAAAAATTCTTTACAGGTTTGAATGTCCTTATGTTAACACATCCATATACATATACAGTTGGCACAAATTCATAACATTAAAAGTGTAGAAAAAAAACTAAATGCTCATCTATAGGATATTAGTTCAATGCACTGAAATAATCATTCTTTTTAAAATATATATATATATATATTTTTTATTGATTTTTTACAGAGCGGAAGGGAGAGGGATAGAAAGTCAGAAATATCAATGAGAGAGAAACATCGATCAGCTGCCTCTTGCATGCCCCCTACTGGGGATGTGCCCGCAGCCAAGGTACATGCCCCCGACTGGAATCAAACCCGGGACCCTCCAGTCCGGAGTCCGATGCTCTATCCACTGAGCCAAACCGGTCTCGGCCGAAATAATCATTCATTAAAACAGGAACTCTGTATCCTTGTGGTTCTCAAGGCACACACGTCAGGCAGGCTGCTTGCTCAGCAAGGTTAGCTAGGTGGGCAGATGCAGAGACACAGGGATGGTGGGTGCTCGGCATTGGGTGGTGGGTGGCTAGGTGGCGGGTGGTAAGGTTGATTGTTATTCTCTCTGTGTTGGGGGTCCTCCCTGAGAGTCCTCCCCTGCAGGACTTTTCCCAGGAGGCCTCAGGCCCCCTCCTGCTGGCCTTCCCCCAGATGCCCCTTGGTCATTGCCCTTCCAGGCCCAAGTGTTACCTCCTCCATAAAGTTTCCCAGGACTGAAGACTTCTGGCTGATGTGAGAATAAACAAGCAATCTTTTCTGTGAAAGAACAGCTTAGGCAGCCGCCATCTTGGCTCCAGTAACTTGGCACCAGTATTTTGGTCCTCATGACTTGCAGCTCCCCTGGGAGCCACCATCTTGGGCTCTGTCTTCCCTTCCATTTCCTCTGAGTTAGCCAATCGTGCAATGATGGGAAGCCGAGCTCTGAGCCCTGAGCCCTAACCAATCAAGTCAGAGTTCAAAGTGAGGGGCAGGGCAGACCCCGGGTCAACAAATAAAGCCTATCTGATTTCCCTCTGGGTGTGCTTTGCCCTTCATTTCCAGCTGGCCAGAGCACCCTTCTGGGCAGGGGTGAATTGGCCTTGCCGATACAGGTTTGAGTGTTCGTCTCATTCCTGGGACATTGGTCAGAGCATTTCTAATACTGTGAGCTTCCAGAGGAACGGCCTTTAACAAAAATGTTGGCTCCAGGGATTCTGAGTACGGGATGGGGGCTGAAGACTATGGGGCAGGAACTGGACACAAGGACTGGACCTGCAGCTCTGTTTACATAACAGGCTCAGCTTCCTCTTCAAATGACTCAGAATTATGGAATCTTTGGCCTCACTCCCTACCACCCCCTGGCACTTCCCCTACTGTCTTGGGGCTTCAACTCTACACTGAGTGGCAAGATTATTATGATCTCTGAATGCATAATAATCTGGCCACTCAGTGTGTGTGTGTGTGTGTGTGTGTGTGTGTGTGTGTGTGTGTGTGTGTATCCTATCTAATAAAAGAGTAATATGGAAATTGACTGCACCTCTGATCAAGCCACACCCACCAGCCAATCAGGAGCAAATTATGCAAATAAACCCAACCAAGATGGCTGCCACCACTGAGAGTAGGAGGGAGGCTTGGGCTTCACCAGCAATGGAGGAAGCCAAGTTTTCCACCTGCCGTTGCCGGCCTCCGCCTCCAATCAATGCTTCAAAGTTTCAATTATAGAATACACATAATCCCAACAGAAATGGCAGCAGCCATGGAGCTGGGAGAGAAGAGGCTAGGGTTGCCAGGGCAATGGAAGAAGCCAAACTTCTGCAGCCCTAGCCTAGGCCTTCATTCTAGGCTACTAACTTTCAAACAGAAATGGCTGTTGCCATGGAGCGAGCAGAAGGCAAAGTTTCGATTGTAGAATATAAATTAATCCCAGATCCCAGGGCCTCAGCTTGGGTCACTGGGGGGTGTGGAGAGCCTACAAACTACCACAGGCTCCTCACCCAGGCCACCCCACACCCCAAGGGAACCCCAACCCTGATCTAGGACACCCTTCAGGGCAAACCAGCCGGTCCCCACCCATGCACCAGGCCTCTATCCTATCTAATAAAAGAGTAATTGACCATCACTCCAACACACAAGAGGGCTGCCCCCATGTGGTCAAAGATCCTTCCCCATGTAAACACAAGGTGGCCACCACAAGGTGGCCAGCAGGGGAGGACAGTGGAAGGTTCCAGGCCTGTAAGGGAAGGCAGTTGTGGGCAATCAGGCCAGCAGAGGAGGGCAGTTCAGAGGGACCAGGCCTGCAAGGGAGGGCAGTTGGGGGCAATCAAGCCTGCAGGGAAGGGCAGTTAGGGGTGACCAGGCCAGTAGAGGAGGGAAGTTGGGGTAAACAGGTTGGCAGGGGAGCAGGTGGACATGAATCAGTCTGTCAGGGGAGTGGTTAGGGGGTGATCAGGCTGGCAGGCAGAAACAGTTAGGGGCAACCAGGGAGGAATACAGGTGAGCAGTTTGTAGCTAGCAGTCCTGGACTGTGAGAAGGATGTCCGACTGCCGATTTAGGCCCAATCCTACCGGGATCAGGCCTAAACGGGCAGTCAGACATCCCTCGAGGGGTTCCAGATTGGAAAGGGTGCAGGGTGGGCTTAGGGACAACCCCCCCAACCCCACCCCCGTGCACGAATTTTGTGCACTGGGCCTCTAGTGTATGTGTGTGTGTGTGTATATATATATATATATACACACACACACACACACACACACACACACACACATATATTAGAGGCCCTGTGCATGATTTTGTGCATGGATGGGGTCCGGCCAGCCTGGTCAGGTGGAGGACACATGGGGGGCTTGGCCAGCCTGCCTGTGGGTCAAACTCCTGGTCGAGAGGACAATTTCTATATTAGACTTTTATTACATAGGATATACAGTGAGTGGCCAGATTTTTATGCGTTCAGAGATCATAATAATCTGGCCACTCAGTGTATTTCTCCTGTAACAGCCATGCAGAAAGCCTGCCAGGTATTAATTTTCTCCCTCTGCCCCCCGCCCTCAGTTGTCCTTAGTTGACTTTCAAAAAGTTATGTTTTAACTGCCTTTTCTGCAGAGCAAGTAAAATAAAATGAAATGAAGCATAACCTCAGGAAAAATGTCACATGATTTCAGTGAAACCACTGGATACACAGAGGGGAAGAGCAGGAAGCAAACTCCCAAGTCTGTTTCTGGGTCAGACCAGCCAGAGCAGGAGGAGAGAAGTTGGTCTCCTTCTCAAGGTAAGAGCAGGTGAGGGGCAGGGGCACCAGGGTAGGAGAGCTGCCTCACCAAGATGGGGGAGTCCAATATGGGGTTCGTTTTCTGGAACAGGGTGGCAGGCTTAACCTCTGGGAATGGGGTCCTCAGCCAAGGGAGGCCTAGATACAGCAGGGAAATGATTTGCATGCACGAATCAGATCTTCCTTCTAGAAGGGGAAACTGAGGACAAAGGGTAAGAATCTGGCCTTGGATTGTGTGCTTTCGGATATGTGGGGGGGGGGGGGACAGGGAGTGTCAGTGGGTCAAGGACCCCAGCTGTTCCTTTCTCTGTACCCAGTGGGGCCACCCCTTACCCCACTATCACCTGTCAGGTGACCACCCCCCTCAAGTCCTCCCCAGATTTGTCCCATGGCAGGTTCTTATCCATGGGTCCTGCTGGGAGCAGTGAGCTGGGGGTGAAGGGGTGTCAGGAATTCTGAGCAGCCAAATGAAATAACCTGGTGGACAGGGAAGGTGGGGAGGGGACTGCTGGTGAGTATCCCCCATAGGACCCAGGGAGCAGAGGAGAGACGCCCAGGACCCCAGAGCCAAATCTGAGATTTCAAGGTATGGGGGGTACAGCTGGATGGGTAGGAGGTGAGGCCGAGCCTGGGCTGGTGGTCACAGGAGCTCCCTCCAAAAAGTTTCCCAAGGTGGGTAAGGAGACAGTGTGAGAAAGGCTCACCTGTCTGAATTCAAATAACAGACTCAGAGACAGAAATCTGGCGAAAATGAGACTTTAAAACTTTCTCGAGAGCGGGTGTCCGTTGGTGCGCGCACACCTGAATTAGCTGGCACAGGCATATTACCTGTTGTGTGAGAGTCCCGCCTCCAGGTCTGTGGCTGAGTGTATGGAGTTTTCATTCTATCCCATACGTGTCTATGTTTTATTGTCTCCTATTGTTTTTTGTTTGTTTGTGTGTTTGTTTTGTTTTGTGTTTAAAGGGCTGAGGCCTTTTCTAGTTGTCTCCACATCTATTTGTCTAGGGAATCTTCCTGGAAAATGTGCTACCAAGCCAGGAGCACAGCTCTCATAGCCTCTCCCCACCTCCCCTCCCACATCCTGTTTACTCTGGGGGAATTCAGTAACTGACTGGCTACACGCTGTTTCTTTTCTATGAAGATGAATGAATCAGAGGCATGTCTCCTACAATGGGAAGGCCCAGCCAACTGGGGAGCTCAGAAGCAACTGGGGGTGGGGGTGGGGGCAAAGAGAAAACTCCTGAGTGCTGTGGGGCGACTTCCACGACCAGTTGCAAATGACCACGGAGGCGATTAAGTTGGTAATAAGCAGGCAAGGATTTATTGAATACTGGCCAGGACGGTCGCGGGGGCACCATGCAAACACCCACAGCTGCCCCGCCCTGTGTGCAGGCAGGCCTTTTAAAGGGGTCTGAACCATAAATGTTATTGCCCTGCGTTTGGCGAACAGCCCTCAAGGCCTCATCTGGGGAAGGGGTGCCAAAAGACTATGAATGACCCTACTGCTCGCTCTTTATCTGCTAACTATGTTTTCTGCTAAACATGGGAACATGGTCCTATCTTGTAAAAACAGGTGACGTAGCTACATAATTGGTGCTGAGGTTACTCCTCTGGTTTTAGTCTTCAAGGTCACAAGCTGGAAACTAAAGCAATAATTCTTTTGTTTGAAGCAAGCAGGGGTGAACCTAGGCCAAAGTTTCAAACAGCAGTTTTACTCTAAATAAGTGTTTTTATGACCTTATTTCACTGAGCCCAAGGCAAAGCCTGGCCCTGGGATGCCACAGACAACCCCCCATCCCCACAGAATGGGTCTGGTCCAGTGCAATTAACCCTCAGTCTCTTGTCCAGGGGATCCCCTGTAGGCAGGAACCCTGTGATGTTGGGACCTGGCTTCTGCCTTGGAGGAGCAGATCCCAGAGGCACTAGGGGAACTGGAGTGTGTGGGAAGGTGACTTGGGTGTTCTCCCCACAGGTGTGACCTCTGATTCCTTGAGAAGATGGAAAAAGCAAGTTCCAAGATCGTAATCGCTTTGGTAAGATTTAGCCAGGCCTGGCCATGTCCATGTCCAGCCACCAGTTACTAATCATTTCCCCCATTGACAGGGTGCACCCAGGGACAACTAAGGGCCTATAAGGGGGCCCACTGCTTCCCCCTGGGCTAAGACCCCAGGACACATGGAATGGGGCATCTCAAGCTACAGGCCAGGGGTTCTCAGAGGACCCAGGTGACAGGGGAAGGAATAGAATATTGGGGATCAACTAAAATTGTGACAGATATTAATCACGCTCTGTTAACCGTGCTTGTCTTGTTCTGATGAAGAAGGCACATTCATGCTAATGAGGCTGGGAGCTCGCCTGGAAGTGCAGCCCATCATCCCAACCAGGGAGCTGCCTATTATCGTGGAAAGATTAACAACCTGGTTATAGAAACCAGAGCCTCCAGCCCTTCCCATATCACAGCCCTTTGAAGACCCCCAGCCTTTGCATACAGCAGGCCTTTGCAAATCTCCAGCTTGTGTTCCCTGTAAACTGCCCATTTGGCATACCCCCATGTAATCTGTCCTTCTACCCAATATAAGCAGCTGGCTTATGGTGGGGCACAGAGCATGTGTTTGTGGATGACCTGCTCCTCACCAACACTGCCAGCACTATTAGAATAAACGCTCATAATGATTCAATCCTGACTCTGCTTAATTGGCTCAAGGAGTGACAGCAGCACAGACCACTGACTGTCTGGTTACACAGGGACCCCTCAGCCTCCATCCTCTGCTGGGGAGTCAGAAGGGCCACATCCTCAGAGCCTGAAGGACCCTCTACAGTGTGCCCAGCTCACTCACCCCTTGAGCAGTTGCATGGCCACTTGCTTTCTCCCTCCAGCCTAAGGGCTGGAGAGTGCCATCCCCAGCATCTATGAGGTGGCAGGCGCCAGAGGGCCAAGGGCCATCTTGAGGCCACCAGTTGCTCACTACAGAGGGGGGAGCAGAGCCAGCATCTTCCTCGAAGCCTATCCTTCCCACTCAACTCAGTGGATGGGACTATCTTGAGTGTTCCTCTTCCCTCTGGTTCCACCCATCCTGTCAGCCGGGACCCTGAGCCCCATAGTCCCCTCATTGCCTATATCCTGCCGGGTGAGCCTGGAGTCACAGGTAACCCTTCTCCTTTCTTCCTCCATGTAGGGAGGGAAACTCCTGATATCAGCAACAGGCTACTGTGGGCTTGTGCTATCCGTGGGCGTGGTGGCAGTAGCATTCACAGGAACCAGAACTGGTGTCTTCTACCGAAATAAGGTGTGTTAACAAAGAAAAAACCATTGGAACCTGTAAAGAATTTTTGTGAATTTATTTGAGCCAAACTGTCAACATATGCCGGGAAGCAAAACCTCAACGAGTTGAGATAATGCTCCAGAGAATGGCGGATTATATCTATATTTATAAGTTGTAATCAAAGGAGGGACATAGGTAGGTTACATGAAATTCATTGGTGATGGATTAAGGAGGTGGGATAAAGCAAAGTGGTGGGAAACCCCTGGGATTGGATAAAAATTAAAATGATGAACACATACTTAGGTGAGTGTAGGAACAATTAACATGATAATGAAGGAATTTGTGATCTCTGTCCTGCCACCCACCACATCTGGTTGTGTGTGCCCCAGGGACTCCAGAAAAAAAGGGACGTTACAACTTACCCAGACATCTCACAGATATGTTATCTTAGAGGCAAAAAGGCAAATGGGCTCAGTAAAGATCGAAGTTGATCCTTGTCAGAGAAAATATCAGCCTAGGACATGACTGCCCACCATAACCTATTTGTAGTAAAATATTTAATTTTCAGACCATCTTTTGTGGCTATTTTAGGTCTCTGAGTTTGCAAGACCGCCAAAGGTGGTCGCCCTGGAGCTTCTCCAGTTAGCAAGTGGCTCCTTTCATCCACAGATGAGAGCAAGCCTGGTCTGGGACTGGCTAGGGCTGGGGATGGGGGTTGCATATGTGTAAGAGGGAGGGTTGGGGATCGTTTGAAGGAGGCACAGTTCAGATCTGAGAAGGTAGTGGGGCCCTCCATTGGCCTGTAGGTCCTGGCAGCCCTCCAAACTGACTGCCATACCCTCCTCCCATTGTCAGCTCTGAGCCCTGTCTGACACGCCCAATTTTTTAGCAGGCCATCGAAAACAAGATGCCGGAAACGAAGTCTTCCAAGTCTTCTGAGTCTTCCAAGTCTTCCAGTTACCTCGGACACAACATACGTCCTTGGGTGGTTATGTCAGGAATTGTTATCTTTCTTTTAATTTTTACTTACTGTTTCACTTTATTTCTGACTTATGGCGAAAATGGCATTAAGTTGTACCTTGGGAACAGATTTCAGGTGTAACCTGAGGACCTGCTGTATTATTGACAGGAATCCTTTCCAATCCCCTGGCCAGAAGCAGAAGGCTCCACCTTCCTGCGGAATGTGTGAAGCAACGTGCTATACACAGTTTATATTTTGATTATGAACCAAGTCACCTTTTGAGCAAAATAAAAAATGAACTAAATACACAATTATTGAGTGCATACTGTGTACCTGACTCCTCTGGAACCAGACTCTTTATCCTAGGATTCTGGGTCCTTGAAGACCCAGCCCTGGGGCCTCCCCACACTTAATCAGCCCTCACCTGGCCCTTCCCCAGGTGCCTGACCTGATTCATCTTTCAGACCCAGGGCCGCTGGATCTTCTGGGGCCTCCTCAGGGTCCGAAAAGGGAAAGTCAACTCTGTTTCTCCTCTCCAACACTCACAGTCACATACCAGCTGTGAGGAATGTCCTCCACTAAGCTATTTCCAGTCCTCTGGGGACACCAACGTTGTTTCCTCTGATGTAACTCAATTCTGACACCAACATGAGTTATTGAAGACACCATAGGTTAAGGTCGTGGTAGCGAACCTGTGACACGCGTGTCAGCACGGACACACGTAGCCATGTTCGATGACACGCGGCCATAGGCGGTCACATACAGAGAAGTATTTGGCTGCATGCCGAGAAGGATGTTTCATCCTCGGTGCAGTAGCCGAGGATGAAACATTGCTGTAGTGTAGACACTCTGTGCAGAGGTCTGTAGGCCAAAACAACAGAACTCTGGCACAGAGGGTCTGTTAGGCTATTAGGGGCTGTTAGGGGATCTTTGACCTCACTTCCAGCTGGTGGAACAGGGAGCAGCGGAATGCCACAGGGGATGCATCTCTGGGGGCCCTATGATCACTATTACCAGCAACCACATAACCACAGCAACTATCATCCAATCTACTGTCCTGGGGTGTCGTGGATTTCTAATTGACCATCATTACTGAGATGAGTGAGGGGGAGGCTGGGAGAGCTGAGGGCCTGTGCTATGGGTGCCATTTCCCCGCCATTAGAAATAGAGGCAGCCATCTTAATTTATATAAGGAACATCATTTTGCAGGATAGTGCAGACTCCATTTCACCACTATAACTGTTGTGCATCCTTATTAACCCCTATTTCTGCTTATTAACCCTGCCCTTTCCTAAATGACAGTTACATGTGCCATCTTGTGGTCAATTAGGCTAGTTAACCCCTAATTGCCTGCAGGGCTAACAGGCTATATATAATTCTATCTTCTGTCACTGCTCCCTCTAATGGAAAACCCAAAAAATAAAAAACCAAGGTTAAGTAAAGGAAGTGGTAGTAGCAGTAGCCAACCCTTTCAAGAGACATGGACCAGGATGTATGGCATTATAGAAAAAAATGGCAGATCATTTTGTGTTCTATGTACTGAAACGGTAGTAGGCAGAACATGGAATATAAATAGACATTTTGAAACTAATCATTCTCAGCTCTTGAAAAAAAGTGAGAATGAAAGGAAGAAATACATTTCCAGGCAGCTACACCTTTATAAGAGCCAATCTAATTCCATTCTTAAATATATAAAGGCTCTACAAATTTAACATCTGCAAGTTTGAGCATTGCTCACTCCATAGCTCAGCATGGAAAAGCACTCAGTGAGGGACAATCTATTAAAGAAACGCTCCTAAGATGTGCACCAATTCTATTTCACGATATGCAGAATAAAGATGCAATTATTAAGAGAATATCTGAGTTACCACTCAGTAGAAATATCATAAAAGACTGAATAATGAGACTGAACACAAAAGTACAACATCAATTAAAGAGAGACATAAATAATTGTAAATATTTTTTGTTCTATCTTGATGAAACTACTGATGTCACATCACATGCTCAGTTGGCCATTATTGGTTGATATTCTGATGGTTTCACAATGAGAGAAGAGTTGATAAAGTTAGTGTCAGTACCAACAAGTATATCAGGAAGCAAAATATGTAAGGTTGCTATACACACATTTCGTGATCTAAGCATTGATATCTCTAAAGTTGTATCAGTGATGACAGATGGTGCATCAAACATGGTGAGGGAAAAAGTCAGATTTGTCAAATTGTTTACAGAAGCTATTGGACATCCAATTGTGCCTTTTCATTGTATTATTTATTAGGAGGTTTTATGTGCCAAGGCAGGATTCACCAACTTAAACGACTTAATGTCAGTTGTTACAAAAATAGTTAATTTAATAGCTGCTTGCCCCCTTTACAAGCGAGAATTTTCTGCACTTTTACTGGAAGTTGATTCCATCTACAGTGGACTGCTGATGTACAATAATGTAAGATGGCTGAGCTGAGGCAAAGTTCTTGAGCACTTTATGGAGTGCTTTGAAGAAATTAAGTTATTTCTTGGAGAGGAACCAAGATGGCGGCATAGGTAAACACCTATTTTGCTGCCCCACACAAGAATTCCAAAACTACAACTTAACAACAAAACAAACATCATCCAGAATCACCGGACAGCTGGCTGAGTGAAAATTCCCCAAATAAAAGTAAAGATAGGAAACTGTGACTCAGAGGAGCGGCGGAGCGCAGCATTGAAGATACATGCAGAGAGAGGTTCGGACCCATGCTCACACAAGCAGTAAAAGGCGGGCAAGCAGCAAACCTGGCTGGTTTTCTCCAACAGAGAGCGCAGAGGTGTCCCACTGCACTGATTCCCCAGTTCCAGGCGAGGTCCGAGGTCCAGGAAAGGCACGCTAAAACTCGGCGTGGCAGAGGTCTGCGAGTCTGAGGAGAGTGTGTGTAAACTTGGAACAGCAGTTTGTGTGTAAACTTGGGGACAGAAGTGCGCGACTGCACGGAAAGGACTCGTGACTTGCTCCCTCATTTGAGACACCACTGCACTGCTTTGTTTTACAACCCTGGGAGAGACTTTGGGTGTGCAGACTCAGTTGGGGAGAGGCAGAGCTGTCTGGCAACTGGTAGAGACCGGTGGCGGCTTATTTCAGAGGTGTGTGCAGCCATTACCACCCGACGCAGAGACCCATGTGCCGCATAGGACGGAGCTGACACTGCCTGCTCAACCTGGAGACTCCGCCCATCCAACCTGAACACAGCTTACCCTCACAATCAATTGGCCTGGAAGTCAAACCCTCCTAGTGCTAACAACAATAAGCTGGGCTTAACTTCAACAATACTGTTCAACCCATAAAGGATTGCAGTAAGAGTATCCACCTCAGGTAACTGGGGAGGCTGAGCCACTGTCCCTTAGAGGACATCTACAACACACAACTAATGGACCAACTCAGGAAAGCAGCCACAATGCAGAGAAATGGAAAGAAATCAGATGTGAAAGAAATGGAGGAAAAAAGACGACTGGACATAAAGTTCAAAACCACAGTAATAAGGTTTTTCCAAGAGGCTCCTAGAAAAGGCAGATGAACTTAATGAGAACTATAAGGAAATGAACAAGCCCTACGAGGAAATGAACAACACCTATGAGGATATAAAAAAGGAACAACTAGAAATTAAGCATACACTGACTGAGCCGAAGCCGGTTTGGCTCAGTGGATAGAGTGTCGGCCTGAGGACTGAAAGGTCCCAGGTTTGATTCCAGTCAAGGGCATGTACTGTGGCTGTGGGCACATCCCCAGCAGGGGGTGTGCAAGAGGCAGCTGATCGATGTTTCTCTCTCATCAATGTTTCTGACTTTCTATCCCTCTCTCTTCCTCTCTGTGAAAAATCAATAAAATATATATATTTTTAAAAAGCATACACTGTCTGAAATAAAAAATATTATACAAAGACCTAAAAGCAGTCCAGATGACCACAAAAACCAAGTCAAAGATTTGAAATACAAAGAAGCAAAATCCACTCAGCTGGAAAAGCAAGAAGCAAAAAGAATCTAAATAATTGAAGATAGTGTAAGGGGCTTCTGGGACAACCTCAAGCATACCAACACTCGTATTATTGGGGTGCCAGAAAAGGAGAGAGAGCAAGATAATGAAAACCTACTTGAAGAAATGGTGACCGAAAACTTCCCTCACCTGGTGAAAGAAACTGACTTAAAAGCCCAAGAAGTACACAGAACCCCAAACTATAGGAATCCAAAGAGGATCACACCAAGACACATCATAATTAAAATGCCAAAAGCAAAAGATAAAGAGAGAATATTAAAAGCAGCAAGAGAAAAACAGTTAGTTACCTGTAAGGGAGCACCCATATGATTGTTAGCAGATTTCTCAACAGAAATGATGCAGGCCAGACAGGAGTGGCAAGAAATATTCAAAGTGATGAATAGCAAGAATCTACAACCAAGATTACTCTATCCAGCAAAGCTATCATGCAGAATTGAAGGTCAGATAAAGTGCTTCGCAGATAAGAAAAAGCTAAAGGAGTTCATCACCACCAAACCAATATTATATGAATTGCTGAAAGATATTCTATAAGAAGAGGAAGAAGAAAAAGGTAAAAATATAAATTATGAACAACAAATACACATCTATCAACAAATGAATATAAAAATCAAGTGAATTAATAATCTGATGAACAGGATAAACTGGTGAATATAACAGAATCATGGACATAGAGAGGGAATGGACTGACAATTCTTGGGGAGAAAAGGGGTGTGGGAAGTGCAGCAAGAGACTGGACAAAAATCATGCAACTATGGGAGAGGACAGTGGCGGGGAAGGTGAGGGCGAAGGGTGGGATGGGTACCGGGTGGAGTGGAGCTATAGGGGGGAAAAGGGAGAAACAATGTAATTAATAAACTGAACAATAAAGATTTAAAAAAAGAAATTAAGGTATTTCTTGAGGATAAGGGTCTGGGAAACTTTCTCAGCTCAATGATGATATGTGGGTCAAAACCCTGATATTTTTTACAGATCTCTCTGTTCATATTAATGAACTGAACTTAAAGTTACAAGATTTTGGCAAAAGTATTGACATTATGTTTGGGTACATAAAAGCTTTTGAAATAAACTTAAAATTTTCAAAAGAGATGTAGAAACTAAAACTTTTAAGTATTTTCCTCGAGTAACAAAGTATTTTGAGAAGGCCAGTGCAGCTGTACAAAATGAAATGAAACCCTTGCAAATAAAGAACCAGCATGTTTTAGAATCATTACTTGACCAGTTCAGTGATAGATTTAATCAATTTAGAAGCCTAGTACAGACCATAAAAATAATTAAGTGTCCTGATGTAGTAGTCTACAGTAGTTTGGAATTAAATGGTTTCCAATGGATGCAAATAGATGATTTGGAGATGCAACTTGCAGAATTTCAAGACAGCATCTGAGCTCAGGTGTTTGTCCATTTGAGGTCAAAGCTTGAGAATCTGGAAAGGTGCCGCTTGGAGAATCAAGAGGAGTGCCACTACAAACAGAAAATTTGGAGTATCTGGAACCGATTACCAGACACTTTTAATTTGTAAGAACATTTTTACTAACCAATAAGAAAGTCCAGGACCACGTAGGGCTAGATATACTAGAGGACAAGAGAGCAGAAACAGAACAGAGAATACTCTTTAAAAAATACGATATATAAATAGAAAACTAATTATGCCAAGCAGACAATTTTTTTTTAAATTTTTATTTACAATATAACTTATATTTAATAGTAGTACATATGTTTTCCTCCCCCCCAATATCCTCCCCCCAGCCTCCCCTACCCCCCAGCACATATCCCCACCTGCCTCCCTCCCCACCCCAAGCAGACAATTTTTAAAAAATAATATAGTCAAGCTACTTAAAATTAGAAGGCAGTAAAACTGATGGTCTTATATACTCAATATTCCCAACTAGTAGATACTAGAAATGAATCTAGGATTTAGATTCATTCCCAAAAAACCAGTGGGGAATGAAATAAGGTCATAAGAACGTTTAGAGTAAAACTGCTGTTTGAAACTTTGGCCTAGGTCCACCCCTGCTTGCTTCAAACAAAAGAATTATTGCTCTAGTTCCTAGCTTGTAACCTTGAAGACTAGAGGAGTAACCTCGGCACCAATTATGTAGATAAGACACTTGTTTTTACAAAGATAGGACCACGTTCCCATGTTTAGCAGAAAACATAGTTAGAAGATAAAGAGCAAGAAATGGGGTCATTCATAACCTTTGGGCACCCTTTCCCCAGATGCAGCCTTGAGGGCTGTTTGCCAAACGAAGGGCAATAACATTCATGGTTCAGACCCCTTTAAAAGGCCTGCCTGCACGCAGGGCGGTGCGGCCGTGGGTGTTTGCATGGTGCCCCCGCGACCGTCCTGGCCAGTATTCAATAAATCCTTGCCTGCTTATTACCAACTTAATCGCCTCTGTGGTCATTTGCAACTGGTCGTGGAAGTCACCCCACAACAGTAGAGGCTGGATTGAAGGCAGGAAGAGACCAGGCCTGAGAGGACAAGGCTGTGCATGCCTGGGGGACAGAGACGAAGCATCCAGCAGACTCTGTGGCTGTGTCTCCTTGAACTTATCTTTCCATCATTAATTGTTGCATCGTTGACGCTACATCACAACCCACAGTCCTCTGGAACTCCAAGGAAGCTGAGGGGTCTGTGCTGCCAAAGCAAAGACTGACCCTGTGCCGAGAACCAATTCCAGCGTGTCATAATTACAACTTTCACCAAAAGGTTGGTGAAGCTGGGGGGCTCAACAGAGTTGAGTCAAATGTATTAACCTGTTGAAAATGGCTAAATGACACTTCCCCCAAACCTGAATAGGATTGTTAACGGCCAGACAGCATTTTATTGCCTGCTGTTGGTCAGACACCTGAACAGCTGTAGGCTATTCCCCAAACTGATAATGCTTCTGTATTCTACCCTTTGATACCTTACCCTTTGAAGTGTATATTTCCACCTAGCCTTGGGAAAAATTGTGTCAGAATAAAAGCATGGGTCCTAGGTCAAGGAGAGAGTCTTAACTCCCTTTACCTGAAACTCCTCTGACCCCCAATGCCTTTCAAAATTATCTTTCGTCCTTGGACTCCTTCTTAATCATCTACGTGCAGCCCCTTTCTCCAGAATGCTGAATCCTTTGTAAGGTTGGGAAAAGAACCCCAGCAACACTGGGCCAGGGGATATCACTCCTGGATGAGTACACGGTGTGGGCACCTGTGAGGGCGACCCGCCTGCCTGGGTCTTCTGCCTCTTACTACATACAGCCTTGCCAGCTCCCCCAGTGGCCCTCTTTGCTTCACTCCCCAAAGGCAAACCCACAATACATTATCAGCCATGGCAACTCCAGGGCTGCTGGGCACCCAAGGACCATCGAGGAGCCTGCATAAACATAGCTGTGGGACCACAGCCCAGAGAGCCCCGTGGTGGAACCTGGCCATTCACTAACCAAGGTGGGCAGAACAAGCAGGAAGGTGCCTGGCAGCTGTCAGGGAAGCATTATAGTGCCAGTTCAAATCCCAGTTCTGCAACTTACTGTGTGACCTTGGGCAAATTATTTAACCTCTTTGGAACTGTCTATATCAGTGGTCGGCAAACTCAGTAGTCAACAGAGCCAAATATCAACAGCACAACAATTGAAGTTTCTTTTGAGAGTCGAAAACCGACTTCTGCACATGGGCCACGAAGTTTTAATCGCACTGTATCTGCACATCCACACGTGATATTTTGTGGAAGAGCCCATTCAAGGAGCCAAAGAGCCAAATGCGGCTCGAGAGCAGCAGTTTGCTGACCTCTGGTCTATATGATGGGAGTATGGACGAAAGGAGCCACATGCTGGCCTGACAGGCTCAGGGGAGCCCTGAGCCTTGCAAACTCAGAGACCTACAATAACCACAAAAGATGGTTTAAAATTAAATATTTAACTACAAACAGGGTATCATGTCCTGTGGGTAGTCATGTCCTAGGCCAGTATTTCCCCTGACAAAGATCAGCTTAGGTCTTTTGCTGAGCCATTAGCCTTTCTCTTGCCTTTCAGCTTCTAAGATAACTTACGTGCAAGAAGTCTGGTAAATTGCAACTTCCTTTTTTTTCCTGGAGCCCCCTGAGGCACAGCCAGGTGTGGTGGGTCCCAGGATGGATGCCACAAATTTCTTCATTATCATGTTAATTGTTCCTACATTCACCAAAGTGTGTGTCCATCATTTTACTTTGTCCAATCCCAGGTGGGATTGCTTATCCCACCTCCTTAATCTATCACCAATGAATTTCTTGTGACTCACCTACATCTCTTTCCTTTTATTGCAATGCATAAATACAGTTGTACCCCGCCATTCTACAGAGCATTATCTCTATTCGTTGAGTTCTGCTTCCCGGCATATGACGCTAGTTTGGCTCAAAATAAACTCACTAAATTTTTTTACAACAGGTTTCAATGTTTTTTGTGTTAACAGGAGTCACAACACAGCTACCTTCTGGCCATTGGAAAGATGTAATGAGATCTTGGATCTGCTGTAGCATAAAATAAAGAATCGGCAGAGATCGAGTACTGCCTGGCCCCTTCCCTGTCTTCCCTCAGGACTTGATCCTCCCCCACCACACACACAGCGCTCCCCCTATCACTATCGCATTACAGAAGCAGCATCTCACTCTCCAAGATGGCAGGGATTTATGTCAGCTTGATTTCCAAGGCACTTGCTCCATAAATGAATGGATGGATGAAAGAATGAGTTTAGATTAACTATCTATTGCTGCCATAACAAATTAGCACACACTTAGTGGCTTAAGACGAGAACACAAATTTATTATCTTGTAGTTCTGTGGCTGGGGGAGGGGGGTGAATGGAGAATGATTGTGTATTAAATAGTTTCTGTTTGGGGTGGTGAAAAAGATTTGGAAATAGATAGGGGTGATGGTTGAACAACACTGGGTGAGTGGGAACCATGCCAAAGCGCCTCATAGTCGAGGCTGATTAAAGTACAGAGGCCTTGTTGTCAATACACCGAATGTCCAAGGCCACTCTGTGCCTAGGCCAAGATACCATAAACAGCTGCAAAGCCACAGCGACCTCACCTTACGTCATGCCTGTCTGTAGCCAAAAAATGATTGATGTCACTGTTGGCAACCTGTCCTTTGTCTCTGGAGTAATATACAGGTGAAAGAAGAAACAGATGGGGCTGGAGAGACCAGGGTACCAGGATACAGACTTTATTGAGGAGACCCTTCCCAAGGGAGAAAGAGCTCACGTGCGGGGTGAAGGCAGAGAAACCAGGGGACGGGGAGAAGAAGGGACCCAGCCAGACCGCCTCCTGGACTGACTCGCAGAACAGTCCAGAAGAAAAGGTGCCACGTGCGCACTGGATACACCTTTTAAGGGCAGGAACAGGAAGGGGTTGGGCCCAGGGCGGAACGGGAAGAGGTGGGACACAGGGCACTCGGCATACACTTGACTTACGCCTCAGTGTCTCTGTGGCATATGCCAGTTACATCAGAACTCCGCCCACCAGTTGGGGTGGGGACTACCGATCATTCCAGGCTTCTGATAATACTAAAAAAATAATTGAGAGTCCAAGCAAGGTCAGGGGGTGAAGGCCCATCTTCTGTAGCTACTTCCAGCCGAGGGGGGGCTTCGTTAGGGGCGTCTACCTGGAGTCTCAAGGATTCTGGTGTTAGGTTCTGAATTCAGTGCCAAATCTATCTTCTGGTTGGTGAACGTTTGCATTCTGTTCTGCAAGAAACTAGTGAAACAACGTATGAGACATGGGCCAGAGAGCAAGATGAAAGGAACAGATACCAGTGTGCCTAACGATAAGAGGAGCCATGGAGTAAGTGAGCGAAAAACGGGGGTTGTTTTCCGTGCTTAACGAGGGTGCAGCAGCATGGTTTCCCCAAGGGACTAGTTGAGTCACTTGGGAGGTAAAAGCTGGTCCTGAGGCTGGGAGGAGGGAGTGTCTATCAACTGGTTACTGATCAGCTAGTGGGAGAAAGAGTAGGCTGGGAAGGGAAGAGGCTAGAGAGCTCAGACGGAGCTGAGAGCTGGTACTGCCATGATGTAAAGCTGAGAGGCCATAGAATTCAGATACGGCCACCAAGTTAACCAGCCAGTGGCTGGGAGAGAAGCTCGGAGGTAGTTACTATGTGAGGCTACAGAGACCAGCCAGTGTGCTGCGCAGGGGAGCCAGGAGAAGCTGCCGAGGCAGAGAACTCAGGTGCCACTACGATGTGACACAGTGAGTGTAGGAGGCAGCGTGCGGCTGCTCAGATGATAGCTGTGAGCACAGAGACTGATGCTGCTTTGTGGGAAAGATGTACACGTTAACCAGCCGCTGTCCGGCTGCCTGCCTGTAAGAACTTGGCCGTGAAGAACTGTTTTGTCTGGCGGCTGTGCGGCTCTTGGCTTCTGCAATATGCTCATTTCTCATGGCTTCTCCGTCTGAGACCGGCGTCCGGGAAGGTCCAGTCCCCAGGCAGAGAGGCTCAGACCCACCACCTGTCACTATTCAGCAGAGGATCAAGGAGGAACGTGGACTAAGCTCCCGACAGCTCTGGACCCTGCCCTGGCGGTGTGGGGAAGAATTTAGAAGAATTATATGGACTCAGAACAACACAGAGCTCCAGAGCCCCAGCTGGGCGCTTGCTGGCTCTGACAGAATGTAACTAGTGCCACTGAATTATACCCCATACACTTAAATATAGTTAAAATGGGGAAAAAGAAGCCTTAATTTTGTATGTGTAGGTCTTAGCTGTTTAACAAACAGATGAAAAGTAGATGGTAACGGAGCGAGTCCACAAGGACAGACCACCAAGACCAATTTGATCAAACAAGCAAAGTTTTATTACAGATTCGAATCTGGGCTCAAACCGTAGCTGACGCAGCAGCCGGCAAGAGCCTGACAGAGGGGCTTCCAAGTAGCAGTTAGCAGTTTAAGAAATTTCCACCCTGACCTCCCTGTTTTTGGACCCCTAGCCCAGGTGCAAATCGCCACATAGATCCTGTAAACGTTTCACGAAGAAGATAAATATAAAAGGTAAACTGTTAAGTAAAAACACACAAACACACCCTCAACACACACCCAATCACAGTCCTTTTCAATGACTCAGAATTATGGAATCTTTGACCTCACTTCCTACCACAACCTGGCAATAAATTTCCAGCTATTCTATTTCTGAGTCTGGATCCGCTAGAGCAGGAGGAGAGAGGTTGGTCTCTTTCTCAAGGTAAGAGCAGGATGAGGGGCAGGGGCACCAGGGTAGGAGAGCTGCCTCACCAAGATGGGGGAGTCCAATATGGGGTTCGTTTTTCTGGAACAGGGTGGCAGGCTTAGCCTCAGGGAATGGGGTCCTCAGCCAGGGAGGCCTAGATACAGCAGGGAAATGATTTGCATGCAGGAATCAGATCTTCCTTCTAGAAGGGGAAACTGAGGACAAAGGGTGAGAGCCTGGCCTTGGATTGTGTGCCTTTGGATGTGTGTGTGTGGGGGGGCGGAGCAGGGAGTGTCAGTGGGTCAAGGACCCCAGCTGTTCCTTTCTCTGTACCCAGTGGGGCCACCCCTTACCCCACTATCACCTGTCAGATGACCACCCCCCTCAAGTCCTCCCCAGATTTGTCCCATGGCAGGTTCTTATCCATGGGCCCTGCTGGGAGCAGTGAGCTGGGGCAGAAGGGGTGTCAGGAATTCTGAGCAGCCAAATGAAATAGCCTGGTGGACAGGGAAGGGGGGAGGGGACTGCTGGTGAGTATCCCCATAGGACCCAGGGAGCAGAGGAGAGACGCCCAGGACCCCAGAGCCAAGTCTGGGATTTCAAGGTATGGGGGGTACAGCTGGATGGGTAGGAGGTGGGGCCGAGCCTGGGCTGCTGGCCACAGGAGCTCCCTCCAAAAAGTTTCCCAAGGTGGGTAAGGAGACAGTGTGAGAAAGGCTCACCTGTCTGAATTCAAATAACAGACTCAGAGACAGAAATCTGGCGAAAATGAGACTTTAAAACTTTCTCGAGAGCGGGTGTCCGTTGGTGCGCGCACACCTGAATTAGCTGGCACAGGCATATTATCCTGTTGTGTGAGAGTCCCGCCTCCAGGTCTGTGGCTGAGTGTATGGAGTTTTCATTCTATTCCTTAGGTCCCTAGGTCTTATTGTCTCCTATGAGGTTTGTTTATTTTGTTTTGTTTTGTTTTGTTCTTGTTTTTCATTGGCAGAGGCCTTTTCTAGTTGTCCCCACCGCCCTTTGTCTAGGGAAATTTCCTGGAAAATGTGCTACCAAGCCAGGAGCACAGCTCTCATATCCTGTCCCCACCTGCCCTCTCACATCCTGTTTACTCTGGCCATTTCCTGTTTCTTTTCTCTGGAGATGTATCATAGAGGCATCTCCTACAATGGGAAGCTCCACTCTGGCTGGGGGGCTCAGAGGCAATGGGGGGATGGTAGGTGAGCTCTTCCCCCAGGCCTTCAGAGGAGATTCCAGAGCCCAAGGCAAAGCCAGACCCTGGGACAACCCCCTATCCCTCCTCCCCCAGACAATGGGCCTGGCTCCAGGGCAATTAAACCCTCAGGTCTCTTGTGCAGGGGATCCCCTGTAGGCAGGAACCCTGTGAGGTTGGGACCTGGCTTCCACCTTGGAGGAGCAGATCCCAGAGGCCCTAGGGGAACTGGAGTGTGTGGGAAGGTAACTTGGGGTGTTCTCCCCACAGGTGTGACCTCTGATTTTTTGAGAAGATGACAGAAAAGGGAAGTTCCTCGTTCGTCTTCAATTTGGTGAGCTTCAGCCAGGCCTGGCCATGCCCAGCCACCAGTTACTGGGACAAACACAGGACGTTGTGTGAGAGTCCCTCCTCCAGGTCTTTGGCTGAGTGTATTTCCCCCAAAGACCAGGAGGAGGGACTTTCCCCCATTGACAGGGTGCACCCAGGGACAACTAAGGGCCTATAAGGGGGCCCACTGCTTCCCCTGGGCTAAGACCCCAGGACACATGGGATGGGGCATCTCAAGCTACAGGCCAGGAAATTTCATAGGACCCAAGTGATAGCGGTGGAAATAGAATATTGAGGGTTGGAAAGGTTCTGAGTTGGGCCAGGGTCGGACAGAACCGACTCAAGCTCAATGTAGTCAAAAATTATATTTATTCAAGGCATCTGGGTGCAGAGGGGCTGAGATTGAGAAAGAAGTCAGCAGCGAATGGGGGAGGGAGCAGGCTTTCTATGTGCTCAGGGGGAGCTGCAGGTGGCTTCGGACGACACTTGTATGTGGGCTGGGCTGCAGGGTGCTTCTGTTGTCAGGGCCGGGCAAGAGTTGTAGTCTCAGAAGTTCCAAGGGGAATGTGTGTTTGCAAAGCTTAGGCTTGCAGAACGAACTTAGTTTCTGGTAAGTGAGAGCCCTATTTCTTTTTCTTTTCTTTTTTAAAAAAGTATTTTTATTGATTTCAGAGACTATTGAAGAGAGAAAGATAGAGAGAGTGATCAATGATGAGAGAGAATCATTGACTGGCTGCCTCCTGCATGCCCCACACTGGGGACTGAGCCCACAAACCAGGCATGTGCCTTTGACCAGAATTGATCCGGGACCCTTCAGTCTGCACTCCGACACTCTCTCCACTGAGCCAAACCAGCTAGGACTGTAAGAAATATTAATCATGCTCTGTTAACCGTCTTTGTTTTGTTCTGATTAAAGAAGGCACCTTCTAGCCGGGCTGGGAGTTCACCTGAAAATGCAGCCCATCCCCCTCATGACCTATGAGGTGGCAGGACCCAGAGGGTCCAGGGCCCCCCTGAGGCCACCAGTTGCTCCCTAGAGGGAGCTGCCTACTATCCTGGAAAGATTAAAAACCTGGTTATAGAAACCAGAGCCTCCAGCCCTTTTCATATCACAGCCCTTTGAAGACGCCCAGCCTTTGCATACAGCCGGCCTTTGCAAATCTCCAGCATGTGTTATCTGTAAACTGCCCACTTGGCATACCCTCATGTAATCTTTGTCCTTCTACCCAATATAAGCAGCTGGCTTATGGTGGGGTGCAGAGCCGATTTCTGTGGATGACCAGGTCCTTTCTTCCTCCTTATAGGGAACGGGTTCTATATCTCTGAATATCTGGGCAAACGGGCCTGTTGCCCTTGTGCTAAGCCTGGGCCTGATACTAATTGGACTCTGCATCGTATGCTGAAATAAGGTCAGAGCAAGCCTGGGGTTAGCATCTGGGGAGGTCTAGGGCTGCCTGGACGTGGAGATGGGGGCTGCACATGACCAAGAAGGAGGGCTGGTTTGAGGGAGGCACAGTGCAGATCTGAGAAGGTAATGGGACCCTCCATTGACCGGAGGTCTGGCAGCCCCTCCAAACTGACCGCCCATACCCTCCTCCCATTGTCTGACATGCCCACCTTCTTTTGCAGCGAAAACACGACCCAAAAAATGGGTTAACAGGAATCTTTTCCAATCTCCTGGCTGGAAGGAGAAAGCTCCACCTTCCTGGGGAATGTGTGAAGCAACATGCTATACACAGTCTATATTTTGATGATGAACAAAGTCAACTTCTGAGCAAAATAAAAATGAATTAAATACACCTGTATTGAGTGCATACTGTGTGCCTGACTCCTCCAGCACCAGACTCTTTATCTCAGGATTCTGGGTCCTTCGAGACCCAGCGCCACTACCTCCAGCCCTGATGTTAGCGGGGAAGGGCATGGAATAAGAACAGAGCCACAGCTGGCTGATGAGTGATAGGTGAGAAGTTTTATTACAGACCCTGGAAACTGGAGGATGAAACAGGCCTGAAAAAGATCATACACCTCAGAGTCGAGATGGGCCCATTACTCAAAGGAAAGAAAAACATTTTGAGAACAGACCCATGACGTTTTGATACGGTTGCTACACCTGAACCTGACCCTGAGCCCTTCTGGGAGTGATTTTCAGGAATGCTGGCCATGCTTGGGTCCCAGTGAAGGGGAATATAAGACATTTGGAGATGGGGGGGAAGTCCAGAGCCATGTATACATCTGCAAGGTACATGGTGACAGAGATACAGAGATAGCTGGCGCCTTTCTAGCCTTCCTAACCCCCCCCCCCCCCAGGCAAAAATTCCACACCTCCCATGCCCTTCTCCCTCCCCCACACTGACTGCTGTAGAGAAGAGATACCCATGCCCCCTTTGGGAGCAAACTTCCCTGGACCACCCTTGGACCAGCGAATTTCCCCAGGGAGCGCAAGATTAAGCAAGATTAAAACCTCCTCCAATCGCCTGGACTCTGTGTGTTTTGTTTCCTGTGGTACAAACCTTACGTCAGGGGGCAGGGGGTTCTGAATCTGTGCCAGTGACATGCATTCTATGCACACTCTTCCTGGCTCCATTCTTGTATGTCCTGCCGTGCAGAACCTGCTTTCCGAAATACTCCCATTTTACAGAGGCCATAAACCATGAACCATATACAACCCCCTAAGAGGGTTTGCGAGCGCTGATGCCAGAGAGGCCTCTTAATCTCACTTCTCCCATCTCAACTCACAGGGGGCTGCAAAACCCATGAAAAGTCTGGAAGCCTGAACCATGTTTGGGGAACAAAGGAACTAAGGGTATCAAAATAAAGCTTGGTCCATATTCATCAGTCAGGATTTGGAGACTGATTCCCCAGAGTCACAGTGTTACAGAAGACCAAAGAAATACCTAGCACGCTTCCCAGAGAAAGGGTCGGACCTCATTCGTTAACACTAGTGGACTCTGGGAATAATTTCAAATCAGAGTGAGGAAACATGCAGAGAGCCTGTATCTATCTATCTATCTATCTATCTATCTATCTATCTATCTATATATATATATCCCTCTGGGGTCTTTGTCTTGCAGATACGCCCCCTGTCCCCTTCCAGGCCCTGCAGGAAGGCCCCCAGGTGTCAGGCCAAATCCATGGTGCCTCCTGGCACCAGCATAACACCCCTCAACCCCAGGGCAGTGCATTGTTCACAGGTCCATGGCCTCTGCATTTAGACAAGTTCTGCAAGAACAGTTTCCTCCTCAACAGCACTAGCGCATCTGCAAATAAAGGCTACTTCTCTGAGAAGCCTCTTGAGTGCCCGGCTGATTAATTCTCCTGTGCTGCCTGGCAACTTGTCTGCAACACTAATTTGGTGAGTTGGCCCAGAAAATACCAGTCATGCTGCCTACTTAGGGCACCGCTGGTAAAGGCCAAAGGCGGGTCCATTCGCCTGCCCCCCCCCCGCCCCCCCCCCTCCCCCCCGAAGACGGGAAAGGTACGTTGTAGTGATTTACTAGATTCCAGCCCTCATCGGGCCTGGGCGACCGGGACCCCTACTCCCGCCCAGTGGACTCCAAGGAGGACAGAAAAGCCCTTTCTGGAACCAGACGTCTGACTGGTGAGTTTTTCCCAGGGGACCAGTCTGGGTTCACACTTATCTTTGGGGACAGAAGAAGTGGCTGACCACCACTTAGGCAAATTATTGGCCTCCATTCAGGGCCTTGTTGTACAAGACCGAAGAAACCCAAGCCATGCTTAGAGAGATGGAGTTACACGGCTTTATCGCACCAGCAGCCTCAGAGGAGTTGCCTCTCAAAGTCTGAACAAACCAATGTGGTAGAAGCTTTGCATTATACCCTTTGGTGACTTGTCTCCCAAATATGGAATGGGACTTCCAGACCTTTCATGGGCTTTGCAAACAGCTCCGTGTGCTGGAATGGGGGCAGTGAAAGCACGCCTTCAGGCCTGGCCTCCAGTCAGCACGGCTAACCCCCTCCAGGGTTGTGTGCTGTTCGGTTTATGACATCAGGTCCTGTGAGACCAGATTCTGGAAAAAGGGCAGTGACTTAATTATAGGCTATCACGAAGGTAAAAGTTACTAGCACAAATGCAGATTGATAGTCCCCCTGGCCCCTCACCACTCACCAAAAATGTCTTGTCCTCCCCATCATTCCCACGGGGGGAAGTCAAAGCTCGGACTGATGTGTGATGTAAGAGCCCGTGTGAAGCCAAAGTTACCTTTGTGTGTCCTGTGTCTGTTCACTGGGAGGGATTGCACAGTTTAACTCAAATACGGGAAGTAGTTCCTCCAAACCCACTGTTTTAGAATGTAGGTTAAAGAATTTTTAGAGACCCCGGACTTCAAGATGGCGTCAATCGTGCCATTGAAGGAGAAGAGACTGATGGAAGTCAAATTAGGGGAGCTGCCAAGCTGGATAATGATGCGGGATTTCACTCCTAAAGGCATTGCTGGAGCATTTCAAAGAGGTTACTACAGGTATTACAACAAGTACATCAATGTGAAGAAAGGGGGTGTTGCTGGGATTTCTATGGTGCTGGCAGCGTATGTGTTTTTTAACTACTGCCGTTCTTATAAGGAACTAAAACATGAGTGACGACGGAAGTACCACTGAAGAGGGCCCAGTGTGGACTCCACATTCCTGACCATGACCTTTGCCCAGCGCCTCTGAGTCCTTTCATATTGTAATGTAACACCTGATAAAAGGTGGCTGGTCAGGCCATATGCCCTGGTTGCAGGTGCAATGATTCTCTTCATGATTGATGCTCCTGTCTCTCTCTCCCTCTCCTTTCCTCTCTCTGAAATCAATAAAAATAAATATATTTAAAAATATATTGTATTGATTTTTTACAGAGAGTAAGTGAGAGGGAGAGTTAGAAGCTTCGATAAGAGAGAAACATCATTCAGCTGCCTCCTGCACAATACCTACTGGGGATGTGCCTGCAATCAAGGTACTGTCCTTGACTGGAATTGAACCTGGGCCCCTTGAGTCCGCAGGCCGACGCAGACCACTGAGCTGAACCAGCCAGGGCACTAAGATTACTTTTTAAAAAGAACAGCTCTGCCCAGCAGGTGTGGCTCGGTGGCTGAACATGCGTCTGTGAAACAGGAGGTCACAGTTCAATTCCCATTGCTCGGCTCGTGGGTTCATCCTTGTACGGGGTGTGCAGGAGGCAGGCGATCAGTGAGTCCCTGTCATCATTGATGCTTCTTTCTCTCTCTTCCTCTCTGAAATCAATAAAAATTATATTTTTAAAAAGAAAAGAAAAAAGAAGAAACACAAACTGGAAAAGACCATTCGATTCAACTCTAGAAACCCGTTGTGGACCCTGAAAAAGAAAATACCTACTAAGAAGGGTTCTGGTGGCTAACTGGCCTCAACTTTTAACAACAGTGTCTAAAAAATAAATAAATTAAATAAATAAATAAATAAATAAATAAAATAAAAATAAAAACGGTGTCTAGCAGCCGGTTCTACATAGTGACCTCTCATGCAGACTGCACTTCAGGAAGAAACCTGCACTGAACTACCTGCCTCTGAACTAACTGCCTGCCTGTACTTTATATCTACCATCTGAACCAGCCCTTATAAAGGAGTTTCTCAAACCCAATTTCAACCAATCGCACTAGGTTTTCCCCAACTAATCAGAGCTGCCCAGCTATATCCCCATCGGCCTCTTCACTGACCAATCAGAATGGCTCATTCTGATCAATCACAACAGTGCCTTTTGGACCAATTGAACTATGAAGATTTGGAGTATCATTTGCATGAGGATGAACCAATCAGAGACCAGGGGCAGGACTTCTATCTATATAAATTAGCTCCCATCTAGTTCTGGGACCACACTTCCTTTTTGTTGTTGTTTTAATTTTTATTTTATTGTTCGAATTATTACAAATAATAGTACATATGTCACCTTTTTTCCCCATTGACCATTCCCTGGCCTTCCCTACCCACACGCTCTACCTCCCCTCCCCACAGGGAGCACACTTTCCTTCCCACTGGCCACTGCCTTTCCCTGGCTAGAGCTGAATAGGAGCTGAAACTCTCACAATGAAACATTGGATCTGAAGAGGGCCTGGTCGCAGGGCCACCTTGCACCAGGTCTTCCAAACAGCTGTGCTATTTTTACAGCTGTGCTGTGTTATAATTGAGCTGTTTGCACTGAACAGATTTCTTCTTTGAAACACCTATTGGTGTTGAATTAATGCCAATGACCTTCATACATCTAATTCCTTACCCCTCCACAAATGCAAATTCTATTCCCATCATAGGTGAAATGGTAGGCTAATGTGAGTTGAATAAAAAAGATTTCTTAAATCCGTAAGAAACTGATCAACAACCCAGTAGAAAAATAGATAGCACAGAAGCTCTTAAAGTGTGGCATAGTGACTCCTCGGGGCTCCCAAACCCTTTTCAGGAACTCCGTGATGATGATGATGAAGATTGGTATAGTAAAAGATGGGGCAAGGAAAAGAATCCCACTAAGTCCCTTATTTTGTGGTTTATAAAAGCTGCAGGTTTTTGTGTCTTGGTATCCCTTCTGATTGGTCACTATCCCCTTTGATTGGTCACTATAGCAAACTCAGAGCTCAAAGTGAGGTACTGAGGGTCCCTCCTTCTTCCTTATTATCCTATTCCCTTTGGGCTTTCCTCTTCCCTCTGTGAAAGAGGGGTTTCATTCCCTTTATTCTGTAAATATGTACCTTCTGCAGCTTCCAGCTCCCTTATTTTGTGGAAATGTACCTTCTGCTGCTCTCAGTTTCCTTATTCTATGGAAATACACCTTCTGCAGCTCCCAGCTCCGTTATTTATGGAAATGTACCTTCTGCAGCTCTCAGCTCCCTTATTCTATGGAAATGTACCTTCTGAAACTCTTAGTGTTATGCCCAGATTTCAAGATCCCCAAAGACCACCAGATAGCTGAGTCCAATGCAATAGCAAAGAGCCTTTATTACAAGCTAGCTTGGCTCTCTGTCTCCGTCAATGCAGTGGCAGGATACAAAAGAGGGCGAATTTCTTTCTTTCTTTTTTTTTTTTTTTTAAGAGGGCAAATTTCAAAAGCACAATGATTTCATAGGGCTAGAGGTAGGGAGGTAGGGCCATCCTCACACTGCTGAGTTGGCCGATTTCAATTGGTTGGTTGACGGCTGGGGCTAGTGATACAAAGACAGGCTGTGGCTAGGGTTTGGTTACACAAAGACAGCATGTGATCAGCATACTTCTGGCCTTAGGTTAGTTCCCTTTGTATTCCCATTGGCTGAATTAAGGGCGGTTGAGTAACTGACAAATCCTGTGGTTTTTCTCAGAAGAGGGGACACAGTTTTACAAGATGGAGGATGCGGTACAAAGTGGAGTCAGTCCCGCTCTGCCCTGCCATTCCCCTCCTTTTCTTGGAACTTAAGGCTCAATCATGAGACGGACTGCATTTCTACCTCACCTTCAGTTATTAGAGGCCTATACTGGGTGGACAGAATCATCACCTGAACCGCCCCTATGCACTCTTTGACAAATTGGAGTGGTCAAGACTGAGACTGCTCCCTCTCTAGCTTCCACTTCTATAGTCCCTCTCTATGAGGGCCATGATTCCTTAATAACTCCTGAATGGTCAACGTGAAAACAACATTCTTCCCCTAGGGCTGCACATAGGCCTCCTTGCTGCATGAATACAGAGGCAGGCTATGACTATTGCCGGGAAAAGGGGTCAGGAGGTCTATGTCCAAGTAAGGTTGCAAGGGGCGTAGGGACTCCCGGCAGTGTGGGTGACAGCGAACAGAGTTAACAGAGTTACTGACATCAGGCAGATCGAATTTGCCATAACTTGAGCTTGAGTGGGTTGTGCTGACTGTAATCGAGGCTCCATTGTTTGATGAGGTCCTCCCGGACTGCAGAGGGATCAGCTGGGAGGACATGGGGTGGACCCAGGTTGCAACACAGTCTACCTTGAGAGCGGTGGGTGTAGTTAGCACCACGAGGCAGGGGCCCTTCCAACATGGCTCAAAGGTCACCCAGCGGTGCCTCTTGACACAAACCCTGTCCCCTAGTCTGTACTGACCAGGCATCGCGGTCGGGCCAGCCTCATAGATGGCACAGAGGTGCGGCCAAATGTCCTCGTGCGCCCCTTGAGCCCTCTTAAGAGAAAAGATATGTGTAGGTTTTCAAATTCAGTAAGAAACTCAGCCTTGAGGTTGGGAATGATAGGGGGTGACCTTCCAAACATGATCTCATAGGGGTAAAGCCCAGGGTGTAGGGAGAGTTCCTCACCCAGTAAAGGGCATACGGAAGGAGAGCCACCCAGTCCCCGCCAGGCTCCATGGTTAATATGGTAAGGGTCTCTTTTAGAGTTCTATTCATTCTTTCTACCTGCCCTGAACATCGGCGCCTATAAGCACAATGTAATTTCCAATCTGCCCCTATAGCCTTGGCTACTGCCTGCGTTACCTGTGAAATAAAAGCTGGTCCGTTGCCTGACCCTATCAGATCATCAAATCCATACCTGGGTAGGATGTCTTCTAGCAGTTTCTTGGCCAGCATCTGAGCTATTTCATGCTTGGTTGGGTAAGCCTCTACCCATCCAGAAAAGGCGTCTACAAATACTAAACGATATTTATAACCGTACTTTCTTGGCTTGATTTTCGTGAAGTCGGTCTCCCAGTGAGCTCTCGGCTTGGTGCCTCTGAGCCAGGTTCCTTTTGCACTTGACCCGGCCCTCGCGTTCGGGAGTTGGCAGGTCTTACAGGCAGATACAATTTGATTTATTTTGGAGTCTTGCTGGTGTTCATTTACTTCCCGGACGTCCTGTACTAGTCGGTAGTCATTTGTGTGGGGCTTCCTGACTGGCAGGAGCGGGTGTTCCAGGCAGATTGGCAGGGAACTAGTATCCGCCCAGCTGATAAGGCTGGATTCCCTTCTGGGCCTCCTGAGACATAGGGTACTGCTTGGTTCTTACTGGGCCTTCTCCTGGTTTTAACTCTACTAGGATTGGGGTCCTATGAGTGGCCAGTCCTACCCCCTCTCGCCCCCCATCTCTGCCCAAGCTGTGGGGCATTCTTGTAGCCATCTGTCCATGATTCTTTCTGCTGGGAATGCCTTCTGGTGGAGGACTCATCCTCCAGCCTCAGAGTCAAAACCTGGATGGAGTGGCCTTTGCCATCGGTGACCTGAGGCCCCCTCGGTCTGAAAATTATCTGGGCTCCAATCTTGGTCAATAAGTCCAGTCCTAATACTGGGTAGGGGCATTCTGGTATCATCATAAAGGAGTGGGAGACCTGGACTGTCCCTAGATCTACTGTTCTTCGGGTAGTCCATGAATACTGGCTCATACCAGTTGCCCCTTGTACCCAGGACTTCTCATTTGCTAGCTTCCCCTGCGGTGTGCAGAGGACCGAATGTTGTGCTCCAGTTTCGACAAGGAAGTCAATAGGGGTCCCCTCCACTCTAAGAGTTACCCTGGGCTCGGGGAGGGGGTCCGAAGCCCGACTCTCCTAATCACTCAGCTCATCCAACTCTAAGACTTTCACTTGAACAGTCTTGTTTCCCTTCCTGCCAGCCTTCTTTGGACACTCTTGGGCCCAATGTCCTATCTCCTTGCAGTAAGTACACTGATCCTTCTGCAGCCTCTACCTCCCTCCGCTGGCAGCCTTCTTACCTTCTTTTTGGTCATTTGCAAGCCACCAGAGGAGCAGGTCCCATTCCCCGGGAGACTCTGCGGTGGTAGCCAGCAGAATCCTGGCCAGGTCTCGGGTTTGCTTACTGCTGGCAGCCACCACTGCGCGAACCTGCTTGTCTTCAGGGGGCTCCTGGTTGTTGTCGACCTTTTTGGCTACTACCAGCAAGTCCTGCAGACATTTCTCCCCTAGTCTATCGATCTTCTGCAGTTTTCTTGTGATAGCTGCCATAGATTGATTTACAAAGGCCATGCTAACAGCCGCCTTGTTTTCTGGAGCTTCTGGGTCCATGGGGGGATAGGTACGGAACACCTCCATGACCCATTCTAGGAAGGCAGCTGGAGATTCATCCTTCTCCTGCTGTACATTTCCTACCTTAGCCAAACTAGTCGGCCTCTTGGCAGCCATTCGAGGACCCCCATTAGAGTCTGGCGATAGACCCAGAGCCTCTCCTTACCTTCTGCTGTGTTGAAATCCCATTCCGGCCTAGTTAGAGGAAAAGAGGCGTCTATCTGAGCCTGGTTGGTGGTAGGATTCCCGTCTGCACCCGGAACTAGTTTCCGGGCCTCGTTAAGGATCCTCCCTCTCTCCTTGGTGGTGAACAGGACCTGCAAAAGCTGCTGACAGTCGTCACAGGTAGGCTGATGGGTGAAAAGAACAGAATCTAGTAAATCAATGAGCCCCGCTGGCTTTTCAGAGAACTTAGGAGTCTGAGCTTTCTAATTATAAAGGTCACTAGTGGCGAAAGGCCAGTAGTGATGGGGCTGATTGCCCCCCTCATTGGGGGACCAGTGGCCTGCAGGGGTAGAGTCTTAATAGTGGAGTCAAGGAAGGAGTCAGACTGCTCTCTCCGAGCCCTTTGTGTGGTATAGGGCGGGCTTCCCACGGGAACTCCTCTACCCTCCGGCACTCTAGGAGACTGATGCGGGGGAGGAAAAATTAATTCTTCTTCAGTTCCCCGCTGCAAGACAGGAGCTGATGACTGGGTGATCTTCTCCTCCTGCAAAGCAAGAATAGGTCTTGGCTCTGGAGGGCGTCGGGCCAGGAAGGGCTTAAGCCAGGTGGGTGGGTCCTCCACAAGGTCCTCCCAAGTAATAATGTAAGGGAGTTGGTCAGGATGACCCCCCTTGGGCTGGGAGATGACGTCCCTGACCCAGTGGACGGTGAAGAAGTCAAAAGTTCCCTCTGGTGGCCATCCGACATTGAAAGTTGGCCACTCGCTGGAACAGAAAATCTGCCACCGGCCCTTCTGGACCTCCACACTAAGCCACTTCCAGCTGAGAGGGGGCGTCGTTAGGGGCGTGTACCCGGAGTCTCAAGGATTCTGGTGTTGGGTTCTGAATTCAGTGACAGATCTATCTTCTGGTTGGCGAACGTCTGCATTCTGTTCTGCAAGAAACATGGTTTTCAATGAAGAGCGCCCTCGGGGAACAAAAAGTTCCCTGAGAGGACAGGCAAGGCCCTTCTGCTCTCTGCCCCACAGGAGAATGATTACCTTCAATTGTAGTTTAGCAAACAACACTGCCCTCCAGCACATTAACATTGTAAATGGCCAAATGTCTATGGGATACTTGGGAAAAGATTTAGATGGCGCCTTGGATGGACATATAGCCTAAGGAAATTAGTTAAGATAAGGGTTTTATTGGGGAAACATGTTAGCAATGGAAAGTAGCTTTGCTGTTTGGGGAACAAGGAATTGTGTGATATGTAAATGAGAACTGTTTAAAAGAGTGGAGTGAAATAAACTCAGGGGCCGCAGTCCTAAGGAGGGCTTTGCTGACCTCCTGATCCCATATCTTTGTTTCCTCTTTATTGCTATCCATCTTTCTATCTCTGTCTTTCTGTAAGCCTCACCCCCCTTTCAGGGACTGCTGGACTGATGCTGGCTGGCTCCGGCATTTAGTGGCACCCGGACAGGATCCTGACACAGGGGACTCGGTGAAGGCCGCTGCTGGTGAAGGGAGGCGTCCGATGAAGAAGTGTGGGGCAGCGATTGGTTGAAGAAGTAGTCGGGAGTAAAATACCATGGGACAAGGTAAAAGTAAGGAATGGTTTGTGCACGTGCTTAAAAATATGCTTAAAGCAAGAGAAACTAGAGTAGGATATAAGCAGCTTGAATGTTTTTTAACTTTGGTAATAGATGTCTGTCCTTTGTTTCCTGAAGAAGGAACTGTGAGTCTTAAAATTTGTGCTAAGATTGAGAAAAAACTGTAGGACTATTCTGATCATGGTCTTCGGAAGGTGCCTGATATTTTTTCTTTGTGGAATCTTTTTTTTTTAAAATATATTTTGTTGATTTTTTACAGAGCAGAAGGGAGAGGGATAGAAAGTCAGAAACATGGATGAGAGAGAGACATCGATCAGCTGCCTCTTGCACGTCCCCTACTGGGGATGTGCCCGCAGCCAAGGTACATTCCCTTGACCGAAATCGAGCCTGGGACCCTTAGTCCGCAGTCCAAGGCTTTATCCACTGAGCCAAACCTGTCTAGGCTCTTTATGGAATCTTGTTGGGGACTGCCTTGATCCTCGTTATGAGAGAAAAGGGGAAGGAATGCTGAGAGAGAAAAGACCTTCTTGTCCTAGTTCAGGGAGATTACCTCTGAGGGATAAAAATCCATCTTGTCCCAGCTTAGAGAAACGAGCTCCCCCGGAGGATAAGCCTCCGCCCATGGAGCCTTTGGTGCCGCCAGCTGTGCGGCCGCTGCCTGAGAATCTTTATGCAAAACATGAGAAAGAAGGAAAAGAAATGTTGCTGGCACACAAGGAGTATCATCTTTATGATGAGCCCTGGGACCCTCCCTCCTCCTCCTGGGAATGAGGAGAATTTAGAGGACGCAGCAACACATTACCATGATAGAAGAACCTGCAGGGAAATGCAATTTCTTAGCAAAGTTAAGTGTTAGTTATTGCTTTAAAAAAGAAAGAAAGAAAGAAAAAATTAAGATCTGTCTTTATACAAAAAGAAATTGACAGCCAGTATATTAAAAAAGGAGGATTAATTCTGTGATCCAGCTTAAATTTAATTGATATTCTTTAAGGTAATTTAAGTATATAATCTTTAAATTATATATATAAATATGTGTATTTGATCTTTCCAATTATATTTCAAGACACTGTGAGAGTAACTTTTGGATATTTCAAGGGCCCCGAAATGTTTTCAAAAGTCTGTTCTCTCTTAAAAGAAATATTTTAAAATTATTCTTGAGATTGCATGGAAAGTTTTATCAAATATAATTAACCAATATATATTTTGCTTATATACATGTATTAAGAGTTGTAGAGGCTTTGCCCCTGGAAGGGACAAAGTAAAGTAACAATATATGTCTTAATTATAGCGAAATTTTTCAACAATAGAATTTTAAGAAAATTAAAAAGCCCCAAGCCGCCTACACCTTTAAGTAGGGTGGTTATGGGACCTATGCTTTGACCTCTAATCTAAACTTACTGAATAACTTTCTTTGCTTTTTTATTTATTTATTTATTTAATTTTTAATCATGTAGGTTTCTTTTTTTTTTAAATATATTTTATTGATTTTTTACAGAGCAGAAGGGAGAGGGATAGAAAGTCAGAAACATCGATGAGAGAGAGACATCGATCAGCTGCCTCTTGCACGCCCACTACTGAGAATGTGCCCGCAGCCAAGGTACATGCCCTTGACCGGAATCGAACCCAGGACCCTTCAGTCCCCAGTCCAATGCTCTATCCACTGAGCCAAACCGGTCTTGGCTTTCTTTGCTTTTTTAAATAAAGATACCTGCTTAAGTTACTTTATAAATAGCCTTTTAAAATATAATTAAGGTCGCATATAAATTGAGTACATTGAGAAGCCAATGTTTTTATAAGTAATTGAATTTAAGTAAATTCTAAAAAACAGATTAGAAACAATTATTTTCTGCCTGAATTTGGTAGCCTCCTACATTGTTAAGCTAAAGGCAGGGCAACATTTACAGCTTGTAAATCATATGTCTACATTTATTAAATTTGCTTTCCTTTTAAAATAAAGATGTTTACTTTAATTACTTAAATAAGTTATCTTTTTAAAATTAAAATTAAGGTTTTAAGCGAAATAAAAATGTCTTTATGAACAATTTGATTAAATATTCTAAGTTACTAAGACTTCCCATAGTCACTCTAGGTACAAATAAGCCTAAAGGGATACTCTTTAAAGATAATATTCTAGCTTAATAAAAAGGAGAAATTTAAAAAATCACTTGTAGCCTTTTCTCCCGGACTCTCCTCCCAGTCAGTCCGGGAGGAGGTCTGGCTGGGTCCCCTCTTTCCCTCTTCCTCTGGCCCCAGTCTCATGGCACGGCTTCTCCGGCTCCATTCCCCCTGAGCCTGTGAACCCGCCCGGAGACCCCCAATAAAGCCTGATTAATTCGTTCACTTATCCGTACTCCTGCCTGCAGTTTCTCTCACGGCGGCTTAGAACCTTACATCTTGGTGCCGAAACCTGGGAGAGGGGTTTTGTGACCTGTCCCGGTCAGACCGGGGCGACTCGTCCCCCCTCTCTCCTCCTTGCCGCCTTCCAGACATCTTGGTGCCAAACCTTGGACTTAAAGGCTTGACAGACTTCCTTTCGATTTGTAAGTTTTTCCGTTCCGGATTCCTGGAGTCCTTACCCCTCCCTGGACCCCGTGTCGCCTGCCGGAGCTTCTCGCCTAGACACGGCCATGCCGAGATTCCCCTCTGCCTGACTCCTGGAGTCCTTGCAGGAGACGATTGTAGGGGACACCCTCCAGTCGCCTCCCTGCCCACTGTTCTGTCCGGAGGCAGATATCAAGGGGGGACGCCTCCGCCATATCTGTTACTCCTCGACACTCAGGGGTCCAGGGTCCCCGTCCTAGAGGAAAGTCATGGGTGCCTCTGAGTCCAAGATCAATCCCCAGACACCTCTCAGGTGTCTCCTCCAAAATTTTGCCAAATTGGGATATTCTCCCATACATTCAGGCTTTTTGGGACCTCCGTTCCCACCCTGACCTCTGCTCCCGCTGTTCTACCCATCAAATCCTCCTTGCCTGAACTGCCCCTCCCACACCAAACCGCCTCAAACTGCCCCTCTCTCAGTCGCTCTCTTTACTTTTCCCAGCCATTATCTTCTCTCTGCCTCTCCTCCTCTCCCTCCTCCTTCACCACACTGCGGCTTCCCCTCTTCTGTCTCCTTCCGCCGCTGCCGCCAGGCCTCTGTGGGAACCAACTCCACGAGACCAGAGGCTGCTGCGAAGCTAGAGAACCTCCTGCCACCCCAAACAGCTAAAGGGAATTTCTGAATTTCTGTTTTGCCTTGCTCTTTTGGACCCTGCCACCACGTGGC
Organism: Antrozous pallidus; assembly: GCA_027563665.1. Taxonomy (NCBI): domain Eukaryota; kingdom Metazoa; phylum Chordata; class Mammalia; order Chiroptera; family Vespertilionidae; genus Antrozous; species Antrozous pallidus. Next base: position 107,386,886 of record CM050512.1, on the reverse strand, counting down.
TCTTCATTCCCCTGGGGGCCGCCATCTTGGATTGGCAAGTCCCGCCCCCTCTGGACACCACCTGGCATGGCCATCCACAACAGGCTCCTCTCCCTTGGCCTGCCTCCTGCTACCACATGGCTCTTCATTCCCCTGGGGGCCGCCATCTTGGCATGGCAAGTCCCGCCCCCTCTGGACCCCCCTGGTGTGGCCGCCCACACCGTGCTCCTCCCTTGGCCTGCTGCCTGTTCCACCCCGCTTCCCCTCCCCTCTCTTTATGCCTCAAAGGTCAGAGATCCGAACATGGCATTTAACTCTTAATTCCCCTTAGGAAGCAGGAAGAATAGGCCCGCCTTAGAGGGTGACCTTGCAAACCCAAGCCTTGAAGCAGATCTGAGGCCCACGAACTGTGCGTGGTAGGGATGTAACAAGAGGACAAGCATCGCCTGGAGAATTCTTCACATGAGGAAACAAGGCCACCGACTGGACAAAGCCGTGCCTCTGGCCCCGGCCTCCAATCAAGCCCTGCGGTCAAAACGGCCACTGGAAAAGTGACTGCCCCTGGGAAAGTGACGGGCCCTCTGTGTCTCAGCACAGAGGGGCCATCCTTCCAGGTCCTGACCAGCCGATGGCCATGCTGGAAATGGCTGAAGACTGCAGATGCCCAGACTCGACAACCCCCATCACCCACGCCGAGCCCAGGTTAATGCTCCAGGTAATGGATAGCAGGTCTCCTTTCTGGTCGACACGGGTGCTACCTTCTCTGTCCTGCCTCCCTTTGCTGGGCCACTTTTCCTTCGTGATCTCAGTCCTGGGTACTGATGGCAAATCACCCTTCAGCTCTGAAAACTGCTCTGGCTTCAGCGTCTCCTCACCCTGCCCTCTCCCCTGCCCCGCCCTTCCTAGGGAACAACTTTCTTGCTGGCACAAGCTTATCAATTATTTAATGGAAGGGGCAAGAATGGTAAAAGGACCCACTATACCAGCCCACTAAAGAAACACCAGTAGGCCTCCTCTTCTCACCCTCCCTTGTTCGCCAGGCTTTTTCTAACTCCAGGATACCCTTCTGGCATCTCTCTCCCTCTTTCCCAGACATCTCTAAACCTTTCCAACTATTTTACTAATGATAAACAGGGAATAGCTATGGGATTCCTCACCCAGCCCCTACGGCCAGCCTTCTCCCCCGTAGCCCATCTGTCCAGACAGCTTGATCCCACAGTTCGAGGATGACAACCCTGCCTCCGGACTCTGACTGCAGCCGCTGTTCTCACCAAGGAGGCCCAGAAGCTCCCTCCAGCAACCCTTACAGGTCTTTTCCACCCATTGACTACAGGACCTTCTGTGCTCCCTCCCCTCCCCATTACATGTAGGAAGTCCATCTCCTGTTCCTCAAGAATCCTGACATCTCCTGAACCCAGTCCACAGCCCTGAACCCAGCCATTCTCCACCCAACCTGTGGCAATGCACTCCTGCCCCGACCTGCCCCCAGGTTGTCAGAGGCCCTCTGAAATTCACAGCTTCTGGCCGGACTCCCTGCCCATGGGCCTGACCAGAATCCAGGCTACACCAAGGAGCCCCACCTCCTGCAAGCCCTTTTCAGGAGCCCCACCTTCTTAAGCCCTTTTTAGACAACTGCTCCGGGAACACGCTGACAGGTTTCTACCCAGGCCAGGACCAGCCGACCACGGCTCCCAGGACGAGCCCTCCAGCCGAGGGACCTCAGTCCTTCTCAAGAACCTTACTCTCCCTCAAATTGTATTTCAGCTCCAGGCCCAGAAAAGCAGCAAAACCAGACAAGTGACGCTGTGACAGCCTCAGGACCAGCTTTTACCTCCAAGTGACTCAACTGGATCGCTCTTGAGACTTCACCAAACAGTCCCTTGGGGAAACCATGGTGCTGCACCCTCGTTAAGCATGGAAAACACCCCCTGTTTTTCACCCACTTACTCCCTGGCTCCTCTCATTAGGCACACTGGTATCTTCCTTTAATCTTGCTCTTTGGCCCATGCCTCATGCCTTGTTTCACTAGTTTCTTGCAGACGTTCGTCAACCAGAAGATAGATCTGTCACTGAATTCAGAACCCAACCCAGAATCCTTGAGACTCCAGGTAGACGCCCCTAACGATGTCCCCTCTCAGCTGGAAGTAGCTACGGAAGATGGACCTTTGCCCCCTAGACCTTGCCTGGACTCTCAATTATTTTTTTAATGTTATCAGAAGCCTGGAATGATAGGTACCCGCCCCGCAACTGGTGAGCGGAGTTATGATGTAATTGACAGAGACATTGAGCCACCAATCAATCACATACCAGAGTGCCCTGTGTCCCACCCCTTCCCGTTCCACCCTGGGCCTAACCCCTGCCTTTAAAATATGCCTCAGTGTGCCACGTGGGACCCTTTTCTCCTGGACTGTCCTCCCAGGCAGTCTGGGAGGAGGTCCGGCTGGGTCCCCTCTTTCCCTCTTCCCCTGCCCCCAGTCTCATGGCGCGGCTTCTCCGGCTCCATTCCCCCCCGAGCCTGTGAACCCGCCCGGAGACCCCCAATAAAGCCTGATTAATTCGTTCACTTAAAAAAATAATAATAATAATAATAAAAATCACTTGTAGACGAGCAGGACACATGGCAAAGCAGTGTCCCTCCAATAAAAGGATTAATAAAAGAAATAGCAGAGGTCTTAAACAACCTGGACTATGCCTTAAATGTAAAAAAGGGAAACTTTAAAGGACGTTCTCTTCCAACAAGAAAAGGCAGGGAGTCGCCGTATCCCTGGGCCTGGAGGTAGTTGTTAAGGTTGTGGACAAATGGGTCATTGGATTAAACAACGTCCACAGAAACAAGAGGGCCCAGCGCCGGTGGTGGCAATGCCTGACAACCTGGTTTGTGTCTCAGATGTAAGAGAGGAAAACATTGGGCCAATAAATGCAGATTTAAGAGAGATAATCAAGGGAATGTGCTGCCTCCCCAGCAGGGAAGCGGGAGGAGGGGCCACCCACAGGCTCCTCAGCAATGCTTTGGGGCACTGTGAAACCCGCCCAACTAACAGGGAAATCCCTTCAGGACTTATACTTCTGGGGTAGGGATATCATGCAGGAGATGGGAGTTTACATTTATAGTCCCAGTGCTCCAGTAACAAGGCAACTGTTTAATCAAGGGCTACTGCCAAGTCAGGGGTTAGGAAGAGAGGGTCAAGGAAGAATGGAACCAATCATGTCAGAGCCCAGACCTCCTAGAGCAGGGTTAGGGTATTTCTAGGAGGGGCCTTTGATTATCCTGCAACCCATGCAGATCCAATTCAGTGGAAGTCGGATGACCAAGTGTGGGTTGATCAATGGCCCCTAACAACTGAAAAAATACAGACTGCTGCACAGCTGGTGCAGGAACAGCTAGACAAAGGCCATATAGCACCCTCTAACTCCCCCTGGAATTCTCCTATATTTGTTGTCAAGAAAAAGTCAGGAAAGTGGAGGTTACTCCAAGATTTAAGAAAGGTTAATGAGGCAATGGAACTTATGGGAGCCTTGCAACCAGGGCTTCCCTCTCCTGCCATTCCAGCAGGCACGTATAAAATAATTCTTGATCTTAAGGACTGTTTTTATACTGTTCCTTTGGCACCTCAAGATTGTAAAAGGTTTGCTTTTAGTATAGCATCCACTAATTTTCAGGAACCTATGAGGAGATATCATTGGTTGGTTCTTCCCCAAGGGATGGCTAAATAGTCCCACGTTATGTCAAAAGTTTGTTGCACAAGCTCTTGTTAGTACTAGAAAAAAATTTTCGTCAGGTCTACGTTATCCATTATATGGATGATATTCTGTTAGCTTCTCAGAATGAAGGGATATTGCTAGCTGCATATGCTCAGCTGCAAAAAGGGCTTGAAGAAAAGGGGTTAATTATTGCCCCTGAGAAAGTACAGAGACAGTTTCCTTTCTCTTATTTGGGATATAACCCACATCAGAATTGTATTACCCCTCAGAAAATACAATGAGAAAGGATGGGTTAAAAACGCTTAATGATTTCCAGAAACTGCTAGGAGACATTAACTGGTTAAGATCTTATCTTAAAATCACCACAGGACAGCTCAAGCCTCTGAGGTACTCAAAGGAGATTCTAATCCTAACTCTCCCAGAGAGCTGCCAGAGGAAGCAAGACAGGCTTTACAGATAGTGGAAACAGCTATTGGTCAACAGCAGTTGTCATATTTAGACTATTCTCAGCCATGGGGAGCTTATATTCTTGCTACTCAGCATACTCCCATGGCAGTATTATGGCAGGAAGGTCCTCTATTATGGATTCACCTGCCTGTATCACCTGCAAAGGTGCTTACACCTTATTATGATCAAGTAGCTGCTCTGATTCACACGGTGATGACTGAAGCTTGCAAGTTAATTGGACGTGAGCCGCCTTGTATCTGTCTGCCTTATTCCAAACAGCAAGTAGATTGGCTGTTGCAACATTAGTAATGCCTGGGGAGCAGCTATGGCTAATTACCCTGGTCAAACAGATAATCATTATCCTCACAATAAACTTATGCAGTTTGCAAGCCAGCATGCTTTTGTATTTCCTAAAATAGTACAAAAAGAACCTATTAAAGAGGCTTTGTTAATTTTTACTGATGGTTCATCTAATGGTAATGCAGCCTATAGTATTCAAGGTGAGGTGACAACTTTTCAAACTACATATACACCTGCACAGGTGGTAGAACTGTGTGCCATCTTAGCAGTGTTACAGTGTGTTCCAGATCAAGCATTTAACCTGTATTCAGACAGTCCGTATGTGGTAAGGGCAATGGAAGTAATTGAAACTGTTCCCTTTATTGGGACAATTATTTCCATAGTGCAGAGTATGTTCAGAGACTTAACAGCAGCGCACCCAGCCATGTTTCTTTGGTCATCTCAGAGCTCATACTGGACTGCCTGGACCGTTATCAGAAGGGAATGAACAGGTAGACACTGCAACTAGAATAATAATATATACCCAGGAGCAACTGGCTGAGCAATCTCACGCGCTCCATCATCAAAATAGTAATAGTCTCAGACAGCAATTTAAAATTACCAGAGAAGCTGCCAGACAAATAGTAAAGCAATGTACAAGTTGTCCTACTACTCAAACAGTACCTCATTATGGAGTTAACCCAAAGGGACTAAAGGCTAATCATTTGTGGCAAATAGATGTGACTCATATCCCCAGTTTTGGGCAAGTAAAGTATGCACATGTCACTGTGGATACTTTTTCTGGCTTTATTATGGCTACAGCTCAGACAGGTGAAGCAAGTAAGCACTGTATAGCTCACTGTTTGAAGTGCTTTGCAGTTATGGGACAGCCAAAATGCATTAAAACTGACAATGGCGCAGGCTATACTGGAAGAAGTTTTCAACAGTTTTGCCAGAAGCTTGGTATCACTCATAAAACAGGAATTCCATACAATCCCCAAGGACAGGGGATAGTGGAGAGAGCTCATAGCACTCTTAAGCTACAATTACAAAAAATAAACAGGGGGGAGTTATATCCCCTGACACCACAGAACTTATCACGTCATGCTCTATTTATTCTTAATTTTTAAATTTTGGATGTGCACGGGCGATCAGCTGCCAGCGGTTCCGGAATGCAGGAACTGCATCCACTTATGCTCAGGTCAGGTGGAAGGGCCCTTTGACTGGACAATGGCATGGACCAGACCCCGTACCCATTGGGGGACGAGGGCATGTTTGTGTTTTTCCCCAGGATGTCGAAAGTGCGAGGTGGCTTCCAGAAAGGCTTTGTGCTTCGCAGGAGATGGGCAACCTGGTCAAGGGAATTCGGCGACTGACTCTCCAGGAGCAGCCCTACAGCCTGGCTCAAGCGACCAGGACAGCGGTGGTGCCCACCTGGGACAGATGAAGAAGTTGGCAGTTGAAGCGGAACAGGTGCTGACAGAGACTTCTACCCCAAAGACAGGAGTCTCCGTGTTCCTGGCTATGATGGCTATCTTAAGCTGCCAAGTGCCGAGCGTCCAAGGAGATACCCACTGAGCCTATGTTCCTGAAATGGGACGGACCACCGTCGGTTCCAGTGTATGTGAATGACACTCACACTTTGGGGATGCCTTCTAATGGACACATACGGCCAGAACTATATGTGGGTTTTAACTATTCTGGACAAGGAAATGGAATACCTATTTGTTTGTCAAAAGAGACTGGTGTATCGGGATGTCTACTAATGTATCTTTAGACTTATTAATCTTCCATGAAGAGATTCAAGGTTTGCAAGATGTGGTACCCCTACACTTTGTTGCTAGTCAGACTGCAAAAAATTTTCTTGATCAATTTCTTAAGACTGTTCCCTCTGTGGGAGATTTTCAACATTTAACATTTGGAATTATAGGCTTAGGAAGTTTTGTACTGATACTGTTTTGCTTATTTCCCATTTTAATACGTAGGGTAGGTGATAGCATTCTGGCAGTATGTGCTGGGTTACACGAACTAAGATTAATCCAATCTGCTTAATTAGTAAAAGAAGGGGGAATATGTGGAGAGCGCCCTTGGGGAACAAAAAGTTCCCTGAGAGCATGGGCCTTGCCTGTCTGCTCTCTGCCTCCCAGGAGAATGATTACCTTCAATTGTAGTTTAGCAAACAACACTGCCCTCCAGCACATTAACATTGTAAATGGCCAGACATCTATGGGATACTTGAGAAAAGATTTAGGTGGCCCCCTGGATGGACATTTAGCCTAGGGAAATTAGTTAAGATAAGAGGTTTATTGGGGAAACATGTTAACAATGGAATGTAGCTGTTGTTTGGGGAATAAGGAATTGTGTGATATGTAAATCAGAACAGTTTAAAAGAGTGGAGTGAAATAAACTCTGGGCCGAAGTCCTAAAGAGGGCTTTGCGGACCTCCTGATCCCATAGCTTTTGTTTCCTCTTTATTTCTATCCATCTTTCTATCTCTGTCTTTCCGTAAGCCTCACCCCCCTTTCAGGGACTTCTCAACTGATGCCTGCTGGCTCCAACATCTAACCCAGAAACAGACTTGGGAATTTGCTTCCTGCTCTTCCCCTCTGTGTATCCAGTGATTTCACTGAAATCATGTGACATTTTTCCTGAGGTTATTATGCTTCATTTCATTTTGTTTCGCTTTCACTTGCTCTGCAGAAAAAAGCAGTTAAAACAATAGCTTTTTGGGAGTCAACTAAGGATAACTGAGGGTGAGGGGCAGAGGGAGAAAATCAATACCTGGCAGGCTTTCTGAATGGCGGCTAGAGGAGAAATACAGAGTGGCCAGATTATTATGATCTCTGAACCCATAAAAATCTGGCCATTCAGTGTATAGTTGAAGCCCCACACAGTAGGGGCAGTGCCAGGGGGTAGTGGGGATTGAGGCCAAAGATTCCATAATTCTGAGTCATTTGAGGAGGACCCTGAGCCTGTTATGTAAACAGAGCTTCAGGTCCAGTCCTTGTGTCCAGTTCCTGCCCCATAGTCTTCAGCTCCCATCCCATACTCAGAATCCCTGGAGCCAACATTTTTGTTAAAGGCCGTTCCTCTGGAAGCTCACAGTATTAGAAATGCTCTGAACAATGTCCCAGGAGTGAGATGAACACTCAAACCTGTATCAGCAAGGCCAATTCACCCCTGCCCAGAAGGGTGCTCTGGCCAGCTGGAAATGAAGGCCAAAGCACACCCAAAGGGAAATCCGATAGGCTTTATTTGTTGACCCGGGGTCTGCCCTGCCCCTAACTTTGAACTCTGACTTGATTGGTCGGGGCTCAGAGCTCGTTATTGCACGATTGGCTAACTCAGAGGAAGTGGAAGGGAAGACAGAGCCCAAGATGGTGGCTCCCAGGGGAGCTGCAAGTCATGAGGACCAAAATACTGGTGCCAAGTTACTGGAGCCAAGATGGCAGCTGCCTAAGCTGTTCTTTCACAGAAAAGATTGCTAGTTTATTCTCACATCAGCCAGAAGTCTTCAGTCCTGGGAAACTTTATGGAGGAGGTAACACTTGGGCCTGGAAGGGCAATGACCAAGGGGCATCTGGGGGAAGGCCAGCAGGAGGGGGCCTGAGGCCTCCTGGGAAAAGTCCTGCAGGGGAGGACTCTCCGGGAGGACCCCCAACACAGAGAGAATAACAATCAACCTCACCACCCGCCACCTAGCCACCCACCACCCAATGCCAAGCACCCACCATCCCTGTGTCTCTGCATCTGCCCACCTAGCTAACCTTGCTGAGCAAGCAACCTGCCTGACGTGTGTGCCTTGCGAACCATGAGGATACAGAGTTCCTGTTTTAATGAATGATTATTTCAGTGCATTGAACTAATGTCCTATAGATGGGCCTTTAGTTTTTTTCTACACTTTTAATATTATGAATTTGTGCCAACTGTATATGTACATAATATGTTAACATAAGGGCATTCAAAGATTGTCCATAAGGAGAATCTTTAAGAATGTTTTGTGAGATTATTTGAGCCAAAGTGTTGACAATTGTCGGGAAGCAGAACCTCAAGGGATTGAGATAATGCTCTGGAGAATGGTGGGTTACATCTATATTTATACATGGCCATCAAAGGAAGAGACATAGGTGAGTTACATGAAATCCATTGGTGAAAGATTAGAGAGGTGTGAGAAAGCAAAGAGGGGGATGGGGTGGCAGACCCCTGAGATTGGATAAACAATAAAATGCTAGACAGGTCTTTAGGTGAGTGTAGGGACAATCCTATGTAATAAAAGAGTAATATGCAAATTGACCATACCTCTGATCAAACCATGCCCACAGCCATGCCCATCACTCAGGACCAAATTATGCAAATAAATCCCAACCAAGATGGCTGTGGCCACTGAGAGCAGGAGGGAGGCTTGGGTTTCCCAGGCAATGGAGGAAGCCAAGCTTTCCGCCTGCCCTTGCCGGCCTAGGCCTCCACTCAGTGCTACAAAGTTTCAATTATAGAAGATACATAACCCCAACAGAAATGGCAGCAGCCACGAGCTAGAGAGAGCAGAGGCTAGGGTTGGAGGAAGCCAAGCTTCTGCAGCCCTAGCACTGAGGCCTCCACTCTAAGCTACAAAGTTTCAAACAGAAATGGCTGTCCCACTGAATGAGCAGAAGGCTTGGCTCCGCTCTAGGATATTAGTTGGACATCCCGCAAAGGTTCTTGGACTGTGAGAGGGTACAGGCTGGGCTGAGGAAAGCCACTCTCCCTGAGTGCACGGATTTTGTGCATCTGGCCTCTAGTTTAAAAATAAAAAGTATCATGCCAGGCAGTTATTGTTGTGGGGCGACTTCCATGACCAGTTGCAAATGACCACGGAGGCAGTTAAGTTGGTAATAAGCAAGCAAGGATTTATTGAACTGGCCAGGATGGTTGCGAGGGCACCACAGGCCAGTGGAGGCAAAACGCTCACAGCCCCACCGCCCCGGGTGCAGGCAGTCCTTTTAAAGGGGTCTGAACCATGAATTTTCATGGTTTTAAATTCCGAGAACATCTGTCAAGGCCATATTCAGAGTAAGGAGTTGCCAGTGGACTATGATTGACCCCGTTGCCAGCTTCTTATCTCTAACCATACCTTTTGCTAGATGTGGGAAAGTGGTCCTATCTCGCAAAACCAGGTGACACAGTGAAAGGGCAGAGCGGGACTGACTCCACTTTGTACCGTGTCCTCCATCTTGTGTAACTGTGTCCCCTCTTCTAAGAAAAACCACAGGATGTGTCACTTCCTCAGCACACCCTTAATGCAGCCAATGGGAATACAAGGCAAACTAACCTAAGGCCAAAAGTATGCTGATCACATCTTATATTTGTGTAAGCCGACCCTAGCTGCACCCTACCTTTTCATCACTAGCCCCAGCCCTCACCCAACCAATCAAAATCAGCCAACTCAGCGGTCCGAGTATGCCCCCACCTCCCAACCCCTAGCCCTATAAAATCATTGTGCTTTTGAAACTCACTCTCTTTTTGCATCCTGCTGCTGCCTCGGTGGAGCCAGAGAGCCAACCTAGCTTGAATAAAGGCTCTTTGCTTTTGCATCGGACTTGGCTTGCTGGTGGTCTTTGGGGATCTTGAAATCTGGATATAACATTTGGGGCTCGTCCGGGATCCCCAAGACCCACGAGGGACCCCGACCCGGAGAGCCTGACTGACCGCGGGAGGAGTCTGTGTGTCTGTGTGTTCTGTCCTGTGCGAGCTCATCTCCGGTATTCTGGTTGTGCCCGACGGGGTCTAAGTGGACACACTGGAGGACCACGGGCCGGAGGACTCAGTAGACGTTCCGATCCTCCTTTCTGGAGGGACGTGGATTCCCCTCACAAATCTGAGACGAGGAGGGTCGCTCCCGCTGGTCGGTGTGAGGCCCTCGTCCAGCTTTTGGTTTTGCTTTCATAGAGTTGGAAGACAGTTGTTTGGGGCCCTTTGTTTGTCTGTTTGTGTTTCTCTGTTTTATTCTGTGGACTTACTGGATGGACATTATGGGACAGACTCAGACCACTCCTTTAAGTGTTATGATTGATCATTTCAGAGAGATTAGGGGAAGAGCCAATGACCTTAGTGTGGAGGTCCGGAAGGGCCGGTGGCAGATTTTCTGTTCCAGCGAGTGGCCAACTTTCAATGTCGGATGGCCACCAGAGGGAACTTTTGACTTCTTTACCGTCCACTGGGTCAGGGACGTCATCTCCCAGCCCAAGGGGGGTCATCCTGACCAACTCCCTTACATTATTGCTTGGGAGGACCTTGTGGAGGACCCACCCACCTGGCTTAAGCCCTTCCTGGCCCCACGCCCTCCAGAGCCAAGACCTATTCTTGCTTTGCAGGAGGAGAAGATCACCCAGTCATCAGCTCCTGTCTTGCAGCGGGGAACTGAAGAAGAACTAATTTTTCCTCCCCCGCATCAGTCTCCTAGAGTGCCGGAGGGTAGAGGAGTTCCCGTGGGAAGCCCGCCCTATACCACACAAAGGGCTCGGAGAGAGCAGTCTGACTCCTTCCTTGACTCCACTATTAAGACTCTACCCCTGCAGGCCACCGGTCCCCCAATGAGGGGGGCAATCAGCCCCATCACTACTGGCCTTTCGCCACTAGTGACCTTTATAATTGGAAAGCTCAGACTCCTAAGTTCTCTGAAAAGCCAGCGGGGCTCATTGATTTACTAGATTCTGTTCTTTTCACCCATCAGCCTACCTGTGACGACTGTCAGCAGCTTTTGCAGGTCCTGTTCACCAACAAGGAGAGAGAGAGGATCCTTGATGAGGCCAGGAAACTAGTTCCGGGTGCAGACAGGAATCCTACCACCAACCAGGCTCAGATAGGCACCTCTTTTCCTCTAACTAGGGCGGAATGGGATTCAGCATGGCAGAAGGTAAGGAGAGGCTCTGGGTCTATCGCCAGACTCTAATGGGGGTCCTCAAATGGCTGCCAGGAGGCCGACTAGTTTGGCTAAGGTAGGAAATGTACAGCAGGAGAAGGATGAATCTCCAGTTGCCCTCGTAGAATGGGTCATGGAGATGTTCCTTACCTATACCCCCTTGAACCCAGAAGCTCCAGAAAACAAGGCAGCTGTTAGCATGGCCTTTGTAAATCAATCTATGGCAGCTCTCACAAGAAAACTGCAGAAGATAGATAGACTAGGAGAGAAAAGTCTGCAGGACTTGCTGGTAGTAGCCGAAAAGGTCTACAACAACCAGGAGCCCCCCCGAAGACAAGCAGGATCGCCAGTGGTGGCTGCCAGCAGTAAGCAAACCCGAGACCTGGCCAGGATTCTGCTGGCTACCACTGCAGACTCTCCCGGGGAATGGGACCTGCTCCTCTGGTGGCTTGCAAATGACCAAAAAGAAGGTAAGAAGGCTGCCAGCGGAGGGAGGTAGAGGCTGCAGAAGGATCAGTGTACTTACTGCAAGGAGATAGGACATTGGGCCTGAGAATGTCCAAAGAAGGCTACCAGGAAGGGAAACAAGACTGTTCAAGTGAAAGTCTTAGAGTTGGATGAGCTGAGTGATTAGGAGAGTAGGGGTTCGGACCCCCTCCCCGAGCCCAGGGTAACTCTTAGAGTGGAGGGGATGCCTGTTGACTTCCTTGTCGAAACTGGAGCTCAATATTTGGTCCTCTGCACACCGCAGGGGAAGCTAGCAAATGAGAAGTCCTGGGTACAAGGGGCAACTGGTATGAGCCAGTATTCATGGACTACCCGAAGAACAGTAGATCTAGGTACAGACCAGGTCTCCCACTCCTTTATGATGATACCAGAATGCCCCTACCCAGTATTAGGACTGGACTTATTGACCAAGATTGGAGCCCAGATAATTTTCAGACAGAGTGGGACTCAGGTCACCGATGGCAAAGGCCACTCCATCCAGGTTTTGACTCTGAGGCTGGAGGATGAGTCCTCCACCAGAAGGCATCCCCAGCAGAAAGAATCATGGACAGATGGCTACAAGAATGCCCCACAGCTTGGGCAGAAATGGGGGGCGCAAGGGGTATGACTGGCCATTCACAGGACGCCAACCCTAGTAGAGTTAAAACCAGGAAAAGGCCCAGTAAGAACCAAGTAGTACCCTATGTCTCAGGAGGCCCAGAAGGGAATCCAGTCTTATCAGCTGGGCGGATACTAGTTCCCTGCCAATCTGCCTGGAACACCCACTCCTGCCTGTCAGGAAGCCCCACACAAATGACTACCGACTAGTACAGGACATCCGGGAAGTAAATGAACACCAGCAAGACTGCAAAATAAATCAAATTGTATCTGCCTGTAAGACCTGCCAACTCCCGAACGCGAGGGCCGGGTCAAGTGCAAAAGGAACCTGGCTCAGAGGCACCAAGCCGAGAGCTCACTGGGAGGTCGACTGCACGAAAATCAAGCCAAGAAAGTACGGTTATAAATATCGCTTAGTATTTGTAGATGCCTTTTCTGGATGGGTAGAGGCTTACCCAACCAAGCATGAAATAGCTCAGATGCTGGCCAAGAAACTGCTAGAAGACATCCTACCCAGGTAATGGATTTCCTGCTATGATAGGGTCAGACAACGGACCAGCTTTTATTTCACAGGTAACGCAGGCAGTAGCCAAGGCTATAGGGGCAGATTGGAAATTACATTGTGCTTATAGGCGCCGATGTTCAGGGCAGGTAGAAAGAATGAATAGAACTCTAAAAGAGACCCTTACCAAATTAACCATGGAGCCTGGCGGGGACTGGGTGGCTCTCCTTCTGAATGCCCTTTACTGGGTGAGGAACTCTCCCTACACCCTGGGCTTTACCCCTATGAGATCATGTTTGGAAGGTCACCCCCTATCATTCCCAACCTGAAGGCTGAGTTTCTTACTGAATTTGAAAACCTACACAAATCTTTTCTCTTAGGAGGGCTCAAGGGGGCGCATGAGGACATTTGGCCGCACCTCTGTGCCATCTATGAGGCTGGCCCGACCGCGATGCCTGGTCAGTACAGACTAGGGGACAGGGTTTGTGTCAAGAGGCACCGCTGGGTGACCTTTGAGCCATGTTGGAAGGGCCCCTGCCTCGTGGTGCTAACTACACCCACCGCTCTCAAGGTAGACTGTGTTGCAACCTGGGTCCACCCCATGTCCTCCCAGCTGATCCCTCTGCAGTCCGGGAGGACCTCATCAAACAATGGAGCCTCGATTACAGTCAGCACAACCTGCTCGAGCTCAAGTTATGGCAAATTCGATCTGCCTGATGTCAGTAACTCTGTTAACTCTGTTCACTGTCACCCACACTGCCGGGATTCCCTACGCCCCTTGCAACCTTACTTGGACATAGACCTCCTGACCCCTTTTCCCGGCAATAGTCATAGCCTGCCTCTGTATTCATGCAGCAAGGAGGCCTATGTGCAGCCCTAGGAGAAGAATGTTGTTTTCACGTTGACCTTTCAGGAGTTATTAAGGAATCATGGCCCTCATAGAGAGGGACTATAGAAGTGGAAGCTGGAGAGGGAGCAGTCTCAGTCTTGATCACTCCAATTTGTCAAAGAGTGCATAGTGGCGGTTCAGGTGATGATTCTGTCTGCCCAGTATAGGCCTCTAATAACTGAAGGTGAGGTAGAAATGCAGTCCGTCTCAGGATTGAGCCTTAAGTTCCAAGAAAAGGAGGGGAATGGCAGGGCAGAGCGTGACTAACTCTACTTTGTACCGCATCCTCCATCTTGTAAAACTGTATCCCTTCTTCCAAGAAAAACCACAGGATTTGTCAGTTACTCAACCGCCCTTAATTCAGCCAATAAGAATACAAGGGGAACTAACCTAAGGCCAAAAGTATGCTGATCACATGCTGTCTTCGTGTAACCAGACCCTAGTCACACCCTGTCTTTGCATCACTAGCCCCAGCCCTCACCCAACCAATCGAAATCAGCCAACTCAGCGGTCTGAGGATGGCCACACCTCCCTACCTCTAGCCCTAAAAAATCATTGTGCTTTTGAAACTCGCCCTCTTTTTGCATCCTGCCACTGCATCTACTGAGATGGAGAGCCAAGCTAGCTTGTAATAAAGGCTCTTTGCTATTGCATTGGACTCGGCTACCTGGTGGTCTTTGGGGATCTTGAAATCTGGGCATAACACTAAGAGCTTCAAAAGGTACATTTCCATAGAATAAGGGAGCTGAGAGCTGCGGAAGGTACATTTCCACAAAATTAGGGAGATGGGAGCTACAGAAGGTACATATTTACAGAATAAAGGGAAGGAAGCCCCTCATTCAGACAGGGAAGCCCCTCATTCAGAGAGGGAAGAGGAAAGCCCAAAGGGAATAGGAGAATAAGGAAGAAGGAGGGAACCTCAGTACTTCACTTTGAGCTCTGAGGTTTCTACAGTGACCAATCAAAGGGGATAGTGACCAATCAGAAGGGATACCCAGACACAAAAACCTGCAGCTTTTATAAACCACAAAAAGGGACTTAGTGGGATTCTTTTCCTTGCCCCATCTTTTACTATACCAATCTTCATCATCACCATCACGGAGTTCCTGAAAGGGGTTTGGGAGCCCCCAGGAGTCACTATGCCACACTTTTAGAGCTTCTGTGCTATCTATTTTTCTACTGGGTTGTTGATCAGTTTCTTAGGGATTTAAGAAATTTTTTTTTTAATATTTTATTGATTTTTTACAGAGTGGAAGGGAGAGGGATAGAAAGTCAGAAACATCCATGAGAGAGAGACATCGATCAGCTGCCTCTTGCACGCCCCCCACTGGGGATGTGCCCGCAGCCAAGGCACATGCCCTTGCCGGAATCGAACCCGGGACCCTTCAGTCCGCAGTCTGAGGCTCTATCCACTGAGCCAAACCGGTCTCGGCTAAGAAATCTTTTTTATTCAACTCACATTAGTCCTAATATTCCATATATGATGGGAATAGAATTTGCATTTGTGGAGGGGTAAGGAATTACATGTTTGAAGGTCATTGGCATTAATTCAACACCAATAGGTGTTTCAAAGAAGAAATCTGTTCAGTGCAAACAGCTGAATTGTAACACAGCACAGCTGTAAAAATAGCACAGCTGTTTGAAGACCTGGTGCAAGGTGGCCCTGCGACCAGGCCCTCTCCAGATCCAATGTTTCATTGTCAGTGTTTCAGCTCCTATTCAGCTCTAGCCAGGGAAAGGCAGTGGCCAGTGGGAAGGAAAGTGTGCTCCCTGTGGGGAGGGGAGGTAGAGCGTGTGGGTAGGGAAGGCCAGGGAAAGGTCAATGGGGAAAAAAAGGTGACATATGTACTATTATTTGTAATAATTCGAACAATAAAATAAAAATTAAAACAACAACAAAAAGGAAGTGTGGTCCCAGAACTAGATGGGAGCTAATTTATATAGATAGAAGTCCTGTCCCTGGTCTCTGATTGGTTCATCCTCATGCAAATGATACTCCAAATCCTCATAGTTCAATTGGTCCAAAATGCACTGTTGTGATTGATCAGAATGGAGCCATTCTGATTGGTCAGTGAAGAGGCCGATGGGGATATAGCTGGGCAGCTCTGACTAGTTGGGGAAAACCTAGTGTGGTTGGTTGAAATTGGGTTCGAGAAAGTCCTTTATAAGGGCTGGTTCAGATGGTAGATATAAAGTACAGGCAGGCAGTTAGTTCAGAGGCAGGTCGTTCAGGGCAGGTTTCTTCCTGAAGTGCAGTCTGCATGAGAGGTCACTATGTAAAAATGGCTGCTAGACACCGTTTTTATTTTTATTTTATTTATTTATTTAATTAATTAATTTATTTTTTAGACACTGTTGTTAAAAGTTGAGGCCAGTTAGCCACCAGAACCCTTCTTAGTAGGTATTTTCTTTCTCAGGGTCCACAACGTGTTTCTAGAGTTGAATCTAACGGTCTTTTCCAGTTTGTGTTTCTTCTTTTTTCTTTTCTTTTAAAAATATAATTTTTATTGATTTCAGAGAGGAAGAGAGAGAAGAAGCATCAATGATGACAGGGACTCACTGATCGGCTGCCTCCTGCACACCCCGTACAGGGATGAGCCCACGAGCCGAGCAATGGGAATTGAACTGTGACCTCCTGTTTCACAGACGCATGTTCAGCCACCGAGCCACACCTGCTGGGCAGAGCTGTTCTTTTTAAAAAGTAATCTTAGTGCCCTGGCTGGTTCAGCTCAGTGGTCTGAGCCAGCCTGCGGACTCAAGGGGCCCAGGTTCAATTCCAGTCAAGGGCAGTACCTTGATTGCAGGCACATCCCCAGTAGGTGTTGTGCAGGACGCAGCTGAATGATGTTTCTCTCTTATCGAAGCTTCTAACTCTCCCTCTCACTTACTCTCTGTAAAAAATCAATACAACACATTTTTAAATATATTTATTTTTATTGATTTCAGAAAGAGGAAAGGAGAGGGAGAGAGAGACAGGAGCATCAATCATGAAGAGAATCATTGCACCTGCAACCAGGGCATATGGCGTGACCTGGAATCGAACCGAGGTGATGTCCAGGTTCATAGGTCAACATTCAACCACTGAGCCATACTGACCAGGCTAAATTTCCCCTTTTTATAAGGACACTTGTCATATTGGATTAAGGTTCACTCTCATGACATCATCTTAACATAATCATCCGCAAAGTTCCTTTTCCAAATAAGGTTACATTCGCAGGACTTTTTTCTTTCTTTCTTTTTTTTTAGGGAACACAATTTTAACCCATAACATTTGCCTTTACTTTTTTCCTAGCGGTTTGATAACTATCTCCTTTTCCATTTGATTGTCTCATATTTGGGAAGTTATTTATTTAACAAGTGTCAAATAGTTATTTATGCTGATCTTGGGAACTCTAGTGAACAAAAAGATTCTGCCCTCTAAGTGCCCATATTCTAGGGGCAGTGATGGAGACATAAAGAAAAAAGATATAACAAATAATTCAGGTTTATAGTCTGTTTAAAGGTAATTAATTGCTATCTGTGAAGGTTTGGCTGGTGACATGGGCTGTGAAAGAATTCACAACTAAAAGAAGAGATGCAGAGAGGAAGTTATTTTACTTTCCAAGAGAGGAAAGGGTCGAGCACTGCTGGTCAGTACAGGGAAGGGAATAGAGTGGCCTGCTCTGTTAAGCAATGGCTGTTGCTAGGTGACAAGGAAGGGAGGCGGATTCTGTTGAAGTTGAGCAGATACCAGGAAGGTTGTCTTGAAAAGTTACAGTTTGCTTTCCAGGAGTCATTCTGGCAGATGTCTTAGAGAGGTGTCTACAGTACTTTTCTCAAGCCTGTAAAATATACTTAGAGCAAAAGTCATGAAGAGTTCAAAAGGGAAACCTGTTTGAAACCTTGGTGCGAATGGTTGAACAGGGACTGAAAGGGCAGAGCGAGACTGACTCCATTTTGTACCGTGTCCTCCATCTTGTGTAACTGTGTGGAAACCACGGGATGTGTCAGTTGCTCAGCCCGCCCTTAATTCAGCCAATAGGAATGCAGGGGAACTGCCCCGAGGCCAGTCATATCCTGTCTGTGTAGCCAGACCCTGGCTGCACCCTGCCTTTGCGTCACTAGCCCCAGCCCTCACGCAACCAATTGGAACCCCCAACTCAGCGGTTGGAGTCTGGCTTCACCTCCCTATAAAATCATTATGCTTTGGATATTTCCTTCTCTTTTGCTTCCTGCCACTGTGCCAGTGAAGGCAGAGAGCCAAGCCCGGGCTTGAATAAAGGCTGTTTTGATTTTGCATTGGACTCGGCTCCCTGGTGGTCTTTGGGGATCATGAAATCTGGGCATAACATGGGGAAACTGGTCAGGATGACCTAGGTCTCCTGTTACAATTCTGTAAACATTCCTGATTGTGGGGACATCCAATGTGACTCCGCTGGCCACCTTACCCCAAAGGGTGGCCAGTCTATTTCAATCTCTTTCTTAACTTCCAGGGAACTAACTGTACCCCACAATCCCCAGAAAAACCTTTTTAAAAATTCTTTAACCTACATTCTAAAACAGTGGGTTGGAGGATCTACTTCCCATATTTGGGTTAAACTGTGCAATCCCTCCCAGTTAACAAACACAGGACACACAAAGGTAACTTTGGCTTCACACGGGCTCTTACATCACACATGTCAGTCCGAGCTTTGACTTCCACCCGTGGGAATGATGGGGAGGACAACACATTTTTGACGAGGGGTGAGGGGCCAGGGGGACTATCAATCTGCATTTGTGCTAGTAACTTTTACCTTCGTGATAGCCTATAATTAAGTCACCGCCCCTAACCCAGAATCTGTTCTCACAGGACCTGATGCCATAAACCGAACAGCACACAACCCTGGAGGGGGTTAGCCGTGCTGACTGGAGGCCAGGCCTGAAGGCGTGCTTTCACTGCCCCCATTCCAGCACACGGAGCTGTTTGCAAAGCCCATGAAAGGTCTGGAAGTCCCATTCCATATTTGGGAGACAAGTCACCAAAGGGTATAATGCAAAGCTTCTACCACATTGGTTTGTTCAGACTTTGAGAGGCAACTCCTCTGAGGCTGCTGGTGCGATAAAGCCGTGTAACTCCATCTCTCTAAGCATGCCTTGGGTTTCTTCGGTCTTGTACAACAAGGCCCTGAATGGAGGCCAATAATTTGCCTAAGTGGTGGTCAGCCACTTCTTCTGTCCCCAAAGATAAGTGTGAACCCAGACTGGTCCCCTGGGAAAAACTCACCAGTCAGACGTCTGGTTCCAGAAAGGGCTTTTCTGTCCTCCTTGGAGTCCACTGGGCGGGAGCAGGGGTCCCGGTCGCCCAGGCCCGATGAGGGCTGGAATCTAGTAAATCACTGCAGCGCACCTTTCCCGTCTTCGGGGGGGGGGAGGGGGACAGGCGAATGTACCCGCCTTTGGCCTTTACCAGCGGTGCCCTGAGTAGGCAGCATGACTGGTATTTTCTGGGCCAACGCTCCAAATTAGATAAGTTGCCAGGCAGCACAGGAGAATTAATCAGCCGGGCACTCAAGAAGCTCCTCAGAGAAGTAGCCTTTATTTGCAGATGCACTAGTGCTGTTGAGGAGGAAACTGTTCTTGCAGAATTTATCTATATGCAGAGGCCATGGACCTGTGAACAATGCACTGGCCTGGGTTTGGGGGGTGTTATGCTGATGCCAGGAGGGACCATGGATTTGGCCTGACCCCTGGGGGCCTTCCTGCAGGGCCTGGAAGGGGACAGGGGGCGTATCTGCAAGACAAAGAACCCAGAGGGATATATAGACAGGCTCTCTGCATGTTTCTTCACTCTGATTTGAAATTATTCCGAGTCCACTAGTGTTAATGAATGAGGTCCCACCCTTTCTCTAGGAAGCGTGCTTGGTATTTCTTTGGTCTTCTGTAACACTGTGACTCTGGGGAATCAGTCTCCAAATCCTGACTGATGAATATGGACCAAGCTTTACTTTGATACCCTTAGTTTCTTTGTTCCCCAAACATGGTTCAGGCTTCCAGACTTTTCACGGGCTTTGCAGTCCCCTGTGAGTTGAGATGGGGGAAGTGAGATTACACTCAGAGGCCTGTCTGGCACCAGCGCTCGCAAACCCTCTTAGGGAGTTGTATATGGTTCATGGTTTATGGCCTCTGTAAAATGGGAGTATTTCGGAAAGCATGTTCTGCAAGGCAGGACATACAAGAATGGAGTTTATCAGCCAGGAAGAGTGTGCATCAGAATGCAGGTTACTAGCACAGATTCAGAACAGCGCCCCCGCCCCCGACCCCCCCATAAGGTTTGTACCACAGGAAACAAAACACACAGAGTCCAGGCGATTGGAGGAGGTTTTAATCTTGCTTAATCTTGAGCTCCCTGGTGAAATTCGCTGGTCCAAGTGTGGTCCAGGGAAGTTTGGAGCAATCAGTGCTGGGAGGGCAGAGGGCATGGGAGGTGTGGAATTTTTGCCTAGGGCTGGGAGTCTTAGGAATGCTAGGAAGTCCCAGCTATCTCTGTATCTCTGTCACCATGTACCTTGCAGATGCATACATGGCTCTGGACTTCCCCCCCATCTCCAAATGTCTTATATTCCCGTTCACTGGGACCCAAGCGTGGCCAGCATTCCTGAAAATCACTCCCAGAAGGGCTCAGGGTCAGGTTCAGGTGTAGCAACCGTATCAAAACGTCATGGGTCTGTTCTCAAAATGTTTTTCTTTCCTTTGAGTAATGGGCCCATCTCGACTCTGAGGTGTATGATCTTTTTCAGGCCTGTTTCATCCTCCAGTTTCCAGGGTCTGTAAGAAAACTTCTCACCTATCACTCATCAGCCAGCTGTGGCTCTGTTCTTATTCCATGCCCTTCCATGCTAACATCAGGGCTGGAGGTAGTGGCGCTGGGTCTCGAAGGACCCAGAATCCTGGGATAAAGAGTCTGGTTCTGGAGGAGTCAGGCACACAGTATGCACTCAGTACAGGTGTATTTAATTCATTTTTATTTTGCTCAGAAGTTGACTTTGTTCATCATCAAAATATAGACTGTGTATAGCATGTTGCTTCACACATTCCCCAGGAAGGTGGGAGCTTTCTCCTTCCGGCCAGGAGATTGAAAAGGATTCCTGTTAACCCATTTTTGGGTCGTGTTTTCGCTGCAAAAGAAGGTGGGCATGTCAGACAATGGGAGGAGGGTATGGGCGGTCAGTTTGGAGGGGCTGCCAGACCTCCAGCCAATGGAGGGCCCCATTACCTTCTCAGATCTGCACTGTGCCTCCCTCAAACCAGCCCTCCTTCTTAGTCATGTGCAGCCCCCATCCCCATCCCCAGCCAGCCCCAGACCTCCCCAGATGCTAATCCCAGGCTTGCTCTGACCTTATTTCAGCATACGATGCAGATTCCCAATATTATCAGGCCCAGGCTTAGCAGAAAGGCAAAAATCCCTTTTGCCCGGATTTTCAGAGATATAGTACCCTTTCCCTATATGGAGGAAGAAAGGACCAGGTCATCCACAGAAATCTGCTCTGTGCCCCACCATAAGCCAGCTGCTTATATCGGGTAGAAGGACAAAGATTACATGAGGGTATGCCAAGTGGGCAGTTTACAGATAACACATGCTGGAGATTTGCAAAGGCCGGCTGTATGCAAAGGCTGGGCGACTTCAAAGGGATGGTGATATGGGAAGGGCTCCAGGCTCTGGTTTCTACAACCAGGTTGTTAATCTTTCCAGGATAGTAGGCAGCTCCCTCTAGGGAGCAACTGGTGGCCTCAGGGTGGCCCTGGACCCTCTGGGTCCCGCCACCTCATAGGTCATGAGGGGGATGGGCTGCATTTTCAGGTGAACTCCCAGCCCGGCTAGAAGGTGCCTTCTTTAATCAGAACAAAACAAAGACGGTTAACAGAGCATGATTAATATTTCTTACAGTCCTAGCTGGTTTGGCTCAGTGGAGAGAGTGTCGGAGTGCAGACTGAAGGGTCCCCGGTTCAATTCTGGTCAAAGGCACCTGCCTGGTTTGTGGGCTCAGTGCCCAGTGTGGGGCATGCAGGAGGCAGCCAGTCAATGATTCTCTCTCATCATTGATCACTCTCTCTATCTTTCTCTCTCCAATAGTCTCTGAAATCAATAAAAATACTTTTTTTAAAAAGAAAAGAAAAAGAAACAGGGCTCTCACTTACCAGAAACTAAGTTCGTTCTGCAAGCCTAAGCTTTGCAAACACACATTCCCCTTGAGAATATCTCACGGGAACTTCTGAGACTACAACTCTTGCCCGGCCCTGACAACAGAAGCCCCCTGCAGCCCAGCCCACATACAAGTGTCATCCGAAGCCACCTGCAGCTCCCCCTGAGCACATAGAAAGCCTGCTCCCTCCCCCATTCGCTGCTGACTTCTTTCTCAATCTCAGCCCCTCTGCACCCAGATGCCTTGAATAAATATAATTTTTGACTACACTAGCTTGAGTCGGTTCTGTCCGACCCTGGCCCAACTCAGAACCTTTCCAACCCTCAATATTCTATTTCCACCGCTATCACTTGTGTCCTATGAAATTTCCTGGCCTGTAGCTTGAGATGCCCCATCCCATGTGTCCTGGGGTCTTAGCATAGGGGAAGCAGTGGGCCCCCTTATAGGCCCTTAGTTGTCCCTGGGTGCATCGTGTCAATGGGGGAAATGACCAGAGTCCTGTGTTTGTCCCAGTAACTGGTGGCTGGGCATGGCCAGGCCTGGCTGAAGCTCACCAAATTTATGTTGAGTCTGCAACTTCCCTTTTCTGTCATCTTCTCAAAAAAATCAGAGGTCACACCTGTGGGGAGAACACCCCAAGTTATCTTCCCACACACTCCAGTTTCCCTAGGGCCTCTGGGATCTGCTCCTCCAAGGTGGAAGCCAGGTCCCAACCTCACAGGGTTCCTGCCTACAGGGGATCCCCTGCACAAGAGACCTGAGGGTTAATTGCCCTGGAGCCAGGCCCATTGTCTGGGGGAGGAGGGATAGGGGGTTGTCCCAGGGTCTGGCTTTGCCTTGGGCTCTGGAATCTCCTCTGAAGGCCTGGGGGAAGAGCTCACCTACCAGCCCCCCATTGCCTCTGAGCTCCCCAGCCAGGATGGAGCTTCCCATTGAAGGAGATGCCTCTATGATACATCTCCAGAGAAAAGAAACAGCAAGTGGCCAGAGTAAACAGGATGTGAGAGGGCAGGTGGGGACAGGATATGAGAGCTGTGCTCCTGGCTTGGTAGCACATTTTCCAGGAAGTTTCCCTAGAGAAAGGGCGGTGGGGACAACTAGAAAAGGCCTCTGCCAATGAAAAACAAAAACAAAACAAAACAAAACAAAATAAACAAACGTCATAGGAGACAATAAGACCTAGGGACCTAAGGAATAGAATGAAAACTCCATACACTCAGCCACAGACCTGGAGGCGGGACTCTCACACAACAGGATAATATGCCTGTGCCAGCTAATTCAGGTGTGCGCGCACCAACGGACACCCGCTCTCGAGAAAGTTTTAAAGTCTCATTTTCGCCAGATTTCTGCCTCTGAGTCTGTTATTTGAATTCAGACGGGTGAGCCTTTCTCACACTGTCTCCTTACCCACCTTGGGAAAACTTTTTTGAGGGAGCTCCTGTGGCCACCAGCCCAGGCTCGGCCCCACCTCCTACCCATCCAGCTGTACCCCCCATACCTTGAAATCCCAGACTTGGCTCTGGGGTCCTGGGCATCTCTCCTCTGCTCCCTGGGTCCTCTGGGGATACTCACCAGCAGTCCCTTCCCCCCTTCCCTGTCCACCAGGCTATTTCATTTGGCTGCTCAGAATTCCTGACACCCCTTCTGCCCCAGCTCACTGCTCCCAGCAGGGCCCATGGATAAGAACCTGCCATGGGACAAATCTGGGGAGGACTTGAGGGGGGTGGTCATCTGACAGGTGATAGTGGGGTAAGGGGTGGCCCCACTGGGTACAGAGAAAGGAACAGCTGGGGTCCTTGACCCACTGACACTCCCTGCTCCGCCCCCCACACACACACATCCAAAGGCACACAATCCAAGGCCAGGCTCTCACCCTTTGTCCTCAGTTTCCCCTTCTAGAAGGAAGATCTGATTCGTGCATGCAAATCATTTCCCTGCTGTATCTAGGCCTCCCTGGCTGAGGACCCCATTCCCTGAGGCTAAGCCTGCCACCCTGTTCCAGAAAAACGAACCCCATATTGGACTCCCCCATCTTGGTGAGGCAGCTCTCCTACCCTGGTGCCCCTGCCCCTTATCCTGCTCTTACCTTGAGAAAGAGACCAACCTCACTCCTCCTGCTCTAGCGGATCCAGACTCAGAAATAGAATAGCAGGAAATGTATTGCCAGGTTGTGGTAGGAAGTGAGGTCAAAGATTCCATAATTCTGAGTCATTGAAAAGGACTGGGATTGGGTGTGTGTTGAGGGTGTGTTTGTGTGTTTTTACTTAACAGTTTACCTTTTATATTTATCTTCTTCGTGAAACGTTTACAGGATCTATGTGGCGGTTTGCACCTGGGCTAGGGGTCCAAAAACAGGGAGGTCAGGGTGGAAATTTTTTAAACTGCTAACTGCTACTTGGAAGCCCCTCTATCAGGCTCTTGCCGGCTGCTGCGTCAGCTACGGTTTGAGCCCAGATTCGAATCTGTAATAAAACTTTGCTTGTTTGATCAAATTGGTCTTGGTGGTCTGTCCTTGTGGACTCGCTCCGTTACCATCTACTTTTCATCTGTTTGTTAAACAGCTAAGACCTACACATACAAAATTAAGACTTCTTTTTCCCATTTTAACTATATTTAAGTGTATGGGGTATAATTCAGTGGCACTAGTTACATTCTGTCAGAGCCAGCAAGCGCCCAGCCGGGGCTCTGGAGCTCTGTGTTGTTCGGAGTCCATATAATTCTTCTAAATTCTTCCCCACTCCGCCAGGGCAGGGTCCAGAGCTGTCGGGAGCTTAGTCCACGTTCCTCCTTGATCCTCTGCTGAATAGTGACAGGTGGTGGGTCTGAGCCTCTCTGCCTGGGGACTGGACCTTTCCGGACGCTGATCTCAGACGGAGAAGCCATGAGAAATGAG
This sequence comes from Antrozous pallidus, assembly GCA_027563665.1. NCBI lineage: Eukaryota > Metazoa > Chordata > Mammalia > Chiroptera > Vespertilionidae > Antrozous > Antrozous pallidus. The sequence continues at coordinate 107,362,034 of CM050512.1, read as the reverse complement.
CATATTGCAGAAGCCAAGAGCCGCACAGCCGCCAGACAAAACAGTTCTTCACGGCCAAGTTCTTACAGGCAGGCAGCCGGACAGCGGCTGGTTAACGTGTACATCTTTCCCACAAAGCAGCATCAGTCTCTGTCCTCACAGCTATTATCTGAGCAGCCGCACGCTGCCTCCTACACTCACTGTGTCACATTGTGGTGGCACCTTTTCTCACGGACTGTTCTCCGAGGCAGCCCGGGAGGCGGTCTGGCTGGGTACCTTCTTCTCCCCGTCCCCTGGTTTCTCTGCCTTCACCCCGCACGTGAGCTCTTTCTCCCTTGGGAAGGGTCTTCTCAATAAAGTCTGTGTCCTGGTGCCCTGGTCTCTCCAGCCCCATCCGTTTCTTCTTTCACCTGTATATTACTCCAGAGACAAAGGACAGTTGCCAACAGTGACATCAATCATTTTTTGGCTACAGACAGGCATGGCGTAAGGTGAGGTCGCTGTGGCTTTGCAGCTGTTTATGGTATCTTGGCCTAGGCTCAGAGTGGCCTTGGACATTCGGTGTATTGACAACAAGGCCTCTGTACTTTAATCAGCCTCGACTATGAGGCGCTCTGGCATGGTTCCCACACATCCAGTGTTGTTCTACCATCACCCCCATCTTGGTGAGGCAGCTGTCCTACCCTGGTTCCCCTGCCCCTCACCTGCTCTTTCTTACCTTGAGAAGGAGACCAACTTCTCTCCTCCTGCCCTGGCTGGTCTAACTGTGGAGAGTGCCCTCGGGGAACAAAAAGTTCGCTGAGAGGAGGGGCCTTGCCTGTCTGCTCTCTGCTCCCAAGGAGAATGATTACCTTCAATTGTAGTTTAGCAAACAACACTGCCCTCCAGCACATTAACATTGTAAATAGCCACACATCTATGGGATACTTGGGAAAAGATTTAGGTGGCGCCTTGGATGGACATATAGCCTAGGGAAATTAGTTAAGATAAGGGTTTTATTGGGGAAACATGTTAACAATGGAATGTAGCTTTGTTGTTTGGGGAACAAAGAATTGTGTGATATGTAAATCAGAACTGTTTAAAAGAGTGGAGTGAAATAAACTCTGGGCCGAAGTCCTAAAGAGGGCTTTGCGGACCTCCTGATCCCATAGCTTTTGTTTCCTCTTTATTGCTATCCATCTTTCTATCTCTGTCTTTCCGTAAGCCTCACCCCCCTTTCAGAGACTGCTCGACTGATGCCTGCTGGCTCCAACATCTAACCCAGAAACAGACTTGGGAATTTGCTTCCTGCTCTTCCCCTCTGTGTATCCAGTGATTTCACTGAAATCATGTGACATTATTCCTGAGGTTATTATGCTTCATTTCATTTTGTTTCGCTTTCACTTGCTCTGCAGAAAAAAGCAGTTAAAACAATAGCTTTTTGGGAGTCAACTAAGGATAACTGAGGGTGAATGAGGGGCAGAGGGAGAAAATCAATACCTGGCAGGCTTTCTGAATGGCGGCTAGAGGAGAAATACAGAGTGGCCAGATTATTATGATCTCTGAACCCATAAAAATCTGGCCACTCAGTGTATAGTTGAAGCCCCACACAGTAGGGGCAGTGCCAGGGGGTAGTGGGGATTGAGGCCAAAGATTCCATAATTCTGAGTCATTTGAGGAGGACCCTGAGCCTGTTGTGTAAACAGAGCTTCAAGTCCAGTCCTTGTGTCCAGGTCCTGCCCCATAGTCTTCAGCTCCCATCCCATACTCAGAATCCCTGGAGCCAACATTTTTGTTAGAGGCCGTTCCTCTGGAAGCTCACAGTATTAGAAATGCTCTGAACAATGTCCCAGGAGTGAGATGAACACTCAAACCTGTATCAGCAAGGCCAATTCACCCCTGCCCAGAAGGGTGCTTTGGCCAGTTGGAAATGAAGGGCAAAGCACACCCAAAGGGAAATCCGATAGGCTTTATTTGTTGACCCGGGGTCTGCCCTGCCCCTTACTTTGAACTCTGACTTGATTGGTGAGGGCTCAGAGCTCGGCTGCCCATCATTGCACGATTGGCCAACTCAGAGGAAGTGGAAGGGAAGACAGAGCCCAAGATGGTGGCTCCCAGGGGAGCTGCAAGTCCTGAGGACCAAAATACTGGTGCCAAGTTACTGGAGCCAAGATGGCGGCTGCCTAAGCTGTTCTTTCACAGAAAAGATTGCTTGTTTATTCTCACATCAGCCAGAAGCCTTCAGTCCTGGGGAAACTTTATGGAGGAGGTAACACTTGGGCCTGGAAGGGCAATGACCAAGGGGCATCTGGGGGAAGGCCAGCAGGAGGGGGCCTGAGGCCTCCTGGGAAAAGTCCTGCAGGGGAGGACTCTCAGGGAGGACCCCCAACACAGAATAACAATCAACCTCACCACCTGCCACCTAGCCACCCACCACCCAATGCCGAGCACCCACCATCCCTGTGTCTCTGCATCTGCCCACCTAGCTAACCTTGCTGAGCAAGCAACCTGCCTGACGTGTGTGCCTTGCGAACCATGAGGATACAGAGTTCCTGTTTTAATGAATGATTATTTCAGTGCATTGAACTAATGTCCTATAGATGGGCCTTTAGTTTTTTTCTACACTTTTAATATTATGAATTTGTGCCAATTGTATATGTACATGATGTGTTAACATAAGGGCATTCAAAGATTGTCCATAAGGAGAATCTTTAAGAATGTTTTGTGAGATTATTTGAGCCAAAGTGTTGACAATTGTCGGGAAGCAGAACCTCAAGGGATTGAGATAATGCTCTGGAGAATGGTGGGTTACATCTATATTTATACATGGCCTTCAAAGGAAGAGACATAGGTGAGTTACATGAAATCCATTGGTGAAAGATTAGAGAGGTGTGAGAAAGCAAAGAGGGGGATGGGGTGGCAGACCCCTGAGATTGGATAAACAATAAAATGCTAGACAGGTCTTTAGGTGAATGTAGGAACAATCCTATGTAATAAAAGAGTAATATGCAAATTGACCATACCTCTGATCAAACCATACCCACAGCCATGCCCATCAGTCACTCAGGACCAAATTATGCAAATAAACCCCAACCAAGATGGCTGTGGCCACTGAGAGCAGGAGGGATGCTTGTGTTTCCCAGGCAATGGAGGAAGCCAAGCTTTCTGCCTGCCCTTGCCCGCCTAGGCCTCCACTCGGTGGTACAAAGTTTGAATTATAGAAGAACCATAATCCCAACCGAAATGGCAGCAGCCATGAGCTAGAGAGAGCAGAGGCTAGGGTTGGAGGAAGCCAAGCTTCTGCAGTCCTAGCACTGAGACCTCCACTCTAAGCTATAAAGTTTTAAACAGAAAGGGCTGTCCCACTGAATGAGCAGAAGGCTTGGCTCCACTCTAAGATGTTAGTTGGACATCCCCCAAGGGTTCTTGGACTGTGAGAGGGCACAGGCTGGGCTGAGGAAAGCCACTCTCTCTGAGTGCACAGATTTTGTGCATCTGGCCTCTAGTTTAAAAATAAAAAGTATCATGCCAGGCAGTTATTGTTGTGGGGCAATTTCCATGACCAGTTGCAAATGACCACGGAGGCAGTTAAGTTGGTAATAAGCAAGCAAGGATTTATTGAACTGGCCAGGATGGTTGTGAGGGCACCACAGGCCAGTGGAGGCGAAACACTCACGGCCCCACCGCCCCGGGTGCAGGCAGCCCTTTTAAAGGGGTCTGAACCATGAATTTTCATGGTTTTAAATTCCGAGAACATCTGTCAAGGCCATATTCAGGGTAAGGAGTTGCCAGTGGACTATGATTGACCCCGTTGCCAGCTCCTTATCTCTAACCATACCTTTTGCTAGATGTGGGAAAGTGGTCCTATCTCGCAAAACCAGGTGACACAGTGAAAGGACAGAGCGGGATTGACTCCACTTTGTGCCGTGTCCTCCATCTTGTGTAACTATGTCCCCTCTTCTGAGAAAAACCACAGGATGTGTCACTTCCTCAGCACACCCTTAATTCAGCCAGGCAGTCCGGGAGGTCTGGCTGGGTCCCCTCTTTTCCCCTTCCCCTGGCCCCAGTCACAGGGCACGGCTTCCCCGGCTCCATTCCCCCCGAGCCTGTGAACCCATCCAGAGACCCCCAGTAAAGCCTGAGCAATTTTCTCACTCATTCGGACTCCCTGCCTGCAGTTTCTGTCACGGCGCAGTAGAACCTTACAGGCACCATATGAAAGATGAAACAGAAGAAGCAGAGAGAGAGAGCAGGGTACCAGGATACAGACTCTATTGAGGAGACCCTTCCCAAGAGAGAAAGAGCTCACATGCGGGTTGAAGGCAGAGAGACCAGGGGAGGGGGAAAAGAAGGGACCCAGCCAGACCTCTTCCCGGACTGCCTGGGAGAACAGTCCAGGAGAAAAGTTGCCCCACCCAAAGTCCTTTTCCATGACTCAGAATTACGAAATCTTCTGAGGCTGAAAGAGGGAGTGTCTATCAACTATTACAACGTGGCACTAAACTTTCAGCTATTCTATTTCTGAGTCTGGATCCGCTAGAGCAGGAGGAGAGAGGTTGGTCTCTTTCTCAAGGTAAGAGCAGGATGAGGGGCAGGGGCACCAGGGTAGGAGAGCTGCCTCACCAAGATGGGGGAGTCCAATATGGGGTTCTTTTTCTGGAACAGGGTGGCAGGCTTAGCCTCAGGGAATGGGGTCCTCAGCCAGGGAGGCCTAGATACAGCAGGGAAATGATTTGCATGCAGGAATCATATCTTCCTTCTAGAAGGGACAACTGAGGACAAAGGGTGAGAGCCTGGCCTTGGATTGTGTGCTTTCGGATATGTGTGTGGGGGGGGGGGGGGGGGGGGGCTGGGGGGGGGGGAGATGGACAGGGAGTGTCAGTGGGTCAAGGACCCCAGTTGTTCCTTTCTCTCTACCCAGTGGGGCCACCCCTTACCCCACTATCACCTGTCAGGTGACCACCCCCCTCAAGTCCTCTCCAGATTTGTCCCATGGCAGGTTCTTATCCATGGGCCTTGCTGGGAGCAGTGAGCTGGAGGAGAAGGGGTGTCAGGAATTCTGAGCAGCCAAATGAAATAGCCTGGTGAACAGGGAAGGGGGGAGGGGACTGCTGGTGAGTATCCCCATAGGACCCAGGGAGCAGAGGAGAGGGGCCCAGGACCCCAGAGCCAAGTCTGGGATTTCAAGGTATGGGGTGTACAGCTGGATGGGCAGGAGGTGGGCCCGAGCCTGGGCTGGTGGCCACAGGAGCTCCCTCAAAAAAGTTTCCCAAGGTGGGTAAGGAGACAGTGTGAGAAAGGCTCACCTGTCTGAATTCAAATAACAGACTCAGAGGCAGAAATCTGGCAAAAAATGAGACTTTAAAACTTTCTGGAGAGCGGGTGTCTGTTGGTGCGTGCACACCTGAATGGCACAGTCATATTATCCTGTTGTGTGAGAGTCCCGCCTCCAGGTCTTTAGCTGAGTGTATGGAGTTTACATACTATTCCATAGGTCCCTAGTGTAAGGCTCTACGCAGCCGTGAGAGAAACTGCAGGCAGGAGGCCGAATAAGTGAACGAATTAATCAGGCTTTATTGGGGGTCTCCGGGCAGGTTCACAGGCTCGGGGGGAATGGAGCCGGAGAAGCCGCGCCCTGTGACTGGGGCCAGGGGAAGAGGAAAAAGAAGGTCTCCCGGACCTCCTCCAGGACTGCCTGGGAGAGCAGTCGGGGAGAAAAGGGTGCCACGTGGCACACTGAGGCACATTTTAAGGCAGAGGTTGGGCCCATGGCAGAACAGGAAGGAGTGAGACACAGGGCACTCTGGTATGTGCTTGATTGGTGGCTCAATTTCTCTGTCAATTACATCATAACTCCGCCCACCAGTTGGGGGGGGGGTACCTATCACCTAGGTCTTACTGTCTCCTATTAGGTTTGTTTATTTTGTTTTGTTTTTTGTTTTGTTTGTTTTTTCATTGGCAGAGGCCTTTTCTAGTTGTCCCCACCTCCCTTTGTCTAGGGAAATTTCCTGGAAAATGTGCTACCAAGCCAGGAGCACAGCTCTCATATCCTGTCCCCACCTGCCCTCTCACATCCTGTTTACTCTGGCCATTTCCTGTTTCTTTTCTCTGGAGAGGTATCATAGAGGCATCTCCTACAATGGGAAGCTCCACTCTGGCTGGGGGGCTCAGAGGCAATGGGGGGATGGTAGGTGAGCTCTTCCCCGAGGCCTTCAGAGGAGATTCCAGAGCCCAAGGCAAAGCCAGACCCTGGGACAACCCCCTATCCCTCCTCCCCCAGACAATGGGCCTGGCTCCAGGGCAATTAAACCCTCAGGTCTCTTGTGCAGGGGATCCCCTGTAGGCAGGAACCCTGTGAGGTTGGGACCTGGCTTCCACCTTGGAGGAGCAGATCCCAGAGGCCCTAGGGGAACTGGAGTGTGTGGGAAGGTAACTTGGGGTGTTCTCCCCACAGGTGTGACCTCTGATTTTTTGAGAAGATGACAGAAAAGGGAAGTCCCTCGTTCGTCTTCAATTTGGTGAGCTTCAGACAGGCCTGGCTATGCCCAGCCACCAGTTATTGGGACAAACACAGGACTCTGGTCATTTCCCCCATTGACAGGGTGCACCCAGGGACAACTAAGGGCCTATAAGAGGGCCCACTGCTTCCCCTGAGCTAAGACCCCAGGACACATGGGATGGGGCATCTCAAGTTACAGGCCAGGAAATTTCATAGGACCCAAGTGATAGCGATGGAAATAGAATATTGAGGGTTGGAAAGGTTCTGAGTTGGGCCAGGGTCGAACAGAACCGACTCAAGCTCAGTGTAGTCAAAAATTATATTTATTCAAGGCATCTGGGTGCAGAGGGGCTGAGATAGACAATCTGTCTATTCAGATTTTGGTAAATGGCAAACATTTTTTAAAAAAATGAACAGTGTCTGTTACTTCAAGGAATACAATTACCAATATTTGTTGTCAATGATAAAATTCTACCTAGTCTTCTAGCAAAAAGTAAAATTTTGGGCGGGCGGATGCCCGGGATGCGCACGCCCGACCGCGCATCCTGTGCCCTCCCAGCGCCGCGCGAGCCTCCGGCCCCGGCCCGCCATCCGGTCCAGGAAACCTGAGCCCTGCCAAGTGTCTGCTTGGAGGATCGGGCTGCTCTCCCCTCCGGAGGTGTGCTGTCGTCAGTGGAGGCACACCGTCCCCGTGGGCACGAGACGCTGGAAATGTCTTACCTCCTCAATATCACACTTAGCAGGTGACCTGATACCTGTGAGCACAGAAAAGGATTACTGGGTGGGTATGATTCTAAGAAACTCACTGACGGTTACGGTAAGGACTGTTGTGATGTCTTGAAGCCAGGTTTCTTATTAAACGAGCTGGCTCTTACATAATTCTAGGCGTTCTAGGCGTTCTCAATCTCAACTAAGCAGGGTGTGTCTTCGTCCCCATAAGGTATCAATGAATCATAAAAACCTTTTTAGTAGTCACCAAATTTGATCATTCTGTTAATGGAATTAGTTTATTACTTTACAAGTATTCTAGCAAGTATATTTCAATAAGGGCAAGTAGGTTAAGACATTTAATTATTTTGCAATTTCAAAGTGATATAGAAAAGGGGCGTGGGAACTATACAAATCAACTGACATCGACGTTAGGTCAGGGGCCTGCTCTGTGCTGGCCGGCATGGAACTCGGCTATCTGACGCTGGAAGCAGACCACTGAGAGGCTCCGGACGAAGAAAATTCCGGCCAAGACTGATTAATGGCCACTCACCCATACCTTATCACTCACCCACCCCACAAAAGGAAAACAGACCACAAAATATACCTTGTAAAGGTTAAGGTTAATTCCAATGTTTTTTTTTTTTTTTCCATTCTCTATTTCCCGTATCAACAATTTTCCATAGAAACTACAAACATATAAGCTCAACCTCTAGAGAAGGTTGGGGTCTCTCTTCCTTCTCTTGTGAGGGGAGTCTGCCACTGTGTGTGGAGTGGCCTTTCTTGTTTGTCCTCTCTGCCCAATAAAGCCTGCTTCCCTACTTTGACCTCTTGAATGGCTGGCATTCACTTCTTCCCTGTCCATAGCCAAGAACCCTCTGAGCTCGGGGCTTGAGTCCCCACTAAAGACTTGCCCCTCCGGAATCATAAATGTTTTCATTTTGTCTTGATTGAAAGAAATATATTGGTGAAGAAATTGCAAACAATATGAAAGTTGCTGTGTGTAGTATCACATATCAGATAATTTCAGGTAAAATAGAATCGAAAGCTAACCCAAATGAACTCTAGATAGGGGTGTTTTACATTGATAAAAGTTACAAGCCCCTGAAAAGATGTAAGAGGCATGAGCCATGCTGAAACCGGTTTGGCTCATTGGATGGAGCATCGGCCTGTGGACTGAAAGGTCCCAGGTTCGATTCTGGTCAAGGGCATGTACCTTGGTTGTGGGCACATTCCAAGTAGAGGGTGTGCAAGAGGCAGCTGATCGATGTTTCTCTCTCATCGATGTTTCTGATTTTCTATCCCTCTCCCTTCTGCTCTGTAAAAATTAATAAAATATATTTTTTAAAAAAGAAAATAAAATAAGATTGAATACATAAACTATCTCACTAATAATTTTTATATCGATTCCAGGTTGAAATGGCAATGTTTGGATATATTACATAAAATGTGACTAAAATTTAAAAAAAAATTAAAATTTTGGAAAACTTGTATCTGCCACCTTTAGTCTTAATATTGTAAGACTTTTGTGATGAGATTGGTGACAGTATTAATGAATGTTATATTTTTATATGGTATAATAAAATGGATCAACATTTGCAAGATCTGCATAAGAATTCTTAAAAATTATTTATGTATATATTTTTTTAATTTAGAAGAAGAAACATTGATTTGTTATTCCACTTATTTATGTATTCATTGGTTGATTCTTTTTTTGTTTTTTGTTAATCCTCACCTGAGGATATTTTTTCTCTTACTTTTCAGAGAGAGTGGGAGGAAGGGATAAAATTGGGGAAGGAGGGAGATAAAGAGAGATATCTGTGAGAGAGTCACATTAATTGGTTGCCTCTCACATGAGGCCCACTCAGAGAGTGGAGAGTGAATCTGCAACCTAAGTATGTGCCTTTGACCGGAATCGAACCTGCGACCCTTCAGTGCGAGGGCCAACACTCTAACCACTGAGCTACACCATCCAGGGCCATGTCTCATTCTTTTTTAAAAATTTATTTTATTGATTTTTTACAGGGAGGAAGGAAGAGGGATAGAAAGCCAGAAACATTCATGAGAGAGAAACATCGATCAGCTGCCTCTTGCACGTCCCTGCCTGCAACCAAGGTACATGCCCTTGACCGGAATCGAACCTGGGACCTTTCAGTCCGCAGGCTGACGCTCTATCCACTGAGCCAAACCGGTTTCGGCCATGTCTCATTCTTGACTATAATACCTCAAATAGTGAGCTCCTTGAGTAAATAAAACTATCAGTGGTTAAGTGTTGGTGTAGTATCAAAAAAGAATATCCACAATTATCTGCATAGGATATGAAAATATTTCTTCTTTTTGTAATTACCTATCTGTGTGAGGCTGGATTTTCTTCTCATACTTCAACCAAAGCAACATATTGTAATGGAGTGAAGGCAGAGGCAGATATGAGAATCCAGCTGGTTTAAATCACATTAAAGAGATTTTAGAAATGTAGAATACTGTCACTTTCCTCATTCACTCTTTGGCCTGAGATATAATTATGCTACAAAGTATATTTAATATTGCTGTTTTAAATTCTCAATTTAAATTTATAAAATTATATTGATAGATGTGACCCATATAACCAAAAGCTTTTGAGCTGCTCAATAATTTAAAGAATGTAAAGGGGTTCTGAGGTCAAAAATTTTCAGAACCACTGGACTAAGAAATATAAATGTTAAAATCTAAGACCTACTTAGATAATACTCTGTGAATTCTCACAATGACTCCAGGGAGTAGGGGCTATTAATATCCTCATTTACCAGATGAAAAAGACTGAGGCACAGTGCTTTTCCTTCCTGGCCTGTAAAACAAACTTAGAACCAAAGTTATAAAGAGTATAAAATAAAATTATTGAAAGGAAACTTTTTACTAACTAGAGACTCCTTGGTGCCAATTATCCTTGAGTTGTGAAAACAGCAGGGAGGAGGGAGATGCAAGATTGTAGCTCTGAGAGTAGCTTATCTTTCCCGGCAGTTTGAACAGAAGGGCTGTTTGAATCAGAGGGACCAGTAACCTTGGGGTTTAATTACCAGGTGCTTCTCCTAAATTGTGGAAGGCCATAGCAAAGAAAAGGAAAGGCCTTTTTCTGTCCTCACACTAAGAACTTAAAAGCAAAGAACAGTTCTAGCAGGTAAGGCTGAGCGGATAGGACGTTGGCCAGCAGACAGAAGGGTCCCAAGTTTTATTCTGGTCGAGGGCACATACCTCAGGTGTAGGTTTGATCCCTGGACCTGGTCAGGGTGCCCCCTCATCAGTGTGTGTGTGTGAGACAACTAATCAATGTGTCTCTCACATCAGTGTTTTTCTCCCGGTCTCTCCCCCTCCCTTCCACTCTTTCTAAAAGTCAACGGAAAAATATCCTTGAGTGATAATTAACAACAAAACAAAGAACAGGCACACAAGAGGGAAAGTAATTGCTCAGGTCATGCAGCTAACAAATGCCAGGACTGGGATTTGAACCCAGGCATCTGATCCCAAGCTTATGTACTTCCTTTGGCAACATGTTTTCTTTTCTTTTATTTTTTAATACATTTTATTTATTTTTTACAGAGAGGAAGGGAAAGGGATAGAAAATCGGAAACATCAATGAGAGAGAAACATTGATCAGCTGCCTCTTGCACACTGCCTACTGGGGATGTGCCCGCAGCCAAGGCACATACATGCCCTTGACCGGAATCCAACCTAGGAACTTTCAGTCCGCAGGCTGACGCTCTATCCACTGAGCCAAATCAGTTTCAGCTGGCGACATGTTTTAAAAGCTTTAAAAATAGTTATTTTGACCTCTTTTTGGAATTTAAAGAAAGAGATGTCAGAAATTATTAATAATTTACATACAAAAATGCTTATACGGGTGCCCAGTAGTGTGGTTCAGTGGTTGACGTACGAACCAGGAGGTCATGGTTTGATTTCTGCTCAAGGCACATGCCTGGGTTGTGGGCTTGATCCCCAGTGTGGGGCATGCAGGAGGCAGCAACTAATCATTGGTGTTTCTCTCCCTCTGCCTCTCTGAAATTAATTTTTAAAATTTTAAATGCTTATCCTATAGCCAAAACCAGTTTGGCTCAGGGGATAGAGCATCAGCCTTCAGACTAAAGGGTCCTGGGTTCGATTCCGGTCAAGGGCATGTACCTTGGTTGTGGGCATATCCCCAGTAGGAGGCGGCTGATCGATGTCTCTCTCTCATCGATGTTTCTAACTCTATCCCTCTCCTTTCCTCTCTGTAAAAATCAATAATATATATACATATATGTGTGTGTGTGTGTGTGTGTGTGTGTGTGTGTGTGTATCCTATATAATAAAAGGCTAATATACAAATTGTCTCCTCAACCAGTTCAACCAGGGGTGTGTCCCCCACCCATACACAAATTTGTGCACTAGGCCTCTAGTAAAGTAATAAAATTAGAAACAACCAGTAGTCGTGGATGATTGATAATGATAAGTAAATCCATGAAGGCCTTTGAGTGACACTGGAGAATGTCCAGGATATTATCGTGGCCCCAGAAGAAAGGACGTGGGGACAATGGAAGCCTTGCAAGCTGAACCCGGGTGGGAAGGAGTAATCTGCAGAGGGAGGCCCCGGAGAAACAGGGAACCTCTCTGGAAGTGGGTGCAGGCTCTGATCTTTGGACATGGAAGAGAAAGATCCGGATTGGAAAGCGGGAGAACACGGGAGAACTGAAGGGTGCAGAGGAGAAGGTGGGGAGAGCCGGAAGCCCAGCAGGCAGCCCCAAGGGGGCAGCACCTGCACAGGTCCGGAGCTTTGGGGGCGCTCCCGGCAGCAGCTTTCGAGACTGAAGGGAGGCGGAGGAAAGGGGTGTCAAGGGAGCGTGGAGTTTCCTAGGGAGGAGCAGTGTGGCAGCGTCTTCCCACGTCGCACACGCCGAGGACTTGCAGCCGGAAGACCCAGGGCTCCGCCGGGCGAAGGGGAGCGGATGGCAGGAGGGATTCCGCGGGCTGGGGAAGGTCGCCGAGAGCCGAGAGAGCCGGGGACGCCGCGCCGGAGGGAAGGCGGGCAGTCGGAGCCGGCGCGGGGACTTGGCGAGGTGAGCGCGGGCGCAGCGGATGCTGAGGCCGCCCCGCCGCCACCTGCCGAGGGAACCACGGATGCAGCGCGGAGGCCCCGCAGCTTCCCGTCCCCCCGCGCGGGCATGGGGGTTCGGGGAATGACGGGTGTGCCTGGCTGTGCCAGGGTTGACAGGGGGCGACGGGTGAGGTCGGGCCAGCGGAGGAGGGCTGGCCCGTTGGGTGAGGCCGTACCTATTGGCAGGCGCCGGGCCGATGGACAAAGGAGGGACCAGTGCTGCGGGACAGACCAGCGTGCGAGGCCGGGCCTCCGAGCGGGGCTGGCCCTGAAGGCGGAGCGGGGTCCCCGCGCGAGGGAGGGACCGGTTCCGAGGCAGCTGCGCGGCCCGGGCGGCTGCGCTGAGCTGGAAGGGAGGCCTCCCCCCGCCCGCTCCGGAGAGAGACTGGAGGAAAGAGGCCTTTAAAAAGGGTCCCGCTCCCTCCGCAGGGACCCGGGGTCACACGCTGGGGCAGCCCGGGTCTCGGTTAAACCCGCCCGCCCGCGGGTGCGGGGAGAGAGTCCGGCCGCGGCCCCCGCGCCGGCGCCCCGCCCCGCGCGCCGATTGGTCAGGTGGGAAGACCTGGGAAAGCGGAGTTCACCCGGGGAATGGGGCCCCGCGCACCACTGCGCATGCTTGTGCCGTGACCCCAGCTTGAGGTGACGGCCGCTGCCGGGGCGGGGGCGCCAGGCACAGAAGCGGAGGGACGAGCAGCGGCTCGGTCCCGGGAGAGGGAGGGTCCGCTGCACCCTCACACCGGCCGGCGCCTGGTAAGGACGGGCCCCGGGGAGGGTCCGGGTCCCAGGGCGTGGATGCCCTCCCCCCCCCATCGCGGGGGTCTTCCTGAGTTCCTAAGGACTGCTGATCCTGAGGGCTCCCCCTGGCTCTGCATCCCAGCGCTCAGGCCACCTCCTTTTTCATCAGCGATTCACCTCCTTTTCCGAAACCCCGCTGACCCCGGGACTGAGCCCAGAGAGACACCCTAAATCTGCTTCCTTGACCCCACCCAGGACTGCTTCCCTCCCTGCACCCATCCTCATCCCCGTCCCACCCGTGTGGCTCTCGAAGCCCCGGCAGGAATGGCAGAGTCCGAAAGTGGGAGATCCTGGGGCGGGGAGTCACTCAGAGGCTCGGTCAGGAAGCAATGGACACGATCGGACAGGATGGGGGGCCATTGGGGCGCAGCATAGGTAGGTCTGCTGTCCAATGACAATGGGGAAGGAGGAGTAAAAGTAACTAATATTCTGAGCCATGGTGATTAGGGGAAAAGGAAGTGCTATGACGTGAAATTCCCACTTCGGGGAAGCTCTTCCCAGCAAACTGTAGAGTAGCAGTTCTTGGACCATTTTGGGGTCCTTGCTGCTTTGAAAACCTCCCTGTAAGGATATGTCGCGGCGCAGCTAAGTTGGCCCATCACCTCACCGGTGACCCAGTCACAGCCCTCCATGAAGCGCATAGGACAGTGACTGTGGGAGGTGGGGGGCAGCTGTCAGTTTCACTGGGAACTTTTTAAAAAACAACCACTTCACCCTTCCCCAACTTTTTAAAAAATATATTTCTTTATTGATTTCAGAGAGGAAGGGAGAAGGAGCGAGAGATAGAAACATCAATGATGAGAGAGAATCATTGATTGGCTGCCTCCTGCACACCCACTACTGGGGATCAAGCCCGCATCCCAGGTATGTGCTCTTGGCGAGAATCGAACCTGGGACTCTTCAGTCCACAGGCCGATGGCGACGGTCTATCCACTGGGCCAAACGTAGTGGTGGGCAAACTGCAGCTCGAGAGCCGTGGTTTGCCGATCTGTTGACTAATGAGTTTGCCGACCACTGACTCTCGATTGCAATAATTACAGGCTGTTATTCCTTGTGATGGAGCCCCTATAGGGCATCCCCTCTCTATTTTTAAGAAGCCCTGCTAAATTCACCTCTATTCCCATTACACAGGTGTAACCAGCCCAGACAGGTGTTGGTGGACATTGACGGTATTTCTCTTTCATATACTTGAAGATAATTCAGCTGATCCCTCATCAGCCACCAGGCGGGGCTCCCAGCTGTCAGAATCTCACCAATAGGGGACCAATAAGGGATTGGCCCTCCCTTAGCTTCCTATTGCTTCAGCAGCAAATTAGCACAGATTTAGTGGCTGAAATAACACAGTTTTGTAACAGTCTTACAGTTCTGGAGTTCAGAAGTCTGATACAGGTCTCAGTGGTTTCAAATCAAGGCATGTGCTGTATTCCTTCCTGAGGACTCTAGAGGAGAACATTTATTTCTTTGTCTTTTCCGGTTTCCGGAGGCCTCCAGCATTCCTTGGCTCATGGCCCCGTCCCTCCATCTTTACAGCCAGCAATGTGGAATTTCTCTGACCGTTTCCATCAGCACATCGTTCTCTGATTCCTCTGCTTCTCTCTATGGCTTTTTAGGGTCCTTGCGATTAGCCCCCCCGGATAATCCAAGCTAATCTACTTTAGTAACCTTAATTCCACCCGAAAACTTAACTCTTCTTTGCCATGTAAGGTAACACATTCACAGGTCCCAGGGGCTGGGAGCTGGACGTTGTTGGGGGCCATTATACTGCCTCCCAAAGACCTGATGATATCTCAGAGGCTCCTGCCAGTTCTTAGCACTGTGTGAATTGGGCCTTACACTGGGTCATCTTTACACTTCTGGGTTCCGTTGTGCAGACCCACGTCATGATGGCTGGTGGGGATAGGTGGGTGTCTGGGGGCCACAGCAATCTAAAACCACCAGACTACACATGAGGGGAAGGGTGTGAACCGAGCCAAGTAAGGTAAGCTCTTTGATCTTATTCATTTCTACTTCACTTTTTTTAAAAATATATTTTATTGATTTTTTACAGAGCAGAAGGGAGAGGGATAGAAAGTCAGAAACATCGATGAGAGAGAGACATCGATCAGCTGCCTCTTGCACGCCCCCCACTGCGGATGCGCCCGCAGCCAAGGTACATGCCCTTGCCGGAATCGAACCCGGGACCCTTCAGTCCGCAGTCCGACGCTCTATCCACTGAGCCAAACCGGTCTCGGCTCTACTTCACTTTTTAAAATTCTATTTATTTATTGAACTTTTACTGAGTAAAAATTTAACTTTCAAAACATACACATTTGGCTTAAAGTAGTTGCCTCTTGACCCTTCCCTTTACACCTAGGAAATAAATTTCTAGAAGGTTGGGGGTGAATCCAGAGAAGACACTGGTGTGCATCCTAGTGGTGTTATTAGTATCTCATTGCGGTTTTGTTCTGCACTTCCCTTATGACTAATGATGTGGAGCATTTCGTGTGCTCCCGCTTCCTCCACAGGATCCTGGGTCACACGCACGGCCTTTGAAGAAAGGCCAGTTCAGAGCCTTTGCCCCTTATTAAATTGAATTGCCTTTTTATTTCAGAGTTAGAATCCTTTATAAATTCCAGATACAAGACCTTTATCAAATATGTAATCTGCAAAAATTTTCTCTCATTCTATGGGTTCTCTTTTAACTTTCTTTTTTTTTAAATAATTTATTGATTTCCACCCCCACCCCCAACCCCTCACCGGTGTTGATCAGTGGTTAGAAGGTTGACCTGCAGACCGAAGGGTCATGGGTTCAATTCCCAGTCAAGGGCACATACCTGGGTTGCAGATTTGAACCATCCCCAGCTCTGGTTGGGGCACATGTAGGATGCAACCAGTTAATGTGTCTCTTTCACATTGCTCTCTCTCTCTCTCTCTCTCTCTCTCTCTCTCTCTCTTTCTCTCTCTCTCTCTCTCTCTTTCTCTCTCTCTTTCTTCTTCTCTCCTTTTCTGTCCCTCCCCTACCCCCGCCTTCTATTCTCTAAAAATCAAAGGAAAAAATATCCTCAGGTGAGGATTAACCAAAAAAAAAAATTAAATAAAAATAAAATCGTTTATTGATTTTCTAGAGAGAAAGGAAGGGAGAGGGAGAGAGAGAGAAACCTCGATGTGAGAGCACCGCGTTGATCACCTGCCTCCTGCACAACCCCTGGGACTGCGGCGTATGCCCCTGACTGGGAATCTCCAGGTGCACAGGAGAACGAACGCCCAGGCAACTGAGCTACACTGGCCAGGGCTCTTTTCACTTCCTGTTTGTTTGTTTTTTAATAAAATCCCTGTGGGGTCTTTTAAAATACATATATCTTATTGATTTTTTACAGAGAGGAAGGGAGAAGAATAGAGAGTTAGAAACATTGATGAGAGAGAAACATCAATCAGCTGCCTCCTGCACACCCCCTCCTGGGGATTTGCCTGCAACCAAGGTACGTGCCCTTGACCAGAATCGAACCTGGGACTCTTGAGTCCGAAGGCCAACACTCTATCCACTGAGCCAAACCGGCCAGGGCTCTTCTAACTTTCCTGACAGTATCCTTTGACTCACAAAAGTTTTACATTTTCTTCAATTTATCTGTTTCTTATTTGGTTGCCTGTACTTTTAGGTGTCTTATTGGAAAAAGCTGCCAATCCAATAATCTGGTTTTTCTTCAGGTCGCAGAAATCTTTCGCCTTTCATTAAAAAGCTGCCAATCCAAGTTCATGAAGACTTACTGCTGTCTTTTTTAAATAGAGTTTTATAGCTGGCTTTTATGATCTATCTAGAGTTAATTTTTGTATATGCTGGGAGGAGGGGTCCATCTTCATTCCTTTGTATTGGATATCTAATTGTCCCAACAGTCAGCATTTGTGAAAAGTCTGTTCTTTCCTTCGTATCAAGGGTCGGATTCACCTTCACGTCCTCAAGGGGAAGTGTTTTTTGAAATTCTTCATAAGGATTTGTCTTTTCTCCCCCAATTATATCAGTGTGGGCTTATGGATATGCATTTTATTCTTTGGGTTCTATCCTGACGACTTACTCTGAAGTCCTGGTTGCAGTTTCCTCTTTCACTGGCATTTTTCACTTTAAGCTACAGCTGCTCGGGGCAGACCAGCTAGGCCTGGGTTCAAATTTTGGCTCCTGGTAGCTCTGCTGTCCAGAGCCACTCAAGTCCTGGAGTCTCAGTCTTCCCAAGGCAGAGTGGGGATGATGGTGGCATTTAGAAGGAAGATTGTTCTGGAGTAATGGGCTGATGTCCCAGGATTTTTGTTCCTGGCTCAGACCTCAGCTTGAGGACCAACATGGCTCTGAGCAGGTCACTTTAATGTTGAACATGGACAGGAGTGCTGGAGGGGCAGGGTATGTGTTCTCTTCCTCTCTCTCTAGTTTAATTTTATTCATTTTAAATTCTAGTTGTTTATATTAATC
Organism: Antrozous pallidus; assembly: GCA_027563665.1. Lineage (NCBI taxonomy): Eukaryota > Metazoa > Chordata > Mammalia > Chiroptera > Vespertilionidae > Antrozous > Antrozous pallidus. The sequence goes on along the minus strand of CM050512.1, from coordinate 107,344,532 downwards.
TTCATCTTCTTATATGACATTCTGTTGAATAGGAATGGAGACCTTTTTTCCTAAGTAGTAGACTAAAAGGAAAATTACCATCTCAGTAAGTGTATCTTACTTTTTAAATGTTAGATATTTTCGCATTGTAAAATTAGTTCATGCACATTACAATTTGGGGGAAATTATTAAAAAAAAAAAAGAAAATGAGCAAAAATGAAATCCCTCATTCTCACCACTGCTAACATTTTGATGAATACTTCTTAGTTAGCTTTAGTGCAGCCTATATAATAAAAGCCTAATATGCTAAGTGTCTGGTCAGCTAGTGACCAGTCTGTTCAACCAATCAAAGCATAATATGCTAATGATATGCTAAGGCCGCTCAAGCACTCCCTATGACATGCACTGACTCCAGGGAACAGACAGTTGACTGGTCAGTCAGTCACTATGATGTGCACTGACCACCAGGGGGCAGACACCCTGGTAGGTTAGCTTGCTGCTGAGGTTCAGCCGATGGGGACTGGGACGGAATGTCCTGGAAACCTCCTTCAGTTCCTCCCCAGCCTAATTGTGCACTGGTGGGGTCCCTCTGCCTGGCCTGTGCCCTCTGACAATCCGGGAGCCCCTCAAGTGATGTTGGAGAGCCGGTTTCGGCCTGATCCTGCAGGCCACTCCCCTCGGGTGACGAGCGCTGCTACAGCAGGTTGAGCCTCTCCCGATGGGGACTGATTTGGGGACTGATTTGGCGTGAGCCCCCAGCAGGCACAGTGGGGCTGGGATGTGTGGAGTGGCAGGTAGGAGCTGCAGGCAGCATTGGACTGGGGGTTTCAGCCCAATCCCTGCAGGCCACCAGAGGGTCCCCACCCCCTCCATGAATTTGTGCACCGGGCCTCTAGTTTTAATATAATTCTTTGAAAACAGACTAGAAAGAACCTGCTTTCTAAGTTAAGAATGGGTCAAATAAAATTAGTACATAATAAATATGACTGGAATTGAGAATAAAAGGAAAGACAAGTGGATTGAGAGAGAAAGACACAGAACAGGGATCAAAGTTCTTGGTCTTTTTTTAGGAAAAATGCATAGTTTAGCCTAGAAAAGATCATCTTTGCTAAATGTGTTCATTGGACTTTCTAACAATGCTTTTTTGTAAACCAAATGTAAACACTTTAAAGCCTTCTCATATCCTTTTTCACCCCTTGTGTCCTTTTTATTTCATCTTGGAAAAATGGTTCATTTTAAGGAGCAACATCACTATTTTGTGGCCTTCTAGAATATTGTTACTTAAAATTGAATTTTCTACAATTACAGGGTAAAATAAATTGTGTTCTGGCACTTTATAAGGGTCTTTCCACCTGGTCTCTAGGCTGGTGGTTTCTACCCTAATAAATGGAAAGATAACAGAAATATGATTACTTGAAGGCTCTGCTTGTAGCTTGTGGAAAAAAAAATGTACGTAGAAAACAGTGCAGAAATGAAAGCAGTTTGTGATAGGAAGTGAGATTATGCAGATTTACTATTATTGTTTAATGAATTCAATATTACTTTTTCAAGTAAATACTTCAAAAATTAAAAAATAACCTCAATGTAATCTATCTCATTGCTTTACTTTGGTGAGAAAACTAAATCCAGGTAAATTAAGAGTGGTATCGGCCGAATAGAGGAGCTGTTTATTGTGCAGGAATATGTTTTCAAATTGGAAGATCGTGGATGAAGGTAGTTTTCACAAGGATTTTTCATATTTTTAAAATTTGGATGATGACCTAAAGGGGAAAAAAAAATCCACATAAGCCTGTCTGGCTCCCCTGGATGACAGGCAGAGCTTTTGGAACTGTGCTGGCGTTTGTGCGAAGATGCAGCTGGGGGAGGGCTCCTTCCTGAGTAAACAGCCCCTCGCGTCACGCGCAGGCCTGCGTGCTCCTGCCTCCGGGAGCTTGCTCTCGGTTTGAGTGTGCATGGAAGTCTGGGATCAGGATATAGAGCTGCCACGCGCTATGATTTATTGGGCACTTGCCGTGTTCTCTGCTGCTGTGGACTGAATTGGGCCTGCCCCCAAACCCATGTGTTGAAGTTCTGACCCTCAGGACCTCAGAATGTGACTGTGTTAGAGACAGGGCCTTTAAAGAGGTAATTAAAGCCCCGACCGGTTTGGCTCAGTGGATAGAGCGTCGGCCTGCAGACTGCAAGGTCCCAGGTTTGATTCCAGTCAAAGGCATGTATGTACCTTGTTTGCGGGCACATCCCCAGTAGAGGGTGTGCAGGAGTCAGCTGATGGATGTTTCTCTCTCATCGATGTTTCTAATTCTCTCTCCCTCCCCCTTCCTCTCTGTAAACAAGTCAATAAAATATATTTTAAAAGATAAAATAAAGAGGTAATTAAGGTACATCCTGTCACATTGGGTTGGTTTTGATCCAATCTGAGCAGAGTCTCTATAAGAACATAGTAGGATATGGACACACACGGGGAAGACCATGTGAGGACACGGGAGAAAGGAGACAGAACCGACAGTGCAAATAGGCATGTGTGGCCTTTGCCGCATTCTGGTCCTGGGCAGGGCAGGCAAGATGTCTCCCCATGCTGCAGCATTATTTCTGAGCTAACACGGTAAACTGGGAAGACCTGCCACCCGCTCACCACCTACTTGCCCCCAAACAAAAAAAAGGCCACCCCATGCTTATGCCCCAGGGACTTGGTCTTCAGACCAGCCTGGTCCCCGTAATCTGTCCTTTCTGCTTCTCCAGGCCAGAAGCCAGGGAGCCCTCAGTGACCACGGATCCTCTGGACAGCTTCACACCCCTGTGCCCGCCCCGCTGAGGCAGCGCCCGCGCCAGCTCAAGCACAAGGTCACTGCCTTCATGGGGCCCTGGCACCTCCCGAGGGCGGGCTGGCCCCGGCCTCCCGCCTGGGGTGGGCACAGGAACTAGTTGTGAGTCCAGAGAGTCCCACCTCAGGGCCAGGAACTCTGGGGTCTGCAGAGTGTCGGGGTGGAAGGGCGCTGGGAACGCTGGGAAGTCTGTGACCTGAGCTCGTGTCCCCAGTGCTTGTCGCCGGCGCTCGGTGCTCAGGAACACCAGTGCCTGTTGTCCTGGACCAGGCACGCCAGGCGCCGTGTGGGGTGGGCTCCGGATCTCGGCCGGCCCCCCGCTCCGCCGCTTCATGGCTGTGCTGGTGGCCTGGCAGGCTGTGTCCTCACCTGTCACCGGGTCAGTGAGAACGGCGGACTTTCATAACATGGGGCTGGAAGTTAAATGGAAAAACCCATGAAACTCGTCACTTCATGCTCAGCACCCAGGCACCTAGACTTGTAGTAACTCAGTTATCAGTATCTTAATCCCCAACAGCCTCCCCCGAAATGGCGGGGCTTAACTGTAAAAGCACACTTCCACGTGGGGGAGTGAGGTTTGGATGGAGGAGGTGACATGCTCACTGCTGCGAAGAGAGGAACTGGCCCAGCAGAAGCACCGGCCCAGGCTCCTCCAGCTCCGTTCGGGTCCTTGCCTGTCTTGGTGCCCCATCTGCCTAAACTGCACCCCCAGATCCATTCTCTTGAGCCCAGGCTTCACTGATGGGGGTTTGCTTTCTCCCTTAGAACAGAGCCCCGGGACTGCCAGGTTCCTTGCCAGGAATAAGGAGGAGAAAATCCATTTCCTGGAGCTTGAGTGTGGCCTGGGGGACAGGCCGTTGGTCCCAAAATGCCCCTGCCTGAGCCCAGCGAGCAGGAGGGCGAGAGTGTGAAGGCTGGCCCGGAGCCGTCCCCACAGTCCCCTGAGCCGGGCACAGATGTCGTCCCTACAGCTTCCAGGAAGCCCAGGAAGTTCTCCAAACTGGTCCTGCTGACAGCGTCCAAAGACAGTGACAAAGTGGCTACAGCCAAGCGCAGAGGAGTGCACTGCATCATGTCCCTGGGGGTGCCCGGCCCCACCACCCTGGCCAAGGCCCTCCTCAAGATCCAACCCGAGGCCCAGCGTGCCATCGAGGCGGCCCCCCAGGAGCCTGAGCAGAAACGCAGGAAGCTGGACACAGGTGAGGCCCTCGTCCCAACGAGCAAAACTGAGCAAGACGTCCTGGGCTGGAAGCCCTCTGACGCCTGCACAGCGGAGGGAACAGACAGGCTAGGCTGGCTCCAGAAGGGTGTGCCTGTGCTGTGCAGGTTTCTCTCTCCACGTCACATCGGAGTGTGAATCTCTGCGTGTCTGTAGCCTCCATGCATGTGTGTCTTGGGTTCTACATATGTATTTGCCTGGGAACGTATGTCTGTGTGTATGTCCTTGTGTGTCCATATCCTGTCTGCTCTTTTTTTTTTTTTTTTTTTTTTTAATCCTCACCCTTTCCACTGATTTTTAGAGAATGGAAGGGGCGGAGGGGGAGGAGGAGAGAGAGAGAAAAAAACATTGATGTAAGAGAGACACAGTTGTTGCCTGCTGCACACACCCTGACCCAGTCTAGGAATCGAGCCTGCAACCGAGGTATGTGCACTTGATGGGGGATCGAACCCACGGCCCTTCAGTCCGAGAGCCGATCCTCTAACCACTGAGCAACTGGCTAGGGCTGTTTTTTGTCTGCTCTTATGTATTTTTGTATTTATGTGTCGAGGGGAAGGGGGTGTTGTGTGTGTGCATATTTCTGTGCCAAAGTCTATTTGGAGCCCCAGACTTGGTGCCGGGGACAGTGGAACGTGGGAACCTGAGGGGATGCCTGGGGGAAGGGATGCCTAGTAGCTGGGAAGGAGATGAGCTGAGGTTTCTTCCGAACCAGAAATAGGGTCTGCTGTGTCCTAAGATAGAGGGGAAAAAGCCACAGCAGCTGGCCCTCTTTGCTGGCTGTGCACAGGCGGCCTCCTGGGAGTCAGGGCACTCAGCTTGGCAGCCAGTCCAGGGAAGCCGGTCAGGTAGCTGGGCAGTACAAGGCACCCCTCCTCATTGATGGAAATAGTGGTGAGTGCTCTGAAGTCAGGTGTAGGGGGGTCTTACTACTTCCCCAAGGTTGAGATGTTAAGGCTCCTGAGATGGGGGCACCCCAGCTACATGCCTGAGGAACCCCTCGCCCTCCATCCCCTGTTGGATAGGAGCTGTAATCAGGGAACCCGAAGGCCCCTCTGCAGTGTGTCCAGTGTACCCTGTGAGCACTTCTACCAGCCAGTTCTGGTTCGGGGCCTCCATGTGTATACCTGCTTCCTGCTGCCAGCCCAGGGGGTGGAGGGGTGCTGTCCCGTCACCTGCTGGGAAGCAGGATTCAGAGAGGCCAAGATACTGCCCTGAGGCCACCAGCTGATCCCTGCAGAGAGTGAAGTGGGGACATCTGGCTCAGCGACTGTCTTCCCACTCCACTCAGTGGGCTGGGTCAGCTCCGGGGGCTTTTCCACCCTCTCTGAGACTCTGCTTAGGCATCTGCCCAGGTCCTGGGGGCAGATAGGCTCTACCCCATACACGCTGTTGGGAGAATTCGAACAAAAGCCACCCTTCCTCAGCTGGAGAGTTGGAGAGCAGAGTCGGGGCTGAATCTCTGCCCCTCAGGCTCCCTTGCAGGTACTCCAGCAGGTCAACAACCCCCTCAGCTGCCATCCCACCTTCCCCACCTCTTGCTCCATCCCTGGCCAGGCACTGGAAATAGCAGCAGCTTCCTAGTCCTCAGCACAGATTTTGCCCGGAGTTTTCCTGGAAATGACTTCGGCAGCCTCTGTGGCCTTTGGGAGCGTAGATCTGGAGTTGTCAACTTTCTAAGTCGGTCCGTGGTGCCCAGATCATCCCCTGGTGGGCTGAGAGCTCAGGGATTCGGGTCGGTGCCACGCCCTCACCCCTCCCTTTTCCTCTGAACCCTCCTGACCCACCTCATTCTCTTCCAGAAGGAAAAGAAGACGGAAGGTTGGCAGGCGGGCCTGCTCCCAGTCCCACAGTGGGTGGGGAGGAGTCCTCTGTGGGGCCCGGCAAGGCTCCGTAACCCTGACAACTGCAGGCACGGCGTCCTTGATGGCTCAGTGAACTTGGCTGTGACTTACTCTGCCTGGGGCCCAGCCCCAACTGATTTTCACTCACAATATCCTGTAATGTTTTTCAGCTCAAGTTACTTTTGTAAGCAGAACAAAAGATTAAAATAAAATATATGCTAGATCCTATCATGAACAGGTTGTAAAAATTCCAGGATTCTGAGTCCTTTGAGACCCAACTCCAACCCCACCAGCCCTCACATGGTCCTTTCCCAGGGCTGCCTGGACTGGGCTATCTTTCAGACTCGGGGGGGCCTCTCGAGGGCCTCCATCCCCCAGACCCTCACACCCCAGGGCTCCTTCGATCTGGAAATCTAACCCCTGGCCAAGAGACTAGTTGGGTCTTTGAGGTTCCCTTCCTCCTGCCTTGGTCTGAAAGCTGCAGTGGAACCTCCAGCCCTGACCCTGTAGGAAGCTGCTCCAGCCACCTACCTCCCTTACTCCCTCCAGGGCCTGTCCCCTTGCTAGAGCCTCAGGAGGCTCACCTCGTCCAGGCAGCTGCATGGGACGGATAGCCCCTTGCACGGGGGGCTCTGCCATCATTGTAGCCCCGGGTTCTGCTGAACTGGGGCTGCAGTCTGGGAATGGGGTCCCTGATAAGTGTTTGGTGCTCCCATCATGTTCCTTCTAGGTGGGTGGGGGGCTGAGAGAGATGACCTGGAGCCTGAACCGCTCCCTAGCCCCTGGGTGCTGCCACTGCTGGAGGAGGAAGTGGAGGAACGCCACAGTTCTCCAACCGGAAGTCAGGGTCCCCCAGAGGCCCCAGCCTCAGCTGCTTCACCACAAGTGGTCCTCATTATTTGAAAACTGCCACTGGGCACAAGGAAATGGCTTATTTTTTTAGAAAACTATATTTTTATTGATTTCAGAGAGGAAAGGAGAGAAAGATAGGAACATCGATGGTGAGAGAATCATTGATCGGCTGCCTCCTGCACGCCCCACACTGGGGACTGAGCCCACACCCCGGGCATGCGCCCTGACTGGGAACCCAGTCGTGACTTCCTGGTTCGTAGGTCGACGCTCAATCACTGAGCTGTGCCGGCTGGGCTCACTAGTATTTGTAGAATGTGGCTGAGAGGCCTTATGTTTTAAAACACCGTTTTCTAAATGTGTCCACAGCGATTGACACTGTCTCAGGAGAGCTAGTTGCTCAGTGTGTTTTCCTTGCCAGCTCTCCATTTTGCTATTTTATTTTTGCAGCATGTTTGTCTGTAACATTTATATTCTGCAGCCATAATCTGAGATGTTGTTTTGTCTCACTTCAAGATTTGAATAGGTTCGTTCCCCTTACCCACCAATATCTCCTTGCCTCCGTTCTGAGTCATCCTTTAGGGGGGCAGTTTTTGTCTGATGGTAAGAACGTAGGAGGAGTTGCTCAGGATCTACCGTGTGATGGTGGAGTGCCACCCGGGAAGCAGGGGTTGAAGAAGAGGAGGAGAGGAGAGGGGGGCCGGCAAGGCGTGACTTCATCCCACTCTGCCTGGTGTCCAGGCAGTCCCAGCCCGGGTGGGTGAGAGGAATGACCCGGCCTGCCCACTCCCCGAACTTTAGTGCGGCCTTATTGACCCTTCCTGCTGCTGTCAGGGACGCTGCAGGCTGAGTGGACACTCATGTCCCCAGTGAGGGGCCTGGCTGACTTGGGGGCCCCTGGAGGCTGTTTGAGGGCACAGCGAAGGCCCCTCCCCCTCCTGAGTGGCCACCATCTGCCTGGAAGGTGTTCAGTACCATGGGTCAGGAAGCCTCTCCAAGCCGGGAACACAGTAGGGCCAGCAGTGTCAAGATTTTCTTTCGTTTGAAACATTTCAAGTTCATACACTAGTGTCACAGTTAAAGGAGCAGTGCAGGGGACCTGGTATAACACCTAGGCTCACCCTCATTTCTGCCCCTTTTCCTCTCTCTCCTGCCACTTTCTGGCTCCTTCACTTCCTGAAGACCTTAAAGTCTGTCCAGAGCAGGGTGCCTGGGGTCTAGTGACAAACAAGTCACAGCGCTGGCCTCCCAGGGCCAGACAGGAAACACGGAACTTCCTGACTGGTAAGTCCATGAAAGCTGGGGCAAAGGGCTGCCTGTGGTATCTGACAGGGGCCTGGCTCCATGGGCTCACGGAGGGCAGCCTGAGAAACCCCCTAGAGGGAGCTGAAGGGTGAGCATAGTGGGTGGGAGGGTTGAGCCACGGCCCGATGAAGCCAGGCAGGAAGACGAATAGGCAGGAATGGTGAGCAGATGTGGGGGGCTCAGGGCCTGGCTGCCACAGGGGGGGTTTCAGATTCATCACCGGTTGGGAGGTCGGGGACGGTTTCATGAAGAGGAGAGATACGGTCAGCATCACTGCACAAACCCCCCCGGGACATGAGGATGGACTGGTGGGGTCCAAAGTGGGGACTGGAAAGCCACTGAGGAGGTCCTGATAGATTGTCTTCCTTGGGGGACAGGGCATGAGGGGGGAGCACCAGCCCTCCCAGCTGAAGGATGACAGTGCCGTCTACCAGGAGGGCAATCCAAGGAGAAGGGTCAGGGGGAAGTGACCCATTCTGGTCATATGGGAGGCAACCAATGGATGTTCCTTACAGAGATATTTCTCTCTCCCTTACTCTCTGTCTATATCTGTCTAATTTTTTAAATCCTCACCCAAGGATATTTTTCCATGGACTTTTAGAGAGAGTGAAAGGAGAGGGAAAGACAGAAACATCAATGTGAGAGAAGCACATCCAGGGTTGCCTCCTGCATGGGACCCAAAGGGCCTTTGATCGTGTTAACGTAAAATCCATTCAACCCTGTAAAGAATGTTGTGAGGTTATTTGAGCCAATCTGTCGACAATTGCCAGGAATAATCTCAACAGATTGGGATATACTCCGGATATTGGGGAGCTCATACTTTGTTTTAACATATTTTTATTGATTTTAGAGAGGAAGGGAGAGGGAGAGAGAAAAACATCAATGATGAGAGAGAATCATTGATTGACTGCCTCCTGCACGCCCCCTACTGGGGAATGAGCCTGCAACCCCAGACATGTGCCCTTGGCTGGAATCGAACACAGGACCCTTCCGTTTGCAGGCCGATGCTCTATCCACTGAGCCAAAACGGCTGGGGCCAGTACTACATTTTTATAAATTACCATCAAAAAGAAAATACGTGAGGGAGTTAGTTACTTGAAATTCATTGGTGATAGATTAGGGAGGTGGGAGAAAGCAAAGCGGGGGAACCTCTGGGATAGGATAAAAAGTGAAATGATGGACATAGATGGATACAGAGTAGTTAACAAGGTTAACAGTCGATTAACATGATAATGAGGGAGTGCCATTTGTTGTGCCCTGAGGGGTCCGGAAAAGGGGAAGTGACAAGTTACCCAGACATTTCACCGGTTATTTTAGATGCATAAAGACAAGAGGCTCAGCAAAGGATCTTTGTCATGGAAAACACTGGCCTAGGACTTGACTACCCACCACAACCTGCCTGTAGTTAAAGATTTAATTTTCAGACCATCCTTCGTGGTTATTTTAGGCCTTGAGTTTACACAACTGACATTCAGGCCTTCCCCTTTCCAGTCAGGTTGGCCTGTGGCCCCTTTCGTCCACAATCAGAACCCGGGATCCTTTGTTCGGTCCGCAGGCCCAAGCTCTCCTCATCGAGCAAAACCGGCTGGGGCTAAATTTTAGACACATATGTCCTTTTTTTTCCTCGGGTGGGGATTAGGAAAACGGAAATAATAGCACCCTCCACTGGTGCGCACAACTTATGTGTGTTTTTTTCCTTGGGGTTGTATTTCCCTTGGTTGCTTTCCAGAGCTGCTATGGGACCCCAGGTTCCCCATCCGCCGCGACTCATCAGGGCAGCCCGGAGTGCGGTGGGGAGGGGACTCGGTGGAGTCCCCAATGCTCCGGCGGGGGCGGGGGGGACCGCTGTTCTCTTGCAGTCTCAGTCTACCCTACGGACCCAGGACGCACACCCGCACCTTGAGGATCGGGCAGCGGCTCTAGGTGCCTTCCGCAGGGGGAGGGGGTTGGCGATTGCCCGGCAGATGGCCCAATACCCGGAGAATGCGAGCGAAATCCTAACTCCTTGTCATTTTCCGACCTAAAGTCTAGCACAAATTGCAGCCACCCCTCCCCCCCGTTTTATTTCCCCCCAATTAAAAAAATTTTTTAATTTAAAATCTATCTTTCATTTAGTTTACATTCAATAAGCACGTATTTCTAAGACAGACCCCCAGGGTTTGCATCTACTGCTTCCTGCCCCGCCCCCATAACAGCAGCTCCAAGAACATGTCCAGGAGGGGAGCTCTGTGGACTGCGGTCTCTGAGGTGCCGGGTGTGGAGGGGTGCAGGGCGCGGAGCACAGGTGCGAGAGGAAGACCTGGAGGTGAGGGCGGGAGGCAGAGGACTGAAAATGTCGAGGGCTGCAAAGGATGCGGGAGAACACGGGGAGAGAGAGACGCCATAGAGACGGAGGTTGCGGAGGATATGGAAATCAGGAGCCGGCAGGAGACCCAGGGCTGGAGGGCTCCATGGCCCCTGGATCTCCACTGCCGGCCGCCAGGGGGCGCTTCCAGCAGCTACTTCCGAGCGGCAGGAGCGAGGCGGAGGGAAGGGGTGTCTGAAGAGCGTGGAATTTCCAGAGAGAACCAGCATCTTCGCTGTGCAAACTCCGAGGCCGAGGATGCGCTGCTAGAAGACTGGGGGCCCTGGCGGGTAAAGGGGAGCAGAGGGAGGGAGGGGTCCCCAGGGCTGGGGAGGGTTTCGGTGAACAAGGGTCCGGGACACCGAACAGGAAGGGAGGCGAGGCACGTTGGGACCACAAGCAGGAGCTTCGAGTCTGAGGCCGCTTCTGCCGCCGCTCGCCAGGTGCCCAGGAAAGCAGTGCCGAGGCCCCGCAGCCCCCCACGCCGGGCCAGTCCCGGTCCCCACAGCGCAGGGTAGTCGGAGACCGCTGGACGGATGGACAAGGTCGGGAGCAAAGGGCCAAAGCTGGACCGCTGGGCGAGAGAGGGACCAATGCGGAATAGGTGCTTTCCTCCCCGGAATGTCGAAGGAGTGGATATTTTTGTCTGTAGGACGATTTATTTTGACGTAATTCCACACCTAGAGAAAAATTTCAAGAAGTGTACAAAGGATTCCCATGTATTCTTCACCAGATTCCCCAAATGTTAGGAATGGTGCCAGCCACGGCAGCAATATTTATATAGATTTAGAAACGAAATGTCAAATAGGAAAATAAACTATGTATGCAATCACATGTAAAATAAGCTTATAATATATATTTCAGTTGCCTACCTACTATAAGAAAGAGCTTTTCTTCTCCCCCATTTACTTATTTACATCGGTATTGACTCACAGACCCATTATTATTATTCATTTTGAATCTCAAATTGGCCCAGCTTGGGGCGGGGTCATTTGAAGGTTTCAAAGAGGAGCCTAAGAAACTTCCTTCTGCTCCCCCTTTGTAAGCCGGAAGTCAGGTCCAGGGGGAGGTCGAGGATTGCCAATTAACCCCGCACCCATTGATCTGAGACCCGCGGGCTCAGGACCCCCCAGGCGGAGCCACAAGTCCTGCTGAGGCTCCGCCCAGACGTCGCCACCCAATCCTGGGCTTGCCCCGCCTCCTTCGCGAGCCCTAGTCCCGCCCCCCGCGCAGCGCACGGAAGACCCGGAGAAGCGGAATTCTGCCCCAATGGGCTCTGCTGCGCGGGCTCCCCGGGAGCTCGCGTAGGCGTTCTCCGAGGCAGGCTTCCCCCCGCGCCGTCCCCCGGCGGGGTGACGCGCGCTCCCCACCACCCGTGGGACGGCTCGCGGGCGCGGGGCTCGCCCCCGAGAGGGCGTGTGGGGGCGGGGGTCGGAGCTCGTGTTGCGCTGGCCTGAGGGGCCTGGGCCGCAAGGTGGACGCCGTGACTGCAGCGGCCGAGGCCAAAGGACCTGCCGCGGCTCGGTCCTGGAGAACGAGAGCCCCGCTGCCTCGCCACCCGGCCGATGCCCGGTGAGGACGGGTATCTGCGGGTCGGGGAGGGTCCCCGGTCCCTTGGCGCGGACGCACCTCTCCCCGCGGTCCCAAGCGTTGCTGCTGCTGGGAGGAGGGGGGGGTCCCCAGGCTTTGGGTACCGGCGCTTAGGCCGCCTCCTTGTCCTTCGCCCGGGATTCGCCTCTTGACTCCTTCCCCAACACACCCTACCCTGGGACTGAGCCCTGACACCCCAAATCAGGGAGCCCCACATTTGCCCGTCTCCCCCGGCGGTGTCCACCCCCACCGCACGCTGCCTCTATCCTGGCACCCATCTTTGCGGCTCTGAAGGTACCACTGAGTGACCTTGCACTTTTGCTGCTGTTGCATCCCTCCTTCCACTTTTGGTTATGTGGATTGTCCACTGTGGCTTTCAACTTTTTTTCAACTTACACTGAGAAATATATTTTACATGCAGACCCTGTGCCTATAGATGTAAATTAATGAAAGATTACTTTTAAAGGGAGATACTACCCTAACTTCACATTCCATTCCGTTCTATTCTATTCTGTTCTATTCTTTCCATTCCAGAAAACTAATGCTAACCCATGAAATTGATTCCAGGACCTAATCCGTGTGACGCTAGTTCAAAATGCTTGTCTTAACCATCGATCTTTCACTTCCGTTAGTCACTCCTGCCTTTGGAGGATGCTGAGCTCCAATAATTAGAAAATCACGTGTAACCGTATTATTTTGACATTTCTGGTTCTCAAGGCCAAAACCGTTTCCAGGACTTAATTTGGATTTTCTGGCTTGATTCAATCAGGTTTCTCTTGTTCCTCTTCCAAAAGCCCTTAGTCAGACGGGGGGTGGGGGTGGGGGAAGATAGTATGCGAGGTTGGTGCTAGATTGTGGAGCTATTATAACAGAGTCAGGTGATTTTTATCGGAGAGAGGAATGATTAAAGTTGAACTTCAGGAAGATTAACCAGTCAGCACTGCATTGCGTAGGGAGAATTGGAAGAACCGGGAGCTGGAGGTGAAGACATTAGGGCAGTGGTGGGGATTGAAGTCCATGGAAGACAGGGAAGGTGGCAGGCTCCGGTGTAGAGAGAATGAGATTTGAGGACTTGTTAGGCCTAGTAAAGGAGGAGTAAAACTAGCTGAGATTCTGCTGGGGCTGGGGGTAGGGAGTATGTTGGCTGTAATCTCTCTTTTTGTAGGGCATCTCTAAGTTGTTTTGTAGCAGTGGTTCCCAGAGAACATTTACAACGCTGGTGGTTGGGACTAGGTGCTCCTGGCATCTAGCAGACAGAGGCCTGATGCTTGTTAAATATCCTTCATTGCACAGGACAGCTCCCACAACAAAGAATGATCTGGTGCAAAATACCAATGGTGCTGAGCTTGAGAAGCCCTGCCTTAGAATAGCAGTTCTTAATCTTGACCACTGCCATCTTCACGCTCCCCGGATAGTAATGCCTGTGTACCCCAAGAGTGGTGCATATAGTCACGGGAGGGTTCTTGGGCCAGCCAGTGCGCACCTGTAACCTGTATGGCTCGTTGGGAGGGGAAGGTGGGAGGACAGCAATTGGAAACATCCAGGAGCTTTTTAAAAACCGTTGATTTAGAGAGAGGAAAGGAAAGAGAGAGAAGCATCGATTTGTTGTCCCAATTATATATTCACTGGTTGGTTGTTACGTGTGCCCTGACCTGGGATCAGACTGGAAGCCTTGGCCTATCAGAACGGTGCTCTACCCAACTGAGCTACCTCGCCAAGGCTCATCCAGAAGCTTTTTCAAACATCGTTCTCTCTTCCCTTTCACTCTTCAGAACCCCTGTTGGGGCCTGTGCAAAGAGTTCCTTGGTCTTGTGCGGCGGTTTACAGTTTATAGAAGAATTTGGCATACACTCTCTCATCTGCCACTTTTCCTGTTTCCCAGGAGAAACCAGCTCAGAGAATTGATGGGATTTGCCCCAGGTCTCCCACCCAGCAAGCCAGCGCCAAGGACCTGGGTGTTGGCAGCTGAGGATGGTGATTGTCGCTCTCTTGTGTGAAGGTAATTCTGTTGATCCACCGTCGGCTGCTGAGCCAGGCTCTGCCTTTCACGATCTTTACTGATTAGGGCTTGGACCCAGGGATGTGTCCTAGGTGTTGGGTTTACACTGAGGCCTTTGTAACCACCAGCAGGACAGCATTATCAGAGCAGGCAGTCTGAATACTGCCCTCAGATTGCTCTGTACCTCGGTTTTGGGGAAAACGGAGAGAGGATAAAAGAGTCATCAACCATGATTGTGAAGCTCTTGAACTTTCCACTTACATCTGCCTGACTTAAAAGCATTAGGGCCCAAGTCTTTACCTCAACACAATGACCATCCAAAGTAAAAAATGTGAGTCCACTAGGATAAATATACATATGTATAACAAATAAAAGTTTTATATGATAGTGCTCATTTTTATTACATGCAGTAGAGATTGGTATAGCCGATGTGATTTTTTAAATTGCTGACTGGAACCCAAAGATATTAAGACCAATGACCAGGGCAATCTAAAAAGCAGAGCCTTAGACCAAAACAAAGGAAATAAAACTCATAATTCCATCCAGATATGAAATGAACACATGTGAAAGCTGTTACTCAACTCCTGAATCAAGGAACCAGTAAGATCTTACAGCCAGTTTGCAAGAGAACCCAAGGAAGATTCTAGAAGACTGTAGATCAGGAATATTGAAATGAATATGCAGATGGAGGCAAAACTGGTTTCTTCCACAGTTGGAAGAATCATTTACATGTCCATATTTATTTACGTGGAGAGAGGGGATTTATTGTCTATAGACTATCAGTTTCTAGTTCTCATTATTCAGTATAATGTATAGAGTTGTAAAAATAGCTCAAAGGTACTGAAAGACTAGATTTATATAACCTGGAAGAGTGTGTTCTAGACAATGCATAGTTTTCCACTGAAGAACAAATTTTCCCTATAGTCTCATAATCTCAATGAAAGATATTTTTGATAATGAAATAAGGCTGGTCTCATTAGCTTTGACTTGATTATTGTGCATTAAGTGGGTTAATTTACCGTATAGGCTTTCTTGAGTTTGGTTTGCTGGAAATCTTCATAAGGAATCTCAGATTGAATTTTTAAAAATCTGGTATTTGCTCTCCTGAGGTGTGAAAACCATTCCCAGGAAGTTCTCCCCACCAGATTTTACCTGAACAACTTACAAATTTGTCAAGTTCCTCTCTTAAGGTCCCCACAATATCCCAAAGTATCTGAAACTTGTTAGGTTGTTAAAGGATCCATTTTTTAAAAGATGAAATCATGGCTCTCCCACTGATATAAAGTAAACAGATATTAATGATTTTATTTAACACATTAATGAGGAAACCCGTAGAGTATGACATATTTTTATTGATTTTAGGGAGAGAGAACGGGAGAGGGTTAGAGAGAAAAAAATTGATGAGAGAAACATTGATTGGCTGCTGCCTGCACACTCCCCACTGGGGAATTGAGCCCACAACCTGGGCATGTGCCCTGACTGGGAATCGAACCACGGATCTCTTTGTTCATGGGTTGACACTCAACCACTGAGCCACACTGGAAACCAGCTCAGAGAATTGACGGGATTTGTGAAACATTTCCTGCGTGCCCGGCAGAAAGAAAACCTCAGGTCTTTCTTAAGTTGGTCACTTAGCTGTAGACCACTTACTTTTCAAGGGCATCTATTTCATTGTGTCTGGAAGTAGTCTACAGTTTACAAGGATTTGTTCAAAATACAGATTCTTGTTCAAAATCCAGATTCTTGAACCCCTCTCCAAAATTTTGAATGTGGAATCTAGGCACCTGCATTTTTTCCCCTTCTTTTTTGAGAGAAGAGGGGGAGACAGAGAGAAACATCAGGTGGTTGCCTCCTGCACTCTTCCAACCTGGGATTGAATCCACAACCTGGGTATGTGCCTGGACCAGGAATTGAACCTGGGACCTTTTAGTGTATGGGAAGATGCTCCAACCAGCTGAGCCACGCTGAACACCTGCCCTTTTATCAAGAGCCTGGAGTAATTCTTATGGAGACAAGAATTACACATACAAATAATTAAAAGTTGTATGTAAACTATACTCAGCTACATTATGTGGATGTTCTCTTTCTATTCTATTTCATTTTTTAAAAATTAAATCTTTATTGTTGGAAGTATTGCATATGTCTCCCTTTCTCATTGACCCCTTCTAGCCTGCCCCCACCCCAGGCCTTCACCACCCTATTGTCTGTGTCCATGGGTTATGCATGTATGCATACAACTTCTTTCATTGATCTTTTCCCACCCACCCTTCCACCCTCCCCCTACTTCCCTCTGAGATTCCACAGACTATTCCGTGCTTCTATGTCTCTGGATCTATTTTGTTCATCAGTTTATTTTGTTCATTAGATGCCACATATGAGTGAGACCATGTGATACTTGTCTTTCTCTGACTGGCTTATTTTGCTAGCATAATACTTTCCAGGTCCCTCCATGCTGTCTCAAAGGATAAGAGATCCTTTTTTTTTTTAATCACTACTGCATTGTGAATGAACCACAGCTTTTTTCTCCACTCATCTACTGATGGGCAATTGGGCTGTTTCCAGATCTTAGCTATTATAAATTGCACTGCTCTAAACATAGAGGTGCATACATTCTTTCTGATTGGTGTTTCAGGTTTCTTAGGATATATTCCTAGAAGTGGGATCACTGGATCAAATGGCAGTGATATTTTTCACAAAACTCCATGCTATTTTCCACAATGGCTGCACCAGTCTGCATTCCCACCAGCAGTGCATTAGGGTTCCCTTTTCTCCAAATCCTCTCCAGCACTTGACATTTGTTGATGGTAGCCATTCTGATTGGTATGAGGTGAAACCTCGTTGTCATTTTAATTTGCATCTCTCTGATGATCAGTGACTTTGAGCATTTTTCCATATGTCTCTTGGCCATCTATATGTCCACTTTGGAGAAGTGTCTATTTAGGTATTTTGCCCATTTATAAAATATATATATATATATATATATATATATATATATATATATATATATATTGGATTCATATATATTTTTATATTCATCAATGATGAGATGATGTATGCCCCCTACTGGGAATCGAGCCCACAACCCAGGCATGTGATGTACCCTTGACCAGAGTTGAACCTGGGACCCTTCAGTTCACAGGTTGATGCTCTATCCATTGAGCCAGACCAGCTAGAGCTGTTCCTTTTTTAATTGGATTGTTTGTCTTCCTTTTGTTAAGTTGTATAAGTTTCTTATATATTTTGGATATTAAACCTTTATAAGATGTATCATTGCCAAATATGTACAGTGGGCTCCCTTTTCGTTTTGTTTTTCAGAAGCTTTTTATTTTGGTGTAGTCCCATGTGTTTATTTTCTCCTTAGTTTCCATTGCCCCCTAAGAGATGTTCTGCAAATATTTTGCTACAAGAGATGTCTGAGATTTTGCTGTCTCTGGTTTCTTCTAGGATTTTCATGGTTTCACAATATACATTTAAGTCTTTTATCCATTTTGAGTTTATTCTTGTGTATGGTGTAAGTTGGTGGTCTAGTTTCTTTTCTTTTTTCCTTTGGCATGTATCTGTCCAATTTTTCCAACACCATTTATTGAAGAGATTGTCTTGACTCCCTTGTATGTTCTTGCCTCCTTTGTCAAATATTAATTAGGTCAATTTCTGGGGTCTCTAATCTTTTCCATTGATTTATATGCCTGGTCTTGTGCCAGTGTCAGTGGCTTTGGATTGTAACTTGATTGTGATCCCTCCCACTTTATTCTTTCTCAAGATTGCTGTGGCTATTAGCGGTCTTTTTCTGGTTCCATATAAATTTCTGGAGTATTTGTTCTAGATCTGTGAAATATGCTGTTGATATTTTAATAGGGATTGCACTGAATCTGTAGATTGCCTTGGGTAGTATGGACATTTTAAAGATGTTAATTCTACCAATCCATAAACACGGTATATTCTTCCATTTGTTTATGTCTTCTTCTATCTCTTTTTTCAACATCCTATAGTTTTCCAAGTACAAGTCTTTTACCTCCTTGGTTAAGTTGATTTCTAAGTATCTTAATTTTTTTATTGCATTGGTAAATGGGATTGTTTGTTTAGTTTCTTTTTATGATAATTCATTATTGGTGTATAAAAATGCCATCAATTTCTGGGTGTTAATTTTGTATCCTGCTACATTGCTGAATTCCTTTACTAAATCTAGCAATTTTTTGGTAGAGTCTTTAGGATTGTCTATGTACAATATCATATCATCTGTAAATAATGACAGTTTTACTTCCCCTTTTACGTCTAATTTGGGTGCCTTTTATTTCTTCTTGTCTGATTGCTGTGGCCAGGACTTCCAGTATTATGTTGACTAAGAGTGGTGAAAGTAGACATTCCTGTCTTGTTCCTGTTCTTAGAGAAAATGGTTTTAGTATTTGCCTATTGAGTATGATGTTCACTGTAGGCTTGTCATATATGGCCTTTATTATGTTGAGATATGATACCTCTATTTCCACTTTTCTGAGAGTTTTTAGCAAAAATGGGTGCTGGATTTTGTCTAATATGATCATGTGATTTTTTCTTTCAGTTTGCTTAAGTGACATATCACATTTATTGATTTGCAAATATTGTATCAGCCTTGCATCCCTGGAATAAATCCCACTTGGTAATAATAGTGTATGATTTTTTTAATATATTGCTGGATCCAATTTGCTAATACTTTGCTGAGGATTTTAGCATCTATGTTCATCAGAGATATTGGTCTTTAATTCTCTTTCTTTGTAATGTGTTTTTTAAAAAACATTTTTATTGATTTTAGAGAGGAAGGGAGAGGGAGAGAGAGAGGGAAACATCAATGATGAGAAAGAATCATTGATCAGCTGCCTCCTGCCCGCCCTCTACCAGGGATTGGGCCCACAACCTGGGCATGTGCCCTTGACTAGAACTGAACCCAGAACCTTTCAGTCCGCAGGCCAACACTCTATCCACTGAGCCAAACAGGCTAGAGCTTTGTAGTGTATTTATCTGGTTTTGGAATTAGGATAATGCTGGCCTCATAAAAAGAGCTTGGAAGTGTTTCTTCCTTTTGGATTTTTTGGAATAGTTTGAGGAGTATAGGTGTTCTTCTTTGAATGTTTTGTAAAACTCCCCTGTGAAGTTATCCGGACCATGGCTTTTGTTTACTGGGAAGTTTTTTTTAATTTATTATTATTACTGCTTCCATTTCATCCGTTGTTATTAGCCTACTCAGGTTATCTGATTCTTCCTGATTCAGTTTTTTTTTTTTTAATATATTTTATTGATTTTTCACAGAGAGGAAGGGAGAAGGATAGAAAGTCAGAAACATCAATGAGAGAGAAACATCCATCCGCTGCCTCTTGCACACCCCTTACTGGGGATGTGCCCACAACCAGGGACATGCCCTTGACCGGAATCGAACCCGGGACCTTTCAGTCCGCAGGCGGATGCTCTATCCACTGAGCCAAACCGGTTTCGGCCTGATTCAGTTTTGAGAGATTGTATTTTTCTAGGAATTTTTTCATTTCATCCACATTGTCCAGCTGTTGGCACATAGTTAACTGTTCATAGTATTTTCTTACAATCCTTTGTATTTCTGTGGTGTCAATGATTACTTCTCCATTTTTGTGTCTGATTTTGTTTATTTGGGTCCTCTCTTTTTGTTTCTTGGTGAGTCTGGCTAAGGGTCCATCAATCTTGTTTATCTTTTCAAAGAATCAGCTCTTGGTTTCATTGATTTGTTTTTAGTCTCTATGTCATTTATTTCTGCCCTGATCTTTATTATTTATTTCCTTCTATGTACTCTGGGCTTTTCTTATTGTTCTCTTTCTAATTCTTCAAGTTATATGGTTAAATAGTTTATTATTAATTTTTCTTATTTTTTGAGGTATGCCTGTAGTACTATAAACTTCCCTCTCGGGACTGCTTATGCTGTGTCCCAGAGATTTTGGGCTGTGTGTGTTCATTTTCACTTGTTTCCAGGAAGTTTTTTATTTATTTCTTAAGTTCATTAGTAACCCATTCTTTGTTTAATAACATGCTATTAGCCTCCATGTGTTTGAATGTTTTTTAGTATTTTTACTGTAGTTGATTTCTATTTTCATTCCACAGAGAAGATGCTTGATATGATTTCAGTCTTCTTGAACTTGGAGAGACTTGTTTTGGGTCCTAACTTGTGGTCTGTCTTTGAGAATGACCCAGGCACACTAGAAAAATAGGTATATTCTACAGCTTTGTGGTGAAACATGCTATAAATATCTTTTTAAAAATATATATATTTTATTGATTTTTCACAGAGAGGAAAGGAGAGGGATAGAAATCAGAAACATTGATGAGAGAGAAACATCGATCAGCTGCCTCTTGCACGCCCCCTACTGGGGATGTGCCCGCAGCCAAGGTACATGCCCTTGACCGGAATCGAACCTGGGACCTTTCAGTCCACAGACCGACGCTCTATCCACTGAGCTAAACTGGTTTCGGCGCATTCTATAAATATCAATTGAATATCCATCTAATCCAATGTGTAAATTAGATTCACACATTGTTAATTTGTTTTTCCTCGGGAATACCTATCCAGTAGGAAGTTTTAAAGTCCCCTACTATGACCGTATTGTTGTCTATCTTTCCCTTCGAGTCCTCTAGAAGTTTTTTTTAAATATATTTAGGTGCTACTATATTGGTTGCATATATGTTTACCGGGGTTATATCCTCTTGTTGGACTGATCCCTTTAGTGTTATGTAGTGGCCTTTGTTGTCTCTTGTGATGGCCTTCATTTTGAAGTCTGTTTTGTAGGTCTGAGTATAGCTACCACAGCTTTTTGGTTTTCATTTACATGGGAAATTTTTTTACATACTTTCACTCTCATCCTTTGTGAGTCTTTTGTTTTGAGGTGGATCTCTTATAATTTTGTTTTGAGGTGGATCAGCCTATAATTGAGTCATGTTTTTGATTCATTCAACTACCTTATATCTTTTGATTGGAGCATTTAATCCATTTACGTTCATTATTAATAGGTACTTGTTTATTGCCATTTTATTTTATTTATCTTTTAATATTTTATTGATTTCAGAGAGGAAGGGAGGGGGGAGAGAGAGAGGGAGAGAGAGAGAGAGAAACACATCAGTGATGAGAGAGAATCATTGACTGGCTGCCTCCCGTACACCCCCATTGAGGATCGAGCTCGCAACCCAGGCATGTGGCCTTGGCTGAAATCGAACCCGGGACCCTTCATTCCGCAGGCTTATGCTCTATCCACTCAGCCAAACCAGCCATGGCTTTATTGCCATTTTAATTCTGTATGTCCATGTTTCTCTCTCTTCCTGTTTTTTCTCATTACAGCAGTCCCTTTAGCATTTCTTTTTTTTTTATTATTGTGCATCTCAGATTTTATTTCTTTTTCTTTTTTTTCTTTATTGTTCAGTTTATTAATTACATTGTTTCTCCTTTTTTATCCCCCTATATCTCCCCTCCACCCTGTACCTATCCCACCCTCCACCCTCCCCTCCCCCTCCCCAATGTCCTCTCCCATTGTTGCAAGATTTTTGTCCAATCTCTTGCTGTACTTCCCACAACCCTTTTCTCCCCAAGAATTGTCAGTCCATTCCCTCTCTATGTCCATGTTTCTGTTATATTCACCAGTTTATCCTGTTCATCAGCCTATCAGTTCACTTGATTTTTATGTTCATTTGTTGATAGATGTGTATTTGTTGTTCATAATTTATATTTTTACCTTTTTCTTCTTCCTCTTCTTGAATATCTTTCAGCATTTCATATAATATTGGTTTGGTGGTGATGAACTCCTTTAGCTTTTTCTTATCTGCGAAGCACTTTATCTGATCCTCAATTCTGAATGATAGCTTTGCTGGATAGAGTAATCTTGGTTGTAGATTCTTGCTCTTCATTATTTTGAATATTTCTTGCCACTCCCGTCTGGCCTGCATCGTTTCTGTTGAGAAATCTGCTGACAATCGTATGGGTGCTCCCCTGTAGGTAACCAACTGTTTTTCTCTTGCTGCTTTTAATATTCTCTCTTTATCTTTTGCTCTTGGCATTTTAATTATGATATGTCTTGGTGTGGTCCTCTTTAGATTCCTATATTTTGGGGTTCTGTGTACTTCTTGGGCTTTTAAGTCAGTTTCTTTCACCAGGTGGGGAAAGTTTTCAGTCACTATTTCTTCAAGTAGGTTTTCATTAACTTGCTCTCTCTCTTTTTCTGGCACCCCAATAATTCGGATGTTGGCATGCTTGAGGTTGTCCCAGAGGCCCCTTATGCTATCTTCAATTATCTGAATTCTTTTTGTTTCTTGCTTTTCCAGCCGAGTGGATTTTGCTTCTTTGTATTTCAAATCTTTGACTTGGTTCTTGTGGCCCTCTGGACTGCTTTTAGGACTTTGTATAATATTTTTTATTTCAGTCTGTGTATGCTTGATTTCTAGTTGGTCCTTTTTTTTATCCGTGAGGGTCTGCTTTGTATCCTCAGAGGTCTTGTTCATTTCCTTGAGGGTCTCATTCATTTCCCTGTAAATCTCATTCATTTCCTGATTGGTCTTGTTTATTTCCTGGTAATTCTCATTAAGTTGATCGGCCTTTTGTAGGAGCCTCTTGAAAAGCCTTATAACAGTGGTTTTGAACTCTATGTCTTGTCGTCTTTTCTCCTCCATTACTTTCACACCTGATTTCTTTCCATGTCTCTGCATGGTGGCTGCTTTATGTGGTAGATGTCCTCTAAGGGTCAGTGGCACAGCCTCCCCAGTTATTTGAGATGGGTATTCTTACTGCAATCCTTTATGGGTTGTATAGTATTTTTGAATTTAAGCCCAGCTTGTTGTTGTTAGACCTAGGAGGGTTTGACCTCCAGGCCAATTGGCTGTGAAGGGAGATTCTGTTCAGGTTGGAAAGGCGGAGTCTCTGAGCTGCGCAGGCAGCCTCAGTGTCAGCTACGTCCTATGTGGCACTTGCGCGCGCGGGTCTCTGTTGGATGGGGATGGCTGCAGACACCTCCAAGAGAAAGCCGCTAGTCTCTTCCCCTTGCCAGACAACTCTGCCTCTCCCCAAATGTGTCTGCACACCAAAAGTCTAGCCCAGGGCTGTAAAATAGATGGTTTCCAGAACCAGGAGACAAGTTTCCAGGGGGCAAGTCGTGGGTTTGCGCGACCCTTGAGCGGAACCTTCTTTTCGCTGCCTCCGGGTTTCTCCTCAGACTGGGAGCCTCTGCCGCGCCCCACTTCCAGGGTGCGTCCCCCGGACCTCGGACCTCACCTGGCACTGGGGAATCTGTGCAGCAGGACGTCTCTGCCCTCCACGTTTGGCGAAATCCGGCCGGGGTTGCTGCTCCAGCCCCAGCCCTGGCGCTTGTTACCAGGACGACTCCTAACCTGTTTCCGTCTGAAAGGCTGCGCTCCTGCCGCTCCTGAGTCTCAGCGTCCCACCTCTACTCCTATTAGTGGAGTTTTCATTCAGCCAGCTTTCTGGCGATTCTGGGTGCTGTCTGTTCTGCTGTTATGTTGTAGTTCCTAAATCGTTGCGAGGGGCAGAACAATAGGTGTTTACCTATGCCACCATCTTGGTGCTCGTATCCCTTTAGCATTTCTTGAAGTGCTGGTTTGGTGGTGATAAACTCTTGGTTTTAGATCCTTGCTTTTCATTACTTTGAATACCTCATGACATTCCCTCTGGCCTGTAGGGTTTCTGATGAGAAATCAGCTGAAAGCCTTATGGGAGCTCCTTTGTAGGTAACACATTGGTTTTCTCTTGCTGCCTTTAAGATTCTCTCTTTTTCTGATTTTTGACATTTTAATTATAATGTATCTGGGCATGGGCCTGTTTGGGTTCTTCGTCTTCTTTTTTTTAATACATATTTTTATTGCTTTCAGAGAGGAAGGGAGAGGGAGAGAGATAGAAACATCAATGATGAAAATCATTGATTGACTGCCTCTTGCACGCCCCCTACTGAAGATAAAGCCTGCACCTCCAGCATGTGCCCTTGACTGGAATCAAACTTGGGACCCTTCAGTCCGCAGGCCAATGCTCTATCCACTGAGCCAAACTGGCTAGGGCTGTTTGGGTTCTTCCTGAACTTTTAAGTCTATTTCTTTCACCAGGTGGGAGAAGTTTTCAGTCATTATTTCTTCAAATAGGTTTTCAGTATCTTGCTCTCTCTCTTTTCCTGGGACCCCCATAATTCTGATGTTGGTATACTAGGAGTTGTCCCAGAGGCTCCTTACACTATCTTCATATTTTTGGATTCTTTTTGCTTTTCCAGCTGAGTGTTTTTTGCTTCTTTGTATTTCAAATCTTTGACTTGATTCTTGCGATCCTCTAGTCTACTGTTGAATCTCTGTATGTTATTTTTTATTTCAGTCAGTGTATGTTTAATTTCTAATTGGTCCTTTTTCATATCCTCAAGTGCCTCACTAAATATATCGGCCTTTTCTAGAAAATTCTTGAAAAACCTTATAAATGTGGTTTTGAACTCTATATCCAGTCATGACTTGTTTCTTTGTCTCCTCATTTTGGCGGCTTCCCTGAGTTGATAGAGTAGCTTTGTGTGCTAGGTGTTCTATAGGGTCCAATGGCCTAGCCTCCCCAGTTACCTGAGGTGGATGCTCTTGGTGCACCCCTTTGTGGGCTGTGTGCACAGTCTTGTTGTAGTTAAGCCTTGATTGTTGTTGGTATCACTGGGAGAATTGACCTCCAGGCCAATTGGCTGTGAGGATCAGCTGTGTCTATGCTGGGAGAACTTTTGTGCTGGAGACACACTTATGAGACAAGACTTGGATGGGGCAGAGTCTCAGGGCGGGGCAGACAACCTTGGCTTCCCGTCAGCCCTGCCCTAAGAGGCCCCTGGTTCTCGGTGTCCCGTGGTAATCGCTATAAGCACCTTTGAGTGAAAGCTGCCCTTGAGTTTCACCCTCTGCCAGACAGTCCAGTTTCTTCCAAATGAATCTGGGTCCCCAGAGTCTCTCCCAGAACTGGAGTTCAGGGCCCTCGAGCTTTGTCTCCCTCCTGGTTGAGAAAGCCAGTCGCAATTGCCAGCCCTCTCTGCACGTGCGCCTTGATACCTCTGCTTCCTGCAGCTCCTCTGAGTCTCAGTGTGCTTTTCTTTCCTTCTGGTTGTAGAATTTCCACTCAGGCAGCTTTCCTGTGACTCTGGATGATGTCTGTTTTGTCCTTTAGTTGTAGTTTTGAAATTGTTGTGCGAGGCAGCAGTTTAGGTGTTTACCTATGCCACCAGCTTGGTTTCTCGAAATCTAACTTTTTTTAAATGATATATATTTTTTTATTTATTTTTACAGAGAGGAAGGGAGAGGAATAGAGAGTTAGAAACATCGATAAGAGAGAAACATGAATCAGCTGCCTCCTGCATACCCCCCACTGGAGATGTGCCCACAACCAAGCTACATGCCGTTGATTGGAATCAAACCTGGGACCCTTCAGTCTGCAGGTGGACGCTCTATCCATTGAGCCAAACCAGTTAGGGCTTGAAATCTAACTTTCTAAAAAATTCTCGGCTTCCCCTAATTTTGGGATGTGTTCTTTTTTAAAACAAATATTTTTATTGATTTTGGAGATGAAGGGAGATGGAGAGAAGGAAGCATCAATGATTAGAGAGAATCATTGATTGGCTGCCTCCTGCACACCCCCCACTGGAGACTGAGCCCACAACCGGGCATGTGCCCTTGGCCAGAATCAAACCTGGGACCCTTCAATCCAAAGGCCGATGCTCTATCCACTGAGCCAAACCAGCTAGGGCTCCAATGTGTTCTTTATTAGTGCTGTATCATTCTTTATTTTCAAATTGTCTTTTTTCATAGTTACTATATCTTTTCTCATGCTTTTGGGCATCTTTTCCATCATTATTCTGAACTGTATATCTGATAAATTTATTATCTTCATTTTGTTTAGCTGCTCTTCTGGAGAATTCTCTTGTTTCATTTGGGGGTTGTTTTGTCCCCATTTTGGCTGCCTGTTTGTGTTTGTGTTTATGTATTAGGTATATCTGTTACGACTTCTCATATCTGGTGCAGGACAATTTCAGATGCTGTTTCTGACTGGCCCTGGACCCCGGTTTGGAGCTATCAGCTATCCACAGCTTGCGGCTTACTCGGCTGGGTCTGGCTGTCTTTGGAAAGAACCAAGCTGTATACCAGGGTCTGCTTTTCCTAGCCCCGGCCCAGAAGGAGATCAGGCAGAGACTCAAAGCTTCCAGAGATCTGCCTCTGCCTGCAATCTGATTGTATTCAGGTTTGATTAGCCTCAGGCTGTTGATCGAAGGGTGGGGCAAGAGATCTTCCAACAGGGTGGGTCAACTGCCTCCCCTCCAGGCAAAAACTGCCTGGATAGCAAAGCCCATGGAGAAAGAGGTCCTCTGCAGCAGGAGGGAATGACTCAGCACAAGGAACCGGGGTGGCTGCCTTACAAGCTCCAGCCCCAGAGCCCCAACCTGGACTCTCCTCACACAGCTGCCGTCCACTCTGCCCTCCCTGTGCCAAAGCCCCAGTGAGTGGCTGCACACGAAATGTTGTGCATTGGCCCTTTAAGGGGGTGCCTGCATGTCCAGCCATCTCTGGATGGTGGGCAGCAACCCTGCTGCTTTTCACAACCAGATGTTCAGTGGGCCCCTTTCTCAGTGCTGGTGCTCTGGGCTGGGAAGCCCAGCTTGGGGCTTAGGGCCCAGAGTTCTCAGTGGGAACCCCCGCAGCTGAGCTATCCCCCTGGACATTCAGTTCTGTCTGTGGAAGCCTGGCCAGCCCTTTCCCCTCTCTGCACTGGCTGCCAGTCTCTGTGCGGTTTCCACCTCACGCCCTTGGCCGTCGGGGTTCTTGCTGGCTAGTCTTCAGTTGGTTTCTCGGGATGGGTTTTCTGTATTTTAGTTGTATTTCCAGGTTGGTCCTAGGAGTGTCAGTATAGCTTTCACTTACTCCACTGCCACGTTTAAGACCTCTATTTTATTTTATTTGTTTGTTTGTTTATTTTTTTTAAATTGTATATTTTTTATTGATTTCAGAAAGGGAGAGGGAGAGAGAAATAGAAACGTCACTGATGACGCTCTGTGTTTGCTCAGAAATATCAATGATGAGAGAGAACCATTGACCAGCTGCACGCCCCACACTGGGGTTCGAGCCCGCAGCCCAGGCCTGTGTCCTGCCTGGACATCGAACTGTGACCTCCTGGTCCATAGGTCGATGCTCAACCACTGAGCCACACGAGCTGGGCAGCCCGTATGTTCTTGTATGACATAGGAATGTTCCCTGTGAGTTATAGAGTAGAAAACATTACTAAACAAGGAAATACAGCTCTTCTTTATAGCATTTAATATTTTTCCACGTAAAAGGGGTTCATGTACATTGCAAACAATTTTGAAATGTAAGGAAAATAAATCGCTATTCTTACTACTTTTAACATCTTGAGATATTTTTTCCAGTTATTTAAGGTGATTTTTTTTAAGTTATGAGTAAATAAACTAAAATTAGTCAATAAATAAAAAATATGACTGGGGTCAAAGGAGAGATGGAAGAAAAGTGGATTGAAAGCTAGATGTAATGTCATTGTCCAAATAATACTGTGGTCTTTTTTAAAAACACACACACACAAAACACACCTTAGCTTGGAAAAAAATAATTTTTTGTTGAACTTATCAATTGGATTTTGCTTTCTAACTAATAAGTTTTGTAAATAAAAAACATATTAGAAATTCTTCTTGAATTATTTTTGTAACACACTGAAACTCCCAAATTCTTGTTTTGGAAACACTGCCACGCATCTAATTTTTATCAAGAATGTCACATGGAACTTTCTTTTTAAGAGGTAACATTGCCACCCTGTGGTTTTCCAGAGTGTTGTTGTTGAGGATTTAGATTTGTTTTCGTAACTGTTATGGGCCTAGGTCACATAATACCTCAGGACTCCATCTGGTCTGCAGGGGGTGCTTCCATTCTAACGTGGAGTAAAATAGCAAGCAACATGTAGAGCACAAGGTGTGTGCAACGGAAAATGAAGTATTAAAGGTGCAAATACAAGAGTATAAATAGCTGTGCATTTGAGTGGCAGGATTATGAGCGATTTACTATTTTGTTCAGACATTAGCAACATACAAAATATCGCAATACATATTTCATACTGCCCCTCTCCTTTGATGAAGAAACCAAGTCCAGGTGTGAGAAATCTGTTTATGATGTGTAAAACTGGCTTTTATTCAAGTGACTCTGGGGACCTGTAGGATTTTTTTAAAAACTTTATTTGGATGTGATTTATATATCATACAGTTCTCCCATCTAAAGTGTACAGTTCAGTGTTTTGAGTGTATTCACAGTGGTGTGGAGTACAACCATCACTACAGTCCATTTTACATTTTCATTGCCCACAAAAGCACCCCCACATTCCTTCCCTGTGATCTGTGAAACCACAGTCTGCTTTCTGTCCCTGTGGATCTGCCTCTTCTGGACATTCTCATGCGAATGAATCACACAGTATGTGACCTTTTGTGCCTGGCTTTTTTCACGGAGCATCATGTTTTCGAGGTTCATCCACATTGTAATATGTGTCGGAACTGTATTCCTTTTTGCTGAATAAATTCCATCGTACAGCTAGTCCACATACAGGCATGAGCAAGTGTTTCCGAGGGAGAGCATGGTTTGTGGCTGATCCTGCATGGTGGCCAAAGAGGAGAATGTCTGCAGAGTTAAGGGGCAGCTGCCAGATGACCAGGGTGGAAAGGAAGGGGTGTGTGCTGTTCTTGCATAATTAAATCATTAATTTTGATTACTGTTTTAAGGAGGGGGTTTTGTAAGCTTTTGTTTTAGGACACAGGAGCCCTACAAACCTTGATCATCCAAATGCAAAGAACCAGCAGAGACACAGAGGCTTGGTGGCCAGAGAAAGCAGGACATGAATAGTGGAGAAAGGCCCGGGGGGGGGGGGGGGGGGGGTGCACAAGGAAATGGATGGAGACGCCTCATTTTCCAAATCAGCATAAAACATGTGTATCCTCTTTATCCAGAAAGGGAGGAGTGAGAAGAGCTTGTGAAGATATCTGTCCCAAACGGTTCAACTGGAGCAGATAAAGTTGTAAAATTCTGAATCATGGAGGGATACCTTTATTTGATCAGATATTAGGCAAATAGGGCATTACTACATATAATTTGTTACAGATTTGTCTTTTTGGGCGTGTGTGGTAAAATAGACAAAAAATTACAACTAAATCATTTTTTTTAAAAATATATTTTATTGATTTTTTACAGAGTCGAAGGGAGAGGGATAGAAAGTCAGAAACATCGATGAGAGAGAAACATCGATCAGCTGCCTCTTGCACGCCCCCTACTGGGGATGTGCCCGCAGCCAAGGTACATGCCCTTGCCGGAATCGAACCCGGGACCCTTCAGTCCGCAGTCCAACGCTCTATCCACTGAGCCAAACCGGTCTCGGCACAACTAAATCATTTTAAAGTGTACAGTTCAGTGGCATCCGTACTTTCACAGTGTTGTGCAGCCATGACCACCATCCGTCTTTTTACCTCCCCACACATCCGGTCTCTGTTACACAACCCCCGGCCGTCCCCCAGCCCCTGTCCCCCTGGCCGTCCCCCAGCCCCTGTCCCCCCAGCCCCTGTCCCCCTGGCCATCCCCCAGCCCCTGTCCCCCCAGCCCCTGTCCCCCAGCCCCTGTCCCCCTGGCCGTCCCCCAGCCCCTGTCCCCCCAGCCCTTGTCCCCCCAGCCCCCGTCCCCCCAGCCTGTCCCTCAGCCCCGTCCCCCCAGCCTGTCCCTCAGCCCCTGTCTCCCCAGCCCGAACCCCCAGCCCGTCCCCCCAGCCCATCCCTCAGCCCCTGTCCCCCCAGCCCCTGTCAGCCACCATTTGACTTTCTCTTTCTCTCTTTTTTCTTTTTAGCTGATGTATTTAATTTACCCAAATATAATTATTTATCTTCTGGTTGTTGAAACAATAGGTCAGACAACATTTGCCACAATAATGTCTGTCAAAGTGGCTAGCCATAAAAACTCCTAGCAAAAGCGTCTGCTTTTGCCATTCTTGTCCACTGTGTAGTATTTCAGGGCAGCCAGCTAACCTTTTTCTTACACTTACTATTCTTGGGGGTGGCGTAAGACTCCTTCCTTTTCTAAGCAGCACCACAGAGTTTCAACACGAGGTGAAGAGTGGGCTCTTTTTGAATGCTGTAGTCGGACAAAGAGCGTCCGTACTCCAGTTGCTCGCCAACGCAGACCAGTTTTTGCTGACCCAGCAGGAATGCCTTCCTCATCCTAGTTCTTGGCCTTACATTTCCTGTTGTGTCCGAGGGTTCGGCCTCGAAAGTGATGGTCTTACCTGTTAGGATTTTCACAGAAATCTGCATATTGGCGAGGATTCCACCGCAGAGAGCAGACCAGCATTTTATTTTCTGTCTCTATAAACTTTGATCACTCTAGCTACATCATATAACATTTTTCCCTTTTTGACTGGCTTATTTCGTGGTAGGCTTTTTCAAGATGTAATTCTCATTTGCTCTCCTTTATTCTGAATGTTTTGTTCCTTTCCCTGGGTTACCAGCCCTCTAAGGCAGTCATCTGAGGGATTTAACGTTTGTGTGGCATGGCTCCTGGAGTTCAAAAGCACTTTGACGTCAGATATTTCAGAACCATTAGTTTTCCATTCGTCAGAAAGCTGAACTCCATGAGGTTCAGTCACTTGCCAATCAGTGATCTCTGATCTTCCTAGCTTAAGTGTAACAGTAGTTTATTGTTGGTCAGGTCACAGGAAAAACTATAAAATTCTGAATCATGGGGTGGCTGGGCTGGGCCTGCACCGGTTTCCTCAGGCACCTTCGTGTGACTGTACCCAGCTGGAGGGTGGGTGGGGTGAGCAGTAGATGGTCTTCCTCCTCCCTGGCAGTGCCCCTGTCCCCCGCATGTGGCCTCCCCAGCTTCCTTCGCCATGTCCCAAGAGGGCAAGGCTCCCCCCCCCCTCCCACAGTGAGTTCCTGGCACTCACGTTACACAGCGAGGATCAGTCTGGGCTGGAGGCCAGCCCAGAGTCAAGGCCACAGTGCAGAGGGCCTGCATGGCTCTCCCGAGAATCTGTGGTCACTCAACAGTCTTCCATTTAAGGCCCTTCAATGGTTGGGAATGGGAACCGCCTGTCAATCAAATTAAACTCTGCTCCACCGAGGCCTTTCCCCAGCCGATGGTCAGCCAGAGTTCAGGGTCTTTTGTCTTCCATTTCCTTTGAGACACAGGTCCCGGATTTAAACCGCAGCGAGTGGAGAGGGTTGCGGCGTCTCCGACTCGGGCTCCATGACAGCGCGCACAGTTCCAGGGAACGGGTCTTGGTCTCTGCTGGTCACGCTCACCCCCTGACCGGGGGGCGGGGCTTCGGCGCCCGGTCCTCTGAGGCCGGGGCGGTGGGTGGGTCCCTGCAGCCTGCACCGCGGTCCGGCTGCGCGGCGGGGCCCACTGCCCAGCCCTGCAGGGACGTGCGAGCCAGCCGGGCAGTGACCGGGTGTCCGGAGGCCTCTGAGAGGGAGGCCGGCCTCTCCGCTTTCCCTCCTGTCGGCCGAGGCCACAGGGAAGCAGGAGCGCCCGCAGCTCACGGCACGGAGAGGACTTGGCGTTGGGGACCTGCCTCTTTCCCGCAGGGACCGCCCAGAGACTGGGGAGCTTGCCTGCGGGTGGAGGCGCTCGCGCGGAGCCAATCATACGCGGCGGGCGGCCTGTAGGCGGGGCCTCGGCTGCTCCCCTGTCCTGCCCAGAGCTGCCGGCGGGCCGTTCCGGGTCCCACCCCCACCCCTCCAGCGCCTTGTGGGGCAGGACGGACAGGGCGGGAAAGGCCCACTTGAGAGCACCAGAGATTGGCTTGTCCGGGAGGAGCTGGCCCGGGGAGAGGGGACGGGGTGAGGGGTGACGCAGGAGGTGAGGCAGGGATTCCTACCACGTGTCCTGGTTCCTGGGGGATTTATTTTCCTGGGTGTCGCCCATCCGGACCGGGCTTTGCTGCTGCCCGAGGCTCTGAGGGAAGCCCCGGGGAATGCAGGGACTCTGGGCCCCGCACTTGGGTTGACCAGGGCTTGGGGAGCTAAATGTGGGCACCAGCCCAGGGAACTTCCTAGTAGGAAAGGGGAACCAGGAAGAATTGGAACCACAGCACTTGGGATGGGGGTGACCGCTCACAGTGGGGAAGCCGAAATGTGAGGCGAGGCAGCAGTCTTGTTTCTGGACCGAGAAATGGGAAAGACCCACAATGTGCCCACCACCCAGTCCCCCGAGATGACAGACCACTCCACACTGATGTCCCTACCCGGGTCTCCAGGACACCCTGGTCCCCAAAGTCCATTCTTTCTGCTTCTCCAGGCCAGAAGCCAGGGAGCCCTCAGTGACCACGGATCCTCTGGACAGCTTCACACCCCTGTGCCCGCCCCGCTGAGGCAGCGCCCGCGCCAGCTCAAGCACAAGGTCACTGCCTTCATGGGGCCCTGGCACCTCCCGAGGGCGGGCTGGCCCCGGCCTCCCGCCTGGGGTGGGCACAGGAACTAGTTGTGAGTCCAGAGAGTCCCACCTCAGGGCCAGGAACTCTGGGGTCTGCAGAGTGTCGGGGTGGAAGGGCGCTGGGAATGCTGGGAAGTCTGTGACCTGAGCTCGTGTCCCCAGTGCTTGTCGCCGGCGCTCGGTGCTCAGGAACACCAGTGCCTGTTGTCCTGGACCAGGCACGCCAGGCGCCGTGTGGGGTGGGCTCCGGATCTCGGCCGGCCCCCCGCTCTGCCGCTTCATGGCTGTGCTGGTGGCCTGGCAGGCTGTCCTCACCTGTCACCTGGTCAGTGAGAACAGCGGACTTTCATAACATGGGGCTGGAAGTTAAATGGAAAAAAAACATGGAACACTTTGCCCTGTGGGCCTCAGTTCATAGTAACTCACAGTTAGCAGTATCTTAGTGCCCTGACAGTCGCGCCCCCCCCCCCCCCAATCTTCCCCCCACTCCCAAAGCCTTGTATTTGGCACATTCACACGTGGAAAAGTGAGGTTTGGATGAGAGAGGTGACGTACTCACTGTCACCAAGAGAGGAACTGGCCCAGCAGAAACACCAGCCTGGGTTTCTCCAACTCCATTCGGGTCCTTGTCTAGCCTAGTGCTCGTCTGCCCTACCCGCCCCCCAGATCCATTCTCCTGAGCCCAGGCTTCTCCACTGATGGGGGTTTGCCTCCTCCCCTAGGACAGACACCCTGGCCTGCCAGGTTCCTTGCCTGGGAGGAGGAGGAGAAATCCGACGACTTGGGCCTGAGTGTGGCCTGGGGGACAGGCCGTTGGTCCCAGAATGCCCCTGCCTGAGCCCAGCGAGCAGGAGAGCGAGAGTATGAGGACCGGCCAGGAGCCGTCCCCTGAGACTGGCACAGATGGCGCCCCCACAGACCCCAACGAATACTTCAATCTGGTCCTGGTGACGATCTGCACCGGGGACGGGGATGGCGTGGACCCCCTGCCCCGAGAGGTGCGCTGTGCCATGTCCCTGGAGGTGTCTGGCCCCGACACCCTGGGCAGAACCCCGCAGGCCCTGCCAGCAGAGGAGCAGGGAGGGCCGGTCCAGCCAAGCCCCCCGGCCCTGGAGCAGAAATGCAGCCAGCCCGACACGGGTGAGTCCCCAGCCTGCCGACCCTGAGGCTGCATGCTCAGGCTTAGGCCCCCGTGCGCCCCCCCTTTCCAGTGGGATGGCTTTGGCCGTCCCATCCCTGCTCCGAGCCAGGCCTCTTTATCTCTGATTACAAACCTGTCCCGGGCCGGTGTGTTCTTCATCCTTGTCCGAGCTCGCTCCCCCAAGCCTCCCAGCCATGTCCCCGGTGTCTGTGTACTCCATGTCAGCTCACCCAGCCCTCTGCTTGCTCTCAGCAGCCCCCAAGCCCCTGGAGTTCCTGAGGACCCCGTTCGGGGGCCGCCTGCTGGTGCTGGAGTCCTTCCTGTACAAGCAGGAGAAGGCTGTGGGGGACAAGGTGTACTGGAAGTGCCGCGAGCACACCGAGCTGGGCTGCCGCGGCCGGGCCATCACCCGAGGCCCGCGGGCCACGGTGATGCGGGGCCACTGCCACGCCCCCGACGAGGAGGGCCTGGAGGCCCGGCGCCGCAAACAGAAGCTGCTGCGCGGCCCGGCCCTGCCGGAAGGCGTGGGCGGCCCCCAGGCCCCCGGGGGCCAGGTGGAGGAGCCACTCAAAGGGGTCGGCCCACGGCTGTGCCCCGAGGAGCCGGAGCCTCTCCCGGAGCCGAACTTCCGGCGAAGCCTGTCCATGCTGGCCCTGCCGCTCCGGAGCCTGCCTCTCAAGAAGCGCCGGCTACTGATGTTCGGTGAGCGTCTCCCCACCGACCCCTCTGCGAGGCGTGAGCCCCAAGTAGACATGTGGGGTTCTACGCCTTTTACAAAATGTGCTCACAGTTAAAACGACTTTTAAAAACACCCACGCGTCCCCGGAGTCGGTGAGGCCAGAGGAGAGAACCAGAGCCCCCGGCCAAGGCGCCCCGGGTCTGTGGGGGGTTTTCTGACACAGCAGGGCCCGGTGGAGCCGGGATCACGAGTTCTCACGGGCTCCGTGCGGTTCCGGCAACCCGGGCCGGTAGGGAAGGTCAGCCTGGTGGGAGCATTTTGAGCTACGGGTCCCAGGTTCAAGTTCCAGCCCCGTCTCATGTAGCTGGGTAGCCTCAGAACATTTGCTGAATTCCTGCAGGTTGGGGGGCTTTGTCCTAGGATGGATCATAGTCTAAATGTCAGGGCGATTAGGTGTTTGCCCCGTGGGCCCTGCCCAGCACTGGCCCAGCATGTGGTGGCTCTGCGTGACTTGTAGACGGGACTTTTGTGCAGTTTCCGTTACCCACGACTGGGTGCTGGGCTTGGTCCCAAAGGCTGGTGCCTCCGAACCTGGAAAGGAGTCAACTCTGTTAGAACAACTGCCGTTCTGAGTGCCCGGGGCTTGTTTTACATCGTGTATGTTATGGTACCACTTGTATTTTATGCCACGTGCACGTATAAATAAAAAATTAGGGAATGTTTTCAAATAAACCCTAAGAAAAAGTATGGCCTGGAGTGAGTGAGGGCATAGGCTGTGGAGTCAGAGCCAGCTGGGACCCCCTGGGCGTGTGGCCGCCTCTGACCACCAGAAGAGGAGCTGCAGCGCCCCCTTGTGGCGGGGGTTCGTGGGATGCATTTGGACAGAGCGCGCCTGGCCCCGCCCCTCTGGCCCCTCTGACCGCTCTTCCCTCTCCCACAGAGCGCCCGCCCTTCGAGTTCCTCAAGACCTGTTACGGGGGCAGCTTCCTGGTGCACAAGTCGTTCCTGTACAAGCGGGAGAAGGCGGTGGGGGACAAGGTGTACTGGACGTGCCGCGACCACGTGCTGCAGGGCTGCCGCAGCCGGGCCATCACCCAGGGCCAGCGAGTGACCGTCATGCGCGGCCACTGCCACCCGCCCGACGTGGAGGGCCTGCAGGCCCGGCGGCAGCAGGAGAGGACCATGGAGACACAGAAGGCCCGGGCGGGGGGCCCCGGGGGCCAGGCGGACAAGCTGCTCCAAGGTGTGGACAGCCTGCTGTACCACAGGGGGGCCGGCACCCTCACTCTCACCCGGCCCCGGCCCCGAAAGCACGCGAAGCCGCAGGCCCTGCAGGAATCTCCCACCAGGGCCCAGGAGAGGGGCCTGGGTGAGTTCTTCATGCCCACTGGCCGGACCCGGGGCCCCCCAAGGCTTACCTCCCGAGGGCCTGGGAGGCGGGAGGGGGTGGCCTCAGGCCTGGCTCAGCCTTTGCTGACCACCTACCCCATTTCTCATAAGGAGGCCCTGAGTTCTTGAGGACCCCTTTGGGGGGCAGCTTCCTGGTGCACGAGTCCTTCCTCTACAGGCGGGAGAAGGCTGCCGGCGACAAGGTGTACTGGACGTGCCGGGACCAGGCCCGCATGCGCTGCCGCAGCCGGGCCATCACCCAGGGCCAGCGGGTGACGGTGATGCGAGGCCACTGCCACCCCCCGGACCTGATGGGCCTGGAGACCCTGAGGCAGCGGGAGAAGCGCCCTGGTGTCGGCCAGAGGGGGAATTCAGGTAAGAGGTGGGGAGCGGGCCTGGGTGCAGGCAGGCGGTCAGCCGGCCTTTCCTTTCTACCTCCGTGTCCCTTCATAAGCACCCTCCGGACCTTACCGCGGCCCGCTCCTTTTGCTTTTCCCTTTCCTTGCCTCCACTCCTCCCCACCACCTCTCCACACTCCCTGACCAGACTTGGGGTGACTCTAGATAGTCCCGCTCACTCAGGTGGTAGTCCTCACTCTCCTGCTTAGAGTGCCCCCAAGCTGCCCCCAAATCTCCACAGCACATGATCAACCCAGGCTTCCTTTCCTCCCCCTCCTCCCTTTTCTTTCTTAAGAATTCATAGATGAGGACTGGCTGGGTTGGCTCGGTGGGTAGAGTGTCGAGCTGCGGACTGAAAGGTCCCAGGTTCGATTCCGGTCAAGGGCGTGTGCCAGGGTGGCGGTCTTGGTCCCCGGTAGGGGCGTGCAGGTGGCAGCTGATCAGTGATTCTCTCTCATCACTGATGTTTCTATCTCTCCGTCTCCCTTCCTCTCTGAAATCAATAAAAATGTATTTTACAAAAGAATTTATAGAGGAAGCCAATTGCACCCCACCCGTTTCTCACCTTTACAGTGTGATTGGATGATACGTACAGTATTAACAAGCACATCCTACAGACCACGTGATTAAAGACGGAAGGTGGTATTTCCATGTAATTAACCAACTACGCTCCTCTACCTCTTCTCCATAAATACCTATCATCTGCCCTAAGGGAGCCATTGATGAGGGGCGCAGCCCCCCTCTTTCCATCTGTGCCCACTGGGCCAGCCCCAGAGGGCCTGGTTTTTGGACTCTCGCGGGCATAAACAAATAACGTAAACGTCCCTGTCCGCATCTTGCTAAGTAAGAAGAGCAGCTTTGGCTCCGCCTCTCTGACTTTCCCAGCTTTTCACTCGTGTGTGAGGCACCTGCCTCTCTTTCAGAGTCAGCAGTTGTATCATTTCTGAATTAGGAGTTTTTTGGCCCTAAAGTTCTCTCAGGTTTTCTGGGCAGGT
This sequence comes from Antrozous pallidus, assembly GCA_027563665.1. NCBI lineage: Eukaryota > Metazoa > Chordata > Mammalia > Chiroptera > Vespertilionidae > Antrozous > Antrozous pallidus. The sequence continues at coordinate 107,307,526 of CM050512.1, read as the reverse complement.
GAGATTTCTGATTGTATTTCTTTCTGACTCTTTTTATTCCATTTCCGAGTAACTTCTATGTATCTGGAGATGAAGCTACAAGGCACACGGCAGCCCCACCCGACCCTCACTCCCAATTGCCACCCCAACTAATAATTCTGAGCTCTGTCCCTTGTTTCTTTTCCAGTTTATTGTTTTCTATAGAGAGAAAGTGAGAAACATCTGTTGGTTGCCTCCCACTTGTGCCTGACTAGGGATGGAGCCTGCGACCTGGGTGTGCGCCCTGGGAATCGAATCTGCCCCCCGCCTCGTTGTGTTGGACAGCACTCCAACCACTGAGCCACACCAGCCAGGGCTACGGATTTCTCCTGCCATTGTCAACTGCTTCTTGACTCTCTGATTGATTTCTAGTGAGAGAAAGTGTTGGTAAAGATGGAGAAGGCTTCAGCTGTTACCTGCTGCCCCCATCCTCTCAGTGCAGTTACTGCAGCTGTTTGTGCTTTTCACGTAAACCCGCCGCCCTGAGCTGGGAGTACGTTGCGATGGTTTCTTCCTCACGCAGCTCTTTGTGTTGGGGCAGTTGAGCAGCTGCTTTATTTGCCCACTAGTGCTCTGTGTGGCCATCACTCCTCTTCCTCACACGTTCTTCCTCGCCCAGCAGCGGGCAGCTCCCCAGGCTTTTTGCTCCTGCCTCCCCTCTCCCTCCGGTCCCCTAGCTGGACCCTCATCTCGAGGTCCCTCTTTCTCTCGCTTGGTTCGCCCCCTTGTCTTTTGCGTTCCTCCCCTAGTCACTGGCCCCCCAAGTGTCCCTGGAGGCCAACCTCGAGACCATATGTGTGAAGTACCGGCTGTTTGCAGAGCTCCAGGCTGCAACTCCGGCCTTGGTCATGTGGTCTCTGTTACTGAATGACCCTCAGCTTTCTGCAGTGGTCCTGTCTATACAAGTGACGGCCAGTGCCCACAAGGAGGAACCCGCACAGTGGTCTAAGATTGGCCGCCCCCATTCTGGGCCTGGGGCGTGGAAAATGAGCAAAGAGTGTCACAGTCCCAATGCCGACTTCCACTTCCTTTTCCCCACCTCGAAGGTTCTTCCTCCCCAGGCGCTGACACCCCGCACCCAGGCCCCTGCCTGACGCTGCCCTGGACCCACCTTCAGAGGGATCTCAGGCCTCCCAGACTTGGCCTCTGGACTCCACTGTTGTCAGTGGCTCCCCCTGCAGGCTGGTTTGCCAAGTCTGTGACCACACGCCGCGGCCCCACCCCTCACCCCAGCCTCTACGTCTCTGCTCTGTGGCCCTCTCCCCCCCTCTCCCGGGCTCTGTCCTGGCGCTTTGCCTTCCTCCCTCGGCATGTTTTCATCAGGTGCCAGAGGAGCGGAAACGAGCCTGAGGTCACTCAGCTCCCTGCCACATCCAGTCACCCCCACCCGCTCCAGGGCGTTCTCGCCCTTGACTCCTGCCGTTCTCTGCTCTGGGGAAACAGGCTCCCCAGTCTGTCTCCGGCTCCTCTGTGTGTCCTGCACCCAGACAGAGGGAAGGGAGGTTTTTGGGCAGAGGGTTTAGCTACCTCCATCTCAACACATCCAACACATTCACACTATTGCTTGCCTCCTCCTGCTGCCCTAGCGTCAGATCCCCACCCAGCCTGGCCCCCTGGAAAGTCACTGTGCATTCCCCACTATGCCTATTGTCCTCGGATTACTTGTCCCCCAGAATGGCCCTCCACTTCTCCCTCCCACTCAGCAGGGAATGCATGGCCAGTGTGCGCCCCATTGCAGCCACCTGGGGTAAGCTCGGAGATGCAGCAAAGACACCCCTGTCCTGTAGGCACCATGAGATGGGAGGACAGCCCTCTGCCTTCAGGGGCCTGCACCTCACCAGCCTCTCATCTCCCCTCCCTGCCAGGCTTTGGGAAGGAGCCCCTGGGAGCTAAGGCGAGGCTGGGTTTGAAGCTGGCGGGGCGGGTGTCTGCGTCCCGGGCTCCAGGGCCCTCTAGCTGGGAGGAGTGGGTACAGCTTGGGGTGGAGCTTGTGGAGGTCACTCCGAGAACCATGTTGCTCTGGGTCTGAGAACAGGGCCCGTACCCACCTCATTGCTCTGTTCCAAGGGCTGGGCTCTGGACTCTCCCTTCCCTGACCGCTTCCCCCATTTCTCCCCAGGAGACACTGAGTTCCTGAGGACCCCTCTGGGGGGCAGCTTTCTGGTGCACGAGTCCTTCATCTACAGGCGGGAGAAGGCCACTGGCGACAAGGTGTACTGGACGTGCCGGGACCAGGCCCGCATGAGCTGCCGCAGCCGGGCCATCACCCAGGGCCAGCGGGTGATGGTGATGCGCAGGCACTGCCACCCGCCGGACCTGGGGGGCCTGGAGGCCCTGAAACAGCGCGAGCCGTTCCCCACCCAAGCCCTGAGGGAAGGTTCAGGTGTGGGCGGGCGCTGGGCCCTGGTCTCCCTGCTGGCCGACAGCCCCTGGGGCCACCCCCGAAACACAGGCTGGAGCTGCCTGCTAGGTCTCCCATCCGTGGCCCCTGTCCAGTGTGGTCTAACCATGCGTGTCAGTCTGTCCACCTGGCTGACTTCCCTGAGGGCAGAGGCTACACGTGGGCCCCACTCACGTTGTTGGGCCCAGTCTGACATGGGTGGTCAGAGAAACCAGCTCAGACCCCTGGAGGAATGCGGGTGGGCCAGCGTGGCATTGTGCTCGGCACCCATGTATGTGTAGGGCAGGGTGCCTGCACCTCGGGGACCCTTTGTCTCCACTCTGGGCCTCTCGTTTCTGTTTTCCTCTGTCTCGCCCTTCCTTCCAACGCCCCGACCCAGTTCTCTTTGGCCACCCCAACCTCAACATGCATGACCTTTCCGTTAAGGTTCTTAAAAGTCTTAGGAGAGAGTTGATTGGTTGCCAGCTGGCCAAAGGGATGGTGGATAGGGAGCTGGGGGGCTCTGGTGCACGTGGTTCAGACCAGCCATGGGCCTCCCAGAATGGTCCAGCTCAGCCTGTCCCGGGGCGCTCGCCATCGAGTGTGGAGTCCAAGCCAGGTCAGGAGAGGCTCACAGGAAACTGGGTGTGGACGGTGGCAAAGCCGACCTCCCCGGGCAGCACCAGAGCCCTTCGAGACAGCGTCTCCACTGACGGTGTCAGGGCTGGTGACCCGGGCTCCGGCCCAGGCCCCTGAGGCGCAGGCAGGTGGAGAGCGGGGACGGAGCGCTCCTGCAGGGGGACGGAGTTTCCCAGGTGGCGCAGGCCGGTGGGGACAAGGAGACAGTCTCTGGCGCCCAGGCTCCTTCCCCTGTTTCCAAGGCCCGGCCCAGGCACCTACTCACAGCTGATGTCCCCCTAGGCCCCCCCCAGCCTCTGGAGTTCCTGAAGACGTCCCTCGGGGGCAAGTTCCTGGTGCACGAGTGCTTCCTCTACCGGAAGGAGAAGGCTGCCGGCGAGAAGGTGTACTGGATGTGCCGGGACCAGGCCCGGCTGGGCTGCCGCAGCCGGGCCATCACCCAGGGCCAGCAGGTGACGGTGATGCGCGCCCACTGCCACATGCCGGACCTGGCTGGCCTGGAGGCCCTGCGGCGGCGCGAGCGGCTCCCCGTGGCAGCCCAGCAGGAGGATCCCGGTACCCGCAGGGAGAGGGGGGGGGGTAGGGGCGCAGGCGGGATTAAAAGAGCTGTGCGAGTTTGGTCTCCGCCAGCCCACAGTTCAGACACCTGGAGGGATAGGCACTGTCTGCCAGGGCATTTCTGCCTTTCCAGAATTTCCTACTGTCCTCTCTATTGGCTTCTTCTCCTGAACCTGAAAACACACCTAAATCTGTCCCGTCCTTACAAACGGCAATTTTCTCTTTCTTTTATTGAAAGAGGTCTTCATTTCTACTGATTGGGAATCTGGTGAAAAAATAGAGAATATACTAATGTGTGTGCACATGCACACACCAGCAGGTGAAGTTTTGCAAATAATGAGCTGTGTGAACCGAAATGGGTTCTCTATACATAAACTGAATATAAACCGTCTCCAGAAAGCAGTACGCGTCTCGTATTAACGTAAATATTATCTTATAAAAGACAGAAATGAGTCCAAGTTCTATAAGATCACCAAAAGAAACTTGATTTCTACCGAAAAGAAAAAAGGAGATTTCCCAGAGAAAACACTGTTTGGTTTAAGCAGGAAGTAGGTACAGCGTGCTTGGGCACGGTAAAGAGCGGCTCATCTTCGGTATCTGGTTGGTTCCCGGGCTTTTTGATGAGAAGGGCTGCAGACTGCCTCTGACAGTCTCAAACAGCTTATTTTACTAGGCACGGGGAATGTGGGGCTTCCCGGGGACTCCTCAGGTCAGCATCATTTCACCTGGTTCTCATTACCTTAAGGCTCTGAGGTCATCATCATAAGGTGTGTGCCGTTGGCTCTAGCAGCTTCAACAAGAAAAAATTATTAATCTAGCTTTTCAATCTTTTTCTTTAGAAAAGATAAAACTGCTGACTAAAGTTCAACTGTGCTTCAAGAGTTATTCTCCTGAAAGCCAGCAGATTAATGGGTAATTATACTAGTTATCTAATGCTGTGTCTCAAATTAACCCCAAACTTAGAGGCTTAAAATGACAAATGTTTACTATCCCCCACTGTTGCTGTGGGTCACGGTTTTAAGAGTGGTTGGGCTGGGCGAGTCTGGGTCAGGGGCTCTCACGGGCTGAAGAAGAGGTGTCAGCCAGGGCTGGGTCCTCCAAAGGCCCAAGTGGGGCTGGAGGAAACCGCTCCAAAGTGGCCTGTTCACTTAAGTGGCTGTGGGCCGGAGGACTCAGTTTCTAGATATGGAGCCCTCTGGAGGCTACTTGAATACCCTCCAACATGTCAGCTATCTCCCCCAGTGTGAGTGGGAGAGCAGAACAAGACGGAAACCGCCAACAATAGCAGAGTTCTTCTCAAACTCATATAGAACACTCTCCAGGACAGACCAGACCTGGGTCATATAACAAGACTCCATAAATTTAAAAGTGCATCATCTGGCCACAGTGGAGTGAAACCAAAAATCAGTAATTAGAAAGAAATGTGGGAAACTCACAAATATATGAAAATTAAATAATACACTCCCAAATAACCAATGATTCAAAGAAGAAATCACAAGGTAAATTAGAAAATACTTTGAAATGAACAAAATGTAGACACAGCATACCGAAACTTATGGGATACAACCAAGCAATGCTTAGAGGAAAATTTATAGCCATAAAACATATTAAAAAAGAAAGATCTCTTGCCGAAACCGGTTTGGCTCAGTGGATAGAGCGTCGGCCTGTGGACTGGAAAGTCCCAGGTTCAATTCCGGTCAAGGGCATGTACCTTGGTGGCGGGCACATCCCCAGTGGGGGGTGTGCAGGAGGCAGCTGATCGATGTTTCTCTCTCATCGATGTTTCTGACTATCTCTCTCCCTTTCTCTCTGTAAGAAGTCAATAAACTATATTAAATTTTTTTTTTAATCTCAACTCTATAACTTAAACTTACATGTTAAAACACTAGAAAAAGAAGAAAGTAGCCTGGCCAGCATGTGTCAGTCAGTGGTTTAGCATCAACTTACAAACCAGGAGGCCACAGTTTGATTCCTGGTCAGGGCACCTGTCCCGGTTACGGGCTCCCCCAGTGTGGGGCATGCAGGATCGATGACTCTCTCTCATCATTGATGTTTCTATCTCTCTCCCCCTCTCTCCCTTCCTCTCTGAAATCAATAAAAATAAAAATAAAAAACACAAAGTAAACTAAAGAAAGTAGAAGGAAATAATAAGAATAGAAATTAAATAGAGAAGAGAAAATTAATCAAAACTTGGTTCTTTGAAAAGACCAACAAAATTGACAAACCTTTAGTTAAACTGACCAAAAATATTTTTTAAAGGTAGAGAAAATTCAAATTCTTAAAATTATGAATGAAAGATGGGACATTATCTATTTCAAAGGAAAAGGATTTTAAGGGAATACTATGAACAATGGCATGCCAGCCAATTACATGACAGATGAAATGAAAAAAATTCCTATAAAGACAAGCTATCAAAACTGACTCAAGGAGCCAAAACCGGTTTGGCTCAGTGGCTAGAGCGCCGGCCTGCGCACTGAAAGGTCCCAGGTTCGATTCCGGTCAAGGGCGTGTATCTTGGTTGCAGGCACATTCACAGAGAGGGTGTGCAGGAGGCAGCTGATGGATGTTTCTCTCTCATCAATGTTTCTAACTCTCCCTTCCTCTCTGTAAAGAATCAATAAAATACATAAGAATAAAAGAATAAAAATAAAAAAACGGACTCAAGGAACTCTAAATAGGTCTATAATAAAGAATTAGTCATTTTAAAACTTCCCGTAAAGAAAAGCCCAGGCTCAGACGAATGGCTTCACTGGTGACTCTAAAGGCATTTAAAGAGTGCCGGCAGAGCGGCGCAGTTGGCTGACCATTCTCCCTCTAAGATAAAAACATATTTTAAAAAGCCAAAACTGTTAGGTCACTTTAAAAAAGAAGAAAAAAAGAAAAAAGGAAGCCCTGGCCCAGTAGCTCAGTTGGTTAGAACATTGTTCTGATACACCAAGGTTTCGGGTTTGATCCTCATCAGCGCACATGCATACAAGAATCAATGAATGCGTAAATGGAACAACAAATCTATCACCCCCCTTCTCTCTCTCTCTCTCTCGAAGTAACATAAATAAATACAAATTTGACCAGTCAATTATATTTCCAATAGGCTGTTTTCCTTTATTTTTATGTACTTATTTAATATTTTTATTGACTTAGGAAGGGAGAGGGAGAATTAGAAGAAACATCAATGAGAGAGAACCATTGATTGGCTGCCTCCTGCACGCCCCCTACTGGGGATAGAGCCCACAACCTGTGCATGTGCCTTTGACTGGAATTGAACTCTGGACTTTTTGGTCCACGGACCGACACTCTATCCACTGAGCAAAACCAGCTAGGCAGGCTGTTTTCCTTTAAAAAAGAAAAAAAAGAAGGAAGCCACACTGTCTTTATGACCAGTGTCACATCCTGTCTCGCTTGCTTTACTCTGTTCATTAGAAGTCAGTCACCACTGATATTCCACACCCAAGGGAGAGGAATCACACTCTTCCACTTGGGGTGAGGACTATCAAGGAATTTGCAAACATTTTCTAAACCTATCTCAGTAAGCTCTCTCTCTTTCCTGACAGAAACTTGAAAAGGCCCAGAGACTTCCAGAGCAGGACATGGGACTTTTGAGGCACATTGGTGTTTCCTCCCAGGACATGCTAGTGTAGAAAGCCAGGGATTCCCGAGTTTTCTAGCAATGGAGCAATCTCATGTTTTAAAAGGAATTGATGTGATGTATGCATATATGTGTGTATAAAAATGCTCTAGTTGGTGGTTTTTCTCTTAAGGAAGAGTATTATAGGAATCCTTAACTTTCTAGTTGTCTATTTCTGCAGAGCTTGGATTTTTATAATGATGTGTGTTTCTCTGTAATCACATAAACCCAACAGCGAGTCTCAGTGAGGCCGGTCTCCTCACCCACTGGTGTCGCCAGCATCACGAATGTTCCACGTCTATACAGGACCCCGGCATTCCCACCAAATTAGCTGCTGCTGGAAAAAAGCTCTTTTCACTCTTTCAAAGCATCAACAGCCATCACACTCCTCAAGAGGCCTCCCAGGAGGAATACTCTGGTGGTGTCTTCATGCAGGCGAAGAAGAGCGCCAGGAGCTGGCAGCTTGAAGGCGAGCGTGATGTGGGGAAGGCGCAACCTCCGAAAGATCTGAAGAAGCATCTCTTTACAGAGTCTTCCCTGTTCTGCCGCCCCAAGTGACCAACACCTATCGTTTTCAGAGCGAGAGACTTGGCCAAGGACTTTCTAGTTGGGTGTGGCCCTGCTTTGGCCAGGGCACGTTTTTGGAATTGCTTGATTTTTGGAGCTTAGCTGAACTGCCCTGCCTAGCTCCAGCCACTCAGGTGTTTTCTGGGCAGGTGCCAAGCGGGCCTTTGTGCCCCTCGGCCACCTGCTGCTGGAGCGCAGCCATCCCTCACAGTTACAGAGCGGCCAAACCAGAGGCCCACTACACACTGTCAGACTCTGTTCCCTTACTGTGTTCCAGCTTAAACCCAATGTCCATGATCCCCATGGCAGGGGCCGTTTCGGGCCACGGGAGCCAGCCGGTGTCCACAGGAAGTCAGCATGGAGCAGACTCCGTGTGGCTGAGGGCGCAGGGTCCTGGGTCACCCACGTTCATCTGAGGCAGGAGAGGCAGACCTGGAGGGCAGCAGAGGTGCACCTCCTTCCCCAGCCTGGGAGCGGCAGAGGGCTGGCCTAGCAGGTCCAGGGGAAGCAGGGGCTGCTGCTTGCTTATAAGGACTTGTCTTTGACAGCAAGGCTCCTGGCCCTCATCCTATAATTGCAGAGGGAGCACCAACGGCAGGCTCTCTCTCTCCTGGCAAGCTGCCCATGGAGCCTGCCACCCAGCTATGGGACAGTGACATCTCAGTGTCCCCCACTGTCCCTCTGCTTGTTCATTTCCCTCAACAAACCTTATTTAATAACTCACCATGTAGAGCTGGTGTGTATATCCACGTCCCCTTTGCAACAACAGAGGCCATCAAAGCCACACACTCCACGTATCAGTGGCCCATGATCGGAAAATGGAGTTTGGCTGGAACCTCACACAGGCCTGAGGTGCCTAGTCAGAACACTGAGCCACAACCACAGCCGCCTGCAGCGCCTGCACTGTGCCTCTCCGGTGGGGTCTGCAGGCCGGCGACTTCCCTAGTCCTAAGCCCCACAGCTGTCACCTTGGCTGGGCTCTCTGCACCCGGAAGTTGGGGTGCAGTGTGAGAAGAATCTAAAGAGGATGCAGGCCTCTCCTCCTGGACGTTCATATTGATGGAGCCAGTACACTCTTACTCTTCACCACACCTGCTTTGACCTTAGAGGACAGATGGATGGTCCATGTTGTTCAGACTAAGGATGCCAGATGGACATACATTTGCACACTCTCATCACCGTGGGTGGCCCCATGGCCACTTAGCTACTGAACTCCAGAAGTGTCTTCTAAGTCCTCTTCCTCCATGGCTGTGAAGCCACAGAGATGCCCCTTGCTCCATCGCTGTCACAGAGCCAAGTGCATGGGGCGGACCCCTCCCTCGGAAGCTGGTGGCCCCTTGGCAGACGGCGGCATCTCAGAGGAGTTGTGCTTTTCCTCCCTTCTCCCACTCTGCTGCTAGTTTCTGCCAATAAACCTTATTCCATTATGGCTGCACCATGCGGTGTGGGTGGTGTCTCTGTGTCCCTTTGCATGACAGTCCAATCGATGTCTGAATTATAAAATTTAAAAAGTTCACAAGGATTAGTGAAATTATCAACAAGGCACTCACATTTTAAAAGTGGGGAGCAGTGGCTGGGATTAGTGAAATTATCAACAGGCACTCACATTTTAAAAGTGGGGAGCAGTGGCTGGGATTAGTGAAATTATCAACAAGGCACTCATTTTAAAAGTGGGGAGCAGTGGCTGGCTGGAGGCGCCTCAGTCCCGGGCCCCTGTCCTCAAGGCTGTAAGGTGAGCATCATGGAACGTTTCTCGTTACCACGCTCCCTTCTTGCCCCAGCCCGGCTCCTGTCCCCATGTCCTCTGTCGGGAAGACTGTAGGGTGGAGGGAAGGACCTCCTTTTCACTGAAGTCGGAAGATGCTCCTCAAGAGTTCGCCCTCTGGCACTGACCACCTCCTCCTCGACCACTCCTCTGGGCTCACCACCCCACCCCTGCATTCCCTCCCAGTCTCCCTCAAGAGAGTCTGCCCCTCCACCCAACCCATAAGCCTGGAGGTTGGTGTCTGGAAACTGGGCTTCAACCACTTTCAAGGTTCATGGTTTGTCGGTCTGCAGCACCAGCCTGGCCCTCCTTTCTGCAACCAAATCTGTGTCCTGCTGCGTCCAGGGCTCTGGCCCTGAGTGTCCGGTGAGCACCAAAGCCAGGCAGCGAAAGGGAGTGTCTACCTGTTGTCCTCATCTGAAGGTCCCTGGACACAAGTAGAACCCAGAGCCATCCTTGACATGGTCCTGCCTGTCCCTAAATGTCCCAACAGTTGTGTCCACCAGTCATCCTGCCTAGTTTTTTGTTTTTGTTTTAGTAAAAGCTTTATTGAAATACTAGAGCCCAGTGCACAGATTTATGCACCCATGGGACCACACAGCCTGGCCTGCACCCTCTTGCAATCCAGACCCCTCAGGGGATGTCAGACTGCCAGTGCAGGCCCGATGCCCACAGCAGGATCGGCCGAAACCAGCAGTCCAACACCCCCCGGAGGATGCAGTAGCGCCCAAAGTGGCAGGTGGCCGTTGAGAAGCCTGAGTCCCAGCTGGACGACATGCCACTCCTGCTCATCCAGGCCCCACTGTGGCTGCTGCCCAGCACCTGGCCCCCGAAGGTCAGCTGAGCCGGGCTCCCGCTGTGGGAGTGCACTGACCACCAGGGGGCAGCTCCTGCATTGAGCATCTGCCCCTTGGTGGTCAGTGCACGTCACAGCGACCAGTTATTTGGTCACTCGGTCACTTAGGCTCTTAGATGGTCCACATACCATACAACTCGGCCGTTAGGCTGTAGCAGTTGTCATCAGTTAGGATGAGGTCCTCCTGCAGTGGGAAGAGCCCTAATCCTGTGTGAGTGGCATCCTTATGCAGGGAGATTTGGGCACAGACATGCCCACAGGAAGAATGCCATGTGGAGATGAAGGCAGAGACCAGGGTTATTGATGCTTCTCAGCCAAGGGATAGCAATGATGGCCAGCGGACCACCAAGGCCAATCCCGGGAGTGAACGGATTCTCCCTCACGGCTCTCGGAGGACTTTCGCCCCTGACTGTGCAACAATTTCTGTTGTTTAACTCCTCGGTCTGTGGGCTCCCCTCCACAGGGTCAAAGGCCTGGCCTTCCTTCGTTGGAGGGTCCGTGAGCCTCCTCTCAGAGCCTAGTCCTGGAACTGAGCGCCCCCCTCTCGTCCCACCCACCTTTTGCAGGAGACTGAGGCAGTAGGGAGTGCAGTGGGCGATGGAAGTGCTGTGGACCAAATGGACAGTCTTTCTTGGTCCCACCTCCCTTCAGGGAAGGGACCAGGTCCTCCTCTAATCCGCCAGGGCCCCATTCTCCACATGGGCACCTGGTTGTCCCACCCCACACTCGCTCTCCTCGACAGGCTGTGACAGCAGGTGGGGAGGCTCTCGGTGCACCCCGTCACCTGGCCCCGTCTGCGGCCCTGGGATGCTCCCCGGGATGCCACCGAGCCTTTGCAGTGACGGTGCTCACAGGCAGGAGGGAGAGGAGAACCAGGCCATGGTGGCTGGCTCCCGAGTCACCAGTTACCGAACTCCCGGTCAAGTGCCTGAAACTAGGAGGCGGCCCTGGCCGGCCTGGCTGCTGACCCGGCTCCCTCAGGAGGCAACTGGGGTGCCAGCCTCGACCCTCAGCAAGCCCTCCTCCTTTGGTGGCCCCCCTGTGTGCCACCCCCCACCAAGAGCCTATGTGTGAGGCACTAACTGTGAGGTCTTCTCCTGTCTCATCAGAGACAGCTGCATCTTGGCTTTTCTAGAATCTTCCCTGCGCCCCATCTTGGGGGCACAGGGGTCGCTACTCACCTAGAGGAGACAGGTCCTGCCAGGATGGATAGCCTGGTGTGGACCGGTGAGGGGTTGGGTGGGTAGACTGAGGGGCTAGGGTTCGGAGAGGGAAAGATCCCTTCTGAGCCTCCAGCCACCACCCATCTCCTCCCTGTCCGTCCCCTCCCTCACCCTCCACCGCACCTGCGCTGGCCTCCCCCCAAGCCCTGGGGGCAGCCGGCGGGCGGCGCTGGGAGATCAGAGAACTCAGAGGAGTTGGGCCCAGGGGGAGGGGGCGGGGAATTTCCCCCCTCGCCTGCCCGGGCCTGTTAACCTCCCCCTCCCTCGCCGGGGGCAGGGGGTACAGCTGGGGAATTCCATCGCGCTGCGATGGCTCCTGCGAGCCTGGGCTGGGGGGTCTTAGGGAAAGAAGGGGGAGGAGAGAGGGGGACAGGCTGGGACCAGGGCGCAGCTGCCTTCCTCCCCAGACACCAGCTGCCCCTGCCTGTCCAGGGCTGAGTGTCCACCATTCCCGCCTGTCTGGAGGGGCAGGGGCAGGGAGCCGCGCTTCCTCCGTCAGGCCGGAGGCGTGGGACCCCGGCAGCGAAGGGCGTGAGGATCTGAAGGCGGGTATGCGTGTGTCTGACAAGGGACTGGGGTCTGAGTGGGAGGAGGGCGTGCATTTCATCTAAGGGAGCTTGTGAGCGGGTGCCCCGGGTGGTGCGTCGGGGAGGCTCCTGTATCCCCCCCTCCCCCTTAGGGTCCTCCTCACCCCCACGGGAACCGCACTCACCCTGAGAGGGGAGGGGAGGGGCAGGCGCGCTCCTGGACGCAGAGGGTCCCGGGGCAAGAGAGGAAGGCGTCCGGACCTGCTGTCTTCGCTCCGGTCTCGGGCGGGGCTTCCCGGCCTCAGGGATGGGGAGTGGGAGGGAAGGCCCGGGAGGGAGGGGCCCGCTGAGGGACACGAGGGGGGCAGAAGCAGCGCATCAGATACCTGGGCTGCCGCTGGGGAAGCTCAGAGAGCGAGGTGCAGCGGGAGGAGGAAGGTGTGGAGGCCGAGGCAAGACCCTGAGCTCCCAGAGGCAGAGGCGGAGAAACCCTGGCCAGGGGACCCTGGGAGACCCCAGGAGGGACAGGGCAGAGAGGCCTCCAGGGGCAGAAACCCTGGGAGGGGGCAAATCCCCCGGGAGGGGGCAAATCCTCCGTCCGCCCCAGAGAGTGCTCCCCAGAGTGGGACGAGGATTCAAGGTCAGAGGACAACGCCTCCCCCCAGGTCGCCTGGGAGACCCCGAAGCGACCCCGGGGGTGGCACAGGCCGTATGCAGGCCTGGGCGACCTCCCCTAGGCTGGGGGCGATGGGGACAGGAGCTCCGCAGGGCCTCCTCCTCCTCCTTCTCCTCCCAACGTTGTTGCCACGCGGGGCCTCCGCGGGGAGCCTGCATAGCCCAGGTGAGTCTCGGCCAGATGACCGGGCCTTGGTCAACACCCCGCCTCCGCCTTCCCGCCTAGGACCGGGTCCCAGCCTGGGGAGGGGTCAGGGCAGGTGGCGGGAGCAGCTGAGCAGCCCCAGGGCCCCGGGGGCGCTAGCCGCGGAGCCAGGAGGGCGTTGGCCTCGTGTGGGGGGAGAGGGACCCTTAGGATGTCGGGCGAGGCTCCGAACCTCCCAGGGCCTGCCATCGCCGTGCAGGCCTGTCCGAGTGCTTCCAGGTGAACGGCGCCGACTACCGCGGCCGCCAGAACCGCACCGGCCCGCGCGGGACCGGCCGCCCTTGCCTCTTCTGGGACCAGACGCAGCAGCACAGCTACAGCAGCGCCCGCGACCCCCAGGGTCGCTGGGGGCTGGGAGCGCACAACTTCTGCCGGTGAGCGGCGGGCCGGGGCGGGGCCTGCCGGGGCGGGGCCTGTATGGGGCGGGGCCTTAGGGGCGGGGCCTGGCGGGCCGGGGCTGCGTCCACTATTTGGGGGTGGACCGGAGGCAGGGGCTGGAGGGCGGCGAGGAGGCCGCCGTGGGACCGGCCCAGTGGAAGGGTATGGGGACGGGTCTGACCTGGGTCAGGCCGTGGGCGCCCAGCCTCTGCACAGGCCTGGGTGCTGCAGGGGCCGTGCGGATGGGCCAGAAAGCCATCTCTGGAGCGAGGGCCCCGGCCCTTGCCCCACGGCTGCTTTGAGGGGCACCCACTAGCGGTGACCGAGGACTTGGGGTTCAGAGACACAACTGCTGTCGGGAGCAGCAGGGACCGGCTGAGCGGGTGGAAGTCACCACTCGTGCTTGAAAGCGGGGCTCTCAGGCAAGGCGGTGGCCAAGCCCGCGGCGCGGTGCGGGGAGAGCACGCAAAGGCTAGACACTTGACCTCTGCCCTCGGGGCCTTTCACAGCTTCCCGCCGTCCACCGGGAAGACTCCGCGCAGAGCGGAGAGCTGCTGAACCACAGGGCGGGGCGGGGGGAGATGGGAGTTTGCGGGGAGCAGGGCCTGGACCACCTCCCCGCCCGCAGGAACCCCGATGGCGATGTGCAGCCGTGGTGCTACGTGGCCGAGACCGAGGAGGGCATCTACTGGCGCTACTGCGACATCCCCACCTGCCACAGTGAGTGGGCCCGCCGGGCAGGGGAGCGGGGCGCCTGGTGCGGCTCACGCTGAAGCACCCACCGGACAGACCCGGTCCCCTGCCTCCTCAGTGCCCGGGTACCTGGGCTGCTTCGTAGACTCGGGAGCCCCCCCGGCCCTCAGCGGCCCCAGCGGCACCTCAACGAAGCTCACGGTGCAGGTGTGCCTCCGCTTCTGCCGCATGAAGGGCTACCAGGTACTGTCCGCAGGCCAGACCGGCCACCCCTGACCTTGGCTGACATCCGGACCAAAACCACTCCCAACTCTGACACCAGACCTCGATGCTCCTTTCTGGACCTCCGGTCCGGTCCACTCCCACGTCCGAGCCCGACCCCTGGCTCCCACTGCCCGCCCGAACCCCAGGCCTTGCCCCCTGGTCACCCAGTCTCTCCCCCAGCTGGCGGGCGTGGAAGCTGGCTACGCCTGCTTCTGTGGCTCCGAGAGCGACTTGGCTCGGGGTCGCCCAGCGCCGGCCACCGACTGTGACCAGATCTGCTTCGGCCACCCCGGCCAGCTGTGCGGCGGCGACGGGCGCCTCGGCGTCTACGAAGGTGAGCGAGGAGCGGGCGCAGGCGGGAGCAGTGGGAAGGGAAGGCCGGAAGGCTGGGGGCGGGGCCTGGCTGGGAGTGGGCGGGGCTTCGGCTAGAGCTCCGCCCCGTGAGGTGGCCCGAGGGTCTCGGGTCCTGACCGCCGGCCCCGCCCACAGTGTCGGTGGGCTCCTGCCAGGGGAACTGGACTGCGCCTCAGGGCGTCATCTACTCCCCGGACTTCCCGGATGAGTACGGGCCGGACCAGAACTGCAGCTGGGCGCTGGGCCCGCCGGGCGCGGCTCTGGAGCTCACCTTCCGCCTCTTCGAGCTGGCGGACCAGCGCGACCGCCTGGAGCTGCGCGACGCGGCCTCGGGCAGCCTGCTCCGCGCCTTCGACGGCGCCCGCCCGCCGCCGGCTGGGACGCTGCACCTGCGCGCCGCTGCGCTGCTTCTCACCTTCCGCAGCGACGCGCGTGGCCACGCGCAAGGCTTTGCGCTCACCTACCGTGGTGAGGCTCCGCCCGTCCCCCCCGGGCCTGCCCCCCAGCCACGCTGCCTCACAACCCTCTCCACAGGCGTGCAGGATGCTTCGGAGGATCCGGTGTTCCCCAAGGGCTCGGCCCAGACCCCTGCAGTGCTCCCCTACGGGACCAATGTGAGCTGCAGCCCCCGGCCCGGGGCTCCGGAGGCCACGATGAGGGGTGAGGCAGGAGCCTGAGGAGGGCGGGAGTTTGGGAAGCAGCGCTGTTTGGAGCCCTGTCCTCACCGCACCTGCGTGCCCACAGCCCGGGTCTTCTCGACAGTGATGGCCATCTCAGTGTTGCTGCTGCTGTTGCTGCTGCTGTTGCTGCTGCTGTCGCTGCTACGCCTGCTGCGCCGACGGTGCGCACGCTGGGGCAGGGCCCGAGGGTGACCCAGCTGGGCAGTCGGGCACCTGATACTTGATGTCTCGGTGCCCAGGCGCGTGGTGGGGGACGGAGGGGGGGGGCGGTCTGGTGGGAAGCTGGGACCCAGATGAGGGATGGAGCTGAAGCTCCTCGGTTCTTCAGGGACCTTGGGTCTGCACAGGAAATGGAGCCTGGGAGAGATCACAGGCGAAGCATGATGCAGGAGGTGAGACTGGCTGGGTCTTTGGCTGATGTCTGCTCCCTCTCTAGGAGCTGTCTACTGGCTCCAGGAAAAGGGCCCTCGCCCTTGAGGCCTTCCCAGGGCTCTGGGAGAAGTTGGACTGTGTGGTACCGCCGTCCTAGAGGGGTGGCACTGCCCTGCCCCCCTGGGGACTCCCAGGCTGAGGGTCTAGCCTCGACTTACCGCCCGCTAAGCGCCTCCAGCCAGAGTTCCCTGCGTTCGCTCATCTCTGCTCTCTGACTCAGGACCCCCAGGGTCCACTGGATCCTCCAACAGTGAGATGGACACCCAAGACTCTGCCGCACTCTACCTTGGCCTTCCACTTTTTTAAGGGCAGCTCTCAGAGATCAGACGTCGAACAAGAAGCATCTGGTACTATCACTGGGAACTTGGCCTAACTCTAGGTGTCCAGATGGTCCAGGCAAATGGCAAGAGGAATTGGATCCCCTCCTCATAGGCCTTTTTTTAAAATATATATTTTATTGTGTTTTTTTTTTGTTTTTGTTTTGTTTTTTTTTACAGAGAGGAAGGGAGAGAGATAGAAAGTTATAAACATCCATCAGCTGCCTCCTGCACACTCCCCTCCTGGGGATGTGCCCACAACCAAGGTACATGCCCTTGACCGGAATCAAACCTGGGACCCTTCAGCCGACACTTTATCCACTGAGCCTAACCAGCTTCGGCCTCATAGACCTTGATAAGGAGCTCTCTGATTTAAGGGTCTTTGAGCCCCTCTGGGGGTAGTCCTGGACTGCTGCCCTAAGTGGAATGTGAGAGATCAACAAAAGTTGTCAAAAGACCAGACAGAGACTTTGAATAAAGGACCTATTTTGGTATAGGGCTCAGCAAATTCTTAAGTGTTGGGAAATTATGTTGATGACACTGAAGCAAAGAGTTGGGTGTGACCATGCAAATTAAGGGCGTTCCACGCAGTTTCTGGGCGCCATGCAGAGGGCTGAGGAATCGCCCCCACGGAAGGATGGGTGGGCGGGGTCCTGGAGCAGGGGGTGGGGGAGGGAGTTAGGCTGTGAGCCAGATTAAGCGGAAGAAGAAATGCCTTCCTGGGCCCCACCTTAGTATGAACCCAGGCCGGGAGTGACCTTTCTTCCCTGGCTACTTGCCCTCTTTCTTCCCCTCCATTTCCTGCCTGTCCTGGGCGGAGCAGAAAGTGTACATTGTGGGCGGTAATAGAGTGAGTTTTGTTGAGCTCGAAGAAGACTGTCCAAAGGGTAGGGCCTCTCCCGCTGGCGCCTCGAGTGTCAGGAAGACCTACGGGGCCTGGACATCTCGGCGCGCCTTGCTGCGCTCCAGGGGAGCCGGGCCTGTGGGCAGATCATCTCTGGAGTGGGGAGTGCCGGCTCTAGGCCTGACCTGTCCGAACGGCCCGGGTTGGCAGCACCTTGGACAGAGCCCAGGCTGCGGGGGTGGCGTTGGGTGCGGGGCGGTGCTGGGGAGAGTGGGCGCCCAAGGGTGCGTTGACCTGAGAGTAGTTTGGAAAGCCGGGGCGCGCACTGCGCGGGGCACGCAAGGCGCTGGGGTCACTCCAGCAAAACCACCGGTTCCCAGAAAGTTGGGTCTCAAGTCAACAGCCACTCCATGCAAATGAGATGGGCACCGCATATATTACGCTAAGAGGGTGACAGCCTGGGAAGCCTCGGGGCGGGGCCTCCCCCACCAGCCGCACCTATTGGCTCTCCCAGCGTCTAGATCTGGAAGCTCAGCGCGCGAAGCGTCGGTGGGATGGAGGGGGTGGTTAGTTGGGGCGGAGCCTTGCGTCCCAGCCCGCGTCCGGCCGCACCCTGCCTCAGGCTTCAGAAGACTACCGGTCGCTGCTGCAGCTGCGGGCAATCTGTCCGTGTAGGCGCCTGCACCGGCCCAGCGGGCCGCACCGCGCTCCGGCGGCCGGCGCGTTCCCAGCCTCCGCCCTGACGCGGGGGCGCAGGACCCGCGCTTGCGCAGCGAAGGAGGGGCGCGAGCAGGGACCCCCGGGCCGGCGCGTGCGCGAACCGAGCGCTGGACCGTGGGCAGGCGCGGGGATGAGCCTCGCGCCGCTGCAGCCCCACTGAAGAGGCCCAGGGTTCAGGGGTCCCGCGCTTGGCCCGGCCATGGCGTTCCTGGCCGGGCCGCGCCTGCTGGACTGGGCCAGCTCGCCGCCGCACCTGCAGTTCAACAAGTTCGTGTTGACCGGCTACCGGCCTGCCAGTAGCGGCTCGGGCTGCCTGCGCAGCCTCTTCTACCTGCACAACGAGCTGGGCAACATCTACACGCACGGTGAGCTGCGCCCGCATCCCATATCCGCAGTAGCTCTGCCGGCGCCGGGCCGGTGGCCGGAAGGCCGAGGAGCACCCCAGTGACCAGATCCTGGGCTGCCCCGGCCCTGGCACAGCCAGGAGCCGCGGTGACAAAGCTGCCATTGTCCCGGACGGCGCTAGCTGCTTCCGCTACCCGGCGGGGCCCCGGGCAGGCCAGGGAAGCAGAGTGGGGGATTGAGTCCACTTAATCCCTCTGAGCCCCGGGGAGAAGCAGCCTGGTGTACAGCCCCTTCGTAATCCCGGCCCCCTGCGCATCTCCCCGTCCCTTCCCCCACTCCAGCCTGCACCCGTCCGGACTTGGGACCTGGGTGTTGAGTTGGGGAAGAAGTAGTCCAGGAGCAAAAGCCAGGCCCTGGCCCCTCCCCGCAACCGCCCTGCTACCCCATCAGAGCAGCCCAGTCTTGGGGCTCCGCCTGGTGGCAACACCTCCCCCCACCCATCCCGCCCCACAGGCGTGGGGCCCCTCCTCCGCGGGCCCGTGGAGCTGTGCTGACACAGCCTTGTACGTCCTTGGCCTGTCCTGGCGGAGAGGGCCCCTGAGCAGGCTGGGCCCAGCCTTGGTACCCATCCCACTGGGGGACTGTGGCCCGGCCAGACCAAGCTGATAGTGGGCAGTCAGCGGCCCCAGCCTGCAGTGCCCACCTTTGACCCCTGTGAGGGCAATGCTAGAGTGCCAGAGGGAAAGGTAGGACGCCTGGGCTGGCAGGAATTGAGCTGCCAGAGAGGTGCCTGGGGAGATGGACCAAACTCCTGTCTGCCCCCTTCCCTGAAAGACAGAGGCTCAAAGCCTTCACTCATCTGGCCACTTATGGAGAGGACCTGGGATTGGGAGGAACAAGCGAAGTTGACCTTTTCAGAACTCAGCTTGAATCATGCCTCCTTCTAGCTTCTGTCACAAAGAGGCCAGGTTGGGGGTTTGGGAGCCGTTGCTCTGTTGCTTTCCGGAGAGGTGACGTAATGTGGCTGCAGGGGTGAGAACAGCGTGGGAGCAAGTGCCCGGCTCTCTCATACTCACCTGGGACAGTTTACTCAGTTTTCTCACCTGCGAAGTGGGGATAATGATCTCTTCTACTTCCAGAACTCTTGTGAGCCGGCTGAGTAAGTAAAGAGCCAGGGCCCGCCTCTGCCCCGGTCTGGCAATAGTTGTCTATCACTGTTGTCAAGACCTGTCTTGTTCTCATTCCTTTCGTGTTGTCTCCAGACTGTGGCTGCCCTGAGGACATTACCTGTCCTCTCTGCTGAAGCTGTGTGATGGATAACTGTTTCCCTTCCCCAGGGCTGGCCCTGCTGGGCTTCCTGGTGCTGCTGCCAATGACCATGCCCTGGGGTCAGCTGGGCAAGGATGGCTGGCTGGGGGGCACACACTGTGTGGCCTGCCTGGCACCACCTGCAGGCTCTGTGCTCTATCATCTCTTCATGTGCCATCAAGGGGGCAGCCCTGTGTACACTCGGCTCCTTGCCCTGGATATGTGTGGGGTCTGCCTCGTCAACACCCTCGGTGAGCCAAAGGATGGGGTTGGGGGGGGGGGCTAGAAGAATGGAAGCTGGGGGGCAACTGGGAAGGGGGCAGCAGGGGACACTCACATAAAAGGGCAGGCAGTCCCCAAACTGATGTGCCCTCTCCTGCCTCTCTTCTCCGTGCAGGGGCCCTGCCTATCATCCACTGCACCCTGGCCTGCAGGCCCTGGCTGCGCCCAGCTGCCCTGGTGGGCTACACCATGCTGTCAGGTGTGGCTGGCTGGAGGGCCCTCACCGCTCCCTCCACCAGTGCCCGTCTCCGAGCTTTCGGCTGGCAGGCCGGTGCCCGCCTCCTGGTGTTTGGGGCCCGGGGAGTGGGACTAGGCTCTGGCGCTCCAGGCTCCCTGCCCTGTTATCTGCGCATGGATGCCCTAGCACTGCTCGGGGGCCTAGTGAACGTGGCCCGTCTGCCAGAGCGCTGGGGACCAGGCCGCTTCGACTACTGGGGCAATTCACACCAGATCATGCACCTGCTCAGTGTGGGCTCCATCCTGCAGCTGCACGCTGGCGTCGTGCCTGACCTGCTCTGGGCCGCCCGCCACGCCTGTCCCCCAGACTGAGCCTGGTGCACACACAATGCCAGCCTGCCCAGTCTTCTAGGGCCAGCACCACCAGGCTTCCTTTCTGCTCCCGCTGGTCTGCAAGGGACGGCTCTGTGGATGCCCATCCTTCTCCATGGACGAGCCTCTCCTACCCGCACCTCGGAGCTCCAGCTTCCTTCCCTGCTTTCTTCCGGAGCAGCGTCTTCCTGTGCAGCTGGAAGAAAACCGTTCCTTCTAAGGGCCTGTTCGCCCTCTATGACCTGTGAGGGTTGGGCCAGGGGGACATTGGGGTCTCTCTTGCTCTGATGGCTGGAGTCCTGCCGGCCCAGGGCTGTAGCCCCATCCTTGCCCCTTCTCAGACCCTTTCGTAAGGTGGCTGGCCACCAGTCCATGATTCCTCCATCTTTTGGCCCTGCGTGCCAGCCCATCCAGCGACCGAAGGCTCGCCCACGCCTTCTTCCTTCTGTCCAGAATGGAGTGAGGGGTTTGGACAGCAGGACTATCCATTTATCCCAGGACCAAGGGGCGGGAGGACTGCTGCTGTTTTCCCAGGCAACTGGCACAGATGTAAAGAGCCGAGCGGCCCTGAACCACTGGGCTAAGGGCCTGCCCACACCTTGAGCGCCACGTTCCGAGGCTCAACCAGCCCCCCGGGGAAACGCCTGCTCGAAATCTGGTCCACACAGCATGGGGCTCCCGCTGCGGTGTGCTGGCCTGGAGCCCCGCGGCCAGCCTCAGCCTCAGCCCACCCCGGGCCCTCAGACCCCGGGCGACGTCAATAAAATGGGCAACAAGTGCTGTGTTGCCATGCAAGCAAGCTTGGGTGCTCCCAAAATTCAGACATCTTTTATTAGACATGGCCAGGCAGAAGGGACCACTGGGGTGCCCAGAGGGACCCCAGCCTCCAGGATGGGGGAAGGAGCTAAAACGTTAAAAGCATCAAGTCTGCGATGGGCTCAGGTTGGGCCCAGTGAGTCTTCAAACAGGCTGAGGAGGTTCCGAGGCTCAAAGGAGGGAAAGGAGCCGTGAGGGGACTCTGAGTCGATGTCACTTAGGTCCAGGTCATCCCTAGGGGGTAGGAAGAGAGAAATGACTCAGGATTTGAACAGACCCTCCCACCTCCCTACCTCTGACCCTGGGCCTACCCACCTCAGTGTCTGCCTGCTCTGGGGAGTGGAGGAGGTGCTCCTGGCAGCCCGGGCCAGAACGGCCTCTGGAGAGAACGAGGGTCTGCATGGGGTGGGCGAGACAAGCAGGCTGTCAAAGCGGTGGTGCGTGCATGGGGAGGAGGCTGTGGGAACAGCACAGCCAACCCTGTTCCTGTTCAGGGTCCTACCTGACAGGCAATGGAAGGGTGGTGCCCTCTGAAAGAGTCATTCGCACAATTTTTAAAGTCTGCCTGATCACACTCAGCCACCCAGTCCCTTTTCAGAACACAAGGGCTTCAGCTGAGCTGGCTTTGCAGTGAACCTGTGGTAAATGAAGCTTATTTTGCACTTCACTTCTGCTATAAAGTGTCCCTGTGACAAAAGGGTGACATTTTCTTTTTAATTCTCACCTGAGGATACTTTTTTATTGACTTTTTTTTTTTTTTTTTTTGAGAGAGAGAGAGAGAGAGAGAGAGAGAGAGAAAGGGAAAGAGAAACTTCCATGTGAAAGAAACACCAACAGTTGCCTCTCAGGCGCCCTAACGGGATGGAACCTACAACCTATGTATCTGCCTTGACTGGCAATCAAAACCATGACCTTTTGGTGTATAGGCAATGCTCCCACTAACTGAGCCACCCAGCAGGACTACAATGTGATGACATTTTCACAAGGAAGGGGTTAATGGTGTGATTCTGGAGAACTGTCTGCCCTGAGAATGGTTTTCCTTTGCCACAGTTTCCTAACTGTGGCCTCTCACTTGGCCACCAGGCACCTGGGACTAAGGAGTTCCTCCCGGGACGGGGGCTCGCCAGGCTCTGGGAACTGTGTGCCCGGAAAAGGACAATGCCGTGACCTTGGGCACTGGCGGCCGAGACTGCGGTTGGAGCTGCCCCACCTGCCTCTGCCTAGAGTGGCGCTGCCTAAGTGTGAAGCTGCCATTCCGCTGCGCTCTGCATTGCAGCCATCCCACATTCTGAGTCAGAAGAAACAACTGCAATCAAACCAGGCCAGGCTGTACCCCCACCAGCCTTGGTGCCCTTCCCAGGGCATAATGGGGGCCAGGTTTATGGGAGGGCTCCCTGTGCACCACTAATCCCCAAGGAGCCTGGCCTCTATATGGGGTTTGGCCAAGCTGACAGCCCATCTCCCCACCCCCACCCGTCAGTCCTGAGCCCTCACCCACCCTATGCTGTCGTCATCCCAGTTGCTGGAGTGGCTGCTGTCCAGGAGGAAGCTGCAGGGCGGCGAGCCAGGCGGGGTGGCTGGAGGCCTCAGGGGCTGTAGCCAGCTGACAGGGTGAGCCAGCCCATGCCAGAGCCAGCACAGCAGGGCAAGCAGGGCCTGTGGGGACAGGGGGCCAAGAGAGGCTGGGCAGATTCCAGGGCCAGAAAGCAGGGTAGTCTGCTACCTTTACCAGGCTTACCTGCCAAAGGGCCCACCCTCGACTCAGGGCTTCAGCAGCCATGTACCACAGGACACTCCAGGGCTGTGGCCGCCTGAGCATAGGCAGGGCCAGCAGGGCCTCGGCTGTGGCCCGCAGCTTGGGATCAGGCTCCAGCATCATGATGAGGACAGACCGCAGCTCAGAGGACAGGCCTGTCCACAGGGCAGGATTATGTCAGAGGTGACTGGGCTCTGAGCCCAGCAGTCTCCTCACAGCCAACCGTTCCCTCACACAAGTCTGCGGCACCATGTCCCCTCTCATCCCTGACCCCCCTCCCCCGCCTCTACTCACCAGCAGTGAATTCAGGGGGCAGATAGCCCTGGCGTAGCTGCTGCCAGCCTTCTCCACCATGGGGCAGCTCCATGTTACATGCCACTTCCAGGATGGTGAGACCCAGACTGGGGATGGGGAAGCGGGGGAGGGGACAGAAGACAGATAAGGTTGGACCACAGATCCCAGAGACCCAGGATGCCCCTCAGAAGAGGGTGGGGCCAGGCAGGTGGGGAAGGTGTGGCTGGGGGCTCTGAGAAGGCCCCAGCAGAGCCCATGAGGGAAACACATGAAGCATGGACCCAGTGTTCAGTGCAGCCCACAAACCACTGTGATGATCCTCCCGGCACCCCCAGCAGACAAACACTGTGGTTACTCGTGTTACAATCAGGACCCTGTAGATATGGCTGGATAGACTGTTAGAGGCAGAGCAATGGTTACTGACACGGACCATGGGACCCAGGGCCTGGTCCAGTCCCAGCTTCACCACCTGATAACCGTGGACTCTGGGCAAGTCTCTTAACCCCACTGTGCCCATTCCCCTAAAAATGGAGTAATAACAGGGCCTCGTGGAGACGTGGTAAAGAGATGGGGGGATCTAGTAAAGTGACTCCAGATTATTTGCTGCTTAGACGGCCTGACTGTAGACTACTCAACTAGAGGCTGGTGGCTTCGCCCGCTCAGGACACCGTCTCCCAGCCTGAGGCCAGTCTTCCTGGCTGTGGGCTAGGATGGCATTTCCCTCCCTCTGCTGACTGCACCCCAGCCACGAAGGGCCTCCCATGGCCCAGCCCTTACCTGAACACATCGGCTGCTGTCCCGTAGGAGCCCTGCAGCAGCTCGGGGGCCATGTAGCGGGGGTCTCCCTCCTGGGCCTCACCAGCTCCAGATTCATCCAGCTCCACCAGCAGCCCAAAGTCACCCACTTTGCAGCGGCCCCGGGGCCCCAGGAAGATGTTGGCAGGTTTGATGTCAAGGTGGACCAGGCCGTGGCCATGCAGGTGGGCCAGAGCGAGGAGGGTATCCCGCAGGTAGCCCCAGACCTGGGCCTCAGGCAGGCCAGTGCCCCAGGCCTCACAGTGCTGCTGCAGGCTGGGCCCGCACAGCTCTGTCTGCAGGTACAGGATGCCGCCCTGCTCCCAGGCTCGCTCCAGCCGCACACAGCATGGGTGCTGCCCCACCTTCTCATGGCCACTGACCTCGGCCAGCTTTCGGGCCCGGTCCTTGGGGCCCCGGAATGGTGACATGGAACGCTTTATTGCATAGAGCTGGCCATCTTCCTTGGAGCGCACCTGGAAGGGAGATAGTGCCTGAGGGGGGGTGGGAAGTAGCACAACCATTTAGCAGAACGGCAGATTCCATGAAGATTTCACCCGTGGGGAAGGTGCAGCATGGCATCTGCCTTAGAGACCCTTGCACACACAGTAGCAAGACCAGACAGACGTCTACCCCACTGTTCACTGAGACCCAAGCAAGGAAGAGACAGGGCAGACCTCTAGGTACTAATCTGGAGAGGCTCTCAAACTATATGAAACAAAAAAGCTGCCTTCAGAACACAGGCAGTGTGGCCCACTGTGTAGAATGTCGATGGGTTTGTTTCTATATGGCCAATTCCAGAGATGCAGAGAGAGTTCTGGAAGGAAGGACGCCCACCTGGGAAGCCAGTGGTTTCCTCTGGAAGAAGAGCTAGTCTAGGGGCCCACGTTGTTTGTGGTACTCGTGTAAGGAATACTGCCATTTTGAAGGAAATATAAAGTATTGGAAAATATATTTTAAGGGGGAAAAAGGTGGTGTACAGGGTATAGCCTAAGTGTCTGCAGCCTGGGGGGTGGCAGGGGCAGGGTATGCACTGCACTCTGGGGGCTGGCTCTGGGGGACAGGCAGAGCTTGCCAAGAACAGCTGGCTCCAGGGTGGGAGGAGATGGTAGCCAGGAGCATTGCCAGGCTCTGGACAGAGGGAGAGTGTGCACGCAGGGGGCCCTCGAAGGGGCCTGTGTAGGGGTTTATGAAAAAGCAGCCAAATCAAACACTGAGGAGGGGTGTCTGTCAGCCCAGGAGAAGTGGGCTGTCAGAAGAGAAGGGGAGCAGGCTGCCCAGGATACTATCCCATCCAAGCAGAGGGAGGGAGGCAAGGGGGCACCCCCAGACAGGCCCACAGCGCTGTCCCTCACTCACCTTGAAGACCTCTCCGTAAGAGCCACGGCCCAGGCGGCCAAGCCTCTGGAAATTCTGTTGGAAGAAGGACTCCGGCCGGCTTGGGTCATAACTGGGGCTCTGCAGGGTCTCAGAGGCTTTGCCTTGAAATGATACCTTCCGGGGTTGGGGCTGGTGCCAGCCTGGGGTCCGAGGGAAGAGGCGACTGACGGGGAAGCTGCCCTTGGCAGGGGGCCGGGGCGGAAGGCTCTGACTGAGCCCCCTGGGTCTCTTGAGGGAAAAGCCAGGCTCTGCATGGCGGAAGTAGGCTGGGACTGGGGTGGGGGTGCCGCTCAGGGTTGGTGGGGTGCCCTCTGTGGGCACAGGCATGGCCAGCACAGGAGACACTGAGAGGCAGAGTACAGAACAATGTGTCCACTCAAACAGTTCCTTGTCCTGTGGCCCCAGAGAGGCTGTGGAAGAAAGCCACGCCTACTCCTCACACATGTTCTCCTGTAAACATGGAGGCTGCGGAACACCTGGGGGGACAAGGCAGAGGACAAACATATACACACCCGCACACAGCTGTCTGTACCTGCAGGTCCTAGAAACACAAACTGAAATGCATGGGACCATGTCTCAGAGGCTCCCACAATTCAAATGAGGTTAAGTCAAGGCAGGTTCTGGAGCCAGACCCCCTGTGCACACATCCCTGCCTTGTCACAACTATATTTGACCTTAAGATACGCAATCTCTCCCAAGACTATAATGGGGAAATATTCACACAGGCCCACAGGCCCTTATCTCTGATTTCAAAGTATAAAAAGGTTTGATTCCAAAGCTTCTTGCTCTCTTTTTCATAGTTGTGATCCTAAACTCATGCAGTGGAGTTCCACTTCCAATGTTGCAAAGGCTCAATTCCAGCTGGATGCAGCCGAGCGGATGGCTCCCTCCTCTCACCGGCCCCACTCAGCAGGCGAAAGCTCTCCCTGGGGTCCAGCAGGTCAGGAATCCCGCCACATCGCTCAAGCCCCAGCTCATTCCTAGGAAGGAGGATCCACACAGGGCGAGGCAAGCTGAGAGGCCAAGGCTGCCGCCCTCATCCTGAGGCAACAGTGTCACCCAGGGCGGTGGCTGAGCGGTCGCTGCCCGCAGCTCCAGAGCTGCAGTCAGACATTCTGCCTGGCGGGGGGAGGCAGGTGATAAAACAGACAGCTCTGGAGCTCCTCCTATAAACAAACAAACAAACAGACTTCATCTGAAACAGAATATGGGAAGTTCAAGTTTAAAGGTCAAGTCTAAAAAAATCAATAACAGAATGGCTACTGTCAACAAATCAACAAATGTCAAGTGCTGGAGAGGATGTGGAGAAAAGGGAACCCTCGTGCACTGCTGGTGGGATTGTAGACTGCTGCAGCCATTATGGAAAACAGTATGAAGTTTTCTCAAAAAATTAAATATGGAACTGTCATTTGACCCAGTGATCCCATTTCTAGGAATATATCCTAAGAAACCCAAAACACCAATCAGAAAGAATGCATGCACCCTTTGTTCATAACAGCACAATTTACCATAGCTGAGATCTGGAAACAGCCCCAGTGCCCATCAGCAGATGAGTGGATAGAAAAGCTGCGGTACATTTATACCATGGAACACTATGCAGTAGTAAAAAGTAAAAAAAGAAGGATCTCTTACCCTTTGAGACAGCATGGAGGGACCTGGAGAGTATTATGCTAAGCAAAATAAGCCAGTCAGAGAAAGACAAGTATTACATGATCTCACTCATATGTGAAATCTAATGAACAAAATAAACTGATGAACAAAATAGATCTAGAAACACAGGAGCATAAAACAGACTGGGGAATCTCAGAGGAAAGGTGGGGGGAGATGGGTGGGTGGGAAGAGATCAACCAAAGAACTTGTAGGCATACGTGCATAACCCATGGACACAGACAACAGGGTGGTGAAGGCCCGGTGAGAGCTAGAGGTGGGCTAGCAGGTCAACTGGGGGTGAGGGAGGAGACATGCAATACTTTCAACAACAAAGATTTCATTTAAAAATCAATCAAGGCTTGGGTGGTACATAAATAGGCCGAGGCTGGTGCCTCCATTATTACAACCCGGTAATTTATCGGAGAGAACCAGGTAAAGAGATAGATAAAAAGAGCCTTCCTGGGCTCAGAACAAACCTCAAACACTGAACTCAAAAGCTATCCTGTTAAAGCAGACTAAATTTAACTGGACCAGTCAGGAGCAATTGATGCTCCAGGACAAAAACAATAAAGACAGCTAGCAACTGGGGAAGCCCAATAGGTGGATATGATTAGGGAAAGCAGTCAAAGATAGCCCCCCTTAAAACCTAGGGGTCCCAGGTTGACCGTGTACATGTTCCACGCTGGGTCTCTGAGGAGCCATGTCAGAGACTTCACTGCAGAAAGACATGTCACTACAATGGTCCAGTCACTAAACAAACAAATAAAGGGGGAAAATCACCCCTGGGGGGTTAAGGAGCCAGTACACACAGTTGCTAAAATGTGTTAAAAAAAAGAAAGTTTTTGCTCAGTTGTGTGACTCAGTGACCTATGAACCAGATCTCGGTTGCAGGCTAGATCCCCAATGGGGGCGTGCAGGGGGCAGCCAATCAGCGGTTCTCTCTCATCATTGATGTTTCTGTCTCTCACTATCCCTTACTCTCAGAAATCAATAAAAACATAAAAAGTAAAACGTCCAGTTTTGCAGCCCGGTGTGGCTCAGTGGCTGCCCATCAACACATAGGCCAGGAGGTCTCAGTCGGGCTCCCCCTCAGGGCACATGTCCAGGCTGCAGGCTCAGTCCCCAGCAGGGCCTGCGGGGGACAGCCAATCAATGATCCTCTCTCATCATTGATGTTTCTATCTCCCTCTTCCTTCTAAATCAATAAAAACATATTTGTTAAAAGTTTGCCAATCTTTGAAAATAACTACAGTTTTCAACAAAAAATTACAAGATGTGCAAAACACAGGAAAGTGTGGCCCACACGCAGGAAAGATGAAACAAAAGGCAGCCCTGGCCGGCCGGCCGGTTTAGAGCTTTATCCTGATACACCAAGGTTGCGAGTTCCATTCCCAGTCAGGGAACACACAAACCAATGAGCGCATAAATAAGTGAACAGCAAACTGATGTTTCTCCCCCTCTCTGTCTTTCTCTTTAAAATCAACAAATGAAATAATGTTTAAAAATAAAAGTAAGAATATCTTTAAAATTTAAATAAAAATAACAGGCCACAGAAACTACATGTAAGAAGACTAGATGTCAGATTTAACAAAGAAAGACTTCAAAGTAGTCTATAAATACACTCACAGAACTAAGCTAACAGTTCAGTTTGGCTCAGAGAACAGAGCGTCAGCCAGCCTGTGGACTGAAGGATCCTGGGTTCAATTCTGGTCAAGGGCATATGCCCGGGTTGTGGGCTCCATCCCCAGTGTGGGGCCTGCGGGAGGCAGCCAATCAATGATCCTCTCCCATCACTGACGTTTCTATCTCTTTCTCCTTCTCCCTTCCTCTCTGAAATCAATAAAAAAATATATTTTTTTAAAAAAACAATTGTATGGAAAAGTATGTGTGTGATTGTATTGTTAGGCATGTAACAAAGAAATGTGATATACTTGCAAATAACAGCACAAAGGAGGTGGGAGAGAACAAAACTGTCCTGGACTAGAAAATGACACCAAGTGGGAACTTGGACAAATGAAGAGAACCAGACACTGTAAATAAGAATGTCAATAAAGCAAACATTATGCATGTATACTTTTTTCCTTTCTTCCTTCAGCTTCTTTAGGAAATTAAAGACAACCTAAATGGCGGGTGGGGCAAAAGTAAGTTTACAGTTGTGAGTATGCAAAATAGTTTATTCTTATATTATTATTTATAAATCATTGTGTTCTTTTCCATACGAACTGTAATCCTACTTTTGCCCCACCTGTAAATGGAAAGATATTACATGTTCATAGATCCAATTATTTAATATGGATAAAATGGCAATACTCTCCAAACTGATCTACAGATTCAGCACAATCCCTACCAGAATCCCAGCTGGATTCTCTATAGAAATTGATAAGCTGATCCTAAAATTTATATGCAAATTCACCAGACCCAGAATAGTCAAAACATTCAAAATGAAGTTGGAGGATTCTACTTCCCAATTTCAAAACTTACTACAAAGTTACAATAATAAAAACAATATTGTATTTACATAAGGATAGACATATAGATCAATGGATAGAATTGAAAATTCATAAATAAACCCTCACAAGTGTAGTCAACTGATTTTGACAGGGTGCAAAACAATCCAGTGGGAAAGAATAGTTTTCTCAACAAATGGGACAACTAGGTATTTAGGTAAAACTCATTTGGCAATAAATAAATAAATAAATAAATAAATATCTCGTTTGGCAGAAAAATATGGTCTGACTGACTTTTCCTAAGTGTGAATATTCATATATTTCTTGGCAAAAATATTAATGTGTTTGATTACTGAATGATGTCCATCCAGACCCATGGGCGGTGTTACATACAGATGTTATACGCACCCCATTCGTTTTCTAAAATCTGACACATTTTGAATTCCAAAACACTCCTGGCCTCCGGATTTGTGGGCCTGCAACAATAATCTCAGGGAAGGCTCAGCCTCGTGTCGGCATCCGGGTTCCTCAATAAATGCTGTTAAAGACACACAAAGCTACACAGGCCCCGCAGGTATAAGTAGCTGTGTGTGTTGGGGGAGAGAAGGCTTTTTGTGTTGCCATAATGTAATTGAAACAAAAGCAAGAACACAAAGGGAGGGGAACTTAATTTTGAGAGGAAGCCACAGTGTATCAAAAGAGGCCACACCTGCCACGCCAGTGCGGCTCAGTTGTTTGGGCATCGCCCCCTGCACTGAAAGGCTGCTGGTTTGGTTCGGGTCCGGGCACATACGGGTAGGAGGAGGGTTGACCCCCTGTAGGAGGCATGCAGAAGGCAGCCAATCCATGTTTAGCTCTCGTCTCATATCGATGTGTTTTCTCTCTCTCCCCCTCTCTAAAAAAATAAAGTAAAATAAAAATCGATAAAAATTTATTTTTTTAAAAGGATTCCATACCTAACAGGGGGGTACAGGGGGCAGTCAGTAACTGAAACAAGTCTGCCCTCCAGTCCCTGGGCGAGTGAGGACTGAGGGTGGTGGGTCCCCCGTGGCGCCTCCCCTAGAAGACTCACCCCACGTGTTGTTATAACCCTTCCTCTGCCTCTTTCACCCCAAAAATCCCACTCCAGGGTTTCCCAAAGTGAAGAACTGGGATGCCAGAATCCCCGGGGGCGCTGATTAGGACAGCTTCCAGACCCAGTGCTGTCACATTCAGAGGCGGGGACAGCTGCGTCTGAAACCAGGTCTCAGGCCGTTCCAATGCCCCCCACATTCTAGCACCTCGGGCCTGGCCAAACAGCTTTTGGGGTGGGGCAGGGTAGGTAGCAGGAGCCAGGTGAATCCAGGGCGGCCCTGCCTGGTTTCCGGGACGCCGGCCAGAGGCCTCCCCTCTCACTGGGCCGGACCGTCTGCTGACCCGTCTGCCGACCCGTCTGCCGCGCTAGACGGCGAGCTCCCACCAGGCGGGGCCGCAGCCACGCACCGCCGTGCGCGCGGGGAAGCCCTGGCGCACAGTCAGTGGCCCGGCTGTCACGCAGGAGGCGCTGTAGCTGGAACGTGGGTGGGACAAGTCACCGGGGCGGGCAGTCGCTGTGGGGCGTGGGGCCCAGATGGAAGGGGACAGGGGGCAGAGGAAGGACGCGAGAGCAGCAGGGCAGGCCCCCGGGGGGGGGGGGGGGGCGGGGCAGGGCTACCACAGAAGGGCGAGCAGAGGGACAGGGCGGGCCCCAGCCCGACAAGGAGGGGAGGGGGTCGGGGGCCGATGCGGGAGGAGGAGGAGGCTGACCCGCAGGAGCTCGCAGAGGGCAGGGGGCGCCGGAGCAAAGGGAAGCAGAGGGGAGGGAGGTCCGGCCCGAGAACGCTCAGGGCCCGGCCTGGGCTCACCTGGAGCAAGTGGGCGGGGCGCAACTCCGCGAGGTCCCAGATTCCGGGGCCGCGGGGGCCGCGGGGAACCCCGGGGCGGGCTGGAGGGCCGGGCCTGCCGTCGACAGCTCTCTGCGCCGGGACGAGAGGACCCTCTGGAGGGGGAACGGCCCGTGAACGCCCGCGGAGCCAACTCGCGCCAAAAATTCCAAACCGGCCTCGAGTCCCCGCCCAAGAACGCCTCTTCCCCCGCCCCATCCCCGAAGAGCCCATCACAGGCTCCCCGCCTTCCGGGCTCCGCCGCTCACGTCCGCGGAAGCGCCGCCGCCACGCCCCGCCCCGCCCCGCGCTCTCACCGCGCAGGCGCAGTGCCACTTGGCGCCGGCCTGGGCCGGAGGTGTCTGCGCCCCGCTTCCCGGCGGCTGCGGCGTTCCTGCGGGTCTGAAGCCGACTTGGATCCCGCCCGCCTGGTTTCCCAGACGCCAGCCGACCTCCAGACCCCGGGCCCGTCCTCCGTGACCCTCGCTAGGCTGCGTTAATCTCCGCGACTGTAAAGGGAGCAGTCACCGCGTGTCGCCCCAGACGCGTAGGCCCAGGAGGCGATCACCTCTGGGCGGGGCAGGAAGGCCCTGCGTCCCCGGGGATCCCGACGGGGCGTTGCCGGACACGCATTCCTCAGGCTCTCGGAACGCCTGGCTTTGGCTTGGGGAACCCCAAAATGCTCACCCTCCCTGCAGACACCGAGGCTGGAGCCTCCGAGCCTCAGCTACCACGGCAGCAGCCCTCCCCATTCATTGGGTTTGAACTTGAGCGCAGCTCACTGCTCCCTCGGCTCCTTCCGGGCTGAACGACCTTGGGAACACACCTGGGGCTTTCTGAGTCTCCTAAAAATTGAGCTGACGAAGCCTTCCTCACGGACCTGGAGTTTCAAGCGGGATGACCCCCCTAAAGTGCAACTGCTGACTCCTAACAGTCTGGCGGGGGCTCCTTCAGGGAGAGGACCTTTTAGCCATTCAACAGAGTGGAGGGGAGTCACTCTTCCAGGCCACCCCACCTAGAATGCTCGGCATCTCATCCCGTATCCCTCTCCACTTCACTTTCGCATTGCACTTAACTCTATCCAAAAGACTACCCTCTCTGTTTACTGGTTTACTTGGCTATCCATCTCCCAAGACTCTGCAAGGTGTCATGGGCTTCAGGGCTCCCAACCCATTGCAGTGCTTGTCCTTCAGGGAACATTCTCCAGGGCACCCCAGAGTAGGCCCAGAACTTCTCTGGGGGATTCAGCCCCCTCCCCACTCCTTGCTCTCTTCCTTTGCATTAGCATCTCTGGCAGCCACAGCCTCTATGACTCACCCTGGATCCATGTTAAAGACCCCAGGCTTGTCCCCAGGAGGCCCGGGGAGCAAACATGCCTCTCTCCAGCTGTCAACCCCTCTGCCAATCCCACCTCCAGGAGTCCTGGATTCAGGCCTCTCTCCAGCTGTCCATTCTTTTGAAAGTCTAATTCGCAATGACTTTAAAAATTTTTATTATTATTTAAAAACATTCTTCCACCCAGCCAGCATGGCTCAGTGGTTGAGCACCAACCTATGAACCAGGAGGTCATGGTTTGATTCCCCATCAAGACACATGCCTGGGTTTCGGACCCAATCCCCACTGTGGGGTCTGCGGGAGGCAGCCAATTGGTGATTTTCTCTCATTGATGTTTCTTTTTTTTTATTAATATATTTTATTGATTTTTCACAGAGAAGAAGAGAGAGGGACAGAAAGTCAGAAACATCGATGAGAGAGAAACATCGATCAGCTGCTTCCTGCACGCCCCCACTGGGGATGTGCCCGCAGCCACGGTACATGCCCTTGACCAGAATCGAACCTGGGACCTTTCAATCCACAGGCCGACGCTCTATCCACTGAGCTAAACCGGCTTTGGCTCTCATTGACGTGTCTACCTCTCTCTCCCTCTCTCTTTCTTTATGAAATCAAAATATATTTAAATAAATAAATAATGAAAACATCCTCCCAATGGACATTTCACTGTGTGGACAGGATATAGTGTGAAGTTAGGTACAGATAAGAGGAAAAAGCCTGGGCCACAGAGTCAGGAAAATTGGGACTCCTCTGTCACACAGTAGTTGCTTTATGTCTCTGGGCCTGTTTTCACATTTTTAAAATGGGGATGATAATAATAGTTCCTACCTCCTTGGAGGTTATGAGCATTAAATGAGCAAATGCACGTGAAGTGCTTAGGACAGGGCTTAGCACATAGTAGGAACTTAATTCATTGTTTAACAACACTCCCTCATTTGCACAGTTATTTCGCCGTTTTCAAAGCTGCCATCCGGGCCAAAAGGAGGAATCTAGAGGAGAGGGGTCAGGACTTCACACCCACCCGGGGTCACGGGGACAGCGGCATGGGCCCACAGGGTTTGAGGCCAAAGCGCTTGACTGTGGCTTGGTGCAGGAGAAAGCCCCCAAGCCCTGCCGCACAGTGGGACTCCCAGCCGAATATGTGGGTGCGGCCAGATTGTTGTCATCCTCTAACAGTACCAGGCCCACTCAGACTGTCTCTGGAAAGTCTCCAGTGTGGCCACAGCACAGGGTGAAGTGAAGTGAAAAGGCAAGGAAACAACCACAAGGGCCAACATGGTTCCCCTGGCAGGAAAGAGGAGGTTGTGAGGGGCGCTTCTGGGGGGCCGGCTGTGTTCCGTTTCTTGACCTCTGTGCCAGCTGACAGGTGATTGCTTTACAGGTATTTGTTATATTGTACATTCCTGTGTTGTGCACACTTTGGAGTGTACCCCTATTTCACACTGGCATAAGGTTTTAGCAAACTGACAGGTGAGTGAGCAGAGGGAGTTACTACCGTTCAGCTTTGCACAGATCCAGGGCCTGGGAAGGTGTCCCAGAGGCTCTGACTCAGGGATGGGGCTGAAGAGCCGCCACATGAGGGTGACCTGAAGAGGCGTTAGTACAGCCGCAGGTTCCGAAGGTGTCTGCCCTACAGGCGCCTGGCCGCCCTTCCGCCTGTTCTCCCCAGATTCCCACTCTGGCAGGCGGTGCTTCTGAGAGCAGATGGCTGGGAGTCGGCTGGCACAGGCTGTGTCGGTTTAGGTGATGCACTTCCCGGGCTTCTAGCTTCCATTTTCAACATCCAGCTGTCTCCTTGCCTGGGCTTCTAGCTCTGGCCCTCCAAGTTGCTCCTCTTTGCTCCCCTCAAGCCTGGGAGCAAAGGGTAGCCCGGGCCTGGGCCCCATCAAAACCTCTGTCAGCCCCCAAGTGATCCATGTGCTCGCAGGCCCTCCCTGCCTGTTTGGGGCTGGGGGTGAGCTGAGGGGACTAGCTGTGCTGGGGGCAGGGGTGGTGGCAATGCAGGGGCTGCGGGTGCCCAACTGGGCTCAACCCTGGTCCTGAGCAGCATCAAGCTGGCCCGAGGCCCCTGACTGGCTGGCATCTCCCACAGGCCCATGTCAGCACGCAGACAGCCTGGCAGAGCTGGTGGACGTTGGCATTCCCTCTGGCAGTGACCAAGCAGGCACCTGGCCTGTACCTCCCGCAATGCCCCTCCTAGTCTCCCCGCCTGCCTCCTCCCGGGCCAAGCTTCCTTGGCGCCCTTCGGGGTGAGCTGAGTGTCTGTGTGTCTGGGTCTGTATAGGGGACCCTCAGCTATCCCAGGTCCAGGGCCCAGACTGGTGTGGGGCAGGCAAAGAGCAATGCAGTGTCTCAAGTAACTGGGTCTGTTGCTGCCAAAAGTATGTGGAGGAGCAGAGAGTGGAGGACTGTGGACTGGGGTGGGGATGCCTGGCTTCAAATTCCAGCCCCGCCGCTCAGGAGGTGTGCAATCTGAGCCAAGTCCCTTCTCTATTCTGCCTCTGTTTCCCCATCTGTAAAAACAGAGTGTGAAGTAGCTCCCTCAATAGCCCCAACACTAAAGCATCATCATTTTAGAGGAGAATGAACAGACTCCGGGAGGTCAGGTGTCTGCTCAAGCTCCCCAGCTGGCTAAAGCAGATACTTACCCCAGTCTGAATCTGAATCCAGTACCCAGCCTGCTGACCAGGAGGCCACTCAGCTGCCCTCCATGCGGAGGCCGGTGAGCCAGAGCTTGTTGCCATGGGGAGGAGCAGGGGGGCAGGCAGGAGAGCCCTCCCCTGGGAGCCTGAGTGAACCATCCCAGCTATCCCAGGCTCCTTTGGGTGGTTGGAGCCTGGGGCCACCCCTGAGCCACTCCCCGCAGCCAGTGGAAGGTCCAGCCTCCAGGACTCCAGGTCACAGCCCTCTGCAGGCAGGGCAGGAGGTGGGCATGTGGGATGCTGTGCCAGGGCACTGGGCTGAAGGGAGCCAGCAGGAGCCTCGTGCAAAGGTGGGTCCGTCGGGGGAGATGGGTGCCACAGGGGTGTGTGTGTGTGTGTGTGTGCGTGTATGTGTATGTATGTGTATATATATGTGTGTGTGGGGTGTGTGTGTGTGTGTGTGTGTGTGTGTGTGTGTCCGTGTGCTCACATAAGCATGATCCCTGGGTGTGGGGAGAGAGAGCAGCAAGGGTGGGTGGAAGGGGAGTTGCAGGCATAACTTAGTGCTGGGGGGACTACAGGTAAAGGGATACTTGGAGAAAGCCCTGCAGGCCACTGGAAACTGGAGCTGTCCCATTAGGTGTGGGCTCAAAGTTCTCACATAAGAAGCAAAAGCCATCACCCACTGCCCACTCCTCCCTGTAGCTCTCTCCACGTCCTCACTGGGCCAGCCTGCTTTGTTGGACTTCTGAGGCACAGTGCTGGGGAGAAAGGGGCAGGGGGGCAAGCCAGCAGATAGACAGGGTGTGGAGCCTTCTGGACTAGGGTCCTGGGTCTGAGTCACCGCTGTGCCCAGCAGCCCAGTGGCGTCCACAGACTCCCTCGAGGAGGTGAGGGCTGGTGCCCAGACCCCTGACTCCTGATACTTCCCAGGCCTGCCTCTCCTGCCCTCTCATACTCTCACCAAGCCCCCTTCACTGGCCCAATGCCATCCGCCCACCTCCTAGGAATGGAGTGGTTACTAGCCCCCGCAGGTACCCTTCTTGCAATCTTGCCCCCACCACACCCTGAGAAGTCCCTGAGAGTCGGTCCCCCTAAACTAGAGTCAGTGCTGCTGTGTTTCGGCTAGAGATGGAGGTGAAAGTGAAGGACCCCCTGCAGTGGGCGGCCCGAGCAGAGGAACAGGGGCCTGGCCGGTGTGACTCACAGCTGAGCTTCGTCCCTGCAGGTTCCGTCTCAGGCAGGGCCCAGGCCCGGGCTGCAGGCTCCAATCCCCAGTAGGAAACGTGCAGGAGGCATCGACGGATCGATCGGTGTCTCTCTCTCCCCGCCTCCCTTCCTCTCTCTTTAAAATCAAATTTTAAAATACTTTGTTGAGTTTTTCAAAATATATTTTTATTGATTTCAGAGAGGGAGGGAAAGGGGGAGAGATTGCAACATGATGAGAGAGAATCACTGATCAGCTGCCTCCTGCACGCCCCCTACTGGGGATTGAGCCTGCAGCCTGGGCAGGTGCCCTCGACTGGATCGAATCCAGGACCCTTCTGTGCACAGGCTGATGCTCTATCCGCTGAGAAAAACCGGCTAGGACTAAAAATATTCTTTAAAGAAAGAAACGCTTGGACCTTGGACAGGATGAGCGTGGGATTCCCTGTGATCACCATCCCTTGTGGAAAGGAGGCGCAGGCCCACGCTTACAAGCCCAGTGTCAGGTGGGGACCAAGGGCCATCTCCCAGTGTCACACCTTCAGTCTTCAGAGTTAGATGAGATATTACCTCTTTTCTGTGGGCAAGTCTGCATGTCAGCTACAGTGCACTACATTGTTACCTGGCCCCAAGCCTTTGTAACATTGTAGCCTCTGACTCCTTCCTTTTCTCTCTCTCTCTCTCCAAGTAACACAGTAACTCATTCTGAGTCCCTCCTGTCAACCACACCCACGTTTCTGGGCCTGGTTCCCCGCTCTCCCCAGCTGTATTTGGGCTGGGCCTGGGTGCCCACAGTGCCTGCTTGCTCCTCACCAGCTGCTGGGGTAACATCTGGGCCCTCCAGGCCTGGCACCAGGGTCCCAGACCCCGACAGGAGTAGAGGAGCCTCATTCGCCGGTGGGGGCCTGTCCCAGCTGTCAGCACCCATGATGGATGAGGAGCGGGGCAGGGAGAAGGCCAAGGACTGGACTCCTGCTGCAGAGGGAGGTGGGGGCTGGCCCCCTGGGGTCTGCCAATGGAGCCTCTGTCACGCACAGCAGGGGGCCTGAGTAAGGGCCTCCACCCAGCAGAGGGGTTTAAAGGCTCAAAGAGTGTGTGCCCTCCCACTCTGCCAGGCATCATGGGCTCCTGGGCCTTCCCCGCAGCCCTTTGCCTGCTCTGCCTGACTTCTGAAAGCCTACAAGGGGGTGAGGGCAGGCATCGGCAGCTACAGGGTCTGGGGCAGCTGGGGTTGGAGCTGGGCGTATAGGTAGAGCATGGGGTCAGAAGCTGGGGCTCCAGAGAGGGAGGATTGGGTGTGTGAGGTCTGGGTTTTGTGGGGCTGGGGTATATATGCCTCTGGGTCCCCACTCTGAGTCAGCACTCCCTGCTCCCCAGGGCTGCCTTCATTGTCTTCTGGCCTAGGAAAAGGTGAGTGGACCCTCCAGGCACCGGGGTTCAAGAAGAGGACCTGGTCTCTCCCCCCAGTGGGGGGGGTCTTGGAGCTCTCTGGAGGAGAGCCCCGGATAGTCCCCAGCTCTGGGATCTGGATGTGGAGCACGGAGAGCACAGGGTCCCTCCCTGTCTTCCCGGCGGTGGGTCTTGTCCAGGGTCAGCTCCAGAGTGGCCGCACAGACCCGGGCCCTCGGAACGGAGTGAGATAGGGCAGAATTTCAACTCTGGGCTTGGGCATATTGGAGCCCAGAGGAGAGGTTGGAGCTGGGTCGGCAAGGGCAGGGGACCTGGGTTTTAACAGGACAGAAGGAAATCTCTGGAGGCAAGAGGGTCAGAGGCCTGGAGGTGGCACAGGATTCGAGGAGAGGAGGCTGGAGCCTGGGGAGGGATTTAGGGGGCTGAGTGTCAGGAAAGGGTCTTCACTCCAAAACCTGTGGCATCTTATGGGCGGGAGAAAGGGTTCCCTCCAGGACCTGCTGTGTCTGAGCTGCTGGGGAGAACCCTGAGGGACAGGGGTGAGAAGGATGAAATTTCCAGGAAAGGAGGGGTCCCACAGGGGTCTCCAGTAAAAATGGAGGGAAGAGCTACAGACACCCCTGAGGAAGAGGGCGTAGGGGACCTGCCCCCAGGCACAGCCCAGGCGCCCCTTCTTGGCCACCAGGCTGCTCCCCAGGTTCTGTCCTTGCTCCTCCTCTGACCAGAGTAGAAAGTGAGTCCCCGGGAGGAAGGGGTGCACTCTTGCTCTGCAGGGTGGGAGGGGAGCATCTGGCTCTCCTTGCCCCTCCTAGTTACCCCCTTCTCTCTGACCTTGTAGGCTTAGGGAGCCCTAATGGCTACAGATCAGGTAAAGCTGGGGAGTGGCCAGCTCTGTATTTCCAAATGAGGGCAGAGCACCCAAGTTCTGGGTCCCTCCTGCCCCCTTAGGCCCAACACACCATCTCTCCCTCCAGGCTATGCCCCCGCCCCAGTGGCCTGGGAGTAGGTAAGGGGTGGGTAAATAGGATTTGGGGGGCAGTCATCTCAGAAGTACCTGACACCCCTCAGGCAGAGAAGCCCACCTGAGAGCCTTTCCAGCAGGCGCTCTCTTTCCCTCCTGCACACACGGCCCCCCACCCCCCAGAATCCATCAAGACTGTTGTGGTGTCATCTAACGCCCCGCCCCTCACTGCATGTCCCCTTTGTGGGCATGGAGGGAAGGCGAAAGGGGGACCCTGGGTCCCTCCCCTGCTCCCTGAGTCTCCCCCAGGCTTCCTGGGGTATTAAACTTCAGAGCCTGCCCAGTCCCGCTGTCTCTCTCTGTGTCTCCCCATCTTTCTCTCACACCCCTCACCTCTATCTGTCCTCCCAGGATTTGGGGACAGGAATGGCCTGGGAGTCCAGCCAGGTGAGAGTGATGGGGTCTGTCCCTCCCAGATCTCAGCGGGGAGGGGGAGGGTTGGTGAATGATTCTGGGGGAGAGGGGGAGATTGGAAGCCTTCAGGTTTGCTGTTTCTGGCTGGGTCTGCGGGCCCTGCACACCCACCCCATCTAGGACCCCAAACCTCCCAGGTCACTCCCCCTCCCCCATAGACCCTCCAGCTCAGAATGGCTACAGCACTGGTAGAGATGGGCTCAGAATGTGTTGGCGGGGGGGATTGGGACCAGTATTCTAGGGGCATCCCTGAAATGGGGTCTCTTCAGACCCTCACATGACCCATCTCCTTCGCAGGCGTTGGAGGGGGCATAAAACCCCACAAGCCAGGTGAGCCTGCACGCCGCTGTCTCCCATCAGTGTGCCCTGACCCCGTTGCTCTGCTCCTTGCTGACCCTCCTGCCTGTCTCCTCAGGGTTTGGGAATGGGAACGGGCACGGAGCAGGGGCCTTCCCAGGTGCCGCGGCCCAACCAGGTGAGGGGAGGGGAGAGGGCTGGGTCGGCATTAGGGGGTGCTTATCCCAGACTCCCCCCGCCCCAGGCAGAACTGGTGACTCATGGGAGGCCGAGGGAAGGACCCATGGGTTCCTAATACCTGGTTTGAGGACGGCAGAGCAGGGTACCCTGCTTCACCCCCACCCCAGCTGGGACCCCAAATCCCTCCGCCCCCGCCTCTCAGCTCAGCGTGGCCATGGAGCCCTAGGAAGAGACTGGGCCCCTGGGTCCCCTCACCTACCGCATCTCTGTCCTCAGGCTTTGGGGGTGTGAAGCCCCAGAAGCCAGGTGAGACTCCTCCCCATGCCCGTCCCTCTGCCCCCCTCCCCCCTGCACATCTGCTGGATCCCTTTGAAGCCGCCCCTCCCTCCTCTCCCCTCTTGGCTGTCTCCCCAGGATATGGAAATGGACTTGGCGCCGGTGCCTTCCCAGTGCCGGGGGCGCAGCCAGGTGAGGACCCCCAGGCAGCACCCTGAGGTCCAGGGAGGGAGAGTTGGGGGCAGAGTGAGAGTTGGGTTCTTGGGGGAGGACCGCAGGCTCGGCCTCTGTTGCTCCGCAGGCCTGGGCGGGGGAATGACACCTCTGAAGCGTGGTAAGTGGAGAGCCAGCCTCGTCCCGGCATGCTCACCCCAGTTCCTCTGTGTACCCCGAACCTGCCCACCTCGGGGCTACAGCCCTCACCTCTGTGTCCCCAGGATTCGGGAGTGCAAATGGTTTCGGAACCGGCACTTTTCCGGGGGCAGGATCCTGGCCAGGTGAGGGCGCTGGGGCCGGCAGAGGGCGGGGTGTCAGGGTCCTGCTCTGCATTCCTGGGGTTGGGGCATCAGTGTCACCTCTTTCTCTATCTCTTCCTAGGCCTGGGAGTGGGGACGAAGCCTCAGAAGCCAGGTGAGGAGGCCACTCCCTCCCGCCCTGTGCCAAGCTCTGGCACCGTCAGCCTCCCAGGGCTGCTCCCGTTCGTGGGGCTGGTCTTGGGGAGGGGGTCCCGGACCCCCAGGCCCTTCTCACACTGGCTCCCTGAGAACTGCCCGGGAGGGTGGGGCACAGAGGTCCTGGGAGGACAGCACAGTGTGAGCCCACACAAGCCCTCTCCAGTCTCTGCCTTCCCTCTCCCGCAGGCCCTGCCCCTCAGAATGGTGGCCAGGGACCAGGTAGGCGATGGGGTGATGGGTGAGCGCTGGGAGCACCTGCTTTAGTTTGGGGGTTCAAGGGCACGCCAGGCTCCTCTACCTGGTCCTCGTCTCTTCCTCAGGAATCGGAGGGGGTGTGAAACCTCCAAAGCCAGGTGAGCCCTACCCAGTCCCCATGTCGCTGTGGTAGCAGTCTTCCATCTGTCCCCCTCCCCCCTGCCCTTGGCTTATCCTTAGCTCCCTCTGTCTCCCCAGGATTTGGCAACGGGAATAAGATGGGAGCCCAGGTCTTCCCGGGAGGCGGAGCCCAGCCAGGTGAGGACACCTGGGCCACACTGGGTCCCAGGAAGGACGAGGGGGGAGGAGCTAGGTGGTCAGGAGGGCAGAAAGTGGATTTCCTAGGGGTGGGGTCCACTCGGCTCAGTGCACTGGGTGCTCCCCAGGCTTACCGCCAGGTGAGCCAGTGAGCCTGCCCTCCCGACCCACCTCCATTCTATCCCTTCCCATCCCCAGAGGCCCTCCTCACACTGCCCGTACCCCCAGGACCCGGCCCCTGGCCTAGCCTCTGGGGGAGGGAGCTCAGAGAAAGGGGCATTCCCAGGCGGCTCCCCATTCCCAGACACCAGCAGAGGGGCTCGTTCCTCTCCCTCACCCGGAGCCAGGCCCGGGCCGGGCATAGCAGACACTGTCGGCCTGGACGGGGCTGAGGACGCCCTAGGCTCAGCCCAAGGCCCCGGCCCGCTCACGCCCGGTGCCTCTCAAGGGCTGTGGTCCGGCCTGTCCAGGCGGGGGACTCACGGGAGCTGGAAAGCGAGAAGCAGACCGTGAGGCTGGAGGGAGCTGGAGGCCTGGGGCTAAGCAGAGAGTGAAACCCCAGCTCCTAGGGCTGGGGTCCCAGGACTTCCGGCCTCGCAGGAAGAAGCAGCGGGAATTTGCCACCTGAAAGTGGACCAGACAGGGAGGGCGGCCGAGGGGAGGGGCCTGGGGCTCCGGTTCCTCCCCACCTCTGTCCCCTCGTCCTTCCCTGACACGGGACACAGGCCCCCAGTCACCTACCCCCTTGGTGAATCTAGCCAGGCTGAATGGAGGGGAGGTCAGGGGTCCATGGGGGAGGCTTGGGGGCTGGGGGCCATTTCCCCCGCCAGCAGCACCCAGCTTTGCTGTGTCACCCTCCCCCGACAGGTGTGGCAGCACAGAATGGCTTTGGACCAGGTAGAGAAGGGGCAGCTGGGGCAGGAGGGCAGAGCTGCTGCTGGGGCAGCCCCAGAGGCGGGACTTCTGGGTCCCTCACCTGCTCATCTCTCCCGCAGGCTACGGAGGGAATGGAAAGCCCCAGAAACCAGGTGAGCCCCACTCTGCCTAACGGCCCACCCAAGTCCCCGATCTCGCCTCACCCCCTCCTGCTCTGTCTCACCAGGATTCGGGAACGGGGCCGTCCCGGGAGCAGGAGTCCAGCCAGGCAAGGCCCGGGAGCCCAGGAGTAGGGGTGCTGCTGAGGGGGTGTCTGGTGTGGGTGCCTGGCCCTGGTGCTAAGGAAGAGGGGGTGAGGCGGACTCGCTGACTCATGGACAATGCTGTCTCTCCTTCAGGTTTCGGAGGACTGAAACCCCAGAAGCCAGGTGAGCCCCACTCGCCTGTCCCACTTGGGTTCCCACAGGAAACACTCATTGAACAGACACCCGGGGGCCAGCCAAGCGCTGGAGACTGGCCCACCCAGAGCCTGGCGCGCGGGGGAGGCGGAGGCAGACAGGAAAGGGGTGTGAATGCAACGCAGGGGCCGGAATGCCCACTAGAGGGCGTGGCCCGCTGAAAAGTGAGGCGCTGGAAAGGGCTGGGAGGCCAGGGGGCAGGTGCAATGCTGGTAGCCGGAGACGGAGGCCTCAAGTTCACCCTGGTTGACATGGCTGCTGGCAGTGACACCTAATCAGGCGGACCAGGCAGCTAGGTGTGACGTTCGGGCTCTGGGAGGAGGCTGGGCTCCAGGGGAAAGCTGGGGACCCAGCTGGGTGGGTCCAGGTCTGGGGTGAGCACTAAAGGGGCCAGGCTCAGGGCAGAGCCTCAGAAAGGCCAGTAGCCAGGGCCCCCTCTCTCCTTCCACCAGGCCCTGCAGCTCAAAACGGCCATGGACCAGGTAGGGGCACCCTAGGGCTCTGGGAGGTGCAGGGACGGGGCTCCAATCTCTCATCTGCTCCCTGACTCTCTCCCAGGCTTTGGAGCGGGTATGAAACCCCAGAAGCCAGGTGAGCCTCACCCCAGTCTTTTCTCTTCATCCTCCCCAAACCCTGACTCCCCTCCCCTCATTCACACCCACACCTGGATCTGGGCCCCCATGATTTGGGAACAGAACAAGCACAGTTTGGAGCCCGGCCAGGTGATACTGGGGGAGGAGGAGTTCAGAGGGTGGGGGCTGGTCTATGTCTGGGTGTCTCCTGCCTCCCTCCGGGTCTGGGAGGGGCAGGTCTGGTGAATAATTGAGGGAACTCTAGTTGGAACCCTCTAGCATCCCAGCTTTCTGACTTGGTCTAAGAGGGGGCACCTTTACCTCTACCTCAGCCAGACCCCCAGTCCCTCAGCTCACCCTCCCTTTCCCCCAGGCCCAGCAACCCAGAACGGATTTGGAGCAGGTAGGGGAAGAGCGGGTGGGAAGCTGGGGAGGCCCTGAGAGGGGCTCCGGAGTCCCTCACCTGCTCCCAAATGCTTTCCAGGCTTTGGGGGAGGCATGAAGCCCCAGAAGCCAGGTGAGGCCTGCAGGGGTCTTGTCTCTATTCCTGTGCCTCTGAGCCAGAGCACATCCCACTCCTGCTCTCAGGACCTGCACCAGCTGGGCCCTCTGGGGCAGCCGCCAGGCTTCTTAGAGGACGGGGGGTTAGCGACTGGGGCAGGGGGCTGGGGGGGGGCAGAGAACTAGGTGCCCTGTAGTGGGGAGATGGAGGGTTGGCCTGTGACCCCCAGAAATCAGGTGAGGGAAAGGACACCCCCCCCCCCCCCAAGCTTTGTCTCTTCTCTGAGGCTGCCTGACTGTCCTGCATCTACTTCCATTCTGTCCTCATTTCTCTCCGGCCTCGCTCTCCCCACCTTCCTCTCACTGAGGCATGGAGCGGGGTCTGCACACCTCGAAGAAGAGGGACATCCCTGCTTCAGGGGTAAAGGGTGTCAGGGGACCAAGGACCACAGGGAGAGAAGTGGGAGGCAAGACCAGGGACCCCAGGGCTGGCCTCAGCCCCTCAGCCCACAGCCAGCTTTATCATCCCCACCCTCTCCCGGCAGGCCCTGCAGCTCCAAATGGCTATGGACCAGGTAGGGGTGGGCCGGGGCTCGGGGGAGGCACAGGGTTGGGGCCCGGGGCACTCAGTGCTGCCTGACTCTCCCCCAGGCTTTGGAGCGGGTATGAAACCCCAGAAGCCAGGTGAGCCTCACCCCAGTCTTTTCTCTCCACCACCCCTAAACCCTGAGCTCCACCCCCCTCATTCACACCCACACCTGGATCTGTGTCCCCAGGATTTGGGAACGGAAATGGACACAGGCTTGGAGCCCAGCCAGGTGATTCTTAGGCATGGAGGGGGGGTATTGGGGGGCTGGTCTATGTGTGGGTGTCTCCTGCCTCTCTCCCTCCCAGGCCTCAGAGGGGCAGGACTGGTGAATAATTGAGGGAGCTCTAGTTAGAACCCTCTAGGTCCCCAGCTTTCTG
Source organism: Antrozous pallidus (assembly GCA_027563665.1). Lineage (NCBI taxonomy): Eukaryota > Metazoa > Chordata > Mammalia > Chiroptera > Vespertilionidae > Antrozous > Antrozous pallidus. Next base: position 107,262,945 of record CM050512.1, on the reverse strand, counting down.
ACTTGATCTAGGAGGGGGCACTTTACCTCTACCTCAGCCAGACCCCCGTCCCTCAGCTCACCCTCCCTTTCCCCCAGGCCCAGCAACCCAGAACGGATTTGGAGCAGGTAGGGGAAGAGCGGGTGGGAAGCTGGGGAGGCCCTGAGAGGGGCTCCGGAGTCCCTCACCTGCTCCCAAATGCTTTCCAGGCTTTGGGGGAGGCATGAAGCCCCAGAAGCCAGGTGAGGCCTGCAGGAGTCTTGTCCCTATTCCTGTGCCTCTGAGCCAGAGCACATCACACTCCTGCTCTCAGGACCTGCACCAGCTGGGCCCTCTCTGGGGCAGCTGCCGGGCTTCTTAGAGGACGGGGGGTTAGCGACTGGGGCAGGGGACTGGGGGCGGGGTGGGGGAGGCAGAGAACTAGGTGCCCTGTAGTGGGGAGATGGGGGGATGGAGGGACAGTGAACCCTCAGAAACCAGGTGAGGGAAAGACCCCCCCCACACACCCTCGCCTCTGCTCCAAGGCTGCCTCACTCTGTCCTGCTTCTACTGACCCCCTCCACATAGTGCCCCTGACGCCCACCCCTGTTTTTCCTCCCAGGATACGGTCATGGAAATGGATTGGGAGCCCCAGCAGGTGAGGGCGACTGGGCTTGGTCTGGAGGGGTTGGGGTGAGGACAGGAGCCAGGGCTGGAGGCCTGGCAGAGGCTGTCAGCCTCTCTGCCTCCCGGGTCCGGAAAGGGGTGTGCAAGTCCTGGGCCAGCTGAGGGGACAGCATCCTGCCCTCATTTCTCTCCGGCCTCGCTCTCCCCACCTTCCTCTCACTGAGGCATGGAGCGGGGTCTGCACACCTCGAAGAAGAGGGACATCCCTGCTTCAGGGGTGAAGGGTGTCAGGGGACCAAGGACCACAGGGAGAGAAGTGGGAGGCAAGACCAGGGACCCCAGGGCTGGCCTCAGCCCCTCAGCCCACAGCCAGCTTTATCATTCCCCCACCTTCTCCCCACAGGCCCTGCAGCTCAAAATGGCTATGGACCAGGTAGGGGTGGGCCGGGGTTCTGGGGAGGCACAGGGTTGGGCCTGGGGCACTCAGTGCTGCCTGACTCTCCCCCAGGCTTTGGAGCGGGTATGAAACCCCAGAAGCCAGGTGAGCCTCACCCCAGTCTTTTCTCTCCACCACCCCTAAACCCTGAGCTCCACCCCCACTCATTCACACCCACTCCTGGATCTGTGTCCCCAGGATTGGGGAACGGAAATGGACACAGGCTTGGAGCCCAGCCAGGTGATTCTTGGGGATGGGGGTGGGGTGAGGTGGGCGTGGAGTTCAGGGGGTGGGGGGTCTTCTATGTCTGGGTGTCTCCTGCCTCCCTCCCTCCAGGTCTGGGAGGGGCAGGACTGATGAATAATTGACGGAACTCTAGTTGGAACCTTCTAGCATCCCAGCTTTCTGACTTGGTCTAAGAGGGGGCACTTTACCTCTACCTCAGCCAGACCCCCAGTCCCTCAGCTCACCCTCCCTTTCCCCCAGGCCCAGCAACCCAGAACGGATTTGGAGCAGGTAGGGGAAGAGCGGGTGGGAAGCTGGGGAGGCCCTGAGAGGGGCTCCGGAGTCCCTCACCTGCTCCCAAATGTTTTCCAGGCTTTGGGGGAGGCATGAAGCCCCAGAAGCCAGGTGAGGCCTGCAGGAGTCTTGTCTCTATTCCTGTGCCTCTGAGCCAGAGCACATCCCACTCCTGCTCTCAGGACCTGCACCAGCTGGGCCCTCTGGGGCAGCCGCCGGGCTTCTTAGAGGACGGGGGGTTAGCGACTGGGGCAGGGGGCCGGGGGGAGGCAGAGAACTAGGTGCCCTGTAGTGGGGAGATGGAGGGTTGGCCCGTGGCCTGGGAGGGACAGTGAACCCTCAGAAACCAGGTAAGGAAAAAACCCCCCACACACCCTCACCTCTTCTCCGAGGCTGCCTCACTCTGTCCTGCTTCTACTGACCCTCTCCACATAGTGCCCCTGACGCCCACCCCTGTTTTTCCTCCCAGGATACGGTCATGGAAATGGATTGGGAGCTCCAGCAGGTGAGGACGGCTGGGCTTGGTCTGGAGGGGTTGGGGTGAGGACAGGAGCCAGGGCTGGAGGCCTGGCAGAGGCTGTCAGCCTCTCTGCCTCCCGGGCCCGGAAAGGGGTGTGCAAGTCCTGGGCCAGCTGAGGGGACAGCATCCTGTCCTCATTTCTCTCCGGCCTCGCTCTCCCCACCTTCCTCTCACTGAGGCATGGAGCGGGGTCTGCACACCTCGAAGAAGAGGGACATCCCTGCTTCAGGGGTGAAGGGTGTCAGGGGACCAAGGACCACAGGGAGAGAAGTGGGAGGCAAGACCAGGGACCCCAGGGCTGGCCTCAGCCCCTCAGCCCACAGCCAGCTTTATCATCCCCACCCTCTCCCTGCAGGCCCTGCAGCTCCAAATGGCTATGGACCAGGTAGGGGTGGGCCGGGGCTCTGGGGAGGCACAGGGTTGGGCCCGGGGCACTCAGTGCTGCCTGACTCTCCCCCAGGCTTTGGAGCGGGTATGAAACCCCAGAAGCCAGGTGAGCCTCCTCTGCCTGTCTTTCTTCTTTCTCCTCCTCTTCAGAACTCAGAACTCCTGGCACCATTCACACCCACTTAGATATTGCTAGCTTCCCCCTCCCCCTATTTCAGCCCCCGCTCCGCCCGGATTCGCCCGGATTCGGGAATGGGCTGGAAGCCCAGCGGGTTAGAATGGTGGGCTCTGAGGTGGGCATCTGCATCTGTGTGTCCTCTCCCACCTCCCTCCGGCCTTAGAGGGGCCAGATTGGTAAACGATTAAAAGAGGTCAGGGACCACCTCCATGATCCCTGGTTCTGGCTTGGCTACCTGCCAACCTTTACCCCACCTTAGCCAGAGCCCCAAGTCCGCTGTTCATTCTTCCTGCCCCTCTGGACCCTGCTCGGGATGGCTACAAGCAGGTGGGTCTGAGGTGCTGAGAGAGGCCGGAAAGGAGGAGAGGCGGGGGCCCATGGAGGGGGGCGGTGTCTTCGCCCAGATCCTGTTCTCATGGTCCTCTCACGGGCTCCCCCAGACTCGGAGAACCCAGTCAGCACCTGAACGCAGGTGGCAGGAGGCAGGGGGGACCTCAGGGCTGCTGGTTCCTAAACTGGGAGGACAGGCAGCCCAGCTGCCAGCCTCCTCTGCCTCCCCGCTCCTGTCCCCGCAGGCCCTGTGGCTCCCATCAGCCCTGGACCAGGTAGTGGAGTGGGCCCTGGGGAGCCTGATGCTAAGTTCTAGGGGAGAGGCTTGGTGGGTGGGTGGGGGCGCCTCACCTGCTCCCATCTCTCCTCTAGGCGTTGGTGAGGTCATGAAGCCTCAGAAGCCAGGTAAACCCTTTCTTTTTATGCACACTGTGATGTTGCGATTTATAATAAGAAATACGTATTTGGTCTTCCATTCCTGGCACAGAGCTGGCTCTTAAAAGCCTTGGAATTTCCTAAGTTCTTTTGTTGTGTTAATGAGGCAGCTTTTGGAAAGCCCCGAGGTCACCTAAGGGTGGGGACTGGTTGCCGCCTTGGGATTGGAGGGTTGTAACTTTTAATCCCACCCCTTTGCTTCTGGGAGGAGGCGGTGCTGGAGTCTGAGTTCAGTCACCAGCGGCCCATGACTTATCGATGGTGCCTGTGTAACGAAGCCTCTATAAAATCCCAAAGGACAGGCTGGGGAGAGCTTCCTTTGGGATTGGAGGATCCAATCCCAAAGGAAGGGGGTGGAGAGAAGCGTGAGGAGTTGGAGCAGGGAAGCTCCGAATGCCTTCTCACATACATACCGAGTCCTACACCTTTTGTTCATCTGGCTGTTTCTGAGCTGTATCCTTTCATTATAGACCTGGGGTCTAGTATCTGTTTTCCTCAGTTCTGGAAGCCACTCCAGAAAATTGTCAGACCCCAAAGAGGGGTCATCGGAACTTCTGACTTATATAGCTGGGTGCTCAGAAGCACAGATGACAACCTGGGTGGACAGCGGGCACCAGAAGCGGGAGGAGGAAACAGTATTGTGGGACGGAGCCCTTAGCCGTGGGATCCGATCCTGTCTCCGGGGAGATGGTGTCAGAGTTTTAGGGCGCCCAGCTGGTCCCTGAAAATTGCTCGGTGATGTTGGGGAAACCCCGCCCTCCCAGAATTGAAATTAGTGTCCGAATTGGACCCCCCTACTCTCTACCTCCAGAAACTATCTATTCCCTTCATCTGTGAGCCCTCAAGCCCCCTGCCTGTCTCCCCCGTTTATAGAAATGGGCTGGGAGCTGGATGGAGCCTTCCCGAGGGAAGGGGCCCGGCCAGATGAGGGAGGCAGGCCAGGCGTGGGGTTCTGGAAGGTGGAGGGAAGAGGTGTCACCGGGTCTCATGGGGCAAAGAGTTCGGTCCTGGGAAAGAGAAGGGGCAGAGTGGCGTCCATCTGTCACTCAGCCTCCACCTGTCTCTCCCCAGGCCTAGCAGGGGGCATGAGCCCTCCAAAGCCAGGTGAGCCCACCCTGCCCTCGCCCACCTCCACCTGAAGCCGCCCCCCCCCCCCCCGCCCCAGCCCTCATTCCTGCTCTCCCTCCCAGGATACACACCAGGAAATGGGCTCCCTCCTGGTGAGTACAATGAGGGTCTCAGTATCAGGCAGAGGGGACTCACCCTGGGGAGGGGCTGTCCCCTCTGAAGCTGTCTCTCTGCTTCTCCGGCAGGTCTGGGAGGGGGTGTGAAACCTCAGAAGCCAGGCAAGTGCAAGAGCCCCCTGTCGCCGTCCTCTACCTTCTCCTATCTCTCCTTCTAGGACCCCGGCCCCTAAATACCCCTCCCTTCCCTGCTTTTCCTCTCCAGGATACGGCAGCAGAAATGGGCTGGGGGCCCAGCCAGGTGAGGCCCCAGGGGCTGGGTGGCAAATAGCAGAAACCATGCCCGGTGGCTGGGTCCCCCGGTCCCTGGAGGAGGGTGTGAGCCACAGGAACTGGGCTTTTTCTGACCTGGCCAATGGGCCCCCCTAGAAGCCACTGCAGGCCCGTGGACTGGCCAGATCCCAGCCAGTCGGGGCCCACTGACCTCTCCCTCCTCTATCCAGGTCCCTGCAATGGGAAGGCGCCTCCATTGCTTCTCCCCAGGCTTCCCACTCCAGGAGGCCCTTCTGATAAAGCAGAAGGCTGGGGCTCCAAATCCCAGCCCTCGGCCCCAGTGCAGAATGGCAAGTTCCCAGGTCAGTGTGGAGAGGGTGGTAATGGGGGCAGGGTACCTGGTCCCAAAAGGGGCTGGACCTGGCTGGGCTGCTCAGAAGCTCCCATGTCCATTCTTCACCTGAGATTGAGCTGGCTGTGAGCCAACTGAGGAAAAGCCTGAACTCTGGCTCTGAGACCCATGTGACCCCCACTATGGCAGCTCCCCCAAGCCCCTGTCCCCCCTGGAGGGCTAGGGCAGTCCCAAACTGCCTGGCCCTGGGCTCACTCCTGTCCCCTGGTTTTCTTCCTAGCACCAACTCCAGCCATCCAGTGGGGCCTGAAACCTCAGAAAGCAGGTAAGTCTGTTGGCCTCTGTCCCCAACCCTGGGATCAGGGTCACTCCCCCATTACCCTATTCCCAGGCTGCCTCAGCTGTTCAGGCCACGAAGGTCCCTCACAAGTCTATCCTCCTTCTCTCTGCTGCTTTCTAAACTCAACCATTCTGATTTCTTTCCCTGTGGGTAGAAAGAATCCCTTCTTCCTCCTCAGAGTTCCTAAGGCTAATCCTTGGGAAAGTGTGAGTCCTCCCCACTGATCTCAATTCTCCTCACAGCATACCACCCTTCAAATGGCTATGGACCCGGAGCAGAACTGGGTGAGGAGCCCTCATATGAATTCTTTTTAAATTTCTTTATTGATTAAGGTGTTTCATAAGTATCCCTATTCCCCCATTGCCCCCTTATACCCCCCAACTCATGCCCTCAGCCCCTCTGTTGTCTGTCCATTGGTTGGGCTTATATGCATGAATACATCGTCTGAATTCTTCTTCCTCCCATCCCATCCCCACCCATCCCATCCCTACCCTTGTGGCCATTTCTGAACCACCCCCCCGACATCTCTGACCCCGTTTCCTCTACTCTAGGCTTTGGCGATGGCCTCAAACCTCAGAAAGTTGGTGAGCCCCCCAGGGCCCTCATCTTGGGCACAACCTGGCACCTCCTTCATGAGGAGCCCTCCTTGTTGCTATCTTCGTCATGTCCGTCTCTGTCCTTGTCCACCCAGCTCCTATTTACTATGTGTTGGGCCCCAATGGTGGCCAGAAGCAGGTGCGATCTTATTTCAGGCCAGGGTCAGTGACAGACTGGGGCCAGGAGGGAAGGGCAGCTGCCCAGAGAGGAGTCAGGGAGGCTTCCAGGAGGCTGAGCAGGGTTAGCTTACCAAGGGTGGGGGGGGGTGAGAGGCCCTCTCGGTGACCTGTGTGTGAGTCAGCCTGTCTGTCTATGAGCTGGTCACCCTGGCTTCCCCACTGCTGTCCACCCACCCCCATCCTAGCCCCTCTGCATCTGTCTCCTGCAGGTTTTAGTTACGGGAACGGCGGTCTGGGCACTGGGGTCTTCACCGAGGCCCTCCTGCAGCCAGGTGCCTAAGGGTGGGGAGGTTGGGGGCGTTGGGGGGGCTCCTGGCTCAGGAGCTGCTCATGCCTCTGACCTCTTTCCTCCTCAGGGTTCCCTGGAGCCAATGGCTTCAGAAACCGTGAGTTGGATCCACAGGACAGAGTGCAGGGGGGTGGGGCGGGGAAGAGGCATCAAGGTCTGGTCAGGAATGAATCACATGGGTCTCTTGCAGGGCATGGCGAGGAAGCACTGGTGTACCCCAAAGCCGCAGCTCCGGCCTCTGAAGGAAATGGTAAGAAATGAGAGTTCAGGGAGCACAGTGAACGCTGGCAAGGGCTATTGGGGATTGGGGGGCTCTGAGGCCCAGGGAGGACTGGGGCATTCTGGATGTTCAGGTCCAGTGGCCAGTGGTTCCACAGAAGCTCTCCTCCTGCAGGTCAGATTGAGACTTTGAGGGGCTCTCCTTGGCCCTCCCTCCAGTCTTGGGAGACTGCCTTGAAGCCTGGATATGGAGCCGGAGGTGCATATCCAGGGGTCGAAAGCCAGCCAGGTAATGGGGTGTGTGGAAGAACATTGAGGGGGGATAAGGGGTGGCTTTAGGGAGCTGGGTCCTGAGCCCAGGCCCACCCCATAGCCCTGTGGAGATGGATGGACATTCATGATGGAGGAAGGATGAGGGGATAGGAATGAATGGGACTGGAGGTGGGGGAGCTAGAGCAGGGGGCCCTGAACCTGAGCCTGAGCCTGGAACCTGGACTAAGAAGAGGAGGTGACAGACCAGATCAAGGGCTCCTACCTTCCGTCCCTCTCTCCAGGGCCCTATGAGCAGCTGAGGCCAGAGCTGGGCCCCAGACCCTTTGGTGAGTGGGGCTCTCCCCAGGCCTGGGATGAAGCTGAGGGGAGCACTGAAAAGTTCTGTGACTCGGGTCCCCTGGCTTGTTTGTACCTTAGGAGGTCCTGAGGTGAAGCAAGGCAGTAGTGGCCCGCTGGAAAATGGCTATGGAGGTGAGGGGGAGCACAGTGGCCCTGTTCCCTTCTCCCCATGCCACCATTGTCACCCTTTCAAGCTGCACTTGGGGTTGCTCCCAGCTCTTGGGAGGGATGGCAAGCTCTTCAACTCCCTGTAGTCATCGGCTGAGTGACTGACCTCAGAGACCAGAGGAGGGAGAGGGCTTGTTTCCCCCGGGAGGCGAGGAGGGGGCACCTTACCAGAGCTCTGCCCTACCTCTTCCCAGGCCATTGCCCTTTTGGGAGATGCTGAGCCCCTGAGCTGATCCACTGTCATCCTGAGAGCCTGGTCTGCCTGGCAAGGACGCCCAGACCTTGGGCTTGGTCTCTGGCCTGGGGTCTCCTGCGGGCTGGAAGTATTAATAAAGGCTATGTGCTTCTGTTTGCCTTTGTGTGCCATGGCAGGGGGGAGGAGGTGGGATTGGCTGCCTGGGGTGAGAGCTTCATTCATTTATTCATTCGTTCATTCAACAAACTGTGGCTGTGTGCTACGGGCTTTGCTCTGATGGGAGAGACCATGAGAACAGAACAGATTCAGGCTGCCTTTAGAGAGGAGGCGTCACTTGGCAACAATCTATTGGGGGGGCCGTATCCATGTCAGGGAGCTTGTGTATAATTTGTGTTTTAATTTATAACAATTCATTAAACTAAGATCTCATTTTCCTTAAGGCTTACACTTGCTTCTGGACATAATTTTACTGATTAATCGTATAATTTGGATATAAAATTCACTTTCACATTCTTTGATTAATGTCCCATTATATTTTAACTTTGACAGATTGATGCCCCCCTAAATATTTTACTTGTCTTACAAGTCTTATTAACTCAATTCCCTTAGGTATTTCAAACTATTATCCTATCTAATAAAATAGCAATATGCTAATTTGACCATACCTTCACTACACCCACAAGCCACGCCCACCAGCCAATCAGGAGCATGTTATGCAAATAAACCCCAACCAAGATGGCTGCCGCCACTGAGAGCAGGAGGAAGGCTTGGGTTTCCCCAGCAACAGAGGAAGCTGAGCTTTCCTCCTGCCATTGCAGGTCTAGGTCCACTCAATGCTACAAAGTTTCAATTATAAAAGATACAGAAATGGCAGCAACCACTGAGCTGGAGCAAACAGAGGCTTGGGTTTCTCTGGCAACAGAGGAAGCCAAGCTTTGTGCCTGCCATTGCTGGCCTAGGCCTCCACTCTAAGCTATAAAGTTTCAAACAGAAATGGCTGTCGCCAGGAAGCAAGCAGAAGGCTTGGCTCCACTCCAGGCTAACAAAGCTTCAATTGTAGAACAAAAATTAATCCCAGATCCCAGGGCCTCCACTTGGGTCACTGGGGGGCGTGGCTGTCCTGCAAAACTCCAAAGGCCCCTCGCCCAGGCCGCCCCTCACCCCAAAGGAACCCCGGCCCTGATGTGGACACTCTTCAGGGCAAACCAGCTGGCCCCCATCTATGCACCAAGCCTCTAGCCTATCTAATAAAGGGGTAATTTGCAGATTGACTATCACTCCAACACACAAGAGGGCTGCCCCCATGTGGTCAAAGATCCTGCCCCATGTGGACACAAGATGGCCATCACAAGATGGCCAGCAGGGGAAGGGCGTTGGGAGGTTCCAGGAGCTGTAAGGGAGGGCAGTTGTGGGCAATCAAGCCTGCAGGGGAGGGCAGTTAGGGGTGACCAGGCCAGCAGAGGAGGGAAGTTGGGGGCAAACAGGCTGGCAGGGGAGCAGTTAGACATCAATTAGGCTGGCAGGGTAGTGGTTAGCGGGTGATCAGGCTGGCAGGCAGAAGCGGTTAGAAGCAATCAGGGAGGTAGGCAGGCGAGCAGTTTGGAGCCAGCAGTCCTGGATTGTGAGAAGGATGTCCGATTGCCCGTTTAGGCCCAATCCTCGAGCAGTCTCAGATTGGAGAGGGTGCAGGCTGGGCTAAGGGACATCCTCCGCCCCCCTCATGCACAAATTTCGTGCACTGGACCACTAGTACATAGATAATCTACTTGATCTTTTAATGGAGGGTGGGGACAAATCTAATCAGTAACAGCTTCCTAAATACTCCTGGAAATGAATAAATGAGACACTTGTCATCTCAGATTACTGAATGTTTTCAAACATCTTACAAAACCAGTTACTAATTCACTATCAGTATCAGTACTACCGGATCACTCTGTTTTCTCATCTCGTGATTACAGATTGACTCACCCAGAAATGCAGCACAACTTACTCTCCGAGGCCGGGTCTGGAGGGGGTTGGGAACTGACCCCCATTCCGAACTTCGACCCAGTTGCAGGGTCATTCTCTCTGAGCCTCTGGGTTCTGAGTCTTTCCAAGCCCACACCTCTTCTTGCGACTTGGTGAAGTTTTAACCGAAGAATTCAAGTTGGCCCAGTCAGCACGGCTCAGTGCTTGAGCATCGACCTAAGAACTAGGAGGTCACAGGTCATGACTAGATTGAGGGCTCAATCCCCAGTGGCAGCCAGTCCACATTTCTCCCATATTGATGTTTCTTTCTGTCTCTCCTTATCCTTCCTCTCTCTCTAGAAATAATATTTTTTAAAAGAAAAAAAAAGGAATTCAAATTGAATAGAGTTGATGGGACTTGGCACTCTATGAGGAACTCAGTTCAGCTTTAGGGCCTAGTTTATGATAACTTAGGTGGAGATCAAAATGTTACCACAATGTTTTGGGGATTAACCTTTGGGAGAGTCTGTAAACATTATTGGAATTCCAACCTAATTTTCCTCATTTGATGTTGCTGTATTTGAGAATCATTATAGACTTTTGCTTTTTCACAGAACTACTGATTCTTTTTTTAAAAAATTTTTTTACCTTTGTTGTTCAGTTTATTAATTACATTTTCCCCCAATAGCTCCCCTCCACCCAGTACCCATCCCACTCTACGCCCTTACCTCCCCCCACCCTCTGTCCTCTCCCATAGTTGCATGATTTTTGTTCAGTCTCTTGCTGTACTTCCCGCACCCTTTTCCTCACCAAGCATTATCAGTCCATTCCCTCTCCATGTCCATGATTCAGTTCTATTCCTCATTTTATCCTGATCATCAGGTTGTTAATTCACTTGATTTTTAGATTCATTTGTTGATAGATGTGTACCTGTTGTTTGTAATGTACATTTTTACCTGTTTCTTCTTCCTCTTCTCAAATAATACCTTTCAGCATTTCATATGGTGTTGGTTTGGCGGTGATGAACACCTTTAGCTTTTTCTTATCTGTGAAGCACTTTATCTGACCTTCAATTCTGAATGATAGCTTTGCTGGATAGAGTAATCTTGGTTTTAGATTCTTGCTGTTCATCACTTTGAATATTTCTTGCCACTCCCGTCTGGCCTGCATCATTTCTGTTGAGAAATCCGCTGACAATCGTATGGGTGCTCCCTCATAGGTAACTGTTTTTCTCTTGCTGCTTTTAATATTCTCTCTTTATCTTTTGCTCTTGGCATTTTAATTATGATGTGCCTTGGTGTGGTCCTCTTTAGATTCCTATATTTTGGGGTTCTGTGCATTTCTTGGGTTTTCAAGTCAATTTCTCTCTCCAGGTGGGGGAAGTTTTCAGTCACTATTTCTTCTAGTAGGTTTTCATTATCTTGCTCTCTCTCTTTTTCTGGCACCCCAATAATTCGGATGTTGGTATGCTTGAAGTTGTCCCAGAGGCCCCTTATACTATCTTCAATTTTTTGGACTCTTTTGGCTTCTTGCTTTTCCAGCTGAGTGGATTTTGCTTTTTGGTATTTCAAATCTTTGACTTGGTTTTTGCAGTCGTCTGGACTGCTTTTAGGTCTTTGTATAATATTTTTTGTTTCAGTCTGTGTATGCTTAATTTCTAGTTGGTCTTTTTTCATATCCTCGTTGTTCATTTCTTTGTAGGTGTTATTTATTTCGGTATAGTTCTCATTAATTTTCTCGGCCTTTTCTAGTAGCCTCTTCATAAACCTAATTACTGTGGTTTTAAACTCTATGTCTAGTCGTCTTTTTTCCTCCATTTCTTTCACAGCTGAGTTCTTTCCTTTTCTCTGCATTGTGATTGCTTTCCTGAGTTGGTCCCTTAGCGGTGTGTGATAGGTATCCTCTAAGGAACAGTGGCTCAGCTTCCTTATGCAGCGCGCGGCATCAGCCTTAGCTCTGCCCTACTTGGCGCACAGCTTCGGCGTCTAATGGGCGCACTGCGTCAGCCTTAGGTCCGCCCTACGTGACGCACAGCTTCGGCGTCTAATGGGTGCACAGCGTCAGCCTTAGGTCCGCCCTACGTGGCGCACAGCTTCGGCGTCTAATGGGCGCGCGGCGTCAGGCTTAGGTCCGCCCTTCCTGGTGCACCACTTCAGGTCTATGGGGCTCGCGGCGTCAGCTTATCTGTGCGGCTCACGGGTCTCGGTGTTGGGTGGCAATGTAAATCCACCACTGGTCTCCCCGTTGCCAGACAACTCTGCCTCTCCCCAAATGAGTCTGCACAGCCCAAGTCTCACTCAGGGGTGTAAAACAAAGCAGTATGATGGTCTCCGAGCAAGTGAGTCGCGCGTTCTCTGCCCGGTTGCGCACTCCAATTTACTCACGCACTCTCCCCAAACACACAGACCTCAGCCGTGCCTGGGATCCTCCTTTCCCTGACCTGGGAGCTCACCTGGAACTGGGGGGTTGGTGCTGTGGGAGGCCTCTGCCCTCCCCGCTGGAGAAAACCAGCCGGGCTTGCTGTCTGCAGCCCGTCCCTCCCCGCTCGCTCGCGCTCCGAACCTCAAAGCTGTGCACCGCTGCTCCCGAGTCACCGCTGCATCCCACCTCTACTTTCATGTGCGGAATTTTCCCTCAGCCAGCTCTCTGGTGATTATGGACGATGTTTTTCCGTTGTTAAGTTGTAGTTTCAGAATTGTTGCGTGGACAGCTAGATAGGTGCTCACCTATGCCGCCATCTTAGTTCTCTCCCACAGAACTACTGATTCTTTAAAATATCCAAAATGTCGCTGAGACCGGTTTGGCTCAGTGGATAGAGCATCGGACTGCGGACTGAAGGGTCCCGGGTTCGATTCCGGCAAGGGCATGTACCTTGGCTGCGGGCACATCCCCAGTAGGGGGTGTGCAAGAGGCAGCTGATCGATGTCTCTCTCTCATCGATGTTTCTGATTTTCTATCCCTCTCCCTTCCTCTCTGTAAAAAAATCAATAAAATATATTTTAAAAAATGTTTTAAAATATCCAAAATATCTCCTCATATATTTCTCTCCCCTGAGGTATGGAATAAATGACATCATGTCTTTACTGGAGAACAGGATTAGGAGCCAACTTTGGGTACAGGGGCCACTGAGCAGGCTGTCTCTAAGGGCACTACCCACACAGAAATGTTCTAATATTATAAAGGTTTCTATATAAATAAATTGACCATTCTTTTTAAAAAATATATTTTATTGATTTTTCACAGAGAGGAAGGGAGAGGGATAGAAAGTCAGAAACATCGATGAGCGAGAAACATCCATCAGCTGCCTCTTGCACACCCCCTGCTGGGGATGTGCCCGCAGCCACAGTACATGCCCCTGACCGGAATCGAACCTGGGACCTTTCAGTCCGCAGGCCGACACTATCCACTGAGCCAAACCGGTTTCGGTTTGACCATTCTTTTTTTATGATTTTCACCCATGTCAATATTAACAAATGCTACATGTCACTCAAGCTTTGCTATTGAATTAACATAGTTTTAAGTGTTAAAAATCCTCACCAGAGGATATGGTTTTCATTGATTCTAGAGAGAAAGGAAAGGAGGAAAGAGAGAAATTCGACTGCCTCCTGTATGCATTCGAGTAGGGATCGAACCTACAACCTAGGTGTGTGCCCTGACCAGGAATCAAACCCGAGACCCTAAGGGGTCGGTGCTCTAATGGAAACCCAATCAGTAACATCTTCCTAAGCACTCCAACGGAGCCATACCGGGCAGAGCAGAATGAATATCCTTTTATCTTTTCTATAAGATAACTAAGTGGAAATCTCCGTAGATCTTGACTTACATGCAGGCACATCAGTCTGGAATTACTAAGAACATAACCAAAAAGAGGAGAGCCACACACGCTCCGCACCCGCAGCTGCAGGTTGGTGGGGGGTGCCGGTCGAGGGGCTTGCAGCGGCTCAGTGGTGCTCAGGCCAGGTGGGGGCGCCCATCGTGCGTGGGGAGCGCCTGCTGCCAGGGAAAGTGGGCGGTGGAGCGGCGGTGCCGGGGACACAGTGATAGGCTGGACTGGAGACCAAGAGCGCTGCTGCCTCTGATTGGCTGCCAGGAATAGCGAGTGTCCGCGGGGGGGTGGGGGAGGAAAGATGCTTAGACCGCCAGGACACTGTCTCTTGATTGGCTGGAACGCGTCGGTGCCCGGCTCTGATTGGCCGGACGGTCTCCCATGCTCTCGCGGCCCCCAGCCGGAGGAAAGAAGCGCGGACGCACCGCACGAGCGGAGCCCTGGCGCAGCGACCACAGTCAAGCTGGCGACCCGGTTCTCTCGCTCCCGCTCGCACCCGCGGTTCGCCCGCACCGGCTCACGGCCCGGTCGGGCCCGCGCGTCGCTATCGCTGACCCCGCCGCCCACGCCGATCCTGCCGCACCCGCCGCTACCTGACCTTCCTCCCGACCTCAGGCCCGGGTCGCCGCCGCCGCGTTCGGCGCTCGCCCTGGCTGAGCTGCCTCCGCTGCCCTCGCTCCCGCTGCGGCCTGAGCCGCTGGCGCCCTGGGGCCCGGGCGCCCACCTGGCGTTGCCCGAGCTGCCGCCCGAGGCTTGCGTTCCAGCGCCGCCCGCCTCCGCTCTTGCCCTGCAGGGCCTACCCCGCCTGCCTGCGCCGGCGCTGCGATCCGCGCACCTGCCGCTGCCGCCGCTCCCGGACACCGCGCTCGCTGCCACTCCCGGGCCGGTGGGCGCGCGCGGCCACCCGCCGCTCATAGACGAGCCGCCCCCGCAGCCGCTGCCGCCGCTGCCCGCGCGGCCCTCGCCCTTCAACCTGCTGGCGCCGCCCGCGCCCCGCGAGCCCTGGCCACTACCCCTCTTCCCCCCGCCCCTGCCGCCTTCGCTGCCGCCGCCGCACTGGTTCCTGTTGCCGCCCTACTGACAGCCCGGCCCTCCTGCGGACGCGTGGGTGGACATCCCTCCCTGGACACTGGGCTGTGCTCCTCGCCGCCTTCCCCACGGGCAGATTCAGAATGCGTGGGTCGGCGCCCTGGCTGGAGAAGAAGGGAGTGCCAGGTTTGGGAGAGAAAGCAGCGTGTCTGAAAATAAAGTCATTTTTTCCATTTTCTCTTCCTACTCCGTAGCAAGCCTCTTGCTTGGTTATTTGAGAATGTAACTCGGTCCCTGTGCTGATAAGCTGGCTGGGAACCAGGGCGGGTGGGGCTCGGGGCCCACAGCACGTGGTTTGAGGAATGAAACAAAAGTTTAAAATGCTTTAGTAAGGTGCCCACATGTCTCATTTTCTTTTCTCTCTTTAAGCTTCAAAAAGCTTTTATGTTTCCATTTTTGGTCCAGTGCATGGGAGGGGGCTCCAGGGTGGCTAAAAGGCTGCTTGGTGGTTCCAGGGAGAGGCTCAGGCAAAAGACCCCAGGGGGATGCAGAGGGGCCCCTCCAAGGCTTCGGCTTAAAAAGCTCCTAGTGATGCTTGAGGGTGAGCCTTTTGAAGAGACACTTCCCCAGCCCACCCTGGGGGCCGGCCAGCCTGTGGAGTCGGTGAGGTGATCAGCATCTTGAGTTGCACCTCCTCATCCAGGAGGTGGTTCTCCAGGAAGTCAGAGATGAGGGTCTGTGAGGTAAAATGCAGGACCTGCAGATCCAAAGAGCTTGGTTTGGGTTCTCCCAAACCATGGTGGCTTCCATGGCATCCCGAGTTTTGCCATCATCTTGGGAAGGCTTCAGCACCTCCTGGTTACCTTAGAGATAACTCAGCAACTGTACCGGTGTTGGATCTTCTGAGAGACACTCGCACCATAGCCGGTGTGGCTCAGTGGCTAGAGCGTAGGCCGGCGAACTAAAGGGTTCCGGATTTGTTTCCAGTCAAGAGCATGTACCTTGGTTGCAGGCTTGATCCCTGGCCTTGGCTGGGGAGTGTGCCAGAGACAACTAATCCATGTGTCTCTCTCACATCAATGTTTCTGTCTCTCCTCCTCCCATTCTGAAAATCAATGGAAAAATATATCCTGAGGATTAACAAGCCCTAACAGGACTGGCTCAGTGGATAAGAGCGTCCGCCTTCGGACTGAAGGGTCCCAGGTTCCATTCCTGTCAAGGGCATGTACCTTGGTTGCTGGCATATCGCCAGTAGGGGGTGTGCAGGAGGCAGCTGATTGATGTTTCTCTCTCATTGATGTTTCTTTTTTTTTTTAATATAGATTTTTTACAGAGCGGAAGGGAGAGGGATAGAAAGTCAGAAACATCGATGAGAGAGAAACTTCGACCAGCTGCCTCTTGCACACCCCCTACTGGGGACGTGCCCGCAGCCAAGGTACATGCCCTTGACCGGAATCGAACCCGGAACCTTTCAGTCCGCAGTCCGACGCTCTATCCACTGAGCCAAACCGGTTTCGGCTCATTGATGTTTCTAACTATGTCTCTTCCTTCCTCTCTGTAAAAAAAAAAAAAAAATCAATAAAATATATTACAAACAAACAAAAAAGGTCCCAGGTTTGATCCTGTCAAGGCCATGTACCTGAGTTGCAGGCTTCATTCCATGAAGGATGCCACCCATGCGTCTCTCACATTGATGTTTTTATCTCTTTGCTTCTCTCCCTCTATTCCTCTCTCTCTCTCAAAAAAAAAAAAAATCAATGAAAAGATATCCTCCAGTGAGGATGAAACAACAACAAAAAATTATTTTTTAAAAGTTGCCCTTGAGCTTGTCAGCCAATCCTCAGCTCAGGGAAGAAGTGGCCCACCCTTTCCAAAGCCACACCGTCGTGGTAGACAGAGAGCCCAGAGAGAGGCGGCTGGGGGAGGCCCACACAGGCAGGTGGCCAGGCAGCTGCTGGCAGCCTTTCCCTCGGTGGAATAACTCTGCCTGTGGGAACTCACGGCTGCCCAGCAGTAAGGCAAAGCATGGTGTTGTCTGGTCTGGGATGCTGAGGAAGTCTGAGGTGGTTCTGAGGGTGGAGGCTGGAAAAGAGGCTGGAGGGTGGTCGGAGGCCGGAAGAGGCATCTCTGAGGCTGATCTGCCCCAGCTGTCGAAGCAAGAGACAGACCAGAGGACTACTAAGGGCACTGCCTCATTGTCCTTCATAAAATAGAGGGCTTGGGTGCTATTTTGAAGGCCCTCCTCTACTTAGGTGTGTATGGCTTCTTGGAAACTCAGATCTTGTCTTCCAAACCTTAAGTCATACTCTCAACTGAAATAGATCCACGGGTCCCAAGGGCCTGGGTGCACCAGGAAAACGGCGGTGTTGACGGACAATCGATACTGGACCCTGGAGCAAGAGCTGTGACGACATCCCCACGGGACAGGAAAGCTCCCAGGATGAGTCATGAGAGGAACCCCCTGTTCTTTCCCCTTCTTCACCTTCTCTCCACCGCCACCCTGCCAGTTTCTGCCCAGCATGCTACAACTCAGAATAAAGTTCTCTTTGTTACTCGGGGAGTTCGGGCTCAGGTAACCAGGCAGACATCCTATCTCAATGGGCTCTTCTGTAGCAACTCAGGAGCAGTATCAGGAAGCCAACTTGACCTTGGGGGACCTCTGAGGTCCTGAGACCTACCAGCAAGAAAGGCAGCGTACGAGTTTCCTGTGACTGCTGCAGCAAATCACAAGCTGGGTGCCTTAAAAGAACAGAAATTTATTCTTCCCTAGCTCTGAAGCCAGAAGTACAAAATCAGGGCTGTGCTCCCTACCAAGGCTCTAGGAGAGGATCCTTCCTTGCCTCCTTCAGATTCGGGTGGCTCCTGGCCTTCCTTGGCTTGTGGCTAAATCACTCTAGTCTCTGCCTCCATGTTCACATGGCCTTTTCCCCTGTGTCTGTATCTCAAATCTCCCTCTGTAAAAAAATAAAATAAAATACATATATATATATAGATAGATAGATAGATAGATATATAGATATATAGATATTATTGATTTTCCAGAGAGGAAGGGAGAGGGATAGAGAGTTAGAAACCTTGATGAGACAGAAATATCGATCAGCTGCCTCCTGCACACTCCCCACTGGGGATGTGCCCGCAACCAAGGTTCATGCCCTTGACCAGAATCGAACCCGGACCCTTCAGTCCTCAGGCAGACACTCTATCCACTGAGCCAAACCAGCTAAGGTTTTTCTTTTTCCTTTTCTTTTTCTAATGACACCTTTTATGGGATATGGGGCCAACCCTGAGTCCAGAATGACTCATCTTTCATGTGCAAAGACCCTTTTTTCAAATCAGGTGATACTCAGGTTCTAGGGTTTAGGCCACTCAATCCATATAGGTAGTGTTTTTCCCTTTGGGGCTGGCCCATCTCCTGAGCTGTCTCCCCAACTTCCCATACTGTGTTTTAGGCTCCACCCCTCACTGACCCGCAGCCTTGGGTGCCCTTCGAGTCCCCAGGCAAGAGCCTAAGGTACTAGCACCTCGATGAAGCTCTCATTGGGACAGGGAGAAAATAGTGACGGTCTTTCCCCCTTGTCGAATTATGGCTGAGTTCTCCCTCCTGCTGGCCTGCTGCTTCCTCCAGCCTCTGTAGGTCCTGTCCCCTTCCTCTCCTCTCAGCTAAGGATCAGGCAGTAAACAGGAAGGACAAGACCCTTTGCAACCCCACCCTCAAAACTCCAGCTGGGTAAGTGCTGCTGGTTGAAAGCTGACAATTACAACTGATAGTAAAGTCAACTGCTGCCCAATCAATGGAGTCTGCCCCATGATGCTCTTGACCAAATATGCTTGTAGCGATCCCCAAGGCGTATGCGGAGCTGGAGGCCTGGGCAAGTGTCTTTGGTGACTCCGGAGGTGAGCAGGGCAGACTTCTCCCTCATTTCACAGCCAGGAGGCACCTGGGATTAGGGTTGCTGTGTCTTGTCCAGTGAATCCCGAGGTGGGGTTGACACCAGGTCTGACCCAGAGTACAGTAAGCTGCCTGAGGCAGGTGGTGAGCAAACACAGGTGCTCCCGCATCAGGTACACAGACGCGGGGAAAGTGAGCCAGGTGTGACTCTGCAGAGACTTCCCGGCACAGGAAGTGGGGGAAGGAGGACAGCTGACTCTGGCTGTGAAGTTCAGCCAGGGGGCTGTCCTGCTGGGCTGCCCTCGGAGGAAAGCACCAGGAGGCCCAGCTTACCCAGCATTCCCCTCGGCGCTGGGCCAGGAGCCTGCTTGAAGTCAGTTCGCGGCCTGGGGTTGCATCAGGCTTGTGATGTTTCACTCACATACACTTAGGCCACATTTCCTTGGCTTGTTTCCTTGTCTGTAAAATGTGGGTTGTAAAACCAGTGAGAATTCTTTAATATATATATATTTTTTTCCTACAGGAGGATTTTGCACCATTGATTTTTAGAGAGAATGGAAGGGAGGGCCGAGACCGGTTTGGCTCAGTGGATAGAGCGCCGGACTGCGGACTGAGGGGTCCCGGGTTCGATTCCGGTCAAGGGCATGTACCGTGGCTGCGGGCACATCCCCAGCAGCGGGTGTGCAAGAGGCAGCTAATCGATGTTTGTCTCTCGTCGATGTTTCTGACTTTCTACCCCTCTCCCTTCCGCTCTGTAAAAAATCAATAAAATATATTAAAAGAGAGAGAGGGAGAGTGGAAAAACTATAAGAGAAACACATCGATTGCCTCCCCTCCTCCCCAGATCCCCAGACCTGATGGGACCTGCAACCCAGGTACGTGCCCTTAAGTGGGAATTGAACTCAAGGCCCCTCAGTGCGCGGGCCAACGCTCCGGTCACCCACCACTCTGGCCGGGGCCAGGTGAGGATTCTAACGGAACCTCAAAGCTTGAGCCATGCCTTTGGTGCAGGAACCTGGACCTGCTGTTCTCCAAAGCAGTATGTGATGCCGTCGGGCTGTGCATCCTCTAAGCCCACCCCCCGTTCACTCCCAGCACCATGGTGTCTATGGTAACCACTGCATCTCCGTTATCATTGGCCCCAGGGCCTCTCAGAGTGAGACAGGGGACCCGGCCTGGCCCAGTTGCTGGGAGTGTCACCCCGCACACTGAAAGGGGCGGGTTCGATTCCAGATCAGGACACATAACCGGGTTTCAGGTTCGATCCCCAGGTTGGTTGGGGCACGCATGGGAAGCAATTGAAGTAGTCTCTCTCTAACATCGATATCTCCCCTTTTTAAAATCAATAAGCAGCATAGTCTCAGGTAAGGAAAAATTAAAATAAATTTTAGAAAGAGTGAGATAGAGGATGGGGCTTTGTATTCTTCTGCCCACCAGAGCCTCCCCAGCCCTGCACCCCACAAAGAGAACAAGGACTGGGTCCAGTTCTGTCCCTCCCTGAAGGGGCGGGGGTGGGGGGGCAAGGCCACCTCCTGAGTTTCCTCCCGAAGGGGAAAGTTCTATCCCACCTCTTTCCAGGGCGAAGGCAGTTGGGGGTAGGGGTTCCAGAGGAAGTGTTAAAGTGCCATTGAAATGCTAGGCCGTGGTGGATGGGAGTCTGCCCCATCACCCTCCCTGCTTCCGGCTCCAACTTTAACCCTTCAGTTTCCAGATCCACCCAAATCCAGGTGGATCAGGGGACCTGAAAGAGGGGTTGGGGCCTCCTGGCCTCTACCCAAGGAGGCCTGAGGGCGGGAAATGCATTCTTGTCTAGGTGCCCTAGGAATCTGCCCTCTGCCACACCCGCCTCCTGCCTGTCTCTCCAGTTCTTCGACAAATTTCCCCACTTTTACTCTCCCTCTAGGCAAGCGCCTTAACGTAGAGGGAAGCCTGGGCGTGTGGAGGGAGGGCGTGTCGCCGGAAGAAGCTGAGGCCGCCGGGCCAGGCGGGAGGTATCTGCGGCCGGAACTGGTCTCTGGAGGTGGGGGTGAAAGTGAGGGTATCCTTATCTTCTGAGCACCCATCTCCCGTGTGGCTGGCCAATCCTTAGCAGAGTGGGGTCTCCGCTGCTTGAGTGTAGAGATCTGGGGCCAAAAAACTAAGATCTAAAAAAAAATCAGGGTCCTCTTAGTGCCTTGTTGGGGCACTGCCATTACCTGGAGTGTGCAGCTCCACACACCGCCCCTGACAACGTTAAGGGTCTGTTTTTGTTTTTGTTTTTTTAAATATGTATTTTATTGATTTTTTACAGAGAGGAAGGGAGAGAGGTAGAAAGTCAGAAACATCGATGACAGAGAAACATCGATCAGCTGCCTCTTGCACGCCCCCTACTGGGGATGTGACTGCAGTCAAGGTACATGCCCTTGACCGGAATTGAACTTGGGACCTTTCAGTCCGCAGGCCGACGCTCTATCCACTGAGCCAAACCAGTTTCGGCTAAGGGTCTGTCTTTAATATATTTTTATTGATTTCAGTGAGGAAGAGAGAGGGAGTGATAGAAACAACAATGACATGAGAGAACCATTGATTGGCTGCCTCCTGCACGTCCCCTGCTGGGGACCAAGCTTGTAACCAGTGCACGTGCTCTTGACTGGAAGACCCAGGACCCTTCAGTCTGCAGGCCGATGCTCTATCCACTGAGCCAAACTGGCCCGGGGAACGTTAAGGATCTAGAGTTGCCTGTGCAGCTGGTAGGCCCTGGAAGCAAGGCTGACCAGCTGTCCCTGTTTTCCCAGGACGCAGGACTCAGTGCTCAAACCAGAATGTCCCAGGCAAATCAGGATGGGTTGGTCACCTTATGGCCAAGGCAGGAGGCAGACTTGCTCTGGGTGCAGGGACAAAGGCCCTGTGCTGGCTGCCCAGGAGAGGAGGCCTTGTGGGCGGGTCAGTGGGCCCTTCCAGAGACACCCCCCCCCCACTTGCTGAGTCCACCTGACACCTGCCCAAACCTGTGGGGCTGGATTCCTGGCAGCCCTCCAGGCAACCTAGAGCAGTGGTTCTCAACCTTCCTAACGCCGAGACCCTTTAATACAGCCCCTCATGTTGTGGTGACCCCCAACCATAAAATTATTCTTGTTGCTACTTCATAACTGTAATTTTGCTATTGTTAATGAATCGTAATGTAAATATCTGTGTTTTCTGATGGTCTTAGGCGACCCTGCTAGCGGTTCTCAGCCTGTGGGTTGCATAAGATCATCGGAAAACACAGATACTTACATTACGATTCATAACAGTAGCAAAAGTACAGTTACAAAGTAGCAACAAAAATAATTTTATGGTTGGGGGTCACCACAACCTGAGGGACTGTATGAAAGGGTCGCGGCATTAGGAAGGTTGAGAACCACTGCCCTAGAGGGCGCTTACGCAAAGCTTGCTTCTATTTGCCTTTCTTCTCCAACGCCCCCTCTCCCCATGCAAAGCGAGGCCCAGGATGCTGGAGGGGCTGGACAAACCCACGCGAGATTCCGTGTGTCCATCACAGCCTCCTGTGGTCAGCACGCCCCTCCCAGTTCTCAGGCATCCAAAGTCAGCCCCACTTACTGGACAGCACTTCCCCATGGCCCTGTGGGGTGGCCCCAGGCCCTGAGGGGAGGCACCAGGCAGGTGCCAGGGGTAGAGAAAGCCCCAACCACAGTAGTTCACTGGTAGACCCACCATTAGCTCTAGCCTCAGTCCCCCCATTTTAGGGGTTGTTAAGCTTTTGTGGGTCAAGCACCCTTTTGCAAATCTGATGAAGGTATAAACCTCTCTTAAAACATCCTAAAGAGCAACGCACCAATCTGGAACAGAGGCGTTTAGAGCCCTGGCCAACGGCTCAGTCGGCTGGAGTACCAGGTGGGCCGGGCTTGGGGTTCGGTATCGGTCAGAGCACACACAGGAGTCGCCAGTGATGCCTGAATGGGTGGGACAGTGGTAGACGTTTCTCTCTCTTCCTGTCTCTAAAGTCAGTTTTAAAAATTTTAAATGATTATCTATAAATAGACCCCCATTGAGCAGATGAGGAAGCACCCAGTGCCCTCCCCTCCCCCAGGGTTGTAGAGTGGTGCAGTGCCCGGGTGTGGGGGGCACCCCCGCCCTCCTGGGCACCTGTTGAAGGCACTTCCTCCTGGGCGGCCAGGCCTCCGGTCTTCCTCTGGCGGCATGGAAGTGAGAGGCCCCCCAGGGACCTCACAGCCATCACGCAAAGTTGGAATTTTCATCAGCCCCCCCCGCCCCCTTTCACATAATAATTCTCAATTCTTAGCACCCAGGGAGGGGCTTAAGAGAGTTCATGAGGCCCCCCCCCCCCCAATGAAGGGCTCGTTTGTGGATCTCAGGGGGTTTCTCAAAGGGGCCTTTGACCCAAGGAGGTTAAGGACCTTGACTTTCCCAGGTCTGTCCGGGGGTGGGGGGTGGGGGGGTGGGGGGGGCAGGGTTGAGCCCTGGTCTGTGTGACTGCCAGGGGGCCTCCACAAGGGGAGTGCCAGGGCCCCAAGGGTTTTGAGGAAGGGGGTCTTTCTTTTTCTTTTATTATTATTATTTTTTTGAATCGAATCTACACATCCATTGCCAAATTTGAATTCATAAAGATTTGTCCCCATGTTTTCTTCTGAAGTTATAGTTTTAAACCTTGCATTTAGGTTGCTGGTCCATTCTGAGTTCATTTTTGTATATGGAGTTCGATAGGGTTCCAACTTCATTCTTTTGCTTGTGGTTCTCCAATTTTCTCAGCACTCTTTGTCAAAGAGACTTTTCGTTTCCTATTGAAAGATCTTGGCACCCTTGTCAAAAATCAATTGCACATCAGTATTTTGGTTTATTTGTGGGCATGTAATGGTACCCTTTGTGCTACAGGGCTGGCCCTTGTCTTCCATGAAATCTAGAAAGACAATATATCGCAGCTTTGGTACTGGTTAGCTCTTTGTGTCATCAATCTAGATAACACATTATGAGAGACACTAATATAAAAATCATTTGACTGTGCTTAAAGAAATACTAACAGCCCTAACCGGTTTGGCTCAACGGCTAGAGCATGGGCCTGCGGACTGAAGGGTCCTGAGTTTGATGCTAGAAGGTCAAGGGCACATGTCCGTGTTGTGCATGTTGTGGGCTCGCTCCCCAGTAGGGGGCTTGCAGGAGCCAACCAATCAACGGTTCTCTCTCATCACTAATGTTTCTCTCTCTCCCTCTACCCCTCTGAAATCAATAAAAACATATTTTTAAAAATATTAACGTATGGTATTTGTAGGTAAAGAGCTATACTTTTTTTCTTTTGTCTTTGCCAGCAGAAATAGCAGGTTGAGCTATTGAGTATTGTGTGTGTGTATGTGTGCGTGTGTGTATGTGTGCATGTGTGTGCATGTATGTGTATGTGTGCGTATGTATGTGTGTATGTATGTGTGTGTCTGTGTGTGTCTGTGTGTGTGTGCGTATGTGTGTGTTTGTGTGTGTGTATGTGTGCGTGCGTATGTGTGCGCGCGCACACGTGTGTATGTGTGTGCATGTGTGTGCGTGTGTGTATGTGTGTGTATGGGTGTATATGCGTGTGTATGTATGTGTGTATATGTGTCTCTCTGTGTGTCTCTGTGTGTGTATGTGTGTGTGTCTGTGTGTGTGTGTGTCTGTGTGTGTGTGTCTGTGTGTGTGTGTGTATATGTCTGTGTGTGTGTGTATATGTCTGCGTGTGTGTATATGTCTGTGTGTGTGTATATGTCTCTGTGTGTGTGTATGTATGTGTGTGTGTCTCTGTGTGTGTATGTGTGTATGTGTGTGTCTCTCTGTGTGTGTGTATGTGTATATATGTGTGTCTCTGTGTGTGTATGTGTGTCTGTGTGTGTGTGGTGTGTGTGTATGTATGTGTGTATGTGTGTGTGTATGTATGTGTGTGTCTCTGTGTGTGTGTATATGTCTGTGTGTGTGTGTGTCTCTGTGTGTGTCTGTCTGTGTGTGTGTATGTGTGTGTGTGTGTCTCTGTGTGTGTGTGTTTTAATTTAACTCCAGCCTGGCTGGTGTGGTCAGTGGTTGAGTGTCGACCCATGAACCAGGAGGTCAAGGTCTTGATGGCCTGCAGGATGCGGGCCTGGGTTGTGGGCTGGATCCCCAGTAGGGGGCATGCAGGGGGCAGCCAGTCAGTGATTCTCCTCGTTGATGTTTCTATCAAGAGCATCTTTCTTGAGGATGATGAGGCAGGGTTCAAAGAAAGCTGAGTCACCTGGGCCTAACCCCTGTTGCCTTTCTTTGTGGTATCTCATCCAGAGTAATCACTCACCTCCCCTGGGCATGAGAGGGGTCCTGAGCTTCAGCTCCACCCAGCGCTCCGTCCCTGCTGCTCTCCTTTCACTCCGGGCCTGAGTGCTCCTCCCCCACTCCCACAACGGGCTCTTTATCCCTGGCCTCCAGAGACTACAGCCGGGCCCCCAGTTTCAGTGGAGGGGGTGGAGAGGGCATACCTGGGCTGAGGTAGAAGTGAGGGGGTGGTTTTCTAGGCCGTTGCCTGGACGATGCCACCTGAGCTAGGCGCCGGGCACCTGTCGCCTAGGAAACGGTGCGGGCGGGGCCCCTCCCTCGGGAGCCGCCGGGGCCGCTGGGCTGCGATAGAAGGCAGATCGAATTCCGGAGAGCCCTGGCGCTGGGTAGGGGCGGGTGGGGGTTCTCGATACTGGAAAAGCGGGGGTGCCCTTGCATCATCATGAAATGAACCAGCCCAGAAAAGCGAAGATGGCGAAGGAGGGGTGGCTGGGGGTAGAGGAGGCTCAGGAAGGCGGCTGAGCTCCCCAAATCTCCCACTTCTGAGCCAAGGGTTACATTTTGAGCTCCATATCTTCTCCCTGAGACTCACCCTCCCTTCCTCCCTCCGTTCCTTCTACTAGAGAGAGGATGGGAGAGATATGTCCTTCCATTTATTCATGCATTCTCTGGTTGATTCTTGTATGTGCCCTGACTGGGGATGGAACCCCACGCCTTGGCATACGTGGAGGACACTCTAACCAAGTGAGCTACCAGGCCAGTGCTCACCATTGCTTTGTCTCTGGGCTCCCACGGGCATGGACGTTCTTCTTTCCTCCCCTGTGTATTCCCGGTCATGGTATGTTCTCCCCCCCTCCCGCCCAGCCCCTGCCTCCTCCCACAGCACCAGTCTCCCAGTCTTGGTCTGGTTGCTCCTCCCCTGCCTCGGCCTTAAAACCCCATGGCTGTGGCCAGGAGCCGCAGTCCTCAGGTGCCCTGAGCGAAGCTGCGCTGCTTCTCCCGATCCGGCGGCCCGAGGGACGAGGCTCTCCCCAGCCTGAAGGTGGGTCGGAGGGTAGGTCCTGCGCAGCTGGTCAGAGGCGGTGGTAGGAACGTGTCTGCAGAGTCGCAGGAGGAGCAGCAGCCACTAGGCACCTCAGCCGTTCAACTGAGCAAGACTGTGAGATTTTGTTTGTTGGAGACCAGGGGCACACCTGCGAGGGGCACAGAGCGAGGAGGTGCCCTGCAAGAGGCTCACAAATGTGAGGACTGTCTTGGCCTGAGGACACGGACTGCCCATTCCTGACAGGCACCGAGACCCCTGCTTGGCAGTGTCTGACACACTCCTCACCTAACCAGGCCACCGAGTGCTGAGAAGACCTAACCGAGGGGGCAGATGGCTTCACCTGGCCTGGAACTCCTAGGCATGACCCTGGCTGTGCTGGGCTGGCTGGGGACCCTGGTGTCCTGCGCCCTGCCCCTGTGGAAGGTGACCGCCTTCATCGGCAACAGCATTGTGGTGGCCCAGGTGATGTGGGAGGGGTTGTGGATGTCCTGCGTGGTGCAGAGCACAGGCCAGTTGCAGTGCAAGGTCTATGACTCGATGCTGGCGCTGCCCCAGGACCTGCAGGCTGCCCGAGCCCTCTGCGTCGTCGCCCTCCTGCTCGCCCTGCTCGGTCTGCTGGTGGCCATCACGGGAGCCCAGTGCACCACCTGTGTGGAGGACGAAGGTGCAAAAGCCCGAATTGTGCTCACCGCGGGGGTCATCCTCCTCCTCTCAGGCATCCTGGTTCTCATCCCCGTCTGCTGGACGGCCCACGCCATCATCCAGGACTTCTACAACCCCCTGGTGGCTGAAGCCCTCAAGCGGGAGCTGGGGGCCTCCCTGTACCTGGGCTGGGCGGCAGCTGCCCTGCTCATGCTGGGTGGGGGGCTTCTCTGCTGCACATGCCCCCCGCCCGAGATCGACCGGCCCCGAGGACCCAGGCTGGGCTACTCCATCCCCTCCCGCTCCGGCACCTCTGGAATGGACAAGAGGGACTATGTGTGAGGTGTCTCCAGAAGCCCGCTGCTCAGAGCCGTGACTTTGTGCTGGATGCCCTCTTCAACCCCTGCCTTCTACCCTCAACCCCTTCCCCAGATGGAACCTCCTTTTCTGGGAGTTCCAGCAGGGTTTGGCTGCCGGCCTAGTCTCAGATGGCTTGGCTGAGCCCAGACCCTCCTCCATGGGGTCCCCACCTCCTGGCCACCCAACTCCCCCAACCAGTTGCTATCGTCTGCTTCCTGGACCTAGGATTGCTCTCCTCCCCTTCCTGAGGCCTCACCCAAAGGGCAGTACTCCTCGGCTCAAACAAGGAGAGGATTATGCTTCTGGCCCTGGAGCTGGTCCCCTCCAGTCTGGCCACCACCTTCATTCAGAGACCCAGGCCAGGCCCTCTGGGAGAAGCCAATCTCCTCCACGCCAGAAGGGCCCAGCCCACTCCCTGCCCCCACCCGACCCCAGAATAAAGAGTATTTGTACCTCTGCTGCCTTGACCTGTGATTGGGCAGGGAAGACCAGGTGGCCTGGACTGTCAGGCCAAGGTCTGCTCCAGGTCCTGCTGAGCGGGTAACCTCATCAGGCAGCGAGCAACAAAGGAGGTGAGTCGCTCCCCTTCACCTTACTCCAGGCTGGAACTCAATAGCCTCCCAGCAACTCCAACGGCAAGTAACAAAACAAAACACTCTTTATTTAGTGAAAACTAGTGTGTGGGTGTGCCGCGGCAGCAGTGTGCAGGGCCTGGACGTGAGAAGGTGAGGGGTCTACGGCGTGGTTGGGAAGCAACTCTGAGACAAGGACGGAAGAGCCAGAGGTCAGAATCCTTGGAGGGAGGTGGTTTTGGGTAACTTATCACCTGGTCTTCTCAAGGGTACCTGAGGCTCAAGAGCTCCACGTCACAGAGCCCTGCCCCACCACAGCAGGAACTCTTGGGGACAGACTGTCAGAGCACCCTGTTGTCACAAAGTACCTGGCCAGCAAACAGCCTTCACCCAGGGGTCACAGCTCCAGGCTGGTCTCCAAGATGGGAACGTCCGAGTGGAGAAAGATGGAGAAACTCTGAAGTGTTGCCTCCTTGGTCTCATCATCCAAGGGTGAGAAAAGTCAGCAGCAGAGCCCAGGTGAGAGACTAAATTTCTTCTCGGGTTGGTAGGTAACAAACGGCTTAAAAGAAAAATACCCCCTTGCCCAATAAAAAGAAAAAACAAGATAAAAGCAACCCAGAAACTGTCATGCACTCTGATGACTCCAGCTCAGGGGTTAAGCTCCATGGTCAAGGGAGCCCCCATCCTCCTACCCATCAGACGTAATTCTTGGTGGGGTATTCAGAGGGCCCTTGAGAGATGGCTCGTGGGGCAGATGCTGAGTATCGGGCCAGGTAATGGCTGGAGCCCCCGGACCCTCCAGAGGGGCAGGTGTAGCACAGAAGCCCCCCACCCAGCAACAAAAGACCAGAAGCCGCCCAGCCCAGGTAGAGGGAAGCCCCCAGCTCTCGCTTTTGGGGCTCTGCCACGAGAGGGTTGTAGAAGTCCTGGATGATGGCGTGAGCCGTCCAGCAGATGGGGATTAGTGTCAGGACCCCTGAGATGACAAAGATGATCCCAGAGGTGAGTACCAGACGGGCCTTGGAGTCCTTGTCCTCCACACAGGTGGTGCACTTGGCCCCACCGAGGTAGACCAGCAGACCAACCAGGGTGATGAGGAGGGTGATGATGCAGAGGGCTCGGGCAGCCTGCAGGTCCTGGGGCAGCGCCAGCATCGAGTCATAGACCTTGCACTGCATCTGGCCTGTGCTCTGCACCACGCAGGACATCCACAGCCCCTCCCAAATCACCTGGGCCACCACAATGCTGTTGCCGATGAAGGCGGTCACCTTCCACAGGGGCAGGGCGCAGGACACGAGAGCATTCACCCAGCCAAGCAACGTCAGGACGATCCCCAGAATTTGCAGACCAGCGGAGGCCATGATGAGGTTGAGGTTGAAAGGAGCTGCCCTGGGGACAGAAGAGAGTAATGTTAAGACCAGCTGGCCAGGACCCCTCATTTCCAAAGAGTGCTAATCCCCATGCCGTGTGCCATAGCCACCAGAACACCAAGGGTATAGACCTTGGGCGCTGAGCTGCCGTGTCTCGTCCCTAGCCTCGTTCTCTCGTGGCCAAAATGAGCATTAGTGCCTTAACATACGTTTCTTTCCCCCTAGTTATGCGATAGTCTGTTTTGAGTACAAAGGAAAGATAATTAATATAAGCCTAAGCCAACGCCAGTTCCTCGCCTCAGTACATTCGATCAAACAGCAAAGTGACAAAGGGGGATGAAGTGACAGGAAGTTTGCAGGTGTTTCCACAGAGCACAGATGGAAGGCTGGCTCTAGCTATTGGGTTTCGCTCGTTCAGCCATCAAGATTAGCGATCCAACCTTCTTCCTACCACCCAACAGAAGAGTCCAAACCTCTCACCCCAACATGGTTCGATACCTCAGGCAGGTGGTTACCAGTTTGATCTTAAAGATCTTCTTCTGTACTGTGTGGCCCACCAGTCCCCACCTGGCCTGCCCCAGCACAGCCTCACTCAATCCCTGGAAGGACAGGAGAGATTGGGGGGTGGGGCAGGGGACTCCCACCCAAAAGCACTCCCATCCCTAAGGCCACTGGCTGTCTCCCTGGGTCCCACTCTTCTGCCCTCCCTTTGGGGCCATAGAGCATACTGCCAAGGTCGGGGACATTTTTTCTTGTGCATTCTTTTCCATACTGCAGTCCTCTCAAGACACAACTTCTCTAAAAGGAGCTAAAACCCTTGGGGTCTATGGAGTGAACCAGCTCCTCTATAGCCACCCCTCGGCCTGTCTCCCCTCACATTTCACCTCATGTTGGAGTCTCCATCCACATCAGTTCTGTGCAGGTTTTTGTTATGGTTCTCCATTGCCCAAAGGTTCCGGGCGAAGGCATGGACCTAAACCTAGCACCAGCCCAGCAGTGTGACCACAGAGCAGACCCTCCACTCGCTTTCATTCCACCCACTCGGCCCGAGCTGAAGAGCTGGGGGGAGAGCGGATGGGGTGGGCCAGCCTCTTTCATCCCAGTCCCCGGTCTCCCCCTCCAGGCGTCTGGCCGAGTTGGAGCCGCGGCCACGCCAGCCCAGGCACCTTGCGCTTCTCCCCTGTGCTCCACTCCGTTCCCTTTCCACATACTATCGGCTCGATTTTGTCCGAGGACAACCCTTACCGCTCCCGATCCCCCCCTTCGGAGTCCGGCTCAAAAGCGGGTGTCCTCAGTCCCCCATCTTCCTGGGAGCAGCGCGCGCGCGCGCGCGGGATAGTTTGCAGGCGGCGCCAGCCTAGGGTCTGCTCCCGCAGGTGAGGGGGAGGGGCGACCGGCCCAGCGAGCAGGGCAGGTGGGGGAAGGGCGCCCGGGTTTCGGTGCCTTTGTCCCAGGGGAAGAGAGGAGGGGCGTTTAGCCATTTCTGAGCCGCCGAAGGACCTGATCTGCCCCCGCCGGGACTCGCCAGATCAGTCCAGGCTCTCCATGCTGCCCGCACCCTGCACCCGGTTCCTCGAGGCAACCCGTCTCCTCCCCCCCAGCGCACACACGGCCCCTGGGCTCACCTGAGAAGGCAGGGCTCTGCAGAGGTCCGTGAGAGCCGCGAGTGTGGGGACGGGGCGGAGGCGGGGGTCTTAAAGAGGCAGTGACGTCACTGGACCCCCGCCCCGGGGAGGGGCAGAGACCCCAGTCCGGACCACTGCGGTCCCGCCAGTCCAAACTTCGTCAGTCTGGGGCGCTTCAGGCCGGGGTAGAGAGGGCAGAAGGTGCTGCGCCCGCATCTGGCCCCGGTGAGGGGACGTCAGGGACTGACGCGGGGGCCCGCAGAGAGGGCGCAGGGCGTGGAGCCAAACAGACCTTGGGCCTCGGCTCCTGCACCTCCCCGAGCCTCAGTTTCACACTCTGCAGAATGGAGACAAGTCCACATTTTACTAGGTAACTATGTCCTAAGGTAAAAACTAAAGGACACAGTATCAACATTTTTTTAAATTGATTTTTAACAGAGAAGAAAGGAGATGGATAGAAAGCCAGAAACATCCATCAGCTGCCTCTTGCACGTCCCTCACTGGGGATGTGCCCGCAGCCAAGGTACATGCCTTTGACTGGAATCGAACCCGACGCTCTATCCACTGAGCCAAACCGGTCTCGAGTATCAACATTTTTATGCTGTCCTTAAAGCCGGGACGGCTGGTTCCATGTCTGACTCTCCGCCCCCTTCCCCCCAACACACGCACTCCCGGACTGAGCACCGGGAGGGCGGCCTGGGCTGTCCCCGCGGGGCCCGGCAGCCGAGCCGGCGGGCTGTGTCAGCGCCCCGACTGAATTTAGCGGGCCGGGCCGGGCGGGCGGGGCCTCCGGGGCGGGCCGCGGGGCCGGCGGGGGCGTGGGGTCCGCCCCGGAAGGCGGGGGCGGGGACCGGGCTGGGGCTGTCTGTCCCCGCGGCCGGCGGCGGCCTCAGACCGTAGCGGTCGCGGGACGCGCACCATGACTCTCGCCCGGCTGCGCCCTCTGCCGCGGCTGCTGGCGCTGGGGCTCGGGCTGGCGCTGCTGGGCGCGGCGGCCGGGGAGCCGGTGTCAGGTACGCCGGGCGCCACGCTGGGGCTGGGGCTGGGCGGGAGGGCGGGAGGACCGGGGAACCCGGACCCGGGATGCGGGAGCCGGCTTGCGGGGGAACTAGAGGAGGGGGCAGGACTGGGGGGTACATGGGATCGGGGGTCAGGGCGTTTCCAGGCACGGCGCTCCCTGGCCAGGGGAGGTCCCATCTCGCTCCGAGCTTCGTTGCCAGTCCCGGCCTCAGTTTCCTGCCTGGCCAACTCGGACTCGGAAGTGGGGAAAGTTTGAAGGCGGGATGTCTCATCCGGTGAGGGGGCAGTCCCCCAGCTTGGTCATTACCGGGCCTGCCCAGCCTCAGTGACCGGAATCGGGGTGGGGTGTTGAGAGACACGGGGGTCTGTGTCCCCTATACCATGTGGGGTGCCCCCTTCCATCCGGTGACTTCAGTGCCCAGCTATGCGGGGGGGAGGGACCGGGGTCGGGCCCAGTGCCCAGGAATGAGTCACTCGCCGGCGGCGGCGTGGGGGGGGGTAGGAGGGACCTGACCCCCCCAGCCTCCTGCCCCACGGCCCCCCCGTCCCACCCCGCGCTGCCGTATCCCGGTCGGGCGGTGCGGTCACCTGTGAGGAATGCGGGAAGAGGGCGCCGGTGACTCACGTTATACGAGCCGGCCGACCCAGACCTCAGCCCCCAGAATAGCCGCGCCCCGCCCCCAGCCTCTGATCCCCTTCCCCAGGCACCACTCCCTGCTCTCGCGGCAGCTCCTGGAGCGAGGACCTCGACAAGTGCATGAACTGCGAGTCATGTCCAGCCTTACCGAATAGCGACTTCTGCCGGGGATGTGAGTGGGGGGGCGGGGCCAGAGGCGACCCCAGAATAGGGGAGAGTTGCTGGGGTAGAGAGGGGAGCAGGTGGCTTTAGATCTGGGGAATTAACGTGGGAGGTGAATGGGGAAGGGGCTCCAATCTGGGTAGCGGGAAGACTTGAGGCTCAGATCTAGGGGTTGGGGCTGGTCCGGAGAGGGGTGAGGTCTGACTTTGAGTCCTGCCTGCAGGTGCTGGGGCTCCTTCAGCCTCCTTTGGGCTGTTGTGGCCCATCTTGGGGGGTGCCCTGAGCCTGGCCCTTGTGCTAGGGCTGCTTTCTGGCTTCCTGGTCTGGAGAAGGTGCCGCAGGAGAGAGAAGTTTACCAGTAAGTGTGCCCTGTCCTCCTTGCCCCCACCCCCATCACTCCTCAACATTTCCCCAGCTTTTGATGACCCCTCTTCTTACCTTGCAGCCCCCATCGAGGAGACCGGCGGGGAGGGCTGTCCTGGCGCAGCGCTGATCCAGTGACCATGAACTTTCCTGGTCATCAGGAGACTGTGCCCACCTGTCATTCATTCATTCATTGTGGAGCCAGCCCCTGCCTCCCAGACAACTAGAGCCATGCTACTCCCATCACAGGGGTGTGCAGGAATGGGGGACAGGTGAATCACTTATCTGAGGCCTGGATCCAGGCTTCAGAGGAACCGTCCAAGGCATCTGACTGCCCCGTCTCTGGCTCCAGGACAGGAAAGGAGACCCAGGCTGGCTCACACCAGACCGCTGACACTAGGAACTGCAACATTTGCACAAAGGTCTCCTATCCCCATGGCTTGAGGGTCAGGCTGAAGTGAGGCACAGACAGAACACCAGGTGCCACCCACTCATATGTGCTGAAATTCCAGCACTGGGGTCTTAGCCTGGGGGGTGAAGGACCTGTTCCTAACACTAGGGGCTGGCCCTCTAGGGGGGCTGGCCCTGAGACACTGCCCCCACCAACCCTCAGAGGAGGGAAGATATTTATTTTGGGTAGAAAGTTTGGAGGGGCGGGAGAATTTATTAATAAAAGAACATTTAACTTTAAATGGATTGGAGAGTGGCATGATTCCCCAGCCCGAGCTGAGGGAGGAGTGAGTCAGCCTCGGGGGCGGGGGTGAGGCTGTGACTCACACATTCTCAATGCCTGAGCCCAGCCTGCCAGGACCTGGCCAGACCCTGACCGTTTTCCAGGGAAGATCTTGAGGAGAAACTGAAGCATCCTGTGCCCCAGTCTTGCCCTCTCTTCCCAAAGGCCCCAGGTTCCAGACTGAAGTCATCATCTGCTCAGCAATCTTTATTCATTTCTTCTCGGGGATGGGGGAGAATGCCTCCCTTTCCATGCTACTGTCGCTCCTGCCCCGGCTCTGTCTTTCTCTGTTGGGGGAAGGTCTTGACGCTCAAAGGCCTGGTCTCGAGGAAAAGCAGGACAGCTGTTCCCTTCATGAGGGTGTTGACCTCCCCTGTTGTGGGGGAGAAGGAGCGTGGGCAGGTACACTGTCTGCCAGCACTCAGGGCTCCATTATTTCCCCAGCTGGGGTTGCAGGGTAGTGGGAGGCAGGGGTGTCCCCCAGCCTCAGCAGCCTCAGAGCTTCAGGGATCAGGTTTCCAGGGTACCGCCAGAGAAGCAGTTCAGAGCAAGGGCTCCTGGAAGAGGAAATGACAGTTGGAGCTGAGGATGGCTGGCAGAGCCTCCTACCAGCCTCAGGTCCCTCAGGGCTCCTGGGCTGCCTCTACCTTCTAAGGAGCCAAGAGCAGCAACAACAGAGGTTGGCTAGAAGTTAAAAATAGCAGGATGAGGCAAGGCCTGGAGGTTGTCTCCCAGGAGGTGTGGTCCTCCAGAAGGCCCGGTCAGTGGCTAGCGGATGGTATTTACCTGAGTCGGGGCAGAGCTGGGGAGAACGCCAGCGGGGGGCTGCAGTAAGGGTGGTCATTATGCAGGCTGAGCTGAGAGAAGTGGGTGGCCATATTCTCCTCAGACAGGAACTGCTTGCGCAGGGGTTCCCTAGGGAGAGACCAGAAGGCAGGTAGGCTGGGATATTCAGAGGGGAGGCAGGATGATGGGGACCTGAGTTGACAGAAGTCTTGCTGGGAGTCCCTCCCTGTCCCCAGACTCACTGCTCCTCCTTCAGGCGCCGTTTGGTGCTCAGGGGCACAGCTCCTCGGAGAGGGGAGCTAGGGAAAAAGAGAGCTAGGTTCATCCCATTCCCAAGATCTGCCAGCCTGAGCCTGGAACGTCGGCCAGGAATCCCCCAGCACATATCTCAGTTGATGCGTAGGTCACCCACACTTTGGAAGTCTCCAAACCTGATTAGCTCATGCCCAAGTCCTGGTTTGCCCCACTGTGTGTCATCTTGCAGACAAACCCTGAGTCCCTAGCCAAAGCTCTTGAACCTCAGGGCTAGGCCCACCTAAGGGCCCTCATACACACCTCGGGTCCAGGCTTCGAGGCACCCCCGAGTCGCGTTGGGCCAGACTCGGATAGCCACACTCCAGGGGCTGCTGAAGAATCATTGGGGCTCGGGGTCCTGGGGGCAGAGGGCTGGATCCCGGCGACAGAGGCGGAGTTCCGAGGGCGTGGCCACACGCGAGAGGTGTGGCTTTAGGCGCGCGCAGCAGCGAGATTCCGCGCTGCGAGGAAGGCGGGTAGCGCGCCGCAGGAAAGCGGGTCGGCTCGCCGGGTTAAGGGAGGGAATCCGGCGTAGCGGGGCTGCGGTGGCGCCTCTTAGTGTCGGGGGACTCGGGAGGTCTTCGCGGCGTTCACCTCAGCTCCTGGGGCTCCGGTGATACGCGGCGACCGCCTTCCGGCCGAGCTCGCCGGCGGTATTGGACCAGTTGGACGCAGGGACGGTAAGCCGCTCCAGAACACGTCCGGACCCGTGAGGCTGTGTCACGCGGAGCACTCTGGGATTTGTAGTTCTCGAGATGGAGCGAGCGGTGCCGCCCACGGTGCCTCTGGGTCAGGTGAGGAGGACATGGTGCGCGGTGTCTTCTGGGGTTTGTAGTCTGCCCAGTTCAGAAGGGGAAGGCAAGGAGTCTTTCCCTGAACCCTGTTTTCCTTTTTTAAATAAATACTTAAAGTATTTTCATGAGGAATATAGAAAGGACTCTTAGAACTCAACAACACAACTCAATTTTGTTGTTGTTAATCCTCACCCGAGGATATATTTTTCCATAGATTCCTTAGAGAGAGTGAAGAGGGGGAAGTGGGTGGGAGGAGAAACAAACATCCATGCGAGAGAGACACATCAATTGGTTGCCTTCCACAGGTGCCCCAAGCAGGGGATGGAACCTGTAACCCAGGTATGTGCCCTTGAACAAGAACTGAACCCTGGACCATTTAGTTTGCAGGCCAACGCTCTATCCACTAACACATTGGCCAGGGCAAATTTAAAAATTTTATCTTTATTATTGAAAGTATTCCAGATGTTCCCTTTCTCTCCCCATTGACCCCCTCCACCCTGCACCTGCTCCCCCAGGCCTTCCCTGCACTATTGTCCTGAACCCTGTTTTGTGTGGGCTGTTGGCAGGACTTGGACTTGGACCCCTGGGCAGAGGAGTGATCCAGAAATACCTCATGGGCCTAACATGAAAGGTGGAGGGTAGGGCTTAGAAAGTAGCACGTTATTCTTTATTGGGGTAATAGAGCCACATTTTGTGCACTTTAAAGGAGGCAGCTCAGTGTGAAGCTCTTTATATGCAGTAGCTCATACGATCTTGACAGAATCTCCCCTGAGTTTCATTTAACAGTTAAGGAAACTTGGTGCTTGCTCAAGGTTCTTCTAGGCACCTCGAATCCACTCTCCCCTTCCTTCCTCACCCTCTTCTTGGAGCCACCCCTGGGACTTTATGGGCAGATGCCTGCTTAGGGGGCCTCAGTGGAGGTCTGAGAAGTATGGGCAGTAGCTGAACTGCCAGTAGGGGAACCAGGAAGGAGTCTGTGGATTGGAGTTCCCAGACAGCTTTCATCCGTCCTCTCCCCACAGATGGAAGTGTTTCAGGCCCTGCAGCGATTGCACATGACCATTTTCTCCCAGAGTTTTTCACCCTGCGGGAAGTTCCTGGCAGCTGGTAACAATTATGGGCAGATAGCCATCTTCAGGTACCCTTGCGTCTGCTCAACACCCATGGGCTCTGGTATTTGGCCTTCTAGGACTGATGCCCCCTGCTTCTGACTCAGACACTCTCTCCCCTTTTCCTGCAGCTTGTCTGCTGCATTGAGCTCTGAGGCCAAAGAGGAAAGTAAGAAGCCCATAGTGACATTCCAAGGTGGGTTGCAGCCATTGAGTTTGACTTAGGGGACCCCAAGGTGAAGGAGGGGAGCAGGATAGAGTCATTCGGGTTCTGCATTTCCATTTAGCCCATGATGGGCCTGTCTACAGCATGGTCTCCACTGATCGACATCTGTTCAGCGCTGGGGACGGGGAGGTGAAGGCCTGGCTTTGGGCAGAGATTCTCAAGAAGGTAAGGAGTGTGGAGCTGAGGGGCAGGGGCACCTGGGCACCCAGCCCCAGAGAGAACCTTTGAGGTCACCCAGTGTTTCTCTCCATGAAGGGCTGTAAGGAGCTGTGGTGTCGTCAGCCCCCCTACAGGTAAGCCGGGGCCACATGGGCAGAGGGCACGTGAGGGGGCAGATGCTGCCTCACCAGAGCTGACCCTCCTTTCCCTCCTCCAGGACCAGCCTGGAAGTGCCTGAGATCAATGCTTTACTTCTCGTCCCCAAGGTCTGAGCCCTTTGTGATTAGGGCTCTGCCCTGCCCTGTTTCTGGCCCAAACTAATACTTCCCCGATCCCTGTCCGTATTTGACATTGACTGCTGACCCCACCCCTTCTTCCACCCTGCAGGAGAATGCCCTCATCTTGGCAGGGGGAGACTGCCAGTTGCATACGATGGACCTAGAGACGGGGGCCTTCACGGTGAGAGGGCCCTGGAGCTGGGCGGGGGGGGGGGGGCGGCATTCTTTCCGGACCTCATTCTGACACCGCCCTCTCCCTGCAGCGGGCCCTCCGGGGCCACGCAGACTACATCCATTGCCTGGCCCTGAGGGAGCGGAGCCCTGAGGTGCTGTCTGGTGGCGAGGATGGAACTGTGCGGCTTTGGGGTAAGGGAGTGGAGTGACTAGTTGGAGAGGAAGGTGGTGACGAAGGCTGGTGTGAGTAGGGTACCTCTCATGGTCTCCCCCCACAGATCTTCGCACGGCCAAGGAGGTCCAGACAATTGAGGTTTACAAGCATGAGGTGAGGGCATTCCCCCCGCCCCCCACATCCTGTTCTCCCTTCTCCCTGAGCATCTCCTGTGTCTTGACTTCCTCCTCTCTTCCCCTCCTTCTTCCCAGGAGTGCTCCAGGCCCCACAATGGGCGCTGGATCGGATGTTTGGCAACTGACTCAGACTGGATGGTGAGCCAGGCAAAGTGCAAGATGGGTAGCAGCTCCGGGCCCTACCAGCTGAGAGCCCATGGCTTATGGTGGCTGGGGACCCTCACCTTTCTTTCTGCCCAGGTTTGTGGAGGAGGCCCAGCACTCACCCTCTGGCACCTCCGATCCTCCACACCCACCACCATCTTCCCCATGTGGGCACCACAGAAGCATGTCACCTTCTACCAGGACCTGGTGAGGCCTTCTGCCTTGATTTTGAGACCTCTGCCTTGTTCCTGTCTCTTGGTTCCTGACCCCTAAATCCTCTCCCTGCTCTCCACAGATTCTGTCAGCTGGCCAGGGCCCCTGCGTCAACCAGTGGCAACTGAGTGGGGAACTTAAGGCCCAGGTGCCTGGTTCCTCCCCAGGGCTGCTCAGCCTCAGTCTCAACCAGCAGCCAGCAGCACCTGAGTGCAAGGTGGGTCCTGCACAGAGCTGGGGGGGTCCTGGGAGGCCAGGCGTGTGGGTGGCTCAGTCACCCTCCTCTTGCCTCCAGGTGCTGACAGCTGCAGGCAACAGCTGCCGGGTGGATGTTTTCACCAATCTGGGCTATCGGGCCTTCTCCCTGTCCTTCTGACCTCCAGCAGCTGGTAGGGCCGGGAGCTGGCGGGCCTGGAAGAGGCTCTGAGCCCACCGTCTCAGACAGGGAGAGGGTCCTGGGGCTTCAGTGAGCAGGGATCTGAACTGTTATTTCTTTTTACAAAATAAAATTTCAGGCTTTTCTTCCCTGTGCTTTCTTTTCAAGAATGAAGACTAAGTCGGTGCAATGAATTATATATTACTATCTGATCTGATACATAAATAACCACCCCACCCCTTCCCTGGAACTAGCCAGGGCCCGGGGGCCTAGTGCCCTAGTGCTTAGAAAAGACCTATATAGATTCAAAAAATAGATAGCTCTGCCCCACCAGCCCCCACCACCGACCTGGGGCCCTGACCCTCAGAGCTGGGGCCTGCTCCCAATGAGCCCCTGCCCAGCTTTCCTGAGTTGGGAGGGTACCAGCCCCCTTTGGAAGACAATCTGGGCCCTGTCGCTTCGCTCCATTGGCCAGAAGAGGAAAGTGAGCCAGAGATCCCTTCCGCGGCCCTTAGGTCCTTCGGAAGAGGTTGCTGAAGAAGCCGCCGGCATGCCCAGGGCCCCCGCGCAGTGAGAAGCGGGGTGCTGGACGACTCGGAGCGGATCCAGCGGCACTCAGCTCTTTCTGGCGTTGGGAGCGCAGCTGCTGCCCAATGACCACTTGCATGTCATCCTGATGCGGGAGGTCCGCAGGGCGGGAGGAGCGCGTCAGCGCACGGCCCCGCCCCCGAGCCCCGCCCCCTCAGGCCCCGCCCTTTACCTGCCAGGCCTCCAGCTCTTGCGTCAGCGCCACCTTCTGGCGGATGGTGCGGAGCAGCTCCCGGGAGAGGGAGTCCCGCTCCAGAGAGACGCGGCTGAGCTCCAGGGACAGCTCGAGGGTTCTGCGAGCGGCAGGGGCAGAGAGCTAGTTAGAGGGCGAGCCGGTGGGTGGGGGCTCCTGGACCCGGGTGGAACTAGGACCCGTAACACCGAAACCAAGGAGGTCGGAGGGCCCCTGGGGCTGGGTGGGGAATATTGGAACCCGTGTCACCGGTGAGACCTAGAAGGACCAGAGTGCCCTGGGGACTTGAGCCCCGCTGGGGAGCTGGTGAATGGCAGCAGAGGCAGGCTCACTTGTTCACAGCCTTTTCCCTGTCTGAGAGGGCGCAGCTTAGGGCCTCCTCGGGGTCCTGTTCCCGCAGCTCCTTCTGCCTTTGCAGCTCCTCCCGCAGGGACTGGAGCTCTGCCCGCTGAAGCTCGATCTGCAGGCAGGGAAGGAGGCAGAAAGGCAAGTAGGCCTCTGGGTCTCCAAGCCTTTGCTCTCCCACCACCCTTCCCTCTGCTGCTCCACAAACACCCCAGGCAGCTGTGGCCCTGCGCTGGAGATGAATCTTCTGAGCCCCCAGGCTGGTGTGGGGCTACTTGGATGGTATAAACCTGAGGAAAGGTGCATGGAGAAGCATTGGGAGGTGGGACTAAGGGGGCAATGCACTCCAGGAAGTCATCCCGGAGGAGGTGGCAAACAGGCTGACTTTTAAAAAATACTGAGTATATTCCCTCCCCCCTCCATGTTTTTTTTTTTTTTTTTTTTGAGGAGGGAGGGAGAGGGGGAGAGAGAAAATTCAGTGTGAGCGAGATACATTGACTGGTTGCCTCCCACATGGCATGCTGATAGGGGCCAGGGATCGAACCTACACCCCAGGTCTATGTCTTTGACCTGAAATCGAACCCATGACCTTTCGGTGCACAGGTCGATGCTGTAATCACTGAGCAAAACCAGCTAGACCCAGGCAGGCTCTCGGAGCATGACTGCAAGTTAGTTGGGATGCAGGATTCTTCGGGTAGAGGGGCATTAGTGGAAAAGGGCTCAGAGTCATAGATGGGAAGGAGAGACACTGAGAAGGGCCCTACATCCAGCACTGTCCCCCTCCCCACCTCATCCTGCAGCTGGGCCACTTCCATCTCTTTCTCCTCCAGTATCTGTCCTGGGCTCAGGGATGCTCTCTTTATGGGAGGCTCCACGCTCTCCTCCTGGGATGAAGGCTGTTGACTGGATGCCTCCTGGGTCTCCGGGGACAGAGTGGTCTGTTCACCAAAGGAATTGGTCAGTGAGATGTTTAACCTGGGGGGAGGGGGGGACGAAGAGGGGTGGAGTCTGCAGCCCTCCCGGATGGCTAGTGGGCTTCCGGCTCACCGGGGCATCTCTGTGTCCATCTGCGTTCTGGTTCTGGTCGCTGTCCAGGCTATGGGCAAGCTCTGACTGCAGCGAGGCCCCCGAAGTGTCAGCGCCCTGCAGGCGTGACTCCTCCTCCAGCTCCGAAACTCGCCGCTGCAGCCTCC
Source organism: Antrozous pallidus (assembly GCA_027563665.1). Classification (NCBI taxonomy): domain Eukaryota; kingdom Metazoa; phylum Chordata; class Mammalia; order Chiroptera; family Vespertilionidae; genus Antrozous; species Antrozous pallidus. Next base: position 107,222,436 of record CM050512.1, on the reverse strand, counting down.
GCAGGGTACTCAGCGCCTCCCTGGCCTCGGAGCGCGCGCAATCCAGCTGGGCACGCACCGGTAGACGAGCGCCGTCAGCCAGGAGCACCCGCAAGGCATTCCGCGGAAGGCCCTTAGAGGGCGCTGGCGTGCCGCGGAGGACCAGGCAGCCCTTCGCGTCTGCGCACCCCAGCTGTAGGTGCCTGATCCCCCACTTCCGGGTCGCCAGGCGGCCTCGGGTTGTGCACTTCCCCTTAATCAACACCAATTTCCTCGCCTATAAAGCAGGGTGTGGACGGCGCCTGGGTTTTAAAGTTTTCCATCACCTTCCCTCCAGCCACACCCCATAAAGTAACTTCTCAGAGTCTTTGACCAGTCAATCTTCTAACTGCTATCATCCAGCATTTACTGAGCCTTCCTTCTAAGCCAGCAGTGCTGGGCTCAATGCCTCACACCCCCAACAAAGCTCTCTACCATTACTATCCCATCCCACAGATTGGGAAACGGGCTGGGTATTCCACAACATAAGAAGAGATCCTGGGATAAGAACCCAGAAAATTTGACCCTGAAGCACTGCCTCTTTTCATTCCCTTTTCTCCATCTCTACAACGTCAGACCTGGTCCATGTCCCCATCATCTCTGGCCTGAGCTCTAGCCTCAACCTCTTCCTGACCTCCCGCTGCTTGGTTCTGATGCATTCTTTTTTTAAATTTTATTGATTTTTTTTTTTTTTTTTTTACAAAGAGGAAGGGAGAGAGACAGAAAGCCAGAAACATCTATGAGAGCAAAACATCGATCAGCTGCCTCCTGCACACCACCCCCCCCCACCACCGGAGATGTGCCCACAACCAACATACATGCCCTTGACTGGAATCAAACCTGGGACCTTTCAGTCCACAGTCTGGCGCTCTATCCACTGAGCCAAACTGGTTTCAGCAGTTCTGATGCATTCTAAGAGTGTACCATCCCTGCTTAATTCCCTTCCATGGCACCCACTTGGCCTTGGGCTAACGCTTATGCTCTTGTGGCCCTGCTGCTGGGGCTCCCATTGACCCAGCTCTAGCCTCATCTCCCAGGAAGATCTGAGACAGTGGCCAAGGCCCCAGCGGGATGCCCCCCCACGCCCCACCCCACTGGTCACCTCCAAGCTGTGCTCCCGCCGCTCTCGCCGCAGTAGCAGCAGCTCCTCATGGGTTGCCTGTAGCCTGCCCTGGCCCTTCTCCAGCTCCTCACGCAGCCCTCGGGTCTGGGTTTCCAGGTCCTGCCGGCGACTCTGCAGCATCTGGTTCTAGGAAAGGCCTCAGAGCTGGAGGGGCGGTGCTGGGCTAGCTCCAGATTGCCCCCAGCCCAGCTTTCCCGGCCCAGCAGGCCCCCAGCCCTCGCAGGCACTCACCTCCCCCTGCAGACTTTCCAGTCGTGACCTCAGCTCTGCCCTGGCCAGCGCCTGGGCCTGGCACTGCCCCCGAAGGCCATCTAGTTCCTTCTGAAGCTCCTGCTCAGTCTGGGAGGCCTGGTGGTGGTGGTTGGGGGTGAGAGGGGAACAGTGGAGCCCTCAGGCGGCCAAAGCCTCAACACAAATCCCAGGGCACCCCTCCCCCGCAACTGGGACCCAGGAATCTGGATGGGTTAAGGCTGTCCCACCTGGGCCAACTGCTGGCTGAGCCGTAGGTTCTGCTCACTGAGTTCACCGAGGGCCTGGGCTCGTTCTCGCCCACTGTCCTGCTGCTCTGAGCGTTGTTCTCCGAGCTGGGCCCGCAGGGCCTCCACATCCCCCTCCAGCTCCACAGCCCTGGCCTCCCACTCGGCTCCCCGGGCCGCCAGGCCCCGGCGGAGCTCATGATTCTCCTGCTGCAGCCGCTGTGGGGCCAGGAGAGAAGGTCAGAGAGAGGCAGAGGTGAGACAGACAGACACAGAGCTCAGATGGAGAAACAGACCTGAAGAGTTTGAGGGAGTCTGAGACAGGGAGGAAGCAGGCAGAGAGCAACATGCAGATTCAGAGACAAGGAGAGCAGGGTGGGGCACAGTAGAGAGAAGTTTCCAGGCCCAGCAGGAGGGGCTGACCCCCGACCCCGGCCACGGGGTGGGGCTCCCTGATGCCCACTCACCTCTGGCTGCTGCCTGGGCTTCTGGACCCGATGTCGCAGGCGCCGTTTCTGGCGCCTGAGTCTGGCAGAATTTAAGCCCCGACCCATAGTCTCACACAACTAAGGGGCTCTGGCGGTTGAGCTTCTGCACAGCCTCTGCTCAGCCCCTCTCCCCCAGCTCCTCCCAGCCAGCTCCCTCTAATTAACCCTGGCCAGTCCCTCTGGGCCCCACGCCTCTGTCCGCCTTCTCCCAAACCTGTCCAACGAGTGGGCGGGCAAGCCTGGCGCACCCCGATACCCAGCTTGGGGAGGCAGGCAAGTCAGCCCCACTCTCTAATTATCGGAGCGGGAAAGCGATGCCGGCCGCAGCTGCCGCAGTTGTCAGCAGCAGTGCTGCCAGGCCCTGTGCTGGTGCTTACCTGGGCTACTTCCTTTAATCCACTAGAGTTAGAATCCTTAACGCCCTCGCTGCTCAAACGGGAAAACAGGCTCAGAGAGGCAATGCCTTGCCCAGGACACACAGTGAATGGGTGGGGCAGCAATCCCAACCCAGGCAGCTGGTTTTCAACCAGACACTGTGAGGGCAGCACATCTCTAGGATTAAGCTCACAGGATTGGGGTCCAATTGTCTTGGCTGGTGCCCAGCTCTGCTGCTGCTTTGTGGTCAGGCAAGTCCCTTAATATCACCAAGTCCCATCCATCCATCCATCCATCCATCCAGCCATCCATCCAATATTGCCTGAGCTCCTCCTGTTTGGGGTCTGGCTGTCAGCCGTAAACGAGAGCACAACGCTCCCTGCCTCAGACAGCTGGAGTCCAGAGGTCTTGAACTAGGTCGTTTTGGAGGGGCAGTAGAGCTGTAAGGAAACCCTGGAAAGTAATGAAGGGCTGGGCAGGGTGGAGGCTCCCTAGGTAGGAAGTGAGGTTTGAATGGACTCCTGCAGGGCAGGAAGGAAGAGGGCTCAATGCAAGGAACAGTAAGTGCAAAGGCCCTGAGGGAACCAACTTGGGTTGGTTCAAGGAACTGAAAAGAGCCCCCCACCCCCACCCCCCAAGTAGGAGGGGTGGTAAGCTGAGCTCAGGTGGGGGGAAGCTGCCCACAGCACTTTTAGGCTCTGGTGAGGAGTTTCGATTTCAGTCTAAACGTCATGAAGAACCATTGGGAGAATCTGAGCAAGGACTGGGATGATCTGATCTGTAATTTTTGAAGACCCCTCTGGCTGCCCCGTAGGCAGTGGGCTCCAGGGAGCAAGAGCAGAAGCTGGGGGCCAGTGAAGAGGTGGCTGCAGCGTCTGGGGCAGAGACACGTGATCGGATGGGAGGCTGCAGAAATGGTAAGGGGGCCGCCTCAGGGCCCTGCTCAGAAGAAGAACCAATAGGGCTTGCAGGGGGGTAGAGGAGGTCATGGAGATGCTCGGGGTCTGGTCCTGAGGCGGGAAGCTGGGTGGGGACAGTGGGGATGGGTCATAGTGAAGAGTGCCTCTCCCGTGGAGATGCCCATTAGGTGGGCTGTTGGAGAGGTGCAGGGAGGCGAGCTACTCAGGTTGGGCCCAGGGCGGCATTGGGGCTGATGACATGAATCCCAGGGTGTTTAGGGGCCAGATGTGACGCTAGGTGACAGTGTGGCTGACAACAGAAGCTGAGCAGAGGAAGGAGTTGTTCCTACCTCAGAGGCTGAGCGAGAATGGACAGAGATGATGCATGGAAAGTGCTTGGCCCAGAGCCAGGCAGGGAGGAGGTTCCCAGTAACTTGGCTGAGGTTGCACTATACTAATGAGGAGGTGGGCCCAAGATTCAGAGAGGGCCAGCTGCTTGCCCAGGGTCACACAGTCAGGCCGGGAGTCTGAACCCAGGTGTTGACTCGTCCTCAGAGCCCATGTTCAAACAACACAGCCAGGGGGACTGAGACCAGTCCCGAATTATCCCGTGAGCACCCCCCTGTCTGGCTCTCCACCCCTGCCCACCCTGCCCCCTGCTGCCACCCCTGCTGCCAGCTCACTTCCTCACGCGCAGAGTGCTGGGCGCTGAGCGTCTCCAGCTCCCGCTGCAGCTCCTCATTGCGCTCCAGAAGCATCTTGCCGAGTTCTGCAGCCAACAGCAAGTCCTTCTCCTTCTGCTGCAGCTGCAGGGCCAGGTCCTCCGGCTCCTGGGGCCCTGGGCCCCCTCCCAGGAATGAGTCCCGCCGCTCCAGCACGAAGGGGAAGAAGCCCTCGTCACAGCTCGGGGAGGCGCCGCCAGAGAGCAGCCCCAGCGGGAAGCTGGGCCCTTCTGGGGAGTTCATGGTGCCTGCAGTGTCTGGGGGGACAGGTAGGTCTGTGGCACAGGTAGCTGCAGGACACTCTACTCTGCAGCCTGGGGTTGGACAGCCGCCCACCCCCCACCAAGACGTGGCCCTTCCTGAATTCTTCACCTGTCCACTGGCCCTCCCAGTCTTTCAGCGAGGGCCTCCCTGTACCATGAAGGGTTAATGATCCGTGTCTTGGCCACTCCGCTCAGTTAATGCCCCCAGGGGAAACCGAGGCAGAGAGAAGCAGGAAATAAATGGGTGTCTTCGCCTCTAGCAGACATTCTCTGCCCCCAGATTTGTCCCAGTGCTGACACTCCCTGCCTCCCTCTTTCTAGAACCCCAGATGGATTCTGGTTCCCAGCCCTTCACCATCTGGGGAACTTCCCAGAACCCAGGTTCTGAGGGACTGGGGACTCAGGGACAATCCAGATCCTTGTCCCTCCAAGAATACAGGGCCTTGGGAACTGAGGTGTCCTGACCCTCAGCCCCCAGCAGTTCAGCCCCTCCTCTTCCAGAAGCCCAGGTCCCAGCCCCTCGGGGCTCAGGCGGCCACCCAGGCACCCCGGCCCTGTCCTGCTTCCTCCGGAGAAAGGTGTTCTGTTCCTCACCGCTCAGGACTCAGGTGCCCAGCGCTCGGCCGCCCTCTCTGGAGTGCAGGCACCAGCCCTCTGGTTTCCCAGGCTGGGCGAGGTAACAGGTTGTGCCAGCCACTGCTGCCCTGCCAATCCAGGTTCCTGTTTACTCCCCAGCCCGCCGCTGGGGACAGGAGCCGGCGGCACTCCCCGAGGACCTCCCAGGGCCTAGCAGTTCAGGGACTCCAGAGGGAGGGGACACAGGGGACTTCCCTGGGGTATCCCCCAACACACACACCCGTCCCTCCCTTTACTCCCCTCACCAGGCGCCCAAGCCCAGGGATCCCACCAGTCCCAGACCAGCTGCCTTCAGGCTGGACCCAGGGTCTCCCTGGCACGGTGCCCACAGCCCGGCCTGCTCTGGAGATGACGGTGCGTCCCTTCTTCCCCTCCCAGAACTGAGCTGCCATTTAGAACCTCCGCCCAGGCGTCGGGGCCCATAGTCCCTCCAACCCCCAGTCCAGGTGTTGGAAGCCCAGCCAGCGCCTTCCTTCCTGCGTCTTAGCTTCCCGGCCCCAGGGGTCCGGCCGGTGCCTCCAGCCCCGAGCCCACCACACCGCCCCGCCCCGGCTCTGTCCAGCCTGAAGCTTGGAGGCCCCTGTCCTCAGCGCCCCTAGGCTCTCACCCGACGACGACGACGACGAAGACGACGGGATCCCGCCGAGATCCCCGCCGTCCGATCCCTTCTTCCGGAGGCGGCTCCAGGTGCACAGGTGCGGGGTGGTGCCCTGGGCGGGACGGGGGCGCCCCCTGGTGACCAGAATGGAAAGTCGCATCAACCCAGGCCAGAGGCACAGACCATCTTGCTCCTGTCAGAAACAGCAGGGCCCACTAACTGAGCACCTACTGTGTGCGGACTCTGCGCTGAGCATCGATGTCAGCTCCTTTCTCCTCACAACGCCCTATGAGATAGAAAATCATTTGTTTAGCCGAAACCGGTTTGGCTCAGTGGATAGAGCATCGGCCTGCGGACTGAAAAGTCCTGAGTTCGATTCCGGTCAAGGGCATGTACCTTGGTTGCGGGCAACCAAGAGGCAGCTGATGGGTGTTTCTCTCTCATCGATGTTTCTGACTTTCCATCCCTCTCCCTTTCTGTGAAAAATCAATAAAATGTATTTTAAAAATCATTTGTTTATATATTTTTCTTTATTTTTCAATTACAGTTGACATACACTATTACATTAGTTTCAAATGTACAACATAGTGATGTAAATCTTACAAAGTGTTCACGCCAGTAATTCTGTTACCCACCTGGCAACATTCAACAGTAGTTACAATGTTATTGACTGTTTTTTTTTTATATGCTGTACTTTACTTACATCCCCATGACTATTTTTATTCTATTGTTATTATTTCTAAATAAGGCCACCAAAATTTTGGTTGTCATATATGTATATATAGATTTCAGAGAGGAAGGGAGACAGAGAGAGATAGAAACATCAATGATGAGAGAGAATCACTGATTGGCTGCCTCCTGCTCGCCCCCTACTGGGAACTGAGCCCACTACCTGGGCATGTGCCCTAAACTGGAACTGAACCCAGGACCCTTCAGTCCACAGGCCAGCGCTCTATCTACTGAGCCAAACTGGCAAGGGCTCCCATGACTATTTTTTTAAATAAAATTTTAAAAAATATAGTTTATTGATTTTTCACAGAGAGGAAGAGAGAGGGATAGAAAGTCAGAAACATCCATGAGAGAGAAACATCAATCAGCTGCCTCTTGCACACCCCCCACTGGGGATGTGCCTGCAGCCAAGGTACATGCCCTTGACCGGAATCGAATCCGGGACCTTTCAGTCCAAAGGCCAATGCTCTACCACTGAGCCAAACCGGTCTCAGCACCATGACTATTTTATTTTATTTTTTTTATTTTTTATTTATTTTTTATTTTTTTATTTTTTTATTTATTATATTTTTAAAATATTTTATTGATTTTTTACAGAGCAGAAGGGAGAGAGATAGAAAGTCAGAAACATCGATGAGAGAGAGACATCGATCAGCTGCCTCCTGCACGCCCCCCACTGGGGATGTGCCCGCAGCCAAGGTACATGCCCTTGCCGGAATCGAACCCGGGGCCTCTCAGTCCGCAGTCCGACGCTCCATCCACTGAGCCACACCGGTCTCGGCACCATGACTATTTTTAAGACATACTTTTTTTTTTTGCCCGGCCAGTGTGGCTCAGTGGTTGAGTGTTGACCTATGAGCCCGGAGGTCACGGTTTGATTTCCAGTCAGGGCACACGCCCAGGGCTTTAGGCTCCATCCCCAGGGTGGGGTGCGCAGGAGGCGGCCCATCAATGGTTCTCTCTCATCACTGATGTTTCTTTCTCTTCCTCCTCCTCCCTTCTCTGAAATCAACACAAATATTTTCTTAAATAAATGTTTTTACTGATTTTGGAGAGAGGGGAAGGAAAAGGGAGAGAGAAACATCAATGTTGATTGACCAGGTGCCTCCTGCACACCCCCTGCCAGGGATCAAGTCCAAAACCCCAACACGTGCCCTGACCAGGAACTGAACCTGCAACCTCTCGGTGCGTGGGTTAATACTCAGCCACTGAGCCACAGGATGGGCATATTGTTTTAAATTATTAAAGTATGTCTTTATTGATTTTAGAGAGAGGAAGAGAGATAGAAACATCAATCAGCTGCCCCTTGCACACCTCCCATGGAGAATCAGCCCTGCAACCCAGCCATGTGCCCTGACAGGGAATTGAGTCAGTGGCCTCCCGGGACAATGCCCAACCAACTGAGCCACACCACCGGGCTCTCTGACTCACTGACGACAGCCATTCTGACAAGTGCGGGCCGATAACTCACTGTGGTTTGGGATGGGAAATTATTAACAACTAGAAGACCCGGTACACGAAATTCGTGCACTGTTGGGGGGGGGTGAGGGGGGGTGTCCCTTAGCCCAGCCTGCACCCTCTCCAATTTGGGACCCCTCAAGGGATTCCGACTGCCCATTTAGGCCTGATTCCGATAGGATCGGGCCTAAACGGGCAGTTGGACATCCTTCTCATAATCCAAACTGCTCACCTGCCTGCCTCCCTGATTGCCCCTAACTGCTTCTGCCTGCCAGCCTGATTGATGTCTAACTGCTCCCCTGCCAGCCTGTTTGCCCCCAACTTCCCTCCTCTGCCGGCCTGGTCACCCCTAACTGCCCTCCCCTGATTGCCCCCAACTGCTCTCCCTTGCAGGCCTGGAACCTCCCAATGGCCCTCCCCTGCTGGCCATCTTGTGGTGGCCATCTTGTGTCCACATGTGTGTCCCTCTTGTGTGTTGGAGTGATGGTCAATCTGCGTATTACTCTTTTATTAGATAGGATAAAGGCCTGGTGCATTGGTGGGGGCCAGCTGGTTTGCCCTGAAGGGTGTCCCAGATCAGGGTGGGGGTTCCCTTGGGGCATGGGGTGGCCTGGGCAAGGGGCCTGTGGTGGTTTGCTGGCCAGTCACACCCCCCAACGACCCAAGTGGAGGCCCTGGGACCTGGGATTAATTTATGTTCTACAATTGAAACTTTGTAGCCTGGAGCAGAGCCAAGCCTTCTGCTCCCTCTGTGGCGACAGCCATTTCTGTTTGGGTTTATTTAAATTCTAATTGTAGCCTAGAGTGGAGGTCTAGGCTAGGGCTGCAGAAGTTTGGTTTCCTCCATTGCCCGGGCAACCCTAGCCTCTGCTCTCTCCAGCTCTGTGGCTGAGGCCATTTCTGTTGGAATTATGTATCTTCTATAATTTAAACTTTATAGCATTGACTGGAGGCCTAGGCTGGCAAGGGCAGGTGGAAAGCTTGGCTTCCTCCATTGTCAGGGAAACCCAAGCCTCCCTCCTGCTCTCAGTGGCGGCAGCCATCTTGGTTGGAGTTTATTTGCATAATTTGCTCCTGATTGGCTGATGGGCATGGCTTGATCGTAGGTACGATCAATTTGCATATCACTCTTTTATTAGGTAGGATTATAATAACAAATCTAACACATATTAAGCACTTTGCTAAGTCAGCTCTTTTACAGGCACAAATGCACAACTTTTACGACATCCTAATGACATAGGAACTACTATTACGTCCATCTTATTGATTGGATTCTGAGGCTCCGGGAGGGTCTGCCTTGCTTGTGGTCACGTGGACAGACCTTGAATGTGCCCTGCAGAAGTGTGACGTTAGGTGGGTGCTCTCACTGGTCCCTGCCGCAAGGGAGGGCGGCTAATGTGACTTGCCTGTGCGGTTCCAGGCTTGGTGCGCTCAGCTCCCAGCTGCATAGAGCTGGGCACGGTGCTCTCCAGTCAGGGACGGAGGGGGAATGGAGACCGGAGGATCCAGGGCTGGCTCCACGGTCCAGCCCATTGCAGGCTGGGCAAGTAGGTGATGTCCTAGCTGTGGCTTAGGTGGCTTGTTTTGTGTCCTCAAACTTCCAGGGCTCCCTGGGTTCCTGCTGAGCAGTGGCAAATGGAGGGCTGGGAGCAGTGGTGTGCTTGTACCTATTTAACAACAGGCTGTCTGGGGGAAAGGAAGCCTGGATTTGTTGCGTTTGCCAGTTTCTGTGGTGTAAATAACGCCCCCCCCCCCCCCCCCCCCCCCGCTGATTTCGGGCTAGGCTACCAACATGACAGTTGGAGGGGAACATGGGTGGAGGTGTGCAGATCCAGCTCTGCCTGTCAGTTCCGGCGGGTCCTGTGTCCTCTGGCGGGGGGTAAGGATGCCCGGGTCTGGCTGGATCCTAGAAAAATAAGAAGATGGGGGTGGGACTACTGATTTGTGGGAAACGGGTGCGGACTCCTTGGAGGAGTGTTTCAGTGCTGGAACACCTGAGCGCTGGGGTTGGGACAGGTTTCCTGTAACCAAGGAGCAGAAGAGCCAATTCTTTGCAAAAGGGTCTGGGAGCTCTATTGCCTAGCAGAGCTGCCCTGTGCTCCCCTGGCATCTGTGGTAACAACCCGGGGACCTTGCAGGGCTGACCCCCTCTAAATGCCAGGTCACCATGGGCCCAACCCATACTCACCCACAGCCACATTTCCCCAAGTCCTCTTCCTGTCAGGCAGGGGGCTGGGTTCATCTGGAGATGAAACGGTCAAGGCCCGGCTCCCCAGAGATTCACAGTCCACCCCGGAGCCAGAACAGGTGTCATCCCATAAACCAAAAACGAGCCAGTAGCCTCAGCCCAGATCCCAGCTTGGCCACTTCTCAGCTGTGCGTGCCTGTGTCGTCCAGCTGATTAATCTCTGCCACCCTCAGTTTCACCATCTGTGAAATGGGCGTGACAACTTGCAGCTCGTAGAGCTGTGAGGATTAATGAGGTTGAAGAACAAGCACTTGGGCCACGCTAGTGATCCTCAGCCTAGCCGCAAAGGTGACTCACCACACACATTAGGACGTGTTTTGTCCTCATAACACTTTGAAGTGTTCATACCCTTCAAACAGGAAATCAGCTCAGGGAGGTGAAGTGGTTGGCCTGTGACTACGTGGCAGACCCTTACCTGGCTCCTTATGCATTTAACCTGATGTTTTCGAGTGTGCGTGTTTTTTTTCCAACTTAAAAAAAATCAGCTTGATTAAGGTAGATGTTTGTTTTCTAGAGCTGCTGTAACAAGTTACTAAACAACAAAAACTTACTGTGTCTTAGTTCTAGGGGCCAAACCAAAATTAAGGTGTGGGCAGGGGTGGGTCCTTATAAATGCTCTTAAGATGAAATCTATTCTATGCCTCTCTCTCAGTTTCTGGCGCTGCCAGCAACCCCTGACAGTTCTCGGCTTGTAGACACGTCACTCCAGTCTCTGCCTCCATTGTCACTCCTCCTCGGTCTTCTCTGTGTCCCCGGGTCTCGTATGGCTCCCTACTTTCTCTCATAAGGACACAGTGATTAGATTTAGGGCCCATCCTAAATCTAGGATGATGTCATCTGGAGACTTAAAAAAAAAGTATTTTTTGTTGATTTTTTTTCTTTTTAGAGAGAGGAAGGGAAAGGGAGAAAGAGAAACGTCAGCATGAGAGTGAGACTTCAATCGGCTGCCTCTTGCATGCCCCCCCCCATTGGGGATCGAGCTTGAACCCCGGCATGTGCCCTGAGTCAAACTGGAGAGCTTTCAGGGCAGGCATGACACCAAGACAGAGACCCTCTTTTTTATTTATTTATTTATTTATTTATTTATTTATTTAAATATATTTTATTGATTTTTTACAGAGCGGAAGGGAGAGGGATAGAAAGTCAGAAACATCGATGAGAGAGAGACATCGATCAGCCGCCTCCTGCACGCCCCCTACTGGGGATGTGCCCGCAGCCAAGGTACATGCCCTTGCCGGAATCGAACCCGGGACCCCGCAGTCCGCAGTCCGATGCTCTATCCACTGAGCCAAACCGGTCTCGGCAGAGACCCTCTTTTTAAATAATGTCACATTCTCGGGGACTGGAGGTTCGGACTGGGACTTGTATTTTTTGGAGACACAATTCAACCTACTCCAAGGAATAATTTTTATATAATAAAGTTAAGCAATTTTAAGAGTTTCATTTGATGAGCGTTTGAGAAATATATGCAGTAACGTAACTGCCGCCACAATCGTGATATGAAACACACTTTCAAAAAACACACAAACACTCAACTGATAGCTCTGGCCAGTTTGGCTCAGTGGAGAGAGGGTCGGCCTGCGGACTGAAGGGTCCCAGGTTCAATTCTGGTCAAGGCCACACGCCCAGGTTGTGGGCTTGATCCCCAGTGTGGAGGAGGCAGCTGATTGGCGATGCTCTCTCAGCATTGATGTTTCTCTCTCTCCCTCTCCCTTCTTCTCTGAAATAAAAAAAAATACATTAAAAAAAAAAAACACAGCTGATAGTCAGTTTATTTAAAAGGTTGATTTGAACATCTGCAATGGTGACGTTACCAGGACTCCTGGCTCAGTGCTGGGGGGGGTGACCTGCCAACAACCTCAGAGGGACTGGGTAAGTCGATGACCCACTTGTGGATCTCCTCTGAAAGCGATCCCACGTGTTAGGACCTCCCCCCCCCCCCCCCCCCCCCCGCCCCAGGGAGTTTTTCTTGTAGTGATTCCCAGAGTCCAAGCTGGTCCTTACAGCTTGAGATTCTTTCCCTTTTTGCCTCCGATCAAGCCGAAGATTTTACACTGTGGCTTGTTAGAGAGATTCTGACTCGGCGAATCGCCACCCCTGGGTCCACGGCTGTCTTTCCATCTCGTTAAAAGCCATGGCTGTGGTGCAGCTTCCTGACCCACTTATTCTGAGAGCAAACGGGGCGAGTCAGGAACAGCAGTGGGCGGGCGAACGGGGCTCGCGGCTGTGGCCACTGCGTCCTCCTCAAAGAGGTGCAGAGCTCTTCGTCACCACAAAAGCTCCTCAGCGCCCTCTGCAGTCCCTCGCTCTCCCACCCCAGCCTCTGGTGTCACTGTCGTTTTGTCTTTTCCAGAATGCTCTCCAAATAGAGTCATATATAGTACCAGAGGCCTGGTGCATGAAATTCATGCATGGGGAGCAGGGGGTGTCCCTCAGCCCAGCCTGCACCCTCTCCAATTTGGGACACCGAGGGATATCCGACCGCCTGCAGGATCGGGCCTAAACGGGCAGTCGGACATCTTTCTCACAATCCAGGATTGCTGGCTCCAAACTGCTTACCTGCCTGCCTTCCTGATTGCCCCTAACCGCTTCTGCCTGCCAGCCTGATCACCCCCTAACCACTATCCTGCCAGCCTGATTGATGTCCAACTGCTCCCCTGCCAGCCTGTTTGCCCCCAACTTTCCTACTCTGCTGGCCTGGTCACCCCTAACTGTCCCCCCCCCAGGCTTGATTGCCCCCAACTACCCTCCCTTGTAGGTCTGGTCCCTACCAACTGTCCTCCCCAGCTGGTCATCTTGTGGTGGCCATCTTGTGTCCACATGGGGGCAAGATCTTTGACCACATGGGGGCAGTCCTCTTGTGTGTTGGAGTGATGGTCAATCTGCATATTATTCTTCTATTAGATAGGATAGAGGCTTGGTGCATGGGTGGGGGCCAGCTGGTTTGTCCTAAAGGTTGTCCCAGATCAGGTTGGGGGTTCCCTTGGGGCGTGTGGCAGCCTAGGCAAGGGGCCTGTGGTGGTTTGCAGGCCAGCCACACACCCCAGCGATCCTGGGATCTGGGATTAATTTATGTTCTACAATTGAAACTTTGTAGCAGAGCCACGCCTTCTGCTCCCTCTGTGGTGACAGCCATTTCTGTTTGGGTTTATTTAAATTCTATAATTGAAACTTTGTAGCCCAGAGTGGAGGCCTAGATGCTAGGGCTGCAGAAGCTTGGCTTCCTCCATTGCCTGGGCAACCCTAGCCTCTACTCTCTCCAGCTCCATGGCTGCCGCCATTTCTGTTGGGATTATGTAACTTTTATAATTCAAACTTTGTAGCATTGAGTGGAAGCCTACGCTGGCAAGGGCGGGTGGAAAGTGTGGCTTCCTCTATTGCCAGGGAAACCCAAGTTTGCCTCTTGCTCTCAGTGGTGGCAGCCATCTTGGTTGGGGTTTATTTGCTCCTGATTGGCTGGTGGGTGTGGCTTGTGGGCATGGCTTCTTGGTGTATCGGAGGTATGGTCAATGTGCATATTACTCTCTTATTAGATAGAATATGATCTTTTGGGCCTGTACTATAAACTTCTTTGATAAGCTTAGCATAATGCTTCTGAGATACATCTATGTGGTGTGAATCAGTGGACTCAATAGGTTTGAGAAGCTTCACACCTAAAGAAAGGTTGCAGGAATAATAGAATGAACTGGAGACCCAGTGCACAAAATCGTACATGGGTAGAGTTCCTAAGCCTGCCCACTGGCCAGTCAGTCCTGCCCCGTTTGCTCTGGTTCCCCCATTGCAGCATGGCTCCAGTTTCCTGAGGGGAGAGACCAGGAGATTGGCCATTCCTCCAGTCCCACCACACCCCAACTCACCAGTTTGCTGTGATTCCCCATTCACTGTGCTGTGGTTGTTCCCCATTCACCGTGCTGCAATTAGAGCCTGTGGGCTGGGGGTGGGGTGAAGGGACAGAGAGGTGGTCATTGCACCTATGGTGACTGGTGGATCAGTTACTCCCGGGTGTTATGCTCAGGGCTGCTGGCCTTTTATTAGACAGGACAGCTTCCCCGGAGGCTCACACTTTCTACACTTTCCACATTTGCTTCCTCTCTGTTATGCTGCACACACAGGCACACACAGGCACACACAGGTACACACAGGCACACACACACGTGTGCACACAGGCACACACACAGGCACACACCGGCACACACAGGCACACACACACAGGCACACACAGACACAGGTGCACACCGGCACACACAGGCACACACACAGGTGCACACAGGCGCACACATACAGGTGCGCACACGCACACACATGCACACATGCGCACACGCGCACACACTTGTGCACACAGGCGCGCACACAGGCACACACACGCGTGCACACATAGACACAGGTGTACACAGGCACACACAGGCACACACCCGTGCGCACACAGGTACACACAGGTATACACAGACACACACAGGCACACACAGGCACGCATACACAGGCGCACACAGGCGCACACACACAGGCACACACACAGGCACACACAGGCGCACACAGGCGCACACAGGTGCACACAGGCACACACAGGTGCACACAGGTGCACACAGACACACACAGGCAAACACACAGGCACACACAGGCGCGCACACACAGGCACACACAGGCAAACACACAGGCACACACAGGTGCACACACAGGCACCCACAGGCAAACACAGGCAAACACACAGGCACACACAGGCACGCATACACAGGCGCACACAGGCACACACAGGCAAACACACAGGCACACACAGGCACACACAGGCGCACACAGGCGCACACAGGCACACACAGGTACACACAGACACACACAGGCAAACACACAGGCACACACAGGCGCGCACACACAGGCACACACAGGCACCCACAGGCAAACACACAGGCACACACAGGCACACACACAGGCACACACAGGCACCCACAGGCAAACACACAGGCGCACACACAGGCACACACAGGCAAACACACAGGCGCACCCAGACATGTGCACACAGACACACACACAGGCACACACAGGCAAACACAGGCACACACACAGGCGCACACAGGCACACACACATGTGCTCACACAGACACACACAGGCGCACACAGGTGCACACAGGCACACACAGGCACATACACGTGCACACACAGACACACACAGGCACACACACACAGGCTTACACAGGCACACACAGGCACACACACGTGCGCACATAGACACACACAGGCACGCATTCTGCTAAACCATTGGCTACTTCAGCTTCTTACTCAGCATCTCCTAAGGACCCATACATTCTCCTACACAAGCACATACTGTTATCACATGTGATAAACTGGACACTGATAAAATACTGTAGATGCAATAATCTCTTTTACTGTTTATTACAGGAATGCCCTTTTCATTTATTATTTTTATTTTTAGATTTTTTTTTATTTCAGAGAGGAAGGGAGAGAGAGAGAGAGATAGAAACATTAATGATGAGAGAGAGTCATTGATCGGCTGCCCCCTGAACACCCCTTACTGGGGACTGTGCTCACAGCTGGGGCATGTGCCCTGACCAGGAATCCAACCAGTGGCCTCCTGGTTCATAGATGGATGTTTCCCTCTGAGCCACACCGCCGGACAGGATGCCCTTTCTAAATGATTTTTTTTAATCCAGGAGAAGTTCAAAGATCACATATTGCAACTAGCTGTCATTTCTCTTTAGTCTCTTTTAATTTAAAGTAGTTCCTGTGTCTTCTTACGTGTCTTTTACTATACTGACTTTTTATTTTTAAAGAATCCAGGTAGCTGTTTTCCAGAAGGTTTCTGAGATTTATCCAGGATGATGCATTTAGATTTTTGTTTGTCCCTAATAACTGTATGGCATTTCATCCAATGTTTATCCTGACATTATTCCTCCATTCTCCTATCAGTGAACACTGTTGGCACTTTCCCAACATTCTAATGTACATCCTTTGTACACATATTTCCATGGGCACCCGGGTGGCCGTTTCATGCTACCATCCACCTAGAAATGGAGTCAGTAGCGAGAACTGTTCCCATGATCTCTTGCTGCATAATAACCATCCCACAACTTAGAGGCTTAAAACAACAATTATGTTCTGAGGCTTGGCTGGTCCTGCTGGAGGGTAAACGGTGGCCAAGGCTGGAGTCACCCGCAGGTTTCTCTGCTCTCACGTCTGATGCCTGGGCTGAATGGCGGTGAGCTGGGGCCAGACAGCATTTTTCTCTCCACACAGCCCCTGCCTGTGGCCTGCATGGATTTCTTCACGGTTTGACCATCCCAGACTTCTGACATGGCAACTGATTTCCCCCAAAGAGAGGTTCCAAGAAGCTGCAGGTCATCAGATGCAGCCTTGAGGTCCCAGATCCACCGCTCCCATGGCACTCCACTCAGCGAGCAAGGCACTGAGCCCACCTGGGGCTCAAGAGGAGAGGGAGATTTCATCTCTTCATGGAAGGAGTAGCAAAGAATTTGCAGCCATCTTTTATCTACCACAGAGGCTACGCTCTCCAGCTTTATTAAATATTGCCAAACTGGTTTCCAAAATGTAGGTACTAATTTACACTCTGTAATAAACAGTTTGACTCCATTTTTGATGTTTGATTGCTGACAGCCTTCAAGCCCCATGTGTCCTTCCTCGCCTTGTGCTGCACAGCTGGGCCGGTCGAAAAGAAGGCCTTGGTGCCGAGGAAACTGAAACCAGGAAATCCCTGGCAGTGTGTAGTGTCCTCAGCCCAGCCTCACTCCCTAACCACCAGAAAAGTCCCTCCTTTGCCTTTTCAAGACATTTCAGACGTGCCCTGCTCCCCACAAAAACCTCATCCCTCTCATCATATTCTCTTGGTGTGAGTGGCCTCATCAGTCTCCACATCTGAACCAAATTTTGTGGGGAGGGTTGATTCCACTGCGGAGCAACAAAACACACTCCTGTCAGCAACGTGTGAATTGCGTCTGGCCTACACCTGCCCAATACTTGGCATCATCAGGCTTTGTAATTTTTGTCAATCTGATGACAAACACGGTGAGAGATAATAGAGAAAAAACATGTATATATTGGTCTCTGACTCCATTTCCTGGCACAGGGCTCTGAAAACACCTGTGCTACACAGAAATGAGGTTCTCATTGCCATTGGTATGAGAAAAGTGGGATTTGCTAGTACGGCTCTGGCTCATAGAAATATATGGTTGGGAGAGAGAAAGGATGAAGAGAAGGAGCCTTTGGTTGCTAGTGGTCATGTGGTTACCCATGGTTTGAGCCGCAGCTGCGTTATGCTCAGTTATCAAAGGCAAATTTACCAACGGAATTTAGAAAGAAGGCTTCTCCCCAAGAGCTGGTCCAGGGGATGACATGCAAACTAATAAAAAAGAGGTAAACCCTGGCTGGCGTGGCTCATCCCATGCACCAAAAGGTCGTCAGTTCGATTCCCGGTCAGGGCACATACCCAGGTTGTGGGCTCAGCCCCCAGTCAGAATGGGGGGCAACTATGCAGTCCCTCTTTCTCTCTCTCCCCCTTCCTCTCTCTCTAAAATAAATAAAAACATATTTTTTAAAAAAGTAAAATATTCCGTCTCTTGGTTGTTGTTAGCTATATAATAACTAAAACAAAATTTAAAAGGAGTTTGGGGTTGGACCTTGATGCTAGGACAAGCGCCGACATTAGTGAGGCTGAGCTTCAGCCACTGGCCTCACCGCTGCTGCCCAAGGTGAAGATTGTCCAGGAAGCACAGAAAGAACCTCTAAAATCTGTGCTCGCCAAGAAGGTAGTCGGCATCAGGGAAGGGCGAACGGAGAAACCACAGAAACCAGAGGGTAGATCAGTATCACCAGCTTCCTGAAGAACCTTTACTGAAATAGATTGCGCGAGTAACCACGCTGGAGGCCGTGTGTCCGGTTTTGATGCTGCAAAGTGGGTGAAAGAGCATGCTTGTTAGCACAGGACCCGAAGCGCCTACGGAGCTATCACAGAAGGCTCCCCTGATCCGGACGCACAAGAAGTTATTCCCGAGGGAACAGCCAGCTTGGTGGGTTGGATAAAATCCCCTGTGAGGTCTGTTTACCCTGAGAAGGTGTGCTCTTCATTTCCCATCAATGCCAAGTGGAGCACCACAGCTGACGTGCTCTGTATGCCAGCCATGTGGGCCTGGCTTCCCCCGGTGAACATGTTCAGCACCCAAGTCATGGAAAATGCTGTGGTTAAGGGGACCTGCTGCATAGGCACCCCATGTAACCTTACTGTTACAAACCTGAAGATCCCATATAATAAAAGCCTAATATACAAATTGTCCCAACAGCAGAATGACCAACAGAACGACTGATCGCTATGATGTGCACTGACCACCAGGGGGCAGATGCTCAATGCAGGGAGCTGCCCACAAGCCCCAGGCCAGTCAAGGTGGGTGCCATGGGCCCCCCTGATTGGCCCTGATTGCCAGTCTGGCCTAGGAACCCTACCTGTGCACAAATTTTGTGCACCAGGCCTCTGGTGTATATAAGATATATAATTTGTTCTCTCTGCTTTCCTTCATGGGTCTTACTAGTAATATAAATATTAGGTTAATTAATAAAAAAGATGGGGGAAAGGCGGAGGATCGAACCAACAGATTGGTCTTAGCAGAGTGGAAATTTTAAGTTATTAAGAAATAGGACAGTTTTCCGCCCCCCCCCCCCCCCAGCCCCTCCCCTGGGCGCGCCGGCCTCGCTGAGCCGGCCAGCCGGCCGGCCAGGCTCCCCTCCCCGGCCCGGACGGGCGGGCGGGCTGCCCTGAGGAGGCGGGGAGGGGGGCGCCGGGCCGGCCCACGGGCGGGCGACGATGCCGAACTTCTGCACGGGCCCCCAACTGCATGCGGAAGAGCACGCAGTCGGATCTGGCCTTCTTCAGGTTCCCGAGGGATCCGGCCAAATGCCAGAAATGGGTGGAAAATTGTAGGAGAGCAGACTTAGAAGATAAAACACCTGATCAACTAAATAAACATTATCGATTATGTGCCAAACACTTTGAGACCTCTATGATCTGTAGAACTATACATTTTGCAGAGGCACCAGAAAACTAAAGAAAGATTGGGTTATTTATTTCTCAAAATTATTTGAAGCAGATACTTGTGAAGTCATTGGGAGAGTCCTTATAGGACAGTTCTTCGAGATAATGCAATACCAACAATATTTGATCTTACCAGTTATTTGAACAATCCACAGAGTAGACACAGAAAACGAATAAAAGAATTGAGTGAAGATGAAATCAGGACACTGAAACAGAGAAAAATTGACGAAACTTCTGAACAGGAACAGAAGCATAAAGAGATCAACAACAGCAACGCTCAGAACTCCAATCCAGAAGGGGGTGAGGAACAGGATGAAGACATTTTACCTTTAACCCTTGAAGAGAAGGAAAACAAAGAATACTTAAAATCTTTATTTGAAATTTTGATTCTTATGGGAAAACAAAACATACCTCTAGATGGACATGAAGCTGATGAAATCCCAGAAGGTCTCTTTACTCCTGATAACTTTCAGGCGCTGTTAGAGTGCCGGATAAATTCTGGGGAAGAGGTTCTGAGAAAGCGCTTTGGGCAGTCAACACACGGTTCTGTTCCAAAGCACAGCAGAAGCAGATGCTGGAGGTCTGCGAGAGCCGCATTGGGGAAGGAACGCTCAGGGACGTGAGAGACTCTCACTTCTTCTCCATTGTCACTGACGACGTCGTGGACAGAGCAGGGGAAGAGCACCTGCCCGTATTGGTGAGGTTTGTCAACGAAGCTCATAACCTGAGAGAGGAATTTGTGGGTTTCCTGCCTTATGAAGCTGATGCTGAAATGTTGGCTATGAAATTTCACACTACGATAACTGAAAAGTGGGGATTAAACATGGAATATTGTCGTGGCCAGGCTTACGTTGTGTCCAGTGGATTTTCTTCCAAAATGAAAGTTGTTGCTTGTAGACTTTTGGAGAAATATCCCCAAGCTGTCTACACACTCTGCTCTTCCTGTGCCTTAAATATGTGGTTGGCAAAATCAGTGCCTGTTATGGGCGTGTCTGTTGCCTTAGGAACAGTTGAGGAAGTTTGTTCGTTTTTCCATCGATCACCACGACTGCTTCTAGAGCTTGACAATGTAATTCCTGTTCTCTTTTGGAACAATGAAGAAAGGGGTAAAGAACTGAAGGAAATTTGCCATTCTCAGTGGACAGGCAGGCATGATGCTTTTGAAATTTTAGTGGACCTCCTACAAGCACTTGTTTTATGTTTAGATGGTATAAATAATGATACAAATATTAGATGGAATAACTGTATAGCAGGCAAGCATTTGTACTCTGTAGTGCAGTAACAGATTTTGATTTCGTTGTTACCATTGTCATCCTTAAAAATGTTCTATCTTGCCGAAGCCGGTTTGGCTCAGTGGATAGAGCGTCGGCCTGCGGAATGAAGGGTCCCAGGTTCGATTCCGGTCAGGGGCATGTACTGTGGCTGTGGGCACATCCCCAGCGGGGGGTGTGCAGGAGGCAGCTGATTGATGTTCCTCTCTCATCGATGTTTCTGACTTTCTATCCCTCTCTCTTCCTCTCTGTGAAAAATCAATAAAATATATATATATATTTTAAATGTCCTATCTTTTACAAGAGCCTTTGGGAAAAATCTCCAGGGTCAGACCTCTGATGTCTCTTTGCAGCCAGCAGTTTGACTGCGGTGCTGCATTCGCTAAATGAAGTGATGGAAAATATTGAAGTTTATCATGAATTTTGGTTTGAGGAAGCCACCAATTTGGCAACCAAACTTGATATTCAGATGAAGCTCCCTGGGAAATTCCGCAGAGCTCAGCAAGGAAACCTGGAACCTCAGCTATCCTCTGAGAGTTACTATAAAGAAGCTCTAAGTGTTCCAACAGTGGAGCACATTATTCAGGAACTGAAAGATATATTCTCGGAACAGCACCTCAAAGCTCTTAAATGCTTGTCTCTGGTCCCCTCTGTTACGGGACAGCTCAAATTCTATACATCGGAGGAGCACCATGCTGACATGTACAGAAGTGACTTACCCAATCCTGATACACTCTCAGCTGAGCTGCATTGTTGGAGAATCAAGTGGAAACACAGAGGGAAAGATATAGAGCTTCCATCCACCATTTATGAAGCCCTCCACCTGCCAGACATTAAGTTTTTTCCTAATGTTTATGCATTGCTGAAGGTCCTGTGTATTCTTCCTGTGATGAAGGTTGAGAATGAATGCTATGAAAATGGGCGAAAGCGTCTCAAAGCATACCTGAGGAATACTTTGACAGACCAAAGGTCAAGTAACTTAGCTTTGCTTAACATAAATTTTGATATAAAACATGATTTGGATTTAATGGTGGACATGTATATCAAACTCTATACAACTAAGTCAGAGCTTCCTACAGATAATTCCGAAACTATCGAAAATACCTGAGAGACTTTTAAAATAGGTTTTCTCTTATATTTGATATTGAAAAAAAATCTAGGAAATTTGAAAACAGAAAAGCTATAAAAGATATGTAGGCCACTTAATCACTGAATATCTTGAATACATTAGTCATTGATAATCTGACTGTTTAAATGGCCCATGCTTCGAACTCTCATGCTTTGAAAAACTAATGTTTTTCCAGAGGGTAACACTGAAAGTGCCACGTTGCACTTCTGCGTGATCTCTGCTAATGGCACTTTGGAATTGTTTTAGTTAAGTCATTTTAGACATAACATTTATTATCATTGTGGATCCAGTTGTTGGGTATCAAGTTACCAGTTCTTTGAAGAAATAAATTTTGAGAAGGTGTGGAGGTAATGTGGTTCATAAAACTTTATAATGAAGCTCATGACTAACCTTTGAATAGCAGGAGTTTTAAGTATGCTATTAAAAGTCTGTAATGAACAGTTAAATTAGCAGATAGTGAAAGAAACATGAGCTTGCCAAACAAGGATTTCAGTATAGGTTTTGTCTTTATTCGATAATCTTAAACAAGTGACTGTTAAACACCGAAGGAAGAATCTGCCATTGTCCCTCATCTGGGTGTTGCTGTTACATTCCTTTGTTGAGCCTATATCTTTATGAGCTTTTTAGCAAGTATATGTTGAACACTTCTGTTTCATGGTCAAGACAGGATCAGAGCCCATGGATATTGACAACAGATTGGTCTGTTTTATCCTGTCTTTTTCCATGATTATATCTACTGCCTCGTCTTGATTTATAAGCAAAACCTAGACAACCTACAAAAATGTGTTTTGTAGTTTATCTAGGAATAATACAGAAAATATTGCTGTTATTTTTGGTGAAGAAAGTCAATTTTGTACAGTTTATTTCAACGTAAATAAAATGTGAATTTGTGCCGAAACCGGTTTGGCTCAGTGGTAGAGCGTCGGCCTTTGGACTGAAAGGTCCCAGGTTCGATTCCGGTTAAGGGCATGTACCTTGGCTGTGGGCACATCTCCAGCAGGGGGTGTGCAAGAGGCAGCTGATCGATGTTTCTGACTTTCTATCCCTCTCTCTTCCTCTCTGTAAAAAATCAATAAAATATTTAAAAAAAAATGTGAATTTGTTTTTTTTTAAAAATAGGACAAATTAAGCAAATATTGATGGGAGTGAAACAAAGAGGAAACACTAGTGATTAGTGATGTTCAGCAGCACATTTTCATGTGCTTATTGTCTATTTATGTATCTTCCTTGGACTCATATCCATTCAAGTCCCATTTTTTAATTAGGTTGTTTTCTTATTGTTGAGTTTTAGGAATTTTCTATATATTCTGGATATTAATCTCTCATCAGATATATGATTTGAAAATATTTTCCCCATCCTGTGGGTTGCCTTTTCACCCCATGGATAGTATCAATGTACAAAATTTCAATTTTTTTGTGTGAAGTCAAATTTGTCTAATTTTTTGTTTTGTTACCTGTGCCTTTGGTATCATATCCAAGAAATCACTGCCAAATCCAATGTTGTGAAGTGTTTGGCCTGTTTTCTTCCAAGAGTTTGATTGTTTCAGGTCTTACATTAGGTCCTTGATCTATTTTGAGTTAACTTTTGTAGACGGTGTTAGGTAAGGATCCAATTTCATTCTTTTGCATGTGTCATCCAATTTCCCCCAAGCCATTTATTTTTTTGAAAGAATAGCTTATTGATTTTTAGAGTGAGCGGGGCAGGGGAGAGAGAGAAACATTAATGTGAGAGTGCAACATCAATTGGCTGCTGCTGCTGCACGCTCCCAACCGGGGAATCAAACCGAGAACCTCCTGGCGCACAGGACCATGTCCAAGGAACTGAGCCACACTGACCAAGACGCCCAGAACCATCTACTGAAAAGACTATCCTTCCTCCACTTAATGGTCTAGCCTCCTTATCAAAATTACTTAACTGAATATGTGAGGGTATATTTATTTCCGGCTTCTCTATTCTATACCATTGGTCTGTATTCTATCTTTATGACAATACCACACTGTTTTGATTACTGTAGCTTTGTAGTAAGTTTTAAAATTAGGAACTGTGAGTTTCTCAGTTTTGTTTCTTTCTTTTCTTTTTTTCTTTTTTTAAGATTGTTTTGGCTATTTGGGGTCCCTTGAGATTCCATATGAATTTTAGGATGGGTTTTTCAGTTCTGCAAAAATATCATTGGGATTTTAAAAGGAATTGCATCAAATCTGTAGGTTGCTTTGGGTAGTTCTGACATTTTGAGAAGTTCTTGAAAGCTGTGTGCTAGCTGCTCCGGTAGACATGCACAGCTGCCTGCCACATGGATGGGTGTGTGTGCTGAGTAGCTGCTACTCTGCTAAGACATAAACTTTACCACAATTTACTGTCCAACCCTCCCCCAGAAGTTGTAAGTGTTCAGAATTCCATAACAGTTCCATCGACAGGTTCTGTCCAAGTGGGGAGACAGATTCCTGGTGCTTCCTACTCCACCATCTTCCCAGAATTCTCTCTAACCCAGGGCCTTTTGCTTAAGGGTGGGTTAACTGGTCATGGAGTGAAGAAGCAACGTTCCCAGGGCTGCTTGACACGGGAGCCCCAAACACTGTGATACCAACCCCATTGGGGAAGCCCTGGCTGGGGCTATAATTAGATTGAGATAAAAAAAATAAGAGTCTATAAGTTATGAAAATTCGAATATTTAAACAGGCTTTATGTAAAGAAGTTGTATCTTCTTTTACTAATGTTTTGTGGGAATGGATATTATGTCCTACTGGGGCCCACGTCCCCTACCTCGTATTGTAAAGCCAAGACCAATTGATAAGTCCCAACAGGGCCTATAGTTAGAAATGTGAGGGTTGATGGGATTCAGGTAAAAGTTAGCAGGAGAATTGGTACGGTTGAGCCAGCTTTATGTGACGTTGTGTCTCTTTTACCTGATTGTATTATGGGATGGACATTGTATCTAACTGGGGAACGGTTCCCTACCTAGTCTTGTAAAACAGGCTTGTAAATGCCTTCTGGCCACGTTCATTGGACACGCTGAATGGGCAGCTGGGCACTTGCCTGAGCCCACAAAGTGTGGGAGAGAATGTGCAATAGCCAAGTGGAGGGTGGGCTGGGGCTAACACAACACCCCAGAGCACCTTCTAGTGATGACTACAGGTACGTTGGACAAGAGAATTTTCATTTTGGGGTATTTCCTACCTTGCTATCAGACATAAATCGAAGCTACTCATAAGACTGAACCTCCCACAGCGTGTTGGGTGATGTCAGAGAAACGCTCTAATGGGCACTGCAGGGCCCAGAAGAGTTGAATAATGACACGGAAGTGGTTTATACAGGCTCTTGCTGCTGGGAACACAAAGACATTTTCACAAGCAGGGAACTTCGCCCCCTACGACCAACTTTAGAATGGTGTGAGGAGCTCCTGGCTTCTACTGTCCCTGGACAGTGCCCCATAAATAGCCTTTCACTGACCAGCAAAGAGCCGCTTGGTTTGTGGTCGGCAGTCTCATGGTGAATGGACCACATCCTGGGAGGCCACTACTCTGATGGAAGAAGACAAGGACAGATCAGTTCGGTGGACTGCACTGCATGCTGTCTTCCCAGCAGTGATGGAAGAATTGAACAGTAAAATTCCCTGTTTTTGTTTCTGCCAGCTCAAGGGTAGTGACCAATGGCCTGACCGTCTGAGCAGGCAGGAGGCCAATGGAAACTTGGTCCCTGTGGAAATCCCTATGGGAACTTGAGGAGTGAATAAAGTAGGACACGCAGATGTTCATCTGAAGAACCCCCTTCCAGATTTGGAAGCTGATTAAAATCAACCAGCAGGTATCTCTATGTGCTCACCTGAGGTGGCCACCTGGCCCATGAACTAGGTGCACAGGAAGACTGCAGTGGCTCTGTGGCAGGTTCCCTGGGGCAAAGGCTTTGATCATCGCTGGCAAGCCAGACGGACGCTGGTGGCCCTAATGGGCTAAAAATGGGTCCTGATCAGAACAGATACTGAATCTGGCCCGGGCTTTGCTTACTTAGCGGTAGATGCAAATGCTCAGCTGCTATTAAAAAACACACACACACCAGCACAGCCCTAGTTGGTTTTGCTTAGTGGGTAGAGTGTCAGCTGTGGACTGAAGAGTGCCGGGTTCGATTCCTGTCAAGGGCACATATCTCTGTTGCAGGCTCAATTCCTAGCCCTGGTGGGGTGCGTATGGGAGGCAACCAATTGATGTGTCTTTCTGACATCGATGTTTCTCTCTCTGTCTCTCCCTCCCTTCAACTCTCTCTCAAAATCAATGGAAACATATCTTTGGGTGAGGATCAACAAAACAAAAACAGAACAGAAGATAGTGCACCAATTATTATGGCCAATTGTCATTTCTTCAGGCCAAGGACCACACTTATAGCCCACTATGTCCAACACTGGGCAGAGAGATGTCCTTCTCAGAGTTTTATTTGATAGAGAGTCAGAATGGGCAATAGAAACATCTAAAATGAAAGGAGAAAAATAAAATAAAATAAAATGAAATGAAAGGAGATAAAGGCTTACACACCTTCATGAGTATGTGCTCACACTCAACAGGAACATGAGTGGACAAAGGAGTTTCCCCACTGGATCTGGGGAGAGGGGGTGGAGAATTATGCTGGTAAGACACTGCAATTCTTCCCAAGAGAATATGGTGGTATAATGACTCAATCTTTTTCTTTCTTCTTCCCCAATCACTTTAACTGTTTTTTCACACCTGATTCAGTGGTCGTATAACCTGGGCTGCAAATGCAAGTGCCTGAAACAGCAATGATTCCTAAATAAAAGAGTTTGCAACTACATTTTATTTTATTACTTTTTTTTTTTGTAGTGTCAGTTTATTGCCAATAGCTGACAATGCCCGGGACTAGTAGAAAATAAATCAGAACTACAGTGGCCCTTTACAGGTATAGCTGGGCTGGAGAGGGGAGCAAGCTTTTGTTGACACTGATCTCCAGAGCGGGTACAAGGTGGTAATGCCGGGGTTCTTTCCCAGCATCTGGAAGGGTTCAGGAGTCTGGAGAAGGTCCTGCGTGTAAATTAATAAAGAGACTAGAAATATAATATAAATTTGTAATCTATAGGGGAGCCAGAAGAAGCTTAGCTATAGGAACCAAGTTCTCCCTACCTCTAGTCCCAGGGCTCTTTTTATTCCCACATTTCACTTTTTTTAAAAAATATATTTTATTGATTTTTTACAGAGCGGAAGGGAGAGGGATAGAAAGTCAGAAACATCGATGAGAGAGAGACATCGATCAGCTGCCTCTTGTACGCCCCGTACTGGGGATGTGCCCGCAGCCAAGGTACATGCCCTTGCCGGAATCGAACCCGGGACCCCGCAGTCCGCAGTCCGCCGCTCTATCCACTGAGCCAAACCGGTCTCGGCCCCACATTTCACTTTATAGCAAAGTAGATACACATATCAAAGGTAAGTTTGGTATACAGTAGGCGTTGTCAGTTTGGAGAAACTGCCTTCGACTGTTCAGGTGCTTGGCCAGCAGGAGGCAATAACATGTAGATGAAAATACCCTCAGTGTCTGATAGCAGGTAATAATACATGCAAATCTTTAGGTGTGGGGGAATGCCCTTAGCTATTACAGCATCAGGTAATATGTACTTAGCCCTGCTGAATCCCCAAGTTCCATCAACTTTTTGATGAAACTTCCTGCATTTATGACATGTTGAAATTAGCTTCCAGCAAGGTGGCTGTGATAATATCAGTAGAGAGGCTCTCCCACCACCCTCCAGACCAATAGAAGTTTCTGTTCCCTCCTGGTACCCAAAGGGGCAAAGTGGAGGCCAGGGTCTCAGCCACCTGGAGCCAAGTGAGGGGAAAGAGGCAGTGGGGAACCCTCAGCAGGACCAAAGGGGAGACCAAGGCTTGTATCCCAGAACCTGGAATCCCACGTAGTCACAGGATGACGCAGGGAGGATGGCTGTTGGTAAATCTTTTCTAGGGGTTCTCCATTAATGGCCCTTTGAATGGCCTTAATGAGATCTTTCTCATAAGGGAAGCCCTCTTTCTCCAGCTTGGAGAACACCAGCTGTCCACTAATCTCAATCTCAGAGGCCCCTGTGCCCCCCCAGGCAAGACTCGATCTCGATCTCGATGCCAGGGTACTGCTCCTTCACGGCGCTCGCCAGCTCCAGGTAGGTCTCCCCAAAGCCACAGGGTTCACAGTACTCCACCACGGTGTGGACCCCACTGCTCAGTTCCATCTCCCCGGGATGGGGTGCTGCAGACATCGGCCCCACTGTCCTCGCTCATTGCTGCCGGCCCCTGCAACTACATTTTAAACCTTTTGTCAGAATTCCTAAGGGCCTGATGGAGCAAGATGTGCCTTCATCTGCTCCATCTGCTAAAACTGGTGTTAACAGTGAATGCAGCTGTATACCTGGTGATAAGATCAGCTCACAAGGTCTGCATCTGTGTAACCTCACCCTGTGTGAACAGGAGTGGATTGAAGGGGAGGCACTTGATAGACTGGTGTTGCTGCCTGCAATCTAGACCAGCACAATGGCCAAACCTAACATTTCTCCCATCAGTGTAAGAGTTTGGGTATAAATAAAGAGGAGAAACAGCAGCTAAGGGAAAAATTATGAACAAACGGGTTATGTAATGAGAGACCGATATTACATTAACACCTCAAAAGAGGCTCAGAGCAAGAGATGATATTGTCTCTTAGCACAATTATATCAGACTAGAGGCCTGGTGCACAAATTCGTGCACTGGGGGTGTCCCTCAGCCAAGCCTGCCCCCTCTCACAGACTGGGAGCCCTCAGGAGCTGTCCTACTGATGGGGAGCTGGCCTAAGCCACAGTCTGGCCTCCCTCTGCAGGAGGTGACTGGGCTGATCAGGGGAAGGTGCCAGCCCCATCACCCTGCTGCTGCTGCCACTGTTGCAGCCCCCAAGGTGTTTTCATCAACATAAACTCCAGTCCTTTCACCATAAAAAAATGACAACTTTCTTTAGGCATTTGCAAGATGTGTCTTTCATAGGATATGACTTTTCTTTCTTTCTTTCTTTCTTTCTTTCTTTCTTTCTTTCTTTCTTTCTTTCTTTCCTCACCTGAGGATATGTGTCCATTGATTTTTAGAGAGCTTGGAAGAGAGAGGGAAAGACAGAGAGAAACATCAGTGTGAGAGGGACACTTCGATTGGTTGCCTCCTGCATGAGCCCTGACCTGGGCCCCGGCCCGGGAGGAGCCTGCAACCTAGGTACATGCCTTTGACCAGAATTGAACCTGGACCCTGGGTTTGACAGGCCGAGGCTCCATCCACTGAGCCAAACTGGCTAGGGTAGGATATGACATTTCTTAGCTCCTCCAGCAGCAGACCTTAGTTTTTTCCTCCAGGAATGAGGTGGAAAAACCCTACATCACCTTTGGATTCTCATACCCAAGTTACCAAGAACACTGTGAGTGGTAGCTTACAGGGAACTTAGCCGATGAGCCATCAGAAAAGGTGTTTCCTCTGCAGCTCATGCACAGAGGACCCCCTGCATCGTGTCCACTGGGTTTCTGTCCGCTTGGCTGGGGGTGTGTCCCGAGCCACATGGTGGCGGCCGCCTGGGGCACACCCCCAATTCAGAGGCCCCGCATTCTGTCCGCTAGGTTTCTGTCTGCTGGGCTTCTGTCCGCTGGGCTGGGATGTGTCCTGAATCACATGGAGGTGGCTTGGGGCATGCCCCCAGCGCCACAGTCCTGCATTTTGTCTGCAGCCCTCCCTCCTTCTGCAGCCTGGGTATGGGGCGCTAGCGTCCGCCCTGGTGCTATGAGTGCTACTACCATCTTTGTCGTAGAGTGACCCTTAATTTGCATGTTACCCTTTTATTAGATAGGATACCCAAAAAGGTGTACCCATGTTTTCTGAGACCACTTTTGGTTTTGGAACCTCTGCTTTTGCAAGATTGAATGGAAGCCTGCAAACCTGAGTGGCCTCATTCTGGGGGACATTTTCGTATGATATGATGATTGACTGAAATGAATACTAATGACTGTGTGGGGTTCCAGTAATGTGCCAATATCTTTTGAGTCGTATATCATTTTGCTGTGTTTTGTGGCCAGAGGCCCAGAGGTGGGCTGCGAAATAATAGAAAATATGTGTATTGGTCTCTGCTCCCAGGTCCTGGAAGAAAGTTCCTAAAACCCTTTTAATTTCCTAAGTGATAAGAGCGATAAGGGCATCCTTGGCTCTATTTTTGGTCTCTCCCCCCACTTCCCTCCCTTGTGATTTCCTGGGTCAGAGAAGAGTGTCTTTTGTTCTAATCAGGTGACTTGCTTAATCACCTCCTAGATGGGGGCTGGTCACCCCGAAGACCGTGATTAGTGTCTTGGAGCTTTAAGCCCCACAGCCCATGTTTCAGGAAGGGGAGAGGGACTGGAGATTGAGTTAGTAAGTGGTCATGCCGATGCGACGCGCCACCATAAAAATCCCGAAAGTATGGGGTTCAGAGAGCTTCAGGGTTGGTGAACATTGACGTGACGGCAGGGTGGCGCCCCAACCCTATGTGCACAGAAGCTCTTGCGCTTGGTTGGGACCCTTCCAGAATTCACTCGGTGTGTCTGTCTGTCTGTCTGTCTGTGTTCTTTGTCATATTCCCCTGAGTTCTGTGAGCTGTTCTAGCAAATGGTGTGTGGTGGTCACAGGAACCCACACTTTGTAGTCGAGTCAAGGGAAATTGTGGGTAAACTTGGTCCACTGCCTGCAATTGGCATCTGAAAAGGGGGGAAGCCTTCTGGGACTGAGCCCTTAGCCTGTGTGCTAACTCTGGTTAGTGTTGGGAGTGAATTTTAGGACACTGAGCTGGTGGTGTCAGAGAATCACTTGGCATGGGAAGGACCCACAGCTGCTGTCGGAGGTGCTGTGAGTGTGGTAGCGGTCAGAGAGTGGAGGGGAAACACCCAGGAGGAGTGTGGATCTGTAGTAGACTGAATTGTGCCCTCCCCACCCCCATCCCAGGACCTCAGAATGTGACTGTATTTGAAGGCAGGGCTTTTGCAGAGGTGATTCAGGCAAAAATCAGCCCATTAGGGTGGATCCTTATCTGACCAACGGTGTCTTTTTTTTTTTTTAACCTTTAGGTGTCTTTTTTGTTGTTGCTAATCCTCATCCAAGGATATTTTTTCCGTTGATCTTCAGATAGAGTGGAAGGGAGGGCGGAAGGGAGAGAGGGAGAGAAAAAAACATTGATGTGAGAGAAACACATTAATCGGTTGCCACCTGAATGCACCCCCCTCCCCAACTGAACCCATGACCTAAGCACTGAGCCACATCTGCCAGGGCTTGATTGGTGTCTTTTTTTATTTTTATTTATTTATTTATTTATTAATATATTTTATTGATTTTTTTAAAAATATATTTTATTGATCTTTCACAGAGCAGAAGGGAGAGGGATAGAAAGACAGAAACATCGATGAGAGAGAAACATCGATCAGCTGCCTCCTGCATGCCCCCCACTGGGGATGTGCCCGCAGCCAAGGTACATGCCCTTGCCGGAATCGAACCCGGGACCCTTCAGTCCGCAGTCCGACGCTCTATCCACTGAGCCAAACCGCTCTCGGCTATTTTATTGATTTTTTACAGAGAGAAATTGAAAGGGATAGAAAGTCAGAAACATCGATGAGAGAGAAACATCGATCAGCTGCCTCTTGCATGACCCGTACTGGGGATGTGCCCTCAGCCAAGGTACATGCCCTTGACCGGAATCGAACCCGGGACCTTTTAGTCCACAGTCCGACGCTCTATCCACTGAGCCAAACTGGTTTCAGCGGTGTCTTTTTTTTTTTTTTAACATATATTTTTGTTGATTTCAGAGAGAGAAAGGGAGAGGGAGAGAGAGAGAAACATCGATGATGAGAGAGAATCATTGATCAGTTGCCTCCTGACTGGGGATAGAACCCCCAACCTGGGCATGTGCCCCGACAGGGCATCAAACCAGTGACCTCCTGATCGATGCTCACCCACTGAGCTACTGGCTGGGCTTGACAGGTGTTTTATGTTTGTTTGTTTGTTTTAATATATTTTATTGATTTTCCACGGAGAGGAAGGGAGAGGGATAGAAAGTCAGAAACATCAATGGGAGAGAAACACCGATCAGCTGCCTCCTGCACGCCCCCACTGGGGATGTGCCCGCAGCCAAGGTACATGCCCTTGACCGGAATCGAACCCGGGACCCTTCAGTCCGCAGGCCGACGCTCTATCCACTGAGCCAAACCGGTTCGGCTGTTTGTTTGTTTTTAAGGAAGAGGACATGTGGACACACACAGAGGCATCTGGGCTACAGGGGAAGGACCACGTGAGGACTCAGGGAAGAAGCAGCCACTTTCAAGCTGAGCGAAGAGGCCTTGAAACGGTAGGAGAAGCCATCCCTGCCTGCTCCTTGGGCTTGGAGTTCCAGCTTCCAGATCCCAACAGAAATCATCTCTGGTGCCTTTGTCACCCAGTCTGCAACAGTTGGTGACGGCCGCCCAGGGGACTAACGCAGGGTCTCCGGTGCGGCAGTTTGAACCTCTGGCTCGCTCTCCTGCTTGCTCTTGGTCTAAAACACACCTGGGTCCATGGCTGCCCTGCTCCAGAGACAGCTGCGCGGCTCACACCAGTCCCTCCCCAGCAAGGTGCCCATGGTTCCTCCGAATTCTTCTCCAGCTGCCTGGCCGCCTAGCCCTGCGCTCCCCGGGGCGGCACGGCGAGGGCGAGGCGGGGTCCCCAAATCTCTGCTTCTGGGATCCGCGTCCCTGGCGCTCGGGGCACGCTGCGGGCGCTTCCGCGGATGTAACCAGATGGTGAAGTCTCCCGTCTGCGGAGAAAGCGCACGGCCCGGGCCGCTCCCGACCTGGGATCCGGAGATGCCAGGACCCCGCGCGCGGAGGCTGAGACCCGCGCAGCCCAGGGGCGGGGGGGGGGGGGGGGGGGGCGGTGAAGCGGGGCCAGGCGCGGCCCGGGCGCACAGTGAGCACCGGCTGCCGCCCGCCTGGGGCGCGCCGGGCCGGCCCGGCGGAGGTGAGGGGCATCCTCCTCTCGGGCCCGGAACTAGCCCGGCGCTCCGCCCGCCTCCGGCGCAGGGTCTCGGGAACGCGGCTGGGGAGGGGAGGGGAGGGGAGGGAAGGGCTGGGAGCCGCTCCTCCGTGCAGCCGGCCGCTGGCCTGAGAAAGCAGAAGTGAGCCGCGCCCCCGGAGCCCCTCCGGTGCCCGGACCTGGGAAGAGAAACTTGCAGCCGGGGTTCCTGGTTACCCCCCGCCCCGCCCCGCCCCCGGGCCCGCGCAGAGCACGAAGGAGGTTCACTAGGTCCGGGCGGGGACCGGGTCATCACCTGGCCTGCCTCGTCTCGCTGGATGTCCGAAAATTGGGACATTTCCCGACGGCTCTTTCACCGTTAATCGGGGTGTGCCCGCCCCGTCCCGCTCCGCCCCGCCCCAGGGAGGGGCCGCCCGTGACGTGCAGCGCCGGCACTGGACCAGCCGGGACCCCTCGAAGCCGTCGAGGCAGACCCAGCGCCCCTGAACCCTCCGCTGGACGCCACACACCCCTGCTCCGTGCTGCCCTGGGCCCCTGACCCCTGTGCGGCCCCCAATCCTCCTGCCCTCTCCTCCGCCCCAGCACCAGGTGCCCCACCTAGCCTCTCCGCTCTCCTCCCCGACCCGGGCGGCTCGGGGCAGCCCCCTGGAGCCCCACGTTGCCCCGGCTGGAGCGCGCCATGCTCCGGCTCCTGCTGCTGCTGCTCCTGGTGCTGCTGCAGCCGCCGCCGCTGCCCGCGCGCGCCCCGGAGCTCGCGGCGCAGGACGTGAGCCTGGGCTTGGTGAGTGGGGGTCTGCCGGCTTCTGGGGTTGGCAGGGGCGTGGGGAGAGGGAAGCTGGTGCCGGACACCTAGGTCAGGCTGAGGGCTGACTCAGATGACCACAGAGTGAGTGACTGAGTGGGATGGGGTCTGGGAACCTGTCGCGTTTGGGGCCGGGGTTTGAAGATTGGAATGGGACAGTCTAGATGAAGACTGCCAACCCAGCGCTGGAGGGCAGGGCCTGGAGGGGGAGCCCTGGGTTCCTAAATGGCGAGAGGTGAGGCTTCCAGCAGGCGGTGGGGAGGCAGAGTCCCCTCGCTCCCGCCCAGCCGCTTCACCTGCTCACTTCTACGACCCAGGACTGGCTGACCCGCTATGGCTACCTGCCACCGCCCCACCCAGCCCAGGCCCAGCTGCAGAGCCCTGAAAAGCTTCGGGATGCCATCAAGGTGATGCAGAGGTTTGCTGGGCTGCCTGAGACCGGCCTCCTGGGTAGGTGCCCCCAGCCCTGCCCGCGCCTCTGCACCCAGACTGACCATTTTCCAGCTGTTCTTAAGCCTCAGCATGCACCTGAACCATGGGGGTTATGGCCGTGCTGATCTGAGACCCCAACCCAAGAAATTCTCAAGCATTTCTCTTCCAATAAGTATGTATCGAGAATCGCTCTCGTGAGAGGCCATTTCTGGCCTGGACCCCCAGTGATCAAAGTAGATAAGTCCCTGCTCTGGCAGAGCTAACCTTCTGGAGACAGATACATTCTAGAGAGCAGAAACAGCAATAGGCAAAGTCATTTCAGACAGTGGTGTTTCGAAGAAAATAAAATGCTAATGGTATTGAGGGGCTGGTCAGGTCAGGGTCCGCTGACAGGTGTCATAGGAGTCGAGATGAATTCCTATAACACAGAGAACTCATAGGACACCTAGGGGAGGAGCCAGGCACGGGAAGATGCGGAGAAGAGTGTACCAGGCTGGTGCAAAGGCCCTGTGGCCGGCATAGGCTGTGCACCTGTGAGGAGAGAGGGCCAAGGAGCTGAGCAAAGGCCTGGTGGGAGGAGGCTTGAAAGGGGTCTGCGTTGGACTCCAGCGCACGGTAAGAAACCAGGGAAGGGTTTGAAGGAGGAAGGCAACTTGGTCCGTTTTGCAGTTTTACATTTCCTTTGGCTGCTGATGGAGCATGGGGGGTGGGGAGCTCGGGGGCCAGCAGGGAGGTCATGCAGCGTGCAGGCAAGGGCCGATGGTGGAACGTGAGATGAGACGTGGTGGAATCCAGAGTGTCCATTTTGGAGGTAGAGCTGAGAAGCTCGTCTGTTGGGTTACATGAGGAAGAAGAGAGAAGTGGTGGGTTCCTGGCTAGCTATGAGGGAGTGCAGGGTGTTTCCCTGCCCTGGCCACTGCCCAGCAGCGCTTGGCATCTACACGTGCTCAATTACACACTGTGGCCTCAACCATCGAGGTGAGGTTTGACCTTCTGCAGAGGAGGAGGAGACTGCTGGGAATTGAGCTCAGCTGGAAAAGGGGATTCCAGGCAGCTCTCACCCAGGAGGGAGTGGTTAGTTACAGGAAACCAGAGACCCAACCGGCATGGGGACGCCAGACTTTAGACTCGATGGGGTCTTGGAGCCTCTGGTGTGGGGTGTGGGCACCCTCCTAGGGGTTTCCAGCCTCAGAGAGGAATGTGCACTGCACTCCCAGGGCTCCTTTCTTGAGTCCAGTGGCCAGGGCTCAGGGCAGCTCCCTGCCTGAGGCTCTGAGCACCACCTGGAGGCAGCCAGTCCCTCCAGGGCCAGGTGCTCGTTGGCACGAGCTGGCTTACAGAACCAGACTGCCTGGGTTCCAGTCCAAGTGGGGGCAAGTCTCTTCATCTCCCCGAACCTGTTTCCCATGTGGAAAGTCAGCTGGTACCATGATTAGGGCAGCTTGTCCTGCTGATCCCGCTCCCCCAACCTCCTCCACAGACCCAGTGACCATGGCCACCATGCGTAAGCCCCGCTGCTCTCTGCCCGACGTGCTGGGGGTGGCAGAGCTGGTCAGGCGCCGCCGTCGCTACGCTCTGAGCGGCAGTATTTGGAAGAAGCGAACCCTGACATGGAGGTAGGTCCCGGTACCTACCCGTCCCTGGGCTGGCCTGCTGGGCCCTCGTCTCTGTCTCCCAGGCTCTCCTTACTCCCCACTCCTCTTTCCCCAGGATACACTCCTTCCCCCGGAGCTCTGCCCTGGGCCAGGAGACTGTGCGGACCCTCATGCACCATGCCTTGGCCGCCTGGGGTATTGAGTCGGGCCTCAGATTCCAGGAGGTGGGTTCCCAGGGCCCACCGGAGCCTGACATCCTCATCGACTTTGTCCGGGCCTACCACCAGGACAGTTACCCTTTCGACGGGCAGGGGGGGACCCTCGCCCACGCCTTCTTCCCCGGGGAGCATTCCATCTCTGGGGACACTCACTTCGACGATGAGGAGATCTGGACTTTTGGGTCAAAAGGTACAATGTCCCTTCTTCTGAGAAGTCCCCTCCCCAGGTCTGTCTGTCCTTAAGAATTAGGTTTAAATTACACTTATTGATGGAGGCTGTATCCAGGAGAACAGAACCAATAAGACGCGTGTATGTCCATACGGGTGTGCTTTATTTTAAGGAATTGGTACACAGAATTGTGGGACTGGCAAGTCCAACATCGGTAAGGCAGGTCCACAGGCTGGAAGTTCAGGTGAGAACTGATGTGGTCATTTTGAGTCCAAACTCTGTAGGGCCAGCCCGCCGGCTGGAAAGCCCAGCAGGCAGAATTCTTTTTCTGGGGAAGCTCAGTTTTTGCTCTTGGGCCTTCCAGCTGGTTCGGTGAGACGCACCCACGGTACGGAGAGTAATCTGCTTTACTTAAAATTTCGTCTACAAAACAATCCCCCGAGCAACATCTGGGCCAGCTTTGGACGAGCAACGGGGCGCCGTAGTCTGGCCGCTCTGACAGAGACAATGGCCCATCAAAGAGGCCCGTTCCGAGCGAGGGCTGAGGACTTCAAGGCAAAAACGCAGTTCTGTGCAGCAGCTGAGTCAGAAGAGTAAGTGGCAGTTGCTACACATCATGACGGAACTGCAGGGAGTTACAACAGGGAAGTCCTCGGGCCTGTGGGTGCTCAGAGAGCACTGATCTGAGGCTTTGGCTGTGGGACTTCCCCGAAGCAGTGACTCTGATCTCTCTCTCTCTCTCTCTCTCTCTCTCTCTCTCTCTCTCTCTCTCTGCTTCCCTTTATCCCTCCCTCCCTCTCTCTCTTCCTTGTTGTGTGTGTCTCTCTCTCATACACACACAGAGTGCCAGCTGGCACACAAGGTCCTGCTCTCCCGGAGTGTACCGGCAGGGGGTGAGGTACAATATAGGAGCGCAGCCACTGAGCTGGCTGAGTGCAGGGTAGTCATGGTGGTCAGGGGTGAGAGCACTGGGTGAGACATGGCCTAGGATAGTGGTCGGCAAACCGAGGCTTGAGAGCCACATGTGGCTCTTTGGCCCTGGAGTGTGGCTCTTCCACAACATACCACCTGCAGGCGTGCTCGGACAGTACAATTGAAATTCGGTGGCCCATGCGCAGAAGTCGGTTTTTGGCCTGGGCGAGTCTATTTTGAAGAAGTGGTTCTAACGCTGAGCCACACTCAAGGGGCCAAAGAGCCGCATGTTGCTCAAGAGCTGCGGTTTGCCGACCACGGGTCTAGGGCATTGGGGGCTGGAAGGCAAAAAATAGTGTTGGGAGGGAGGTCCTGGAGGAGGGATGGAAGGTTTCATTGTAGGATTCTGAGGGAATAGACGTGGAAGGTTTTGCTTTCTAGAAATGCCACTGGCTGTGGTGCAGGGCAAGATAGGGCAGGAAGGCAGAAAGTTGCTGCAGAGTCGATGTGAGGATGGTGGTGGGAGATGGGGGTTGGTGAATGGAGGGCAGCGTGTGGCTCTGAGGGAAGTTTAATCAGGATGGGTAAAGGTTGGGGTCTGACTGGATCTTGGGGACAAAGGGTAGAGGAGGGTGGCGTGCTGGCCTCTGGAGGACAGTCCTGTTAATGCAGGCGGGAAGTGTGGGAGCAGGAGAAGCAGCTGCGGGGGGAGGGGGGAGCTTATGGGGGGCGTGCCAGTGCTATGGGCAGTCAGTGCAGCTGGCGCGTGCACTGGTGGTTCAGCGTGTTGCTCTAGAGCTTGGACTCCTCTGACTTAGGTCGGGTTCCCCGGAATGGGAGCTCACGATGTAAATTCTTATGCAAGCAGTTTCCCAGGGACGCGTTCTCAGGGGAAAGGGAAGCAAGAGAAGACTGGGGAAAGAGCTGAGCAAGGCTGTGGTCTCGGCCAGGGGAGGCTGACCCCACTAGAGCTCTGGGACACAAATGGTGCCACAGGTTGGTCCTCCTTGGAGGCGAAGTGCCCAGCTCTCCTAGGCCTGCATCAGTCAGCCACTGTGACCTGCTGGGCAGAGGTGGCCTGGGAGGGAGAGAGCCATTTTCTGAGGAAGGGGGCAGCCGGGGAATAGGCACAGAGGATCAGAGAGGATTTGGGCCAGGTACAGCAGGCAGCCACAATAGTGAGACTGTGTAACACACCATTTAAGAACCAAGCTCTCGCTGGCTCGTGTGGTTCAGTGGGTTGAGTGTCATCCCCTGCACTAAGAGGTTGTAGGTTTGATTCCCAAGGCAAATGCCTGGGTTTCAGGCTCGATCCCCAGTAGGGGGCATGCAGGAAGCAGCCTATCAATGTTTCTGTCTCCCTCCCTCTCTCCCTCCCTCCCTTCCTCTCTCTCTGTCTTCTTCTCACAAACGAAACACAACAACAAAAGATTGCAAGCTTGAAGCAGAACTGAAGGCTGGGATCTCTACTTGCTATGTGTAGAAGTTACTTGACTTCAGTGTGCTTAGTTTCTGCACTGAGAAAGGGGAATACTGTTACCTGTTGGTAGCGTGGACTTACGGATTAAGTGAGTAATTCATCGCCAGCTGCTATCTGATCTGGGCCTGATGGCAGATTCAAGAGTCAGAGGTCCTGGGGGCTTGGTAAGGAGGAGAGTGTGGCATGTGAAGGTCGAATATAGAGCTGTGGAGAGCCCCATAGTAAAGGGGAAGGCGTCAGGGGAGGAGGAATCAAAGAAATAAAGCAAGAACAGGCCAAAAGGTGATCAAGAGCGAAAGAGGAAATGGTCAGCATGGCAACCCAATCCCATGAGTGACATGGGCTTGGATTTGGCCATCTGGGAATGAAATGACCTTAGTGCCTGTAGGCTTGGTGGACGGGGGAAGAACCCAGACCACAGTAAGGGTAGGCGTGAGAGGAACTGAGGAAGTGGACTGACAGGTCTAGGGAGTGTCTTAGGATGCGGGGGTCTTGAGCACTCAGGGATGCCAAATGAGTTAATAGAAAGAAAGGGTTGGTGGGTGGATGGATAAACGGACAGACAGATGGATGGAAGCATGGGAGCATGCAGGCATGGAAGAATGGGTCGGGCATTGTTCTTGTCCTAGAGGAATTGAGCAAGACAGGGTCCTTGAACAGGGCAGGGCAGCAGGTGAGCAGGGGGGGAGACGAAGCTATCTGTTCTGGGTACACAGGAAATTACATAGGGTGGCCTGTCTTGAAATAGGAAATGCATGTGTCAGCATTTGTCATCTAAGAGTTGGGGGCTGGACCTGGGTGGTAATTTGAGGGGCTGTGGGCTTGGAATTGAGGCTGAATGCCTGAGAGCAAAGCAGCTTCCCAGGCCCAGGGCAAGTTTAAGAAGAGGTGTTGAGGACCCCCATAGACTAACCTCCTGGGGCTGATCTGCAGTTGGGTAATTTCCTCCAGCTGCATAGCGTGAGAAGCATGCAAGGAAGGGGAGTGGCTAAAGGAGAAGCAAGATGGGAGGGGGGTGGGGGGGGTGAAAGATGAAAGAGTTCTACCTGATTAAGATACCTCACTTGCCCTGGCCAGTATTGTTAGATGGTTAGAGTGTTGGCCCAAGCACGGATTCCCAGTCAAGGGGACATACCTAGGTTTCAGAGTTTGCCCAGTAGGACAAGTGGGGGAGGCAACCAGCCAATGGGCATCGATGCTTCTCTCTCTCTCTCTCTCTCTCTCTCTCTCTCTCTCTCTCTCTCTCCCTCTCTTTCTCTCTCTCTCCCTCACTCCCTCTCTTCCTCCTCTTTATCTGTCCTTTTCACTCTCTCTGAAAAGCAATGGAAAAAATATCCTCATGTGAGGACAACAACTACAGTAAAAAACAAAACAAAAAACACACCAAACTTCCTCATTCCTCAGAAAAAGGACCCAGAGCAATGGGAAACCCTCAGGCCACATAGATCTCGTCAGTACCTATTGCTGAGAGCAGGACAGCACAGCCAGAGTCCTCAGCCTGGGCTTCAGCTGTCATTCCCCTGACCTCTCAGTGCCTCGGTGTCCTGGCCTGTAAAATGTGGCTGGAGGTCGAGGTTTTGTGAGAAGTAAATGAGGACAAGTGTTTGTTACTCCTCTTGTGACTTACACATTTCACTCTTAGACTCCCACTTAGTAGCTGCAAGAAAATTGCTTCTCAGTTCCTAGGCCATGTCCACTGAACTCATGTGCAACGCTGCCAATGCCAGTGAGAGATTTCCATGAAGTCAATCAACATGGAAGGAATGTATGCCTCCTGGGGGCTGCTCACCCCTCTTACTGTCTCTATCTCTTTTGCCCTCTCACCTGCTAAGCAGGAACCAGCAGGAAGCTTGTGGATGGATGAGGAGCTGAGGTTTGGCCAGCAACTGGGAACGTAAAGAGGCTTGCTTCTGGCGCCTGGGCTGGGTCCCCAAGGAAGAGGTCTCCGTGTTCAGAGAGAGGCTGGGAGTGAGGCTGAGCACCCAGGCCAGCAGACTGTGGTCAGAGAGTGCATGCTGAGGCTGCGGATTCTGAGGAGATGGATGAAGGCTGCAGTGGTGGGGAGGAGAGGCCAGGACCCCAGGGAGGTGGGGAGTGGTGGAGGCTGTGGGAGGGAGAGATGGGGAAGGGCTGTAGAGATGGGAGGAGGGGAGGTGGAAGGCCATGGGGGTGGGAGTGGGATTCTGGGAGCCGTGGCCAAGGTGATTGAGCAGCATTCCTCATGGGTGGGAGTGGTCGAGGGGTGGGGACCTCTGACCACTGGTTGGAGCTGGGAGAGGGAAACTCGAAGGGCTGGGACTTCCTTGAGAGATTTGTGTGCACCCCAGGCTCCTGCTTCCCCTCCCCCATGTTTTTTCCGGGCAGGCCTACGTCTGTGAGGCTAGTCTTCCATGGGCCAGACCGCCTCCTCCTGCCCTTTCCCTAACCTGTTCTTCTATGGATCATTTAAGCCCAGTATCCCAGGGTCTCGCACTGCCAAGCAAAAATATCTGCTGAATAAGTAAACTCATACAGGAAGGATGAAGTGGCTGGGGGGGGGGGGCTTTTGGGCAGAGGACGCTATGACCACCTCTGAGGGTCTCCTGGCTGCTCCTAGCTGCCCTCAGGCCCCGCTCCCTGGGGCTTCCTCTCTGCCCTGTTCCTGGCTGCTCCAGCTCCAGCCCCGTCTCCCTTCCTCCCCAGATGGTGAGGGGACAGACCTGTTTGCTGTGGCAGTTCATGAGTTTGGCCACGCACTGGGCCTGGGCCACTCCTCTGCCCCTGACTCCATCATGAGGCCCTTTTACCAGGGTCCTGTCGGGGATCCCACAAAGTACCGCCTGTCCCAAGATGACCGTGAGGGCCTGCAGCAGCTCTACGGTACAGGGAGTTGTGTGTGGGGGGGGGTGCCCCCGTGTGGCCTCTGCAGCAGGGTCGGGGACACATGTCTCTCTGACTCTCTCTACAGGAAAAGCACCCCAAACCCCATATGATGAGCCCACAAGGAAACCCCTGGCTCCTCCTCCCCCGCCCCCTGCCCTGCCCCCAGGCAGGTGAGTCCTCCTCCAGCTTTGCAGTCTCGGGTGAGCTTCCTGCCCTCGGTGTCCTCTTGGGTGAGAGGCCTTCGTAAGAGTCCCTGTCCCCAGGGCTGTCCTCAAGGTGAGTACAGAAAGGAGGAGCCCTCACCCCTTTCTCCTCACCTCTCCTTTCCTCCTCAGCCCCTCCCTTCCCGTCCCTGATCGATGTGATGGCAATTTTGATGCTATCGCCAACATCCGTGGGGAAACCTTCTTCTTTAAAGGTGAGACACTTGGGATCTTCCCTGGCCCCATAGAGTTGGTTTCCTGCCCATTGACGCTCCAGGCCCGTGGGGTTTCCCAGCATATGGACTTTCAAGTTGAGTGGGAGTGGCTCTCTGGAGCACACCAGTGATTGCCCTTCCCCAATCCCTTCCTTTCCCCAGCGCTCACTCTTTGAAGCTCACCTGAGCCTTTGCCCCCATCCCCCCCGCCCAGACTATATCCTTGCTTTTCCCCCTAAAACTCACTTTTGCCTCTGTAACTTGCTTCCTGAGCCCACCCAGCTCAGCTGGCTCACTTATCCCAGGACTCACTTCTTCTACCTGTGTGACTTTCTATATAAACTTCTGCTAGTTTTTAACAAACAAACAAACAAATTGGGGGTGGAGGTGGAAGGAAAGTCCTGGGCCAGCTGGTCACCCTAGAGCCACTGGACCCTTTGATTTCCAGATGGACCCCCCCACCCAGCACTAAGTCCTGGGGGACAAGACCATTTGCCATCTCAGGCTCCATTGCCCATCCCTTCTCCCACAGGCCCCTGGTTCTGGCGCCTCCAACCCTCAGGACAGCTGGTGTCCCCCCGGCCTGCCAGGCTCCACCGCTTCTGGGAGGGGCTGCCCACCAAGGTGAATGTCATCCAGGCTGCCTACACCCGGCACCGAGACGGCCGAATCCTACTCTTCAGTGGTGAGTGGGGTGCCCCCCTGAGCCGGGCCGGGCCGGGCCGGGCTGGGCGTGGGAGCAGCTGGTCACCAAGCTACCTCCCCGCAGGCCCGCAGTTCTGGGTGTTCCGGGACCGGCAGCTAGAGGGCGACGCGCGGCCGCTGGCCGAGCTGGGGCTGCCCCCCGGGGAGGAGGTGGACGCCGTGTTCTCCTGGCCGCTGAACGGGAAGACCTACCTGGTCCGGGGCCACCGCTACTGGCGGTTCGACGAGGCGGCGGCGCGCCCGGACCCCGGCTACCCGCGCGACCTGAGTCTCTGGGAGGGGGCGCCGCACAGCCCCGACGATGTCGCCATCAGCAACGACGGTACGAGAGCCCGCGCCCCGGCTTGCAAGCGA
Source organism: Antrozous pallidus (assembly GCA_027563665.1). Classification (NCBI taxonomy): domain Eukaryota; kingdom Metazoa; phylum Chordata; class Mammalia; order Chiroptera; family Vespertilionidae; genus Antrozous; species Antrozous pallidus. The sequence goes on along the minus strand of CM050512.1, from coordinate 107,179,994 downwards.
CTGGCCCTGGGGTGGGACCGGCGGGCACCTGGGGGCTCAGCAGCGTCTCCGCCCGCCTTGCAGGTGACACCTACTTCTTCAAGGGCGCCCACTACTGGCGCTTCCCCAAGGGCAGCGTCAAGGCCGATCCGGACTCTCCGCAGCCCATGGGCCCCCACTGGCTGGACTGCCCGGCCCCCAGCGCTGGCCCTCGCTCCCCCAGGCCCCCCAGAGCGACTCTCAAGCCCGAACCCTGCAACTGTCATTGCGAGATCAACCGGGCCGCAGGGCGGGTGTCCTCGTCTTCGCTGTCGGTGTCCCTCCTGCTGCTCCTTCTGTCCCTGCTGGCGGGGGACATCGCCTCCCGCTGAGGGGGACCGGCCGGCCGGTAGGGGCGGCGATCGCTGCCCGGCCCCATCCTCCGTTCCCAGGGCGGGCCCAGCCAGGTGGGTGGAGCTAAGCCCTGGGGATGGGGGTGGGGGTGGGGTAGGGGTGGGGTGGGTGGGAGACAAAGGCTGGCCCTGGAACCGAACACAGGAAGTGCTCAGCCTCCCGCCCCCCAACACCAGCCTTGACCCTGCTTTGGCGCTCCCTGGACTGTGCTTCCCGGAATGGCTGGCTTTTCTGAGAACACAGCCTGCTGACTCCTTGCAGGCAAACCCTGCCTGTCAACAGCGGCTCAGTGCCAGGGTCTTTAGAGGACAGGCCTGATGGGGAGACTGAACCCCAGCACTGCCCTCCCCGCCTCGCTTTTCCAGAAGTTTCTCACCCTGTACCGCTTCCACCCGGTCCCAGTCAACACCACATGGGTGGGGAACTGGGACCCAGGCCTGAGAGCACCCCGGGGCCCCAGTGCTGCACGTTCTGGGTGACGCCATTGACCACAAGGGCGACCTTGCACAGTCTGGCCCCTGGACCTCCTTGCTGGTCACCGCCCTGAATCCAGAGTTGTTCCATTCAGTAGGGCGCCCTCCCTGTCTTTAAACACCTCTTTCTGCCTCCACACCGCGTGTCTGCAGCTCCCTCGAGGAGAACTTGGCTCCTGTCCGCTCCATGCTGACCAAAAGAGTAGACTGAGTACCCTCTTAACTTGGGTCCCTGCTTCCTCAGCACTCCCGGGTGATGACTGGGTGAAACCTGAGCCATCTCATTCATGTCCCACTCCCCACAGAATTCAGGATCTAAATCAGTGCCTCTGGAACTGTGCTTCTGGAACATTCCACATCGGCATCACCCAGGGAGCTTTTAAATGCAAATCCCATGCCCTCACCCTGAATCTTCACTTGGGATGGGGCCAGAAATCTGCGTTTGGACAAGCTGGTTGGGGTGGGATGGCCTGATTGGCAAGGCTGTCTTGTAGCTCAGTTTCTCTGCCATGTTCTCCCAGGAGCCAACCTTTTCATGTCTCCTACGGAGCCAAGCTGATGGCCACAGTTGATAGGGGTCACCCCCGTGGTTGGAGTCACTTAGTGGCCTTTTCTTGGGTTGCTAGCCAGCCTCATGCTCCGCAGTGCGACCCGGAGCGGAGGCGTGGGCTGCATCCCAGTGAGCACAGACAGGGCCTGCTGCTGACCAAGGCAAGCAGGTCAGTGTGAAGACCACAGCCAGGCACATCTGTGACCATCCGTGACCTGAGCACCCTGAACCACCGGGGGCGCTGTCGGGCAGGATCCTTTTTAAGTACAAGGAGGGGGACGTTTGTATTTTAAAAATACAAAAAATATCAGTTTGGTTTGACTCAGTGGAGAGAGCATCAGCCTTCGGATTGAAGAGTTCCGGGTTTGAATCTGGTCACAGACACATGCCCGGCTTGCAGGCTTGATCCCAGGTAGGGGGCGTGCAGGAGGCAGCGAATCAACGATTCTCTCTCATCACTGATGGTTCTATCTCTTCCTCTCCCTTCCTCTCTGAAATCAATAAAAACACATTTAAAAAAAAAGAAGTAGTTTTTCTGTCAGGGCACATGTTCTGGTTGCAGGCTCAATCTCTAGTGGGGGGTGTGCAGGAGGCAGCCAATCTGACTCTACAGGGAAAGCACCCCGAACCCTGTATAATGAGGCCTGATGTATTTCTCTCATCAATGTTTCTATCTCTTTCCCTTTCCCTCTCTCTAAAAAAAAAAATCAATAAAAACATTTAAAAAAAAGTGGTACAGTGCACAATGAAACACAAAATGTCTTCAGATGGTGGCTTTTGTGTGACGGTAATGGAGGAGTGGAGTGTTATGGGGGTCAGGGAGCCAGGCTTCTGCAGACAAAGCCCAGAAGTGACACCTGTTCCTGAAGCAGGAACAGCTCCCTCTCTCCCACCCTGGAATTCAAAGACAGTTCAAGGAAGGATCTGGGCTTCCTAGTGTGGAAAGGGGGTTTCAGACAATTGAATGGGGCTTTAAGGGACAGGAAGATGTCAGCTGAGGTTCAGTTAACCCAAGGGAGACTTTCACTAAGGAAGTGGGATGTATGGGTGTGTCCTTATGGGGCTCATGAGCTTCCTCTCAGGGGCCAGGTTCTCTGAAGATCTTAGAGGTTGAATTGTGTTCCTCCACAAATTTGTATGCCGAAGCCCTAACCCCCAGTACCTCAGAATATCACCTTACTAGGGGACAGGGTCTTTATGAAGGGAATTCGGTTAAATGAAGTCACTAGGATAGCCCCTAATCCAGTAGAACTAGTGTCTGAATAAAAGTGGGAAGTCAGCAGACAGGCACGGAGAACGCCATGTGAACACGAAGACAGCATCGACAAACCTAGGAGCATTCCCTTGCAGCTTCAGAAGGAACCAACTCTGCCAACAGCTTGATTTAGACTGTGCACCCCCAGAACTGTGAGAAAATCAGTTTGTATGGTGCGTTGTTCTGGCAGCCCTGGGACACTAACACAGAGGGCCAGACTGGCTGTGCTGAGCCTTTGGCCCAGAGCTGGGTATTAGGGGAGAGCTGAGAGGGGAGCAAGGCTATATGTGACAAAGCCGCCTCAGGGGTCTGGGAGGTCTTGCCAAGCCCTGAGCCTGTGGCTGCTATAGAACTGGACTCTGGACTCTGAAGCTGGGGTGCACTCTGTTCCAGGGACCTGGTGGACATTCCAGACACTCCCCTGCACCTAGACTCCCCAACCGGAAGCTCTTTATTCTGAAATCTCTGAGAAATGCTCCAACCTGCTTTTGAACTCTGTAATTTGACCTTGCCCCTCCTCTGCTGCTCTGAAATCACCTGACTTTCTGGTACAGACACCTCAGGAATTCAGATAGCTCTATACTAAGAGGCTGTGCCAGTAGGTGATTGGCTCACCGGGGGCCCAAAAGGAGCTGCAGCCAAAGAGAGTCTGAAGAAGAGGCTGCTCCTCTGAAGCACTTCTCATACCTGTTCCTCGCCATCAGGCCACAGCCTTCCGAACCCTGAGCAGTCATGTGCTGGGCCAAGGTGAGTGAGAGCAAATGATGAGGGGACAGTGGGCCCTGGAGTCCCATTTCCCACTGTGTGTTTGTTCCCCTCTCCGACCAGTGCAGCCCCACCCGAGCTGGTCTCCACATGCACCCGGCTCTGTTCCTGGAGCAGGGTGTCATGAGAATGTGACCTGTGTGGCCATGGTGATGGCCCTGAGCCTGGCTGGGTAAATGCTATCCTGGCACCAAACTAAAACTCTGAGTAATTCTTGACAAAGGCCCCACAGGTTCATTTTGTGCTCAGCCTCTCACTTCATGTAGCAGGCTCTGGTTGTGGGGCCAAAACGCATGTCTGGGAGAGAAGTCATGGGGGCAACTCTGTGTGTATGAGAAGAGGTGTGTGTGTGTGTGTGTGTGTGTGTGTGTAACAGTGAGTCTTAATGGGACAAAGTGTTACTTTAATAATTAGACCTGACGAATCTGTGGGAAGAGCTGGAGAATGGAGGGTCTATTGGTGAGAAGAAACACCAATCCCAGGAGACCTTTTATATCCTAATACCCTGAAGGTGGGAGGTGTGCAGTGCTTTCCTGAGAACTTAAAAGCTCTCTCAGATGCCTGGACCAGCAGCCCAGCACCGGCATTGGCGTCAGTGTCTGTTCCTGCATTTTGTGGTGCCTTCCAACCTCCCCACCCCCTGCAACCTCCTCAGCCCCACTCACACCCTAACCAGGAGCTGGAGCTGATGCTCCAGAACGCTTTGGGTCATGACCAAGGGGTCACGGAATCATCACTGAGGAATAAAGTGATCGTGGGCTCGGTGACCAGATTAGAGCCATAAGGTGAAGACTCATGAGGAAGTCTATGGGGTACTCTTGCCTTGTTGGTTGAGCCAAGGGTTTGGGGGTGAAAAGTGGCCTGGGATGCTGTGGCCCTGCAAGGTCAGCAGTCAGGAAGAGCAGCTGGATGTAGGCACCGCTGTGTCTGTCCCTCCTCAGTGAGCAATGGTCACTGCCAATTCCTCCCTCAGCCAACTCTTACCAGTACCGTGGAGGGTTGGGTGTCTGGGAACCAGACTGCACACTCCAGAACAATGTTCCTACGTGTACGCTTGAGTGCCATGGTGAGTGTGAGTGTGTGAGCATGTGTACAACAGGTCTGGGGGTTGGTAAGTCATATAAGATTAATGTCACTGTTACCTCCACAGACATTCAAAGAAGATATTGAGAAAATGAGGAGTAAAATGGTAAGAAGCTCTTCCCCATGTATAGATAGGGTGTGAGTGAGGGCCTGGGAGGGTAAGAATGTTTTGGCCCTCCTGGGGTCCAGGAGGGAGAAGGACCAGAATCTCTTTGTCCCAACTCTATCTGTTTTTCCAGCACGAGAATGTAGACGCATTATGTGATACACTCAAATCTGAAGACAAGGACCAGGTGGGTCAGGGTTCCCACTCCTGTGCTCCAGGTGGGGTGGTTTCTTGATGATGATGAAAATGATGATGAAATGATGATGATAATGAAGGTGCCACCTCAGATTGGCTCATTCCTTACACTGGACAAAACTCACGCCTATGTGGCGGGTGAGTACACAGGTGGGGGATAGGAAGCCCAGGGAGCCTGAGAGGTGGCCACATCATAGGTATACTGATGACAGAGCAGGTCCCCAGGCACATGGCCAGACCAGTTATGGGGAGATGGTGAGCTGAGAACAGGGGATAAGCCTGACAGTGAGGGAGGCGGGGGAATTTAAACCAAGTCATTTTTTCCCAATAGGTCTACAAAGGCCTAGAAGAGCTGGAGGTGAGTTTTGGCTTCACCCCTCCCTCAAAGCTTAGTCCCCAGGAGTTTGGCTGGGTCAGGTTATTGGGGTGATCTTTGGCTCCCTTGGAGGTCACAGTGGGGACTGCAGACTACAGCAGGCAGGAGCAGGTCTGTAGCCTCTCCACGTTCCTCTCCTCAGAGTAACATCGATGAGGCTGCACTTGATGCCATATTACCCCACGATGAGAACAACAACCAGGTGAGTCTGAGGCACCCAGCACAGCGTCTGTGCTTCCTTTCACCCTAATCTCTTTTGATGTTGGTGCTGCCCTGAGTGGGGTGGGGTGGGGTGGAGGGGTGACTGGCACCAGCTCCTGACCTCCCCACCCAGCACACAATGGCCAAAACCCAGCCCTCAACTTCATGCATGAATGAGGAACCCCCTGGGCCTGGTGCTGGCCTCAGAGGCCAGTCAGCCAACAAGCAGATACGACCATCAACCATTGTGGCTTAGCTGCAAAGGGGAATTGCAAGAAGTCTTTGTGGACTGCCGGCAGGAAAACAGGCAGCTCCATGTGTGAGCGTCTGTCAGGACCTGGTCGGACCCAACACATGCCCCATCCCCACAGGAATCTACTCCCTTACTTCCGGAACAGCAGCAGGAACTACGGAACAGGATCCGTAGTAAAGTCCTCCCTGAGCTGGAAGGTTCGCGCCACGAAAGTCCAGGTGATTTTGAGAGGATGTTTATTAACGCTGGGGACGTGAAAGGAGAGGGGGCTTGGGATAGAAGCAGCACCAGCAGAGAGCCTAGGTGGGGCTGCTTTGGCGCACTGGAAATTTAGAGAAAAGGGGAGCCTTGGAGACAGGTTTGGGGGGGTCAGTCCAGATGAGCTGCTGCTGCCCCTTGCTCCTCTGGTTGCAAAGTCTCTTGGGGACTCAGAGTTTAGGCGATGCATGCCTGAAAGGGAAGAAAGGTGTGGGCTTGCTCCTGGGTCGGGGTTTAAAGGCTGAGTTTAGAGGATGTCTTGGGGAAGGCTCTCAACGGAATAGCCATCAGCTTCATGCTGATGTGCCAAAATGAGATGTGTTCCTTTACCTCGTCTCTGCTTGCAGTGTGGTTGGCACTAGCTGGATTTCTGCTATCTATTTCCCCAGCGGGGTGATTTAAGCTATTTACTCCCTGTTTGGGGAGGGGAAGTGTGAGCCACTTAATCTTTTTTTTTTTTTTTTGTAACCCTCGCCTGAAGATATGTTTGTTGATTTTAGAGAGAGAGAGAGCAAGGGGGAGGGAGGGAGAGAGAGAGAGAGAGAGAAGAAAAGAGAAACATCTATGTGAGAGAGAAACATTAATTGGTTGCCTCTTGTATTTGCTTTGAAGAGGGATTGAACCTGCAAGCTAGGTATGTGCCTTGATTGGAAATTGAACCCACAACCTGTGTTGGTGTGCGGGACGAACCTCTAAACCATTTACTCTTCCCTGGTTAGGGAAGACAGGATTGTGCAATGTACTAGATGGCTGTAAAGGCTTGGTCGTTTAGCCATCTGTCTCAGCTTCCCTATCCACTTGCCCTGGCTTGCTAACAAGTCTCTCTCACAGGGGTCCAGAAGCCTGGGGAGAGCTTTTGTGAATGGGTACTGAGGTTGTTCCAAGAGATGCTAAGTCGACTGCAGAAGAAGTGGCAGGACCTACTGGCCTGGGTGCAGGAGAAGTGGCTCTCCTTTGTCGAAAGGGTGAAGACCATCTGGAGTAAGATTAAGGATTTCTGCTCCAGAGTGGCACAGTACTTCTTAAGTTTATTCCAGGTCTAAGGAGTCCCATGAGGTCCTGGGGGAGCTCAGTCACACCTCCCAGCCCTTTGATTCCCCCTCTTCTCAGAAAGAATCTCCTGAAGTAACATTTGCCTTCCTGCTCACCCTTGACCCATCCTCGACAACCTCCCCCTCTTCCATCCTGTTCACAGCCTCTTCACCTAGCTTGCCTGGGTTTTCTTCTCTTGCTACTTTTAATAAAAGTTGATTGGCCTGGGGAGGGGGCATGAGTGAGGTGGAGGAGGTCAATGGGGGGAAAAGGGAGATCTGTAATAGTTTCGACAATAAAGAAAATTTGCTTCAAAAGTTGATTGAACCAAACTGAGTGCCGGTCTGGATGGGTGGCAGGTGCGCAGCGGTTACAGGGAGAGGCTGTGCGATAATCAGATGGACCTAGGCCTGGATCTTGGCTCTGGTGAAAAAGGAGAAGCCACCTGACCTCCCTAATCTATAAACAGGGCATTGGTCACACTGGCCATGGGCTTACGGTGAGCACCTGGATCTTAGTCTGTGCATGGCTTCTTGCAGGGCCTGGCACACAGTAAGTGCTCAATGGCTGTGTTGTGGGGAGACTTCCACGACCAGTTACAAATGACCACAGATGGAGGCTACTACGTTGGCAATAAGCAATCAAGGATTTATTGTGCTGGCAAGCGACGGCCACGAGGGCACCGCGTGTCGATGGAGTCCACACTCATGACCACGCCGTCCCAGGTGTCGGCAGTCCTTTTAAAGGGTCTTAACCATAAAATGTCCATTGTTGTAAATTCCGAGAACAGCCTTCGGGGTCGTATCCGTGATAGGGGGGTTTCAGTGGACTATGATCCATTCCTGTTGCCTGCTCCTTATCTTTAACCATACGCCCTGATAGACTTTGGAATGTGGACCTATCTTGCGAAAGCAGATTGAGTCTCAGCTGCTGGTGCCACTGAGTGGACAGGAATCAATCTTTTATGGTTCTGGTCCTCAGGCACAGGAAAATAACCTTTGTGATGAGAGATGGACTTATGTGAGCTCCCAGATCTCAATCTGGAAGCTGCAGTAACTACCCAATTGTTTAAGCAAGTAAGTGTGTACGGAGGCCAGAACAGCAGGGTTAAAACTGAAACAGCACTTTTTATCTGAGATGATTGCTACCATATTTCAGCTGCCCATTCCTGAACACAAGGAGCTCAGGCCTGAGGGACTTTGGCCCCTTTTCTTTTCCTGACCACCCTCTTTGGGCCTTCATTCCTGGGGCTGGGCTGGGCCTCGGAAACTCCTTCATCTTTCTTCCAAGATCAGAGGCCCAGGGTCTGGGGCAGTGGTGGTGGTAGGAAGTGGGCAGAGTGCACTTCTATGTGAGCCTGGAAGGAAAGCAGAGCAGGGAGGGGGCAGCCATCTTGATCTCTGGACTGGCCACCTCACTTGGGACGGCAAATGCAGAGATTGGAAAGAGCCTGGAGCAAGGCCTGAGGCCTGAGAGGGCCAGGGCTGCTTACCATCTGTGAAGCCAAATGCCTCTCACCCCAACCCTGACTCCCTGCTCCAGGCAGATGTATTAAGACCAGCTTTGCATTCAGGGGGTGATTGGCAGCAAATAGCAGCTGCTGAGATGAGATGAAGGTGGGGCTTTGACCTGAAGCAGGAAGGAAAGGGAGGAAGTGGGCCTGATGAAGAGCGAACACATCAGCAGTGGATGTGGGGAGGGGCTCGGGAGCCAGGAGACTGGAAGGATGGGGACCTTTCTGCGGGTCGGGATCCTGCACCCTCTTCTGCCAGCTTCAGACCCTCCGGATGGTAGGAAGGAAATCTTGATCCCTAGAAGGAGCTCCCCCAAAGAGCCAGCTATCAGTCCTGCAAGATGAGCCATGGCTGGACCGGGACCCTTTCAGTAGCTTCTCGGTGGCCCTGCTAATCCTGAGGGACCCTGCCCCAGCAGGGAGGGCTCCAGTAGCAAGGATCTTCCTTACCCTACCTTCCTAAGGAAGAAGGCAGCCCCCTCTGAGAGTTCCTTTTAGCAGAGCCCCTCTGGTGCTCACATCCCACCCACCTTCACTTCCAGGGGACCCCTTTGGCATGCCTTCACACCATAAGGCCCATCTCTGGCCTGAATTCCCCTGCTGCAAGGGCTGCCCACTGCAGCTCCTAACCAGCCTTCACTCACCCTTGGCCATATCCTCACCTCACATCCCAGGCACCATTCTTTTTTCCCCTCTTTTTTTTTTTTTTAATGTTTCTATGTGTTTTTAAAAATGTATGTTTTTATTGACTTCAGAGAAGAAAGGAGGAGAAAAAGAGGTAGAAATATCCACGATAAGAGAGAATTATTGATCGGTTGCCTCCTGCACATCCCCTACTGGGGACCAAACCGAAGCATGTGCCCAGACCAGGAATCAAACTGTGACCTCCTGCTTCAGAGGTCGATGCTCAACCACTCAGTCACGTCATGCCAGCTGGGCTCTTTCAGAGGTGTATGGATTTTTTAGAGAGAAAGGCAGGGAGACAAAAACATCGATGAGAAGAAAACATTGATCAGCTGCCTCCTGACGGAGCCTACAACCTGGGCATGTGCCTTGACTGGGAATTGAACAGGTGGCCTCTTGGTTCATGAGTCAACTTCTGAGCCACACGGACGGGGCATCAGCCACCATTCTCGTTCTTTCAAACCCTGTCCCTGAATTTCAGTCAGAGTGACCCTGTATTAAACCTCACCGACCTCTCCTCCTGCTCTCCCACTTCATTCTTTCAACAGAAAAAACTGTGCCCCTGTGCTAAAGCCACCAGGAGCTTTGTGGCACACCAATCCCTTGAGGTCACCTCCTAGCTTATCTCCCAGTCTTGCCTCTTTTAAGCTATTTCAGTCCCGTAGCCAAGCTCTAGATGATTTCACTGTTAAAAATGAAATCTCCTGTGTTCCCAATGTGAATGGAGCCAACCCTGGCTCGTAGGCCCTGCTGCATCATTGGTCCCTGCAGACCCCCTCCGGGACAACATTCTTTAGCTGCCTGCCAAGCCTCTCCCATCTCAAGGGCTTCGCCCATGCTGTTCCCTCTGTCCGGAAGGCCCTTCCACTTTCCTCAGGCTGCCTCCCTCCCTCTCTTGTAGTCCTTGTTCCCCTCAATAGGGCACATAGTCCCTGGCACACAGTAGGTGCTCCATAAATAATAAGCTTTCAATGCTGTGGGTTCTCCCAGCTCCTCTCAGTCTCTTAGTTGACCAATCCTTCCTCTTTGAAATTTCTCTCCCTGGGGTCTTCCATGAGTTGAATTTGTTATGTGACATCTGGTGGCTTTCTATACCCCAGTCTTCCCACCCAACCCCCAAAGTGCTGACCTTTGCTAGACTCGGAGCTTTCTCACCCACCTCCCTTATTTAAGCCCTGGTGAATAAGTACTCTAACTTTGTACAAAAAGTTGTTAAAGAGCAGTTATGTGTCAAGTGGGGTGGAGGGGCCACAGAAACTCAGACACACATTTTTGTGAGTGAAAAGCCACAGACAACAACAGGAAGTTCTGATGTGCTCTGGAGCTGGGGTGGGCTGCCTTCCTCTCCTGTGTTTCTTTTTCACAATTTGTGTATTTTAATGTGTGTTTTTTTTTTAATGGATTTCAGAGAGAGAAAGGGAGAGGGAGAGAGAGAAAAACATCAGTCGGCTGCATCCTACAGCCCCCTCTTGAGGATTAAGCCTGCAACCTAGGGAATGGAACTGGTGACCTCCTGGTCCATGGACCGACACTCAACCATTGACGCACTCCAACCATTGGCCAGGCTCTCCTGTATTTGTATTAGAAACTAGGGGCCCGGTGCATGAAATTCGTGCACTGGGGGTGGGTGGTCCCTCAACTCAACCTGTCCCCTCTCACATACTGGGAGCCCTCAGGGGATGTCCAATTGTTGGCTCACTCCCAGCGTGCCCAAGGCCTAAAGCCTCAGGCTAGGCTTTAGGTCTTGGGCACCCAGCCATTGCCCTGCTCAGCTTAAACCCAGCTGCCTGTGACCACCCGGCCCCAGGGGCTGGGCACTCACCACCACTTCCACTCACAGCGCCTGGGGGCCGGGCACTCCCTGCCACCACCACCACCACCACCACCACCACCGCCGTTGCTGCTGCTGCCGTTTCATCTCCACCCCTGGGGCCCTGCACTCATGCCACTTGGCCCTGACCCTGCTCCTGATTAGCTGATAGCATAGCCAATCAGGAACTAAGGCGCAGTCAAATTTGCATGTTTCCCTTTTATTATATAGGATTGCATGATTTAGCCTGGCTGGCATAGCTCAGTGGTTGAGCATCGACCTATGAACCAGGAAGTCACTGTTTGGTTCCTGGTCAGGCCACATGCCGGAGTTGTGGGATTGATCCCCAGTAGTGGATGTGAAGGAGGCAGCCAATCAGTGATTCTCTCTCATTGTTGATGTTTCCCTTTCTCCCTTGCCCTTCCTCTTTGAAATCAATAAAAGTATTGATTTCAAAGCGCAGGGCCCCAGGGGTGGAGATGAAATGGCAGTGGCAGCTAGTGCCCAGCCCCCAGGCACTGTGAGGGGAAGCGGCAGCAGCAACGGAGGTGGTGGTGGTGGCAGGGAGCGCCCGGCCCCCAGGCGCTGTGAGCGGAAGTGGTGGTGAGCGCCCAGCCCCCAGGGCCGGGTGGTCACAGGCAGCTGGGTTTTTATTGATTTTATTGATTTTTTTACAGAGAAGAAGGGAGAGGGATAGAGAGTTAGAAACATTGATGAGAGAGAAACATCAATCAGCCGCCCCCTGCACCCCTTCCCCACCCCCTGGGGATGTACCTGCAACCAAGGTACATGCCCTTGACCAGAATTGAACCTGGGACCCCTCAGTCCGCAGGCCAACGCTTCATACACTTAGCCAAACCAGCCAGGGCAAAAGTATATGTTTTTAAAAATATAACACATTTCCAAATAACACATTTCAAGATTATATTAATTGCCTACTGCTGTTATATGAATATAGAGCTCTCTCCCTGGAAGGCATGCAATGTAATATCAAAACTGAGGAGAGAGAGGGGGAAGAAAAGGAAAAAACAAACTGAGAAGAGCAAATTGGTTCCAATTTGAGCAACAAAGGGTTTGATGGGCAGTGGCGGCCTCCCAGCGTGACAAGAACTTCCTGTTGTCTGTGGCTTTTCACCCACAAAGGGGCTTAAACAGGGGAGGTGGGTGAGAAGGGTCACCAGGCTCAATTTGTTCTCACCAAGGAAATCCCCGGAGCTGTTGCTTTCCCGGGGTGCTGGAGAGGAAGCCAGAGGAAGGTTTGCATTTGATATCCCTAATCCAGTGGTTCTCAACCCTCTAATACAGTGCCTCATGTTGTGGTGACCCCCAACCATAAAATTATTTTCGTTGTTACTTCATAACTGCAATTTTGCTACTGTTAATAAATGGTAATGTAAATATCGGTGTTTTCTGATGGTCTTAGGCGACCCTGTGAAAGGGTCGTTCAGCCCAGTTGGTTGTGCCCACAGTTGAGAACGGCTGCCCTAATCTAACCCAGAGCTCTCCCTTTGAAGATAAGGAATGTGATGCCCACTGAAACCATCGTCCGCTCCATGTTGCTTTAGTCTCAAGTCAGCATCTAAGGCAAATATAAAGACATTTTAATATTTTGGATTTTTTTTTGAAATTATTTGTTTCTTTCAATCTCTGGCATTATCAAGTTAGTAAATTTAATTCCTTTTTTCGTCCTCAGCTCTTTCTGCAGCATGCCTTTCATTTTTTCTTTAGACGGAGAATTTTCCATCTTCTTTATCTAAAATCCTGCGGCACAACTAGAATATATTTTTTGCCCCTCTGAGCAAAAGATAGGTATAACTTTGATTCGTTCACATCGGATGGCTATTGTGTTGGATGCTGTCACTTTATTTGACAATGTAAGGGAAAGAGGTCAGTGCCCATGACTATATAATGCACGTTTTAAAAATTCTTGAAGCACACTGGTTGAAAATCGCTGACCTAGACATTTCTGGTCACAAGTAAACATTTATCCAATTGTCTATCTTTTTTAAAAAAAATATATATATATATATATATATTATTGATTTTTCACACAGCGGAAGGGAGAGGGACAGAAAGTCAGAAACATCGATGAGAGAGAAACATCGATCAGCTGCCTCTTGCACGCCCCCTACTGGGGATGTGCCCGCAGCCGAGGTACATGCTCTTGACCGGAATCGAACCCGGGACCCTTCAGTCCGCAGTCCGACGCTCTATCCACTGAGCCAAACCGGTTTCGGCCAATTGTCTATCTTTTGATCAAGTATTTTCCTCTTCTGTTTTTTGTTTGTTTGTTTGTTTTTATTTCTGATTAAGAGAAAACTACCAGTATTGTAACAGACATTAAGTTCTAATAGCTAGTTAGTGCATGATGAACTTTAACACTCATTAAGTACAAGTGTCAGCTTTACTAAAAAACAACAACAGAACCAACACACACAAAGAAAACTGTCCAGCCTTAGCTGGTTTGGCTCAGTGGACAGAGCAGCGCCTGCAGACTGAAGAGTTGCATGTCTGAGTTGTGGGCTTGATCCCCAGTATGGGGCGTGCAGAAGGCAGCTGATCAATGATTCTCTCCCATTGATGTTTCTAGCTCTCTTTCCCTCTGAAATCAATACAAATGTATTAAAAAACCAAAACTATCCAGCCCAGCCACATCATTCAGTCTGTTCGCTTGTCAGCCCAATATGTCAAGGTTGCTGGTTCAATCCCCAGTCAGGGTACATACAAGAATAAACCAATGAATGCCTAAATAAATAGAACAACAAATCCATGTTTCTCTCTCCCTTTGTCTCGCAAATAAAACAAAGAAAAATCTCCTGGCTCAGTTGGTTGGGACATGGTCTCTGTTAGGGTCACTGAAGGATGAACGCACGACACCCAAAGGGGTAAAGAATTATGAATGTATTAGATCATCTGGGAAACCAGATGGGCTGAGCCCCCAAATGACACCAGCACCCAGGGACTGGGAGTCAGCGATTCTAAAGGACTCTAGGCGGCATTTTCTGGGGGGAGAATTCTCTGGGCCGGTCCTGAGGGGAAAGATTGGAATGTGGTCTCAGCAAGTGCTAGGCAAAAGGGAGTGGCTGCTGTGAAGTGGTCTAAAGGTCAGTTCCCAGGGGAAGGGTCTTCATTCAACTATTCCATCAGAGGTAACAGGCACGTACAGCTGGTCAAGGCACATGCCTGGGTTGTGGGTTCAATCCCTAGTCAGGGTGCGGGTGGAAGGCAACCAATCAACGGTTCTCTCTTCCTATCCAATAAAAGAGTAATATGCAAATTGACCATACCTCCAATCAGGCCTCAACCACAGCCACGCCCATCAGCCAATCAGGAGTAAATTATGCAAATAAACCCCAGCCAAGATGGCTATGGCCACTGAGAGCAGGAGGGAGGCTTAGGTTTCCCTGGCAACGGGGGAAGCCAAGCTTTCCTCCTGCTGTTGCCACCCTAGGCCTCCACTCAATGCTACAAAGGTTCAATTATAGAAGATATATCCCAACAGAAATGGTGGCAGCCACTGTGCTGGAGAGAGCAGAGGCTGGGGTTGCCCGGGCGATGGAAGGTTCTACAGCCCTAGCACCTAGGCCTCCACCCTAGGCTACAAAGTTTCAATTATAGAATTTAAACAGAAATGGCTGTTGAGCGAGCAGAAGGCGTGGCTCCACTCCAGGCTACAGAGTTTCAATTGTAGAACATAAATTAATCCCAGATCCCAGGGCCCCCCCCAACTTGGGTCACTGGGGTGTGGCCAGCCTGCAAACCACCACAGGCCCCTTGCCCAGGCCGCCCCATGCACCAAGGGAACCTCCACCCTGATCCAGGACACTCTTCAGGGCAAACCAGCTGGCCCCCACCCATGCATCAGGCTTCTATCCTATCTAATAAAAGAGTAATTTGCAGATTGACCATCACTCCAACACACAAGAGGGCTGCCCCCATGTGGTCAAAGATCCTGCCCCCTTGTGAACACAAGATGGCCGGCAGGGGAGTGCCATTGTGAGATTTCAGGCCCTGCAAGGGAGGGCAGTTGTGGGTGATCAGGCCAGCAGGGGAGGGCAGTGGGGAGGGACCAGGCCTGCAAGGGAGGTCGGTTGGGGACTATCAAGCCTGCAGGGGAAGGCAGTTAGGGGTGACCAGCTGGCAGAGGAGGGAAGTTGGGGGCAAACAGGCTGGCAGGAGAGCATTTAGACATCAATTAGGCTGGCAGGGTAGTGGTTAGGGGGTGATCAGGCTGGTAGGCAGAAGTGGTTAGGGGCAATCAGGGAGGCAGGCAGGTGAGCAGTTTGGAGCCAGCAGTCCCGGATTGTGAGAAGAATGTCCGACTGCCCGTTTAGGCCTGATCCCAGTAGGGGTTCCAGATTGGAGATGGTGCAGCCTAGGCTGAGGGACATCCCCTGCCCCCCGTGCATGAATTTTGTGCAGTGGGCCTCTAGTACATCCATGTTTTTTTCTCTCTCTCTTCCTCTCTCTAAAAAATTCAAGTTAAAAAAGTGCCCATGGGAGGGGGTGACAGGCTAAGAATGCCTGATGGGTAGGAAAAAGAGAGTGGGGGGCACACTGACAATTCAGTTTTGGGTTTGGAGGACTGCAAATGGTTAGGGGTCCCCAGCTGATAACTTGACTTAGCTGCAGGCAGGTTTTTTTTCCCACCTGCTAGCATTTCCCATTTGAATTAGATACCAACATTCCAAAACAGTTTCCCATAATCATCCAGAAACTGGGGCTTTAAATGTTATTCAATCCTAATTGATTTAAAGAGCCACCTATGGCTAGAGGATACTGTACTGGACAGCACAGATTA
This sequence comes from Antrozous pallidus, assembly GCA_027563665.1. NCBI lineage: Eukaryota > Metazoa > Chordata > Mammalia > Chiroptera > Vespertilionidae > Antrozous > Antrozous pallidus. The sequence goes on along the minus strand of CM050512.1, from coordinate 107,164,267 downwards.
GGGTCCACTCCAGAGCAGGAGAAATCCCAGGGTGAGGTTCCTTGGCCCTACTCATGGCTGGCTGTGACCGAGAGCCACCTCCTCTCACACCCACCCGACTCCGGGCCTTCTGGGGTGGGGAGACTGTCCCCAGGCCTGTTCCCATCCAGCCTGCCTTTGAAGGTACTGGGGTGGGGGGAGGGAGAAAGCCACCAGTGTGTCAGTCAGGAGGATAATAGATGTCTTTAGGGTAAATGTAAAAAAAAGAAAGAGGAGCCCAAGCTGGTTTGGCTCAGTGAGTAGAGCTTTGGCCCGAAGACTGGAGGATCCTGGCTTCGATTCTGGACAAGGGCACGTACCACACTTGAAGCTCCTCCCTGGCCTGGGCCCTGGTCGGGGCATGGGCAGGAAGCAACCAGTATACAGGCTGCCAACTGTCTCTCAATAGAGACCAAAGCCTGATGGGTATTTTCTGTGTCCATAATCAAGTCTAACATTGGCATGGCGGCTGCTTCTGAGGGCTGTATCATCCGCTACTACACATGACACGTGGTAGGGCTATGCAAACATCTTAGGGAGGCGACGGAAGTCCCTTCTTACCTTCCTACACAAAGCAAAACTGTCCTTGTCTTTCTGGAGGTGCGTCCATGAGGGCGTGGGCATCAGCTAAGTCCATTACACAGTTTTCTGCACGCCACTGTCAGGGCTGTGCGCGGCGGCCAGTTTTTATTTCTAGCCACAAACACAGTCTGTCCAATTTCCCGAAAATGCATTCTGGCACGGGGAAAAAAGTTGTTTTGTTGTACACAGGCAGCTTGACCCCTATATATCTGGGCTTGGACATCGGTTCAGAAAGCCGTAATCTATAAGTTTAACATGCGGCCTTAGGTCCTTCCACCCCAACAGGGTTCCTGCCAGCCCCTGTCAGACTCCTCCTCTCTTGGAGAATCTCAAAATCCTGAAGGCTCCCTGGTCCGGGGAGAGCGCCTTTCCTTTGCCCTTTCGTTAACCCTGTTTACTAGTTACAGGGTCCTGCCATCCTTGTCTCTCGTTGCCCTTTGATTTCACGCTGCCAAAACAGCCAGAGTTGCCGTTAGAAACAGCTTTGCGTATTGCAAAATGCTTCCGTGGCAGGGGCTTGGGTACTAGGCCCCTTGTCTTCCCAGCCGAACCCTTTGTGGCAGAGCAGTGACCAGGCCTCTCCCAAGGGGGCGCACTGGAAGGGGATACCAGCCCCTCCGCTCCCAGCAGCCGCAGGGATTGGCAGTTGTTCCTGTAGTCCGGAACCCTCTCGGCACATTTGCAAACACGGAGCTTTCACTAGCTCCGTCTGCTGCTTTCACACATCCCGGGCTCGCTGCTCTATTCCTGGGGCTGCCGGAAGGCCAGTAGCAGTCACTGGCTTCTGGTTTAACTGCTGTAGCCAGCAAGCCAAAGGCCCAAGTCTTGTATTGCCTGTTGTAAAACACTCATTACTCACTGGGCAGCTCCAGTGTCAGGTAAATGTCCGCTGTCCCCCGCTTGTCATTGTTGGGCGCTGGGTGTCTGACCTTCCCTTCCGCTCGCTCTTCTTACCCCCCTTACCTGCCCGCTCTCATTCTAGGCAAGGGTTTCTGCTGGGGCTGAGGGATCGCTGGATTGCCTGGCCGCAGCTTAGATATTTGGCCCCTCTGCCTTCTTTTGCCAGCTCTTGCTTCTCTGGCAAAGGTCTTTCCCAAGCCTTCTGCTCCCTCCTGCTCTTTGGGGGGAGTCCTCAAGGGATGGGGAGTTAGGATCTCACGACAGGGCACTTACCCCTAAAGCACTGTCCTGACACCTAGTGTTGGGAGCACTGGCTCCTGCTGGGACCCACACATCTCCTAGGTCCTGCCAGCAAAGCCAAGGGTCAGAGCAGCAAGGGCACAGCTGCTCGGAGTGGATCTGAGGTATTTACTGGGCAACAGCTCAGGTGTCAGATTCCTGTCTGTCATTTCCTTTTTCTCCCTGCTGCTGCTGTTTCTTCCAGGGCCACTGCAGGCGGCTCTGGGATCCCCCTCAACCCCCCCTTCTTTCAGCTGGCCCTCCGGGTCTCAGTCTGCCTAGCAACAGGTTTTGCATCACCAGGGCAGCTGAGGACTTCAGCTCCATTTCTCTTCTGCTTGGATAGTGGGAGTTTAGGCCTTTTTTGTTTGTTTGTTTTTATAAATGTATTAGAATTATTTATTCTTGAGGCTTTAAGAATTTATATTCTTGGAGGAACCAAGATGGCGGCATAGGTAAACACCTATCTTGCTGCCATACACAGCAATTTCAAAACTACAACTTGCCCAGACCGGTTTGGCTCAGTGGATAGAGCATTGGACTGCGGACTGAAGGGTCCCGGGTTCAATTCCGGCAAGGGCATGTACCATGGCTGCGGGCACATCCCCAGTAGGGGGCGTGCAAGAGGCAGCTTGATCGATGTCTCTCTCTCATCGATGTTTCTGACTTTCTATCCCTCTCCCTTCTGCACTGTAAAAAATCAATAAAAATATATTTAAAAAAAACAAACTACAACTTAACGAAAGAACAAACACCATCCAGAATCACCGGAAAGCTGGCTGAGTGAAAATTCCACAAATAAAAGTAAAGATAAGACACTGACTCAGAGGAGCGGCGGCAGACAGTGTTGAAGATACAAGCGGAGACAGAGGTTTGGAGGAGTGGGCGCGCCAGTGGATAGGGCGGGTGGCTGAAAACCGGCCGGTTTTCTTGAATGGGGGAGACAAAGACATCCCACTGGACTGATTCTCCAGCTCTGGGCGAAGTCCAGGGAACCCACTATCATACAGGGTTAAAAACTGGACAGTGGGAGGGCACGCCGAAGCTCGGGTGTTGCAGGGGTCTGCGGGCTTGTGGGGAAGGCGAGCTTGTGCGGACTGCGAGTGAGCTTGGGAACAGCGCAGCTGCGTGACCACGCAGAGAGCACTCGTAACTTGCTCTTTCATTCGGGAAACCGTCACACTGCACTGTTTTGTGACCTTGGGTGAGACACTGGGTGTGTAGACTCATTTGGGGAGAGTCTGAATTTTCCGGCAGTTGGTAGAGCTCAGCAGTGGCTCTCTCTCAGAGGTACTGGTGGCTGTTGCCACCCGGCACAGAGACCCTGGGGCCACATAGGGCGGAGCTGATGCTGTCTGCTTGGTCTGGAGAGACTGCCTGAGCACAGCCGATTGTCACAGACAATTGGCCTGGAGGTCAATCCCTCCAAGTGCTAACAACGATTAACCTGAGCTTAACTTCAACAAGACTGTGCAACCCATATCCACCTCAGGTAACCGGGGAGGCTGAGCCACTGTCCCTTAGAGGACGTCTACCACACAAAGCTAATTGACCAACTCAGGAAAGAAGCCACCATGCAGAGACATGGAAAGAAATCAGATGTGAAAGAAATGGAGGAAAAAAAACAACTAGACATGGAATTCAGAACCACGGTTATACGGCTTTTCAAGAGGCTCCTAGAAAAGGCTGAGACTTATAAGGAAATGAACAAGACCTACGAGGAATTGAACAAGACCTGCAAGGAAATGAACAAGACCTGCGAGGAAATGAATAATACCTACAAGGAAATGAATGAGACCTACAAGGATATGAATGAGATCCTCAAGGATATGAAAAAGGATGAACCAGAAATTAAGCATACACTGACTGAAATAAAAAAATATTATACAAAGACCTAAAAATACTCTCGAGCACCCCAAGAACCAAGTTAAAGATTTGAAATACAAAGAGGTAAAATCCACTCAGCTGAAAAAGCAAGAAACCAAAAGAATCCAAAAAATTGAAGATAGTGTAAGGGGCCTCTGGGACAACCTCAAGCATACCAACATCCGAATTATAGGGGTGCCAGAAAAAAAGAGAGACAGCAAGACAATGAAAACCTATTTGAAGAAATAGTGACCGAAACCTTCCCACAGCTGGTGAAAGAAATAGACTTAGGAGTCCAAGAAGCGCACCGAACCCCAATATATAGGAACCCTAAGAGGACCACACCAAGGCACATCATAATTAAAATGCCAAGAGCAAAAGACAAAGAGAGAATATTAAAAGCAGCAAGAGAAAAGCAGTTAGTTACCTATAAGGGAGCACCCATATGATTGTCAGCTGATTTCTCAACAGAAATGATGCAGGCAAGACGGGAGTGGCAAGAAATATTCAAAGTGATGAATAGCAAGAATCTACAACCAAGATCACTCTATCCAGCAAAGCTATCATTCAGAATTGAAGGTCAGATAAAGTGCTTCACAGATAAGAAAAAACGAAAGGAGTTCATCACCACCAAACCAATATTATATGAAATGCTGAAAGATATTCTTTAAGAAGAGGAAGAAGAAAAAGATAAAAGTGTAAATTATGAACAACAAATACACATCTATCAACAAATGAATCTAAAAATCAAGTGAATTAATAAGCTGATGAACAGGATAAACTGGTGAATGTAACAGAATCATGGACATAGAGAGGGAATCGACTGAGAATTCTTGGGGAGAAAAGGGGTGTGGGAAGTGCAGCAAGAGACTGGACAAAAATCATGCACAGTGCGGGGGGGTGAGGGTGGAGGGTGGGATGGGTACCGGGTGGAGGGGAGCCATAGGGGGAAAAGGGGGGAACAATGTAATTAATAAACTGAACAATAAAGATTTAAAAAAATTTTTAAAGAATTATTTATTCTTAGAAACCTCAATCCTTTAATGATTATCAAAAGTGAACAGTCAGAAGTTCTTTTGAAAAACACTTTAAGAACAATTTATGAACACACTTTTTTTTGAATTAATTTTTTCTTTAATCTTTATTGTTCAGGTTATTACAATTGTTCCTGTTTTCCCCATAGCTCTCCCCGCCCCCTGTTTCCCACTCCTCCCTCTGCCCTGATCTCCCCCCACTGTCCTCATCCAGACATGTACGATTTTCGTCCAGTCTCTTCCCACACCTCCCACCCCCTTCCGCCCCAAGAATTGTCAGTCCTCTCCCTCTCTATGCCCCTGATTCTATTATATCACCAGTTTATTCTGTTCATCAGATTTTTAATTCACTTGATTTTTATATTCACTTGTTGATAGACATGAATTTGTTGTTCATAATTTTTATCTTTACCTTTTTCTTCTTCTCCCTCTTCTTAAAGAACACCTTTCAGCATTTCATATAATATTGGTTTGGTGGTGATGAACTTTTTTAGCTTTTTCTTATCTGCGAAGCACTTTATCTGACCTTCAATTCTGAATGATAGCTTTGCTGGATAGAGTGATCTTGGTTGTAAGTTCTTGCTATTCATCACTTTAAATATTTCTTGCCATTCCTGCCTGGCCTGCATCATTTCTGTTGAGAAATCAGCTGACAATTGTATGGGTGCTCCCTTGTAGGTAACTTTTTCTCTTGCTGCTTTTAATATTCTCTCTTTGTCTTTTGTTCTTGGCATTTTAATTATGATGTGTCTTGGTGTGGTTCTCTTTGGATTCCTTTTTTTTTTTTTTTTTTTTTTTGTGGTTCTATGTATTTCCTGGACTTTTAAGTTTATTTCTTTCACCAGGTAGGGGGAGTTTTCAGTCACTATTTCTTTAAATAGGGTTTCAGTATCTTGCTTTCTCTCTTCTTCTGGCACCCCCATAATTCTGATGTCGGTATGCTTGAGGTTGTCCCAGAGGCTCCTTACACTATCTTCAATTTTTTGGATTCTTTTTTTTTTTTTCTGGCTGAGTGTTTTTTGCTTCTTTGTATTTCAGATCTTTGACTTGATTCTTGTGGTGCTTTAGTCTGCTGTTAGGTCTCTGTGTAATATTTTTTATTTTAGTCAGTGTATGCTTAATTTCTAGTTGGTCTTTTTTCATATCCTCGAGGGTCTTGTTAAATTTATTGCCTTTTCTAGAAAATTCTTGAAAAACCTTATAACTGCGGTTTTGAATTCTATATCCAGTCATTTGTTTTCCTCCGTTTCTTAAATTTGTAATGTTTCCTTATCTCTGCATTTTTGTTGCTTCTCTGAGTTGGTCGAGTAGCTTTGTGTGGTAGGTGTCCTCTAGGGGACAGTGGCTCAGCCCCTCCAGTTACCTGGGGTGGACACTCTTGGTGCACCCCTTTATGGGCTGCACAGTCTTGTTGTAGTTAAGCCTTGATTGTTGTTGGTATCACTGCGGGAGATGGGGGAGTTGACTTCCAGGACAATTGGCTGTGAGGACCAGCTGTGTCTATGCTGGGAGAGCTTCTGTGCTCAGCTTAGATGGGGCAGAGTCTCAGGGCTGAGCAGTCAGCCTTGGTTTCCTGTCAGCCCCCCCACCCCCACCCTAAGAGGCTCCTGGGTCTCAGTGTCCCACAGCAATGGCTGCACACACCTCTGAGAGAAAGCCGCCCTCGAGTTTTGCCCGCTGCCAGACAGTCCAGTTTCTCCCCGAATGAGTCTGGACACCCAAAGTCTCATCCAAACGGGAGTACAGTGCAGTTGGGAGGTTTTGTTTCCTTCCCGAATGAGAGCCAGCCACACACTCAGTTGTGCACCCTCTCGGTGAGCTCAAGCGCCTCTGCAGCTCCCGTCTCAGTGTGTTTCTTCCTGACAGTCCAGTTTCACCCCATATGAGTCTGGATTCCCGAGTCTCGCCCAGAACTAGAGTTCAGTGCAGCGGGGAGCCTTTGTCTCCCCCCGTGTTCAAGAAAACCAGCCATATATCCAGCCACCCACCCTTTCCGTGCGTGTTCGAGTCTCCACACCTCCTGTGTCTCAGTGTCCTTTTCTCTTTCCTTCTAGTCGTAGGATTCCCACTCCGCCAGCTTTCCCGTGGTTCTGGATGATGTCTGTTTTGTCTTTTAGTTGCCGTTTTGAAATTGTTGTGTAAGGCAGCAATATAGGTGTTTACCTATGCTGCCATCTTGGTTCCTCTTTATGAACACCCTTTAAATGTACTTTCTCAAGAAAATATACCTAGACCTTCTATGATAAAACTAAGAGCAGGTAAATTAAAATTTGTCTAGTAAAAACTGCTATATTTTTCCTTATGTAATTTTGAGTATATTGTATTGGTCTAATTTAGTATTGGAAGGGTTGAAAAGAATAAACCGGTGCAGAGAAAGATTAATTGTGCTTGCAGAAAATTCACAACCTTGAATCTAGTGCAGTTTTGATAAGACCGCCGGTAGGCTGTGGACCAGACCCCTACACAAGCAGGGCGGTCTGCAACCAGTAAAAATCAACAAAAACCTATCTTCCCTTGTTTCCTAATTAACTGCGGACACCCCCGCCCCCCTGTCCCCCAGCCCCATTGCTTGTCTCTTTCCTGTTGTGAGCGAGAGGAAGACAATTCCTACAGAGGGGAGAAATAGAAACCGGGAGTTCTGGAGAAAACTACAGACTACCGCTGCATTAGTCCTCCCTCCCAGAGGCTGGGGCCCGGTGTGGAGAAAAATGGCTCTTAGTTGGGCTGGAAAGATAGCAGTGATGACAAGGGTGGGTAGGGAGACTTCTTGTAGATCAAAATCCTGGAATGTGCCCTGAAGGAAATGATTTTCAATCCAATCACAGATACCATCAGGGGTGTAAGAAGAGGTGAGGAACCAAGTTATGTCTTCTAGGGGGGGGCCCTAATAAATGATTGAAAATGGCAAGTCAAACAAAACATACAACCACAGACAACAGACCGCACAAGACACACAGCCAGGGTTAACAGGGCCATTAATAGCTATGCTCTGCTTCAGGTGGATCATGGGGCTATGACGTCACAGGCAGGGGCAGGGTGCGTAAATCTCTCCGCCCTGTGGAGCTGTGAACCCTGCCCCTGGAAGTTTCACCAAAAGAGGTAAGAAAAGCCATAAATAACAAGTTCTTTGTTCTTTGAAGTTTACTACTTTGTTGCAAATAGTTAACTTGAAAAGACTTCTCCCTTGCTTTTCTTACAATCTCAGAAACAAGCAATCTTGGAACCTAGCCTTCCTTTGGTTTAGCCTTTAAATCTACCCCAGAACTTTAACATTTCAATTTAATACAGCAAATTCACAACTCAGGGAAGAGCAACTGAATAGAAATCTTTATTTAGCTAAATAGAAATTTTTATTCTGTGACAATGAGCAAACGTTCCTGAGAAAAGGACTCTCCGCAGCACTGCTAGACTTTTGCAGTTTGCCACGGCAGCATCCAGCCTTTAGTAAATTAAATGTTTTAGCCAGACGAATCAACAGAAATGCAGAATAAATCAAAGTAGCTTTCACTTCACACAGACTCTCACACTTACATTTATATACCAGGCAATCCGAATTTTTTACTTCTACCAGATATTTACTGAATTTAAACAGTCCACTTGATACCTGATTGATTGCCTGAGGACGCTGTGAGGCTTGCCCTTCCACTCACGTGGAGGGGGCCTGACTGCCTGGGGCCCCCACCTTACCGATGCTGTCGACAGGTCCAGAGCAGAGGGCCTAGAGTGCCCGGAGTCCCTGGTTCAATCCTGCCACATCAGCAGGGTGCGCCTCCCAGAGGCCTGTCCAGCGCCCCCAGGCCCCAAACCCGGCCCACTCACCGGAGGCCAAAAAGGGGAAGCCCGGTTTACTTCCCGGTAGTTCAGGGAACCATTGATGTTACAAAAGACCGAAGAAGAACCAAGCAACATTTAGAGAGATGGAGTTACATATATTATGCATGGGCCCAGAGGTAAAGGTCTCTCAAATTCTGGGCCCCAACATGGAGGAACTTTCCCTATTTATAGGTTTTTACCTTCTTTGCCTCCCAAATATGAGGTGTTTCTAGTCCCCTTTGCAGGTTCTTAAAGAGCCCTTTGTGCTGGGGCTTTGAGACCTCAACAAAGGCTTGGCCTGGCACCAGCCCTGATAACTTGGCCCGGGGAAGGTTTAATGGCCTCTCTGAGGGGGAAGTAGTCTTATTTTTTTCCTTAATATTTAAGCAGGCAAGCATTTACAGAAGCCAAAATAGCAGGGTTAAAATTTCAAACAGCAGTTTTAATATAAGAGGGATGCTTCAGCCTGAAGGATCCTGGCTTTGGTTCCGGTCAAGGGCACATACCATGCTTGAAGCTCCTCCCTGACCCGGGCTATGGTCGGGGCATGCGCAGGAGCCAACCAATCGATGTGTATCTCTCACATCGCTATTTCTGTTTTTCCCTTTCTCTAAAAATCAATTTTAAAAAATCCTCAAGTGAGGATTAAAAAAAAAGGAAGAGGAAGGCTGTTTTTTAGGGCTGGCCTGTGGTGGCAATGCCACGCCCACTGGTGGCACTATGGGGGTGAAGTCCCAGACCTGTGCCCCTGTCAGCAGAGGCTCGCCGGTTGACAGCAGAGGAGAGGGACCAAGTTATACCTGACCTTAAAGCAGCAGAATGGTCAGAATTAAATGAGATGCCATCTACAAAGAGTGCTTCAAAAAATTTAATCTGGCCGAAACTGGTTTGGCTCAGTGGATAGAGCGTCGGCCTGTGGACTGAAGAGTCCCAGGTTCGATTCTGGTCAAGGGCCTGTACCTGGGTTGCGGGCACATCCCCAGTGGAGGGTGTGCAGGAGGCAGCTGATCGATGTTTCTCTCTCGATGTTTCTGACTTTCTATCCCTCTCCCTTCCTCTTTGTGAAAAATCAATAAAATATATTTTAAAAAAATTTAATCCGGCATTTGGCTTCCTGTCCCGAGTTGCCCTACAAGCAGAAAAAAAAAAATAAATAAATAAATCACTGGTTCAGTGTATACAAAGAAGCCCAGGTCACTCTCGCTTCACATGGTGGTGGTGAACTGACCAAGGTGTCAAACTGGCCATGCTTATCGAAAAAAGCAGCTGCTTCGGAGTGATTTCTCCCAAAAATGCATATAAAATCTTATAAACCTCTTAGTTGTACTATATTTTGAAGACAATTTATATGAACAACTTAAGTTGTAAATTTAGTTCACCTTTATGCCATCTTTTGTACAAAATGATTTTCTTAAAGGCTCTTTTACTTTGGGCATTTTAAAAATATATATATTTTATTGATTTTTTACAGAGCAGAAGGGAGAGGGAAAGTCAGAAACATCAATGAGAGACATCGATCAGCTGCCTCTTGCACGCCCCCTACTGGGGATGTGCCCGCAGCCAAGGTACATGCCCTTGCAGGAATCGAACCCGGGACCCTTCAGTCCGCAATCCGACGGTCTATCCACTGAGCCAAACCGGTCTCGGCTCCTTTGGGCATTTTGCAACACATTCCCGAGGGCAGGAAGAGATGCTTCCCGGGAAGGGAAGAACTAACGCAGGTTAACCTGCGCCACAGGGATGCTTCAGCCTGAAGGATCCTGGCCGGGGCGAGGGTGGGTGAGGCCAGGACCTCCCCTGCTCCCCTGGGCTGCCAGGAGGCCAGGGGGAGGCCTGCAAAGCAAGCCTGCTAGTACAGGGTCTCCCGCGAGTGGGTTCTCAGGTGGCGTATCAGGTGGGAGTTGCGGCTAAAGCTGCGGCCACACTGTGTGCAGGAGTAGGGCCTGGCCCCTGTGTGCACCAGCAGGTGACGCAGCAGGTTACAGCTGCGGCTGAAGATCTTGCCGCACTCCAGGCACTCTTGGGGGGGCTCGGCCTGCCCGGGTGCCAGGTCCCCTGTCCCTGCATGCGTGGCCAGGTGCCGCTGCAGGTGGGCATTGCGCCGGAAGCTGCGGCCGCACGTCTTGCAGCTGTAGGGCCGTTCACCCGTGTGGCTGCGGCGGTGGCGGGCCAAGTTGGAGCTGTTGCGGAAGCGGTGGCCACAGGTGTCACAGGCGTGGGGTTTCTCGCCGGTGTGGATGCGCTGGTGGCGCGCCAGGTGGGCGCTCTGGCTGAAGCTCTCCCCGCACTCGCTGCAGCGGCACGGCTTCTCGCCGGTGTGGCTGCGCCGGTGGCGGGCGAGGTCCTGCGTCTGGCTGAAGGTCTTGCCACACTGGGCGCAACGGTAGGGCCTCTGGCCGCCGTGCGAGAGGAGGTGGCGGGCGAGGCTGGCTCTGCGCACGAAGCGCTTTCCACACTGCGGGCAGCCGTAGGGCTTCTCGCCCGTGTGCACGCGCTGGTGGCAGGCGAGCTGGGTGCTCTGGCTGAACCCGCGGCCGCACACCTGGCAGGAGAAGGGCCGCTCGCCCGTGTGCACGCGCAGGTGGGCCGCCAGGTGCTCGCTGCGCCGGAAAGCCTTGCCGCACTCGCTGCACGCGTAGGGCCTGCGCTCAGGGGCCGGGCGCTGGCCGGCGGAGCCCTCGGAGCACTGGCGGCTCTGGTCTTTGGCATGAATCCGCAGGTGGCGCTTGAGGCTGGAGCGGCGCTTGAAGGTCTGGCCGCAAAGTGAGCACAGCACCACGGTCAGCTCTGCCTCTTTGGTCTTGGGCTCCGGGGCGCGGGGGCCCTGTTGGTCCTGGGCGTGCGTCAGCAGGTGCTGCAGGAGGCTGGTCCGGCTCTGGAAGCCCTGGCCGCATTCGGCGCACAAGAAGGCGGGCTCCGAGTGTGTCTGCAGATGCTTGTTCAGATGCGAGCTCTGGCGGAAGCGGTGGCTGCAGAGGTGGCAGGCGTGCGGCCGCTCATCGGTGTGCGTGCGCATGTGCAGCTTGAGGATGGAGTTGCGGCCGAAGGTCTTCCCGCAGCAAAGGCACTGGAAGGACCGCCTGCCCGGGTGAGAGCGCAGCAGGTGCCCTTCCAGGCGGGACAGCTTCGTGAAACTCACCCCACACTCGGTGCAGATGAACTTGGTCTCTGGTGGCTCCGACTGGGGGGCCCCTCCGGCCACTTTGTCCTCAGCAAGAACGTCGCTCTTGCTGTCGGAGGACTCTCCTCCGAGGGAGCTGCTCACCGCAGGGCCCTGCCCGAGTGACTGCTCAGGGGCCTCTCCTCCCGCCCCGGGACTATCTTGAGACTCTGCTGCGATAGTGGCAGCAGACCAGGCTACCCCGTTGGGATCTTCTTTAAACTCCTCCTCCGGGATTCTGTTTCTAAATCCTGTAAAAGGGAGAGGAACCAAGATGGCAGCATAGGTAAAATACCCATCTTGCCGTCATACAGAGCAATTTTAAAACTACAACTTAATGAAAGAACAAACACCGTCCAGCATCACCAGAAAGCTGGCCGAGTGAAAATTCCACAAATAAAAGTGAAGATAAGACACTGTGACTCGGAGGAGCGGCTGAGGACAGCGTTGAAAGATTCGTGCGGAGAGAGGTTTGGAGCGCGCACCAGTGGAGATGGCGGGCAGCTGAAAACCGGCCAGTTTTCTCCAACGGGGAGGCAAAGACGTCCCACTGGACTGATTCTCCAGCTCTGGGCGAAGTCCAGGGAACCCACTATCATACAGGGTAAAAACTGGACAGTGGGAGGGCACCCCGGAGCTCGGGTGCTGCAGGGGTCTGCCTGCTTGTGGAAAAGGCGAGCTTGTGTGGAGTGCGCGTGAGCTTGGGAGCAGCTCAGCTGCCTGACCTCGCAGAGAGCACTCGTGACTTGCTTTCTCTTTTGGGAAACCCTCAGACTGCATTGTCTTTGCAACTCTGGATGAGACGTTAGGTGTGAAGACTCATTTGGGGAGAGGCTGAATTCTCCAGCAGTTGGTAGAGCTCAGCAGTGGCTCTCTCTCAGAGGTGCTGGCGGCCTTTGCCCCCCCTCCCCCCACCCCCCCCCACCCCCCACAGAGTCCCTGGGGCTGCATAGGGCGGAGCTGACACTGTCTGCTTGGCCTGGAGACTCCGCCCATCCAACCTGAGCACAGCTGAACTCCACAGACAATTGGCCTGGAGGTCAAACCCTCCAAGTGCTAACAACAATTAACCTGAGCTTAACTTCAGCAAGACTGTGCAACCCATATCCACCTCAGGTAACTGGGGAGGCTGAGCCACTGTCCCTTGTAGGACGTCTACCACACAAAGCTAATTGACCAACTCAGGGAAGCAGCCACCATGCAGAGACATGGAAAGAAATCAGATGTGAAAGAAATGGAGGAAAAAAAATGACTGGACATGGAATTCAAAACCACGGTTATAGGGCTTTTCAAGAGGCTCCAACAAAAGGCTGAGGCCTATAAGGAAATAAGCAAGACCGCAAAGGAAATGAATGAGACCCTCAAGGATATGAACGAGACCTGCAAGGAAATGAATGAGTCCTACAAGGAAATGATCAAGATCCACGTGGAAATGAATGAGACCTACAAGGATATGAAAAAGGACCAACCAGAAATTAAGCATACACTGACTGAAATAAAAAATATTATACAAAGACCTAAAAGTGCTCTGGAGCACCCCAAGAACAAAGTTAAAGATTTGAAATACAAAGAGGTAAAATCCACTCAGCTGAAAAAGCAAGAAACAAAAAGAATCCAAAAAATTGAAGATAGTGTAAGGGGCCTCTGGGACAACCTCAAGCATACCAACATCAAAATTATAGGGGTGCCAGAAAAAGAGAGAGACCAAGACAATGAAAACCTATTTGAAGAAATAGTGACTGAAAACTTTCCACACATGGTGAAAGAACTAGACTTAGGAGTCCAAGAAGCGCACCGAACCCCAATATATAGGAACCCTAAGAGGACCACACCAAGGCACATCATAATTAAAATGCCAAGAGCAAAAGACAAAGAGAGAATATTAAAAGCAGCAAGAGAAAAACAGATGGTTACCTATAAGGGAGCACCCATACGATTGTCAGCTGATTGCTCAACAGAAATGATGCAGGCAAGACAGGAATGGCAAGAAATATTCAAAGTGATGAACAGCAAGAATCTACAACCAAGATTACTCTATCCAGCAAAGCTATCATTCAGAATTGAAGGCCAGATAAAGTGCTTCGCAGATAAGAAAAAGCTAAAGGAGTTCATCACCGCCAAACCAATATTATATGAAATGCTGAAAGATATTCTTTAGGAAGAGGAAGAAGATAAAAGTGTAAATTAGGAACAACAAATACACATCTATCAACAAATGAATCTAAAAATCAAGTGAATTAATAATCTGATGAACAGGATAAACTGGTGAATGTAACAGAATCACGGACATAGAGAGGGAATGGACTGACAACTCTTGGGGAGAAAAGGGGTGTGGGAGGTGCAGCAAGAGACTGGACAAAAATCATGCAACTATGGGAGAAGACAGTGGGAGGGTGAGGTGAGGGCAGAGGGTGGGTTGGGTACCAGGTGGAGGGGAACTATAGGGAGGAAAAAAGGGAACAATTTAATTAATAAACTGAACAATAAATATGAAAAAAAATAAAGCTTGAGTTAAAGATTCAAAAAATAAATCCTGTAAAAGGAGCCAAGAATAGGAGTGATCAGGCCTATTCCAAGGGGCTCCTAGGAACCGCCAGAACCTCGTTGCCTGGGAACAGAAAGAAACCCAGGATCCTGTAAAGCTGGTGGGTGGGCAGAGGGCAGGGGGGGTAAATACAAGTAACAACCCATTTACTACTGTAACTGTTCGATAGTATGCAGCCCTAGTGCATGAGATACACTGGTTGTAACAATGTTGGGTCAGAACTTGGTCATTACTCCAAATGGAAACTCCATGCCTATTAGCAAGCACTCCCATGACCACCTAATGTCTATATATATATATATATATATATATATATATATATATATATATATAAACTTTTTTTCTAGAGCAAGGAAGGGAGAGGGAGAGAGATAGAGACATCAATGGTGAGAGAGAATCCTTGATCAGTTGCCTCCTACACTCTCCCTCCTGAGGATGGAGCTTGCAAGCTGGGCATGTGCCCTTGATCGGAATAGAACCTGGGATCCTTCAGTCCGCAGGTGGATGCTCTATCCACTGGGCCAAACCGGCTACGGCTGACTATCTATTTTAAAAATTCAGAGTTAGCCTTGGCTGGTGTGACTCAATTTGTTGGGAGTCATCCCTTGCACCGCAAGGTTGCCGGTTCAATTCCCAGTCAGAGCACGCGTGGGGTTGCAGGCTGGATGTCAGGTAGGAGGTGTGCAGGAGGCAACCCATCAACGTCACATTGCTGGTCCCGCCACCCCCGTCTCTTCCCCTCTAAAAACATCAATAAAAATATGTATGAAGAAAAAAAAGAAGCCCAGAGTTAAAGACGTTGATGATTAGACTAGACACAATGAGACTTTGAATATATACAGGGTGGGGCACAAGTAGGTTTACAGTTTTTGTATGGAAAATAATAAGTAATAAATGATTACATAAGAATAAACTTTCAGCCGAGACCGGTTTGGCTCAGTGGATAGAGCATCAGACTGCGGACTGAAGGGTCCCGGGTTCAATTCCGGTCAAGGGCATGTGCCGTGGCTGCGGGCACATTTCCAGTAGGGGGCGTGCAAGAGGCAGCTGATCGATGTTTCTCTCTCATCGATGTTTCTGACTTTCTATCCCTCTCCCTTCTGCCCTATAAAAAATCAATAAAATATTTTTTTAAAAAAAGAATAAACTTTCATGTATTCACTTTTTAAAAGAGTAAATCTACTTTTAAAAAAATTTTTTTTATTGATTTCAGAGAGGAAGGGAGAGGGAGAGAGAGATGGAAACATCAATGGTGAAAGAGAATCATTGATTGGCTGGCTGCCTCCTGCATGCCCCAAACTGGGGATGGAACCACTAACCTCCTGGTTCAACCACTGGGCCCCCTGGCAGGACTGTAACCCTACTTTTGCTCCACCAGATATATGATCTCGTCATCAAAACAGCCCATGTTCAGCAAAAAGGTTCAAGTATCAGGTAGGGCGTCTGGCGCTTCAGGAATCACATCCCAACGAAAAGAAAGAGGCTTCAGGGCTTGTAGGCCCTGGAGGGGCTCTTACCCAGAGGGTACACAGGCCAGGCCTTCTTCACGGGGACATCCTCAAAGGTCAAGGACTCCTGTAACAAAAGGAGGGGCAGAAACCCTCAGTGAGTGAGGAACTCGGCCCTGGGGCCTGGGGGATTGAAGAACTTACTAGGCTTAACTTCAAAGACATGGACTTTGAATTTAAAAACTGCAGAGGCAACAAGCACTTGGGCCAGAAGAACATCCTGGAGTGAGGGGCCCAGTCCACTCACCAGAACAGCTGCCAGCTCCTGATCACGGGAGTTCTCTTCGGACCACAGCTCGGGGCCCTGGGGGGCTGACAGCATCGGGGGAGGAAGCGGCGTGAGAAGCCAGCCTTACCCACCACGAGGCCGAGGACACGCGCCTGCTGCTAAGTCTGAGACTCCTTGGTTCTCATCCGCTCCTGCCAGTTAGGGGCTGCCCCCCCCTCCCCACCTGGCCGCCCAGCTCCCACCTCCCTCGGGCACCAGCTCCTCACCGCTATCTTGAAGGGCCTGGAACGTCCTCTTGGGACCTGGGCTCAGGGGCTGCTTTGAACTCGGGGGGTGTCTCCAGGCGCCCTGCTCAGCAGGCTTGGAGGGCCCTGGCTGGGATGGCAGGGGTTCCGTTGATGGTTCCAGGGCAGGAGGCTTTTCGGAGGGCACTTCCTTTTTGGGGCTGTGGATAGAGACCTGGGGAGGATCCCCGTGTTCTTCCGCGGTGATGTCCGCACGGGGACAGTTCTTGCCAGCATTAAAACTAAAATCCTGTTCCAAACAAATCCACGTTAGGCGACAGACAGGGTGGTAACCCCTGTCCCACTGACTCCTGAGACACGAAACCAAGGAAAAGGAGAGTCAGATGGGGGAGAAGTGAGGAGGTTAAGAAGGAATCGGCACAGGGAGGAAAGTGGGGTGCTCAGTGAGTTCCTAATGGGGCATAAAATCCCTCTTTCCCACCAGCTGTCCAGCCCATCGAGCTGCCACCCGCTTACCAGTGGCCCCACGTCAATGGACTCCCTCTGGACACCCTCCAGCAGCAGCACCACCTCCTCGCCGTCCCGGAGCTGCTGGCCCTTGAGCCGGGCCAGGATGTGAGGGGGCAGCACACTCAGGAACTGCTCCAGCACCAGCAGCTCCAGGATCTGCTCCTTGGTGTGCAGCGCTGGCCGCAGCCAATGGCTGCAGAGCTCCCGCAGGCGGCTCAGCGACGCCCTGGGCCCCATGTCCTCCTGGTACTGGAAGCATCTGAAGAGCTGGTGAGCCACTTCGGGCCGGAGCCGGAGCTCTGGCCGCCTGGGGTCCTCCTGGCCGGCAGCCTCCTCCTCCTCCAGTTTGACTGCACTGAGCTGCTCCGGCTCCCTCTCCGCCGGCACCGTCTCCACAAGCATCCTTCACCTTCGGGGACACCGCGCCACAGCTGCTCCCGCTCTGGAGGCTCTCTCCCTCTGCTCCCACACCTGTGGCAAGAGGAGAGAGAGAGAGGAGAGAGAGAGAGAGAGAGAGGAGGGAGAGAGAGAGGGAGAGAGAGACAGAGAGAGGAGGGGAGGGAGAGAGAGAGGAAGGGAGAGAGAGAGAGAGAGAGAGAGAGAGAGAGAGAGAGAGAGAGAGAGAGAGGAGGGGAGGGAGAGAGAGAGAGACGGGGAGAGAGAGAGAGGAGGGAGAGAGAGAGGGAGAGAGAGACAGAGAGAGGAGGGGAGGGAGAGAGAGAGGGAGGGAGAGAGAGAGAGAAAGAGAGAGACAGAGAGAGGAGGGGAGGGAGAGAGAGACGGAGAGAGAGAGAGAGAGAGAGAGAGAGAGAGGAGGGAGAGAGGGAGAGAGAGAGAGAGAGGAGGGAAAGAGAGAGGGAGAGAGAGACAGAGAGAGGAGGGGAGGGAGAGAGGGAGGGAGAGAGAGAGAGACAGAGAGAGGAGGGGAGGGAGAGAGAGAGAGACGGGGAAAGAGAGAGAGAGAGAGAGAGAGGAGGGAGAGAGAGAGGGAGAGAGAGAGAGAGGAGGGAGAGAGAGAGGGAGAGACGGAGAGAGGGGGGGAGGGAGAGAGAGAGAGAGAGAAGGGAGAGAGAGAGAAAGAGAGAGACAGAGAGAGGAGGGGAGGGAGAGAGAGAGAGAGAGGAGGGAGAGAGAGAGGGAGAGAGAGAGAGAGAGAGAGAGAGAGAGAAGGGAGAGAGAGAGAAAGAGAGAGACAGAGAGAGGAGGGGAGGGAGAGAGAGAGAGACGGGGGGGGGGAGAGAGAGAGAGAGAGAGAGGAGGGAGAGAGGGGGGAGGGAGAGAGAGAGGGGGAGAGAGAGAGAGAGAGAGAGAGAGAGTCTAAAGATGTGGCCTCCGGAGGAATCGTCTCTCGCGCTGGTCATGGGAACGGCTCAGCCGGACCGATGCCCCAAAAGGCGGCGACAACGCACAGTTCTGTATTGCTGCCCTCGCTGCGGCAGCGAGAACCCCGCCTCACTTCACCCCAGTGGTCAGAGTTGGCGGCTTCCCCTGCCTCCTGATGGAATGCGAGGGGAGTGCCTGGCAGTACTGAGGATGGGTCCTTACAACTGTGTTCCATCGCAATCCAATCCGTTTTTCAGACTCAACTCTCAGTGTGAAGGGCATAAGAAATCAAATGATCCCTCAAGGAAACTGATAAAGCCTAAAGACAGGAAGGATATTCCCCGAAACAGCTGGCCCAGGTTCTTCAGTCTGTTATAAAAATAAGTTTCTGTAAAAGCAAATTGCTCAAGACTAACACCCCTTCAATCAAAAGTATGAAACTTGATTGGATTCTGATTTTTTTAAAAAATATTTTTTGTTGATTTCAGAGAGGAAGGGAGAGGTAGAGAGAGATAAAACATCAATGATGAGAGATAATTATCGATCAGCTGCCTTCTGCACACACCCCACTGGGGATCAAGCCCACACATGTGCTCTTTTTTTTAAAAATATATTTTTATTGATTTTTTTACAGAGAGGAAGGGAGAGGGACAGAAAGTCAGAATCATCGATGAGAGAGAAACATCGATCAGCTAGCTGCCTCCTGCACAGTCCCTACTGGGGACGTGCCTGCAACCAAGGTACATGCCCTTGACTGGACTGGAACCCGGGACCTTTCAGTCCGCAGGCTGACGCTCTATCCACTGAACCAAACCGGTCCTGGCTGGGCATGTGCTCTTGACTGGAATGGAACCCAGGACTCTTCAATCTGCAGGCCCACTCTGTCCGCTGTGCCAAACCAGCTAGGGCTGGACTCTGATTTTTTAAATATTCTTTTTCTAATTGGTTTTAGAGAGAGGGATAGGGAGAGAAACATCAATAAGCTGCCTCCTGCAGGCCCCCTGTTGGGGATCGAGCGCTGGGACCCGGGGAAACCAGGCATGTGCCCTGTCTGGGAACCGGACCTGCAGCGTCTTGGTGCATGGGTTGGCTCTCAACCGCTGAGACACTGGCCAGGCCGAACTGCGGCCAGGGGTCGAGTCTGCAACCAAGGTACATGCCCTTGACTGGACTCAAACCCAAGACCCTTCAGTCCTCAGGCTGACGCCAGGGCTGGGTTCTGATGATTTTAGAAAGGCTCTCAAAGATACTTTGGGATTAGTTGGGGAAAGTTGAACGTGGATGGGGCACTAGATGACAACAAAGATGAATTTCTGAGGTGGAATTTTAGTTTTGTGGTATGCAGGGAATGCCTTTATTCTGAGATGTTGAAGGGTTTGGAAGTGAAGGGAAATGAGGGTTCAACCAAATTTATGGGCCAACACAGAGCTAGGATGGGTCTGCAGGTGAGAGATAGGCTTGCAGCTTGCAGAAGCTTGTGACAGACGGGTGCCCAAGGCAGGCCGAAACTGCCTGGCCCGTTTCGGAGCCTCTGGGTGTGCCCTTGGGAGCTGGGTCCTGGGCACGAGAGGCAGTTTTCTTCCTTTTCTTTGTTTTAATTTTGGATTTTTCCTTGGTCTATCCCTCTGGGGGGAATCCATCCCGAGTCTGCCGGCAATAAAGTGTTTCTAACTGGCCGCCAGGGGGCACCTGATCCATGTGACTGACTGACAATGACCCCCCACCCCCACCTCCTCTCCTGGCAAGCCCCAAAGGGTTCTGTGGGGCTCCTCAGTCTTTTTTTGTGGGAGCTGCCCCAAGTTCAGCCCCACTCACAGGGGACTCAATTTAGTCTTTCAGCACAACCCAGTACTTAACTGTACTTTTGTTACAGAGCTTTGGGGCACTTTTATATTTTAATTTGGGCAGAAATTATTCTACGGATATTGAAACCCAAGTCCAAATCTCTTTCTGCCCTCCATGCTGTCCAGCCTCAGGGTTAAAAATGAGCTTCTCCCAAACCTGTCTCCCCACCCCCACCCCAAGGACACGCAGGCAGGGGGCTCAGAAGAAAGATCAGCGCCACTTTCCACCACCCAAAGCGGGTAGATGGTAGGTGTGTGTATTCGCATCCCATTATTCCCTGGTAACAACACAAACGAGCACAGTTGGTCCCAGGTTATGGCTGAGGACACCAATGTCCAGAGCTACAGACCAAGAAGGTAACTCAACCCTGGCCATGGAGCCAGGGAGAAGTCAGTTTGGTCCAGAGTCTTGAACCATATGTTGAGTCCTCTTGATATGGGACTCGGGGGCCAAGGGACTGAGGGTTCTGTAAACCTCCTTTTCAGGTGGGGTGAGTGGGGTGTGAATTGGTAGAACAGAGAGAATCTGGGTTTTTTAAAGCCTAGTCCTACACTTCCTGCCTCAGAGGAGAGGAGAAAGGAGAGGGGAGGCCTGCATCCTGACCGCCTGACCAGGCCTGCCCCTCCCCAGCCTCCCCCACCCGCCGTCCTGCATCTCCCCTCCCCTTCCCCCACCTCCTGCTTCTCTTCCGTCTTTCCCCTTCCCTCCATCATCTCCCCTTCTTCCCCCTCCTCCCTCCGGCACTTCCCCAGACTCCAGCATCTCCGTTTCCCCTCAGCTTCTCCAACCTCCATTCTTCCCTGCACAGTGTCATCTGGGCCTTTCCTTTTATTGCTGCCTCCTCTACCCATTGTCCCCTGGCCTGTGGAACTCCACAACACACCAGTCACGGGTCTCCCCCACTCCGT
Organism: Antrozous pallidus; assembly: GCA_027563665.1. Taxonomy (NCBI): domain Eukaryota; kingdom Metazoa; phylum Chordata; class Mammalia; order Chiroptera; family Vespertilionidae; genus Antrozous; species Antrozous pallidus. The sequence continues at coordinate 107,143,502 of CM050512.1, read as the reverse complement.
GTCACTCTGTTGGAGTGGATTTCTTCCCTTGGCCTGCCAGTAGGAACTGTTTCTTTTTGTGTTTTGTTTTAATTGGCTTTGGAGAGAGGAAGGGAGGGGAGAGAAAGGTATCGATGTGAGAGAGAAAGCAGCCCCTACCAGGGGTTTTACCCACAACCTGGGTATGTTCCCTGACCAGGAATCAAACGTGCTACCCTTCCGTGCACAGGCCGACACTCCGGACCAACTGAGCCACAAACTGGCTCTTGTTCAGTGACTGTCCACCCAGCACTTGCAGTGACGTCAATGTTTGTTAATAGAAATAACAAAATGAGACTATAATGCCTACCTTGCTGTTGTAATTTTTGAGGTACAGAAAGGGTCTGTGATAAATATTTTTTAAAATGGGGTTTTGTCCCATTGTATTTTGGAAGCAAGAGCAAAATAATTAGAGAACCAATCCCGTGTAGTCAGGAACCCTGTCTGAACAGGGTGCCTAGCTATAAGGGTTGCTGAATCCCACTCCGGCCCCCGGGAAAATTTGACAAAGGCAAAGACTGTTCAAGCAGGATGGGTAAACTGGTCAAGGTCACCCCAGGCAGAGACAAGATTTGCCGAAACTGACCGCCAAGCAAAAGCCGAGAAACTGAAAAGGACCCAGGTTCCCTCCTGCCCTCATCTTAGCGGGACATCATAATGTGAATCAGAAAAAATAAGGGTGTTGGGAACTCCAGCCCCTCAGGCCTGCGTACCCCGGGCGCCGGAACCTCCGGGGGGTCTCACCAAAAGGTTTGAAAGAAGCGGCATTCAAGGGAAATTGGCCTTTGAGTCCCTCGGTGCTTCGCCCCCTCCCCTAGCCCGAGCACACAAAAGCTTTGCTAATATGCACATCATCTGTGGGGGTTGGGCTGGGTGAGGGGGAAGACTGCAGCCGCCCTCTAGTATTTGACCATCTTGATTTGGAGCCCAGAGTCAGGGAGGCAAAAGCTGGACCAGCCCAGAGCGGAGCTGCTGCCTGGAGAACACCCAGACAACAGGAGAGCGCAGAGCGGGTCCTTGCCCGGGGCTCCACCTTTCTCCCGGGCACAGCTGGCAGGAGGGGCTTGTCTTTGTTGGCTGGGCTCCCTTCTTCGAGCTCAACTGAGCTGATAAGACCGGTCGGTCCTCCCGAGGGCAGTGGGTACAGCAAGCCCATGTTGTAGCGAGTCTTGTAACCTCCCTGATGCCTCATCAACACAGGTCCAGGGATCTGGTTGGCACTGGGCCCTTCCCCAGCATGGGCCACCCACACCCTCTCAAGACTCTTCCAGCCACCCAATCCCCCATCAAGGCCTGGAACACTCAACTCCCGGTCGCCACACCCTCCACCAGTTTACTCTCCAAGCTGCTTTACCCTACGTTTGTCCTGGCAGCCTGCACCCCAGGCATCCCCGCAACTTACCACTCGGCCCCCACTCCAGAGACAGAGGTGCTGGGGTCTCTGAGGGCTGTAGAACCAGTCAGGCTCGGCCAGCCTGGGGAAGGAATCAAGGAAAATGGAACAGGAAGTTCCCAGCCCCAACCCCAGCCCCAGCCAGGTGATGAGGGGGGCATCCTAGAGTTAACCCTTAACCTCCCAGTTTGGGAGCTGGGTGGAGAGAAGGCAGGGCAGGGCAAGAGAAATGAAGACAAAGAGGCTAATCCAGATTCCAACCCCAAACTGCTTATGACTCTAACGACCCCTCCAAGTAAGAACTGTTCCCCCCCTCCTAGTCAAGACTGGTCCTATGGCCCCTTGGGGGTCTGTCAGCCTGTACTTGGGGGGAGAGGGACACAAGAGGTGCCATTTAAAAATGCCTGCTGTGGCCCAAACCAGTTAGACTCAGTGGATAGAGAGTTGGCCTGCGTACCAAAGGGTCCCAGGTTCGATTCCCGTCAAGGGTCCAGGAGACAACCAATTGATGTGTTTCCCTGTCTTTCCCGCTCTCTAAAAAAATCAATGGAAAACAATACCCTTGGGTGAGAGTTAAATAAATAATTGATCGATTGATAAATAAAAATGCTGGCTGCGTGCTGGGCTTTCCGCCAGGCGTTTCGTTCGTGCAGCAAATCTTCGCCAAGGGCAGGCTCAGCTCTGGCGCTGAGGACACAGGTAAGCAGGACCTGGGCGCGGGGCTTACCCGCCAGGGTGCAGGAGCAAACAGCGATGGGTGCTAGGGAGAAAACAGGACTATGTGGTGGGGGAGGGGACGTTGCCACCTCAAATCCTCCCAAGAATCCTGCCAGGCGGCTTTTGACCCCAGCCTTACCAATGACAGAGCAGGGGCTCCCGGGAGGGGAAGTGACCTCACCTCTGGCTCAAATTCTTTGTTCTAAGGGGCCTTTTGGCTGTGTTTTTGGAAGGTGCACCCCCATGGCACCACCTGTCCTGGAGACCCCGGGCCGCCTTCCAGGTGGCTGGAGGCTGGAGATGGACCAGCCCCTGGGCCCGGGGCCGCGCGGGCCGGACCCTGCGCTCGCTCTGGCTCCCTCGCAGGCTCGCTGTCTTCCTGGACTGAGCACCGGCTGACCCGGTTCCTTCGTTTGTCTGGCGGGGGCCTCCGGGGCCCACACGCCCCCTGCCCACCGGGCTGTTCCCCGGTCTGCTCGCACCTCCTCTGCCAGCTCCGCGCCTGGCACGCTTCAGGGCGGGCGAGGTGGCGGAGAGGCAGCCCGCGGGCCCACGGTGCTCCGAGTGGGTCTGCTGCGCCCCCACCCGGGCTCCCCACCGCGCGACTCCTCCCCGGGTTCGCAGTCCCCCACCCCCACCCGCTGCTGCGGCCGCCGGGCGGGAGCGGCTCGTCTTTGTTGGCGCTGAGCCCAGGCCCTGAGGCCGGGCAGTCCTGGGGGCAGCGGGGGCAGCGGGGGCAGCCCGGCCACGTGGAGGCCCCGAAACCTCCCTGCGGGGGCGCGGGTTCTCCCCAGACCCAGACCCGGCTCCTCCACCAACACCCAGGGCTGCTGGCGCTGCCCCTGCCCCCCCAGGGCTGTTGCCTTGGAGGACGTGGCCTTGCCCCTGACCCCTGGGAGTGGGTGTGGCTGCCCCGAACGGCGGGAGCGGGGCCGGTCCGGTGAAGGATGCGATGCGGCCGGGCTGTCTCCGGGTCCGGGCCGAGAGGGAGCGCCTGGGGGAGCTGGCCGGGGGTGCAGCGGGAAGATTCGGGGTTCGCCAGGGCCTCCGATTCGGGCGCACACCTTTCCTGGAAATATGGTAGAAAAGCTGACACCTGCTTGACCCAACTACCAGAAACAGCCCGACAGAAAGGCCTGGCGTGAGACAAGACCGACACCAGGTTTGGGCCCTGGTCCCTAAACCTCCACCAGCTCATGGGCTTTGCCTCATGTCCCAGCTCCCGGCTCAGCACGTGCTTGCACCATCCATTCATTGGGAGAGTATTTACTTCCCTAATGTGTGTCGGGCAAGGTCCCCCCCACCCCCCACCCAGGGATACGGGCTCAGTGGGCAGACAAGTGCTGCCTCCATGAGACCTTAGGTCCCTGAAGCAGGATTCCTTTTGATTTCTCTTTTTAACAGAAGTTACTTTGCCAGAAAAAAAAAAAGTGCTTAATGAACATTTAGTTCTCTTCAAATTTGTCCTGATCTTTGAAAAATACATTACCCTCTCCCAGAATGTCATCTATGAACAAACAAAAATTCTTGTTAAGTTGCCGGATTACTTGTCTCTATTTAGTAAATGATAAACACATCCCCAAAGGACTTTGAATATTCACCACCTATTTGGGGTATATGTCAGAATCTCCTAAAATTATCTTGAAACTGCAAACCTCAACTATTCTACTTGTTACCTTAGAATTTTTGGAAGTAATTGGTGTCTTAACACGCACACACACACACACAACTTACCATTTATTTTATTAAATGTAGGGAAAAATAAATCTATTATCAGCCAGGTTAGCAGAAGTACCTAACAGGATTACTGACAGGGTCTTCGTCTTTCCTCCTATCTCTTCAGAAATTTCAGAAGAAAAACAAATTTTCCTGTATTTTCAATTTATGTAGGATTCCTCCATTTAGAATAATTCAGTGCAAAGGGAGGACTTCTCCGACTGGGAAGAATTACTACGGAAAGCCCTATGACTGCGGAGCCCGGGGGCTCAGTAGCTGAATGCTGACCTGCGGTTTCAGGCTCCATCCGAAGTAGAGGCAGCCAGTCATGGATGTTTCCATCTCTCTCTCCCTCTTCCTTTCTCTTTGAAATCAATAATACATATTTTAAAGCCCTTTGATCCGTGAATAACCTCTGGTTAATCCAGTGGCCTAAGTGTGTCCCTAAACTGCATTAAGCCTTGGCTGTGGTTAGAGCAGTGGTTGGCAAACTCATTAGTTAACAGAGCCAAATATCAACAGTACAACGATTGAAATTTCTTTGTTTATTTTTTAAATATTTTAATCTTTATTGTTCAGCTTGTTAATTACATTGTTCTCCTTTTTCCTCCTATAGCTCCCCTCCACTCAGTACCCATCCCACCCCCTGCCCTTACCTCCCCCCCACTATCCTCTCCCATAGTTGTATGATTTTTGTCCAGTCTCTTGCTGCACCTCCCACACCCCTTTTCTCCCCCCAAATTGTCAGTCCGTTCCCTCTCTATGTTCATGATTCTGTTATATTCACCAGTTTATCCTTCCTGTTCATCAGATTTTTAATTCACTTGATTTTTAGATTCATTTGTTGATAGATGTGTATTTGTTGTTCATAATTTTTATTTTTACCTTTTTCTTCTTCTTCTTCTTCTTAAAGAATACCTTTCAGCATTTCATATAATATTGATTTGGTGGTGATGAACTCCTTTAGCTTTTTCTTATCTGCAAAGCACTTTATGTGACCCTCAATTCTGAATGATAGCTTTGCTGGATAGAGTAATCTTGGTTGTAGAGTCTTGCTATTCATCACTTTGAATATTTCTTGCCACTCCCATCTGGCCTGCACAGTTTCTGTTGAGAAATCCGCTGACAATCGTATGGGTGCTCCCTGTTGTGGGGTGACTTCCACGACCAGTTGCAAACGACCACGGAGGTGATTAAGTTGGTAATAAACAGGCAAGGATTTATTGAATACTGGCTAGGACGGTCACGGGGGCACCATGCAAACACCCACGGCCGCACCGCCCTGCGTGCAGGCAGGCCTTTTAAAGGGGTCTGAACCATAAATGTTATTGCCCTGCGTTTGGTGAACAGTCCTCAAGGCCGCATCTGGGGAAGAGCTGCCAATAGACTATGACTGACCCTATTGCTCGCTCTTTATCTTCTGTGTTTTCTGCTAGACATGGGAAAGTGGTCCTATCTTTGTAAAAAACAGGTGCTGTGGCTACATAATTGGCATCAGACCGTTACTCCTCTGGTTCTAGTTTTCAAGATCACAAGCTGGAAACTAAAGCAATAATTCCCTTGTTTTAAGCAAGCAGGGGTGAACAGTGGCCAAAGTTTCAAACAGCAGTTTTATTCTAGTAAATGTTCTTATGACCTTATTTCTCTCCCTTGTAGGTAACTAACTGTTTTTCTCTTGCTGCTTTTAATATTCTCTCTTTGTCTTTTGCTCTTGGCATTTTAATTATGATGTGTCTTGTTGTGGTGCTCTTTGGATTCCTATAGTTTGGGGTTCTGTGTACTTCTTGAGCTTTTAAGTCAATTTCTTTCATCAGGTGGGGGAAGTTTTTGGTCACTATTTCTTCAAATAGGTTTTCAGTATCTCGCTCTCTCTCTTTTTCTGGCACCCCTATAATTTGGATGATGGTATGCTTGAGGTTGTCCCAGAAGCTCCTTACACTATCTTCAATTTTTTGGATTCTTTTGGCTTCTTACTTTTCCAGCTGAGTGGATTTTGCTTCTTTGAATTTCAAATCTTTGACTTGGTTCTTGCGGTCCTCTAGATTGCTTTTAGGTCTTTGTATAATATTTTTTATTTCAGTCAGTGTATGCTTACTTTCTAGTTGGTCCTTTTTCATATCCTCAAGGGTCTCATTCATATCCTCAAAGGTCTCATTAAGTTCATTGGCCTTTTCTAGGAGCCTCTTGAAAAACCTTATAACTGTGGTTTTGAACTCCATGTCCAGTCGTTTTTCTTCCTCCATTTCTTTTACATGTGATTTCTTTCCATGTCTCTGCATTTTGGCTGCTTCCCTGAGTTGGTCGATTAGCTTTGTGTGGTAGATGTCCTCTAAGGGACAGTGGCTCAGCTTCCCCAGTTACCTGAGGTGGATACTCTTGGTGCAGCCCCTTATGGGTTGCACAGTCTTGTTGAAGTTAAGCCTAGATTATTGTTGTTAGCACTAGGAGGGTTTGACCTCCAGGACAATTGGCTGTGAGGATCAGCTGTGCTCAGGTTGGGTGGGTGGAGTCTCTGGGCTAAGCAGGCAGCCTTGATTTCCCGTCAGCTCCGCCCTATGCGGTACCTGGGTCTCTGTGCTGGGTGGTAAAGGCTGCACGCACCTCTGAGAGAAAGCTGCCGCCGAGCTCTACCCGCTGCTGGACAATTCAGCCTCTCCCCAAATGAGTCTGCACACCCAAAGTCTCACCCAGGGCTGTAAAACAATGCAGTCTGGTGGTTTCCCTTCTTTCTTTTTTCTCCCAAACAAGAGAGCAAGTCACGAGTCCTCTCTGCATGCTCACCCACTTCTGCAGTTCCCAAGTTTACACGCCCTCTCCGCAAGCTCGCAGACCTCTGCAGCACCCAAGTCAGCAGTCTTCATCTTTACTGTCCAGTTTCACCCCGTATGAGTGTGGGTTCCCCAGACCTTGCCCAGAACTGGGGAATCAGTGCAGTGGGACACCTTTGTCTCCCTCCCAGTTCAAGAAAACCAGTCGGGTATCCAGCCACCTGCCCTATCCGCTCGCAGGCACGGCTCTGAGCCTCTGACTCCGCACATATCCTCAACACTGCCCTCCACCGCTCCTCTGAGTCACAGTGTCCTATCTTACTTTTATTTGTGGAATTTTCACTCAGCCAGCTTTCCAGTGATTCTGGATGATGTTCGATCTGTAAGTTGTAGTTTTGAAATTGTTGTGTGGGGCAGCAAGATAGGTGTTTACCTATGTTGCCATCTTGGTTTCTCCTGTTTGAAATTTCTGCCTCCTGAACACCCCCTGCTGGGGATGTGCCCCTAACCAAGGTACATGCCCTTGACTGGAATCGAACCTGGGACCTTTCAGCCCACAGGCCAATGCTCTCTATCCATTCAGCCAAACAGATGAAGGTCCAGTCTTTCTTCAGTATCTGCAAATTATCTGTCCCTCAAGCTTTTCATTTCCTTGTCACCATTGGCGGGAAGTCTGGATCCAAAGGCCTGAGCTGAAGTCTCAGCTTTGCCATTTGCTGGCAAGCCATTTAATTGACTCCTTTTACTCTGCTGCCCCAAGCTCTTCCATGGCTTCCCATTGCACTTAGAACTACTAGTAGACGCAGACCACTCACCGTGGGGGCCCATCCAAGGCTGCTTCCTATCATGGATCTCATCTAACTTCCTCTTTTCTTTTGCGTGACACATTCCAGTCATCACCTTTCAATTCCTGAACAGGTCTATTGGATTCTTCCTGGCCTGGAATGGATGCTTTAACCAATATCCCCACTTTGCCAGTTCCTCTTCATTCTTAAATTTTAGTCTCCTTGGGAAGACTGCTTCTGGTTGCTCTTTTAAAGATATTCTCTCTCTGCGCTTTCATTTCCTTCATAGCACTTGTTACAGTGTGTAAATCACTTACTGGTTTTTTGTTTATTCGTCTGTCTTTTCCGCTGGACTTTGCTTCCCAGCTTGACCTCTCAGTGGATTTGAACTTTCATCTTCCTTAGAACTTTATTGATTTCTAGAATTCACACTCTTCTATTTTTTCTTTCTTTCTATACTTCTCCAGTGTCTCCTCTCAGTCTCCTTCACCAACTTTTCTCCCTTTACCTGACCACTACTGGCATCCTATAAGAGCACTGGCTTAGTCTTCTCACTTCATTTCCTCCCAGCCACCAGTGATTCCTGCCTGTTGTTATTCACACCGCAGTGGAATCCACTCCCCTTGAAGGTGGGCTGGACTTAGTTATTGCTTCTTTTTTTTAATTACTATATTTATTTTACATGCACTAGACATTAATATTTTAAGAAAAATGATCTTGAATATAATAATACATGAAATTATTCAAGAAAAACTATTGTAAATATAATAATACTAGAGGCCCAGTGCACAGAATTTGCACTGGGGTGGGGGAGTGTTCCCTCAGTGCAGCCTGTGCCTCTCTCAGTCCGGGAGTCTTTGGGAGATGTTTGATTGACAGCCCGCTCCCCAAATCCGTCAGTCAGACATCCTTAGTGCTGTCGTGCCGGCTTCTGGCAGCTCCTGCGTTGAGCATCTGACCCCTGGTGGTCAATGCATGTCATAGTGACTGGTCGTTTGGCCATGAGGCCGAAACCAGCTCTCAGGCATCTCCTGAGGGGCCCAGATTGCGAGAGGGGGCAGACCAAGCTGAGGGATCCCACCAGTGCATGATTGGGTGGGGAAGGACACAGGAGGTTGGCCAGCTGGGGAGTGGCCACAGGAGGGTTCCAAGGTGTGTTTGTCCCCTCTTACTCAGTCTGGATCAGCTGGACCCCAGCAGCAAGCTAACCTACTGGTTGGAGCATCTGCTCCCTGGTGGTCACTGCACATCATAGCAAGAAGTTGAGTGAACTTAGCATATCATTAGCATATTACGCTTTGAATGGTTGAATAGCCAACTGGATGATCAGACACTTAGCATATTAGGCTTTTATCATATTGGATTACATGCGATAAACATTAATATTTCAAGAATAAAAGAATTTTAAATATAATAATATCAAAACTGTACTATCATAGTATGATATCACAAAAGTTGTAGGAGATATTACAAATCTACAAATAGCAGGATTACTTCTATTATATTCTAAAATATTATTTTTTCCCACTCTGGCTTTATTTTTGTTCATTAGTTTATGTTGGTCATTATATTCCACAAATGAGTAAGATCATGTGATTTTTCTCTCTCTTTGGCTTATTGTGTTTAGCATGATTCTTTCCAGGTCCATCCATGCTGTTGCAAATGGTAAGAGCTCCTTCCTTTTTTACAGCAGTGTAGTATTCCATTGTGTAGATGTACCACAGTTTTTTAATCCACTCTTCTGCTGATGGACACTTAGGCTGTTTCCAAATCTTAGCTATGGTAAATTTGCTGCTATGAACATAGGGGTGCATATATCCTTTCTGATTGGTGTTTCTGATTTCTTTGGATTTATTCCTAGACGTGGGATTATTAGGTCAAATGGGAGTTCCATTTTCAATTTTTTGAGGAAACTCCATACTGTTCTCCACAGTGGTTGCACCAGTCTATATTCCCACCAGCAGTGCACAAGGGTTCCTTTTTCTCTGCGTCCTCGCCAGCATTTATCCTTGCTGATTTGTTTATGACAGCCATTCTGACAGGTGCGAGATGGTACTTCATTGTCATTTTGATTTGCATCTCTTGGATGATTAGTGACTTAGAGCATGTTTCATATATCTCTTGGCCTTCTTTATGCCCTCTTTTGAAAAGTGTCTATTTAAGTCCTTTACCTATTTTTTGGTAGGACTGTTCATCTTCCTTTTGTTAAGTAGTATGAGTTCCCTGTAAATTTTGGAGATTAAACTCTTACTGAAGATAACGCTGGCAAATATGTTATCCCATGCAGTGGGTTTTCTTGTTGTTTTGTTGATGGTTTCTTTTGCTGTGCAGAAGCTTTTTTTCGATGTAGTCCTATTTTACTGTGGTTTCCATTGCCCCAGGAGCTGTGTCAGTAAGATATTGCTACAACATATGTCTGATATTTTGCTGCCTATGGATTCTTTTAAGATTTTTATAGTTTTCTATCTTACAATAGAAATTGGCATCTATTTAAGTCCTTTATCCATTTTGAGTTTATTTTTGTGTATGGTATAAGTTGGTGGTCTAGTTTCATTTTTTTTTTTTTTTGCATTATCTGTCCAATTTTCCCAACACCATTTATTGAAAAGACTATCTTGACTCCATTGTGTGCTCTTGTGTCCTTTGTGAAATATTAATTGAGCATAATGATTTGGGTCTATATTTGGACTCTCTGTTTTATTCCATTGGTCTATATGTCTGTTCTTGTGCCAATACCAGGCAGTTTTGAGAACAGTGGCTCTGTAATATAGCTTGATTTCTGGTATTGAGATTTCTCCAACTTTGTTCTTCTTTCTCAGGATTGCTGCAGCTATTTGGGGTCTTTTTTTATTCCAGATAAATTTTTGGACAGTTTGTGAAATATTCTGTTGGTATCTTAAGGGGGATTGCATTTAAGCTATAGTTTGATTTGAGTAATATGGACATTTTAGTGATGTTGATTCTACCAATCCATGAACACGGTATATGATTCCGTTTGTTTATGTCTTTCTCTATCTTTTTTTTCAATGTCCTGTAGTTTTTTGAATACAGGTCTTTTACCTCCTTAGTTAAGTTTATTCTTAGGTATGTTATTGTTATTTTTTTGCAATGGTAAAGGGGCTTGTTTGTTTAGTTTCTTTTTCTGTGAGTTTATTATCTCTTATATAAAAGGCCCATGGCTGTCACACCGTTATGACCAAAGGAGCAGAGGCTCTTGCTGCAGGCAGGACAGGGCTTGAGCTACTAGTGGTAGAGAGTTATGAGCAGCCGAGGGTGGGGCAGCAAGCTACCAGCAGCGATGGGCAGGGCAGTCAGCTGAGGCAAGCAGAATTGAGCTACTCATGAATGATTTTGTGCTTTCTGGGCCTCTAGTTGGTGTATAAAAAAGCCATAGATTTCTGGGTGTCAATTTTGTATCCTGCTACATGGCCGAATTCATTTATTAAGTGTATTAGTTTTTTGATGGAGTCCTTGGGATTTTCTATGTACAATATCAGGGCATCTACAAATAAGGACAGTTTTATTTCTTCTTTTCCAATTTGGATGCCTTTTATTTCTTCTTGTCTGATTGCTATGGCTAGCATTTCCAGTACTATGTCGAACAGGAGTGGTGAAAGTGGTCATCCCTGACTTGTTCCTGTTCTCAGGGGAAATGATTTTATTTTTGCCCATTGAGTATGATGTTGGCTGTAGGTTGGTCATATATGGCCTTTATCATGCTGAGATATGCTCCCTCTATTACAGCTTTGCTGAAAGATTTTATCAAAAATGAGTGTTGGGTTTTGTCAAATGCTTTTTCTGCATCTATTGATATGATCATGTGATTTTTGTCTTTCATTTGGTTTATGTGATGTGTCACGTTTATTGATTTGCAAATATTGTACCAACCTTGTCTTCCAGGAATAAATCCCACTTGATCATGGTATATGATCTTTTTAATATATTACTGGATATGATTTGCTAATATTTTGTTGAAGATTTTAGCATCTCTGTTCATCAGGGATATTTCTTTATAGTGTCTTTATCTGGCTTTGGAATTAGGAGAATGCTGTCCTCGTAAAAAGAGTTTGGAAGTATTCCTTCCTCTTGGATTTTCTGAAATAGTTTGAGGAATATAGGTGTTAGTTCTTCTTTGAATGTTTGGAGAAACTTCCCTGTAAAGCCATCCAGACCTGAGCTTTTGTTTAGTGGGAGTTTTTATTATTATTATTATTATTATTATTATTACTTCTATTTCATCAGTGGTTATTGGTCTTTTCAGGTTTGTTTATTCTTACTGATTCAGTTTTGGGATATTAGGAATTTGTCTATTTCATCTGCATTGTCCAGCTTGTTGGCATATAGATAGTTGTTCAGAGTATTTTCTTACAATCCTTCTTATTTCTGTGGTGTCTATGGTTACTTCATTTCCATTTCTGATTTTATTTGGGTCCTCTCTCTTTGTTTCTTGATGAGTCTGGCTAATGGCTTATCAATTTTGTTTATCCTTTCAAAAAACCACCTCTGGGTTTCATTAACTTTTTGTATTTATTTAGTCTATGTTATTTATTTCTGCTGTAATCTTTATTATTTTCTTTCTTCTACTTACTCTGGGCTTTTCTTATTGTTCTCTTTCTAGTTCTTTAAGTTGTAGGGTTAAATAGTTTATTGCTGATTTGTTATTATTATTATTTATTTATTTATTTATTTATTTATTTATTTATTTATTTATTTTTTAGCTATGCCTGTAGTGCTATGAACTTCCCTCTTTTGCTGTATCCCAGAGATTTTGGTTGTTGTGTGTTCATTTTCATTTGTTTCCATGAAGTTTTTTTTTTTAATTTCTTTCTTGGTCTCATTGGTAACCCATTCATTGTTTAATAATATGTTATTTAGCCTCCATGTGTTTGAATGTTTTTGGGTGTTTTTACTGTAGTTGATTTCTAATTTCATTCCACTGTGATCTGAGGAGATGCTTGATATGATTTCAATCTTCTTGAACTAGTAGAGATTTGTTTTGTGTCCTAACATGTGATCTATCTTTGTGAATGATCTATGTGCACTTGAGGAGAATGTATATTTTGTTGTGTTGGAATGAAATGTTCTATAAATGTCTATTAAACCCAGTGCGTCCTTTATAGTCTCTGTTTCCTTGTTAAGTTTTTGTTTGGAAGATCTGTCCAGTGAAATCAGAGGGGTGCTAAAGTTCCCTATTATGACTATATTGTTGTTAATCTCTCTGTTAAAGTCCTCTAGAAGTTTTTAAATATATTTAGGTGCACCTATATTGGGTGCACATGTTTACCAGGGTTATATCTATCCTCTTGATGGACTGATCCTTTTACTATTATGTAGTGGCCTTTGTTGTCTCTTGTGATGGCCTTCATTTAAAAGTATGTTTTGTCAGATATGAGTATTGCTACTCCAGATTTTTTTTTCTTTTCCATTTGCATGGAAAAAAAATTTCCATCCCTTCACTTTCATCCTGTCTTTTGTTTAGAAGTGGGTCTCTTGTAGACCAAATATAGTTGAGTCATCTTTTTGTATCCATTTAGCCACCCTATGCCTTTTGATTGGGGCGTTCAATCCATTTACATTTACGGTTATTATTGAGAGGTACTTTTTTATATATAGCCATTTTAATTATGTATGACTAAGTTTCTCTCTCTGTTTCTTCTTCTCAGTAATCCCTTTCAGCAGCGGTCACCAACAGGTGGTCCACTGGTTGTCGGTGAGGTCTGAAAGGTTGGTGACTGCTACCTTACAGCAATCCCTTTAGCATTCTTACAATACTGGCTTGGTGGTGATGAACTCCTTTAGCCTTTTTTTTTTGTCTGGGAAGTTCTTTATTTGACAGTTTATTTTGAATGATAGCCTTGATAAATATAGTAATCTTGGTTTCAGATCCTTGCTTTCCATTACCTTGAGAACTTCATGCCATTCCCTTTTGGCCTGTAGAGTTTCTGATGAGAAATCAGGGTCTGCCTTATGGGAAGGGAACTCCTTTGTAGGTAACAGTTTGGTTTTCTTTCTTTTTTTCTCTCTCTTGCTGGCTTTAAGATTCTCTCTTTGTCTTTAATTTTTGGCAAATTATGATGTGTCTGGGCTTGGGTCTGTTTAGATTCTTCTTATTTAGGGTTCTCTGTGCTTCCTGAACTTGTGTGACTTTTTCCTTTACTAGGTTAGGGAAGTCTTTTGCCATTAGTTCTTCAAACATCTTCTCTATCCCTTTCTCCTTTCTGTCTCTTCTGGCACACCTGCTATGCTAATATTGTTATAGTTCACATTGTCCCACAGCTCCCTTAAGCTGTCCTGTTTTTTAATTGTTTTTCCTTTTTGGTTCTCTGCTTGAGTGATATTTTCAACTCTGTCGTCTAAGTCACTGATTGGATCCTCAGCTCCCCCTCGTCTGGAGTGTATTCCTTCCAATGTGTTCTTTATTTGTGTTATGCCATTCTTTATCTCAGACTGTTCTTTTTTCATATTCACTATACCTTTTTTTTCATACTGTTGAGCATTTTTACCATCATTACTCTGAACTTTGTTTCAGATAAATTTCTTATCTTTGCTTCATTTATCTCTTCTTCTGGAGAATTCTCTAGTTCTTTCATTTGGGGGATTCTTTGTCTTCTCATTTTGGTTGTCTGTTTGGGCTTGTGACTATGTTTTAGGTAGATCCTCTACACCAGAGGTTGCCAATGGACCACCGGTGGTCTGTGAGGTTTGATAGGTTGGCAACTGCTGGTTTAAGAAAAGCTTTGGAGCAGCAGTCACCAACCAGTGCTACACAGGTGGTCCATGAAGTCTGAAAGGTTGGCAATCGCTGCTCTACACTTCTCAATCTCTAGTTACAGGACAGTGTTAAAGGCAGTTTCTGACCAATTGGATCAGGCAAAGACTCAAAGTCTCTAGAAACTGCCTCGGTCTACAGACTGATACTTGAATTGCCCCCAGGCAATTGCCCTCAGGTGTAGCAAGAGTTTTTCATCAGGGTGGTGCAGTTGCTTCTGCCTGGAGGCTAATTGTTACTTTTAACCTCTTAAGTGGCCTTGTTTTCCAATAAGATGTGTTGACTGTCTTCCCCCCAGGCAAGGCAAGTGTCTATGTGGGAAAGATGTCCTCCACTGAGTGAGGGAACGACTCAGCCCAGGAAACTTGGGGTGTCTGCCTTCTGAGCTTTATCCCCCCAAGTCCCCAGTCCTGGGTTCTGCTCTCACAGCTCCAGTCCACTTCACTCTTCCTTTGCCAGAGCACAAGGTGGGTGGCTCCACAGGGAGTTTTTGTGCATTAGCCCTCCAAGGGTGTGCCTGAACTTTCAGCTGCTACTCCCTGGCAGACAGCACAACACTGCTTTTCACAGCTAGCTGTTATGTGGGTATCCTCCTTCAATTTGGTGCTCCTTGCTGGGGTGCCTAGCTTTGTTGGAATTAGATTCCAGAGTTCTCAGTGGCACCCTCCCACAGCTGAGATATCTCTCTGGGACTTCAGTTGCTGTCTGTGGGCGCCTGGCCAGCCCTTTTATGCCTCTGCCCTTCCTACCAGCTTCTATTTGGTCTCCGCCTTTGGTCCTTAGGTATCAGGGTTCTCTCCTGTGAGTTTTACATGGACTATTCATGAAGACTTTCCATATTTTAGTTGTAATTCCAGCTTGTTCCTGGGAGCATGTCTGTGCAGCATCCACCTATGCTGCCACCATTTTTAATCTCAGTTATTGCTTCTAATAAACAGAATCCAGTCTGGTTAGCGATGGAATGTCACTTCTGAGGTTAGGTTGTAAACAATGTGGTTTCTCTTGGGGACCTTCATGTGCACACTTTCACTCTCTTGCTTCATGTGACAGGGCAGACTGGAGGGAGCAATGTCTGTGGAGAGGTCCATGTGGTGAGAGAGCAAAGCCAGTTAATGTGTTTTCTCCTCCCTTGAATCAAGCTTTAAAATGATGCTGAACCGGTCTGGCTCAGTGGATAGAGCGTCGGCCTGGGGACTGAAAGGTCCCAGGTTCGATTCTGGTCAAGGGCATATACCTTGGCTGCGGGCACATCCCCAGTAGGGGGCGTACAAGAGGCAGCTGATCGATGTTTCTCTCTCATCAATGTTCTTGACTTTCTATCCCTCTCCTTTCCTCTCTGTGAAAAATCAATAAAATATATTTAAAAAATAAAATAATAAAATGAGACCACACCCCCAGCTGACAACTTGAATATAACTGGACCTAGAGTTAAGGGACCCAGCTAAACCCGGTTGGGTGCAGAAACTTTAAAATAACACGTTTATTTTAAGCTGCAATGTTTGGGGATAATCTGTTTGCAGCAAGAGATAACTAACGTATCTTCATTGGTGGTTTCACAGTTCCTGTGGCCTCAGTTACCATTCTCAGTCGCAATATCTCTGTGTTGATATTTTGTCTCTCAATTCTCTTGACATTGCTACTTTGTTGTTTCATAAATTCTTCAAAGTTTTCATGTCCAAAACCAACTCACCCAGCCACATAAATAAATGCAAATTTTATGAGAGTGGCTTCATTGCTATTCACTGCTGTGTCCCCAGTGCCCAGCACATAGTAAATCCTCAGTAAATGTAGGTTGGATTAATATTTCATATCAAACTTGTATCTTTTCTGATGTTCTCTATTTCAGTAAATATAGTACAATCCATTTAGCCACTCAAGCCATGAATTTGGACTTATTCTTGACCACCTACCTTTACTTCATTCTCAAGTCTTATTAATCTCTAAGTTCTGTAAGTCTAATATTGCAAATATTTTTCAAATCTGCCTGATTTCCTACCTCCATTGCCATCACCCAAATCCAGGTCACCATTATGTCTTACCTGAACCATAGCAATGGCTGAACTTCATTCACTTTGTTGTTGCCTTTTAAAGTAAACTTTTAAATGTAACATACAGAAACGCATAAAAGCCAACAATGAAGAGTGTGATGGGTTTCTACCAAGTGAAAACAGCCTTTTAGCCAGCATTGGAATCAAATCGGAACTTACTGCCCTAGCCCAGTGGTCGGCAAACTGCGTGCGGCTCGCTCCGCGGTTTGCCGCTCTGTTGACTAAAGAGCTTGGGGACCACTGCCCTAGCTGATTCGGGTCAGTGGATAAAGCGTAGGCCTGTGGACTAAAGATTCCCAGGACACTCGCCTGAGTCAGGAGGTCAAGGGCACATACCCGGGTTGTGGGCTCAATCCCCAGTAGGGATATGCAAGAGGCAGCCAGTCAATGATTCTCCCTCATCATTGATGTTTCTATGGCTCTCTCCCTCTTCCTTCCTCTCTGAAATCAAGAAAAATATTTTTTTTTAAAAAGAACTTATCAATACTTCTGGGGAACAATAACCAGTTTACCCTATTAAATTTGGTGGCTTGCTTGGCTGAGGCTGAAACTGCTAGACTTGACAATTGTACAAAGAAAGACTTAGTGTTGCTGCCAATGGAGGCGATTTCTATCCTCCTGGAGCTTGCCCAGGGCAGGAAAAAGCAACTGTGATGGACAGACTGCCAAGTCAGCATCATGGCTGATATCCAGAAGCCAGGCTTGGGGCTGGCAGCCTCTCTGCCTCCCTCTTTGCAAGATTAGATGTTAGTCTTGCTCACCCACTAGGAAGGAACAAAGCCTCCATAACTGCTGAGTCGTTCCTGTTGCTGCAAGACAAGGGCATCAAGAATTTGATGGTGAGGGGGACCTGGTTAAAGAAACTGATACAGCCACACAATGAAATACGCCGTAGTTTAAAAAGCAAACAAACAGCAAGGTACTACTTGAGAACTGCACAACTCTCAGCACACAATCTCTCCATCTAAACCTGCACTGAGAGACTTGACCAAATTGTGGCATGGCTTCGAACAGCATAAGGCTAGGATGACCCTAACGGCCCCACCCCCCACCCCTAAAACGCCTGCCTGAAAAAGCTCAACGCTGCTGCCAGGAGAATTTACTGCTTGTTTCAGCCAACACCTGGTGATTGTCCCCTGGCCCCCCTTTCTTAGAGCATTTACTAAACAGGGCTTATGATTGTGAATATGTGTCTCTTACAACTCAGAAGCATCTGTCACAGACCTGAGAGTCATTCCTTTGAAATGCGTTTGCCAGGAAGGACAGGACGTCTGTCTCCCTACTCCGTGGGAGAAGAGACTGCTGACACATCCAGCAGACACACCTGGCCTGAGCACCTCTACACTGACCAGCTCTGCGACCTTCCACTTCTCTGACTCCACTGAGCCCTTCTCTGCCTCCCTCATGCTCCCTTTCCCAAATGCCCCGTCAAATCGGATGGCATTCAGCTCTTTTCCCTGCTGTCAGTGGCTACCGAATAAAATCTTCCCACCGCTTTAACTCATGTCCGGCTGTGTTTGTCTTCGACACGCTGCATGGGTGGTTGTTTTGTTTTGTTTTTTTCCTTCTCTGTATGCTTTTTATCTCGAACAATGTCTAAGATGTGTCACACACACAGTGGGGGCAAGTCAGCACCATATGGTGGTATCCTCCCATATCTGAAACAGTTCAGACCAGGTGAGTGTGGGAGACCTTGTCCCGTAAGGCTGGGCCGGAATTTGCTCCGGGTCGTTCGCTGGGGAGCCCCGCGCAGAACGCCTCATTTCCCCAGCCGACTCGCGGGCTTGCAAGCGTCTGCCGCGGAGTTCTCGCAGCTTCGGGTGGCCCCGCGCCCAGGGCCAGAGCCGGCGCCGCGAGAGCGGGGAAAACCGGAAGTCGGAGTGGGGCACCCGGACGGGAAACGCCAGCACACCCGCTTGGGTCCGGAGGCACAGGGTAACTCCACTCAGCGGGGCTGCCCCTCGGGGGCGCGGACGGGAGCGCGCAGGTGAGAGTGGCCGGACGGTGCCTTGGAGAGGCGGGGTCATATGGGCGTCAGCCAATCACCGGCGTATCCGCGGGGCGGGGCAACATCGTTGCCTAGGCAACACGCTCCCAGCATCGGTGGTCCGAAAGCGTCCTCTCCCACTGCATCGCATTAGGGGACCCAGCCGTGGAGTCACCTCCGTGCCTCTGGGGGTGAGCTCCCACGACCTGGTCTCCAGCAGACTCGGGGTTTCTTATTTTTCCTCTTTATTCCTGGGACCCCTCCTATCTAACACTTATACTGGTTTTCTTTTTTTCTTTGTCAGCGGTTAACATTTGCTCTATTTATTCGATTGTTCCTGTTTTTCTCCCTCTCTCCCATTCCTTTCTTTCCCCCTCTGGTCTCGTCCTAAGACTAGATGTTTGCATTGCCCTATCTCCAGCCTGGGCTGCCTTAATACAAGATTGTTTTTTCCTTACTTAAGATTATTGTGTATGTGTGTTTGGTTTTTATTATTCTGGGCGTGTTTTTTGTTTGTTTCTTTGTTTGTTTTTTTGTTTTTGTAAAGTCCTCTTTAAGAATTAGCTCTCAGGCCAATCTCTGAGGATAGGTCGTGATTTATTTTCTGAAGGTAGCGTATTCTCCTTACTCAAGTTCAATGAAGCCACCTGATACCAGTTTGCATTTGTGTTTCCCGTGCCTGAAGCTCCGATAAGCACCTTCATCCATGATAATTATCCTTATGACAGGCTCCTGAGGTGAGTACATGCCTAAATTGGTGGCCTGTGAACTGGACAGCTGGTGATTTGTGCTGGATTTTTTAAAAAATTATTTTAGTCAACATTTAAAAGTCAGGACATTTCACATAGAAATCTAATTCTTTTTGAGTTCTCTTGAAAAATCTTCAAGCTTTGGCAAATCTGGGTTCCCAGCTGTCCCCTTTAAACAAAATAGGGTTTATTGAGGCCTCTGAAGTCCCTCCCCACTCTGATCTTACACCCAAGGAACCTGTCATTTGTGGTGCTGCCTGGCTGCTGGATGCATTTAGGTTTTCAGTTCTTTAAACAGAACATGATTATATTTAATACACGTTTGATACAACTAGTGCATTTAGGTTTTGATCTCTGCTTTATTTATTTACTCACTCTGCCTGGGTGCCTTTCTGAACTCTTTCAGGGAATTCTCGCCCAGCAAATGCGAGAGCCTTTCCTCCTAAAGCTGCTCCGCCCCAGGGCCAGTCCTGGAAGGGTTTCCTCTCCGCGGCAGACACTGGCTAATATCTGTCATAAAGCAAGTGCTCAATATATATTTTTAACAGTTCAATAAATATTGTTACTTTATTCGGTTTAGTTTAGGCAATCCCCTGGTGGAACCGAAATCTCTGGGCTTCCCAGTACCCCTGATGTGTCCCTTTCGTCTGGTAGAGAGACTTGCCCAGGAAGCAAGTCTTGGACTCGGTGCACTCCTGGGACTGCCATGGGCTAAAATGGTTCACCTGAGGAGCAAGGTCCCTCACTCTGGACACTAGCCATGCTCCTCCTTGAGGGGAAAATGCTCACAGATTGAGCAGTTCTTCTCCAGGTCTCCTTGTGGCTTCTCGGTTTGTAGCTCTCTCTGGTTTGAAAACTATTTACTTTTCTACACATTTGTACATCTCTCTTTACCTTGAGGATTAAAATGCCTGGAAATACTGACCAGAGATAAACCCTAGGGGTAATTTTCCTTCATCAAAGTGACAGAGTTACTAGGACCCCTAAATGGTTAGAGTCCTAGGACCCCTAAAACATATTGAACTCCAGAAGAAGAGTTGCAATCTCAAACTGCTGCAGGGGGGCCAAGTGGGGATCAAATGTGGCAATCTGAGAGCAGCCCCTGGATGTGAGGAATTTGGGTCCAGGGTTGCCAGATGTTCTAATTTTTCAAGAAAATAAAATTTATGACAATTCTTCTAATTTTAAATGTCTGGAGCTAATCTATAATAATAAAAGCATAATATGCTAATTAGATTAGACATCCTTCTGGACGACCTTCTGGATGAAGCCGGGCCTGCGAGGGAAACCCAGGTCCTGGATGCCTGCCAGCAGCCGGAGGGAAGGCCAGGTCCCAGGTGCCAGAGGGAAGCTGGTGCCGGCAGCCAGCCAAAGGAAGGAAGGCCTACTCTTGCACGAATTTCGTGCATTGGGCCTCTGGTTTTCTAAAAAGTGAAATCCTTTGTAGCATGCCTGTGGGCTGGCACAGGGGCCAGTCATGCTTATCTTCCTGGATGGAGTGGAGACATCTCACAGGACTGATGGGCTGAAGGCAATGGGCAGAGGAATGTTTCCTGGAGGAATGAATCTTCCTAGAATCCTACTTCAGGGCTAGTCCCCACCCCTTTTCTGACTGGGAGGTGGAATATGAAACTACCAGGGATGTCTGAGGGTCTGGGGCCCCGTGGATAGTTGGGCCAGACCCCTTAACCTCTGCTAACCTCAGCCTTGAAAGGGAGTTGGGGGTAGGAGGCAACTAGAAAAATTAGATTGATCCCCCATCTTTCAGAGATGTAGGGAAATGGGGGGAAAGAGGTAGAAGGGAGATAGCCTCTGTTTCCTAAGTTCCCTCTCATGGAGAAGGAACTCTGTATCAGTCTTGGGTGGGGTGGGGGTGGGGGTGGGGGGGAACCTGGAGGATTCCAGCTTGGGGGCCGTAAATAAAATCCAGGGGAAATCTTTACGGAGACACCACAGACCTTCAGAAGGCCTCAAGGGTGCTGAAAAGGCCCTTCTACCCTTCCACCCAGCAAAGTGCCCTCTCTCCTGTGAGAACAGCTGCAGTGTTCTCTCTGAAATGCCAGATGTCAAACTCCTCCCGTAAAATGCATTTCCCCATAGTTGCAGCCCCGCTTGGGTGGCATCACGAGTAGTGCGTGCCCGGAAAAGTGATTGTGAGCTGCCAGTGCAGATTGGGAGTGACCTTTGGAGCAAGAGCAGGCACTGCTGGGCTCGGGACCCTAAGCCCGGAACCCTCGAAGCCAGGAACCCTCTAGGACTGCAACTACTCGGGGATCGGGATCTGGGAGGGACTTCCTGTTGTCCTTAATCCCAGTCTCCACCCGGCTCCCCTTCCCTGGTGCTGGCTGCCGCGGCAACTTTCCTGGGGGAGGACCCCCTTCTCACTGTTCAAGGTGCCCCATCCGCCTCCACCTCAGTGAGGGTGGGGGCCCGAATCCAAAGACCTGTTTGGGCGGCCAGCTGGCAGGAGGGGATGGGGTTGAGGGTGGAAGGCTTGGAGAGAAGGGGCCCTGGACCCAGCTTGGGAAAGGGGAAGAACAGGATGGACATCTGTCCAGGACCGTGAGCCAGATGGACTCCCAAGGCCAGGCGGGTCATTGCAGCTCAAGGGGTGGGGGTGAGGGGCTGCTGAGAGTGGGCAGCTCACTTTCTGGATCCTAGGAAGGGCTGAGTCAGGGCGAGCTCGGTGCATGTGTGTCCTGGGCCAGAGAAACGCCAGAGCCTGGATTCCGCAGCTGAGCGGCTGTGGTGTCCGGGGCCCCACGCAGCACCTGCTTTGCAGGATCTCTGCGGACATTTCAGCTTTTAACGACAGGAGATACAGGTTCCTAGTCAGCCCTGCTTTGCCTGAGCTGAAGGGCTCTTGTGTAGTGACAAATGGGACAATACTAAATCACATGCTGAAGAAGCGGGGAGCCAAAAACCAGAGGGAGGCTGTTGGATGGCATCAGGGAAGCTTTATTTTTTATTGAAAACAGGGATGCATCTGGCCCTACATGGGATTGGGGGGGGGGCACTTCAGAAGTGTCCAGGAAGCGTTGCCTGATTTCCTTCTGCTCTTCCAGGTTCCTGGCCGGAAGCTGGAGGGGCCTGGCCAAACAGAGGAGAGACGACTCAGTTGTGCTTTCTTGCCGTGAGATAGAATGTCTGCAGATCATGGAGGAGTCCAGGCTGCCCAGGACAAAGAGAGAGCCCGAGAGGTATGGGCGGGGCGCCGGGCGAGGGGGCGTGCTCTGGAAGGAACGGGCTGGACGGCGTCTTCACAGGAGGGGTCTGGACCAATAAGAGTTAGACTCACTGGGGTGCAGAGCTGGTGGGTGGGGGTGATGGGGGTATTAAAAAGAAGATGGTGTGATGGGAAATACTTTCCACCTGGGAATGGACTTCTGTGGAACTGCATTGCTTTGCAATAGTCAGAGGACCAAAGGCCACGCTGTGTAGGGACCTACTGAGGAGGCGAGCTCCCTGAACAGAACCGAGGCACATTCAGAAGCATCGGTACTCTCCCCCCTCCTCCCACCCCTTATACACACTGTCCTTGGCCTGAGACCCCTTCTCTTCTCTCTGGGTATGAGCACCTAGGCCTTCCTGTACCGTGTGTGTGTGTGTGTGTGTGTGTGTAATTATAACCTGTAGGGACACCAGAGTCACCAGGCTTGGAATCAGAGGAATATGAGTCAGTCACAGCCAGGTGTGTGACCTTGGGCAAGTCCCCTGGCCCCTGGAAACCAGGTGTATGATCTATGAAATGTGGATCGTGTGCCTGTTTCCATACGTCTCACCAGGTGGTTAGGAGGCTCAGCTGAGATAAGGGGCACAAGAGTCCTCTGTAAGCAGTTCATCAGCCTGTGAGGGTAATTTTTGTAACACGCAAAACAAGAACACCCACAGCGACTGGAACCTAGTCAGAGAGACCTATGTCCCCTCACCTAGTAGAAAAAATACAAATCAAGTACTAGTTCCGGTTTTTTTGTTTGTTTGTTTGTTTTTTTTACCATAGAAGCACAAAGAACTGTTACCCATGTCCGGTTTCCATCCCGGTGCCTCTGTAACCCCACAGGGCCTTCCACATCCATGACATTCTCTGCTGATGGTGGGTTCTGTCAGCTCACAGTTGAGTAATAATAATAGTAACTCTTTTATGTTTATCTAGAACTTTCTGGGCAGCTCTTGCTCACCCATTATCTGTGCAGGAGGCAGAGCAGCTGAGTCTTGGAGGCTGCCTCACCCATGTGGTTCTCAGGCACCCTGACTCCTGGCCTGGGGTTTTTCCCTGTGAGAGTAACACAGGTGGAAGTGGGGGCGGTGGGGAGACTTTTGCATGAGCCCCTGGCAGAAGGCTGGCGAGTCCCAGTGCTGGGGAGGACAGTGAGGCTTCGCCAGGGCCCTCCACGTGTAAGGGAAGGGACTTAACGAGACTCTGGAGGTTCGGGGGGAGGCGGTGCCTGCTGCTCGGGTGAATGGCGAGTGAGGAACGGCTCCGGCTGTGAGCCCCAGCCACCTAACGAAAGCCTGCTCCTCACTCCCAGACGACGGGCCGAGGCTGGTGTGACTTAGGGGGACAAATTGGGAGGACCCTGAAGCCCCACTGTGCGGGGTGGTGCTGAAGGGGGCGGGCTGGAGAGCAGTTCCGTCAGACCAAGATGGGCATCGGGCCTCAGCACACCAGGTGGCACTTGGGTTTTTTTCTGCAAACCAACAAAGGCCCGACCACTCCGCCCGAACGAGTCAGGCCAGAGACAGCCCCAGGCCCCCCGACACCTCCCTGTCACCGTTAAGACATGGTGGCCCTGGGGTGACTTGGGAGCCAGATACACTTGAGTTCAAATCCTGGCTGAGTCACTCAGCAGCTCCATGATCTTGGGCCACTGTCTGATCTCTGAGCCTGGGTATATTAGTTTCCTAGGGCTGCCGTAACACAGGACCACAAACTCGGTGGAATAAAACAACCAGAATTGATTCTCTCGGTTCTGGAGGCCAGAAACCCAAAATCAGGGCTCCCTCCCAAGGCTCTAGGGGAGAATCCTTTCTGCCTCTTCCGGCTTCTGGGGGCTCCAGCTGTCCCTTGACTTGTGACGATATCACTCCAACCTTTGCTTCTGTCTTCGCATGGCCTCCTCCATATTTCTGTGTCCTCTCTTTTTATAAGGATACCAGTCGTTAGATTTTTCAGCCTACTGTGCTTGGTTTCCTCATATATTAAAAATAACAATCCACACAGCTGTTAGAGGTGCAGGCTTGAGTTGAAACTGGCAGCCATCCTGTGGGCACTTGGCCGGCTTGCACCCAGCAGGACCTTGATAAGCCTGCCTCCCTTCCCTGTGGTGGTGAGCAGGAGATACACAGGTCCCTGGGGGTGGGGAAAGGAAGCAAGGCCAGTCCTTCAAGCTGTGTCTGCGTTTGGTTGTGCATTAGACCGCACCAGGTGTCTGCCCTGGCAGGGGCCCCTCGGTGTGGAGGGCACGGTGCTTGGCCGGGGCTCCCTGTCTCCATCCCAGTGCTGACGGGGCTGCCATTCCTAGGTTCCAGGTCCTGGGCATCCTTGTCAAGAAATGCTTTCTGAGTCAAAGGAGATGGTGCCTTTGGGGGCCGCCCAGGAGTCACCCGACATTAAGACAGAGCTGCAAGAACCACACCCTGAGGAGGCGTTGCCGGAGGACAAGGCTCCAGGAGCGTGGCGCTGGGGGCACCTAAGCCAGGGCTCTAAGGAGAAAGCTCTCTTTTTGCCTGGGGGAGGTGAGGAGAGGGACGTGGAGAAAAGTGCTTCCCTGAGCAGCAGCTGTGAGGAGAGATGGGGGCTCACAGCCCAGGTGGGGAGGGGAAGAGGCCACCCCGGCACAGCCTCAGAGCCTACTGACCTCTTCTTGGGTGGGATCAGAGGTGGGGTTTGAGGCGGCTGTGGGTTTTCCAGGCATGAGCCCGATTGTGGAGCAGCGGGCTGCAGCGGGATGAGGTGGCCTCTCTGAGGACCTCTCTCCTCTCTCAGCCCTCCCCTCCCCCCAGATCCCTGTACTTTGCCATGAGGGGAGGACCAGAGGCCGGCAGATGGCTGCAGCACTCCTCACTGCCTGGTCCCAGGTGAGTGCGCCCGTCCGAGGCCGGAGGGACAGCATCCTGACTGAATTGTCCTCCAGAGCTCAGCACCGGGCCCGAGGGTGGGTGCTGGAGGGAAACGTGCTGGAGTCCGAGCTTTGGCTGTGGTGTCGGAAAGAAGGCCTCTTGTTTTTGTTCCTGTTGTCTGTTGTCCACAACTGCCTTATTCTTGCCCCCCATCCCCCCAAAATCCTGCTTCACCCTCAGATCTGGCACTGTCAGCCCCCTTCACCGTGCCTTGTCATGTCCTGCAGAGAAGGCATTTTGTGTTTTCAGATGCCAGTAACCTTTGAGGACGTGGCTCTGTACCTCTCCCGGGAGGAGTGGGGGCAGCTGGACCACACACAGCAGAGCTTCTACCGGGATGTCCTACAGCAGCGAAATGGGCTGGCCTTGGGTAAGGGCTGGCACTTGTGCTGGGGCGACCACTTCCTGAGGCCCTGGGTGTCAGAGGTGGGGTCTGTCCCACTGTCACCTCCCAGCTTTCCAAGGCTTACACCCTCCTCATAGTTCACGTAGATAGTGCTGTTATGTCGGCCCTTCCTAGTGAAGGGCGTGCTCCGTGTCCGTGCTGAGAGGGTAGCCATGAGCCAGATGTGTCTGTTGAGCACTAGAAATGCGGTTAGAGCAGCTGAGTACTTAATTTATTCCGTTTAATCAGCTCATTTTTTTAAAATATATTTTATTGATTTTTTACAGAGCAGAAGGGAGAGGGATAGAAAGTCAGAAACATCGATGAGAGAGAAACATCGATCAGCTGCCTCCTGCACGCCCCCCACTGGGGATGTGCCCACAGCCAAGGTACATGCCCTTGACCGGAATCGAACCAGGGACCCTTCAGTCCGCAGTCTGACGCTCTATCCAATCAGCTCATTTTTGAACTGAAATAGCTATATGTGGCTAGTTGGCTGCTAGACTAGACAGTGCCTACCTACAGATTCTGCTTCTCTTTGGTTCTTCTGTGTGCTTATTCCTGTAATTTCACCCTCCTTTTTCTTTCCTTAAAAAAAAAATATTTTTATTGATTTCAGAGAGGAAGGGAAAGGGGAGAAAGAGAGAGAAACATCAGTGATGAGAGAGAATCATTGATCTGTGCCTCCTGCACGCCCCCTCCTGGGGACTGAGCCGCAGTCCGTGCTGCCTGGGCATGTGCGCTGACCAGGAATGGAACCGTGACCGCCTGGTTCATGGGTTCACACTCGTCCCCTGAGCCACCAGCCGGGCTCCCTCCTCTTTCCTGAAGCCAGGCTTTGGAAGTGTCCGAGCAGAAAACTTGGCTCGGGGTCAGGGCTGCATGCCTGCGGGGGGGGGGGGGGGGGGGGACACGGTGCCAGTTGGTCTCCAGACTCGGGGACTCGTGCCCAAGAGGCACGTCCTCTTCTCAGAGGGGCATGGCTCTCTGTTTTCTCACTGTGAGTAGTTGAGTCCCAGGGCGTTCCTTTCAGACTGTAGGTTTTTTTGCAGATTTTTATGAGGTCTTATGGAAAACCCAGTGTGTTCATTCATTTTTAAAAATATATGTATATTTTTTATTTCAGAGAGGAAGGGAGAGGGAGAGAGAGAATTATTCGTCAGCTGCCTCCTGCACTCCCCACACTGGGGATTGAGCTCACAACCTGGGCATATGCCCTGACCAGGAATCGAACCTTGACATTCAGCCACTGAGCCATGTTGGCTGGTCTCTTCATTCATTCATTCATTCATTCATTCAGTTAATGTGTCTGTCAACACACATCTGTTGCACACCTGCTAGTCCAAGTGGAGCTGGGGGCTTGGTAACGCCCCCCTTTGACTTCAATGGTGAGCTGAGACCCCTACAGTCCCTGATGGACCCCAAATCACAGCCTCCTTGCTCACTCCTTTAATTAACACTCTCAGGGCCCAAATCAGCAGGTTTGGGCAAGTCCTGGGAGATCAGAGGGAACCTGGTGCCCATTTGTGGCCCCAGGACAGGTCTCACAAATGACCTAAATTACCCAGTTTGTCCAACACATTCCCTTCCTTCCTGGGAGCTTGGATCAGGGTATGGAGGCCAGGCGCCCTGCTCTCACTGACTTAACCAGAGTTCTCAGGCATTTACCAAGGACTTGCCGAATGGACCTCTGGTCCCTGGCTTCTGGGTGGTCAGTGTCTCTGGCCTTCCTGTCCCCGGCCCTCCCCCAGGAACCCTTTTTTGCTGATGGTCTTGGAAAGGTGTAGGCGCAGGAGTGGGAGACCCTGTTTGGTTTCCAACGATGCTGGGCGCACTGCTGTGGCAGTGTGAGGAAGCGGGTTGCTGGCAGCTGAACTGGCTCTTTACTTCTGGTGCTCATTCAAGGAGACAAGGAGGAGCCCTAACTCAGCCCTGAAAAGACTGTCTAGGGGTGATCCTGGAACGTGCTTCCTAGAGAGGGGGGACATCTGACCCCAAGCGGTCTTTGAGCTCATGTGGTTATTACCTGGTGTTTCCAGTTGCACCCATTCCCTTTGCTCTGTCACTTCTCAGGGGTGTGTCTCCTGCTGGGCAGCCCAGGACGTCTGTGACTGAGAACTGCATCTCTTTTTGGGCAGGGCTTCCCTTCAGCAGAACTTTCTGGGCCTCCCAGGTGCAGGGCAAGGGTGAGGCCTCAAGTTCATGCCTGCAGATGGGAGATGAAGAGGAGAAGAGAGATGCGTCCAGAGGTGAGGGGTGGGCTGTGTCACTCCCGGGTGCCCTTTGTGCAGGCTCTGGTACCTGTGGGTGCTCTGCCTGGGGTAGGGTGCCAGCCTCCCCTCTGCTCAGGGCGGCCGTCCTTTCCCAGGCCCCCCTCGGGTCTTTGCACTTTTCTCCATCTTTGGAATTCCCTTGGGCCCCTCACAAAGCCTCTCTCTGGTTGGAAACCGTTTCTCCAGGAGCGGCGGCGGTGAGAAAGGAGGGTCTGACCTCACCCCCGGCAGTCGCTGTGGATGCGAAGTGCTTTAGGACCAGGGCAGGGAGTGCCCAGGATGACCCACAGGCAGCCGGCAGCCGGAGGACGGGGGCCGCCGAAGATGAGGGGCAGCCGGGACTCCCTGAGGAGAGACAGCTGGAACCAGCCCTGTGCGACCCTGACCTTTCAGAGAAACCCAGCGAGGGGGAGGCAGGCGCCCCTGAAAGCAGCGAGGAGGGCTTGGCCCCCGACAGTGACACCAGCAAAAAGACCTACAAATGCGAGCAGTGCGGCAGGGGCTTCAGCTGGCACTCCCACCTGGTGACGCACCGCCGCACGCACACGGGCGAGAAACCCTACGCTTGCACGGACTGCGGCAAGCGCTTCGGCCGCAGCTCACACCTCATCCAGCACCAGATCATCCACACCGGCGAGAAGCCCTACACCTGCCCCTCCTGCTGGAAGAGCTTCAGCCACCACTCCACCCTGATCCAGCACCAGCGCATCCACACGGGCGAGAAGCCCTACGTGTGCGACCGCTGCGCCAAGCGCTTCACCCGCCGCTCGGACCTGGTCACGCACCAGGGCACGCACACTGGCGCCAAGCCCCACAAGTGTCCCATCTGCAGTAAGTGCTTCACACAGAGCTCGGCCCTGGTCACCCACCAGCGCACCCACACGGGGGTCAAGCCCTACCCGTGTCCCGAGTGCGGCAAGTGCTTCAGCCAGCGCTCCAACCTCATCGCGCACAACCGCACGCACACGGGGGAGAAGCCCTACCACTGCCTCGACTGCGGCAAGAGCTTCAGCCACAGTTCGCACCTCACTGCCCACCAGCGCACCCACCGCGGGGTCCGGCCCTACTCCTGCCCCCTCTGCGGCAAGAGCTTCAGCAGGCGCTCCAACCTGCACCGGCACGAAAAGATCCACACCACGGGCCCCAAGGCCCTGGCCATGTTGATGCTGGGGGCTGCGGGTGCTCTGGCGGCACCCCCACCTGCTCCCACCTAGGAGGCCTGGAGGGAGGGGCAGGCCGGGGGAGGAACGAGGGCAGCTGCAATGGCTGTGAGAAGGTAGTGGGAAGGGCGTTGGGAGGTGCTGGCATGGGGGTGGGGCATGGCAACACTGGGAGGATCTGCGTTGAAGAGCAGGCAGGCTAGTTGCAAATTAAAGGACTTGGAATTCAAGCCACAGCCTATTGCTCTGTCTTGGGGTGGGGTGGGTGGGGCAATGGGAGATGCTGGTGACTGGCCCCAGACTTGGGTTGGGGCCCTATCCAAATAGGACCATAAGTCTCCAGGCAAAGGAAGTTTTAAGACCTGAAGCCAACCAGCCTCTGCTGGAATTGTGGACTCCTGGTGGGCCCTCTGCTGCTGCCATCTCTCTCATCCCATGGGCCTTGCCCACTGAACCCTAAAACCTCCCTGGGCCTGCTGGGAGCCAGGAGCAGGCCAGGGCCAGCTTGTGAACTCATACTGTCTCCTGCCTGCCCTGTCTCCCGTCGCAGGTACCGGCTCAGGCATTTTCCATCTGCTTTCTCTGGGCTCTGGTGGTAATTCAGTATGAAATCCTCACAGGGACTGTTGTCTCCTAGTTCCTTCTGTGGCTGCTGCCAGTGCCTGCTACCTCTCCCCGCCTTGGCCTCCTCACACACGTCTTCCATAATTCCCCTGCTCACCTGTGCCGGTTATTTTACTCCTGACCTTCTAGTTTTTTGTTTCTGTGGTTTGTTTCCCATTCTCTACTATTTTCTCTGGGAGGGGTGGGCTCAGCCTGCTTATTATCCAGGATTTGCAGCTTGGCTTCCAAGAAAACATGCAGTTCAGACCTTGATGTCTGCTTCAGAGAGGCCATCGAGACCCCACCTGTCTCTGTGGATCGTGGAGCCTGCAGGGTGGCTCCCAGGTCCTAAGGAATGGCAGACGGGATAGTAATAATAGCTGCCAGTTGTTGAGCAGCTGCCCTGTGCCATATATATATGTCACCTCCACAACACTGAGGAGTGGGTTTTATCCCAATTTTTTTAACCTATTTATTTTTTAAACTGATTTCAGAGAGGAAGAAGCATCAATGATGAGAGAGAATCATCAATTGGCTGCCTCCTGCATGCCCCACACTGGGAATCAAGCCCACCACTCAGGCATGTGCCCCCAAACGAAATGGAACCCAGGACCCTTCAGTCCTCAGGCTGACGCTCTATCCACTGAGCAAAACTCGCTAGGGCTTATCCCAAGTTTTACAGATGAGGAAATGGAGGCTGGGAGAAAAGGCTAACTTTCCCAAAGCCGTACAACTGGAGAGCTGAAAGCTGGGGTTCAGGGCCAGGGATTTTACCAGGTAAGGAATACCCCTATTTCCATGCATCCCAACAGCTATTGACTAATTAATGCGTGATATTATGAGGCAGGGCTGTCTAAAAAGAGTAAGACCTAGGATGCTGGACTCAGCCGGAGATGGGGTGGGGGAGGGAGAAGCATATAATCATTGGGATGCCAGAAAACTGCTGACTAGTGGAGCCCACAGGCCTGGGAGGCCTCAGTGGGATCTAGGGTGAAGTTGCCGGCAGGACTGGTGAGAAAGAAAGCCGTTTCCTCCCTTCAGCTTGCCTTCATGGCTCCCGTCACAGCCAGAAATGGGACTTCGCTGCTGGGCTCAGCGTGAGGGGCTGACGGGGCTCACATAAAGCAGGCTTGCTGTCTCCGGGTGCTTGTTTTCTAATGGAGGAGAGAGAAGTGAGAAGGCGACTTAAAAGGACACTGGAAGCTGTCAGCACTCGGCACAAGCTTAGCACAGAATATTCATTCGTACAGGGGCTATTTGCTTGCTTGGGCTGCACGGCCAAGGTGTCGGGACTGGAACCGCTCTGAGTCTGCTGAGCGAGTCCAGGAACCATTTAAAGGCTTCACTCTGGCCTGTGAGAAGCTGAGGCCACAGTATCCAGGAGAAACTGTCTTCCCTTTTCATAGCCTGAGGCACAGAGATGCGATTCCAAGACGTCCCTGGCTCTCCTTTCCTTCCCAGATGTCCATCCACAGATCACCATTCTGGCGCCCGCCAGGCAAGAGCATTTTAAGAGTGGAACTCGGCAGTTTGGAAACTGTGACAAGAGCAGCTGAGAGTGAGGAGGTAGCTGGGGCATCCTAGAAGGGCCTGGAACATCAGGGCGAAGAAGGGCGTTGGTGGTTTGGTGAGTTAGGGGGTGCCACTGAGGTAGCAGGCTGGGGGTGAGGGGACACCAGGGTCGTGGTTGCTCAGGGTCGCGATTGAGGTGTGGCCTGCTTCCTCCTCGCTTCTCACGCCGGACATACCTGCTTCAAGGCACTGCAGAACCCAACCTGGTCAGGTGACCCCCGATCCACCTACACCTGCGCCTTCAGGAGGGCGAAAGCGAGAGTTGAGTCTTTCCTCTGGGCTCTCCACCCTCTTCCTGGGCGGCCACGGCTCAGCACCGGTCCTGGCGGCTCAGCACCGGTCCTGGCGGCTCCGCAGCACCCCCCCCCCGGCGCGTGGTCCGCGGCCTCAGCACGACGTGGGGGTCGGGAAACGCGCCGGGGTCGCGGGGAGGACCGGCTCTGGGAGGCCCCGCCTCTTCTTCTCTTAGCCAATCAAGTGCGTAGGCTGAAGAGAGAGAGGCGGGCGCCAGGAAAACCGGCCAATCGCGGCCGACGTTCTCGGGAGCGACCGTTTTTGGTTGTTTTCTCCACGCCCCCAAGCCGCAGCGGGTTGCTGGGGTAACCGGCCCCACGCTCTGGGTTTCTTTTTTGTTTGTTGGTCCCTCACCTAAGAATATTTTTCCCCGTTGATTTTTAGAGAGAGTGGAGGGGAGGAAGGGAGAGAGGGAGGGAGAGAGAGGAGCATCGATGTGAGAGACACAGGGACAGGTTGCCTCCCGCACACGCCCCCACGACACAGGGTGAACCTGCCACCCTTGGCGGGGAGTCAGACCCAGGGCTCTTCCATGTGCGGACAGAGGCTCCAACCGCTGAGCTCACGGCGAGGGCCCGACGCTCTCGATTTTGAAACTTGCCCCTTTCCCTTTAGTCCGGCGTCGGTTGCAAAAGGAACCCAATGACTGGGGGCTGGACTCCTGGTTTGGTCGCCAGCCCCGGAGCCTGCAGAGCCGGCCTTGGGCCTCCCACAGAGATACCAAGCCTCCTTCGGTCCTAGTCAGGAGGCGGACGGAGGGCCAGGAGCCACTTCCGGCGTCGTGCTCCAGCCCCCATCGCCTAGTTGCTGCCCTGAGACCCGGGGAGCCCGAGCCTGGCGGCCACATCCCACCGTGATGATGGTGACTCTTCCCCGGCGCCAGGGAAATCCTGCCCGCGGCCCCTCGGCCTCAGGCGGGACGCCTCCCGCCGACAGCAGCACCTGGAGCAGGGCCTGCCGGTGCGGCCCCCGCCGGGAAGGAGACGGAGATCCAACTGGGGGGAGCCTAAGGGGTGGAGGCGGGGAAACTGAGGACTCTGGTGCGAGGTGAGGGGGTGGTAAAAGGCGGGAAAACATTAAATAGGGTTTTTGCTGCATTCACTCATTCATTTTTTTAAAATATGAAATGAATGCATTCCGGGTTCTTTGCTAAATGTTGAGGAATAGCGATGAAAAAGCCACACAAGATCCCTGTGCTCATGGATAACGTCTGGAGGTGGCCCTGGTGGAAGAGACTGGCAAGCGGATAAATGATACATTAATTTCAAGTAGTGACGAATGCCAGAAAGAAAGGACAGGTGAAGCAATGGAGGATGCTAGCAACTGATAGAAAAGGCCTTGTGCAAGGAGGGAACATTTAAGCTAAGACTTGAATGACAAGAAGCTGTTTTATACGAATTTGGGGGCAGACCCTTCCATGCTGGGGCGGGGGGGGGGAGGGGAGATGAAGCCAACAAAATCAAGGCCCCGCCAAGAAGAGACCGGCATTTCATGAGGTGCAATGACAACGCTGGTTGGCAGGAGGGGAAGCTTCAAGAAGTGAGACTTGTGAAGGTCCGTGGCCTGAGGCTTCTCCCTGGTGTCGCCTGGATGGTGGAGCATGGGAGGTTACGAGGACGGTCCAGCCTTCCTCATGCTCACCTTCCTGGTCACAAGCTTGTGACATAGGTCAGGCAGCCTTCCTGTCTGCGTTCCAAAGGCAGCACTCGGTGACCTGCCACTCACCTCCTAGAGCACTCCAGCTTTTCTCTTCTCAAGGAATAAAGGTCAAGGCCAGCCCTGAAGATTAAGACAATGGAACAGGCCACTCACCAGAGCAACCTGGGCTGAAATCTTCAGGGGGAAATGGATTTGATGCCCAGGGGTTCTAACTCCTGCAGCTTCTCAAGTACTCTATCTCCTGGCAAGTTCCTGGTGATGATAATTCCCTGAGACTAAGCAATTTATTGAGCATTTACTGTGTGGTAAGAGTTAATACTGGGCTACTTGTATTCTCTCATTTATGTAATCCTTATAATGACCCTATGAGGTAATCAGGATTCAGTTCAACGCCAAATAACAGAGACCCAAAATAACAGGGTCTTAAATGAGACTGAAGGGTATTTCTTAAGGTAATGTCTGGAGGTGGGCCAGAGCTAGGCAGCCTAGGGCAAGACTGGAATGGGAGCCCTAATCTACAAAGAAAAAGAGATTCAGACTCCTAATCTGCTTGCTACTCCACCGCCATTCAAAGTGCCATCTTGGGATCTCAAACCATGGATTTAAACATACATGTTAATTTTAAATTTAAAAACACGGAGAGGGGCAGAGAGAGAGAGAAAGAATCAATGTGAGGGTGAGACATTGATGAGCTGCCTCCTGGACGTCCCCACCAGGGATCAGGCCTGCACCTCGGGCCTGTGCCCTGACCGGGAATCAAACCCGCAACCTGCCCATGCGCACAGTGACTCCCAACCAACTGAGCCACCCTGGCCAGGGCTGCTTCTTTCTCCTCCTCTCTCTTTAAATATGTTTTTGTTTTAAATACGATTTCAGAGAGAGGAAGGAAGGGAGAGGGAGAGCTAGAAACATCAACGGTGAGCGAGAATCATTGGTTTGCCGCCTCTAGCACAGCCCCTGCTGGGGATGGAGCTTCCAGCTTCCTGCTTTGTGGGTCAACACGCGCACATTGAGCCACATTAGCCATTTCTTTTTAATGAAAAAACTCTCAGTAGGCGGTAATGCTAGATAGGGATACATGCTGGTTGCAATAGAGGTCCAAAATAAAGGTGGGCTAAACATGGCATCTCTTTCTCTCTCACATTATCTTCCTCAGTATAAGTCCAGGGCTGGTTCGGTGGCTCCACAGTCATCAGGAGCCCAGGCACCGTCCATTTTATTGCGTTGACACCTCTGGGTGTTACTCTTATTTGCGTGGTCCATGCCGCTATGTCCAAATTCCTGCTAGCAGTCGGGGGAAAAGAGACTAGGGACACGACCCATCCCAGCGATGGGCAAACTCATTAGTCAATAGAGCCAAATGTCAACAGTAAGATGGAAATTTCTTTTGAGAGCCGAAAACCAACTTCTGCTCATGGGCCACGAAGTTTCAGTCGCACTGTACATGTGGTATTTTGTGGAAGAGCCACACTCAAGGGGCCAAAGAGCCGCATGTGGCTCGTGAGCCGCAGTTTGCCGACCACTGACCTGTCCCTTTCCAGTAAGATGCATACATCACATCTGCTCACATCTCGTTGGTTTCCCTTTAATTACACGGCCATACTTAGCTACAGGAGAGGCTTGGAAAATATAGTATGTATTCTAAATGGCCATGTGCCCATCTAAAAATTCTTGTTATACAAGGGGAAAACTAATATTAGGGAACAGCTAATAGTCTTTCAGCTACAAATGAGAATAGCTGTTGCTGAATATGAACATGGCTATAAGAGACAAACAATAGACAATTGTAAATCATTAAAAGCATTTTAATTAGCCAAGAGAATGATGTCTGCTGCCCTAACATTGTTTAGGGAGTTCTGGACAATGCTATAATACTAACAAAATAATGCATATAAGTTCTGGAAGTTAATATTTTTTGGAACAAAATTTTTACTTTTTTCATTATAGACTTTATTTTCTAGGTAGAAAAGTAATCTAAAATACTGTCAGAAGGAAAAGAAAGTTCACTTAGGTTGTCAACTTCATATACCTGTGTGAAAGTAATTTACCATCTACCAGCAATGCCCAGTAGAATACATGGCAGGTATGCTGGTTATTGTCTGTCAGATACCGAAGCCTTCTGGATCCGGTAGACATTTCTCCTTTGCTCGTCAATATGAGGTTCGTTTTTGCCACTAGAGGGCGTTGGTAGACCACTATAAGGCCATTCTCGGAAAAGGGTACTTGCAAGTTTCCTTGTCCTTTTCCATTGAGGCCAGTAGAGGGAGGGGAACCCAGTAACATCCACTTGAGCTGTTTGATAGAACAGTCTAGGCTCATGAACTCCAGCAAGTTCCCCAAGGGAATGCAGCAAAATGTATGTAGAGATATAGAAAAAATGGAAACTAAATGCTCAATAGTAAGGGACTTTAAATAAAATATGCCACTTTCATGCTTTGGAATAATATGCAGCTCGAAAAACACATGCATTCTTTTATTTATAAATGCTGAAATGGAAAAATATCCCCGGTAGGCCTTTCAGTCAACATTACTTGGGGGGAGGGATAGGTGGACGAGGGTATGGGAGAGTGAATAGTGATGGAAGGAGACTTGACTTGGGATGGTGGACAGTGTACAGATGATGTGTTACGGAGCTGTGCACCTGAAACCTATATAATTTTGTTAACCTGTGTTAACCCCATAGAGTCAATAAAAAGGAAAAAACAAAAAACGACAAAAGATTACCTCATATAAAA
Organism: Antrozous pallidus; assembly: GCA_027563665.1. NCBI lineage: Eukaryota > Metazoa > Chordata > Mammalia > Chiroptera > Vespertilionidae > Antrozous > Antrozous pallidus. The sequence continues at coordinate 107,107,751 of CM050512.1, read as the reverse complement.
CGATCCCAGATTTATCCTCACCTGAAGATGTTTTGTTTGTTTCGAGAGAGGGAAAGAGAGCAAGAACACTGAATGAGAGAAACAACCACTAGTTTCCTCCCATATGTGCCTGGACTGGGGATCAAAGCCAAAACCTAGGTATGTACCCTGACCGGGAACCAACCCAGAAACCTTTTGGTGCACAGGCTCACACTCCAGCCAACTGAGCCACGTGGCCTGAGCAAATGATTCCAGATTTATATTAGAAACATTCATGTATTCTAATACGTGAATGTTTCTAACATAACAGTATTTATTTCTGAATGGCTCCATTAGGAATATTTTAAACCTTTAGTTATTCAACAAATATTGTGTCGGGAACAATTCTCGATGCTGGGAGTAGGGCGATGAAAACAGTGTGACCTCATGGAGCTTATAGTCAAGAGACGGTTATTACACATATATGTCAGGTATTGAATAAAAGGAAGAAAAATAAGGCTGGGCAGAGCCTGGGCGGTGTGTGTGTGTAGGTGCTGTTTACAGAGTTAGGGAGTGACATTTGCGCAAAATGACAGAGCTAACCTTGTGGATCTCCATACTACCTAATAAAAGAGTAATATGCAAATTGACCGTACCTTTGATCGAGCCATGCCCACCAACCACACCCACCAGCCAATCAGGAGCTGGGGTGGAACCAGCCAGCAAGCACATGGCCCAGGCTGGGCAAGGTGGCCAGGGCCGTGGGCAGGGGAGGGCAGGTGCTGGGGCAGATCCAGCCATCAGTCACATTGCAGGGCGATGGCTGGGTGCCCAAGGTCTAAAGCCTCGGCCAGAGGCTTTAGGCCCTGGGCAGGCTGGGGATGAGTGGTCAGTAGGACATCTCCTGAGGGCTCCCAGTATGTGTGAGGGGGCAGGTTGGGCTGAGAGATCACCCACTCCCAATGCACGAATTTCGTGCACCGGGCCCCTAGTACCGTTATAATTTTCCATATTTTCGTAGTTTTCTTTTCCACACTCAATATCCAATGCTTACATAATCAAAACAAGAAAGCCTTTTCTACTTCAGAAAAAGATCTGGCGCCTCAGATCTCCAGGTAGGTGGAGGAGTAAGTAGAGAGCGTGGGAGCAGGTCCAAATCTGTGGAAAAGAGAACCCAAAGGTTCCCGGATACGGTCCACCTGCTTGAGCTTCTCCCTGGCCCCCGGGTCCCCGCCGCTCCAGAGACGAAGCTGCTAGTGGGAGAACGCAGGGCCTCCCTGAGGTCAGAGCTGGAGTCCCCTCGGGAACTGCAGCCGAAGCTCCGGGACAGAGAATAGCCGCAGGAGCTCCGCGCCCCGCACTGACTTCCCAGGAAGCTCCCCGCTCCTCAAGGGTCAGGGCTGCTGAGAAGCTGAGGGCGCAGCGGAGAGGACCACTCGAGTCTAGACGCGGACCGCAACCCGCGGGCGTGGTGTTGACGCGCAAGGTAACTCTCCGTTCACTGGCCCTCCAAGGCAAACAGGCCCGCTGAGCGACGGCCTCCTGGGGGATGTAGTTCCGAGGACCGAGAGCGGCGCGTGCGCCGTGCCGTCTTCCGGCGAGCTCCGCGCGGGCTTCCGGTGCCAGAATCTAACGGAGCTCGGGACGCCGGGGCGGCTGTGGGAGGTGTGGCCCTGGGGCGGGACGCGCGACCCGGGCCGCCGGGCTCCGAGGCCGAGCTCAGGTCTCCCTGCGGGTGGGGCCCGCGCTCCCAGGCGGAAGCCGAAGGGGGCGTGCACCTCTGAGAAGTGCCGTGGGAGCCCGGGCGCCTGCACCCACTGCCGCCCCGCCGCCTCTGAGCTCCGCGCAGGCGAGGCTGCCGGGATCGAGCACGGGGCTCCGGCGGTCCGCGTTCCCGCCTGCCGCGTCCTGCCGAGCGACCCTGGTGAGTCCCTCGCCCGCTCCAAGCGGAGCCTCCTCCTCGGTCACTAGAGGACGCGAATGGAGGGGTGTGGTGAGAACTGCAAGAATAAAGTGCTTGCCCTGCCGGAGTGCTCGGCGCCCTCCTGATACGCCGAGGTTTCGGGTTTGATCCTGGGGCAGGTCACAGTCAAGAAGCAACCAATGAATGCATAAATAAGTGGAACAACAAGTCCATGGTTCTCTTTCTCCCTCCCTCTCTAATAAATAAATAAACATTTAAAAAAGACAGAATAAAAGTGCTCAGTGTGCCGTAGAGAAAAGGACTGGAACCAACCTGAATGCCTCACTTGGGTGCCGGTGCAGAAACGGGAGTACATCCATGCCTCGAAATCTTCCAGAGTGGCTAATGAAGAAGCGTGATTCAGTGGAAAAGCGTATTACAAAATAGTTTGTGCAGTAAGACCTCATTATGTCAACAAACACACACACAAACACTTAACGTGTCTAGAAGTCCATTTTTAGTGAATGTATTAGTGCTTTAGGGAAAGGTCTGGGAAGTTATATGTGACAATGGGGGGGGGGGTGCGCTGTATTCTGTATTGTAACCCCTCCCCCCTTTTATTACAATAGTTGGTGTCACTTTATTGAAACAAAAAACCAAAATTCTAAAATACACTTTTTCAAGACTTTTAAGGCAATGTAAGGCATAATGAACATCATACATTCTTACATACCTGTGGATAAATGGCTTAGCATGATGTGTGAGCCCATGGCTGACACCCCTGGACCAGGCGATGTTTGGGATTCAGGAGTTTTTAAATTTCAGAAAGATAATACAGTACACATAGTATATCAAGTAACTCCTGCCAGCAAAATCGAAGGCAACACACAAACATGTTACTTTTTTTTTTTTATTGAACCGTAGTACACATATATAAATACACATTCTAGGAACAGCTTGATGGATTTTTACAAACTCAAGACGTGAATATTTCTCCTGTAAAATATATGAACATTTACATTAAGTGGGATAAGTGAAGATTACAAACATGCTCATACCAGTAGGCCAGGTAGTATAAACCTGGGAGTTTTGGATTTCAGAGCTAAGGATAAGGGTATTGGTAGGGGAGAGTGTCATATGAGCAAGGCATTACGGGCGAGCCTACAAACAGCCTCAGGGTCAGGAAAGGATGGGAGCTAAAGTCCCTGGATGTCCCTCCAGACCGGTGTTTGCTCATGTACCTTCTTCCCTCCTGCTATTTTGCTCTTTCCCTAGGCGCCTGTGTCCAGATGCTGGCCCAGTTGCCATAGGGAATCCCTCTGGGAGACTGAAGGGCAGGCTCCTGGGTGAGGCCCACCAACCCTGAGCCTTAGGCCAGGAGAATGGCAGCCCCCCCGGAGCCTCAGGACCAGGCCCCGGGGGAGGGGGAAGGGCTTCTAATCGTGAAGGTGGAAGATTCCTCCTGGGATCAGGATTCTGCCCAGCAAGAGGACAGCAGGGACTCTGAGGCCTGCCGCCAGCGCTTCCGGCAGTTCTGCTACAGGGATGCGGGCGGGCCCCATGAGGCCTTCAGCCAGCTATGGGAGCTCTGCTGCCGCTGGCTGCGCCCCGAACTGCACACCAAGGAGCAAATCTTGGAGCTGCTGGTGCTGGAGCAGTTCCTGAGTGTGCTGCCTGGGGGTGTCCGGGACTGGGTGCGAGAGCGCTGCCCTGAGAGTGGCGAGGAAGCTGTTGCCTTGGTGGAGGACCTGCAGAAGCAGCCAATGAAAGTGTGGCCGCAGGTGAGGGGCCCTTCCCATATCCAGGGGCGGCGGGGGCGCAGAGCCAGTGAGAACACCAGGAGCGTGTCATAACAGCTGTTGCCCATCTGAAAGACACTGTCCAAATGAATCTGGTTTCTTTTTGGTGGCCTTGGAAGGTAGAGCAGGACCAAAGCAGGCATGTTCCAGAAAGGCAGGTTTTAGCTCCACACGAGCTCTGCAAATGTTTATTCATCTTCTGCTCTAGGCCAGGCACTGGGGTACAGGGATGGGCACAGTGAGAGCACCAGAGGGGGCATGAGGAGGTAGAGCTGTACATGTGAACCCTACTGTCTTGTGAGGGTCCTTGACACTGGAAGCATCTGGGGAGGTGCTGAGTAACTGGGGTAAGGGTTTCTGTCCTTCACAGGGAGGCCCCCCCACCCCCTGACTCCTTGCTAAATGGCTCTGGGATTCTCTCCTTTGGGGCTGGTTCTTGCCTTGTGTTTGACCAGTGAGTGTCCCTGGGCGCATGGCACTGCTTGGTATCATACCCTTCTCTGGATCCTCCCGGGCCCTGTATTGATGTCTCCCCAAACCCCAGCCTTGTGAGGGACATGTCCTATGTCTCCTTCCCAGGGATTAAACTCTGTCTTCGCTGTCTGGTCTCGGTGCTGATGAGCATGTTGTGGTTCCTGCACAGGATGTGCCCTCAGAGGAAGTGGAACCCAAGGCTGCAATCCAGGGATCTCAGGCCAAGGGACCTCCCCCTAAGGTGGGGGCACAAAACCAGCCACCTGTGCCCTGGGAGCAGCACGACCATGGTGGTGAGTAAGCTCTTCCCGGGCTTTGCCCTGAGGGTACCTGGAAGGGTACTTGTTCTCTGAAGCTTAGGTGTGTGTGTGTGTGTGGTTTCATATCTAGCTTGAGTTGGCCTCTCTGAAGCTTTGTTCTGTTTCAGCCCAGCTTCCTGCTCTCCTTAAAGAGGGGAGTACCAAACAGAAAACGAATGCCTACTTTGCCTCTGAGATCCGTGTAAGTTACCAGTCCTTTTGTCCCCCCTGAGGCCATGGGTACTGATGACTCTCTGAATGGGCCTTCGCCTTCTCAAAGCCTCTTCCATCCATCCTGCCCCTGCTCAGGCCCATCCTGTTCCCATCCCAGCCCTCTTCCTCCCAGATGCCAGGGGAGTCCTGAGCAAGGCACCCCTGAATGGGATTTCTCACCTCATTTCAGGGGCCCGTGACATTTGGAGACATTCCATTCTATTTCTCCCGGGAAGAATGGGGGTCCCTGGACCCTGCTCAGCGGGATCTTTTCTGGGACATCAAGCGGGAAAACTCCCGGAACGTTGCTGTGGGTAAGCAGTAGATGCAGCCAGGACCCTCGGAGTCCTTGGTTTCTCTGAGCTGGAGGCAGTAGCCTCCTTGGGGGGGTCCCAGCAGCAGAGAGGGGCCAAGCAGGCCATATTCCCCTGCACATCCTGCTGGAATGCTCAGTCTTCCTCCCCACTCCCTTTCAGCTGGCCCCAAAGTGGGCTTTCCCAGCCTGTCTTCAAGAGCCCTGGCTGATTTATTTTTTTGTGTTAATGTTCATTTTGCTTTGTCTTTGAACATGTATGCATGTATGGTGGGTGCTTGCAATTTGCTAGCACACGCTTTCTCATGTGGGTCTCACAGCCCTGTACATGAAGGTGTTCTCCTTTTTTTAGTAGACAAGGGGCCTGAGACTCAGGTCAGTGGACACCAAAGGGACAGAGCTGGGACTCAGTCCACATGGTGGTTGCAGGGCCCTCCTGCTGCCCTGGGAAGAGGTGCTGACAATGAAAACACGCGTCGTGCCCCAGGGCCTGGGCCCTGTGCAGTGGGGGGCCACACTCCCTGGAACCTCTCCAACCAGTGCCTTCCCGAGCTCTGTTTGGGGGTCACCTCACATCATCTACACGACTCGCTGTGGTGGGCGAGGATCCCTCTGGATACAACTCTGTTCTTGAGTTTGGAAGACAAGAGCTTGGCCCAGTGGGTGTGGCTCAGTGGTTGGGGGTCCCCCCATGTACCAGGAGATCTGGGCTTGATCCCCAGTAGGGGGCGTGCAGGAAGCATCTGATCAATGATTCTCTCATCATTGATCTCTCTCTCTCCTCCCCCTTCTACCTCCCTCCCTCTCTCCCTTTCTCTCTGAAACCAATAAAAAAAAAAAGTTTTTTAAAGTTTATTAAAAAAAAAAAAAGAAGACAAGAGCTTGTGTAGTGAGAGGAACCATGGCAGCTGGACCCATTGAGTCCTGTTTCTGAGCAGGATTAGTGAGAGTTTGGATCATTCACAAGCTTTACCTTAATCTCTTAAATTCTAGCGTTTGAACTGCCAGGCTTCAGAGAGGGGGTGCCGGGTCCTGTTAAGGGAGGGGAACACAGACTGGTTGGGTGTACAGTCAGTGCCTCAGAGGCAGGATCAGCGGACTCCCTGCCTCTGACTCTGCTTGGGCCTCTGCGCTCTCTGCCGGCCTTTTATCGTGTCCCCATTTTGTGGAGGAGGAAGCGGGCCCGGTCTGTCCAGCCCAGGAGTTTCTGAACCTACAGCCAAGGTGCTTGCCGCTGAGCCCTGACCAGTTGGGATTGAAGTGCCCACCTCCTCCTCTTGCAGGTTTGGGGCTCAAGAGCCAAAGGGGGCCATCCCCGCTGGAGGAGGCAGTGAGGGTGCTCCCAGGCCAGGCGGGCAGCGAGGTGCCTGTGGCCTGGAGCCCCGAGGAGGCCGAGCCCTGGGAGAGGGAGGCCCGGCCGGGGGCGCTCTTGGAGCCAGCAGTGGGGGCCCGGCGGGGGCGGCCGCCCACCTACAGGAGCCAGTTCCGGGACCTGGCAGCCGAGAAGCCACACGGCTGTGGCCAGTGCGGCAAGCGCTTCCGCTGGGGCTCAGACCTGGCGCGCCACCAGCGCACGCACACAGGCGAGAAGCCCCACAAGTGCCGGGAGTGCGAAAAGAGTTTCCGCAGCTCCTCGGACTTGGTGCGCCACCAGGGCGTGCACACGGGCCAGAAGCCCTTTTCCTGCTCCGAGTGCGGCAAGAGCTTCAGCCGCAGCGCCAACCTGGCGGACCACCAGCGCATCCACACGGGCGAGAAGCCCTTCAGCTGCAGCGACTGCGGCAAGAGCTTCTCGCTGCGCTCCTACCTGCTGGACCACCGGCGTGTGCACACCGGCGAGCGGCCCTTCCGCTGCGGAGAGTGCGACAAGAGCTTCAAGCAGCGCGCCCACCTCATCGCCCACCAGAGCCTGCATGCCAAGACGGCCCAGCCCGTGGGGTGAGGGCCGGAGGGATATTCTGGGAGACGGAGCAGCAAGATGGCCACCTCTCTTCGAAGCCACCTTCTGCAGCCACTCCCCCTGCCCTGCCCTGCCCTGCCCCAGGACCTGATCAACACAACCAAGTGATGGAAATCCCCTATGACCAGGCAGCCACTCGGGGTTTCTCTTGCCCTCTGGCTTCCTGGAGCCCCAGCACGTTCCTGGCAGGTGGCCCTAGCATGGGAGAAAGACTGAGGCAGCAGGGAGTGTGAGGATTTGGGCAGGACCTGCGATCCCCCATCCAAGAAACTCCCCTCTGCCTTGCTTGCTCTGTGGCTTTTTGTTCCCTGCCTTCTTGGCTGGAGCCACGGGCCAGGCCCCCAGCCCCGCCAACCTGTGCCTTCCCATCGGGGTGGAGGACAGCCTTTGACCTCTAGCCAGCCCACACTTGTGAAGATCTGGACCCTCCGTGGGGCCAAAAGGGCTTTCTGGCCCCCACCCCCTCCCACTTCTGCCCTGACCACTCTGCCCTGTCCTGGCAACATGCTACTGATCTGTACCAACTTCCTCCTTGAGAGCCCTTGGTCTGTGCAGACCAAGATCAGGGCCAATGGAAGCCCACTGCTCCCACGCTCCCCTCCAGAGACGTGGAGTTTATAGTACTTAACACTAGCTCTCTGTCAGCACTTTGTCACTGAGTCCTTAGGCACTGCATTCCATGTTGTCTGCGTTGTCTGCAGATTGGCATTCACAGGGACACAGCACAGGCTCTCCACAGGAGCTCGCCAGCCTGCCTCAAAAGGGCAGCAAGAGGGTTTGAATAAATGTGGAAACTTCCTCCAGGCTGTTCTGTTCTTTTTTAAAATATATATATTTTATTGATTTTTTTACAGACAGGAATAGAAAGTTAGAAATATCGATGAGAGAGAAACATTAATCAGCTGCCTCCTGCACACCTCCCACTGGGGATGTACCCATAACCAAGGTACATGTCCTTGACCCAAATCAAACCCAGGACCCTTCAGTCTGCAGGCCGATGCTCTACCCACTGAGCCAAACCGGTTTCAGCAGGCTGTTCTGTTCTTTAGGTGGCTGCTGGGTAGGGGAGCCTCGAGTTTGTATCCCTTGGTCTCCTGACCTGGCCGTCCCGCTCGCACATGGTGCCGGGCGGTTACCAGGTAGAGCCATATTGGCTTCCGGTGGAGCTGGGCCCCAAAGGGAAACTGTAAGCCTTGAGGCTCTGATCCCGTGTTGGTCAGTCTGTCCTGGTCTGAGAGCAGTTCAGGATGAGACCGCCAGTAGTACTCTTCCCTGTCCCAGCTGCACAGGACTTCGGAGTCTAGGCCATTCCCTGTCTCCCCATTGGAGAAGTGAGGAAACAGGCTGGGAGACAGGGTTACTGGTCAGGGTGGTGGTGTGCCCCTGCTGATTCCTGTGTTCAGATCCGTTAGGGAGAGGGATGCTGAATCAAAGTGGGCCTTGCTTCCATCCCCCACGTAGTCCTTGACATCTGGCCACTCGCATCCCCAGAACCCAGGATGGGGCCTGCCAGGAGCTGCTGGGCTCATGTCAGCTCCTCCCATCTCTGCTGCGCCCTTCTCAGTTCACCAGGGGTGGCCTCGGCTGGCTCACTTGAGAGGTGGGACTGGCTGAGGCAAGATGTTCTCTTCCGTTCCTTGGTCTGTGTGCCAACCTCTCTGCCCCCGGGCCTTTCCTCAGCCAGTCAATATATTTTACTGACTGAGGGGAGGAGAGAGAGATAGAAACATCAGGGGTGAGAGAGAATCATTGATCGGCTATCTCTTGCACACCCCACACTGGGGATCAAGCCCACAACCCGGGCATGTGCCTTGTCTGAGAATCGAGCCATGACCTCCTGGTTCATAGATCAATACTCAACCACTGATCTGGGACAGACCCCACTTCCCAGATGAAGCAACTGGGGCCTCACCATGAACCGCTGACTCCAGTGGGGGGGGTCCTACCTCTGAGACTGTACTTTAATGCTTGAGGCTCCTATGTGCGTGTGTGTGGGCATCTTGCATGAGTGAGTAGAGTGAGAGGTGGCAGGAGTAGCGCACAAACTTTTCTGATGCTGGTGGTTGTCTCAGAAGGGAGACACTCGGGTGTAACAAAATCAGATAAGAGTTGGCCCAGGAGCTAAGAATAGGATTGGGCACAGGCTCCTGGCTTAGGCCGGTGCATGTCAGTGCCAGCCAGGAAGTAGCCCGCTATACCTGAGGGACGGAGCAAGGAGTGGGGCCCAGGACCCAAGGTTCTAAGGGAGGGGACAGAGTCCGCCTCAGCTCATAAACAGCTGATAGGTCAGAGACCAGGGAGAGGGCAAGTACTGAGACCCAAGGTATTGGTGCTGGGGCCAGGAGGTGAGCTCTGGGCGCAAAGGACGTGCCCGCCTGGCATCCATGGCCTTCCTGGTGTCCGGGACACTGCGGGTGGCCGCACAGATAGCAGATGCTCAAGACAGCCTGGGAAGAAAGGTAGTGGGAGGCACTGCTTGGCCCTACTTACTCCTGCCTCCCAGCTGAGCCCCACCCTGCCCAACTCTGGCCTTCCCTTCCCAGGGGAAGTACAGCGTGCAGGGTCCAAGGGTGGCCTTGATACTCAGCAGCCCTGAGGTATCGGTCTCTACAGTGGCTGTCCTGGAGAGTGTGTTCCAGACCCTGGGCTTTGAGAGCTGCCAGAGGAGGGAGGCCTCGGTCCAGGTGAGCCTTACCCTGCCTACTGCCTCCACCCTTAGCCCCACTTGGGCCTCCCCAGACCCAGGCCTCCCTCTTGCTCTTGCTCTAGGACTTCCTTGAGGAACTGACTGGGTTCCGGGAGCAGCTGGATGCCCACAGGGCCCCTGTGGGCTGTGTCCTAGTGGCCTTGGTGGCCCCCAATGGGCAGCTGAGGCAGCCACAGAAGTTGGTTCGGGAGCTGAGTAGCTGTGAGGCCCTGCGGGGCTGCCCTAAAGTCTTCCTGCTGCTCTCAAGTGCTCCTGGGGGTGAGTGGCTGGGAAGGGACCCCTATTGTGGGGTGGGGCAGAGCAGACCTAGGGTGGGGGTGGATAGGAGGCCAAGACCTTCCCTTCAGGCCAATGTTGTACTTTTCTACCCAGCTTCCCCCAAGCCCGGGACCTTCCTCACTGGCTAGAGTGAACTCTGTGGCCGCTGTCCTCACTGGTCCCTGCTGCAGCTGCTGACAGAGGTGGGGACCCCAGATGGGGAGTTCCAGGGAAGGGGCTGTGCCAATCGCTTCCCCTGAGCCTGTTACACAGATTCATTCACACGCTTCCCACCCATTCATTCTACAACCCTATTCTACAATTCATTGTCTACACACATGGTAGACATGGCCCTGCCTTTCGCCCCCCACCCATGCCCTGCCTCACACCCACTCTGACACTCCAACATTTTCCCATCTCCATGCTCCAGCTGCTCCCTCTGCTTGCCATGCCCTGCCTGTTGTCCCGTAAGCCTCATACAGTCCCAGGTTCCAGTGATACCCTCTCTCACACTCCCTGAGTCAACACTTGTACTTCTGTTCTCCCTTGCCCGCCCCCCCTTCACACTCATCCAGGTAGTGACTATTCCATCAGACTGTAGGTCCCTGGAGGGTTGGGAATGATTCAGTTCTAGTTCCAACACCCAAAGATCTCACTGGATGGTTGGGTGGCCCTGGTGACCCTGCAAATGAGGGGTGAACCCAAGCTCTGCTCCAGCCTGGTGCCTTTCCTTGAAAGGCAGTGGTTAATGGTATGGCCACTGTATAATCCATGTCCAGAGAAGCGTATGACCTTGAGCCTGAAATAGAACACTCCTTGTAGCCTTTCCCTCTTTCATTTGTCTCCTCCTCCCTCTAACTGGCAGAGGAACCCAAAGAGATGTAGTATCTATGCGTCTGGTCAAGTCATTCCTTGGAACCAGGTTCTCTTCTCACCATGCTCCCATGGAGCACCCCCTGAGGACCCTGTGGCTCTCCCCCCCCCGCCCCACAGGTCTTCTGCAGGACAGCTGGAGAGTCCTCCGGGGCTACCTACTGCCCAGTCCTTCAGAGCTCCTTGCGGGGGGCGCTGTGCCTGAGGGACGTAGAGCCCTGGGGTCCTGAGGTAAGGGGGCAGGAGGAGTGTCCAACCATGTGGCAGCAGTGGCAAGTGGGACAGAGGCTCAGAGAGACCCGAGGCGGGGAACACACGAGCTGGAAGTCCTGTGACTTCGTTCAATGCACCTTACCTTGTTTGCAGCCAGAACCCAGTCCCAGTGCTCGGTATGACCTGTCTGGAGACAGGGCTGCCCTCTTCCTAGCCGTGATCCGGGACCGGCCTGGGGCCCAGCGCGATGTGGAGGCACTGGGGGGCCTGTGCCAGACCCTGGGCTTCGAGATCACCCTGAGGACAGACCCTACAGCCCAGGTGAGGGGAAGCCCAGAACTTCTGGTGCTGCTCTAAAGAAAGGCATACCCCCACCCCCGGACCCTGGGGGCTCTCCCCTGGGCCTCTCTCACCCATGGTGGGCAGGAAGGGCAGCCCAAAGTCCAGCCCCCTCCTCCCTGCTGCACGCATTGGGAATCCTGCCTCTGGAGCCTGGTCTTCAGGGCTCCTGCAGCTTCTCAGGCTGGCTGTTTCTCTGCTCTCCTGATCAGGTTCTTCCTGGAAGGGTCTCAGGTTCCTTCCCAAAACTCATCAGCTCACTGCCTTCCCCTCATGCCTCTTAACTTTTTTGGCACCAGAGAACCAGCTACAGAGCCAACCACATGTCTGTCACCTCCATGCTAGGCTTTGCAGCAGGGCTCAGAAGGACTTCCTTCCTGACCCTGAAGCTGGCAGGAGGTCGGAGGTAGGGTTGGTGGAGCTGGGGAAGTCTACCTGGAAGGCTTCCATGTACCGGGAAGGCAGTGGCCCTGACCCAGGGTTAATCTCCTTGCACTCCAGGCTTTCCAGGAGGAGCTGGCCCAGTTCCAGGAGCGACTGGACACCCGCAGGGGCCCTGTGAGCTGTGCCCTTGTAGCCCTGATGGCTCATGGGGGACCTCAGGGGCAGCTGCTGGGGGCTGATGGGCAAGAAGTACAGCCAGAGGCACTGGTGCAGGAGCTGAGCCACTGCAGGGCCCTGCAGGGCTGTCCCAAGATTTTCCTGCTTCAGGCTTGTCGTGGTGGTGAGTGGGTCTGAGGCCCTCCCTGGGGTCAGCCTCCAGCTTGACTCCTGTCCTAGATTTCCTCACCCGGCCCACCTCCTCCAGGAAGCCTGAGCACTAGTCCTTTTCCTGCCCCGTCTCCCAGAGTCTCCTAGAGGTCAAGTCCATGAACTTGAGCACTTTACCCCCAGCACTTTTCATTCAGTGCTCTGGATGCTTCCAGCCTGCTCTGGAGATCTGGGGCCTGAGGGTTGGACCTCTGGAGGCACCTCCAGGATCTGCTGAATGAAAGGGCCTGCCTGTCCTTTCCTTCCCTAGGACACAGGGATGCGGGCATGGGGCCCACAGCTCTCCCCTGGTTCCGGCGCTGGCTGCGGGCCCCACCAGCCACCCCTTCCCACGCTGATGTCCTTCAGATCTATGCAGACGCCCAAGGTGGGTCTGTCTTCCTTCTGGAGCTTGGCCTTGGGCAGAGCTGGTGTGTGAGTGTGTGTGTGTGTGTGTGTGTGTGTGTGTGTGTGTGTGTGTTGTGTGAGTGTGTGAGTGTGTGTGTGTGTGTGGTGTGTAGTGTGTGTATGTGGGGGGGGGGGGAGGGCTCTAAGCTGGGGTCCTGCTGCCGCCTCTGTCCTCTCTTTACCAAGAGGATGGAAAGAAAAACCATCTGAAACCACAAGGGCTTGTCCCTTACTTGAGCCTCGAAACAACCCTGGAGTTAAGAAGGTGAAATAGCTTTTTTGAGGTCATACGGCTGGTAAGTGGCAGGACTGAGATTTGAACTGCAATCTGTCTTTCCTGCTTTGCACTCTTTCCGCTGCCATGCGCTGCTCTCGAGCCAAACTCAGGGAGACCCCAGGGATGCTAGAGTCCCGGGATGCTGAGTTGATCCCTCTTGCAGGCAGCTCCTCCGGGGGCTTCGCGCCAGGGAGCTGTGCCCACGCAGACATCCTAATGGCCTATGCAGCAGCCGAGGGTAAGGGGAAGGCTCACCAAGAAGCCTCGTTACAGAGGACCCCGCCTGGCTAGAGGTCTGGTGTGGCTTTCGCGGCAGCGGGGGCTTGACCTGTGTGGCAAGCGTCTGATTCCGATTAGGTCATTTTCCTCTCGTGTTTATTATTTATGATAATAGTAATGCTGGTGAGCATGCGTTGCGGGCTGACTGTGCCAAGCACTGTACCTGCCTCGTTCCCTCCAGGTTGTAAGTTTCATGAGGGCAGGGCAGTTCTGCCTGCTCAGGGCCCTTCCCAGGGCCTCGCAAATAGGACGTTCACAGTGAACGCTTGTTTAATGTTGTATTTATCATATATCCATTCGGCAAATATTGGGAACAACTGGTTTCAGAAACGAGAAGTTCCCACTCCCTGCCCGTTTGCTTGCCTGACTCCCAGGGTCTTGTCTACTGGCCCCACTGCCACCATCAATAGGCCCCTGGGGCCGAACCGGTTTGGCTCAGTGGATAGAGCGTCGGCCTGCGGACTGAAAGATCCCAGGTTCGATTCCGGTCAAGGGCATGTACCTTGGTTGCGGGCACATCCCCAGTGGGAGGTGTGCAAGAGGCAGTTGATCGATGTTTCTGACTTTCTGTCCCTCTCCCTTCCTCTCTGTGAAAAGTCAATAAAATATATGTTTTTAAAAATTGGCCCCTGGGGATTGGAAGGCGGCTGGCCAGCCTGAGTCTGACGCTGCCTGGTCCTCTGGCCTAGGCTGTGTAGCCTATCGGGATGAGACGGGTTCAGACTTCATCCAGATGCTGGTGGAGGTCCTCCGAGCCACACCCGAGGCAGACCTCCTGGAGCTGCTGACTGAGGTGTGTTGTGTTGGGGAATGGGGGTTGGCAACAGGGGAGAGAGGCCAGATTCATCCTTCTTAGCTCTGGTGTCCTGATCACCTTCTATGCACCCTGTGGGTGAGGGAGGGAACCCCCAACCTCAATAGTGTGGGGTGGCCGAACACATGACACCCACAGCAGTTACTGGGCTTGTACTCACGGCTGGGGGCTGCACACCCACAGCAGTTACTGGTCTTGTACTCACGGCTGGGGGCTGCACACCCACAGCAGTTACTGGTCTTGTACTCACGGCTGGGGGCTGCACACCCACAGCAGGCAGGGCCGCTGGGGATGCACTCAGGAACAGAGTGAGCCAGCAGGAGGAGGTGATTGGCTTGTCTGAATAGTTTCACAAGCTGGCAGGGAAATGAAGCCCCTCAGGTAGAGGCTGGGGTGGAGTGTAGCTGGTCTGGCCGGTGGGGGAACTAGCTGGGTGGGGGACATAGCTGACAAGAGCAGGGGGACTCCTGGCTAGTCCTTTTGAGCCCTATGAGATCCAAAGATAACAAGGCAGAACCGGAAACTTCAGGCCTTACGATACAATGGGTGCCAGGCGGGGCTCGGGGGGACCTGGCACAGGCTGAGTGTGGTCCTCGCAGGTCAATCGGCAGGTGTGTGAGCAGGATGTGCGGGGTCCCGACTGCAGTGAGCGCTGCAAGGCCTGCCTGGAGATCCGCAGCTCCCTGAGGCGCCGGCTCTGCCTGCAGGCCTGACTGTAGCCCCCGGGCGTGCTGACAGCGTGGCCACACCCAGTGCCACCTCGGACTCTATCCGCTCGTCAGTTACCTCATCTGAAAATGGGGCATCACAGCAGGTGCTGGGCTCAGCTGCAGAGCTGGCCTCTGCCCTCAGGACTGTCAGAGCCCAGACTGGGCCACGGGCCTGGAACAAAGCATTGCCGGTTAGCGGTGCTGTGATGGGGAAAGCGGGGAGCAGTGGGCAGCTCCTGATCCAACGCCAGCTGGGAGCCTGCAGGGAAAGCGATCGGAGGGGGGCCTCTCCCAGCGGGGGGGTGGGGGGGGTGCCTGGAGGCCTGATTGGGTCTGAAATTGGCAGCTGCAGGACCGGGTCTTCAGTCGGTGCTGAATTGCCGCTGTGGCCCAGACCGGAGCCCCGCCCACAGGGAGCCCGAGCCGGAGGGAGGGGGGTGGGGTGGGGGACAGAGCTCCTCTTCACTGAGCACGAGCGCTGGTGCACACCACGCAGGCGCCCAGACAGGCTTTATGGAAAAAGCCGTACAGTGTCTTTTTCACAGGGCCGCGTGGCCTAATGGATAAGGCGTCTGATTCCGGATCAGAAGATTGAGGGTTCAAGTCCCTTCGTGGTCGCTGCTGAGGTTGGTTTTCCTCCTCCGCTTAATATTTTCCCCCTCTGAGAGCCCGGAGTTACCGAGCCGCGGATGGCAGACACTCTGGAAACCAATGCCGGCGGGACCCGGATCCCACTGGGAATTGGTTACATGAAATACAGTTCAGACGAAGGAAACTGTCCCAGAGGAGTTGAGGGAGATATCGATAGAGGAGTTGCCCCAGATGCATTTGAAAATGTAAGAGATTATTGTGATGAAAAAGGTTTGGAAATGGTGATGGCTGCACAATATATGACTGTAATTGATACCACTGAATTGTACATTTAAAAATGGTTAAAATGGCAAATATAACTATATATATGTATATATTATATATATTTACCACAATAAAAATTTTATTAAAAATGTAATAGATTATTTCAATTTCTTACACTGAGTGTATCCTTAAATTACCACGTGATTGTATACAGAGTGTCCCCAAAAATGTATGCAGTTTGAATAATTATTAATCCCAATCAATAATTATTCAAACTGGATTAAGTCTGAAAAGAAACATCAATTGAGCTATCAGCTGTTAAATGTGGATACATTTTTGGGGACACCCCGTATATGAAAATTGAAATGAAGAGTATGCCCAGGATTGAGCCATCATTTTGGCCAGGAAAAATGTCTCTACCTTTGCAAAGGAGTTCTCTCCAAAGGATTCTGGCCAATGACCAAGGTGATGGGGACCCCCACCACCACCAGGGTAAATGCTGGGGGAATGGCACCCCGATGATCAGCTCAGCTGACCCGGGTTCATGCACCATGTCACTTTCTCTTTTATCATTTTGATGATGTTTCAGTGGTTTATTGAGAGCTCATAAATATAAAGAAGAAAAATGTCATTAAAATAAACATTTTAAAAGTGAGAAAGAACATCCATCTTATGGTAGGAAAGTAAATGCTGGGTTCTCTGAGTCCCAGGCTCTGCAGCTGAGCTAGCCAGGTGGAGCAGGATAGGAGAGTCTGAGGACAAAGGCTTAAGGCCATTGGGCTCTGCTAAAACCGTGGAGACCTGGGCCCAGGTAACAGTTTGGATCAAAGGGGCGATGCGGGGTGGGGAGTAGGATGGAGACAAAGACCTGCACTTTTCTCAAACGTCTGGCTGATCCTGCTCTCCCTCGGCTCCTACAAGTTGCATTGCCTTTCTGCAGTTAATTATCCCAGGATCCAGATTCTCCTAAAAGGATGGGGAAGCGTTCCTCTGGGATTGATCTGACTTCTTGTACCCTTAGTGAGGATTGTATCCCAATCCAATGAGATGACTTGACGCCTGCTGTCCAGGTTTTTGGACTCTGCAAGTGCGCAGTCTTTTCTAACCTGAGGATGCTCCGGCAGAAAGCATCTGAGAGGGAGTTCAGACCGAATGCGGAAGTGGAGGGGCAGTAGAAGGGCTGGGATGGAACTTGGAGACTGAATGAGCCTGCAGGAAACCGGAAGAGTAGACTGAGAGATTGGTCTAAGACTATTGCAACACACCCTTTCATGAGCCCTGGTGGCCTTGTGGCTAGGGCATTGGCCTCCTACCCTAGGGATTGTGGGTTCAAGTCCCACCTGGGATACAAAGGATTAAGTTTTAGACCCCCCTCCTTCCTGAAAGTTATCCACATGCATTCCTTAGATTTCTGGGGGAATGCTGGCATCCTTTATACTATTTTAAAAACAATCTATTCTATCTGATGATAAAGGAGTAATTATTCCTTTTTCTAGGTGTGTTAATTGTATTATGATTACATATGTATTTTTTCAGTTTTATTTCAAGAAACACAATTTTAAATACATGTTACATGCCATAAACACCAATTATTCAAGAAAAATGATCTTAATATAATAATATATGCAATAAACATTAATATTTCAATAATAAAAGGATTTTAATTATATTACCAAAACTGTACTAACATAGTATGATCACAAAAGTTGTAGGAAATATTAAAAATCTGCAAATAACAGGATTACTTCTATTATATTCTAGAATATTCTAGAATATTTTCCCCTTCTCTGGCTCTATTTTTGTTCATCAGTTTATGTTGTTCATTATATTCCACAAATGAGTAAGATCATATATTTATTTTTCTCCGACTAGCATAATGCTCTAATACCATCCATGCTGTTGCAAATAGTAAGAGTTCCTTCTTTTTTATCACAGTATTCCATTGTGTAGATGTACCACAGTTTTCTAATCCCCTCATCTGCTGATGGGCACTTAGGCTGTTTCCAAATCTTAGCTGTGGTGAATTGGGCTGCTGTGAACATAGTGGCAAAATGATGACTCGATACTGGGCATACTCTTCATTTCAAAATGTACCCACAAAAATGTATCCACACTTAACAGCTGGTAGCTCAATCGATGTTTCTTTTCAGATCTAATCCGGTTTGAATAATTATTAATTGTAATTAATAATTATTCAAACTGTGTATACATTTTGGGGGGACACTTTGTATACATTCACATGGTAATTTAAGGGTGCATATATCCTTTCTGGTTGGTGTTTCTGATTCCTTTGGATATATTCCTAAAAGTGGGATTATTGGGTCAAAGGGGAGCTCCATTTTTCGTTTTTTGAGGAAACTCCATACTGTTCTCCAGTGGCTGCACTAGTCCGCATTCCCACCAGCAGTGCATGAGGATTCCTTTTTCTCTATATCCTCGCCGGCATTTGTCTTTTTCACAATGTATAGTTATATCAAATCATCACATTGTATATCTTCAAAATAGATGATTTTTTTTTTTTTTGCTTGTCAGTTATACCTTAGTAAAGCTGGGGGTGAAAAAAATCCACTCATTATTTTAACGGATTAATGAAAAATGATTAATAAGGTATAAAGAGTTGTTAATGAGGCAGAAAGGGAACACAGAGAAAGCAGTACCACCTATATAGCTGGGAGACCAAGGGAAGAGCTGAGATTTTTTTAAAGAGTGAAGAGGGAGGGAGGGAGGGAGGGAGAGAGAGAGAGAGAGAGAGAGAGAGAGAGAGAGAGAGAGAGAGAAGGTTCCATCTGCCGCTCCACCCACCCATGCACATTGCTTTTTGCATGTGCCCGGACCAGGAGCCAAATCTACAACCTTGGTGCATCAGGAAAACACTCTAACCAACTGAGCTACCTGGCCAGGTCAAGGCGAGATTATTATTATTATTTTTAAAAAATGTATTTTATTGATTTCAGAGAGGAAGGGAGCGGGAGAGAGACAGACACATCCATAATGAGACAGAGCCATCGGTCAGTTACACGCCCCACGCTGGGGTTCAAGCCCACAAACCAGGCGTGTGCCTGGACCTGGACTTGAACTGTGCCCTCCTGGTTCACAGGCTGATGCTTCACCACTGAACCACGCCAGCCGGGTGCAAGGCGAGATTATTAAAAATTAGAAGCTTGGGCATGGTTTAAGGAGCTCCGAAAAAGAGGTGCCACTCAGCTAGTGTGGGTGTTTTTGAGCTCAGAAAAGAGCTGAAATGCAGAACTCTGAAGAGGGGACCTCAGTCAGCTTGCACTGATGTTTCTTTTTATTTAAAATACCTTTATTGTTCAGATCATTACAATTGTTCCTCTTTTTTTCCCCCATAGCTCCCCTCCACCTGGTTCCCTCCCCACCCTCTGCCCTTACCTCCCCCACACTGTCCTTATCTATAGGTGTACATTTTTTGTTCAGTCTCTTCCCGCACTCCCCCCCCCCCCCCCGCCCCCAGTGCACTGATATTTCTAATGAGCTGGGATGAGGCTGATTCTGTGAGTGTTGGGAAAACTTCAAACTGGATTCAGCTGCGACTTCTGGAATGAACTATTGTTGCATGGCTAAAAAACAAAGTGAGGGGGGTGCGATAGGAACAGGAAAGAGGCGGTAGGGAGTCCTTTCTCTCTCCAGTCTCTCTAGTCCCTCTTCTTGGCAAATCTGCACAGTCTCCCTAAATAGGGTCTAGAAGCCTGGGTTTGAATTGGAGAGGTAAGAGTGTAATACCTGGCACATTACTTCTTCATTAAAGATGCCTCCTATCTCAGACTTGCTTCTAGGAAACTTGTCCAAAAACAGGTGGAGCCAGACTCTGAGAATGAGATTCTAGTCCTAATGGGTTTGACTCAGTGCATAGAGCATCGGTCTGTGGACTGAAGGATCCTAGGTTAAATTCTAGTCAAGGGCACATGCCAGGTTGCAGGCTCAATCCACAGTAGGGGGCATGTAGGAAGCCACCAATCAATGATTATCTCTCAACACTGATGTTTCTATTTCTCCTTCTCCCTTCCTCTCTGAAATCAATAATAATAATAATAATAATAATAATAATAATAATAATAATAATATAATTAAAGAGTAATATGCAAATTGACTGTACCTTCACTACACCCACAAACCACGCCCAAAAGCCATGCCCACCAGCCAATCAGGAGCAAATAAAACCCAACCAAGATGGCTGCGGCCACTGAGAGGAGGAGGCTTGGGTTTCCCCGGCAATGGAGGAAGCTAAGCTTTCCGCCTGCCCTTGCCAGCCTAGGTCTCCACTCAATGCTACAAAGTTTCAATTGTAGGAAATACATAATCCCAACAGAAATGGCGGCAGCCACAGAGCTGGAGAGAGCAGAGGCTAGTTTTGCTCCAGCAATGGAGGAAGCCTAGCTTCTACAGCCCTAGCGCCTAGACCTCCACTCTAGGCTACAAAGTTTCAATTATAGAACATAAATTAATCCCAGATCCCAGGGCCTCCATTTGGGTCGTGGGGGGTGAGGGGAGATGGGCATGGCCAGCCTGCAAACCACCACAGGCCCCTTGCCCAGGCCACCCCATGCCCCAAGGGAACCCCCACCCTGATCCAGGACACCCTTCAGGGCAAACCAGCTGGCCCCACCCATGCACCAGGCCTCTATCCTATCTAATAAAAGAGTAATCCGAAGATTGACCATCACTCCAACACACAAGTGGGCTGCCCCCATGTGGTCAAAGATCCTGCCCCCACGTGGACACAAGATGGCCACCACAAGCTTGCCATCAGGGGAGGGCCATTGGGAGGTTCCAGGCCTGCAAGGGAGGGCAGTTGTGGGTGATCAGGCCAGCAGGGGAGGGCAGTTGGGAGGGACCAGGCCTGCAAGGGAGGGCAGTTGGGGGTGATCAAACCTGAAGGGGAAGGCAGTTAGGGGTGACCAGGCTGGCAGAGGAAGGAAGTTGGGGGCAAACAGGCTGGCAGGAGAGCAGTTAGACATCAATTAGGCTGGCAGGGTAGTGGTTAGGGAGTGATCAGGCCGGCAGGCAGAAGTGGTTAGGGGCAATCAGGGAGGCAGGCAGTGAGCAGTTGGGAGCCAGCAATTTGGTATCTGGCCTAAATGGATAGTCAGACATCCCTCGAGGGGTCCCAGATTGGAGAGGGTGCAGGCTGGGCTGAGGGACACCCCTTCCCCACCCCATGCATGAATTTCATGCACCAAGCTCCTAGTAATAATAATGATAATTAAAGAATGAGGTTCTAAAGTTGAATCACTTGCTGACTGCCTGGCATGAAAGACCACATCACTGATGGTAGGTAGAGTTTAGAGAGACCCTGGCATGCGGGAGCTGTTAATTATTAAGGCTTTTGCCCATGTCCGACTAAGATTGACATTTCAGTGATACAGTAGAGATGGTAATGATAAGGACTGTGAAATTATGTGTCTGTTGGTGAGCATCTTTAATGAATCAGAACAGAGGAATAACAGGCTCAGGTTGACCAATCACCAATTCATAGCAGTGTGAAAACCTGAGGCCACTTTGGCAGCCTTGAAGCCACCCCACACCTTCTGTAGCCGAAAGGCCATTAGAGCTGAAAACCAGGCTCCAGGCCTCACGGCGTGAAAGTGGAAGAACATGAGACAAAGTTGAATTCTCAACCTCAGCGAATCGCTTCTGCCCACGGCCGGGTGTAGACAGTGAACAAGTGACCCGGAGACACGGAATGGGGCTTTCCAGATAGATGCGTTGAGAATCTTGAACTCTTTGGGCCTGCTGATGCGGCCCATCCCTCTGCCCCTTGTCTGATGACTCTGAAGAACCTCAGATGAGGCAGGTACTTTGTAGGGCAGTGTTTGCTCTTCAGGACCTGCTACCGCTTCTCCAGGCCAAGGGACCAAATATCCGGGTCGCATCTCAGCATAACTCAATTGGGAAAGTATTGGGATTGCTTAAGGGGGGAGAATTATAAAAGCAAAGGAGTTGTTGGATCTGGATAATAGGACAGAAGGATCTGGAGAGTTGGTCCAAAGTAGATCCTGAGGGTTCTGAACCAGGATGGGCAGGATAGAAAGCTGGAAAAGGCCCGGCCAATATAGTCAGCGGCTGAGCGTCAATCCATGAACCAAAAAGTCGCTGGTTCAATTCCTGGTCAGGATACATGCCTGGGTTTCAGGCACAGTGGGGGCTGTGCAGGAGGCAGCCAATCAATGTTTCTTTCTATTGATATTTCTATCTCTCTATCCTTCTTCCTTCCTCGCTCTCTAAAATCCATAAAAACATATTAAGCTGGAAAAGGGAGAGATTATCAGTATGAGATACATTTTCATGACACAAGACTTATCCTGGCAAGGGTCCCTCAAACTGGTTATGATACACTGCTGGCATGGCTCTTGGAAGCATGGAAAAAGCAATGGCCTACAACAGCCTACCTTACAGGAAGCAGAGGTGCCAGGAATACCATGGCAAATTGTGAAGGAGGACTCAGAAGGGACAGAAACACAGCCGTGCCAGAATGGCCCTGCAGTGACAGAGCACAAGTCCACAGAGCCCGGGGGAGACGCCGTGACCAAGCCAAGAAGACAGGCACAGCCGCGGGGAGGCACCAGCATCTTTGGGAAGCTTAGGAGTGACTGTCCTCTGGTCTGGCACATACTGGGACACATCAAAGTGAAGGTAAAACTTTTGTCCTATTATTAAGAGAGAAGCTCGGGCCTTCCCCGTGTATCTGTCCTTAGAGGGTTGACTAGGGCAACAAAGGGTTTCAGGTTCCATTCCCAGTCCAGGGCATGTTCCTGGGCTGCAGGTTCAATCCCCAGTCCCAGTCTGGGCACCTGTGGGGCAACCACCGATGTGTCTCTCTCACATAGATCTTTCTCTCTTCCTCCCACCCTCTCCTTAAAAGATCATTGGAAAAAATATCCTCAGATAAGGATTAATAAATAAATGGGAAGGAAGGGAGGAAGGAAAGAAGGAAGGAAGGAAGAATTAAAGGAAATGGAAAGGAAAGGAAAGAAAAGGAAAGGAAAGGAAAGGAAAGGAAAGGAAAGGAAAGGAAAGAAAAGAAAGGAAATCCGGCTGGTGTGACTCAGTTGGTTGGGCATAGTTCCATGTACCAAATGGTTGCTGGTTCGATTCCCAATAGGGGGCATGCAAGAGGCATCTGATTCATGTTTCACTCTCACATCTGTTTCTCTTTCTTCCTCTCCCTTCCTCTCCCCCCTCCCCACCTCTCTCTCTCTCTCTCAAAAAAAAAAAAAAATCAATAGAAAAAAGATTTTTTAAAAGAAAGTAGCCCAGTCGCTTGAAAGGACCCAGAGATGATACTGGTTAATTTCCTGTGTCCACTTGGTCAAACACCAGCCTGGATGCTGCTGTGAGGGTGTTTTTTTAGACGTAATTAACATGTAAATCAGTCGACTCGGAGTGAAGCAGATTACCTTCCATATTGTGGGAGGGCCTCATCCAGTCAGTTGAAGGTCAAAAGAGAGAAGACTGAGGTTCTCTTGGAGAGGAAGAAATTCTGCCTCTGTCTTCCAACTCTACTGCAGAGGGAAGACTACAGTGTGTGTGTGAGTGTGTGTGTGAGTGTGTGTGTGAGTATGATCTCCATTCCCACTCTGGAGAAATCTGATAAACACAGTCTCTTTGGGGTAAATATGGAGCCTTAGCCCAGACACTAAGAGGGACCCAGCAGGCTCCTTCCCACTCCCCAGCCCTCTCCTGCCCCTACCCTCCCTCTGGCACCACACCTGTGCCCTAGGATAGGAAGCCTGGGTTTCCTGGCATAGAGCCAGGACTGAGAGTTGGCTAGGTGCCAGAGCTGTATGGGCACCAGGAGGCATGGACCCTTGACCCGGGTACCCAGATGACTCCCTGATGCGGAGCCTCAGGACCTGCACCATCAACCTTTCAGCTCCCTGTTGATAGGGGGGACCTACAATCTGCTAGATAGAGCACCTGAATTAATCTGAAAAATAATCATATTATTTTAAATCTTATGTGATTAGGGGGTTAAGTTTCTTATACACTGAGTGGCCAGATTATTACGGTCTCTGAATGCATAATAATTTGGCCACTCAGTGTATATCCCATATAATAAAAGGCTAATATGCAAATTGTCCCCTCAACCAGGAGTTCGACCAGCAGGCAGGCCAGCCAACCACCCATGTCCTCGGCCAGGCTGGCCAGACCCCACCCATGCACGAATTCATGCACTAGGCCCCTAATATATAGGGGTCTGGTGCACAAAATTCGTGGACTTGGGGGGGAGGGTCCCCTCAGCCCAGCCTGCCCCCTCTCACATACTGTGAGCCCTCAGGGGATGTCCTACTGATGGCTTAGGCCCATTCCTCATGGGGAGCAGGCCTAAGCCACAGTCTGGTCTCCCTTTGTGGGAGGCAACTGGGCTGAGCAGGGAAAGGCACCAGCCCCATCACCCCACTGCTGCAGCCACTGCCAGTCACCGCAGCCACCAAGATGTTTTCATCAACCCAGACTCCAGTCCCTTCACCATGAAAAAATGACAACTTTCTTTACGCATTTTCATGATGTGTCTTTCATAGGATATAACATTTCTTTATTTTTCTTTTTTATCCTCACCTGAGGATATGTTTCCATTGATTTTTAGAGAGTGTGGAAGAGAAAGGGAAAGACAGAGAAACATCAAAGTGGGAGGAACACTTTGATTGGTTACCTCCGGCATGAGCCCTGCCCTGGGCCCTAGCCAGGGAGGAGCCTGTAACCTAGGTACATGCCCTTGATCAGAACATAACCCGGACCCTGCAGTTGGCAAACCTAGGCATTATCCACTGAGCCAAACTGCCTAGGGAAAGGATATGATATTTCTTAGCCCTCCAGCAGCAGACCTTTGTTTTTCTCTCCAGGAATGTGGTGGAAGAACCCTAGATTACTTTTTTGGATTCTTATACCCAAGTTACTAAGAATATTACCAGTGGCGTACAGGGAGCTTAGCCAATGAGCGGTCAGAAAAGGAGTTTCCTCTACAGTTCACATCTGTCTCCTCTGATCTTGGGCTCTACCCCTGCCAACACCTAAAGCCTCTGGCCCTGGGCACGGAACCCCCAGTTAGCTAGGATTGCCCTGCTCCACCCCAGCCAAGGCCCCAGGCCTCTGGCCAAGGATCCGAGGCTCGGGTCTAGGGCAGGGGACCTCCAGCGCGCTTGATCACTCTGCTCTGAGGATGGGGCTCTGGGCAGCTGAGCCCCAGCACGTGTGATTGCCCTGCTCCGCCCTGGGCCAAAGTGCAAGCCTCTAGCTGATGCTCTGAGGATGGGACCCTGGGAGGCACAATCACCCTGCTGCCTCTGTTTGAGGCTCGGCATGCGCTGCCCCGCCCCCACTCCTGATTGGCTGGTATAGCATAGTGAAAGTATGGTAATTTGCATGTTTCTCTTTTATTAGATAGGAAATACACACACACACACACACACACACACACACACATACTAGGGGCCCAGTGCACGAAATTTGTGCACTGGGGGTGGGTGGTCCCTCAGCCCAACCTGCCCCATCTCACATACTGGGAGCCCTCAGGGGATGTCCTACTGACCACTCACCCCCAGCCTGCCCAAGGACAAAAGCTTCTGGCTTGATTGCGGCTGATCACTGGCTGGCTCCGCCCCAGCCCCAGCCCCAGCCTGCCTGCCCAAGGCCGGAAAAAGCCTCTTGGCAAGACTTTTTCTGGCCTTGGGCACCCAGCGATCGCCCTGCCATGGGCAGCAGCCATCTTGGTTGGGTGTTAATTTGCATATGGCTCCTGATTGGCTTGTGGGCATGGCTTATTGGGTATAGCAAAGGTACAGTCAATTTGCATATTACTCTTTTATTAGATAGGATATATATATATATATATATATATATATATATATATACTGAGTGGCCAGATTATTATGCATTCAGAGATCATAATAATAATCTGGCCACTCAGTGTATGTGAATAGGGGCTTACGTTTTTCTTAAGTTTCCTTTTCAAGACCTGATTAAGGAGGTGACTCAGCTGTGAATCCAGCAAGCAGAACCGATAAGCATGGTCAGGCTGACCCACCAGAAATCAAAACATCATCTCATCACCTGATGACAAGGACAATAGCCTACTTTCATGGACATCCAGGACTACACGTAGCTGTACTCCATTCCCACTCACCCTGGCCCCCTTCGGCTTTAAAATCCTGTCCCTTGCACCTTGCTGGAAGACAGGATTCGAATGCTTGTGAGCACCCTGTCTTCTTGGTTGGCTAGCCTTCTCAGTAAATGCCTTATATGATTCAACCCGGCCTTCGTTATTGGCCACAGCTACAGGCAGCCACAGCTCAATGGGCGTTTCCCCGGTAACACTGACCCGTCCCCAGAAAGGCACCCACACCTCCCTCACTCCTTGCTTCTCATGAGAGCAGTGACACCTAACCTCTACTGCATTTGGCATATCCCACGAGTCCCCATTCTCGTCCTGCTTTCGATGGGGAGAGGTGCTGGAACGGGGCTGGGTGACGGATGAAGGACTCCCTTCACTGTTGCTTCTCTGTCCCAGGAAGGAAGAAAAGCGAGGCAGGCATGGGCAGGGGCACAGTGTGGAGGAGGTGAGTCCTGGGTTGGGGAGCACCTCAGGACACCACACCCTATGCAGGTAAAGGCTCAGGACCCGAGTCAGTGAGGTTCTACCTTTGGCTGGAAATCCACTTCCAAGTCCTTTATTGTTGCTCTCATTCGAGTCCAAGTACTTTAGGGGGTAATTCTTGGACTAGGTTCTTTTGTGTCAATTTTAACTTCGTAAATATATATATATATATATATATATATACACACACACACACACACACGTATATATGTATATCCTATCTAATTAAAGAGTAATATGCAAATTGACTGTACCTCCGATCAAGCCATGCCCACAAGCCAATCAGGAGCAAATTATGCAAATAAACCCCAAACAAGATAGCTGCTGCCACTGAGAGCAGGAGGGAGGCTTGGGTTTCCCTGGCAACAGAGGAAGCCAAGCTTTCCGCCTGTCATTGCTGGCCTAGGCCTCCACTCAACACTACAAAGTTTCAATTATAGAAGAAATATAATCTGAACAGAAATGGTGGAGAGAAGAGGCTAGAGGAGCCTGAATAGAAATGGTGGAGAGAGAAGAGGCTAGGGTTGCCGGGGTGATGGAGGAAGCCAAACTTCTGCAGCCATAGTCTAGGCCTCCACTCTAGGGTACAAAGTTTCAAACAGAAATGGCTGTCGCCACAGGGTGAGCAGAAGGCTTGGCTCTGCTCCAGGCTACAAAATTTCAATTGTAGAACATAAATTAATTCCAGATCCCAGGGCCTCCGCTTCGGTCACTGGGGGCATGGCCAGCCTGCAAACTACCATAGGCCCCTCACACAGGCTACCCCACACTACAAGGCAACCCCCACTCTGATCCAGGACACCCTTCAGGGCAAACCAGCTGGTCCCCATTCATGCACCAGACCTCTATCCTATCTAATAAAAGAGTGATACTCAGATTGCCCATCACTCCCAACACACAAGAGGGCTGTCCCCATGTGGTCAAAGATTCTGCCCTCATGTGGACACAAGATGGCCACCACAAGATGGCCGGCAGGGGGTGCCATTGGGAGGTTCCAGGCCTGCAAGGGAGGGCAGTTGTGGGTGATCAGGCCAGCAGGGAAGGGCAGTTGGGAGGGACCAGGCCTGCAAGGGAGGGCAGTTGGTACAAGCAAACCTGCAGGGGAGAACAGTTAGGGGTGACCAGGCCAGCAGAGGAGGGAAGTTGGGGGCAAACAGGCTGGCAGGGGAGTAGTTAGACATCAATCAGGCTGGCAGGGTAGTGGTTAGGGGGTGATCAGGCTGGCAGGCAGAAGCGGTTAGGGGCAATCAGGGAGGCAGGCAGGCGAGCAGTTTGGAGCCAGCAGTCCTGGATTGTGAGAAGGATGTCGGATTGCCCGTTTAGGCCCCTTTAGGACTACCAGGATCAGGCCTAAACGGGCAGTCAGACATCCCTCGAGGGGTCCCAGATTGGAGAGGGTGCAGGCTGGACTGAGGGACACCCCCTCTGCACCCCACCCCATGCACGAATTTTGTGTGTGTGTGTGTGTGTGTGTGTGTGTGTAAAATAAAACACGAATGAGACAAAAGCAGGTTACTCTCATGAGACTGGAGGTCAGCTCCGTGTGCTGTCCTTCCTGGGCCGGCCACAGGTTTTCCTTAGGAAGAGATTTAGTTTACGCAGCCCCAGTCACCTCTGCTTAGTTGTAAAGCCGTCGGGGCAAAAGTCACACCCAGCGTCGGGCTCAAACCCGCCTCCCGGGGTTTGAGGGTCTCCGGCTCTAACTAAGCGGGCCAGGCGGCTGTAAGGCTCATCACCCCAAAGCTAGATGAAGCTGCCTAGACTTCCGCCTGAAAGCGGACCCCCTCGTGCCGCATTCCGGCCGAGCACCGAGTTTGCTGGGCCTGAGAGCGGGAAGCAGGAGCCCTCGCGGGCCGGAGCCTCAGCAGCCCCGGGCGGCCAGTGGAGGGCAAGGCAGGGGCGGGGATGAGTCACTGGAGGCTCCTGTGAGGAAGCAGGGGGTCTTCAATCGCGGACTCCCCCATTTCAAACTCGCAGCCTCTGCAGGGCCGCAGCAAGAAGCAAACCGGGAAGACTGGGGTGGGGGTGGGGGCGGGGGCTCCCTTGCTAGCGCAAGAGGAAAGAAAAGTTGGGGCGTTGGAGCTGCCCTTTGGGGAAAAGTGCGCTCCGCTCCGACCCCATCTCGGACCCGCGTGGGGGTTCCGGAGCTGCCAGTCTTCTGGGGCCAGTCCCAGAGGCTCCCGGTGAGGAAGGAGCCGGTCTGTGCGGACCCCGATATGATCCAGGATCCCTTTGGGGGTGACGGAGTGTTGTGCTCAGGGTGCTGACCTGTGTCCCACTTTGGTGAGGTCTCCAGGCTGGGGTCCACCTGAGACCGCGCACCCAGGCCACGGCCTCCCTTCCGGTCACCGCCCCTCCTCTAGGGGCCGGGGGTCGGGGCTCGGCGGGGGCCCAGGCTCCGCAGGAAGCCGCAGCTCCCCCTCCGGCAGGTCTGGTGGTGCGGCAACTCCTCCGCTGCTGGGACTGAACCCTCCCCTCCTCTCCCCTCCCAGCCCCTCGCAGCCCCTCCCCTCCCCTCCCTTCCCCTCTCCTCCCGGCCCCTCCCCTCCCCTCCCTTCCCCTCTCCTCCCGGCCCCTCCCCTCTCCTCCCTTCCCCTCTCCTCCCGGCCCCTCCTCTCCCCTCCCCTCCCCTCCGGCCTCTCCCCTCCCCTCTCCCGGTGGAGAAACCTGAGCTCGCAGGGCGGGAGGGCGGAGCCGCGGGCTAAGACTTCCAGGGACAAAAGCCTACAGCACCTCGGCTCGTTGGTCTAGGGGTATGATTCTCGCTTTGGGTGCGAGAGGTCCCGGGTTCAAATCCCGGACGAGCCCGTGTATTTTTCCCGCCGGCGCGGGCGTCCCAGACCCATTTCCGGGCGAGCGGAGGTCCGGTCGGCGTGGCCAGCGGTCTCTGCGCCCCGCGACCATACAGCTGGGCGGCGAGCACACTTCTGCTTTGGGGGGGGGAAGTTACAAATTCAAATCCTGGAGGAGCCCACGTTTCCGACGCCCTTTTCCTTCTTGGGGGGCTGTCCCGAGGGCCGTCGCAACCGCGGAAGGAAGGGCACCGCCGCGGAAGGCCGGGGGAGAGGGCGCCCAGCGCCGGGGGGGGGGCCTCCGGCCGCGCTCCGACGTGGTCTTTCTCCCCGGAGAACTGTGCGCTGTGGGACGGGAGCCCCGGCCCGGCCGTGGGAAAGACGGCCGTCACCGCTCCCCAGACGCGGGGCGCCCTCAGGGGCGCGGGCAGCGCCCGGGCTGGTCCAGGGGCGGCGGGAAGCGGGGTCGGGCCGGGCTTCCGGGCTCGGGCGGGGAAGCAGGCGGAGCAGTCGCCGCCCGGCCCAGGCGCCGCCCTGCGGCCGTTCCCGAAGGGCCGATCCTGGGAGGCGCGGGGCTCCGCGTGCGGGCCGGACGGAGAGGGGCGGCCGGGGCTCTGGCTGGCCGGTCTGCACTCGGAGTGCCCGCTCCCGGTGGTGGTGGGGAGGGGCTGCTGGCTCCACAGGCCGGCCCGGGAGGGGCAGCCCGGCTTCGGACACGGGAAACAAAAGCCCCGGCGAAGACAGGCAGGGCTGGGGCTTTGGTGGACATTCGCCGGGGCTCCAGGCTGGGAAGTTTCCCGACCCCGACCCCGGAGGCGGGCCTGGCCCGGGGACTGCCGCACACAGCCCTCCCCCAGCCCCGTCCCTGCACGCCGCCTCAGGCAGAGTCCCGGAGCCTGCAGGCTGGCCGCGGGCCTCGCTGACCCAGACCCCCGTGGGCCTCTCCTCGTGCCTCGCCTCGGGCGGTGATCTGGGCGCCTCTGGCGTCTTCTGACGAGTTCCTGAACGAGTGGGTCCCCGGTGCGGACACCAGAGCGCGCTCGGAGGCCCAGGGAGGCCGCTCCCCCCAAGGCCCACGGCTTCGGGGGAGAAACCCGGCTCCCTGGCCCAGGCTTTCCGCTCTGCTGATCAGAATCTTGTAAGACTCCCGGCCCTTTAAGGGGAAACCACTCCGGCCTCCAGTTCCTCTCCAACGTCTCTTTCTGTGCCAGCCCTCCCTCAGAGCCCCCCATCTCCCCCTCCCCCGCCCCCCAGCCTCAGACCAGGGCTTGGCTCGCGCTGGGCTCAGCTGTCGTTTGTCCGACGAATGAGGAGTGGACAGTCCAGGGCAGCGAAGTGCATGCTGCAGAGGAAGGTCCCCGTTGGGGATGTCTTATTCTTGCTTCCGCTTCAGACCCCAGAGGAGCCTTAGTTTGTCATTCCTGGTGATTTTAGGGCGTAAACGGTGCTCCCAGCAGAGTGGAGAGTGCGCTCTGGGACCGTCGGGCTAGAGGGGAGGCAGGCTGCGTGGTGGGTGCAGGTCCCGCTGGGCCCCAGTAGCCGGATTGGGCCTGGGCACTGAGGCCCGGAGTGTGGGTGTGCCCAGTGGGCTGGGAGACGCCTCGCCCCAGGCTATGAGCAGTGGCAATGTCTCCCCTGACGGCTCCGTGAATTTCCTCAACATCCTTCCTCATCTGTTTGCTCCCTACTGAAATATCCCTACTTCCTGTACACCTTCCCGGTTGGGATGCTGGTCTTGGACTCCAGAAGTTGGGTCCCAGGGCAGGTGCCTCGGTGTGTGGTGTGGGAAGGGGTGTGGTCTTTGGAGCCTCTGGGAGCTTGGGGGTGTGGGTGTTGGGGGAGGGGCGAGTCCAAAATTCATTCTCAGCTTCACTCCCCACCAGCCCTTACCAGGACAAAGGAGGACCTGGGGGCACTTTCCCAAACGGATGGTTTCAGTTTTCCATGGTCAGGAGAAGGGGGAGGAAGCAGGGGAGCAGGACACCCCAAAACCTGGATGGGGACTTGCCAATCTGGAGTCTCAGCTTAAGGCAATAGTGAACCTCCCCCATGCCCTTCTTGCGCATGGGGACCTGAGTCAAATCCTTTCTGGACACCCACTAGAAAGGAGGGCGCAGTTCGTGGACAAGAAAACTGGGACAGTTTCTGATCTTCGAGGGCGCAGCTGGGTTGAGCTCACCGAGGAAGACCAAGATTCACCACAGGCCTGTGGCTTGTTGGCCTAGGGATGTGAGGCTCGTTGAGAATGTGAGCGGCCCTGGGCCCAAACCCCTTTGGAGAGCGCTTGGCGGTCGGGTTTGTCAGAGCAGAGTCCCTAAGTCCCGCTGTTGCATCTGTGTTCACTAGGAGCCGACATGCCGGCGCAGGGTGACGCCTCACACTTGCTCCTGGCAGTCCGGGTTGCTCTGCCCTGAGGGGCCAGTCCATGTTGAGTGATGATTTAGTGAAAGTTGGCCTTTTTATGACTGTGCACACGCTGCCCTATAGTTGAGGGGATAACTGCAGTGGCTTGTTCTGCTGACGACACCAAAGGAAAAGTGGTGGCTCTTCTCCGGGAACTAGGTTCAAATTTCCGACGGACCCACTTTGCTTAGAGAGGAAGCTGGGGAAGGAAGAGGTTCAAGGAGAGGAGGCAGTGCCACCCCCGTGTGCCGTGGGCAATGGCAGCTGCACGATTCCCTGCCGGGCGGACTGTTGGCGCTTTAAGAGATCGCACCCGGACCAAGCACGCCAGCAGTTGCTCCGAGGCCTGTGCAATTTGTAGGCATTTTGCTGTCTGTCAGAAGACCTCCCCCCCAGCTATAGAGGGCTGTATCCTGTTAGAATCTGAATCTATTCAGCAAAAGATTTGTTTGCAAGTTTACCAACTCTTCATTTTCACTGACACTGGAGCATGTTATTTTATAAATGAGAAGAGGTGAGGGTTAGAATCAAATGCTTTGTTTTTCTTTTAATTTAATTTATTTATTTTAAATATATTTTATTGATTATTTACAGAGCGGAAGGGAGAGGGATAGAAAGTCAGAAACATCGATGAGAGAGAGACATCCATCAGCTGCCTCTTGCACGCCCCCCACTGGGGATGTGCCCGCAGCCAAGGTACATGCCCTTGCTGTAATCGAACCCGGGACCCTTCAGTCCTCAGTCTGACGCTCCATCCACTGAGCCAAACCGGTCTCGGCTTAATTTTATTTTTTTTAAATGATGTCAGTTAAAAAAGCCCACGTTAGTGTTGTGGTTAGTAAACTGGTTTAGTTCTACGGAGGACAGAGTGTTAAACTTGGCATTTTTAAATGATGTTTCTCAAAGGTTAAACATGATTTCTAAGTGTTATTTTTACTTGTGTTTGCTTTAGATATGGCCAGATATTGAGCTTGTTTTATTTGTAGTTCCTGATGTTTTTAGAAAACTCAAAATAAATTTGTTACATACACAAAAGGACACCCAGCCGAGACTGGTTTGGCTCAGTGGATAGAGCGACGGACTGCGGACTGAAGGGTCCCGGGTTCGATTCCCGTCAAGGGCATGTATGGTGGCTGCGGGCACATCCCCAGTAGGGGGCGTGCAAGAGGCAGCTGATCGATGTTTCTGACTTTCTATCCCTCTCCCTTCCTCTCTGTAAAAAATCAATAAAATATATTTAAAAAATAAAAAATGCACACCCGTCATAAAGTTCGAATCCAGGACCCTGAACCTTGGAGATTCAGTGCTCCCCCTACCAGCCTATGGGGCAAATGTGAAAAGGAGGCGGCAGCTGGATTTCAGAACTTGACCGGCTGTGGATGGACCAAAGTGAACGGGTGGGTCAGGTCCTGGAGACAGTGGGGATGGGGCCATTTCTGAAGTTCCGTCCAGGCTGCCTGCATGTCAGGGCTGCCGGCCGGAGACTGGGGACAGGGGAAGCTGGCATGCCGAGTGGGGTGAGACACCACACTGACCGACAGATAAACAGACAGAGGCTCAGCGACCCTCGACCCTGGAGAGCCCTGGGGTGTGAGCAGGACGCAGAGCAGACCTGTGCTTTCGAGCTGATTCCACATCGTATGGACACGCGGCGGGAAATGGGGAAATGACAACAGAACCCCATTGCCCTGCATGTGGTCACACCCACCCATGAACTTAAAATAATTGTTAGGCCTACTGGATTCCAATTGTTCACATTACGCCCACTATTTTTTTTTTTTTAGTTGTCTGAAAACTATCCCATTTTTAAAAAATTAAGTTATTTTGCCCCAAACTTTCTTGATCTGCCCTTTGGGTGATTCTGAGCTGCCACCCGGCTGTGAGGGCAGAGAAAGTAGAAGACTCCGGGGTCCCCCCTGGTTTCCAGCCTTGGAGGGGGTCCCCGGGAGGAGCCAGTGCACCCTGGAATGGCGGGTGTGAGCAGCTGAAACCCCTACCGAACTGGGGACGAGAAAATACTAAAGTTGCTGGATGTGAGCATGGTATTGGGGATACTATAAAACAAAAGAACTTTATTTGTAGAGATATTTGCAAAAAAAAAAAAGGCAAAATGCTTTTATTGGCAAAGCATGTTAATGTGCTTTAAAATATTTTTTAAAGCGGAGGGAGATAGTTTCCTTTGTAATTTATTGATTTTTGAGAGAGAGAGAGATATATGAGAGAGAGAGAGAGAGAGAGATATGAGAGAGAGAGAGAGAGAGAGAGAGAGAGAGAGAGAGAGAGAGAGATTTGTTGCTCCACCCATTCATGCACGCACCCGTTGATTCCTGCATGTGCCCTGTCTGGGGATCCAATCGGAAACCTTGGTGCATGTGGACTACATTCCAACCCACTGAGCTACCCAGCCAGAGCAGGTAGGTTTTAAAAGTATACAAGAACAGGGGAGGCTGTGCACATGTGGGGGCAGAGGATTTATGAGAACTCTGTATTTCTGCTCAGTTTTGCTGTGGACCTAAAAGTTCTCTTAAAAACACAGAAAACTTTCAGCCTCTTTCTTCTAATACTATTTAGCCCCAACTTTCTCCTCTCTTGGGTCTCTAGTGCCTCAAATACTAGATATTTTGTTAAAGCCCACAAATCCCTGAAGCTCTGTTGTTGTTGTTGTTTTTTTTTTTAAATCCATTTTCTCTCTTTTTTCAAATCAGATATTCTATCATTCCATTTTTAAGTTCACAGATTCTTGTTGCTGTCTTATTCCTTCTACTGTTGCCCAACAATTACGTTTTTTATTTAGGTTATTGTATTTTTCAGTTCTAAGTTTTCCGTGTTGCTATTTTTTATATCTTATTATTTTTTTTGAGACTTCCTGTTTTTTTTATTTTATTGATTTTTCACGGAGAGGAAGGGAGAGGAATAGAGAGTCAGAAACATCGATGAGAGAGAGACATCGATCAGCTGCCTTCTGCACACCCCCTGCTGGGGATGTGCCCGCAACCAAGGTACATGCCCTTGACCGGAATCGAACCCGGGACCTTTCAGTCCGCAGGCCGACGCTCTCTCCACCTGAGCCAAACCGGCTTCGGCCTTCCTGTTATTTTGAATCCTCAGTCAGGCTGTGATTGCTCGTTGGAGCATGTGTACTGTGGCTGCTTCGCCACCTTTACAGCCCTGCCAGGTGGTTCCACCTGAGTCGGTGTCTCTCTGTCTTTTCTCCCTCAGGTTGACATTTTTCCCGGTTCTCAATATGACCGGCGGTTCTCAGCGCGCCTCGGACATCTTCGGTATTTTGTTAGGGATCTCCCTCTTGCCTCGGTTTCCAGCCTCCTCTGACAAAGCGCCCTCTGGTGGGTAGAGAGCGCACCGCTGTTGTGGCGGAGATGGTTCACCCCGGGTGGGGCTTCCCTTACTGCTGGGCAGGAATGGAGTTGAAGATCCCCATTGGCCTCCGCTGACACCTTCCGGCTGGGGGAGAAGGTGGTCACCTCCGTACTCCACCGGGACAAAGAGAAGTTTGGGGCAACCTCTATGTCCATCATTAAAGGCCAGAGTAATGCAGGGCAGGACAAGGGGCTGCTGCTAGGGCACTGGAAAGAGGAGGTGAGGAGAAACTTGGACCAAAGTGGAGAAGTCTATTTTGTGAAGTGGATCTCAGGGTACCCCGACACCACACTGGTCAATATTAACAACAGAAGTAGTATAAGGCCACTGGCCAGACCCTGGTTAAACCCTGAACATAGTTGGGGGGCTTCTGGACCAGGGCCCTGGAGCTATCGGCCCAGTAGGGTTGACTGGGTGCTCCCCTGGGGGTGCAGGAGCTACAGAGGGCGAGGTGCCCCAGGCTGACACTGCGGAAAGGGGTAGGAAGGGGGTGGGGGATCAAACCTGAGACCTCTAGCACCTGAGGCTGGAATCACACACCTAAACTTGTCCTGCACCTGCCCGTTTCCCCGCCCACCACAGCCCCGGCCTTTCCTGATCCCATCGGCCCTGCAGGAGGTGGGGTGATTCAGCCCACAGCCCTGAAAGTAGGACAGCTCAGCCAGTGTCTCTGGACCTGGGGGGGCATCTGGGACGTTGCCCCATCTGGAGGGGGAGGAAGCAGACAGAATCAAGGACACCTACAAAAGTCAGTTCGGTTCGCTGGAATAGGGGTGTGACTTTTACTTCGGCTGCAAGTGGTCCCGGGTTCAAATTCTGTATGAGCTCAGTAATTCGGATATTTTTCTTCCCAGGATGGTCAGGTTGCTAAAATCCCAAATGGCCAGGGTCCACTCAGGGTCCTTCTCCCTGCTCACTTCTTTAAAAAAATTGTTTTTAATTGAGTTCAGAGAGGGAGGGAGAGGGAACAGAGAGAAAAACACCAATGATGAGAGAGAATCATTGATTGGCTGAATTCTGCAGGCTCCCCACTGGGGATGGAGCCCCAAACCAGCGCTCAACGGCGGAGCCACGCAGGTCTGGCTCACTTCTTTCCCTTATAACCTTCCCGAGTGTAAAGAGGACTCCCTGGGAGTCCTAGGAGGTGCATCTTCCAGAGGGAGGGAAACCACCCTGGGTGGGAACCACAATCCCTGGTTTAGCAGGCCAGTGCCTCCTCCATGGGGCCACCGGGCGCTGCCCCACGCGAGCTTCCTTTCTCCGACCCCCACCCCTTCCACACTGGCGGCGCCCAGCGCTGGTGGGCACCTCAAGGTGGGCACCTCATTCTGCTGGGCTGGCTCCTCTGTCCAGGGCCCAGCGCCGCGTGGAGAACCAGCACCCGCTCCAGCTCCGTGGCACCTTGTCCCACGACGATGCCCTCGGGCTGGGACCCAGGACCTTATAGGAGAGACAGGCGGTCACACTCCTCAAATTCCGGGCGCCCGGGCTGCGCCCTCAGCGACCCCAGACCTCAAACCAATCAGCCGAGCGCGCAGCGCAGAGGCCTGAGCCAGGCGGCAGGGAAGCTGCGGGGTCCGCA
Source organism: Antrozous pallidus (assembly GCA_027563665.1). Lineage (NCBI taxonomy): Eukaryota > Metazoa > Chordata > Mammalia > Chiroptera > Vespertilionidae > Antrozous > Antrozous pallidus. Next base: position 107,071,579 of record CM050512.1, on the reverse strand, counting down.
GCCACGGCGGCGGCTGCACATCGGCTGCTGTCGGGGCTGCAGCCCCACCCCCGTCCTCCCTTCCTCTGGCCGCGGCGCTGGAACTTCAGCAACCGAGTCATCGGAGGCCTCAGAACGAAGGCGGGAGAGCCTGGCCCGCTCATCTGGAGGCACGAGTACGAGACTCTGTTCATGTTGGGGCCCCTCCTTGGCTTTCCCAGGCTCTTCGACAGCTAACCTGTTTACAGGTCACCAGAGAAGCTTCGGGCTCCTGAGCACCGTACGTGGGTGTGATGCCTTCCCTGTGCTTGGAGGTTTAATCTGGGGGGAGATGGCCCGAATATAGAATGGCAGAGTGAGGCCTGACGCGCAGGGTTGTGCAGTGAGAGGTGGGGGTGAGGGGTGCTGAAGCTCTTATCTTAGGGACCTGGCCAGCACCCCACCTTATGGCTCTGAACCTGTGGGCTTAACTGAGGCCTCCACCCACTCTGGGCTCCCCGCTTGAACACATCTTACCATCTGATTACAGGGCCCAGACCAAACAGGAACCCATCCTATAAAAGGACGCCGCAGATGACACCCCAAGATGTGGCCTCCTGGCCTTTTCCTGACTAGCTGTATTCGGACTCCCAGGAGCAAGCCAGCTTCCCCTCCCCGTCAGGAGGAAGCCGGGAGCCCCGTGACAGTGAGGACAATACAGGGAATAAGGAATAGACATGTTGAACATTAAACCTGACCCCGATTTCTGGGGCCTTCTGCCCTCCCTTCCCAATCGCAGGCAGTCTCATCCTTCCACCACCCTCCCCTCCCCAGCACGGCGGTGCTCCTCCCGGCCCTGATCACAGCCCCACCGAGGCCCCCTGGACAGGCCGCTACTCTATCCCCAGCACAAAGCCTGGCTCAGCCAGTGACTTACAGACGAATGGACGGCTTCGGCCCCCGCAGAACCAGGGGGTGAACCATTTTCCTCCATGAAAGGCAGAGAGACAGGTGAAGAAACTGGCCTTGACGGCTCCTTTCATCTAGGGCTACTCTACGGGCTTTGGGAGCGAGAGGCCCTGGATTCAAATTCCTGACAAGCCTTTCCCTGCACACAGGGCATTTTTGTAGTGTGTATGAAATGGTGAACCCTTTATTTATGATGGAGAAAAAGGCGGTTGAGAATGGAGATGGCGGAGAGAGGAGGTTTCTGGTGCCTGAGGCCCCCCCCTCCCGCCCCCCAGTTGGTCAGGGTTAGGACACTGTAGACACACAGAGCTGACGCCTGTCCCAGAGCCATGTGTCCAAACTTTCTTGCACAGACTCTGCCCCTGAACCCCAGTCTCTGGAGAAGTCTGTGCTTCCGGGAGAAATCTTGCACTGGGAAATTCCCATGCCAGTTGGCTTGTGGTCTGGGGCCTTGAGCCTCTCCTAGGAGTGAAAGGTCCAGGACACTAAGCCTGGGCAGTTGTTTTGGGGATGGGGGAGGGCTACGGCCTAGGCTCCTCAATTCCCAATCAGGACTCCACAAATCTAGACCTCCAATGCTTGGAGTCTCAAGGGGCTCAGTTTACTCATCTGTAAAGTGGGGATAGTAGCCGGTCATGCCTCAAAAACTTATTTGGGATATTAAAACTTATTTTTTGAAAAGCACTTTCAACAGTACCTCAAGACTATAACATGAACTCCTTTCTGAGTGTCCAGCCTGCCTTCCCATCCCAGTCCTAACCCTTCAGCTGTTCTGGTGGAAGCTGGGTTTCTCTCTGAGGCCGCACCCACCGCCCTGCCTCTCATTCTCCTGACCGCCTTTGGGCAGGAGACTGAACAGCCATTCCAAATAAGAAGGTCCTGGCCCTGTGTTCATCCCCCCCAAAGAAGCTGGATTCTGAGCTGCTCCCACTAGGATGGATGTGAGTCTGAGTTCAGCATTTCGAGGGAAGAAGGAATCGGTGGGTCAGACCTGGCTTCCCATCACCCTGTGGAATTGTCCCTGGTTCCCCTATCTCTGGAGCAGCCTCAGGCTGACTCATCCCCCTCCTATGGCTTCAGGTGGTTCTGGAACCCAGGGACTCAGGGCACAGAGAAGGACTAGGACCCAACTTGGTGCCTGGCAACATCAGGGGGTCTCGGGCTACCTGTGACCTGTGGAGTCTGGTTGAAAGCAACGGGCACAGCTGAAAACGTTGTCCATATTCCGGTTTCAACTGTGGTGTCACATTGATCTAAAACTCGGCTTTAACCTAAAGATGTGATTTCCCTGCCAGCTCAGTCAGTGGAACATGAGACTTAATCTCAGGCCCGTGGGTTTGAGCCCCAGGCTGGGAGGATTGTTGCTGGGCGTTTTTTTTTTTAATATTTAAAATTATTTATTTTATCATTATGCAGAATGAAGAACACTTTAGACGACTGAGTTCTTTCCACCACAAAATTATTTACTCCCATCTATTCATCTAGAGACGCCAACTTGAAGAGGTACTGGCATATTCCACTTAATAATTTGCTTACAGCAAACAACTGTCTTACAATGGAACATGTTGAAGAAAATATTGTCTGATAAGTCATTTTTTTTGTTCTTTTGAGTCTCAATCACTACAAGTTCAAGGTACTTTGACAGAATCCTAGTCAAAGTGTCCTGAATGGCCTGATGAGTGTATTAAATCAGACAGTGTGTTTGTATTCGGGAAATAGTCTTAGTTCCATACAAATGTTGCCTGGGCTGTGGATTTCATATTTCTCCCACCGGCACCATGACATTTGAAGAACATTTGTTATGGAAGTTTCACACCAGTTTTGTTTTGCTCCTTTTTCATTAGCCTCTGTTGGGGGGGTGGAGAGGTGGAGGGACGGAGAGGTGGAGGGACGGAGAGGTGGGGGGGTGGAGAGGTGGGGGGTGGAGAGGTGGGGGGGTGGAGAGGTGGGGGGTGGAGAGGTGGGGGGTGGAGAGGCGGGGGGGGTGGAGAGGCGGGGGGGTGGAGAGGCGGGGGGGGGGGTGGAGAGGTGGGGGGGTTTAAATCGCCAGTTGTGGGCCATGAAGGCATTGGGGTTCCCGGTCCTCGGTCCTCGTGGGCTGTTTTTCTGTTCCGGGTTTCCCGCTTAGGTCTAAAAAGCTCCCTGGTGGGCACAATGAGTTAAAATAAAAGCAGTTAGAATAAAGGGTTAGGATAGAAGCAGACGCCTGCGCACCCTAGGAAGCTATGTTGGGTTTCAGCCTTTGAACCAGGATCTGCCTTCTGGCCCCCCGTTTCTGGAGGGCCAGGCGAGCAGCAGTTCAGCCACCCAATCCCAGGCCAAGACAAGGATCAGTGATGCTCTTTAGGGCCGAGCTGAGGGCTTCCTCACTTGTTGGCAAAGGCCCTGCCTGGGAAGGAGTCGCACAGGGTTACCCTCCCCAGGGCTGTCCCCCACTAAAAGACAAGAAACTCTGAAAATGACTCCTCTGGGCCTTGACCCTCTTTGAACACTCAGCGAGAAGCATCCCTTGAACTAATGAGCCTCCCACAGAAACTCCTTTTTTAAAAAATAATATATTTTATTGATTTCTTACAGAGAGGAAGGGAGAAGGATAGAAAGTCAGAAACATCGATCAGCTGCCTCTTGCACGCCCCCTACTGGGGATGTCCCCGCAGCCAGGTACATGCCCTTGACCGGAATCGAACCTGGGACCCTTCAGTCTGCAGTCCGATGCTCTATCCACTGAGCCAGACCGGTCTCAGAATACAGAAACTCCTTTTGCTGCTAACCTCTCACTCAGCAACACTGTCCAGACTCCAGTCTCCCATGTTGGGGGAGAGGTTGATTTAGATGTCTGATCAAGTAGAGGGGAATAGGGATCCAATGTTTAGTAGTTTGGGAATTCCAGTGCCTGTTTTATACCTGCCTCCGCCCCCTCCCCTAAGAAATAGGGGACAAGTGATTGGTCTCTGTGTGGCAGCAGCCTGGCTTGGGGGCATGGTTTCCACTCCCTGACTCTTGTTTTTTCCACTGGGGAAACCCATGGGGAGACCACGCACCCTGGAAGGAGGCATAAGAGGCTTTGGGACTCCCCAGATTGTAGCAGCTCACCACAGGGCCAGATGTGTAGGTGTGGCCCCTAACAACGGAGCTGCCTAGTTGGTTGTGTAAGGGTTCCCTTGTCAGCTGCTGGCGGAGAGAGAGAAAGTGAGAGAAGGGGGGCAGGGGCAAGGCAAGCGTATCATGGTGGCTCGTTGATCTAAGGCAGGGATTTTCAAGCCTTTTCATCTCGTGGCACACATAAACTGATTACTAAAATTCTGCGGCGCATCAAAAATTGATATTTTTTGCTAATTGGACAAAAAAAATAGGTATAGAATAGTTTTGATTCATTCACACCCAAAGACTATTGTTCCGTTGGCTCTTTTTTACAATCTAAGGGGAAAGAAGCCAGTGCCCCTGACTAATCAGGCATCAATCACATGGGGTGTGTGTGTGTGTGTGTGTGTGTGATTTCAAAGAGGACGACAGAGGGGCAGAAACACCAATGATGAGAGAAAATCACTGATTGGCTGCCTCCCGAACGCCCCCTGCTGGGGATGGAGCCCGAAACCCCTGCACGTGCCCTGACTAGAGTCCACCGGTGACCTGGTTCATAGGGCCACGCTCGACCACTGGGCCACAGCGGCTGGAAGGTATCATTTGTTGTTTTAATCTTTATTGTTGACAGTACTACATACGTCCCCCGTCATTGACCTCTTCAAATCCACTCCCGCCTCACCCCCGCCCCCGCCCCAGGCACGCGGATTGAAAATCGCTGGTCTAGGGGGGCCTTAGGGTGCCAGTGGTCTCGGGCTGAAATCCAGAATGAGCCCCCTTTTCCCTCTCTCTGTCTTCAGCGGAATATAGAGGAGACCTACTGGGCGAGGCTCCTGCCGGCACAACCGGGGGGGGGGGGGGGGTAGCGCAGGAAGCGTCCCCGGTGCTGGGGATCCCGCCTACCAACCCACCCCCGGCGGGAGCCGCGGCTGCTTCGGAGCGAGGGAGGTGCGTCGTCGGTTGCTATGGGAACAAGAACTCTGGGCGTTGAGATCAGCGCCACTCAGGTCCTGGGTGAGATCCCGCCGACTCAGCTCGAGTTGGGGTTTGGCTGGGGCTCAGGCCCGCCCGCCCTCTCCCAGGTACCGGCCTCCGAGAGGAGAGGCTCGGACACCAGCCCGCGGACCGGAGGGCGAGAGGGCTGTGCGCTCCGAAGCGGAGGGAGGGCGCCGCTGGCCCGCCAGGCCCGGGCCGCCTCCCCGCTGCCCGGCACTGCAGGGCACCCGAGGCAGGACCTTTGTGCCGGGGCTTTGGTCCGGAACAAAACGACTCTCCCAGCCTCCGGGCTGGACGCCAGGTCCCAAACTCGTTTACTTTGCTCTGATCTTGTCTGGGACGGAGCGGGGGGAGAAGCGGGAGAGGGAGGCGGAGCGGGGGGAGAAGCGGGAGCCGAGCGGGGGGCGGAGCGGGGGCGGAGCGGGGGGAGGGGCGGGAGAGGGAGGCGGAGCGGGGGGCGGAGCGGGAGCGGGGGGCGGAGCGGGGGGCGGGGCGGGGCGGAGGTGGGAGGGGCGGAGCGGGAGCGAGGAGCGGGAGCGGGGAGCGGGAGCGGGGGGCGGGAGCGGGGGGCGGGAGCGGGGGGCGGGAGCGGGGGGCGGGGGCGGGGGGCGGGAGCGGGGGGCGGGAGCGGGGGGCGGGGCGGGGCGGGGGGCGGGGGGCGGGGCGGGGCGGGGGGCGGGGCGGGGCGGGGGGCGGGGCGAGGCGGAGGTGGGAGGGGCGGAGCGGAGCGAGGAGCGGGAGCGGGAGGATCAGAGGCGGGCGGCTGTTTCGCACCCTGGTGTCACAGTGGGATGCGGCTTCCCAAAGTGGGGTCCCCAGGGGTCAGGGCTTCAGGACGCCCACGCGCCGTCGCCCCGCTCTGGAGTGTCCACCTGCCCCAGCCGCAACCGCCGCAACCAACCGGTAGCTCCTCGCGCGGGCTTTTGCCCCCGCAGGTCCCGCCCGCGCTGCAGGGAGGAGCGCCCCGAGGTAACGCGTTGTCCCAGCGCAGAGGGGAGGCGGCGGCCAAGGACTGAGGTGGTTTCTCTAGGGGGGAGGGGGCTGCCCTCCAGGCGGCCTGAAATCGGAAGCGCCCCCCCCCCCCCACCTATCACCCTGCGGCCCCGCGCCCGGAAGCCACACCGGCCACAAAGAGCCACGGGGTAGCTCGCAGGTGTAAGGGTGCGAGAGATCCCGGATGAGCCCTCTGTGGGTCAGAGAGCGGAGATGTGGGCTCGGCACGGGGTCACGAGGCTGGGCTCCGTGGGAGATGGTTTATAAAAGGCTAAGTGCGTCTCACTGCCGCTTTAAAAACTAAATGAAACTTTCAAACCCCAAACCTTGTCTCCCGACAAGCTCGTTTCTCTGCTGGTCCGAGGTAGGTAGGTGTTCCTTCCCGTGCACATCGGGCATCCGTGCTTCCCTGGGCGGCTGCGGGGCGCCTGAAACACCAGCCTGGGGCTCCCCTGCAGCCCGAGCTCGGGCAGGCCCTCTGCCCGGGAGCTTGGAGGAGGCGATGGGCATGGGCTGCCTCCCAGCCCGTCACCCCTCACCTCAGGTGGCCTCTGGACGCTCCCGCTTTCCTCTGGGGAGGATTCCTGGGAGCTCCAGTGCCCGGTGCTGGGGTCCCGAGCCCCGATCCGCCAGGAGCGGATCCCCTCTGCCCTGCTCTGCCCTGCTCTGGGGCTCCGACTGTGCGTAGATGGGGAAGCCCAGACGTGAAAATCTGGAGAGTCAGACGGTCCACGCATTTGAAGAACAGGAGTGGGTGTGTTGGTCCAAGGCTCTATGGTCCCATGTGCTTACAGCTCCACTCCAGGCCCCGCCGGTGAATAACATCAGCGGGTTCCCCAGACAACACGCTTTGTCGGAATATCTCCAGCCCGTGACTACGTTCAACAAACCATGTTCAAAAACTCTACAGGGAGGACATTTGTTCTTCAGAACCCGGAGCAGGGAGGGATGCTTGGGTTGCCAGTTCTTACAGAACACTCCCCCCGCATTGGGAAGGCGGCTTTCTTCCCAGTGCCTGGGGTGAGAGGAAAGCGGAACTGCGGGAGGTGATTAACTCCTTCAGCCTTTCCTGCTTGTCCAGCAGGGAGCCCCAGGGAGTGTCCTCCTGTAAAGTTGCAAGTGTCTGCCTGTTGGTGTCTTCAGCATGTGATGAAAAGGAGAGTGCCAAGGGGTGTCAAGAGCTTCCCTCTCCAGCAGGATCTGGGGGCTGGTTACCCTGGAGAGAAGTGGGGTGGTGGAGAGAACCCTATGGCTGGACAAATATCATTGGCAGGGTCTTCCTTGTGTTTGGGATGGTGAGTTTGTGCCATGAACCAAGGATTATGAATAACCCAATTCTGTGTATGCAAGGGCCAATTGAGGGGGGGGGACCTCAAAAGATTTAATTTAAACTGATCCGTGACTAGTAAGTCCTTAAGCCCCTCTCTGGTAGAAATAAGCAATTTTCTGTGTGAAATACACTTTTATTCCAGATCTCACAGAATTCCCCACACAAAAAGAGTTTAGGAGAAAAATAGGCAACTCACACACACACACACACACAAAAAAAAAGCAAACAAGACACTATACACAGCAACCAAAGAACAGGCAATGGAAATAAAATTGTAAAGATTTCAATGCCAAGATGATCAGACGGAATATAATACAACTATCCTTATTATGTATAAAACCATGAAAGACAATAATGAATCTTTGAGATAGAAACTAGGTAAAATAAAAAAAGAACTAAGCCTTCTAAAATAAAAACACACAATTGAAACAAACCTCAATATATGTATGTAACAGACAATTAAAAAGTAAAGAGAAATAGCAAACTACAAATAGGTCAAAATAAATAATACAAAAATAAAGAAAAAAAGCCCTAACCAGTTTGGCTCGGTGGATCGAGTGGCAGCCTGCGGACTGAAGGGTCCCAGGTTCTATTCTGGTCAAGGGCATGCACCTTGGTTGTGGGCACATCCCCAGTAGGGGTGTGCAGGAGGCAGCTGATTGTTGTTTCTCTCTCATAGATGTTTCTAACTCTCTCTCTCCCTCTCTGTAAAAAAAAAAAAAAATCAATAAAAAATATTTTTAAAATAGGTAAAATAAAGAAAAAACTAAAATATCCCTATATGATTGCTAATTAAACAACATACATCTAAAATTTGTATGGGTTAAGAAAAATTAATTGCAATGGGATTTAGAAAACACTTTGACAATGTTGATGAAAATATTACATACCCAAACTTGTAGGACATAGCTAAAGCAGTAGTTAGAGGGAAATTGATAGCCTTAAATGTGCATAATAGACAAGAAATGTTGAAAACTAATGACAGGTGTTTAGAAAAAGAACAGCAAAAATAAATACACAAAAGTTAGAAGAAGGAAAAAATGATGAGATTAAATTAACGAAGTGGAAAACAAGCATGTGACAGAAATTAATGACAAATCCTGAAGACAAATAATGTTATTGATGAAACTGCAGAAACTGATTCAGGAATAAGAATGACTTTACAGTTGTTGCCTAACTTAAGATACATCCCATATTGTAAACAAGTCTCTGAAACTTTAAAAATATTTTTTTATTAATTTCAGAAAGTAAAGGAGAAGGAGAAAGGGATAGAAACATCCATGATGATGAGCAGCCTGCACATCCCATACCTGGGATGGAGCCTGCAACCCCTGCATGTGCCCTGACCTCCTGGTTCAGAGGTCAGCGCTCAACCACGGAGCCACGGAGCCTGGCCTTTGTATTTTTGAAATATAAAACTTATCCTAATGGAATAAAAATGTAAATGATCTCAAAACCAGTAATGAAAGTGAAGCAATAGTCAAATATCCCCCAAGGGAAATACTTGACCCAGATGGCTTTAGTCGATGGAGTGTACTACTGAACATTCAAAAAGAAAATTTTGATGGGAGGAAGGATAGGGGACTAGGTGAAAGAGGTGACAGTGTAAGAAGTACAATCAGGCCTCAGCTGGTTTGGCTCAGTGGATAGAGCGTCAGTCTGCAGACTTAAGGGTCCCAGGTTCGATTCTGGTCAAGGGCATGTACCTTGGTTTCAGGAACACACCAGTGGAGAGTGTGCAGGAGGCAGCTGATCGATGTTTCTCTCTCATCGCTGTTTCTGACTCTCTCTCCTTTCCTCTCTGTAAAAAATCAATAAAATATATTTAAATTTTTAAATTAGGTCTATTACAACTCACAGATCTAATTCCAATATTTTACTTATGCCAAAACCAGAATATTTAAAAATTTTACTTTCCTAGTGTAACAGAGTCCCTCCTTGACCAGACTCTAGTCAGGCTCCTCCCCTTTGTGGACCAGGCTCAACTTTGGCCTAAAAAACTTGAACAAACACCAATGTGGCACCTGACAGCTCAAGACCACAACTCTAGGATGACTCTAGCTCCCCGATAAGCGCTTGCCTCAGAAAAATTAAGGCTGCCAAACGAATTTGCTCTTTGTTCCAGGAATATTGAAGAGAGGGCCCTTTCTTCCTGTCCCTGCGGGAGGATGGCAGATTAACTTTCACGCGAGCAAGCCCGGATGGGTTTCACAGGGACCAACCCACTCCTCCCACTTTTTTTTTTGTAAAATTCCACTTTGCTGCGTGCGTAAGCCCCTGCCATTCCCCCTCCCCACTTCCTCCCTTTCCCTTTACAGCCATCACCTCCGCGGGAGTTGGAATGGGGCTGGGCTCCTTAATCTACTCCTTGGCCTGTCTTGGTTTCAACTGAGAGAATTGCCATATGTGACCATTTCTCTGGGCCAAGCGAAGGTCTCCAATAATATTAAATGGACTTCCATCTTAAATTGTTATTTCGTTTAAAGACTTTTGCAGCATTAATTTTGATTTTTGTAAACCACTGCATTGAAATACTGGTTGATTACTAAGTTTTTGGAAGCCCATCCTCCAGCAACAGTCAAGCATGCAGACGACTGAGTCCTTGGCTGCCAGCTTAACTGCTTTCTCATGAGAATCCCTGATCCAAAACCAGTCAGCTGAGCCATTACCAGCTTCCTGACCCACAGAACCTGTGTGAGATACGTGTTTACTGTTTTAAGTAGCTAAGTTTCGGGATAATTTGTTACTTGACAATAGAGTAACTATATGAGGAATAAGGCTGGGGCCCATGGGCTCACTGGCCTTTACTTTTACACCATCCCCAAGGAGCAGCTGACCCTGTGGAATAGAGAAATGATCTTTACAGACTCAGTTTTGGCACCAGTTGAGGTTACCTTGTGAAGCTAGAGGGTTGTTTTACAGGATACAGTTTATGTTTCATACCAATATAAGCTGACCTTGCTCCCTACCTGGAATTTATGAGGCAAGGAAATAAGAGGTGTAGAGGTAATAACCTAATGATCAGCTTGCAATTTTTTTCTTCTTATCCCATCAACAGTGAGATTTTTTGGGGGGGCCGCTTTGGGCTCCATTTGCTACTGGATAAACTGACCAAAAAGGAGATTCTAATGTTTTGCTGCTACACAATTGTAGCAGAGGATTATTTCCCTGCTGTAAGAAGGGCAGTTGCATTATGTTTGGCCAAACGTTTATCTTCTGAGACGTTTATCTTCTACTGAAGGGTAAATTGGTAACAGAATATTGGTTAAATGTCCACATGATGTCCTGCAACTGAAGGGTTATATTCTAGTGGACATTTATCATGCTTTTTGGCTTCTCCACTTCTGTAACCCCTTCCAAAGCTTAGGTAATCCCCTACCTCATAATTCTGGCTGGGTATAAAGCCTACTTATTCCTATGTAAGGAAACCCTGAGTAACTTGTCTCCCAGCCTCTCTTGCAGCTGAGATGTGGGCGTACGACTGCCCATCCGATATCTTGGCTTAGCCTTCCACGTGAAGAAGGGGAACCAAGATAAACTTTTTCTAGTAGTGGCAGTCATTGCAGCAAGATGGATTCCCAGGGCAACAGTGCTACTGGTGGCAGCCTGTGTCCAGTGACAGCTGTGTCAACGCCATGGACTCTTTTTTTTTCTTTAAAGATGATTTAAAATTTTATTTTTAGAGAGAGAAGAAGGAAGAGGAAGAGAGCGAGAAAACCAATGTGAAGTGAAACATCAATCAAGGAAACAATCAGTTGGCTGCCTCCTGCATGCCCCCTACTGGGCATCAGGCCTGCAACCCAGTCATGTGCTCTGGGCCAGAACTGAACCAGCAACCTTTTGGTGCACAGGATGGCGCCCCAACAGCTGAGCCACACAGTCTGGGCCAAAGCCATGGACTCTTAACATCTGTCTTTGGAGGCAGCAGGAATCATTGGCATGCTAATAACACTGATTCTGTGGCATGATTTGGGCTATTATGACCTTCTAGGCCTGGTTCTCCAGCTGCTCAGTGTTTTTGAAAGGTATCCATTATTATTTTCAAGAAACAACTCTCCGCTTAGCTCAGCAAAACTTGGTTTTTGTTATTTGCAACTAAGAACTGTGAGTGAGGCCGAAATGTAGCCAATTTTCAGAAAAGGATTGGAACGCTCAACTGGAAAACCATCAGTAGTCTCTAGCTCATCACTGCTTCTCTTTGTGTTCGCATTTTTTTGCCCTACTCTATATATAATCTTTTATATCTCCAGCTATGAGGCAGTCAGGAGAGATTTGTAAACATCTGGTTCTACATATCCAGACCAAGTCATACTGACAGTGACCTGCAGCCCCTCAGCGTCAGTCCCTAGGTCCCTCCTCCAATCACAAGTCCTTCCTGGGCAGGAGGTGGTACAGTATAAATTGTGCAATTGGAGCCCATAATCCTAAGGTTCTCAATCTCAGAAAAGTGACTTGTTGTGAGCTGAGAATATATCCCAAAAGAAATCTACTCTAGGAGCTTGGAGATTCTCAGTCCTGGCATGCTGTGCTCTCTCTGATACACTTCTCGTAATTACAAACAGGTTATCCTTCACACCAAATGCTTTAAAGGATTAAGCACAACTCTATAATGCCATTGCCTCCCCCTCCCCGCCTCCAGCATCCCTCTCTGCAAACACATCACTAACTCTACACAGTGAATGACCACACATGAGAGGGAAAAAGAGGTTTACTCAGATAATACTACAGTAACCCCAGTTTCTGAACTAAGAAAATAAGACAAAAAATTTAATGGAATTTTAAAATCTATAAACCTAAGCCTACATCCACAAAATGATGAAGCCTAGATCCGCAAGATGATGCAATGAGGTCTTGGAAATTTTCTCTGGGACCTGTCTCTACATAGAGTGCTTTATCCCCAAGTGCTGACTTAGGACTTGATAGTATACTTCATCATCATGGAGTCCCCAGGGACAACAGAGTAGATGGGACAGTTCTTTTTGCTTATCTCTAATGAGGTTCTCAGGGAATTTGGTCCAACGGACATGGAAGCTACAATAAATACCCATCTCTAATTCCCCCAAACATCCTTCCTGCACAGAGGGCTATGGCCATGAACCCCTGCTCCTCATTTGCTCTGGAACTACCTGTATTTCCAAGACTTTCCAAACCTTATAATAAAGAGAAGCATTGGCCAGTTCCTCATAACAAGATCATAACAGTGGAGCTGTCACTAATAAGTGAAGTTCTTTGAAGAACCTCCTTCCAGATCTAGGAATAATAAGAGTCCTGAATCCATCAGCTGAGCTTGAGATAAACTCAGGAATAACTAACTGGCTGTTTCTTTGATCTCTATGAGCTACTAAAAGAGACATAGATAATGGTAGAGAAGGGTTCTGTATGTGCCTGTGTATTGTTTTTATGTTATATTTGATATGATAGTTTCCTACTGTATCTCATGTGGGCTTCTATTGCTGAACTTTGGCTAAATTCTTTAGGCTTAACCTATTGGTCCCAAAAGTATTGGGCAATTGCATTACCTGTCTACCTCATTCCTAGAGCAATCAGGTATGTACTCTTAAACATGATGAGTACCTATCCATTCAATTCTATTCATACAACCATAGATAACTAGGCTAAAAATCAACAACAGAAGAAATATAAAAAGAGACCATTTCAGCATTAAGAGATATTCCTACTAGTGAAATAACCCAAATGTTCTTTCTTGCAACCAAAGAATTTCACATCAAAACGGAACTGTCTGTAGACTAACACCAAACATTTATTATAAGTTTTTGACAGTAATTTTGACTCTCTTATTAACACCTGGTATTGAAATATTTTAAAGAACTTCTCTTAGACTGAGTCCATTAATATTGTAAATGTTCTCAACTGTTAATCATTAGTGGACAAAATAAATAAAATACTCTATTACCATACAATGTTTGTTATGGTCATTTGGAATTTGAGATGTTTATTGGACATCCAAATGAAACTATCAAAAAGGAAAGGTGTATATATATATAGACTTAGACATCAGGGAAGATGGTGGAGTTGGAAATATTCATTTTGGAGACATCAGCATATAGATAGTATTTGAGAAGAACTGATATCTTAACACTACTGAGTCTTCCTATCCATGATCATGGGATAGCTGTCCATTGATTTAGATTTTTTTCATTGCTTTCAAGTTTTCCTTGTATAGATTTCCTTGTATACATGTTTTTTGGATTTAGACATAAACTTTTGGGGGGTTGTGCTAATGGAAATAGTGTTGTGTTTTATTTTAAAAGTACAATTTCTATTTGTCTCCCCCCTGAACTTATCTTTAGTCCTTAAGGAATTAACTCCTTACATAGACTTTGGTGGAGGTCGCAGGGCAGCACCAGCAGGCCTAAATTGGGGTGGGGGTGTTCTGTCCTTCCGTGCTTTACGAGAAGGATTCCTGTCTTGCTGTGAATGGCACAGCTCACACGGTAATGTAGTTTCACATATAGCTTGGGAAGCACATAGGCATCAAAGACACTTGCTTCACAAATGTCTCTAATGGCTGCAGCCTCTACTATGTTTTGAATGACAAACTTCTTAATGGCCTTGCCCTTGGGCATGTATTGGGTGCAGTTGGTGCAACAAATAGGCTCCACATGGCCATGGCCTTTTTTGGCATGACCATTATTCCTCCTTTTCTTGGTATTCCTTCCACTCCTCCCTTGACCCAGCTCTCCAATCCCCAAAATAGAGTTTTATTTTAAATTTCAATTGCTCATTGTGATATATCCAGAAGTAGAATTGCTGGGTCATATGACAGCAGTTGACTTTTGTAGGTCTAGTATCCTGATAGTTTTCTATATTATTTGAGTTTCAGGAGATTTGTTGTTTTTTCTATTCTTTGAGATTTCCCACATAGACAATCATCTTACCTATAAACAAAGACATTTTCATTTCTTCCTTCTCAAATCTGTATACCTTTTATTTCCTTTACTTGTCCTATTGCATTGACTAGAAATTTTGGTGTGTTGTTGAATAGGAATGGTGAGAGGGGATATTTTATTCCTTATTCCTGATCTTAGGGGAAAGCATCTATTTTCTGACCATTATGATGTTGCTGTATGTTTTTGTGTATGTTCTTTATTAAGTTGAAGAAGTTATCCTCAATTCCTAGTTTGCTGGTTTTTGTTTTGTTTTCTTTTAAATCATGAATGGGTGTGGGATTTTGCCAAATGATTTTTCTATATCTGATATGATTATATAATTTTCTTATTTAGCCTGTTGATGTGATGGATTACATTAATTGATTTTCGAATGTCAAGCCAATCTTGCATACCTGGAATAAATTTCATTTGGTCCTGATGTATATATAATTCTTTTTATACACCGTTGGGTTCAATTTGCTGATATCTTGAGGATTTTGGCATATATGTCCATGAGAGACAGTAGTCTGTAGAGTTCCTTTTTTTGTAATTGCTTTGGCATTAGGGTAATGCTGGTCTCACAGAATGAGTGAGACAGTATTCCTTTTGTTTCTGCCTTCGGTAGAGATTGTAGAAAACTGGCGTAATCTCTTCCTCAAATGTTTTTGTAGAATTTAGCAGTAAAACCAACTGGGTCCAGTGCTTTCTGTTTTGGAAGGTTATTAATTATTCATACTGTTTAATATAGGCCTATTCAGATTATTTTCCTTGAATTTTGGTAGATAGCTTTTCAAGGGATTGGTCCTTTCATTTCAGTTATCAAATTTATGGGCATATAGTTGTTCATAATATTCTTCTATTATCCTTATAATGTCCTTAGGATTTATAGCGATGGTTCCTTTTTCATTTCATTTTCACAGCAGTAATTTTTGCCTTCTCTCTTTTGTTGTAAGTCTGGCTAGGGGTTTATCACTTGTATTGATCTTTTCAAAGAACCAGCTTTTTTTTTTCAGAGCAGCAACGGGGGTGCATTTATTTCCTCCAGGGTCTAGCAGGCTGGGAGCAGAATACAAAGGCACTGGGGCATATATGGGCCTGTTATGATCTGGCTGGCTGGCTGGGAGGTTAACTGAACAGGTGTGCCAGGGAGTATAGGGTCTAGGGTGATTCTCCCAGAACTTACAGAAGGGCTTTTGGGGTGTGGAAGCAACACCAAACTTGGCATAGATGCATGAGAAGGGTTGTGGAGTGGTGTGATAAGGGTGGAGTGACCCATGGGGAGGGTGTGTTAGAGTGTCCTAGAGCAAGAGGTAACTTGGGGGTGGCATGTTGGGACATTTTGAGCCCTAGCTGTTGTCTGAGACACTGGTTGCCGACAAACAGCTGGGAAAATGGAAAAGCTGATGGGTCAGCAGCACTCACAAAGACATGACTGCAGATAGGATCAGCCCTAGGAGAGACCAAATGTCCAAGTGACACCTAATGTGAGGCGACGAGGAGGGAGGTCTGGGGTTCCCACTCAGGAATACATAGTCAGCTGCAGCCCCTCCTGGATGGTCACCTGAACGTGTCCAGTGCCATCTTTATCAAGAGACCTGAAAGCGCAGAGCGTGGCATCCAGCCTGATCAGGCAGCTGACGAAGTTGTCAGAAGCCATGTTCCCTTCCTCATCTGAGCAGGGTCGGATGATCATGTCGTAGAGATGCTCATTTAGATGGAATCCTGCTGCCTCAAGGCCCCCGGAAGTTCCCTGCTGCCAATGGTTCCTGAACAGTCAGCATCAAACTGTTTGTATATGGCCTGCCATTTTTTGATGTTGTTCCACAAATACTTGAATTCCTTTTGTGTCACTATCCATCACGGCCACCATGCTGCGTGCGACGTGTCAATGCCAAAACCATGTCTTCAGATCGGGGTGTCGGGTCCCCACTTTGTTGAGAAAGGTCATGAATTCGGTTGCACTGGCTTCCGTGTCATCTCCAGCCAGCTGGGCAGAGAGCCTCCGGAGCTGTCGGGCCTCCCCACTCTCGTTGGCCTCGATGTTGGAGTGATGGGTGCGGGGCGGGGGCTCCGGGGTAAGCAAGCCTTGCCCCCGTGAAGTGACACCCAGCCTCGCTCAAAGAACCAGCTTTTGATTTTGGTTTTATCTATTGATTGTTTTAAATTTCATTGGTTTCTACTCTTTCTGTTGTTGCTCCTCACCTGAGGATATTTTTCCACCGATTTTTTTAGAGAGAATGAAAGGGAGAGGGAGAGACAGAGAGAAACACATTGATTGGTTGCACCCTGACCAGAACTGGGGAACCTGCAACCAAGGTACGTGTCCTTGACAGGAATCGAACTTGGGACCCTTCAGTCCATGGGCTGATTCTCTATTCGCTAAGTCAAACCAGCTAGGACTCTACTCTAATTTTTTTTTTAACTTTTATTTATTTATTTAAAAATATATTTTATTTTTTACAGAGAAAAAGGGAGAGGGATAGAAAGTCAGAAACATCAATGAGAGAGAAACATCGATCAGCTGCCTCCTGCACACCCCCTACTGGGGATGTGCCTGCAACCAAGGTACATGCCCTTGACCGGAATCGAACCCGGGACCCTTCAGTCCACAGGCTGACGCTCTATCCACTGAGCCAAACTGGTTTTGGCTAATTTTTTAAAAAATAAATCTTTATTGTTCAGATTATTACAGTTGTCCCCCCCCCCATAGCTCCTCTCCACCCAGTCCCCCCCGCCACTTTCCTCATCCATAGGTGTAAGATTTTTGTCTAATCTCTTCCTGAACCTCCCACATCCCCTTCCCCCCGAGAATTGTCAGTCCACTCCCTTTCTGTGTCCCCCATTCTATTATATTCACCAGTTTATTCTGTTCATCAGATTTTTTACTTACTTGATTTTTAGATTCACTTGTTGATAGATGTGTATTTGTTGTCACTTCATTGTTATAGTTTTTATTTTTACCTTTTTCTTCCTCATTAGAGAATACCCTTCAGCATTTCATATAACACTGGTTTGGTAGTGATGAACTACTTTAGCTTTTTCTTGTCTGTGAAGCTCTTTATCTGACCTTCAATTCTAAATGAGAGCTTTGCTGGGTAGAGTAATCTTGGTTGTAGGTTCTTGCTATCCATCACTTTGTATATTTCTTGCCACTCCCTTCTGAACTGCATAGTTTCTCTTGAGACATCAGTGATAGTTGTATGGGCACTCCATTTTAGGAAACTAACTGCTTTTCTCTTGCTGCTTTCAAGATTCCCTCTTTGTCTTTTGCCCTTGGCATGTTAATTATGATGTGTCTTGGTGTGGTCCTCTTTAGATTCCTCTTGTTTGGGGTTCTGTGCATTTCCTGGACTTCTATTTCTTTCACCAGGGAGGGGAAGTTTTCTGTCATTATTTCTTCAAATAGGTTTTCAATATCTTGCTCTCTCTCTTCTTCTGGCACCCCCATAATTTGGATGTTGTTGGTACGCTTGAAGTTGTCCCAAAGGCTCCTTACACTATCTTCATATTTTTGTATTCTTTTTGCTTTTTGCTTTTCTGACTGAGTATTTTTTGCTTCTTTGTATTTCAAATCTTTGACTTGATTCTTGGAATCCTCTAGTCTGCTGTTGAATTTCTTATATTATTCTTTATTTCAGTCAGTGTATGCTTAACTTCTGATTGGTCCTTTTTCATATCCTTGAGGGTCCCACTAAATTTCTCAGAGGTTTCTAGAAGATTCTTGGGTAACCTTATAACTGTGGTTTTGAACTCTATATCCAGTATTTTGCTTCCATCCATTTCTTTTATTTGTGACTTGTTTCTTTGTCTCTGAATTTTGGCTGCTTCCCTGTGTTTGTTTCTATGTATTGGGTAGTTGCTAAGTCTCCTTGGGTTGATAGAGTGGCCCTGTGTGATTGTTGTCCTATAGGACTCAGTGGCTGAGCCTCCTCTTGGTGCACTCCTTTGTGGGCTATTTGCCCAAGCTTATTGTAGTTAATCCTTGATTGCTGTTAGTATCACTGGGAGGAATTGACTTCCAGGCCAATTGGCTGCGAGGACCAGCTGTGTCTATTCTGGAAGATCTGTTGCAGAGGAGACAGGACTTGCTTCAGTTGGGCTTTGGTGCTCCCTGAATCTGCCCCTTGAGTGTGTCTTTTATGGATGGGAGGAGTTATAATCCAGTATAGCCTCACTCTGACCAGTGGGTACACTGGCTCTTGGATCTCCAAGAAGGTGCAAGGTCAACCACTGTCTGGGGCTGCCCAGCAAGAGCTGCAGAGAGATCTCAGATTCCTCCTCTTTGTTTGGGGTTTGGAGGTGCCCCGAAGAGGCCCAGCTGTGAAGCAAGGCAGGCTGCTGCTGCCAGGTAGTGGGCCTTCTTTTGGAATCTCTGGGGCTCTCTGACCCAGCTGCAGTTTGACAGGTTTTAGGCAAAAGGACAGGCCATTCATATGCAAAAGCCAATGCACCCTGCTTGGGTGGGGCTATAAATTGGGTGGGGCAGGGTATCTGGGGATCACTAGGGTGGAGAAAACAGCAATAGCTGCCAGTCAGCCCTGAACCAGAGAAGTCCCCAGTTCTCTGCGTCCTGCACCCCTGTGCAAGAACAATGATCGCTGTGAGCCCCTCTAAGAGAAAGCCGCCCTTGCATTCCTGTCCCGATGCCAGTCTGGTTTCTCCCTGTATGTGCCTGGGTCCCCCAGAGTCTTGCCTGGAACTGGAGTTCAGAGAAAGTGGGAGCTTGTATCTCCTTCTTGATTAAAAGAGCAGCACATCCAGGTGCCAGCACTTTCTGCACCTCCTCACCTCTTACCAGGCTCAATGCACCTTCTTCACCTCTCTAGTTGTGGAACTTCCACTCAGCCAGTTTCCTGTGATTCTGGGTGGTAGTTGTTCTCCCATTTAGTTGTGGATTTGATGTGGTTGTGAGAGGCAGCAAGTATAGGTGATTACCTATGCCACCATCTTGGTTCTCCTACTCTAATTTTTATTATGTCTTTTCTTCTGTTTACTTTGGATTTAATTTCCTCTTCTTTTGTAGATCTTAAAGTGGAAACTTAGATGATTGATTTTAGATCTTCTTTTCTAATATATGCATCTACATGCTGCACTTTCCTGTGAGCATTGCTTTCTTTGCATCCCAAATTTTGACAATTTGCATTTATTTTAAAATTTCTCTTGAGAGTTATTTGACCCATTTGTTATTTAGAAGTGTGTTGTTAAATCTCCAAATATTTTGAGATTTTTGGCTATCACTTATTTTTCATTTCTTTGTGATGAGAGCATCCTTTGTGTGACTTCTCTTCTGTCATATTTGTTGAGGTGTTTCATATACAGAGGTAGTCTGCTGTAGTGATGCCTCATGTGCACTTGAGAAGAATGGGTATTCCTCTGTTGTTGGGTGGACTGTCCTATAAGTGTTCAGTGGTGTTGGAGTTGAATGTGAAACTGGAGTGGGCTCAGTGAGAATGGAGAGGAAAAGATGCAATGAAAAGCATTGTTTTTATTAGCTTTATATTATTCAGCCATATTTGTTTAAACATTTTGGTTGTTTCTAATTTTTTACTATTATAATGTGATATTTCCCCTTGCACATAGTAGATAAATTGTTGGGTCAAGGAGTAATTTTTTTAAAATATATTTTTATTGATTTCAGAGAAGTAGGGAGAGGGAGAGAGAGAGAGAAACATCCATGATGAGAGAGAATCATGGATCGGCTGCTTCCTGCACGCCCCACACTGAGGATCAAGCCCACAACCTGGCATGTGCCCTGACTGGGAATTGAACCCTAACCTCCTGGTTCATAGGTCGACTCTCAACCACTGAGCCATTCTGGCTGAGCCAAAGAGTAATTTTTTAAAACATTCTTGTTGCAGTGGATGGGTGCCACTATCATTCCTCTTTTGCCAAGGCAAATATTTACACACATACACACACACACACACACACACACACACACACACACACACACATCCTGCTTATTTAATATACTTAAAATGATGACATCTTATTCTTTCAATTTATAACACTTATATTACTAGTAGGGCTGAGCATTCTTTCATATATCTTTTAGCAATTAATGTTTATCTAAAAATTATCTGTTCATGTCTTGTTATTGGAACATTCCCCTCACTACCTCCCTTCTTTCTCCATCTCATTCTTCTGGTCTTAGTTTATTTATTTACTTAAAAAATCTTTATTATGGAGACTATTAGAGATGTCTTCCCCCGTCCCGTTATTCTCCTCTACCCATTTCCCACCTGTCTCAGGCCTTCACCACCCTTCTGTCTGTATCCAGAGGTAAGACCTTTAGTTAACCTCTTCCTGCTCCTCCTCCCCCTTCCCTTTGAAATTCATCAGTCTCTTCCATGCTTTCATGCCTCTGATTCTATTTTATTCACCAGTTTATTTTGTTTATTAGATTTCTTGTTCATTTATTTTGATTTTTAGATTCAATTGTTGATTGATATGTATTTGTTGAAATTTTATTGTTCACATTTTTTCTCTTCTCCTCACCCCTCCTTTCTCCTCTTTCTTTTCTTCCTCCTCTTCTCTTCCCTTTTTTTTTTTTAAAGAATACCTTTTAATATTTCATGTAATACTGGTTTGGTGGTGATGAACTCCTTTAGCTTCTTCTTGTCTGTGCAGCTCTTTATCTGACCTTCAATTCTAAACGAGAGCTTTGTTGAGTAGAATAATCTGGTCGTAGGTCCTTACTACTCATCACTGTGAATATTTCCTGCCACTCCCTTTTGGTCTGCAAAGCTTCTGTTGCGACATCAGTGATTGTTGTATGGGCACTCAGTTGTAGGAAATTAACTGCTTTTCTCTTGGTGCTTTTAAGATTCCTTCTTTGTCTTTTGCCCTTGGCATTTTAATTATGTTGTGTCTTGGTGTGGGCCTCTTTGGGTTCCACTTGTTTGGGACTCTCTGTGCTTCCTGGACTTGTAAGTCTATTTCACCAGATAGGGGAAGTTTTCTATCATTATTTCTTCAAATAGGTTTTCAATATCTTGCACTCTCTCTTTTTCTTCTGGCGATCCCAGAGTGCTAATGCTGATACACTGGAGGTTGTCCCAGAGGCTCCTTACACTATCTTCATATTTTTTTTATTCTTTCTTCTTTTTTGCTCTTCTGATTGGGTGCTTTCTGCTCCCTCATATCCAAAATTATTGATTTGATTCTTGGAATCCTCTACTCTACTGTTGAATCCCTGAAAACTGTTCTTTATTTCATATTAGTATATGCGTAATTTTGGACTAGCTCTTTTTCATGACTTTGACATTCTCACTAAGATCCTTGAAAGTCTTATGAAAATCCTTGAGTAACCTTATAACCATGGTTTTGAATTCTGTATCTAGTAGTTTGCTTGCTTCCATTTCTTTCATTTATGTCATGTTTGTCTCCACATTTTGGCTGCTTCCCTGTGTTTGTTTCTATGTATTAGGTAGAGCTATTATGTCTCCTGGGTTTGGGACAGTTGCCTTGTATAGTAGGTGTCCTATAGGGCCCAGTGGCTCAGCCTCCCCAGTTATCTAAACTGGGCACTCTAGGTGCACCCCTGTGTGGACTGTGTGCACAGTCTTGTAAGTTGAGCCTTGATTGTTATTGGCATCACTGGCCAATTGGCTTTGAGGACCAGTGACTACAGTAGGGGAGCTGCTATGCAAGAAACACCCCTAGGGAATAGGACTTGCTTCAGTGGGGCTTTGGTGCTCACTGAGTCTTTCTCTTGATTGTGTCACTTGTGAATGTGTAGAGTTGTAATCTGCTATGGTCTGAAACTGTCCACTGAGTGCATGGCAAACTCAGCCACTGCCTGGGGCCACCTGGCAGGAGCTACATAGGGATCTGCAGATGACTGTTATTTGTTATTTGTGTTGGGCTTGGAGGTGCCCAGGCCAGGCCCAGCTATGAAGCAAGGCAGGCTGGTGCTAGTGCTGGGTCTTTTATTGATAGGTTTGGGGCATGCTGTCACTAAATGCAGCTTTTTTGATTTTAGCAAAATCTGAAGCCTGAGCCATTTGAAAAAGCTGCTGCAAACAGCTTGGGTGGAGCTGAATGGGGTGAGACCTCAGGGAATACCCAGGGTAAAGCAAACAGTGTGCTCAGGCTAATGGAGACTCAGATATGGCTGCCAGTCAGCTCTGCTACAGGGAAGGTCCCAGCACAGGAACAATGACCCCTTCAAGCACCCACACCTGGGAGAAAGCCACCCTAAGTTCCTGCCTTGATGCCAGACAATCTAGTTCAAGGATGTCAAACTCAAAGGCTAACATGGGCCAAATAAACAAGATTTAAGTTTATGTGGGCCTTAAAAAAAAATCAATTTACATAGAAATATAGGTTTATTTCTATAGAGACATGAATGCCAAAGGCTGAAATAAATGAGTAATAGTTAAAATAATAGAACATGTTAATAAAAATTAATATTTTTTGAACATTAACTTACCAGACACTGAACAACTGCACAAGTTAATAAACGTAATGCAAATAAACCTATTTTTCTTGTTCTCCAAAAGCGAAATATTTCTTGTGGCGCACACCAAACAAGTCAGTATAAGACTAATGACGTGGCCATCAGCTGCTAAAATAGTCACTGCTAGTATTAGTGGGAATGGGTGCATCTGTGTTAGGAAAATGAATGCAACATGATTACAGTAATCAGTCATTAGCGAACATTGTAGTTCGTTATTAATAATTACTGTATGTATAACAGGATATTGTAAAAATTAGGTGACAATATTTTTATTAAAATGTTTCTTACATACTGCAGAAATATTTGTTGTGGGCCACAATTTTGACATGCTTGATCTAGTTCCTCCCTGAGTACATCTGGGTCCCCCAAAGCTTCCGGTGCTGGGAGTCTTGAGTGAGCTCATGTTCCAGCCCTTTAAATGGGACACCTGGATTTCCAGTAGCCCCTGTCACTCAGCCGCAATCCTCCTGGCTTTATTTTTATTTCTTTAATTTATAGATTTTTTACAGAGAGGAAGGGAGAGGGATAGTTAGAAACATCGGTGAGAGATCGATCAGCTGCCTCCTGTACAACCTCCACTGGAGATAAGCCAGCCACCAAGGTACATGCCCTTGACAGGAATAGAACCCAGGCCCCCTCAGTCCACAGGCCGACGCTCTATCCACTGAGGCAAACCAGTTAGGGCCCCTCTAGCTTTTACAACTCAAAGTTATGGGGACTTCTCTTTGAGCTCTGGAACCCTGGGCTGGGGTCCTGGGACCCCTTGCTCCTCATAGGCGAGATCTCTCTCCCGATTAAAAAAAAAAACAAAACAGCACATGTGAGTGTTGGACCAGCCAGTTCTGAGCCTCCACTCCTCCTACCATGTGGTATTTTAGTTGTAATTTTGATGTAGTCGTGGGAGGCAGCAAGTACAGGCATTTACCTGCACCCCCATCTTCTGGGTCTAAATGCCACTTCACTAGCATCCTCTCTGGAAAACGCATTGCTAACACTCCTGGAATCCATTTCCTTCCAAGTACTTGTTACACTGTGTAGCTGCATACACATGTCATATTAACGTAATTTCTGCTCCATCCCCACCCGAGGAAACCATAGGTGTGTTTTCCCTTTAAAACCCAGGATATGGGGCTGTGTCTTTAGGAGGTGTGTGCTTTATAATTGCTACTGGAATCAGATTTTTGGTCCTTCATATTTTCTAACTGGCCCTTGATGCTCTAAAAAACCATTCATTGATGTGTTCACTTTAAAAAAATAAGTTTATTGATTTCAGAGAGGACGGCAGAGGGAGAGGTAGAAATATCAATGAGAATAATTTGTCAGCTGCCTCCTGCACACCCTACACTGGGATTGAGCCTGCAACCCAGGCATGTGCTCTGCCTGGAATCAAACCACGACCTTCTGGTTCATAGCTTGACACTCAACCACTGAGGCACACTGGCTGCGCGATGTGTTTACTTTTCCCGTTAGCTGGTAGTTGGGCTCCTTATTGAGCACCTATCTAAGAGCTTTCTGGTGCTCTGCATTTGGAGGCATTCTGGTGAAGGGTGAAGACATGGGAAGTCAGGCTGGTCCAGGCACCACCCTCCGGGAACAGCAGGCACTGGCTGGCCCTCGCTCACAGATGGTCACACTCGTGAGCGCATCCCCCAGCCACAGGCCTTGAGGACCAGATGGCCTGACTCTCCCATCACTGCCCTGCACAGACGAGTCTTTACTCCAAGTGTGCGAGCCAGTCCTCTGGTGCCAATAACTGGTGGACCCAGTCAGTAATTCCAGAGGAATAGAGTAACATTGGCAGCCAGTTTTGCCACTGATGTTAATGGGTACTGTAGACTTAAAATAAAATACAAATTGGTGGACAACTAACTGTGCTATGGTCCTTTAAGTGTTGGTTTGTTATTTTTAGCTAGAGGCCTGACACACAAAATCTGTGCATGGGCACTGTCCCGAGGCCTGGCCTGTGATCAGGCCATCTTCCCCGGTTGGCGCCACCCCCACCCCAGTTCCCCGTTCCCCATCAGGTGATCAGAACCTGCCCGCTGGGGGAAGGGACCGAGAGGCTGGCCTGCAGCTCCTTCGTTGTCTGCTCTCTGGTGGTTATTGTCATAGCGACCAGCCGTTCAGCTGTTTGGTCAATTTGCATATTATCCTTTTATTACATAGGATGTTTTTATTAATTCAGACAGAGGCAGGATAGAAACATCAATGATAAGAATAACTGACTGGCTGCTTCCTACATGCCCCCTATGGAGATTGAACCTGAAATCCAGGCATGAGCCTGACCCGGGTAATGAACCAGGACCTCCCAGTTCATGGGTCAATGCTCAAGCCACACCAGCTGGGCTGTTACTGTCTTTTAATTAGGACCCAGGACTGCACTGTACCATAAAATGTTCTGTACCAAAACAAAGCTTAGAGTTACATGTTTAAAAAAATAACAGAAAAGGAGCAATAGGCAGAAAGGATGAAACAAAACTATTACTTGTAGATGGTGTAATTTTTTAACCACAAAATAGAACTGAGAAATTACTGAAAATTAAGGACATTCAGTGAAGTGGCTAGTTTCACAAATACATAATTAAAAATAACTTTCCTATATAAGAGCAATAACTACAAAAATATAATAAACTATTTACAATACAAAATGAGAAAAAATGTGCCCAGGAATACTCTAAAAAGTGAAATGCATGTTTCTGGTTGGGAAACAAAATTTGTAAACAAATTTTCCTAAATATTTAGAGGATTAACTTATTCCAATCAAAATACCAATGTAAAAATTTAGGAAAACCAAAAGGAGCAAAACTGAACAAAAATCCTTAAACTCACACACCATAGGACCGGTCCCATGAAGGCACCGCTGGCCTTGCTTTGGGAAGGCCAGTCAGGAAGGTTTGATATCAGGAGGCCGAAGAGAACAAATATCTATGACAGCGAAGACACAGGAATCCCGTCTCTTGGGGGGCAATGTGACCTAACCAATATCACATAATTTCTACAAATAAAACACTTTTCTTGTGAGGTAGTGACCAGTCATTGCCAAAGTCCTGATAACTGCTTAGACGGGAACTAAGCATATGGTAAGGTTATTGAGTAACCATGGACCCAAGGCAACGTTTCTCCTCCTTTTCAGGCTCTTAGGGTTTCATTCCCAGTAAGTCGTCTTGGCTCAGTGGAGGAACAGGACTCTGAAGGGGTTTGCCGGGAGCGGGACTGAGTGGCTGGATGTGAGCGATCCAAACTTTTGTGGCAAGGAAAAGGCATCAAAGTGCTGTCTGAGCAATTGTCAGCTGAACAAGAACAGCAAGAGCAGACATCTTAAAATTACACTGTGAAAAGGATTTTTATAAAAGTCACTTTTCCCCATAAATTGCAAACTGACAGATCACAAATAATAAGCTTTTGCTATTCATTTGCTATATTTTCCTATATTCTAAAGCTAGCAATCCCTTTCAACACTCAAGCTCTGAGAGGGTGTTCTTAGAGGGTTACGTGAATATAAGCTGTTGGCTTAACAATCAGTAGTTTGGGTCTTTCAGGAGAATATCAGTCCAGAAAAGGATCTTTGCATTATTTCTCTTTTCTCAAGTGTGTAAAAGTAGATACACTTTCAGTACACAAGAGTCACTCTGTTCACTTTACAGGTAAACAACCTCCACTCATAGTTGGAGCTTTTCATAGGAAAGAGATCTATGACCTATACATTGCTGTATAAGCTCACAAAGGAAAGCTCCTTAGTCTCAAAAGCCTGGCTGCTATCTGAGGTATAGGGACATTTTCTTCCCTGTGAACTTTCTAAAAATGTGAGGTTTAACCAAGATAAGTATTTATTCAATTTGGGCTATTATGAGGGTCTCATCTATCTGTATCTTTCCAGACAGTGTGAAACATTTCAGGTTGAGGTAGGACCGTCAGACCTTTCCCGATCACACTTTTGCTTTCGGGTCTTACATGCTGAGTGGGTTTTTTCATGGCGGGTACAGTTTGACAGCCGACCAAATCTTCTCCCACATTTTTTGCAACCATATGGCCTCTCAGCCACATGACTCTGCAGATGAAGCACTAATTCTCTGTTCTCTGGGAAGGTTTTCCCACATTCTGGACATTTAAATACCTTCTTCCTTATATGGATTCCTTCGTGGCGACTACGGTGAGAATTTTGGCGAAAATTTTTTCCACATTTTGAACATGAGTAAGGTTTCTCTCCTGTATGGATTCGCTCATGTTTATTAAGGTTTGTTTTATGATTGAAGCTTTTCCCACAGTGACTACAGTCATAGGGTTTTTCTCCAGTATGAGTCCTCTGGTGGGAAATAAGGTAAGAACTTTCATTAAACTGTCTCCCACAAAGTGGACAAGTGTACCATCTTCTTGATCTCCGATTTCGGTTAAGTGGAATAATACTGATATCTACAAATTTTGAGAGTTCCTCTAGTGGAGTATCATTTTCAATGGTAATTAAAAGATTTTTCATTTTCTTTTCATTTGGAATTGATGTATTCAGTGTTTTTTCTTTATGGTAATTTGCATGTTGTTCAGAGACCACACAACAATCCATTTCATCACAATCTGAAGAATCTTCTCTATGATCTTCACCCTCAGGATTATTGTCATTGACTGTTGAAACAAAAAAAGAGAATTTAATAACTTTTGAGGGATATGATACCAGGAGCGGGAAAAAACCAAATTTGATTTCTCATGAAATAACCTTAAAAATCACAAATCTGAGGACTGGCAGATAATTGCCACCAACATTCCTTTTATACTCTTATTAAGGGTGGGATACATGACAAATGAATCTTTCCATACCCCATAATATAAGCACACAGTACTCTTTTTACGTGAAAGAAAAAATGAGTGAGGACTAAAAGACTTTATTTTACTCAATGAGCTCATATTGAGCTTATATGTGTAAAGCATTGAGCTAAGTACCAGGGGATGAAGGACAAATACTAAAGGGTACCACTTGTAATATTTAGACTAGTAAGTGAATGGTAAGATGATTTACTTTTAGGTTATCACTACATTAACTATTACAAATATTATAGTATTAGATAATACTACAATGTCCTATATAGTAAAAAACCATAAACAATTAAAATATCCCTGTATTTTTATTATAGTTAGAAAACTCTTCTGTATTTTTATTGTAGTTCCAAAAAAATATCCCTGTAAAATAAAGATAATGACTAGGTAGCAAAGTGAAAAACAGTATGCTGTAAACAGATTGAGTGACAAGGGACCCCTAAACTCTGACCAACTTACTGAGAATAAAGTAAAAAGGTTAAATTAACTGCTTAGGCCTCAGTGGTTGAGGCCTAAGCAGTTAATTTGATTCCCTGTCAGGGCACATACCCAGGTTTCGGGCTCAATCCCAGTGTGGGGCATGGAGGAGGCAGCTGATCAATTATTCTCTCATCGATATTTCTAGCTCACTCTTCTTCTTCTTTCCTCTCTGAAATCAATTTTTTAAAAAATCAACTACTTAAGTTATGTGGCTGACCCAAAAGCTGGAATGTGAATCTCTACTGGATTTAATAGTTTCACACATTAATGGATTTATTCTATTTAATTATTCCTTTATTTCCTTAGGGAAATGAAAATGCTGGGTAAAGCATATGCCAATTTTTATCACAGGTCTTAATATGAACCACCAAAACACTTTCCAAAGGAGCTACAGCAGTTTCAATATAACAATATGAATCGTGTGTTAACAACTTAAACTAATCTTGCCAACATTAAATACCACGTAAAATATTTACTAAGTATAATGGTTTCTCATTGTAGCTTTACTTTGTACTTTATTACAAATTATTGGGCTGAAACTTTTATAAATTCAAAGAAATTTTATATAAATTCTAAATCTTTGTCAATGACTATTGATATATATTATGTGTATACACTGTATCTATGTATATCTATCTATCTATACCCATATATGTATATATTTAAATTTGCATCTAAGATCTTTTAAATAGTTGCAACCAGCTGGCCAGTATGGCTCAGTGGTTGGGCACTGACCTATAAACCAGGAGGCCAAGGCTGGATTCCGGTCAGGGAACATGCCTAGGTTGACAGCTTGGTCCCCAGCAGCAGGTGTGCAAGAGACAGCTGATCAATGATTCTCTCTCATCACTGATGTTTCTTTTTCTCTCTCCCTCTCCCTCTCCCCTCCTCTCTCAAATCAATAAAAATATATTTTAAAAATAATAAAATAGTTGCAATCAGTTTATTTCTGATACATTATAAATATGACAATTTAAAATAAAGGAATAATGTATCTAAAGAAAAAAACAAAGATACCGATATCCAATATCATCCATCATCAAGCTGATCTTCAACATTCAGAAATGTTATAGCGTTCTTTCTCCTTAAACTTTCTTTTTTTTAGTTTTTTTTAAACCACTGAAATGATATATTTTTATTTTTTCCTTTTTTTCTTTATTGTTCAGTTTATTAATTACATTGTCCCCCCTTTTTTCCCCTATAGCTCCCCTCCACCCAGTACCCATCCCACCCTCTGCCCTCACCTCCCCTGCACTGTCCTCTCCTATAGTTGCATGATTTTTGTCCAGTCTCTTGCTGCACCTCCCACACCTTTCCTCCCCAAGAATTATCAGTCCATTCCCTCTCTATGTCCATGATTATATTATATTCACCAGTTTATCCTGTTCATCAGATTATTAATTCACTTGATTTTTAGATTCATTTGTTGATAGATGTGTATTTGTTGTTCATAATTTATATTTTTACCTTTTTCTTCTTCTTCTTCTTAAAGAATATCTTTCAGCATTTCATATAATATTGGTTTGGTGGTGATGAACTCCTTTAGTTTTTTCTTATATGCAAAGCACTTTACCTGACCTTCAATTCTGAATGATAGCTTTGCTGGATAGAGTAATCTTGGTTGTAGATTCTAGCTATTCATCACTTTGAATATTTCTTGCCACTCCCGTCTGGCCTGCATCGTTTCTGTTGAGAAATCCACTGACTAATCGTATGGGTGCTCCCTTATAGGTAACTGTTTTTCTCTTGCTGCTTTTAATATTCTTTATCTTTTGCTCTTGGCATTTTAATTATGTGTCTTGGTGTGGTCTTTAGATTCCTATATTTTGGGGTTCTGTGCACTTCTTGGGCTTTTAAGTCAGTTTCTTTCACCAGGTAGGGGAAGTTTTCAGTCACTGTTTGTTCAAGTAGGTTTTCATTACCTTGCTCTCTCTCTTTTTCTGGCACCCCTATAATTTGGATGTTGGTATGCTTGAGATTGTCCCAGAGGCCCCTTACACTATCTTCAATTATCTGGATTCTTTTTGCTTCTTGCTTTTCCGGCTGAGTGGATTTTGCTTCTTTGTATTTCAAATCTTTGACTTGGTTCTTGTGATCTTCTGGACTGCTTTTAGGACTTTGTGTAATATTTTTTATTTCAGTCAGTGTATGCTTAATTTCTAGTTGGTCCTTTTTCATATCCTCATAGGTCTTGTTCATTTCCTTGTAGTTCTCATTAAGTTCATCGGCCTTTTCTAGGAGCTTCTTGAAAAACCTTATTGTAGTTTTGAACTCTATGTCTAGTCGTCTTTTTTCCTCCATTTCTTTCACACCTCATTTCTTTTCGTTTCTCTGCATGGTGGCTGCTTTCCTGAATTGGTCCGTTAGCTTTGTATGGTAGATCTCCTCTAAGGGACAGTGGCTCAGCCTCCCCAGTTACCTGAGGTGGATACTCTTACGGCAATCCTTTATGGGTTGTACAGTATTGTTGAAGTTAAGCCCAGCTTATTGTCGTTACCCCTAGGAGGGTTTGACCTCCAGGCCAATTGGCTGTGAAGGTCAGCTGTGTTCAGGTTGTATGGGCGGAGTCTCTGGGCTGAGCAGGCAGCGTCAGCTCCACCCTATGCGGCGCGCAGATCTCTGTCGGGTGGCAACGGCTGCACGCACCTCCGAGAGAAAGCCACCGCTGGTCTCCACCTGTTGCCAGACAACTCTGCCTCTTCCCAAATGAGTCTGCACACCCAAAGTCTCACCCAGGGTTGTAGAACAAAGCAGGCCAGTGGTCTCCCGAACGAGGGAACAAGTCACGAGTCCTCTCTGTGCAGTCACGCACTTCTGTCCCCAAGCTTACACGCAAACTACTATTCCAAGTTTAGCGCACTCTCCTCAGACTCGCAGACCTCTACCACGCCCGTGCCTTTAGCGTGCCTTCCCTGGACCTCAGACCTCACCTGGAACTGGGGAATCAGTGCAGTGGGATGCCTCTGCCCTCCCCACTGGAGAAAACCAGCCGGGTTTGCTGCCGCCCGCCCTTACCACTCGCGCGCGCACGGCTCTGAACCTCTCTCTGTGCATATCTTCCAGGCTGCGCTCCGCCGCTCCTCTGAGTCACGGTGTCCTATCTTTACTTTTATTTGTGGAATTTTCACTCCGCCTGCTTACTGGTGATTCTGGATGATGTTTGTTTTGTTGTTAAGTTGTAGTTTTGGAATTGTGTGGGGCAGCAAAACAGTGTTTACCTATGCCGCCATCTTGGTTCTTAAACTTTATTTTCATTCCACCTTTGTCACAGAATATTTTCTTTTAAAAAAAAAATATATATATATATTTTAAATATATATATATTTTTTATTGATTTTTTACAGAGCGGAAGGGAGAGGGATAGAAAGTCAGAAACATAGATAAGAAACATCGATCAGCTGCCTCTTGCACGCCCCCTACTGGGGATGTGCCCGCAGCCAAGGTTCATGCCCTTGACCGGAATCGAACCAGGGACCCTTCAGTCCGCAGTCTGACGCTCTATCCACTGAGCCAAACCGGTCTCAGCTGTCAGAATATTTTCATGTAAACGATTTTTATATTTGAAAGTCTTTTACTGATACAATTTCATCCTTCTAGTTAAAATTTTTATTAAACCAGCAATTGGACATCCCTCTCACAATCCAGGACTGCTGGCTCCTAACTGCTCGCCTGTCTGTCTGCCTGATCGACCCCTAACCACTCCCCTGCTGGCCTCATTGATGACTAACTGCCCACCCGCCAACCTGATTGTCTCCAAATCTTGTGACACCACCTAGGCTTTTATTATATAGGATTGTTAACTTTTTTTCAATAGAGTTAAATCTGCAGCTTGCATGTTTTTTTTAAAGGTGATGAAAGGTTTTTAAGTTGAAGTCTTCCTCTAGAACAGTGGTTCTCAATCTTCCTAACCCCACGACCCTTTAATACAGTTCCTCATGTTGTGGTGACCCCCAACCATCAAATTATTTTTGTTGCTACTTCATAACTATAATTTTGCTACTGTTTTTTTTTAAAAATATATTTTATTGATTTTTTACAGAGCAGAAGGGAGAGGGATAGAAAGTCAGAAACATCGATGAGAGAGAAACATCGATCAGCCGCCTCTTGCACGCCTCCTACTGGGGATGTGCCCGCAGCCAAGGTACATGCCCTCAACCGGAATCGAACCCGGGACCCTTCAGTCCGCAGTCTGACGCTCTACCACTGAGCCAAACCGGTCTTGGCAATTTTGCTACTGTTAATGAATCAATGTAAATATCTGTGTTTTCCGCAGAACCACTGCTCTAGATAAACTCAACTTAAAATGAAAATCAGTTTTCAAAATCTGATCAATTTCTATTGTGTTTTCTGGCCATTTTTAAATTACTTCTTTTTACAGTTAACTCATATTTGGAGTTTTGTTGTTGTTTTTGGCATTGATTTTACAAAGTGTATAAAGATTTGTGTTTCTCTGCAGTAACAGAAAACCAAGGGCTACAAGAAGTTATGTATAGGAAATACAAATATTGCTTCGCCTGCAAACAGGGTTCTGACCAAACAGGGAAACGAGAAAAGGGCATAGAGAAAGGGAGGGGTCCTTTTCCCACCACAAATCTACAGGCAGGGGCTGGATTCACACAGGTTTGGGAGAGGCCAAGGTCAAAAGGCATGTGCCAGTGTTGGCTGTATGTGGGGAGTAGAGTGCCAGGAGTCTGTGTCTGTCCCACCCCACCTCAGTTGCTCTTCAGGCTTTAGCCCAGATGGGAATTCTGGGTGGGGACCAGGGCCAGCTGGGACAACTGGAGAGAGAGGAAGGGAAGTAATTGCTCCCTCGAGTCTGCTGTGGAAAACTGAAGGAGCCTGGTCAGTGTGCCCATCCTCTTGCCTCTGGCTGGCCTTGCCACCCTCCCTGCTCCATCCAGAGGCCCACTGGGACTCAAGAAGACCAGGTGCAGCAGCCAGGGCTTTGAGCTTTCCTGGGGTGAGGGGAGGGGAGACAGGAAGTGCTGCTTATTTAACTCTTATTCTTCTTAAACCCCAGCCGAGCTCAATGGGAGAATGGGATCATGTAGGACAACATGGTGAAGGGTGAGCGGAGGACAAGGATGTGCATGCACACATGGACGAGGTGTGCACGGTTACAGGCCTTGCAGACTGTTCAGTTTCTATCTGTTGGTAGCAGGCAGCACACTGATGTCCACCACACTGTTGCCTAGGGACTGGTGGGCTGCATGGTTTCCCATCTGCTTCTGTGATGTACTGTGGTAGGTCTTTGTGATGATGTTCTTGAAAGCTTCCTCTACACTGGTGAAGTCCGAGGCTGAGCTCAGTGAAGGACAAGTTGTTCTGTGCAAAGGCAGCCCTCAGATGGCATAGGTTGCTATAGTTGCCTACCAGTAATATAATGAAGTTGCTGTTGCTATGGTCCCATAGTTCCTTCAGCCAGTGCTCCACGTTCTCTACGTCAGGGGCTTGGCAATGTGACAGAAGCGTGCCCACTGCACAGG
The DNA here is from genome assembly GCA_027563665.1 of Antrozous pallidus. Classification (NCBI taxonomy): domain Eukaryota; kingdom Metazoa; phylum Chordata; class Mammalia; order Chiroptera; family Vespertilionidae; genus Antrozous; species Antrozous pallidus. Next base: position 107,038,129 of record CM050512.1, on the reverse strand, counting down.
AGTAGGTGGAGGTGATGGTCAGGTAGTGCTCTGGCCGAGTGTCATAGATCTGAACCTACAGTCTTGCTGTACACCTGGATGCTGTGGGTGGCAAACTCCATGCCCATGGTGCTCTTGCTCTCCAGGTTGAACTTATAGGTGAAGGACAGACAGCAGGCAGCTCTTCTCCACACTGGAGTCCCCAATGAGCACCACTCTGCATAGGTAGTCATACTTGTCCTCCCCAGATCCCACTGTCCTGCTGCTTCCTGCAGGATCCCCTGCAGCCCAACCACAAGCACCCCCATTTGGAGTTTAATATCACACTTTTGTTTATAACATGTCTGAAATTGGTAAAAGCAGCCAGAACATAAATCGAAATACAGTATAAATAAATTTGGAGGTCCCTAGCCATTTTGGCTCAGTGGATAGAGCGTCGGCCTTTGATGCTCTAGCCAAAGGGTCCCAGGTTCGATTCTGGTCAAGGGCATATGCCTGGGGTTGCGGGCTCGGTCCCCAGTAGAGGGTGTGCAGGAAGTAGCCGACCCATGATTCCCTCTCATCATTGATGTTTCTCTCTCTCTCTCTCTCTCTCTGTGTCTCCCTTCCTCTCTGAAATCAATAAAAATATTAAAAATAAATAAATTTGGAGGGCAGTTATCTTTACATTTAAATTTTCCTATTTATACCCGTGTCTCTCCAATATTTAACAACCTTTTTTTATGTTCACCAACAAAGCGTTTCGAGTTTACTTCTATTTTATAGTCACTCTGAATGAGCCCTTTCATTGTTATAAAAATACTGATAGTTATATATTTATTTTCTATCCACCTAACTTTAAAACTACTTAATATAAATTTTAGTCAATCCTTACAGATTTTGTAAGTACACACAGGGTTTGTACTAAGTTAAAAACGGTTCCCTCCCTTTCCAATATTTCTTCTTATTTTTTAGATTTTTATTGATTTTAGAGAGGAAGGGAGACGTAGAAATAGAAACATCAATGATGAGAAAGACTCATTGATTGGCTGCCTCTTGCATGCCCCCTATTGGGGATCGAGCCCGCAACCGGGCATGTGCCCTGACTGGAAATCAAACCCAGGACCTCTGTGTCCGTATGACAGTGCTCAATCCACTGAGCCACCACAGGTGGGCAATATTTATTCTTTTTAACCCCCTTTTCTTGTTTTAGAAAACCTAGTTAATGATATTGTGAAAGCAGCTTCTTTATTTTGTCCTAAGGAATTACCATCAGTGTTTTATGAATGATTATTAATATTTAGTTATATTTAAGGGCTATTTTGAGAACAATTTATATAGACATGATTTTTAATGTACTAATTTTTGAAATTAAAAAATTTTAGTAGCTAACATATTTATATTGCTCAAAAGTCAAAACATATGAAAAGGTATGTGATAAAAAGTCTTAATCAAATCCCTGTCCCCATCCATTCTATTCATCTCTCAGAATAGTACCAGTTTTTATTAGTTTCTTTTTAGTCTTCCATTGTTTCTTTAGGCAATACATTTCCTTTTTCTCCCCTTCTTATATAAAAGGTAGTATACTATATATTTTTGCTTGTTTTATTTCAATCACTATATTCCAGTATATAGATATTATCACAATATGATGTGTGGACATATAATGAACCCTGTATTGTTTTCTACCATGTGTTTTTAGAAACAACACCATAAAGAATAATTACATCATTTTGAATATGTACTGTAGCTGTGACCTGTAGGTCAGATTCCCAGAAGTGGAACTGCTGGATCAAAGAGTTAATGCATCTGTAACATGGGTAATTACAGATTCCCATACTTAAGGACTGTACTATTCCGTATACCTACCAGCAATATAGCTGTCTCCCAACAACCTCACTACCAAAGTGTTGCTATAATACTGATTTAGGTAAATCTGATTTTAACAAATAGTAACTCAGCCACTAGCTGATTTGGCTCAGTGGAGACAAGTGTCAGCCTGCAAACTAAAGGATCCCGGGTTTGACTCCAATCAGGGTACATGCCTGGCTTGCAGGCTTGATCACAAGTAGGGGACATGCAGGAGGCAGGCAATCAATGATTCTCCCTCATCATTGATGTTTCTATCTCTCTCTTCCTCTCTAAAGTCAACAAATATACCGTATAAGACTTTTTAACCCAGGAAAATCTCAAAAGTCGGGGGTCGAAATCAAATCTTATGTTTTTTAAATTTTCATTTGGTGTGCGTTGGAAGAGGGGTAGTCTTATACGATGAATAAAACTCTATATTTTAACTGGAAAAGTTGGGGGTCGTCTTTGCATTTCTAATTCTGAGAAGATTGGACATATTTTCATGTATTTAAAGGTAATTTGTATTTCTATGTGAATTGTTGGATTCTCTATTCCCTACTTCTAGAAACTGTATAAATTAGGAAGATTAAGCTTTTGTCTGAGTTATATTTCCCATTTGTTGCCTTTTAAAACTCACATATATATTTTTTCACTTTTATGTATTTAATTTATTGATCTTTTAAGACTCTCAAATCCATTTGAATTTGGTATCAGATTGTCCAAAATGCAGGAGGTGGGGGTGAGGTGGGAGAGATCCTATTGGTATTGTTAATGAGATTACATTGAATTCATAAATCAACTTGAGAACTGACGTTTATACATTAAATCTTCCTACCCTAGAACATGGCGTTTCTTTTCATTCATTCAAGCCTGCTTCTATGTCCTTTAGAAGTGTTTTAAGGTTTCCTAATAATTTTTGCACATTTCCTAAGTTTATTTCTAAGTGTTCAATCTTTTTTGTTCCTATATCTTCTATATGATTGTTTGCATATGAAGGCTAATGATTTCCATATACTGTAATATTTTACATTCCAATGTGATACCAAATGCTTTTATTTATTGTAAGTTTTCAGACATTCTCTAGAGTTTTCCAGTTACACAATCATAACTTATGTAAAAAGATGGACTTTTATCTTTCTCTTAAAATGATTATACACCTAACTCCTTTCTCATTTAACTGCACTGGCCAAATACCCAAAATGTAATATTAAATACAGAAGTACTGATAATGGGCTTCATTGTTGTATTCCTAATTTTAGTGGGAATGCCTCCCAGTATTTCCTGTTAAGGTGGTGCTGGCTGAAAAGATAAGTACCTTATTAAGGATGTGTTCACTAAGTACTATTTTGTTAGGTATTCTTATGAAGCAGGGGTTTGTATTTAGTCAAATACCTTTTCAGCAACTATAAAAATGATCTTGGATTATTTCCTTCATTATAAAATGGAATATATTAACAGACTTTCTAGTATTAAACCAGTTTTGCTTTCCTGGAATAAATCTTACTTGGTCACAGCAGTTTTTTTAAAAATATATATTTTACTGATTTTTTACAGAGAGAAAGGGAGAGAGATAGAGGGTTGGAAACATCGATGAGAGAGAAGCATCAATCAGCTGCCTCCTGAACACACTCTACTGGGGATGTGCCTGAAACCAAGGTACATGCCCCTGACCAGAATCGAACCTGGGACCCCCCAGTACGCAGGCTGACGCTCTATCACTGAGCCAAACCGGTTTCGGCGGTCACAGCAGTTTTTTAAAAATTATAATTTTTTAAAATCCTCACCTGAGGATATTTTTTTTTACACTGATTTTTCAGACACAGTGGAAGGGAGGAGAGAGGGGGAGAAAGAGACACACACATCGATTGGTTGCCTTCCACGCCCAGACCGGGGATTGAACCCGCAACCTAGGTACCTGCCATTGATCGGGAATCAAGCACGTGACCCTTCAGACTGATGCTCTAACCACTGGGAAACTGGCTAAGTCTGGTCACAGCAGTTTTTATCAGGTTGTGGGATCTTTATTACCCTAATTTCATAAAAATAATTTGAACATTTTTTTCCTGTACTCTAGAATTTTTCCTAGCATTTGAATTGTCTAGTTTTTAAGAATTCACAAGAATTTTTTTGTGAAACTGAAGTTGGTCCTTTTTCTTTGATGGGGGGCTAGTTTTCAAAATTTTCAATTTGCTCAGATAAATTATATATATATTTTAAATCTTATTCTTCAAATACATTTTATTGATATTTTACAGAGGGGGAGAGAGACAGAAAGTCAGAAAAATCAATGAGAGAGATACATCATTGATCAGCTGCCTCTTGCACAGCTGGGGATGTGCCCGCAACCAAGGCACATGCCCTTGACTGGAATTGAACCTGGGACCTTTCAGTCCACAAGCCGATGCTCTATCCACTGAGCCAAACTGGTTTCGGCTATTCCTCTGTTTAACGTACTGATTTCTAATTTAGTATTTATTAATACGTTGTTTTCCTAACTCTGAGTCATAGGCTTAATTACTTTATTTTCTACATGTTTTTACAGCCAGTCTTTCTTTTGAGTACCACTTAGGCTATACCATAGATTGTGACACAGTTTTCTGGAAAAATTATGCAACTTTAACTTGTATTTCCCCTTTGATTCAGGTAATTTAATAGTTTTTAAAATTTCCAGGTGGAACTTTTTCCCCATTTCATTTTTAGTTTCTAGTGGTACTGGGTAGATCTACTGTGTTATTTCTAATCTGGAATCCACTAAGGTTTTTGTTGCAGGGAAGAGAGTCAGTGTGTATCTATCTGGTAAAGGTATGTCCTCTTACCGCAGTAGAGTAGATATAACTATAAGAATTATCTCACTGAGAATTTAAGTTTTTACGTTTCTGTTTTCATGTTCACTTGGATAGAGACACACATTCTATTCTCTATTGACAACTCTTCTTTGATTACTGCTTACCCCCCCCCCCCCACTCCCCCAGGTTCCTTTCCTTGCGCTTCTCCCTTTGCAAATTGACCAGATGTTACTATTCCCAGCTGTATGCTGATGACTCTCAAACTCCCTATGTCTACACCTGACTCCCAACCCCCAATGTCCAAGTGCCCAGAGGATAATATCATTTTATTTCCTCTATGGAAATACAATCAATCTCCTTCCAAACTCTGCTCCTGGGTCCAAATCCTGTCTCAACCTTGTCGAAGCTCTTTAGAGTCATAATGGTCTCACACTGCTCATCTTTTCATGTGAGCGAGTTACCTACAAAACAAGCGGAAAGCCCTGGAGGCAGGACTGGAGTAATACGTACATTTTTAACCAACTCCAGAACCCAGCCCTGCCTGAGGGAAAAAAGGGGGGCATTTACTAAATATTGGTGAACGGCTTAAGAATTTTTTTTTTTAAAGACGGAGTTGAAGGGAGGGGGACAGAGAGAGAGGAGAGAAACATTGATGTGAGAGAGAGACATCGATTGGCTCCCTCCCGCATATGCCCTGACAGGGGCTGGAATTGAGCCTGTAACTCAGGTCTGTGCCCTTGAACGGGACTCAAACCCAAGACCCTTCAGTGCATGGCTGATGCTCTAACCACTGAACAACATGGGCCAGGGTGATTTAAGTGTTTTAAAAAATCATATGTATATCTTTGCTATTTATTGTTGACGCTAAGCTTAAATAATCAATTTTAGGGTATGGGTAAGGAAGGGGAGAGTGAGCAATGGGTCTAGGCCTCAAGGTGCATGGTCAAAGTACTCTCAACGTTGAAAACATAACCACCAACCTATCACCCAAAATAAATGCTAGCTTTACCCAAGAGTCAGAAAAAACTCATATAATAAATCTTATCTGTCTATACTTCCTAAAATAAACATAACAATCTGTGGGAAATTAACCTGGCCCACTACCTTGACCGTATGTATAAGAAAACTACAGAGTTTAATAGTCATGGATTTTTGTCACCCTAAGCAATTCACAATACCTACTCTCTGCTCAACTTCAGCCTCAGAACAAACAACCCTGAAATCAAGTAAAAGTATAAGGTACTCAGCTAAATGATTTCTGAAGGCCCCTGACTATATGACAGAGGTGGGGAACCTTTTATCTGCCAAGAGCCATTTAGATATTTGCAACATCATTTGCTTAATATAATCCACTTAATATAAATTCATGTTGCTATGAAAAAGAGCTCCTAGATTTATTGAATTTCAAGTCCTGCCTGTGTTTGTCTTGGCAGGACCAAACCAAATGATTTCTCAGGCCTTATATGGCTCTCCAGTAACAGTGTACTTCTAGAGAAAAGCTGAAGCATCTCTGAGGTTAAGCTGCTGCCAGATGAGTTAATATGTATCACTGAGGATACCTGCTAACCATTATTGGAAAATGAGTACAAAGAAGGGCCCTTCAAAATAGAAAATACACTGACAAAATTATGAGAAATGCAGCAAGGAGACAGTACAGCTCTGGGTCAAGACTGTAGGGTCTGATGTTAGATTCCCAGAGTCCAAATCTCTGCTCCACTACCTACCGTTGTGTACCTTTAACAAGTAGCTTTTCTCTGCTCCAGTTTCATCACCTGTAAAATGGTAATAACTCCTATACCCTACAGTACAGTTGTGAGAATTATAAGAGATAATAAATGCATGCAAAGTACTTAGAGTAGTGCCTAGCACTTAAGTACACAAATGCTTAATAAGCAGATATTATTTCCATCAATAGTTGGATATCTTTTCTTTTACACTAGTAGGTTTCACAGCTATTGACCTTCAATGTGTCAAATGTCCAATGAAAACACAGATTTAAAATATACCCGTTGGGCCTCGCTGGTTTGGAGACTATAGGGTAGCGGGATAGGTTCCGGTCAAGGGCAGGTAGTTGCTGGCTTTGATTCCCAGCCCTGGTTGGGGCCATGTAGGAGGCAAGCAACTGATGTGTCTCTTTTCACACCAACGTTTCTCTCTCCCCCTCCCTTCCACTCTCCCTAAAAAACCAATGGAAAATATCCTCAGGTGAGGATTAACAAAATACATATGCCACCCACAATTGAAGCAGGCTCTGGCTCATGGGACAAGACAAAAGTTAAACGAATGTGTGAGCATGTGCTTAGCTGGTATGAATGGTGTCTCAAAAAAAGTCAGAGATGAAGTAGAAAAACATGATTTTCCCATAGCATTCAATCTGAACTCAATCTGAATACACAAGGGACTTGATTTCTTACCTATTAACATCATCTCCCCAATACTGTCTTCTTCCTTCTCTGAGGTGGGCTCCTGCATAGGATCCAGGCTCACACATTCTTCTTGGGAGTGAAATACATTCAAATCCTCAAAAATCACCAGATCCTGAAAAAGCAACAGGCCCCCCCTTCCTCTTAGTAACAGAGGTTCCTTGACAGCCCTGTTGATAAGAAATACTGAGACCCAATGATAAGGGAAGGAATGGTGAAAGATTTATAAGTCCCAAAGATGTGGCCAGCAGGAAAGGAGCCAGAAGACAAGCAGAAGAAAAAGACCTAAGGAGAAAGTGAAGAACAAGTCCCATTCTCCCTGCTGACTTCTGAGAGTATGTTTTCATATAAAGATTAGCTGAGCGGGGAGGGATAGCAAGAGCAGAGAAGGGCCTGGCTAGTGGGGCTGGTCCCATGATCCAGGAAATCACCGGTTAGATTCCTGATCAGGGCACATGCCTAGGTGGTGGGCTCAATCCACACCCAGTAGGTGGAGTGTAGGAGGAAGCCAATCTATGTCCTATCTCTCCATCCCCTTCCCTTCCTCTCTAAAAATCAATAAAAACATATTTAAAATAAAGAGCAGAGAAGGTGATACACTCAAACAGACCCTACAGTCTTAACCCAGAGCTGTACTGTCTCCTTGCTGCATCTCTCATAACGAATGGGAAAACCATACTCACCTTAGAGTCAGCTTTCAAGCACAGAGATACTGTCTCCTGTTCCTCCTGGCTTCCTTCTCTGGTCAGAAGCTTCCCTTGGGGACCAGGTTGCACTGGGAAAAGAGGAAACTGCAGTTACTGGGAAAGTCCATGAGTCTAATGCGATGCCTCTACCCACACCCTAAGGTCAGGCTGACCCACTCCACTGGCAGGCAGGCACTTCATGGCCGTTTCTGGTCCTGTGGGCCCAGTAAGAGATCCAGCCATAAATCACAGCGCCTTGAGCCTGTATAGGGTCTCCTCATTATGAAAAGAATCACTTCCCCTGAGTACCTTTTAAAATTCCCACAACTACTAAAGGGGGGGGTCGTGAGAAGGTAAAGTCTGAAGAACCCCATAGCAAAGCACAAAATTTCCAAAATGCCACATAAACTAAAATCAATTTTATCATTCATTCCCATTCATTTATCTTAAAAAGATATTGCCGCCCTAGCTGGTTTGGCTCAGTGGCGTCAGCCTGCGGACCAAAGGCTCCAGGTTTGATTCTGGTCAAGGGCATGTATCTCAGTTGTAGGCTCCTCCTTGGCACAGGCCCTGGTCAGGGCACATGCAGGAGGCAATCAATTGATGTGTTTCTCTCACATCAATGTTTCTCTCTGTCTTCCCCTCTCTCTAAAAATCAATGGAAAAATATCCTTGGGTGAGTATTAAAAAAAAAAAAAAAGGATATTGCCTACTCCCCTCTCCCAATGAAAAACTGACGCTAGAAAAGAGGCACACTGCTTATTCTATGTCCTTACTTGTACCCAGCAAACCACTCAAGCTCCAGCTTGAGAAAAAGACTCCCTCTCCCCAACATGTTGACTTATTAAAATCAACTACTTTTTTCAACCCCTAAGTGGGATTCCTTACTAGCAGGAAAGACTGTCTCAGCCCCTGAGCACCATCCCCTTCTCTTCCATTGAAACAGTGTTCTTACCTCTGTTCTGAAAGTTTGAGCTCACATCTTTCATGATAACCAAGGTCTCTTTGGCATTCTGACTGGGCTGGGCTAGTCCTGGCTTGGGCAAGAAGGTGAGGAAGTGCTCCAGAACCAGCTGGTGGATGGTCTTGGGCCTATTAGTAGCATCTTGAAGAAGGTCTTGGCCTAGCTTGGAGTTTGGAGGAACTCTCAGTATAAAGGACTGCTTTGGCTTCGAAGGCATAGGAAACACTTTTGCAGCCATTGTGCCTTGAAATCACACACCACACTCCTTTGCGTAGAGCTTCAGAAGCCACCTCTTACTGAAGAAAATCTGCCAGAAAGTTGCAGAGGAGATATCATCAGGCAGAGTATGTCCACACGTGTGGCTTGTATAGTGAGATCACATGAGATCTAAGTCAGAGAAGATAAGCCGGGTAGGGAATTTATAGATGAAATGAACTTCTTAGCAAGGCCTGAAAGGAAGATCCTGAGAATGAAAGCTAGAGGACGGCCAAGCCGCCAGGACCAAATGGAAGGGAGCAAAGGCAGCCGACAGAAGACCAAGGGCTATTATCCTAAGAAATACAAAGTGCAAATTCCACTGGGAAGACTTGTTTAACTCATGCTGGTAGAGCAATGAGCTAGAACAGCGGTCACCAACGCTAAGGAAACCTTTGGAGCAGGAGGACCACGGGTGGCCCGTGAGGTCCGAAAGGTTGGCGACCGCTGGGCTAGAAGACAGGAAATCTACAAGACCATAACGAGCGTATTTGTATAGAAGTCAATCAGCTTTGGACGGAATCTGACCGAAGATCCCTCAGATACCTTTCGAGGGACAGCTGATGGCTCGAGAAGAAAACGCAAGGCCGCATGAGGTGCCTCCTTTATGCTGAGAGAGCTCTCCCGAGAGCGGCAAGTGATATATCGCAGGAGGACCCCCAGTCCTAGCGCACACTAGAACCTCTCCCATTGGCCAAGGGCTACCTTTCGCGCAAAGCCCGGCCTGGGCGTTGCCTGGGGCCAGCCCCAGGCTCCCTGTCCAGCCACGCTCCTCCAGCAACGAGCCACAATCCGCTCCCCAGAGGTTGCCTCAAGCCCGGTTCCCGCCCTCGCGGAGCACCTCACCTTTCGGAGGCTCTGCCACCCGTGGGCGCTCGCTGAGGGCAGCCCGGAGACCCAGGCTCGAGGAGAGACCGGGAAACTAGGCGCGGGAAGCCGAGACCTCCCCTCGCCCTTGGGAGTGTCCTCACAATCTGCCAGAGACTATTGGTGCGCCGATACGTCAGTTAGGAAAGACGACAGGACGCGCTGCCTTCTGGGAGTCCGGGCACCTCAGCATCTGTGACGTCACGCCCGGTGCCTCGTTTCCGGTGCGATAACCTGGTCTCCCTACTCGGAGCGGGCAGTCTGCAGTTGAGGCGAAGCTCGAGGCAGACCGGCGGAGCTCACAGGGCTGGAGGGAGGCCAGACTGGAGACAGCCGCTTTCTCTGTGTCCCCACCTGGAAGACGGAAAGCAGAAGGCTAGCTCCAGTCCTCCATGACCGGCTAGCACCACTCCAGGTACGGGCTAACTCTAGGAGCTGCTGGGAAATGCAGTTCAACTCTAATCAGCCAATGGGCGGTCTCCAAGCGCAGCAGTTGGGGCGGGGCAGAGCGGCTAGACCGGAAGCGAGTTGTCCTGGGACCGGAAGGTTTGTTCCCGGCCGCCTCAGTTGATTTTGCAGCATCCGGGTTGAGCCAAAGGATTACGGGGATGGAAAATGAGTGATGGTTCAGGGCTTCTGCCAGATCCTGGGTCTCTTCTATCAGGGCCGGCCAGTAGGTCGGGGCCTGGCGACCCTTCTCTCCTCTGCTTGCCAAGTTCAACACATCTGACTTCATAAGAAATCCTGGTCGTTCTCGGACCATGCCGTTTCTGCTCTCAGTTTGTTTCTCAATTGCCGCCCAACAGCGTCTTTTCTCTTTGCATTGTTCCCATACACTAATCAGGGTTTTGAAATGACCCTAGGGATTATCTTTATTCCTCTGTGTAACACCGGCCACCAGCAGGATGACGAAAGTAAGAATGTAAATGAATGCCTTTATTATTTATTTGCTTCAGAGGAAGAGAAGGAAACATCAATGATGAGAATCATCCATGGGCTGCTTTCCTGCCCGCCCACACTGGGGATCGAGCTCACAACCCAGGCATGTGCCCTGACCCGGAATCAAACCCAGACCTCCTCGCTCACAGGTCGAACCACCCCAGACAAGGCTGGGGCTGAATGTCTTTTCTTAACCCTAACTATAGGAGGCTCACTTAGCCATGGTTTAAAATATGTTATAGAGAGACTAGTGTCAAAACTGTATCACCGAATTTTTTTAAAAAGAGTACCTGCCTTTGTAACAGACATCAGAATTACTTAAAAAAAAAAAAACTCCTTTAATTAAAGCACTATGGTTTAAACTTAGAGTACATAAATAGAACAATAGAAAAGAATAGTAAGTGCCAAAATTGATCAAAATATATGGGAACCTTTATGAAAGGGCAGCATTTCTACTGAGTGTAAAATAGATGATGCTAGCAAAGACCATTCTGAAAAAGAGTAAGACTCCTGTTCTTATACTACATACAAAAAAAAAAAAAGGAATTTAATCAATAAAAGAACACATAAGAGAACATTAAGTTTAATGATGAAGCAAAATAGGAAATAGACACCTTAAAATAAAATATAAACCATTGTGATGACATAGTTATTTTAAATATATATTTTATTGATTTTTTACAGAGAGGAAAGGAGAGGGATAGAGAGTTAGAAACATTGATGAGAAAGAAACATCAATCAGCTGCCTCCTGCACATCCCCACTGGGGATGTGCCCATAACCAAGGTACATGCCCTTGACCAGAATCAAACCCAGGGACCTTGAGTCTGCAGACCTACGCTCTATCCACTGAGCCAAACCGGTTTCGGCAATGTCATAGTTTTTTAAAACTATTACTAATCATTCTTAATTTTCCATTCAATTGTTGGAATCAAAGAGAAGTGTTTAGTCCATTTTGCAAAAGTAAATCAGCTGACATTGTGAATCCTATTGTAAAATTTGGAAGTACAACACAAGATAAGTTTATTTATTTTGTGGTAAACCTATGGAGACAAGTTTAGAATCAATGAAGTTTTATAAAACAGGAAAAAAAATATTAAGTCAAACAAGAAATAGACTGGAAAATAATTGTAAAAAGGCAGATAAAGAATTAGACATTGGCAACATACAAAGAATACCTACCAACTGACGAAAGATGAAGGCAAAGGTTATGAAGTCCCTCCACAGAGCAGGAAAACTAACTGGTCATTGCCTATTGGAAATCTTGTTGGTGCTTTACCTGGTTTGGCTCAGTGGGTAGAGCATCAGCCTCTGGACTGAAAGGTCCTAAGTTCAGTTCTAGAACAGCATATGCCTGGGCTGCAGGCTCAATACCCAGTGGGGGAGGGGTCTGTGAGAGGCCGCCGGTCAGTGATTCTCTGTCATCATTAATGTTTCTCTCTCTCCCTCGCCCTTCCTCTCTGAAACCAATAAAATACATTTTAAAAAAGAAAAGCTTGTTAGTCACTTTGGAAACAGTCTGGCAGTCACTCAACTTTTAACATAGAATTGCCATATGACCCAGCAATTTCATTCTTAGGATAAACCTAAGAGAAGTGAAAAGCATATGTCCACATAAAAGCTATACATGAATAGCAGCATTATTTTTTAAAATAAATTTTTGTTGATTTCAGAGAGGAAGGGGGAGGGAGAAATAGAAACATCGATGATGAAAGAGAATCATTGCTCAGCTGCCTCCTGCATGCCTCACACTAGGATCGAGCCCACAACCTGGCCATATGTGCTGACTGGAATTGAACCATGACCTCCTGGTTCATAGATCGACGCTCAACCACTGAGCCATGCTGGCAGGGCTAGCAGCATTATTTTATAACTAGAGGCCCGGTGCATGAAATTTGTGCACGGGGGTTGGAGGATGTCCCTTAGCCCAGCCTGCACCCTCTCCAATCTGGGACCACTTGAGGGATGCCCGTTTAAATGGCCAATCGGACATCCTTCTCACAATCCAGGACTGCTGGCTTCAAACTGCTCACCTGCCTACCTCCCTGATTGCCCCTAACCACTTCTACCTGCCAGCCTGATCACCCCCTAACCACTACCCTGCCAGCCGAATTGATGTCTAACTGCTCCCCTGCCAGCCTGTTTACCCCCAACTTCCCTCCTCTGCTGGCCTGGTCACCCCTAACTGCCCTTCCCTGTAGGCTGGATCACCCACAACTGCCCTCTCTTGCAGGCCTGGAACCTCCCAGAGGCCCTCCCCTGCTGGCCATCTTGTGGTGGCCATCTTGTGTCCACATGGGGGTAGGATCTTTGACCACATGGGGGCAGCCCTCTTGTGTGTTGAAGTGATGGTCAATCTGCATATTACTCTTTTATTAGATAGGATAGAGGCCTGGTACATGGGTGGGGGCCAGCTGGTTTGCCCTGAAGGGTGTCCCGGATCAGGGTAGAGGTTCCCTTGGAGCGAGGGGTGGCCTGGGCGAGGGGCCTGTGGAGGTTTCTAGGCCAGCCACGCCCCCCAGCAACCCAAGCGGAGGCCCTGGTATCTGGGATTAATCTATGTCTACAACTGAAACTTTGTAGCCTGGAGCAGAGCCAAGCCTTCTGCTCACTCAGCTCCGTGGCAGCAGCCATTTCTGTTTGAAATTTTGTAGCCTAGAGTGGAGGACTGCAACGGCAGGCTGAAAGCTTGGCTTCCTCCATTGCCAGGGAAACCCAAGCCTCTGTTCTCTGCAGCTCAGTGGCTGCCACCATTTCTGTATCTTTTATAATTGAAACGTTGTAACATTGAGTGGAGGCCTGGCAGGCGGAAAGCTTGGCTTTCTCTGTTGCCAGGAAACCCAAGCCTTCCTCCTGCTCTCAGTGACGGCAGCCATCTTGGTTGGGATTTATCTGCATAATCTGTTTCTGATTGGCTGGTGGGCATGGCTATGGGCAAGGCTTGTGGGTGTGGAGAAGGTATGGTCAAATTTGCATATTACTCTTTTATTAGATAGGATGGCTGAAAAGTAGAAACAACCCAGATGTGTATCAACTAATGACTGATGAGTGGATAAGCAAGATGTAATATCTATAATAATAAAATTGTAATATGCTAATTAGACTGGATGTCTTCCAGTTGAAGCCAGGCTGCAAGGGAAGCTTGGGTCCCGGGTGCCAGAGGAAAGCTGGTGCCAACAGCCAGGGAAAGGAAGGCTTACACAAATTTTGTGCCTCAGGCCTCTAGTATCTCTATAATTATTCAGCAATAAAAAAGGAATAAAATACTGACACATGTTGCAACATGGATTGACCAGGTTACTGATAATGGGTTTGTTTTGGGGGTGATGAAAATGTGATGGAATTAGTGGTAATTTTTTGTACACTGTGAATTGTACCAAAAACTACTACACTTTATTTCAATTTAAAAATTCTACCCTTTATTTAATTTAAAAATTTCAATTACAGTTGACATTCAATCTTGTTAGTTTCAAGTGTACAGTTTAATGGTTAGACATTTATATAATTTACAAAGTGATCCCTCTCATAAGTCTAGTACCTACCTAGCAGTATACATATTTATTACAATTTTATTAACTATATTCCCTATGCTGTACTGTATTTTGCATTCTGGTGACTATTTGTAACTGCCAATTTATACTTTTTTTTTCTTTTTTTTTTTTGCTGTTGTTGTTAATTCTCACCAGAGGACGTTTTTTCCATTGCTTTTCAGAGAGTGGAAGGGAGGGAAGAGAAAAACATTGATATGAGAGACACATCAACTGGTTGCCTCCCGTGCCCTGAACAGGGGCTGGGGAGCAAACCCAAACCCAGGGACATACTTGACTAGGAATCAAACCCACGACCCTTCAGCCTGTGGGCTGATGCTCTAACCACTGAGAAACACTGTCCAGGCTAGTTTGTACTTCTTAATCCTTTCATCTTTTTTGTCCAGCCCCCAAACCTTTCTCCCATTTGGCAGCCATGAGTTTGGTCTCTGTATGGATGAGTCTTGTTTCTATTTTGTTCTTTAGATTCCACATACAAGTGAAATTATATGGTGTTTGTCTTCCTGTGTCTGACTTATTACACTTAGCATAATATCCTCTAGGTCCATTTGTATTCTTGCAAATGGTAAGATGTCATTCTCTCTTATGGCTGAGTAATATTCCATTGTGTTTATGTACTATATCTTTTTTAATGTATTTTTTATTGTTGATGGTATTACAGATATCTCCCATTTTCTCCTATCTTCCCCCACCTAATTACCACCCAGGTCTTCAACATCCTGTTGCCCATGCCCATGGGCTATTTATAAGTATACTACTTTGTTGTTCTTTCTTAAAATTGCTGCAGCTATTCAGGGTCTTTTATGGTTCCATATAAATTTTTGGAGTATTTATTCTAACTGTGAAGTATGCCATAGGTATTTTAATAGGGATTGCATTGAATCTGTAGATTACTTTGCATGGTACAGACATTTTAATGATGTTAAGACTTCCAATCCATGAACATGGTATATGCTTCTATTTCTTTGTATCTTCCTCTATTTCTTATTCAATGTCCTATAGTTTTTGTTTTACTTCCTTAGTTAAGTTTATCACTAGGTATCTTATTTTGTTGTTGTTGCAATGTTATATGGGACTGCTATTTTTCATTTCTCTTTTTGAGAGTTCATTACTGGTGTACAAAAATGGCATAACAAATACGGGAAAAAAACATAAATATGCCATAGATTTGTGGATGTTTATTTTGTATTCTGCTATCTTGCCAAATTAATTTATTAAGTCTAATTGTTTCCTTGTGGAGTCTTTTGGGTTTTCTATCAATATCATGTCATATGCAAATGATGACAGTTTTACTTCCTCCTTTCCAATTTGGATGCTTTTTATCTCTTCTTATCTGATTGCTGTGGCTAGGACTTCCGGTACTATCCTATATAATAAAAGAGAAACATGCAAATTTGACCTGTACCTTAGCTCCTGATTGGCTATGCTACCACCCAATCAGAAGCAGGGGCGGGGCCAAGTGGCACTAGCACGGGCCCTGGGGGTGGAGATGAAACAGTGGTGGCAGTGAGGGGAAGCAGCAGCAGCAGCAGCAGCAGCGGTGGTGGTGCCAGTGACAGGGAGTGCCCAGCCCCTGGGGCTGGATGGTCGCAGGCAGCTGGGGCTAAGCTGAGCAGAGCGATGGCTGGGTACTTTAGGCCTTGGGCAGGCTGGGGGTGAGCCATCAGTTGGACATCCCTGAGGGCTCCCAGTATGTGAGAGGGAGCAGGTTGGGTTGAGGGACCTGAATTTTCATGCACCAGGCCTCTAGTGTTGAATAACAGTGGTGAAAGTGGGCATCTTTGTCTTATTCCTACTCTTAAGGGAAACTATTTTAGTTTTTGCCCATTGAGTATTAGGTTGGCTCTAGATTTCTAATATATAGCCTTTTTTATGTTGAGGTATGATCCCTATATTACTGCTTTACTGAGAGTTTTTAATCAAAAAAGGGTGCTGGAGTTTGTCAAATGCTTTTTTCTGCATCTATTGATATGATCATGTGACTTTTATCTTTCATTTTGTTTATGTGATTTATTACATTTTTTTTTATTTGTGAACATTGTACCAGTCTTGTATCTCTGGAATAAATCCTACTTGATCATGGTGTATGATCTTTTTAATATATTGCTGGATCCAGTTTGCTAATATTGTGTTGAGGGTTTTAGCATTTATGTTAATTAGGGATATTGGCCTATAATTCACTTTCTTTGTAGTATATTTATCTAGTTTTAGAATTAGGATAATGCTGGCTTTGTAAAAAGAGCTTGGAAGTGTTCCTTCCTCTTCCATCTTTTTGTAAGAAATTGAGGAGGATAGGTGTAAGTTCTTCTTTGGATTTTTGATAAAATTCACCTATAAATCCATCTGATCCAGGGTTTTGTTTGCTAGGAGTTTTTAAACCACTGCTTCAGTTTCATCAGTTGTTATTGATCTCTTCAAGTTTTCTGATTCTTCCTGTTTGAGTTTTAGAAGATTGTATGTTTCTAGGAATTTGTCCATTTCACCCAGGTTGTCCAGTTTGTTGGCATATAGTTGCTTAAAGTCCTTTGTATTTCTGTGGTGTCCTTTGGTATATCACCTCTTTCATCTCTGATTATATTTATTTGGGTCTTTTCTCTTTGTTTCTTGGTGAGTCTGGCTAGGAGTTCATCGATCTTCATTTATCTTTTCAAAGAATCAGCTCTTCGATTTATTGATATTTTGTACTATTTTTTTTTGTCTCTATGTCATTTATTTCCACTCTGATCTTTATTATTTCCTTCCTTCCACTTCTGCTTCCTCTGGGCTTTTCTTGTTGTTCACTTTCTAATTTATTTAGTTTTATGGTTAGATAGTTTATTAGTCCTTTTTCTTGTTTCTTGAGGTAGGCCTATAGTGCTATGAACTTCCCTCTCAGGACTACTTTTGCTGAGTTCCATAGGTTTTTAGTGGTTGTATGTTCATTTTCATTTGTTTCCAGAAAATTTTTAATTTCTTGCTTGATCTCATTGGTAACTCATTTATTCTTTAATAACATGCTATTTAGCCTCCATCTATTTGAGTATTTTTGAGTGTTTTTTATATCATTATTATTATTATTTTTTTAAAATATATTTTATTGATTTTTTACAGAGCAGAAGGGAGAGAGATAGAAAGTCAGAAACATCGATGAGAGAGAGACATCGATCAGCTGCCTCTTGCACGCCCCCTACTGGGGATGTGCCCGCAGCCACGGTACATGCCCTTGCCGGAATCGAACCCGGGACCCTTTAGTCCACAGTCCGACGCTCTATCCACTGAGCCAAACCGGTCTCGGCGTATATATCATTATTATTGTAGTTGATTTCTAACTTCATGCCATTGTGATTTGAGGAGATGTTTGGTATTATATCAATCTTATTGAATTTATATAGACTTGTTTTGTGCCCTCACATGTTGTTTATCTTTGAGAATGTTCCATGTACGCTTGAGAAGAATGTATATTCTGTTGCTTTGAGATGAAATGTTCTGTAAATATTGGTTAGATCCATCTAATCTAATGTGTCATTTAAGGCTTCTGTTTCCTAGTTAATTTTTGTCTGGAAGATCTATCCAATTATGTTGGTTGGGTATTAAAGTGCCCCACTATGAAGTTTTTGCTGTCAATCTCTCCAGTAAGTTCTATCAAGTGTTTTTTTAATGTACTTAGGTGCTCCTATATTGGTGCATATATGTTTACAAGGGTTATATTTTCTTGTTGAATCATTCCTTTAGTATTATAAAGTGGCCTTCTTTGTCTCTTGTTATGACCTTTGTTTTGAAGTCTATTTTGTCTGATTTGAATATTGCTATCCAGCTTTTTCCCCCCTTTCCATTTGCTTGCATGCAATATATTTTTCTATCCCATCACTTTTAGCCTGTGTTTATCTTTTGTTTTGAGGTGGGTCTCTTGTTGACAGCATATAACAGTGAGTATTGTTTTCTTATCCATTCAGTCACCCTATGTCTTTTGACTGGAGCATTTAGTCAATTTACCTTTAAGGTTGCTATTGATAGGTATTTATTTATTGCCATTTTAATTTTCTATATGCCTATGATCCTCTCTCTCCTTTTCTTCTTCCTAAACCATTTAACATTTCTTACTTTGCTGGTTTGGTGGTAATGTACTTCTCTAACCTGTTTTTGTCTGGAAAGCTTTTTATTTCACCTTCAATTTTAAAAGATAGCCTCATTGGATACAGTAGTCTTGTGTTTAGGGCCTTGCTTTTCATTAGTTCAAATACTTAATGCCATTTCCTTCTGGCCTGAAGTGTTTCTCTTGAGAAGTCAGTTGACATTCTAATGGGAACTCCTTTGTATGTAATTTCCTTTCTCTCTTGCTGACTTTAAGATTCTTTCTTTGTCTTTAACATTTGCCATTTTAATTTTGAGGTGTCTACATGTGGTGTCTTTGGGTTCATATTGATTGGGAATCTCTGTGCCTCCTGAACTTGTGTGACATTTTCCTTCACCAAGTTGAGGAAGTTTTCTTGTCATTATTTCTTTAAACAGGTTCTGTTTCTTGTTCATCCCTGCCCCTTCTGGTATTCCTGTAATGCAGATGTTGTTATGTTTCATATTGTCCCAGAACTTCCTTAAGCTATTTTCCACTTTTTTATTCATTTTTTCTATTTATTGCTCTAATTGGGTATTAGTTTCTACCATGTCTTCCAAATCCTCTGCCTCATCCAGTCTACTTTTAATCCCTTCTAGTATGTTCTTCATGTCAGATATATCATTCTTCATTTCTGTCTGGTTCCATGCTGTTGTAGTAAGCATTTTTATAACCATTGCTTTGAACTCTATTTCTGATAGGTGGCTTGCCTCCATCTCATTTCGTTCTTTTTCTGGAGATCCCCCTTTTTAAAAATCTCATGTGGGGGTTGTTTCATTGTCTCCCCATTTTAGCTGTCTCTTTATATTTGCTTCTATGCGTTAGAACTGCTATGCCCAGTCATTGGAGGATGGCCTTATGTAGAAGGTGTGTTGAGAGGTCTAGTGGTATAATCTCTTTGTTCACCTAAGCTGGGTGCTCTAAATGCGCCTTGTGTGCATTGTTTTGGCTTTCATGTTATAATTGGGACTTGATTGTTGATGTCCTATCTGTGGAAGGGGTCTCACCTCTGACTTGCTGTCCAGTGGACAGGGGCTCCTTACCCACAGGCTGGGTCTGCCTTGGGTCTCACACCTGGATTGACCCTGTTCTGGGCTGTACTTCCTTCCCCCATGGAGCTGGTCCAGAAGGTATCAGCTACAGGCAGTTGAGTTCTTGCTGGTTTTTGCCTCTCTAAGCAGTTTCTCATATCTTATTAATTCAGTTGTCTATTAATAGATACTTAGGCTGCTTCCATATATTGACTATTGCATATAAAATGCCCATTGTCTCTTTTATAGCCTTTGTTTTAAAGTCTATTTTGTCTGATATAAGTATTGCTATTCCAGATTTTTTAACTTATGTTTGCATTAAATTTATTTTTATATCCTTTTAGTTTCAGTCTTTTGATTGGAAGTAGGACTCTTTTTAAAAATTTAATCTTTATTGTTCAGATTATTAATTACATTGTTCCCCTCTTTTCCCCCTATACTGTCCTCACCCATAGGTGCATGATTTTTGTCCAGTCTCTTGCTGTACCTCCCACACCCCTTTTCTCCCCAAGAATTGTCAGTCCATTCCCTCTCTATGCTCATGATTCTGATATTTACCAGTTTATCCTGTTCATCAAATTTTTGATTCACTTGATTTTTAGATTCATTTGTTGATAGATGTGTATTTGGTGTTCATAATTTTTATTTTTACCTTTTTCTTCTTCCTCTTCTTAAAAATATCTTTCAACATTT
This sequence comes from Antrozous pallidus, assembly GCA_027563665.1. Classification (NCBI taxonomy): domain Eukaryota; kingdom Metazoa; phylum Chordata; class Mammalia; order Chiroptera; family Vespertilionidae; genus Antrozous; species Antrozous pallidus. The sequence continues at coordinate 107,018,039 of CM050512.1, read as the reverse complement.
CATATAATATTGGTTTGGTGGTGATGAATTCCTTTAGGTTTTTCTTATCTGTGAAGCACTTTATCTGACCTTCAATTCTGAATGATAGCTTTGCTGGATAGAGTAATCTTGGTTGTAGATTCTTGCTGTTCATCACTTTGAATATTTCTTGCCACTCCCATCTGGCCTGCATTGTTTCTGTTGAGAAATCCGATGACAATCATATGGGTGCTCCCTTATAGGTAACTAACTGTTTTTCTCTTGCTGCTTTTAATATTCTCTCTTTATCTTTCACTCTTGGCATTTTAATTATGATGTGTCTTGGTGTTGTCCTCTTTGGATTCCTATAGTTTGGGGTTCTGTGTGCTTCTTGGACTCCTAAGTCAATTTCTTTCACCAGGTTGGGGATGTTTTCGGTCACTATTTCTTCAAATAGGTTTTCATTATCTTGCTCTCTCTCTTTTTCTGGCACCCCTATAATTCAGATGTTGGTATGCTTGAGGTTGTTCCAGAGGCCCCTTACACTATTTTTAATTTTTTTGGAATCTTTTGGTTTCTTGCTTTTCCAGCTGAGTGGATTTTTCCTCTTTGTATTTCAAATCTTTGACTTGGTTCTTGCGGTCCTCTAAACTTCTTTTAGGTCTTTGTATAATATTTTTTATTTCAGTCAGTATATGCTTAATTTCTAGTTGGTCCTTTTTCATATCCTCGGAGGTGTTGTTCATTTCCTCATAGGTCTCATTCATCTCCTTGTAAGTCTCACCCAAGGTTGTAAAACAATGCAGTCTGGTGGTTTCATCTTGGAAGTGGGACTCTTATAGGCAATATATATATATATGAGTGTGTGTGTGTGTGTGTGTATGTATGTATATATATGTATATGTATATATGCATCTTGTTTCCTTCTCCATTCAACCACCCCAAGTTTTTTATTGATGCATTTAATTCATTTACATTTAAAGTAATTGTTGATAGATATGTGGTTACTGACATTTTATTATTCATATTTTTATTGTTTTTTATTTTTCTTAGAGGAGGGATGACCTAGCTGATTTGTTTCAGTAGATAGAACATCAGCCTGAGGACTGAAGGGTCCTGGGTCTGATTCTGGTCAAGGGCATATGCCTGGGTTGTGGGTTTGATCCCCAGTAGTGGGCATACAGGAGGCAGCCAATCAATGATTCTCTCTCATCATTAATGTTTCTATCTCTCCCTCTCCCTTACTCTCTGAATCAATAAAAAAAATTTTTTTTAAAGGGCCTGTAACAGTTCTTTAATGCTGGTTTGTTGGTGATGAATCCCTTTAGGTTCTTCTTGTCTGGGAAGCTGTTTATTCTCCTTTGATTCTACATGATAGCCCTGCTGGGTAGAGTATTCTTGGTTGTAGGTCCAGTTTTACATCACTTGAATATTTCTCTTTTTAAAAATTTTTTAAAAATATATTTTATTGATCTTTTACAGAGAAGAAGAGAAAAGGATAGAAAGTCAGAAACATTGATGAGAGAGAAACATCGATCAGCTGCCTCTTGCACACCCCCTACTGGAGATGTGCCCGCAGCCAAGGTACATGCCCTTGACCGGAATCGAACCCGAGACCTTTCAGTCCAGAGGCCAACACTCTACCACTGAGCCAAACTGGTTTCGGCCATCACTTGAATATTTCATGGCAGTCTCTTTTGGCCTACAAAGTTTCCATTGAGAAGTCAGCTGACAATTTTATGGGAGCTCTCTTATATGTAACTAATTCCTTTTCTTTTGCCACTTTTAATTTTCTCTCTGTCTTTAACCTTTGGCATTTTAATTATGATGTGTCTTGATGCAGGCCTCTTTGAATTTCATCTTGTTTGGGACTCTCAGTGCTTCCTGGACTTCTATCCCTATGTCAAATCCCTTGCTCTCTCTTTTTTCCATGTGGTATTCCTGTAATGCAAATGTTGTTGTGCCTGAAGTTATCCCATAGTTCCCTTAAACGATCCTCATTTTAAAAAATTATTTTTTTCTTTGTGCTGTTCTGATTGGGTGGTGTTTTTCTTTTAATCCTCACGTGACTATATATCTTATTGATCTGAGAGAGAGGGAGGGAAGGAGGGAAAGAGAGAGAGAGAGAGAGAGAGAGAGAGATTGATCGATTGCCTCCCATACATGCCCCAACTAGGGATTGAACCCACAACCTAGATATGTGTCCTGATCAGGAGTTGAACCCACAGATTTTGTGTGCATGCAATGTTCCAACCAATTGAGCCACCCGCGAAGGCTGATTGGGTGTTTTTCATTAGTTTGCCTTCCAAATTGCTGATTTGATTCTCCTCTTCATCTAATCTATTGATTTCATCAAATGTAGTCTTCATTTTTGTTGTTTTATGATTCATTTCTGACTGGTTCTCTTTATTGGTTTCTCTTTCTGTCTAAGTTCATTGAGCATCATTATAAACAGTGTTTGGAACTCTGTATTGGGTAGATTCCTTGCCTCCTTATGTTTAGTTCTTTTTCTGGAATTTTGTCCTCTTCTTTCATTTGGGACATATTTCTTGGTCTTCTCATTTTGGCTGCCTCCCTGTACTTATTTCTATGTATTAGGTAGATCTATGTTTCCCAGTGTTGGCAAGGTGACCTTATCTAGTAGGTGTCCTGTGAGGTCCGGTAGTGAAGACTCCCTGCTAACCTGAGCTGTGTGCTTCAGTGGTGTTCCTGGTATCAGTTTTGTGTGCACTCCTGTTGTAGTTGAGCTTTGGTTGCCATTGACATGTCAGTGTTGGAATTGACCCTAAGGTGGACTGGCTGTGACTATAGTGGATGAGCTAAAGTACGGGGGTTGACTCCATGGAGTGTTATTTACTGTAATGGAGCTCTGGTGCCTGTCGAGTCTATGGGCTGTGTGTGTCAGTTATGGAGCTAATTTGGTGATGCTCTGGTAGGATCTGAAGCCAGCCACCAGGTGTGTTTGTTTTGGGGCCTTTGGGGAGGGGCTCCAGTGCAGGACCAGACCAGCCATTACCTGCGCATGATCTGGGAACAAGTGATATGATCTACAAAGTGATCTATGTTTGGACTTGGAAATGCTTGGGAGAGGCTTGGTGCAGACCAAGGACTACTGCCACTAGTCCTGGGGCCATTTAGCCAGGGGGAAAGGTCATGCCCAGGCCAATTGCTGCTTGTTTGGAGTTTGTGGACCTTTCAGAGATTTTATGGAAGTCCACAGCATGGGCCAAGACCGGCAGCTTGTAAGGAATAGCCACTGAGAGGTTTGGGTTGGCATGTGAATTAAATAGGGTGAGTTTCAGGGAATCAACAGTGTGGGATGAGTTTGATGGCAATTCAGATTTGGTATCAGCCTGTGTCTGCTGCAGGGAGGGCTCAACAAAGGAAGAATGGTACTTGGCAGCAGTTTAGTCCCAGAGAGCTGCTCCTCCAGCTGTCCTAAAGCCAGACAAGTCAGTTTCATCCATTCTCTCCCTGCAATTTTTTGAGTGCTGTCCCTGAACTGGAGTCCGAGTGAGTGAGTATGTCAGCAAGTAAGTGTGTACACAGGCCCATGAAGAAGAATACCTGGGACAACAGCAGCCCTCCATGTCACCCAGACAGAATCTCCACTGACTTTCACAGCCAGGTGTTTTGGAGAATCCTTTTCCTGGCATTGGTGCTTTGATCTGTGCTCAGTGTAGGGCTGGGACGCCTGGCTCCCCAGGGAGGACCTCCACAGCTGAGCTATCCCTCCCAGTTCTTAATCACCACATGTGGGTGTGGGACCAGCCTCTTTCATGTCTTCGCCCCTTCTACCAGTCTTGGTGAGGTTTCTTATTTATATCCTCAGTTATACGAGTTTTGTTCAGCTAGTCTTCAGATGGGTCTCCAGGGTAGTTGTATAATTTAGTTGTAATTTGATGTGGTTGTGGGAGAAGGCAAGCATGTAGGAATAGGAAGTCCTATATACTTTAAAAGGGTGAATTGTATGGTTTTTGAATTATATAACAATAAAAAACGACTAGACACAGGGAAAATTTCATCTTACAGATACACATGTTTAGTATCTAAAATATTTATAAAGAAATACTACAAATAAAAAGTTAAATATCTAGACTCAAAAAGTAGGAAACAAAAAGTAGAAATTCACTTGGAAAAATTCAGTGCTTCAATAAATATTAATGAAATAAAACACAGGTAAAACCTCATTATATCTCTGTTAAATCAGCAAAAAAAATATTAAACATTGCTTTGGGCAGAAACATTTTTTAATCTTTCTGAGGGATTGTTCAGCCACTATTGCAAGTGTTATCAAATATTTTATAATTTAGAACCATTTTAGGAATAACAGGAGAAAAAATTAAGTGTATGGGGAGGTGGGGAAAATATATACAAAGCTGGTTGTGAAAAGGTTATTACTAAGGTATAATTGGGAGTAACAAATGACCAACCATAGGGAACAGCTAACCAAGTAGGGCATGTGAACTGTGTCAGCATATAGATTATTCACATAAAACAAAGCTCCATAAAGACAGCAAAGCATGTGTTTTGTGGTCTGGTCATAACCATGGAGAACTTGGCTCTAGTGTGAAGATGTGGAAAGATGAAGTGCGGTAGGAAGAATTTGGAGTTTAATCTTGATTTGACCCTCCCCACTCCCTCCTGCCTTACATCTCTTCTCTTTATATGTCTTTAAATGGGGGGTGATAGCTTAAATCAGTTTGGCTCAGTGGATAGAGCGTCGGCCTGCGGACTGAAAGGTCCCAAGTTTGATTCTGGTCAAGGGCATGTACCTTGGTTTCAGGCACATCCCCAAAGTGGGGTGTGCAGGAGGCAGCTAATCGATGTTTCTCTCTCATCGATGTTTCTGACTTTCTATACCTCTCCCTTCCTCTCTGTAAAAAATCAATAAAATTTATTTTTTTTTAAAAATAAGTGGGGGATGATAAAGGGACATCTGTGAACTAAAGCACCTAATATTCCCACAGATTTTCAGACAGAGATTAGGACAGAAAAGTTGACACTTAGAATATATGTCAAATGTTTTTTTCACCACAGTAGCTCCATCTCTTTCATGGTGTTTAGTGGGGAAATGGTATCTCACAGCAATCAATCAAGTGACAGCAAATGGAATTATCAAATTTTCTAATCAATTTATTTATCAGGCACAGCCAATACTCTTAAGAACCATAGTTCATGAATCCAGACACACACAAAAAATTATAGCAAGGCACTTTGCTTATTATTTCACCCCTAGAATTCCCAAATCCTCAAGACAGGGGAGAATGAAATGAGAGGACATATCCTTGCCATGGATACTGAGGAAACATGATGGTGGAATCTCTGTCTCAGGAACATATTAGGGAGTGGTCAGCAAACTGCGGCTCTTGAGCCACATGCGGCTTGTGAGCCGCAGTTTGCTGACCACTGTCTTAGGGTATTAATCCATACAAGGGTTTATTAAGCCATGCACTTTCTACTCTGAAAAGAAACATGGCATGTCATCAGCATATGTGTTCTCTTCACCCTTGGTTTACCCTTATTTGAGTACCATAAGCTGCTAGGACACAAGGACTATTCTCTGATTTATTATATTTCCCAAAGCACCCAGAACCCAATATATGTTCAATAATAACTGGCGAGGGTATAAGTTCACGGTATAAGGCTGGGAGTTGGAAGAGAGATGCAAAGTGTAGGGTTTTCAGTGAGGCCTCTGGTCACCGACGGGACAGATGGTGAGAGGATCCAAGTTCTTCCCTCCATCATGTGTCCCAGGGCTGAAGATAGCTTGAAGGGGCCCCGCGGAAGAGAAGCTGGTGAATGTGTAGATGTGCGATTTGGCTGTCACATTGTAAAAGGTAATGTCTCCAGCCTTGTAGTCCAGGAAGATGCCCACACGCCTGGGGGGCTCCCTCATCCGCAGGCGGGTCGGGGGAAAGGTGGATGCCTGGTACTCATTTCGTTTCATCATCATCACCACCCAGTAGCCATTCTCTGGCGACAGAGTCATGTTCCCCTTTCTGCTTGTGGATGCCTTGCATATGCCTAGGACCCATCCTGTCTTGTCTCCCACCTCCACTTCCCAGTAATGACGGCCGGAGAGGAAGCTCGGAGAGCCCAGGGCAAAAATGCAGCTATCGAATCTCTCTGGATTGTCAGGCATACGGACCCACTTGTTCCCAAGTCTCGCACTCTTCAGGTCATCAGAGATGATGAGGTTGGGGTGGGCAGTCTCTGCATCCAGAATCACATTAACTGCAGAGAGAATTGGAATTACCTAGCTGGGAGTCAGTGGGCAACACCCCCTCAGGTTCACCCCACCTCCAGGAAACATGGACAGGGATCCATCAGGCAAGGCCACGTGCCTTGACCTGGAACTTACCAGCATGTGCCTGAGCATCAATCAGTTCCGGAACTACGGAGAAAAAGATGGGGGAGGGGGGAATCCTGAGCATGCCCATTCAGAGGCCTGAATCTGCCTGGATCCCCACCACAAGGAAAGACAAGAACCCATATGCTCAGGACCTGATTCCTCTGCTTGGATATAAGCCCGTTCCTCCCGTGCACCAGGCCCCTCCAGTCTGATGAGTTGACCCAGATAAAGGAGTTTCACACAGAACCTGTGAGGGCCTGCCATGACCTTTCTCTTATCTTTGTTACAGGAATTTTTCTCACCCTCTTCTCAATAATGCTCAGAAATCAACAGTACAAGGGAATATCACAATAACTCCTGCTCAGCACATACCAGCACCACTGTACTTACCACTGAAGGTTTCCATTTCTGAACGCAGAGTTCCTAAAGGAGAAAGAGAACTAGAGTTAATTTCTCCAGCTAGGGACAGATCAGAAGGAGGCTGAAGGCAGAGTCAGAAGACTGTAAGAGATGGAGAAGGGATGCCCAGGGGCTCTGGGCTACATGGATCTCTGGGAGGAAGTGAGTGAGCACCTTCTCTCTTCCCCCAAGCCTACCTACCTGAGAAATGCTTCATGCTCTTCTCCACAAACTCTGATTTCTGGTGGAGCAGGTGGATCTTCTCTTTCACCTCTAGAGGCGTGGCCCATGGCTCAGGGAAGGTCACTGTCTTGGCTCTGGAGATAAAAGACTATTATTCAGAGAGGGCTGGAGCAGAGAGTGGCCCACGCTCCCATAAATGGAGGGAGGTGCAGCCACCACAGGGCACCCCCAGTCCAGCCTAGGCTTTGCAGAAAAAGTCCTCCCTGGACTTCAAGTTCTAAACATTGCTCCTCAACTTTGACTATGAATTTGCATCACCTGGGGAGTTTTTATTTTTTTAAAACCTATTTTTATGTATTTCAGAGAGGAAGGGAGAGGGAGAGGGAGAGGGAGAGGGAGAGGGGGAGAGAGAGAGAGAGAGAGAGAGAGAGAGAGAGAGAGAGAGAGATAAGCATCAATGATGAGAGAGAATCATTGATCAGCTGCCCACAATCTGGGCATATGCCCTGACCAGGAATCGAACCATGACCTCCTGGTTCAAGGTCGGCACTCAACCACTGAGCCAAGCCAGCTGGGCTCACTTGGGGAGTTTTTAAAGGCGCTGATGTTAAAACCACAGTAAGTTTTAATAATGGCCTTAAAATCTTCTGATATTGAAATGCTTAGCCCAGAATTATCTATATCAAATTAATTATACTTCCTCAGTAATTTTCTTTCTATTGAAAGAAAATAATAGATGAGAAAAAGACACAATGAGATACTACTTCACACCCATTAGTATGGCTGTTGTTAAGAAAAAAAAAAATAGCCCTGGCCAAGTAGCTTAGTTGGTTAAAGTATCATCTCAATATACTAAGGTTGTGGGTTTGATCCTTGGTCAGGGCATGTACAAAAATCAACTAAGGTATACATAAATAAGTGGAACAACAAATCAGTGTGCCTCTCTAAAATCAATCAATAAAAATTTCTTTTAAAAGAAAAAGAACAAGCCTTAGTAAGAAAGTTGAGAAAGTTGAACCCTTGTACATTGCTGGTGGGAATGTAAAATTGTGCAGACACTGGGGGAAATATTATGGTGGTTCCTCAAAAAACTAAATATTGGCTGAAACTGGTTTGACTCAGTGGATAGAGCGTTGGCCTGAGGACTGAAGGGTCCCAGGTTTGCTTCTGGTCAAGGGCATGTACCTTGGTTGCGGGCAAATCCCCCGTAGAGGGTGTGTAGGAGGCAACTGATTGATGTTTCTCTCTCATCCCTGACTTTCTATCCCTCTCCCTTCCTCTCTGTAAAAAAATCAATAAAATATATTTTAAAAAACTAAACATAGAATTACTACATGATAGAGAAATTCCATATCTGGGATATACCCAAAAGAATTGAAAGCAGACATTCAAACAGATAGATCTATATCAATATTCATAGCAGCATTACACACAATAGCTAAAAGATGTGGCAGCAATCTAAGTGTCCATTGATGGAAGACTGGATAAACAAAATATAGTATATACATACAACGGAATATTATTCAGCTTTAAAAAAGGAATGAAATTCTGACGCCTGCTCAAGCATGAAGACATTATGCTAAAGGAAATAAGCCAAACACAAAAGTACAAATATTTTTTGATTCCACTTATTTGAAGTTGTTAGAGTAGTCAAATTCACAGACAGAAAGTAGAGCGCTGAGTGCCAGAGGCTGGGGGGAATGAGCTGTTTAATGATAAGGAATTTCCATTTGGGAAGATGAAAAAGTTCTGGAGATGGATGGTGGCAATGGCTACATAATAATGTGAATGTACTTAATGCCACTGAATATACATTTAAAAATGATTAAAATGGTAAATTTCATGTTACATATATTTTAACACACACAAAAAAAGACTTAAAACATTGATTCCTGGGTTACACTCCTGAAGATTCAGCTTTAATTCACCAGCCATAGCCTGGATGTCAGGATTTTGTAAAGCTCAGGAGGTGATTGTAACTTCCAGCCTCCTGCCTTCTATTCCGTCCCCGGCCTGCAGGGCTTAGCAGCTCCACTCCAGGAAAGCGCTTCCCTCTGCAGGAACAGTTTTCTTGAGGTGACAATCTTTCAGGGAGGTTTCTTAGGAGGCCACCAACAGCACCAGGCTGTATTCATTCTTTCCAGTCCTCAACCCCATTTTCTTCCTCCTGATCACACTCCTGTTTTTGCTACACAAATCCAGAAAGGCTTAGGTAGCAGCAGGAAATGGGAGGAGCCCAGGAAGGAGTCCCAGACCCAGGGCTGGGAACATCTCCCTTCTAGGACTGCCTTCGCAGATGCTTCCTACAGGACACCCAAGGGATCACCAAGGGAACTCTCCGTACCTGTGCAGGGTTACTCCGATGTCCTAGGAGACAAAAGAGGGAAGCTCTCCATTACCAATTTCCTAGGGGCTGCACTAACTACTAGCCTCTCTTCCCGAGTCCCAGTACACCAGCAAACCCGGGGCACCTCTCCCAGTTTTAATTCTAATTCCCCAAGGTGGCAGCCCAGCTGTGGCCTGCAACAGAACTGCACCCAAGTCCTGCTGATCTCTCCTGGGAGATGCCAGGAGATCCCCTCACTCTGGGCCACCCTGGGCTCCTAAGAGCTCACAAAAGGGATGTGGGCACAAGAGGCATCGTGGGTCACAAAGACCAAATCCCACCCTTGGGCCCAAGGACCTCACCCCTGGCTGGGGCAGAGCTGATGTCTGTGTTCGGAGCCCATGTCAGCCTACTAGACACAATGGGCAGGGCAGGCCAGGGCCAGCCACACTCACCTGCATAAGCTCCCATTCCGGCTGGCACTGCTTGGTCTCCAGCTCCTCAATCAGCTCGTTGAGAAAGGCAATATCCCTGGACACTTGGGTGTCGTAGGTCTCCCGCACCTGGACAATGGTCTGTGCCAGCTTCTCCAGCCAGGCCACAAAGAGCCGCTCTTGCTGCTCCAGAAACCGGCACAACTGCTCCATCTGGTACCTGACTCTCTGCTTCTGGATTTCAGTTTGTCTCTGGGAACGGGACAGGAAGGTAAAAGGGTAAGTGCAGGAAGGTGTGTGTGTGTGCCCAGGGAACCCCCAGAAGCCCACTTCCTGGAGGTGGACACGAGGCAGGCTTTCTCAGAGGCCTTCATTCCAGAGGAGGCAAAATGGACCAGAACTTCCCACAACAACTGAGGGTGGAAGGGACTGGCTCTTGGAAAATGCCCTAAACCTGTTGTTATGGGTTAAATTGTGTTCCCTCTAACGTTCACGTTAGATGTCTAACCCCCAGCCCCTGAGGATATGATCTTATTAGGAAACGGGGTTTCTGCAGATGCAGTTAGTTAAGATGAGGTGGTACTGGCGCGGGGTAGGTCACTGGAGTGGGGAAATTGGGGCACAGACACGAACATAAGAACACCATGTGAAGAGACAGGAAAAGACAGACTCCTACAACCTGAGGAGAGAGGCCCGGAGCATGCCCTTCCCTCACGGCCCTCAGAAGGAACCAAGCCTGCCAAGACCTTGATTTCTGCCCTCTAGCTTCCAGAACTGCAAGATAATAAGTTTCTGTGATTTAAGCCACCCAGTTGGTGGTATTTTATTACAGCAGCCACGGGACACAGATATCTGATGACACCTTCTTCCTTGAAAGCTAGTGTGAGGATGGCATATACCTAGGGTCATAAATGGACACGATTACAATCACCAAGCTCTCCAGAAGGGAAACCTCTCCAGTCCCTGCTCCCCTGCCCCAAGTGCTGGCATGCAGAAGGTTTTCAATATGGCTCTGAATGGGGTAGTTAGTCCGTTTATTTGAATGTAAATGAATTTGACGTCCACTACCATTGCACACTGGTCAACCATTAGTTCTCTGACCCTGTTTCTCATCCTCACTAGGAAGCTTCTATGGAGAGGTGCAGTGGCTAGGGCACCTTTTCCTTCCTCCCAGGAGGGTGAGGGCCTTTTGGATCCACTAAGACTTGAGAAGTCTCATCATTTTGGGCTCAAAGGACAGGACTAAATTTCCTCATCCAAGATTATTTTTTCCATTGAGAGTGGAGGGGAGGAAGGAAGGCAGGGGGAGAGACAGAGACAGAGAAACATCGATAGCACAACTCCAGCTCCCAACTGGGGCCTGGGATTGAGCCTGCAAACAAGGTACGTGCTCTTCACCCTTCGGTGTGTGGGCCAAGACTCTAACCACTTAGAAACACTGACTAGGGCCACTGTGAATTTCTTAAGTGAAGGCTAGACCCTCTTGTCTCCCTGATTTCCCTGACTCATCCTTCTCAGGGGACATTCCTGACCTCTTCCATCCACAAGTTCCAAGCCTGCTGAGGTTATAGGAAAGGGTTTTGATTTTACTACAGTTTAGGAGTTTCCCAAAAGTCAGGCACCTGGGCCAATGTCACCTTCCTCCCATTCTTTTTTATCTTTGCCTGTTTCCCATTGTCATGTGATGGTCCCAAAAGAAATCTGGAACCCAGAGAGGGAGATAGGATTCAACCAACAAAAATGCATGAGATAAATCGAAGCTCCTTGGGGTAAGTGCCTTCACTTGCAGGTAAAATGGAAGCGATTTACACATCCACGAGGCTGGATACCAGCTCCACAGAGGAAGGCCAATAATTTGTGGCATTGCAAAAGCGAGGTTTTAAAGAAAATGTGTACTTTAAGCACTTGAATTTTAAAAATCAATATGGTTTTTGTAAAAAAACAAAATGGACAACAATGCTAAAAGCAATAAAGAGAAGTATTCAAAGTTGAAGTCTCTCTTCCCTTTTCCTCAATCCCATCCCTCAGCCACAGTTTCTCTAAACCATTTTGTGGTGAGTATGAGAAAGTGTGATAGGGTCCTCAGGACGCCCCTCCCTTGGAACTCTTAGGATGAGCTCATCCTTGGACACACGTAGTCCGCCCACTCCCTCCCCCCCGCACCTCGCAGCCACGAGCAGATAATTCTAAATATATGATCATCTCTGCTTCCCCCTGCCCCCCCACAGCCAAGAGCAGATAATTCTAAATATATGATCATCTCTGCTTCCCCCTGCCCCCCCCCCACAGCCAAGAGCAGATAATTCTAGATATATGATCATCTCTACTTCCCTGTGAACCAGAATAGAACCTTGTAGACCCCTGTTTACTCTCTGTCCCTCCCTCTTGCAGGAGTGAACCTGAGTAAGGACTGGCCACAGTTTCCCTTACCAGGTAGTACGCAGTGTTCTTATCCCCTTCAGATCTCTGCTCTTCTCCAGAGCTTCTCAGCGCTTTCAGATGCTCCAGCTGCTTCTGAATTTGCTCCTGGACAAAGAGCGTTTGTTGAAGCTTAAACTTGTCTCCAGCTATTGTTTAGTTGGTGCCAACTCTAGAGGGGAAAATCTGCTTTAGGGAATAAAGCTGAGGTGCTGCAGCCAAAAGCAAAGGGAGGGATGCCCAGGAAAGAAAGAGAATGAATCCATCGCACTAAGGGAAGAGAAATTCTACCTCCTGTGAGCACCTGCATTTAGCCATACCTGAAGCGAGGTCCTTGGACCTCTCAGCTACGCGCACTGGTAAACTTTGCTGTCTTGGTTTATATTGTGTTTTTGCCATTTACAGCTCAAGAGTGGCAGCTGATGCACACCAACCTCCTAGTGTCATTGGGAAAAGGGAGCAAGCCCCCACAAGACCAAGTGCTCAGCAGAGGAGGGCCCCCAGGCAGGAAGCCCTACCTTGTATTCCAGGGCAGCTTCCTCGATGGGGCGCACCCGGTGGCCTCGGTGCTCCTGACTCAGGCTGCAGATGAGGCAAATAGGCTCTCTGTGGTCCTCGCAGAAGAGCAGCTGGACCTGCTTCCTGTGGCGCGTACATTGCGGCAGGGGCGTGGGGCTCAGGCTGGCTGGTGGGCCCTCTTGCTGCTCGATGCCTCCAGAACTCTTCCCTGGGAGCGAGACCCGAGGCCTGAGGCAGTTGGGCAAGCAACTATCTGAGGCCTTGGGATCTTTAGAAGCAACGGAGCAGCTGTAGGAATCATGCACACAAGTGCTACCAACCAGATCTCCTTCCTGGGCCGGACAGAGGGAACACACAGCTTCATCTTGCGGCCTCCCTGGGAACATAGCAGTGGGAAAATCCCCTGAGTGGCAACCCCAAGATGTTACACAGCGGTGAGGCAAAAGCACAGCAGAGAAAGAGCCCACACCTGGGACTCGTGAGTTCTTCATTGAACTGTGGCCACTTCCTAGCTTGTCCCCCTCTGATTCCTCTCTAACAAGGCAGCAGACAAGTCCTTGAGACTGAGAGTTAAGGGCTACATCTCATGACAGTCCTGAGACCTGGAATTCTTGGGGACTTATCCTAAAAAAAGGCATTTTGCTGTAAATCCTATGCCTTCCTCCCACATATACACTGATCAACCTGGCGTCCATAAAGCCCTTGGCATTCTAAAGCACTTCAGAGTGTATAAACACTAACAAATTTGATACAACAATTTGTGAAGACGTGCATAGATTTTTTTCAGGATTTACAGCCTCCAAAAGATCCTCAAAGGGTTGGGGACCTTAGAGGGCAACCAGGGGTCCAGTCACTACAGTGGGGGATAACAGGAGGTCTGTGGAGGTCACCATTCCTAAGGATCCCAGATCTTCTGAATTCTGGAGTCCTTTCTTACCTGGAGACGGAGGGACTTCTGGATTTGAACGCTCACTGCCTACTGCCTCCCCCAAGGTCTTAAGGGGCTCTGGACCCTCAATTCTATTTTTCTCCAAAAGTGCTGTGTATTCTGGATGCTCCGAGGTTGTTTCCTTTCCATCCAACAGTACATTGGAAGGTGAATTCATCAGTGTTCCCCTATCCATGATCACAGAATGTTCTGGGTTTTTGGAGCCTTTTTCCAGAGCCATAGTAGCCCCTACATCCAGGGTTGCCACTTTGCTGGGGGTAGCTGCTGAGTCCAGATTCTCACTTCTCACTTTCTCTTGAGGCAGAAGAGTTTCTAGATTGGAGAGAGCTCTCTCTCTGGAAGAAATGGTAAGTTCAAGACTTCTGGGCCGATTCTTTTTTGAAGGTGCACATGCTTCCAATGCCTTACCTTCTTTCCTTCCCAAGGACCCAGCATATGACCCACTGGAGAATCCCTGGAGTCTCCCGGCAGAGCTGGCATTCCTGCGTAGCTGGACTCTGGACTCACCACCCTTCTCCCCTTGCAGCTTGACGGGGAATGGACTTCTCCTGGAACCCACAGTCACACCCCTGGCCCCTGGCTTGCCCTGTACATCCAGGCCCTCTGAGCCCTTCTGATCTCTCCGTTTGCCCTGAGGCTTCTTCTGGGGCCCCTTCCCAGCCTCAGACTGGCTGGCTGCTCCGTCCCCACTCTGCTGCTGTCTGTCACCTTCCAGGTCATCTGGTACCTTCAGGCTCTTGGGCTTATTCTCCCCACAGGAATGGGACATTGCTGGACAGTCAGTGCCACTTTCTTGTCTCAGATATTCTGAAAAGACAAGGAGATGCAAAGGCATGAAAATGTCAGGTGCTTAGGGCCCAGCGCTGGGGAGAAAGAAGAGAGGATCCCTTCAGAAATTAGAGAAGTTCAGAACATTCTAGACAATAGCAGTAAATTACCATAAAATAAGAACATACTGTTTGCTATCTGTTTTCCAAATAGTGCTTTCAAACTTTTTAAGCAGGAGAATTTGTTTCCAATATAAGAATTCCAAAAACAGAATTCTTCACACATAAATAAAATTCTAGTTTATTGGTATAAATTTGAGTGTGATTATAAAATCAATCAGTAAAAAATTCCCTTATAAGATCAATAAAGGATTAACAGGTGGAAATTAGACTTTTGATGATGAGCACGCTCTATATAGTGTATACAGTTATCAAATTATAATGTATACCAGAAATTTATATTATAAACCAATGTTACTTTATTTTTTAAAATATTTTTTATTGATTTTTTACAGAGTGGAAGGGAGAGGGATAGAAAGTCAGAAACATCGATGAGAGAGAAACATCGATCAGCTGCCTCTTGCACGCCCCCTACTGGGGATGTGCCCGCAGCCAAGGTACATGCCCTTGACCGGAATCGAACCCAGGACCCTTCAGTCCGCAGTCCGACGCTCTATCCACTGAGCTAAACTGGTCTCGGCCACCAATGTTACTTTAATAAAAAACAAATAAAACTCGCCAGGAAAACAAAACTCAATTATAACAGTAAGCAGGGGAAAGAATAGAATTATTCAGAATAATAAAACAGTGGTAATCATTGAAAGGTGATGGATACAGAGACTTCATCTTAGTATCCTCTACTCCTAAGAGTTTGAAAATCCATATTTAAAGGTTTTAAAGAAAAACTTCCATACAGAAGGTGTACCTGTAGATGTGTACCTGTAGATGTTGACATCGGATAGAGCAGAAAAGGAAAATCTCTCCTGAAGATTTGTAAACACTACTCTCTTTTATGCTTCAGCCTGAATTCACATTATTCATGCCCGAAAAACCTCAAGAGAGTAATTTCATTTGAAGAGAATCCTAGGTGGCATTACTCCCAGACAATTAGGGTAAGTAGAATTTCCACATTGCTACATGATGTATTGGAAAGTTGTTAAAAGAATAAATCCTAAGTTCCCATTTTACCATATGAGAAGATGGGTGTTAACTAAACCTATGTGGTAATCATTTCACAATATATGTAAATGAAACATCATGCTGTATGCCTTAAACTTATATGTAATTTATTTCTCAATAGAATCAGAAAACAATCATTAAGGTGTTTGGCACAAAATTTTGAAAACAGGTTGTGAAGGACAGTTAAAACTTTAGGAAGTAATTTATTTCTGTTTTTCCTTTGGTTTCATGAGGTGAAAAAAAAATCACAACTCATACAGATAAGTAAGTGTAAATGGTAATAAAAAAAAAAAAAAAAACCACACACAGCTTGCCTGGAAATTTCAGGATACTGTTTAATAAAACAAATGACAGGGAAGGCTTAATTCCAAGATTTACATAGAAAGGAGTTCAAGTACAGCATGAGCTATCACACTGGTGGCCTTCCGTATTTTAAAATTTGGTTACTGATACATTTTAATATGAATTTGTTAGTCTTTTTAGTTACAAATTTAATAAAATTTGAATCAAGTATTTGCTAATATTCTAAAGAATCTCTGAAATATCACCCTCGGTTATAATTTGAAAACCACGACTCTAATAATGAAATGAAGATACCCTGTAATTAGCACCTTAATATTTGATTTGAGGACGCTCTTATTGAAATTACTTCCAAGTTGTTTAAGATATTTTGCTGTTGGCTTTGTAGGAAAACATAAGTTATCAAAACGGACTTAAGAACTGGTGAGAAATCCTGAAGATGCTAATAACCAGATTTTAGAACATGAAAAAGTAATTTAAAAATTCCATTCATCAAATTATTCTGGATTCAGGTTACAGTTGGTTTAGTTCTGTCACTCTTTCAAAGAGCAGATAATTTTTGTTATTTAAACTGTTCTACCACATAGAAACACATGAAAATAATTTCTAATGTATTCTTAAAGTGTAGAAATAGAAGAAAAATTCAAACACCAAAGAATATTTTTTTTAATGATCATGTGTTAGCCACCCTCCAAAATCTTTTGAAAGTCTTTAATAGCAGAAATCAGATAGACCACATTAGCTGATCACAATATAACAAAATTGGAAAGTACAGCAAAAGACAGAAGAAGCAGAAGGAGAAGGAAGGAAAAGAAAGAAAAGATGAAAGGAAGAAGAGAAAGAGGAAGAAAAAGAAAGGGAGGAAGGAAGGTAGAGAAGGAAGAGAGGAAGGAAAAGAAAATGTCTTCTTGAACAATTTTTAAATGCCTTCATAAATTGTATTGACGAAAAACCCAATTGCAGGGGGAAAAGGGTGGGTGGAGGTGAAAGAATGTATAGTAGGGATAACTGGTGATGGAATTTGTTTGTTTATTTGTTTGTCTAAAAAAAAAAGAAAAACTCAAGCCTTGGCCAGGTAGCTCAGTTGGTTAGCGTGTCATCACCATATGCCAAGGTTGTGGGCTCAATCCTCATTCAGGGTACATGCAAGAAACAACCAATGAATGCATAAATAAGACAACAAATCTATATTTCTCTCTAAAACTAATCAATACAAAATTTTTAAAAAATCAAAATTGAAATTATGTGGGTAACAATAAAAAGATTACCTATCAATCCTGATAATATGATTCGTAGCAAGCCACTTTTGCTTACCCAGAGACTTATCTGTGCCTACATGTTAATTACAAATAACATGAGGAATTCTCTGGGAACAGTCATCTAGCTCCTGCCTCTCCTGATCCTTCCGAGTTGGAATCTCAGCTGCCTACTCCCACCACCACCCTTTTAAAGCCACTGGGAACCTTAGCTTTATTAATCCAGCTACAAAGACCAGAGCAGGAAGAAAGACTTGCTTGGCCAAAGTCACTAGCATCTTGATAGACCTGTACTCCTAGTCCCCAAGTCAGAGTGCACCGGTCCAAACTACATGCTCATTCTTGCAACTTCCACCCCACCTCGTGAACAGCCAGCAGAGGAGGGGACATGGGAGTCTACTTACCTGGGTCAACAGCCCTGTGCAATTCCTCTGCCAGGAGGTGCTGGTTCATGGCCCTCAGGACCTGCAGGGTCAGCTGCACAGCACACTTCTCCCCATAGTAGCTGAGCAGAAGAGTGGCCAGCTTCACCGGCCTGGCTGTTGGGAGCAGTCCTCGGGGTATCCGTTGTTGTTCCTTCTCCCAGCTAGCGTTTTGCAGCTTGAATTTGAATTTCTCAAAGTCGTAGGGCACCAGCTCCTCCAGGGAGTGCAATAGATAGTCACTAGGGGTCTTGGCCATCGTGTTGACCAGGGGAAGCCAGAGCCAGCTGTCTGGCTTCTGGGAGGAGAAAGGCCCTCTGTCACTTACCAGGAGGTAAGTGAGAAGAGGCAGCTTGTGAAATAACGGAAAAGGCACAGGAAATGCCTTGTGGTGGGAACTGAGGCTGTGAGAGTCATTGCTGGCGTTGTGTTCCTTTTGTCGCAGATTCAGAGGCTTTTCCAGCTGGGAAGGCTCAGTGCCTTGCATGTGGTCCTCCAGCGCCCCAGCTCTCACCTCCAAGGATGGGCTGTAGAGAGGTGGGAACCAGAGTTCCTGGTCCCACGCTGGGGAGGACCATGATGAGGGTCAACCCCTCTGGCAACTGTTCTCCAGACTCTTGGGGTCTTATTGACCCTTCAAAGCCAATGGTGAGAATAGCGAGCAGCAAACACAGCCCTGCAAGGTTTGTGGTTCCCTGCCTAAGAAGGCAGACAAGGCCAGAGGGCACTGCCAGGAGACAAGCCCTGGGGCCACCTGTTGATTCAGCCCCAGTTGTCTGGTATCACCAGCAACACAAGAGCCTCGGAGTACCATGCTCAGCAGCACCATCTTGATTTGTTTGTTCCCAGGGCTGACTCTGTCTGGCTTCCTGGGAGCATGCCCAAGAGAGAGGGCAATCATCCATGCTCATCTGTGAAACACATACTCTGAGGATGCTGGAGAAACAAAGTGAATAAGACATATTGTAGGTTTCCCAAGGGGGCTCATGGATGTTGTACTTGGGGTGAACTGACTTGTTCCTCAGTTAACTGCTTCTGTCTTTCTGCATATCCCAACGTTTTGTTTTAAAAAATTTCAAACCTACAGAAAAGTTGAGAGCATAGTACAATAAACATATCTATACCCTTTTTTGGATTCACAAATTACTTATATTTCATAGTACATGGTGATCTCCTCTCTCTTATTCATGCACCACTTTTTTTTTTTTACCATTTGGTAATGAATTTAAAACATTATCAGATATCACTCCAAATACTCTAGATATCCTAAATATTAAGAACAAAGATACAAGTATATTATTTCAAATAATATTAGAATAGTCATTACACTCAGGAAATTTAATGTTGTCAAATCAAGTTTCCTCAGTTGTCCTGATAATGTCCTGGACAGCTTTGTTTTTTTTCAATCCAGGACCAATCAGAGATCAGGTGTTGCTTTTAGTTGTTAATGTCTCTATAGTCTCCTTCCAGCTAGACCACTTAGACACTTCCATGCTTTTTTTTTCCCTTTAATTCTTTCGACATTAATGTTCTTTTTAAATATATATTTTAGTGATTTTTAAAAAATATATTTTATTGATTTTTTACAGAGCAGAAGGGAGAGGGATAGGAAGTCAGAAACATCGATGAGAGAGAGACATCGATCAGCTGCCTCTTGCACGCCCCCCACTGGGGACGTGCCCGCAGCCAAGGCACATGCCCTTGACCGGAATCAAACCCGGGACCCTTCAGTCCACAGTCTGACGCTCTATCCACTGAGCCAAACCGGTCTCGGCTTTAGTGATTTTTTTTTACAGAGAGGAAGGGAGAGGGATAGAAAGTTAGAAACATTAATGAGAGACATCAATCAGCTGCCCCATGAACACCTCCCACTGTGGATGTGCCCACAACCAAGGTACATGCCCTTGACCAGAATTGAACCTGGGACCCTTCAGTCTGCAAGCCGATGATGCTCTATCCACTGGGCTAATTGGCCAGGGTGAGACATTAATGTTCTTGAAAGTCTCATCCAAGCAGAATGTTCCTCAATTTAGATCTGTGTGATTGTTTCCCCATTATTAGACTGGGAGTATTCAGGTATCCTCGAGACCCCTCCATTGTAGAGACATTTTTCTCTATAATTAACTAGAGGCCAGATGCACGAAATTCGTGCGGGGGAGTGGGTGGAGGATGTCCCTTAGCCCAGCCTGCACCCTCTCTAATCTGGGACCCCTCGAAGGATGTCCGACTGCCCGTCTAGGCCCGATCCTATCGGGCAGTCGGACATCCCTCTCACAATCCAGGACTGCTGGCTTCCCACTGCTCACCAGCTTGCCCCTAACCACTTCTGCCTGCCAGCCTGATCACCCCCTAACCACTACCCTGCCAGCCTAATTGATGTCTAGCTGCTCCCCTGCCAGCCTATTTGCCCCCAACTTCCCTCCTTTGCCGGTCTGGTCACCCCTAACTGCCCTCCTTGCAGGCCTGGTCCCTCCCAACTGCCCACCCCTGCTGGCCTGATTGCCCACAACTGCCCTCCCTTGCAGGGCCTGGAATCTCTAATGGCCCTCCCCTGCTGGCCATCTTGTGGTGGCCATCATGTGTCCACATGGGGGCAGGATCTTTGACCACAAGGAGGCAGCCCTCTTGTGTGTTAGAGTGATGGTCAATCTGCAAATTGCTCTTTTATTAGATAGGATAGAGGCCTGGTGCATGGCTGGGGGCCAGCTGGTTTGCCATGAAGTGTGTCCCAGATCAGGGTGGGGGTTCCCTTGGGGTGAGGGGCCGCCTGGGTGAGGGGCCTTGGAGGTTTGTAGGCCGACCATGCCCCACAGCGACCGAAGTGGATGCCCTGGTATCTGGGATTAATCTATGTCTACAATTGAAACTTTGTAGCCTGGCATGGAGCCAAGCCTTCTGCTCACTCTGGGGTGGCAGCCATTTCTGTTTGAAACATTGTAGCCTAGAGTGGAGGCCTAGGCCAGCAAAGACAGAGTGAAAGCTTGGCTTCCTCCATTGCCAGGGAAACCCAAGCCTCTGTTCTCTCCAGCTCAGTGGCTACCGTCAATTCTGTATCTTTTATAACTGAAACTTTGTAGCATTGAGTGGAGGCCTAAGCAGGCAGAAAGCTTGGCTTCCTCTGTTGCCGGGGAAACCCAATCCTTCCTCCTGCTCTCAGCGGTGGCAGCCATCTTGTTTGGGGTTTATTTGCATAATCTCCTGATTGGCATGTGAGTGGGTGTGGCGAAGGTAAGGTCAAATTTGCATAATACTCTTTTATTAGATAGGATAATTTGCTGCTGATTGGCTGGTGGGCGTGGCTGTGAGTGTGGCTTGTGGGTGTAGTGAAGGTAGGTCAAATTTGCATATTACTCTTTTATTAGATAGGATAAGTAACCTGATTGTGCAGAAGTGTCTGGTCCTCCCACAATCTTTCATCCATGGTTTTAGCATTTCCTGATGATCCTTTCCTAAATCTATTCTATAGTGGTTGCAAAATGGTGATATTTCTATCATGTAGATTGTCACTTGTGATCCGTATCCTGGTTAAAACTTTGTCTTTCTCATGACATTTTTTTACCGATGTTTTGTTGGTACTGCAGTTACCCTCCAACAGTGCAACTTGCCTAGAGCTAGGATTCACACCCACCCTATTAGCCACTTTGCAATATTGTCTCTCTGTATGGTAATAATTTATTTTACTATGCATCACTTTATGGATATCACCTTTTCAGCTGACCAATGATACTCAAAATGGCCTTACTGACCACTCCACCTGTCGGTGACAACATTCTGGTGCCTGGCTGAACAAACAGCTGTGTGTGTGACCAGCCCAAGACCAAGGCTTCAATGAGTTCTTGTTGATTGCATTTATCTTATTGTCCAATTGGCTCATGTGCTTTGTATTTTACAGAGCATTCAGTGTTTTGGTGATCCTGCTGAGAAAATAACCCCCAACCTAGTGTTTTTCCTGAAAAAATGGATGAACCCAAACGCACATTTCCAGTGTAAATGTCAGAGTGTGAAATCCTTAGGATGGGCCAGAAGGGTGTCGATTGGGGCGTTTCCAGCACCAGTACAACGCAGCCGCCTCCCACCTCCGACGCAAAACTGATGGAATTGTGCAATGACTGCAGTGACCTTGGGTCTCTGACCCTGCCCTGACTGGCCAGGAAGCTCCTCTAAGTGGAGACTAAAGCGCCTAGGACAGAGCTGGCTGGGAAGTGGGGCTTTCCAGGCGGCAGCAGGCTCTTTTGCAATTGCAGTGACTCCTTCTGCAAAGGGCAATTCTGAGGAAAGAACTTCTTGAAAAGTGATGTTTTGACGCCACTGAGAGGCTCACAAAGCTTCCATTTATTTCAGGTTCCAGTTAGTTTTTAAAATGAAGAAATGTGAAAATAGGATTACAGCTCTTGGGATGCATTTTAAGCTTTGTCCTTGAGAACATACTATCTCTAATAAATTCACTGTGCTTTGTCAAATCTTTCCTTCGTGCTCTTGAATCCTTTCTTGTTCTGGGACAAGAATCTGGTTTGGGTTGAGGCCTCCTTTGGCCTTCCTGTGTGCCACCGGGGATCACCATCAAGACTATTTTCTTTAAAAAATATATTTTTATTGATTTCAGAGAGGAAGAGAGAAAGGGAGAGAGAGAAACATCAATGATGAGAATCATTGACCGGCTGCTTCATGCGTGCCCCACATGGGGATCAAGCCCACAACCCGGGCATGTGCTCTGAATGGGAATCACACATGACCACCTGGTTCAGAGTTTGACGTTCAACCACTGAGCAAACGTGGCCGGCAAGACTACTTTCTAACATCAGGTGATCATAAATAGACTGTATTCACCTGCGTGATAGTCTGAGGGCCACCTTTTCACTTAAAACCTTGTCATCCATCTGAAGCATTCTCCTGCCTGCCCCACTTGCCAATTAGCAACTATAACAACTTAAATTACTATCACCATGTACCGGCTCAGTAAATTGTGGTGAATCTGTTCCATGAATTGCACAGCACCCATCGAAAACAATGCAGTGGTTTTCCATGTGCTAGTGTGCAAAGGTGGTCAATATATATTAAAAGAGCATGTTTTTCAGTACAATGTGACAATACAATCCCATGTGTATAAGAAATAGAAAAATAAATATCTCAAGGAAGACTCAAGAAATAACATGGCAACCTCTAGAGAGTAGAATTGGGGGTAGGGGTTGTGCTTTCCCTCTTATGTCCTCTATATATTTTTGTGTTTTTCGATTAGTATTTAAACATTTTAAGGCACATGAAACATAATCTGTGAATACATTTTCAGTGTAAAATAATAAGGCAAAACAGAAAATACAGTAAGAATGTTAGAGTACTAGTAAGACTTTTATGTTTTGCTCGCTATTATTATAACGAAAACTTAAATAAAACCTAATTGCCTGGCCAGTGTTGCTCAGTGATTGAGCATCAACCTACCAACCAGGTCAGGGAACCTGCTTGAGCTGTGGGCTCTTATGCTATTGCTCAAATTAATGTCTAGATCAGTGGTTCTCAACTTTGGTTGCACATTAGAAATATCTGAGGATTTTTCGAAAATCCCGATGCCAAGACCAAATATATCAGAATCTCTAGCCCAGCCTGCATGGTCAGTGGTTTAGTGTTGACCTATGAGCCAGGAAGTCAGGGTTCAATTCCAGTTCAGGGCACATGCCCAAGTTGTGGGCTCAATCCCCAGTAGGGGACGTGCGGGAGGCAGCCGATCAGTAATTCTCTCTCATCATTGATGTTTCTATCTATCCTGCTCTCTTCCTCTCTGAAAACAAAAAAAACCCAAAAAACAGCCGAGACCGGTTTGGCTCAGTGGATAGAGCGTTGGACTGTGGGCTGAAGGGTCCTGGGTTCGATTCCGGTTGAGGGCATGTACCGTGGCTGCGGGCACATCCCCAGTGGGGGGCGTGCAAGAGGCAGCTGATCGATGTCTCTCTCTCATCGATGTTTCTGACTTCCTATCCCTCTCCCTTCTGCTCTGTAAAAAATCAATAAAATATATTTTAAAAAAACAAAAAAACAAAAAACAAACAAAAAATATATATATATATATATATTTTTTAATCTCTAGGGAGTGGAACCTACATGCTATTTGCATCCCCTCAAAATTCATGTTGAAATACTAATGCCTCTTGAAGAAAAGAAACAGGGGGGAGTGATTGATATAGAGGCAGGGAGGCATTGAACAGGCTGTCAGGTTACAGGGGGAAGGCTGGGGTGGATGGGAGGCGGATGCTGGGGGAGATCAACCGAAGGACTTGTATGCATGCATATGAGCATAACCAATGAATGAAAGACATTGGGGTGGGGACGGGGCAGGTGGGGACATGTGCTGGGGGGTAAGGGAGGCTGGGGCGAGGACATGGGGGGGGGGGAAACATATGTACTATTAAATATAAGTTATATTGTAAATAAAAAGAGGAAGGGAAAAAAAGAAATACTAACGCCTCTTGTGATGGTAATAGGAGGTGGGGACTGCTTTGTCATGGAGGCAGAGCCCTCATGAACGGCATTAATCCTCTCACAAGAGACCCCATAGAGCTCCTGAACCCTCCCTTATGTGGGGGGGCGCAGAGACTGGCAGTCTGCACTCTGTAAGCGGGCACTCGCCTGACCACACCGGCACTCTGGCCTCGGAATTCCAGTCACCAATACTGTGAAAAACAAACGTCTGCTGTTGGTCAGGCGCCCAGGCTGTGATATGTTGTTATAGCAGCCCTAATGGACTAAGTCTAAGACACCAGTCATCAGAACTATTTGTTGTTGTTTTTCTGTTAATCCTCACCTGAGAATATTTTTTCCATTGACTTAGGAAGGAGGGAAAAAGAGGGAGGGAGAGAGGGAAGAAAGGAAAGACAGAAAGAAAGAGAAATATTGATGTGAAAGAGACAACATTGGTTGCCTCCTAAATGTGCCCCTGTTTGGCCAGGAATTGACTTTGCAATGCTTTGGTGCACGGGCTGCTGCTCTGACCACTGAGCAACATCAGCCAGGGCTAAGCATCAAAACTTTTTAAAGCTCCAAAGGTGATCCCGATATGCACAAAGCTGAGAATCAATGGTTCAGGGGTGGGTAATAATCTGGCTCTTGGGCTGTATCATGTCCTCAAAATCATTTGGTCTGGCCCTGCCAATTAATGTTTGACCAAATATAGCAGGCTACTTTTTAAGTTGATAATTTTGTATACTCCTTGAATGATGTTATAAATATATAAATGGCCTTTGGCAGAAAAAATTTCCCCACCCATGGAGATTGTGAGTAAACTGTTCTAGCAGCAGTTCTCATTTTAGGGAGAAAAATCTCCATCTTAGTTGTTAAAACGCTCAGATTTGGGAGCTAGTTAAACTGACTATAAGTGCTAAGGAGAGGCCAAGAGGTGCGTTCTCCTTCCCCCCTGTCTCTCCTCCCCCCATTGCACATCTTTATAGGGGGCACTTGAAGAGAGAGAAAGCAGTCAAGCCAGGAGGCTGAAGATTAAGCGTTAGTTGATTCTGAGATTATTCAGCCCAGATCGCTAGGTTAGAAATAAAGATCAATAATTATCTTGGTCTTTAGGATGGTTTTTCAGGAATGTGAAGGTGACTGCAAGTGCAGCAAAGAAAGCATAGTCTCTCAGCCCCCACCTATTGTGAGCTCCTTGGGCGCTGATTCAGTCTACTCCCTGATTTCTTCTATTTCAGTCCACACAACATCCCCATCACACTGTGAAAGAATTCATGGAGCCCTCGCCAGTTTGGCTCAGTGGATAGAGTGTCGGTCTGCACACTGAAGGGTTCCAGGTTCGATTCTGGCCCAGGTCACATGCCCGGCGTTGCAGGCTTGATCCCCAGTTGGGGAGTGGGGGGGTGTAGGAGGCAGCCAATCAATGATTCTCTCTCATCATTGATATTTCTATCTCTCTCTACCTCTTCCATCCTCTCTGAAATCAATAAAGAAATATTATATATATATATATTTTTTTTTTTTATTTTTTTTTTAAGAATTCATGGAGATTCTGGAAGGCCACAATTTTTGCTTCAGGTTCTCTTTGCTTCCAAGAAGACAAACAACGCTGGCCTCTTAGGAGGACTCTCTTAGTTAGAGAGAGGGATGAGTTCTCTCTTAGGTCCTTTAGCCTCCTATTTTTACTGCATTAAGCAGCTAAGCAGCTATTAACAACTGCTTTATAAAACAAGAAGAATAGTTGTTTTTAAAAAACTTTTAACAGATAAGAGGAAGTCAAAACAAAACAAAACCCCAGGAGGCAAAAATGGGAAGCAACTCAAACTTTTCTCACTTCCCTTCACGTAAGCATGAAGGATGCTAATAAACCTATAAAAGTACTTGAGATGAGATTTGTTGTTTTATAAACAGAGCCCTTGTTTCCTAGAGCTTTCAGAATACTTAAACAAATTTTATCAAATATAAGTCTACCAGAAAAATCTAAATAGACATTCAGAGCAGAAATAGAATGAATTTCATTTTCTAATCAATGCAGTTAAAAAATTCAATAAATTTTCTTGACCAGATTAACCAGTTGATCAATTCTTGGCTCAAAGATGAAATAAGTTAAAAACAGCAATGACAAACTATGTTGAAATCATCAAAAAGGATAGTATTCTATATAAAAATTATGGGAAGTAACCAAAGCTGTACTTAGAGGAAAACTCAGATTTTTTTTTTATCATTAAACAACAAAGACTAGAAATAAAATACAATTATATCTATTGAAAGTTTATTTTGTAAAGAGCCTGCATTTAAATATATTTCACTTCATCTTTAAAATACTTATAAGGGCAGCACTGGTTTTTGCCCCTTTCAAAATACTCAGTATAACTAGGCATATCCATTGCAATATTCTATATTCCTAGTTGCCATACCTATTTTATATTTCTTGACTCAATGCTATGAGTACTTATTAATGTTTAATATGTACAGGGCACTTTATGGGATGAAGATATGAATAATAGATGTTCTCTACCCTGTAAAGCTCCAGTTGTGTGATGTTGATGTAGCATAAGGGCAGAGGAAGACACAGGTCATTGTATGATTGCAACTGACCTGCCTAGCTAAGGTGAACTGTGTTAAGTGCTGAAAATGAGGCCTACACAAAGCACTGGGGACCCAGAAGAAAGTTATTCTGACTTGGGGTGGTGAAGGAATCACATGCAGTGCTTATTGCCACGTTCAGGGCCTGTATCATGAAGATTTTTTGTTGCTATTTTGTTTTGCTTTGGTTTCTCCTGTCAGCATAGTTTCTCAGAGATAAAACTGCTTGATCGAAGAGGGTAACATTTTAAGATTCTTCAAACACACTGTCAAATTGATTTCCATAAAATGTAGTGAATTTCTAGGATCTCTCCCCTGTGTGAAGGCATTGGTGTCTGTAAAGGTCTGAGAAGGAAGCTTTTCCCACAGTGAGAGCACTTATAAGTTTCCTCTTCTAAAATTAATCCTCTACTGAAACCAGTTTGGCTCAGTGGATAGAGCTTCGGCCTGCAGACTGAAAGGTCCCAGGCTCAATTCCGGTCAAGGGCATGTACCTTGGTTGCAGGCAGATCCCCAGTAGGGGGTGTGCAGGAGGCAGCTGATGGATGTTTCTCTCTCATCGATGTTTCTGACTTTCTATCCCTCTCCCTTCTTCTCTGTGAAAAGTCAATAAAATATATATTTGAATTAATCCTCTGTTGCTCAGTAAGTTTAACATTGACAGGCTCTTCTAGGTTGAAGTTCTCCAGGCTCTCTTTCTATGGAGTGGTTATGATGATCCATTAGCTTTGCTAAATATGGGGATTTCCACATTGATTTTGTAAACATTTTTTGTTGTTATTGTTCATCCTCACCTGAGGATATTTTTTCATTGATTTTGAGAGAGAGTAGAAGGGAGGGGGAGAGACAGAGAGAGAGAAACATTGGTGTGAGAGAGACACATCAATCGGTTGCCTCCACATGCACCCTGACCAGGGCCAGGGATCAAGCCTGCAACCGAGGTATGTGCCCTTGACCACAATCGAACTAGGGCCTTTCAGTCTGAGGGCTGATACTCTATCCACTGAGCCAAACTTGCTAGTGCTTATAAACATTTTTAGTAAAACAAACCATGGGCAGCATTCCCCTCTAAATGAACAATGAGGCAAAACTGGTTTGGCTCAGTGGATAGAGCATCGGCCTGCGGACTGAAAGGTCCCAGGTTCGATTCTGGTCAGGGGCATGCACCTTGGTTGCAGGCACATGCCCAGTGGGAGGTGTGCAGGAGGCAGCTGATCGATGTTTCTCTCTCATCCATGTTTCTGACTTTCTATTCCTCTCCCTTCCTCTCTGTAAAAAAAAAATCAATAAAAAATATTTTAAAAAATAAATGAACAATGAATGGATGCAGTTTCCATTTTTTTCTGCTGGGACTTGAGAAAAGAAATAGAAATTGAACATGTTACCTCTGTTCCAAGGGGAAAGAGTTGTATTAAACCAATAATGGGATAATAGAAACTTATGTAGATCCCAAAGCTTTTACTCCAATTAAGACTGATTTTTTCTTTCTTCCCTCGTATCCAATGAACACTCACTTATTTCAAAGTCAAATAATTGTTTCATTTACTCAGAATCCTGCAATCCCTTCACCCATGTGATATCTCTCTGTTTCACTGGGAAGCTCAGGCCAGGATGTGGTACTGGAAATTGTGGTCATAAGAAAGACTGGAAGGGTAATATTTGGATCACCATCAGTTTTGCCTGAACTCAAGCTGATTTCTGGGGCAGACAGCCTTTATATCTATCTCCTTTGCAGGATTATTTTACCTGGAGCCTCTGCCAGGCAGTTTTTCATTATTAAAACATAGAACCAAAATGAGAGGGAAACTCCTTTTGTGCTTAATTCAAGACTATTGTGCTTCCATAGAAGAGTGAATTCTATGTTAAAGTAATGCACTAAATTAGTCTTACATTATGTTTTTGTTTTCAAATTGTTTAAATTGATTTCAGAGAGAAAGGGAGAGGGAGAGAGAAACATCAATGATGAGAGAGATCCCTGACCAGCTGCCTCCTGCACGCCCCACACCAGGGATGGAGCCTGCAGCCCAGACACGTGCCCCGACCAGGAATCGAAACGTGACCTCCTGGTTCGTAGGATGATGCTCAACCACTGAGCCAGGCTGGCGGGACAATGTTTTTAATATTTTGACAATAGAATTATCTAAGTTAAGTTACTGAGTTCCAAGGGAAGATAAAGGGAAAAGTGAGAGTTTTGGAATTATGTTCTGGATCATTTCAGTTAAGAGATTTTCAAATAAAAATTGATATCTGACCCTAGTTGGTTTGGCCCAGTAGGTAGAGTGTTGGCCTGCAGACGAAGGGCACTGCTCTTGATTTCGGTGAAGGGCACATGCCTGAATTGTGGGCTCAGTCCCCAGCTGGGGTCATGCAGGAGGCAGCCAATCAATGCTTCTCACTCACTGATGTTTCTATCACTCTCATCCTCTCCCTTCCTCTCCTCGCTTTTTTGTTTTAAAAAGTGATATCTGAACTGGGTTATATGTCTCTTTTAGCCAAAGTCTAGAAGTGGATTATCTTGGAATCAATGAAAACAACTACGTAAGAGTGTTTCTAGCAATCTAAAGACAATCAGTAAAATTTTCTCCAGCTCAATTTTGCTCCATGTCCTACCATTCTTTCCTTTGCTGAGACCAGTTATGGTTACACCCGTTTCATGTCTCCCTTTCTTCTCCTTCCTCTCCTCAGACAAAGTTTAGTGGACTGCAATAACATGTGGGTTGGTAAATAGTGATTTAAGATTCAAATAGAGAAAAATGTTTAAATATCAACATTAACAATATTAATGGCAAGTTAGTTTAGTTGATGTTAATGTGAAGACAAACTTAAATTCCAGAACATTTTATTAAAATACTAGGGGGTGCCTCAACCCAACCTGCCCCCTCTCACATACTGGGAGCCTTCAGGGGATGTCCAACTGATGGCTCACCCCCACCTTCTAGTGAGGCTTTGGGCCTTGGGCACCCAGCCATTGCTCTGCTCTGCTCAGCTCAGCCCTGGCTGCCTGTGACCACCTGGTCCTGGGGGCTGGGCTCTCACCACCACTTCCTCTCATGGCGCCCAGGGGCCGGGCACTCTCTGCTGCCACCGCCACCGCCACCACCACCACCACCACCACCATTGCTGCCGCTGTCACCACTTCCCCACACAAAGCCCGGGGGCTGGGTGCTCGCCACCACTGCCATTTCATCTCCACCCCTGGGGCCCAGCCCGCTCTCCCGCTCTTGATTGGCTGGTAGCATAGCCAATCAGGAGCAAAGGTACAGTCAAATTTGCATGTTTCTCTTTTATTATATAGGATAGGAAGTGATCCAAAATGCTTTATTTGATATTTTCATGAAGAAAAGGCAATACTTTCAGATTAATAAAAATAAAATGCATTTCAAATGTAATGCCATTTATAGTTACTGTTTTGTTTATGATTGGATTTCAAAGCTAAGAGTTGAATCAAAGAATAATATGCACTTAAAAATAGAGAGGGGAACTAAGATGGCGGCATAGGTAAACACCTATTGTTCTGCCCCGCGCAACGATTTAGGAACTACAACATAACAGCAGAACAGACAAGCACCCAGAATCGCCAGAAAGCTGGCTGAGTGAAAACTCCATAAATAAAAGTAAAGGTGGGACACTGAGACTCAGGAGCGGCGGGAACGCATCCTTTCAGATGGAAAGAGGTTAGGAGCCGTCCTGGTTGCGCGCGCGCGGGCTGGGGCTGGAGTAGCAACCCCGGCCGGATTTCGCCAATGGGGAGGGCGGAGACGTCCCACTACACTGTTTCCCCAGTGCCAGGCGAGGTCCGAGATCCCGGGTACGTGGAGACGTCCCACTGCACAGATTCCCCAGTGCCAGGCAAGGTCCGAGGTCCGGGGAACGCACCCTGGAAGCGGGGCGCGGCAGAGGCTCCTAGTCTGCAAGAGACCCGGAGGCGGGGAAAAGAAGTTTCCGTGCAAGGGTTGCACAAACCCGCGACTTGCCCCCTGGAAACTTGTTTCCAGGTCCCGGAAATCATCTATTTTACAACCCTGGGCTAGACTTTGGGGGTGCAAACCCATTTTGGGGAGAGGCAGAGTTGTCTAGCAAGGGGAAGAGACTAGCAGCTTTCTCTTGGAGGTGCCTGCAGCCATCCCCATCCAACAGAGACCCACGCTCACAAACACCGCATAGGACGTAGCTGACACTGAGGCTGCCTGCTCAGCTCAGAGACTCCGCCCACCCAACCTGAACACAGTCTTCCTTCACAGCCAATTGGCCTGGAGGTCAAACCCTCCTAGGGCCAACAACAACAAGCTGGGTTTAAATTCAAAAATACTGTACAACCCATAAAGGATTGCAGTAAGAGTACCCATCTCAAATAATTGGGGAGGTTGTGCCACTGACCCCTAGAGGATATCTACCACATAAAGCAGCCACAATGCAGAGATATGGAAAGAAATCAGGGGTGAAAGAAATGGAGGAGAAAAGACAACAAGACATAGAGTTCAAAACCATGGTTATAAGGCTTTTCAAGAGGCTCCTAGAAAAGGCCCATGGACTTAATGAGAATTACGAGCAAATAAACAAGACCAACCAGGAAATGACTGAGACTTACAAGGAAATGAATGAGACCCTCAAGGAAATGAACAAGACCTCTGAGGATATGAACCAGACCCTCACAGATATGAAAAAGGACCAACTAGAAATCAAACATACACAGATGAAATAAAAAATATTACACAAAGTCCTAAAAGCAGTCCAGAGGGCCACA
Source organism: Antrozous pallidus (assembly GCA_027563665.1). Lineage (NCBI taxonomy): Eukaryota > Metazoa > Chordata > Mammalia > Chiroptera > Vespertilionidae > Antrozous > Antrozous pallidus. The sequence continues at coordinate 106,986,794 of CM050512.1, read as the reverse complement.
AGAACCAAGTCAAAGATTTGAAATACAAAGAAGCAAAATCCACTCGGCTGGAAAAGCAAGAAACAAAAAGAATTCAGAAAATTGAAGATAGTGTAAGGGGCCTCTGGGACAACCTCAAGCATGCCAACATCCGAATTTTTGGGGTGCCAGAAAAAAAGAGAGCAAGTGAATGAAAACCTACTTGAAGAAATAGTGACTGAAAACTTCCCCCACCTAGTGAAAGAAACTGACTTAAAAGCCCAAAAAGTACACAGAACCCCAAAATATAGGAATCTAAAGAGGACCATACCAAGACATATCATAATTAAAATGCCAAGAGCAAAAGATAAAGAGAGAATATTAAAAGCAGCAAGATAAAAACAGTTGGTTACCTACAGGGGAGCACCCATACGATTGTCAGCGGATTTCTCAACAGAAACGATGCAGGCCAGACGCGAGTGGCAAGAAATATTCAAAATAATGAAGAGCAAGAATCTACAACCAAGATTACTCTATCTAGCAAAGCTATCATTCAGAATTGAAGATCAGATAAAGTGCTTCGCAGATAAGAAAAAGCTAAAGGAGTTCATCACCACCAAACCAATATTATATGAAATGCTGAAAGATATTTTTTAAGAAGAGGAAGAAGAAAAAGGTAAAAATATAAATTATGAACAACAAATACACATCTATCAACAAATGAACATAAAACTCAAGTGAATTGATAGGCTGATGAACAGGATAAACTGGTGAATATAACAGAAACATGGACATAGAGAGGGAATGGACTGACAATTCTTGGGGAGAAAAGGGTTGTGGGAAGTACAGCAAGAGACTGGACAAAAATCATGCAACAATGGGAAAGGACAGTGGGGAAGGGGAGGGGAGGGTGGAGGGTGGGATGGGTACAGGGTGGAGGGGAGATATAAGGGGATAAAAAAGGGGAAGCAATGTAATTAATAAACTGAACAATAAAGATAAAAAAATAATAATAAAAAAATAAATGCTAAGCTGTAGATCACAGGAAAGCTGCAGTCAAATAAACTAGGAAGAAACCAAAATGGGGGGGGGGGGGCAAATAGCTAAGCCTTAAGGTGGCAGAAGCCTGGAGGTGAACAGCTATCCTAAAGTGAGCAGCATTGCAGAAAGATAGGAACTGCTCATTTGTTCCCATGCCAAAGAGAACAGACTTGAAAGTCTTAATGCTAGGTTTCATCAAATGTCAATTTGAAAACCAGGCACAGACAACTGCCCATCTGTGTGCAGGGAAAATATAAGACCTGGGTAGACTGAAAGCAGCTCCAGAGGCAGAATCTAGCACTTATGAGAACTAAGATCAGGATTGGTAGGGGTTCTTCATCTGAGATTCAAATTTGTTTTTATTTGTAATAGTCAAGGAGTCACCTACAGCTGAAGACAAGAAAGTAGAATCAATACAGAGCATTAAGGGAGGCATACTCACCTCCCTTAACTTTTCACCAAAGCCCTAAAGGAGTAGCTTGTAATCTTTTTGGTGGTTTTGAGAACTTAATGTCATAGATCCACATCCTAGAAAATACACATACACATGCAATTTTATATACAATATAAAAAGGTTTACAGAATTTCTAAATCTATCCACTCTACCTTTAGGACTTCATTGACTAATATGGTAGCCACAAGGTAGCACTTAGCAACACTAGCTGCATGTTAAGTACTCAAAAGATAATATCTCATTAAGTTCTTTTGGACAGTGCTGCTCTAGAATTTCATGGACCCTAGATTAAGAACTTCTGTCCTGCTGAAACCGGTTTGGCTCAGTGGATAGAGCGTCAGCCTGCGAACTGAAGTGTCCCGGGTTTGATTCCGGTCAAGGTCATGTGACATGGCTATGGGCACATCCCCAGCAGGGGGTGTGCAGGAGGCAGCTGATCGATGTTTCTGACTTTCTATTCCTCTCCCTTCCTCTCTGTGAAAAATCAATAAAATATATTAAAAAAAAAAACTTCTGTCCTAAATGAACCGCTATAGATATACTGGCCTATAACCCCACTCCCAAATACTAGCTACTTTCTGTCTGAATACAGGTGGGGCTCAAAGAGATGGCCGATGGATATTAAAAGTAATTCTGAGTAACTCTGAAAGCCCATCCAGCTTTAAGTACCCATTAATAACCTGAAATCAAAAGGAACTTACACACAAATGATTCATCTTTCATTCCAAGCTATGTGTAGTTTTGCAAACATTCCCATACACATTCTACAATAACCATCCAAGTGGCTTTTCCATATATATGCCTTTATTGATTTCAGAGAAGGAGAGAGAGATAGAAACATCAATGATGAGAATCATTGATCGGCTGCCTCCTGCCCATCAAGCCCGCAACCTGGGTATGTGCCCTTGACCGGAATCAAAACCAGTACCCTTCAGTCTGCAGGCACTCTAGCCACTGAGCCAAACCGGCTAGGGCACAGCTAACTTTTTAAAATAACACTATTTATTGAGTTCACACTAAGTGCTAGGCACCATTCTAAGCATCCTATATGTTATCTTATTTAATCCTCATTCACTGATGAGGGGACTGAGGTTTGGGACTTAACAAGATTTAATAACTTGTTTGAGATAACATAGTAAATGCCAGAGAACTGATTATAAGGTTAGAATCGATAGTCTCCTGAGATATCTCTAAAACATGACAATGGTCTTAGAGAACTCTGAGGTCACATGGTTTTTTTGAAATAGACCAATACCTGCCGAAACTGATTTGGCTCAGTGGATAGAGGGTAGGCCTGTGGACTGGGGGGCCTGGGTGCGATTCTGGTCAAGGGCATGTATCTTGGTTGCGGGCGCATCCCCAGATGGGGCTGTGCAAGAGGCAGCTGATCCATGTTTCTCTCTCATCGATGTTTCTGACTTTCTATTCCTCTCCCTTGCTCTCTGTAAAAAATCAATAAAAAATATATTTTTAAAAAAGAGATAGACCTATACCTGCCAGCGCGTTGAGGCCTCTGGATCTGCATTTGCCACAACAGTTTGTGGACCTGACATTTTCCCTGGAGTGAAATAAAAAAATATACTCCGTACTTTTTCTCTGCATCCTCACATCGTCCTTTACCATCATGTAGCTTTAACTTCAGCGACACCTGGTGCCGTTATCTGCAACATGCGCATAATAGTGTATACTTCCTAAAATTCAGTGTGTTGTGAGTCCCCGGCTGCAAGTAAGCAGACACTGACAAATGGTACTGGCTGTCACGATTCACTCCTATTTATGCTTCGATTTCCTGAGCCCAAGGGTCTGACTGTTGCTGGAGGGAATGGAGAAGCTGGGCGATCCTTGGCCGTAACTGGGCCACCCTCCCCTCACTGGCACAAATCACTCAACTGCTCGGCCATTCACTTCTCACCGTGAAAGTTCACGCGGAGCTAGGAGGGAGACAGGATCCCGCCTCCGCAGGGCTGGACAGTGAACAGCACGTTCCAGACAAATTTAAAATCCGGTTTAAAACAGGAAGTCGGTGGCGCAGGGCCGAGTCCATAGCGGCCTTGCCATCCAGCCACCCAAAACTGGACGCCGGACGGCCGGGCGGCCGCCGCAGGTTACCAGCCCCAAGCCCCCGGCACCGCGGGGTCGGTGCTGGCACCTGCGGCACCACCGACCGCACCTCCCGGCAGGCCCCGCGGGCGCCGACCTGGGTGGGGCGGCTCGCTTCCGCGCCTGCCGGAGGTGCCGAGCTGGCTCGTGGACACCAGCTCGGGAGCCTCCGGGTAGTTGGCCCTCTCCTGCAACCCTAAATTCCTGGAGCGGGCGGAGACCGTCTTTAACCCGTTACGGCTGGGAAATGACTCTCAGAGTTGGCTTATGGGTGAAGAATTTCTCGGGGGCGACGTTAACAATTCAGATTTCCGAGCCACCTCGACACTGTGACGCACTGAATCTCGCGTGGCTCGAGGGTTTGTACCTTCGTAAGCTTTCCGGGGTATCCTGAACCAGGTGGCCCGCCAGTCACGCCCGTTTTAGGACTTTTTTCTTTCTTTCACAAATCTGTTTAGCGAACTCATTCTATCCCTTGGCCAAACCAAGGAACCTCCAAGGTTTCTGGGCTGGGCGGGTAACTCCGCCTTTCCTCTTGAATTGGCCCCTCGCTCGTCCCGTCCCGGCTGATGAATCTCCCTTCCTGGTTGGTCGGCGGGGACTCCGTGGCGAGATCTGGACCAATGGGCGCTGTAGCTCGCAGAACGTGACCTGGAGGTTGGGCCGCAGCTGGCGCTGGGAGCTGTGGACGCCGCACTCTCGCGCTGAGACTTCCGGCGGCGGAGCTGAGCGCTGAGTTTGCGTGAGTTAGCGACGCGGGGAAAAGCGCGGCGCCCAGGTCCTTCCCTAGGGAGGGCTGGGCCGGGGGCTGGCGCGGCGGCTCCTGGGACCGACTGAGAGGCGAAGACGCCGGAGGTGGCCACGGCCCGGCTCGAGCTGGCTTTTCGGCCGGGACCTGAAGCCGGCCACCCCTGTGCGAGGCTGAGGGCCCCTTTCCAGGCGGGCACAGCTGGTTTCCCGGGGAGGGCACTCCGAGGGCCTGACGATGGCGTCGGGTCCGGGCTCCCAGGATCGGGAAGGGCTCCTGATAGTGAAACTGGAGGAGGACTGCGCCTGGAGCCAGGAGCTGCTACCGCCGGACCCAGGGCCCAGCCCGGAGGCCTCCCACCTGCTCTTCAGACGGTTCCGCTTCCAAGAGGCCGCTGGGCCCCGTGAAGCCCTCAGCCGGCTCCAGGAACTTTGCCACGGATGGCTGCGGCCTGAGATGCGCACCAAGGAGCAGATCCTGGAGCTGTTGGTGCTGGAGCAGTTTCTCATCATCCTGCCCCAGGAGATCCAGAGCAGGGTGCAGGAGCTGCACCCGGAGAGCGGCGAGGAAGCAGTGACCCTTGTAGAAGATATGCAGAGAGAGCTTGGGAGACTGAGGCAACAGGTGAGAAAAAGAGCTGTTGTATTTGTGGTTTGTTGGACCCTATGACTGGGACAGCGTACCGGCCCACCTCCCTATTTATTTGGTTTTCCTGAATAGGCCTTAAACGGACCAGAGGCCTTTTTGTAGTTCAGTCAGGAACAGTTATCTTCCAGATTTTACCCAGTGGACAGAGTGAGTAGTGAAGAGTGCCCGGTTTCCATATGGAGGCAGTGTCTGCATTATTGGGAGCCCCAAATTTACTTTGCAGGATTTAAATCGTCACTCTTGTTTCATACTAGCATTGTGACTTTGGGCAAGTTAAGCTTTTTATTAGTCTCAGATACGCCCCTGGTAAAGTGTGAATGGTAGAATACTTTTCTAGTGTTGCTTTTAGGGTTAGAGGGAGAGCAGTATGTAGTGTGTCTCCTCCCCTCCAAATTCTTGCAGCAAACTGTTTGAAAATCGCTGCTTTAAACAGTCACACTTTTTGAATCACACACCAGTATTTTTTATTTTGCTTGGTGAAAGCAGTCAAGCAAGTTGTTACATTCAGACATATGTTTTTAAAAAAACTAATTTTGGGGAGAGAGATGAAAGGAGAGAGAGAGACATCAATTTGCTGTTCCACGCCTTCGTTGGTTGATTCTTGTGCCCTGACTGGGGATGGAACCAGAAACCATGGCACACTGGGATGACACTCCAACCCAGCGGTCTCGCCAACCTTTCTGACCTCAACAGACCACTGGTGCGCCAACTGAGGCACCTTCCAGGGCCATGCAATTTTGATCACACTACTGGCTTATAGTTAGTGCTTAGTAGCTATTATCTCTTGTTATATTAGGGTCAGCAGTCTGGTCTCCTGTACAGAGCTGGGTGGGAGTTCATTGTGGACTTAGAAAACTAGTTTGTCACTGAGACTCTGAGGGCACTTGTGCCCACAGAGCCACCCAAGTCTAACTTATCCAGTAGTGAGGGATGGAAGCATCTAGAAAAGGTAGAGGAAAGCAAGAGGGAGTGAGGTATGTCCAGAGAAGCTATGTGGGCAGGTGTGCTCAAGGAGTAGACTCTTCTCCTCCCACCAACACTCCATCCCCACTTTCTCTCATGCACTTGGGATCAGAAAAACCTGTAGTGGAAACCATCCTTCTCTCTAGCTGGGCCCAAAGGTATGTACATGGTACATTGTTGAAGGTTTGCCCTCAGAGTTCTGTACTAATGTCCCGTTCTGTGGGGCCCTGTTGTGATGATGAGTAATGTGGGTTGGTTCCCAGGTCACAAACCATGGGCGGGAAACAGAAGTGCTTTTGGAGGAGCCTTTGTCTCTGGAAACAGCACGAAAGTCACCGAGCTTCAAGCTGGAGCCAATGGAGACTGAGCGAAGCCCTGGTCCCAGGCTGCAGGAGCTGCTAGGCCCCAGCCCTAAAAGGGACCCCCAGGCTGTAAAGGAGAGGGGTGAGGAACAGTTATCTGGGTAGGTGGGAGGGAGGAGGGGCTTCGGGTTTGCCTTTGATAGCACCTATGCCAGGGAGAGGGGATTTCTGGTTCAGGTTTTCCAGAATGGAGTGAAAGACCTAGAAGTAAGTGGTGGTTGGGTTCTTCTGGAAGTGGGAGGAGGGAGGGAGATTTCTTTGCTCTTTTGTTTGCAGAACAGAGACATTTAGAGCTAGATGAAGGATTGAGGGCTTGAATGCTGCAGACAGACTAGTGATATTTCTTATTCCCACCCCTGCATTTAGGATGTCATTTTGGATGTAGCTTAATTGTGCTTCTCTTGCCTTCTTTTGTTCAGTGTTCAGTCCTCAGAGCAGAGACTGGGTGATGGGGAGTGGAAACTGTGTAATGATCCTTGGGTTGCCAAGAATTAGGAATGCCATTCTCATCATGATTTCTGTCACCTTCAGCATTGTCTGCTCCCTGGCTTTCTCTCTTTCCTCCCGAAGGAAACATGGAAGACAAGATGGCTGGGCCCCAGGTGATGTGGAAGTTCCAATGTCTTCCCTCAGCACATACACACATCCCCATACACACTGTGTTGCTCTTGTGGTGGTGGGGTCCTTTGGTCACTTGGAGAGGATCCTTTCTTCCTCACCAATGTGTCTCCCCTACTTTCTTTATATGCCTCCATCTCACCTCACTCCTAGACGTCACCTCACTCCCCATGAAATGTGTTCTGGGCACTCCCGGGTTTTGCCCCTTTAACCCTTGACTTTGCTTGAATTGTTCTTGGTGCCTCAGGGGCTAAAGGAGATCTTGTGCTGTTTCAGTTGCCTGAGAGCTTAGAGGACGTGGCTATGTACATCTCCCAGGAGGAGTGGGGGCATCAGGATCCTAGTAAGAGGGCCCTCTCCAGGGACACGGTGCAGGAGAGTTATGAGAATGTGGACTCACTGGGTAAGGACTTCTTTTCTAGGGATGAAGACTGAGCCATTTCTGACCAGGTTCCTGTGTCTTAGCCACTTACCTTCCTTATTCTGAAACTACAGGCCCGGGGCACGAATTCGTGCACCATTGTGGGGGGTCCCTTGGCCTGGCCTGCGGGATTGGGCCAAAACCGGCTCTCCAACATTCCAAGGGGTCCCAGATTGTGAGAGGACACAAGCCAGGTCGAGGAACCCCACTGGTGCACAATCTGGGCTGAAGAGGGACGTGGGAGGTTGGCCAGCCAGGGAGGGACTGTGGGAGGGCTCTAGGGCAAGTCTGGCCCGTCTTACTCAGTCCTAATCGGCTGGACCCCAGCAGCAGCTAACCTTTCAGAGTGTCTGCCCCATGGTGGTCAGTGCATGTCATAGTGAGCGGTTGAGTGGCCTTAGCATATCCTTAGCATATCACGCTTTGATTGGTTGAACAGACAACCAGACACTTAGCATATTAGGCTTTTATTATATAAGATCCCTGAGCTAGGATCAGTTAAAAACAGCTAGGATCAGTTAAACATCTTCCAAGTGGCACATTTGGCACACTTAAAGGCCCCAGCTGCCAGATCTGAAGGCAAGGAGTCTGAGCTATAATGGTCTTCCCAGGGTAGAACAAATCAAATCCAGTGACTGACCCCTTTCAGTGTCCTAGGATGCTGTGGAACTATAAAGTTCTTGATGACTTGCATTTTTGAAATGCTTACTCTTCTTATCTCACTTTGTTTTCTAACTTCATTAGTATTTCTAGGCCCTTCCCCATAGACACAAATTTCAGGGGCAGTGGCACCAGCATTCCAGCTTAGCAGCTCTCTCTGCCCTTAAAAATTCAGCACATAGGGAAGACCTTATGGAAATTTGGAAATCATATATACCGTAGGTCCTCGGGTTACGTTGGAGATCCGTTCCTATGGTGCAACATAATGCGATTTTCGCTGTAAGTCGGAACCCACCTACATAAGCACCTATGTCATTCACATGGAGCACATACACAGCAGTAATGAAGTGAAATAGTAAACAAAATTTAAAAGGAAGATAACAGTTCCTGACCTTTACTTGTGGTAAATAAATAGTAAAAAACATAAAGCACCTATGTACATACGTCGAAATGATGGAACTTTTTTTATATATATAAATGGGAGATGGTGACGTAACCATGAAACAATGTACGTCGAGTCCGACATAATCCGAGGACTGTATTCAAAACTGGAGCAAAATGAATCAAGCATAAATTAAGGTGCATCTGTGTGTTGACCTATTATGCATATGCCTATGAAATATGACCCCCCAAAACAGTTTTTTAGGTGGAGACTGCACAAAAACTCAGGGTTTAGGTGAAGAGTGTACAGGTATTGTTTAATTCCTTCAACTTTTATGTATGAAAATTCTCATAATAAAAGTTGAGGTAAGTCTTTAAAAACAACCTAAGACAGCAGTGTGTCCATTACAATTACGTATACATTGACACACACCATAGAAGAGTCACACTGGACTTTGTTTTCATAAATTAGGTTTTTGTAAAGAGAAGCACATCTATCAGTTCATTTGCACTAATGATGCAAAGGGGTCACTGCTGGGTTTGGTTCCCTTCATTAGGACCTTCTGCAGCTTCCCTATTACTCTGCTGTGGTTTGGTGCCTAAGTTGAGCACAGCTCTTTCAGTGAGTGCTAAATAGGAAGAGATGTTCTGATCACATGTTCTTAGAACGAAACTATTTAAATTCTACGTTTGCTAGAGTTAGAGTGAGGTTTTTGTTTTTTAGCATAGCATAGGAATGGAACGTTTTGATTTCAACCTCAGGGTTGTTTTAGAGCCCCCAGATCCTTTTCTGATTGTCCATCATATTATAGTTTCTTCTTTTGGAATTGCCCAGTCAGAATAAGTTCTATTCTTTATACATAAGAGTCAAGGTTCTTTTACAATATTAAACTGATAATTTAAGGAATTGACCACTCTGACCACTTTGGTTTGGTCGTTTTAATTACAAAAGTCGTACATTCTCATTGCAGAAAAATCCCAAGTATTACAAAGGTATAAAAAGAAAAAAGCTATAGTCTCCCCAAATTTCTTTTTTTAAAGGTAACCACTGGGAACAGTTTAGCAGGTTAATTAATGTATATTTCAGACTTATTGTACCCTCTGTATCTACTCACAGAGGACAGGGAACATGACTGTGTGCTTTCCCTGCTTGGTGGAGGAATGTGGTGACACAAAAATCTATATCTTTCATTGTGAACAGAGTCTCAGGTTCCCAATCAGGAGGCCCTGAGCATCCAGGTGGAACAAGGAAGAAAACCATGGGATCCCAGTGTCCAGATTTGCAAGGAGGGACTGAGCCCCAGAAACCCAGCTCCAGGTAAGGAACTTGAGGAGCCTGCCCATTTAGTTTTCCCCTGTTGGGAGTGAGGCATTTGAGGGTGTGGGTGTGGACCTAGGCCATCACTGCTACAAGGAAGGTCCTGGGTCCCCACTGCCCGCTTCCATCCCAGTGAGGCAGGCAAGGCACCCAGAGTTCAAAATGTAAGGAAGCGTTCACTCCTGGGTTCATTTGCCCATCCTAGTCTCAGCCCTGCTCCATCCCACACATTTCTGAAGGGCAGAACCAGAGGCTTAGTTGAAGAGGTATATGGGGGCCCCTGCAAGGGAATAAGACTGGTCTGAGCTCTGGTTCCTGACCAATGGCCCCATCTTTTATCCAGATACCGTTCTAGAGTGTTTTCCCTGTATGAGGAAGATAGAAAACAGATACAGCCAGTCTTTCTGGACTTCTGACCTACTGGCATTAGTGGGCACATGAGATTTTCTTCAAGGTAAAAATAATGTTGCGTTTGGTTTCTCTCACTCTACCAGGAGAAGAGAAATTTGAGAGCCAGGAAGAAAGTGCTCAGTCTATTTCTCCTGAGAACATCCATCTGCAGGTGCTTCTGACTGACCAGGCCAGAGGGGAAGTGCCCTGGAGTCCTGAGCAGGGACGGCCTGGGGACAGGGCAGAAGGGCATTGGGAGCCTCTCCCAGAGGATCGGATGGAGCAGTCCATAGTGGGGGCCACAAGTTGCAGAGAAGCAAGCCAGCCAAAGGAACTGCAGCCAAAGAAGCTCCATTTATGTCCCTTGTGTGGCAAAAATTTTTCTAATAACTCAAATCTAATTAGGCACCAGAGAATACATGCAGCAGAAAGACTGTGTATGGGTGTAGAGTGTGGTGAAATCTTTGGTGGGAGCCCACACTTTTTATCACTACACAGAGCACATTTTGGAGAAGAGGCCCATAAGTGCCTTGAATGTGGGAAAAGCTTCAGTCAGAATACCCACCTGACTCGCCATCAACGCACCCACACAGGCGAGAAGCCCTATCAATGTAATGTATGTGGAAAAAGCTTCTCTTGCAACTCCAATCTCCACAGACACCAGAGAACACACACCGGTGAAAAGCCCTACAAGTGCCCCGAGTGTGGCGAGATTTTTGCTCACAGTTCCAATCTCCTTAGACACCAGAGAATTCACACAGGAGAGAGACCCTATAAGTGTGCTGAGTGTGGAAAAAGTTTCTCTCGAAGTTCCCATCTTGTCATACATGAAAGAACTCATGAGAAAGAGAGACTTTACCTCTTCTCTGAGTGTGGGGAAGCAATGAGTGACAGCAGCCCCTTTCTTACAAATCATAGAACCCACAAAACGGAGAAGAAACTCTTTGAATGTTTGACCTGTGGGAAAAGCTTCCGGCAGGGCATGCACCTCACCAGACATCAGAGAACGCACACGGGAGAGAAACCATATAAATGTACCCTTTGTGGGGAAAACTTTTCTCATAGATCCAACTTAATCAGGCACCAGAGAATTCACACGGGAGAGAAACCCTATACCTGTCATGAATGTGGAGACAGTTTTTCTCACAGCTCCAATCGGATTCGTCATCTGAGAACCCATACAGGAGAGAGACCCTATAAATGTTCTGAATGTGGAGAAAGCTTTTCTCGTAGTTCACGCCTTATAAGTCATCAGAGAACTCACACCAGATAGAAACAATGGAGTTTCATTTCACCACAGATAAGGTGGCATATTCAGAGGGTTCTGCTGTTGAGAGCTGGTATTTCTTGCCCTGCTGACCAAAATCATCTGTGTTCTTTTTAAATTTTTTTACTGATTTAGAGAGGAAGGGAGAGGAGATAGAAACATCAATGATTAGAGGAGAATCACTGGCTGCCTTCTGCATGTACCCGCCCACTGGGGGTGGGGCCTACAATTCAGCATGTGCACTGACCAGGAATCGAACTGTAACCTCTGGTCCATAGGTCAACAGCCATATAGGCTGGGTGAAATATGTTTTTGAGGTAATTAAAGTAACAAGGATGGCTGTGTGTGTTGGGGAGAGGGGAAGTCATTGCAAGCAAGAAGCAGAGGCAGCAAAAGATTAGCATCAAACTAAAATGGAATTCTGTTTGAACTAGTGAGGATAAGTCTTTAAGGTCACCTGATCAGGGCAGAATTCTCTGTGAAGTCCACCTTGTCTCATGGTGCCTACCCACTTGGTATATTTGGCCATGATGTAATTTGGATGCCTTACTTAGTCTTGTCTTTCCCAGAAACTTTGGGAATCTATATGACTTTTTGTTACTGCTTCCTCACTTGGGACATTCAGCTGGAGTATTTGAATTCCTGAGGCCCTGAGACCAAAGAAGAGGGGCTGAATCTCCCGGGAAACCAGCTTGAGGGCAAAGAAGGACGTGGTTAGTTGTAGCTCTCCAAAAGGCCTTGACAGGAAAGTCACAGAACACCGCAGTGGCCTCACAGGAGGCCAGGCCATCCCATTAGCATGCCATGAACATCAATGTCACCTCAGATAAAAAGGACCCAGAGACCTAAGGAAAATAGTAAGGATTTGCAGGTCAGCCTAGCAATTGGCAGAAGGAATTGGAATCTGAATTAGTCTGACCTGTACAGAGATCAAGACTTCCCTCACCTCTGTCAAAGAAGGATAAACAGAACTCTGAAGTGTTCAGAGGGTTATGTAAGAAAGGTTTCCTAGGAGACTTTGATAACACAGACCTTAAGGAAATTAGGGATCATGCCTTTCCCTGTTGGAAATATGTTTGGATGGTAATAAATACATTCAAGAAATGTGAAAGTGTGTGACTCTTCATTGAAAGTGACCTGGCCTCCAGTGTTGATCTGTTTGGAGGACCTGCTTTCTCTTCGTGGCCTTGCTGGGTTGGTTGAGAAGTCCCACAAAGGTGGCAGCAAACAGGTTGAGGAAGGGTGTGGCATGGTAACAAAGGGTCAAGCCCAGGGGCCTTGGGATGACACCAGAATGGTCTCTGAGATTTCCTTTCCTTCTGTAGTGTACAGCAGTAAAAGTATCTGATTTTTTTGTTTGTTTATAATGCTTTATTTCTTGGGAAGTAGCTGAAGGAAGATTGGGCTCTTCAGAGAGGATATTTTGGTCTTATAAATGATTCCCAGGAAAAGGTGGTCCTGCTATAACTGAATTATTGCCCATTAGTGGAGAAAGGGCAAAATTATTAAGAGCATTATATTTTAGAATGGGTAATCAGGAATAGAAATTTTAGGAGTATATGCCTATGGGAAAGAGAAAACAAGGAGGTATTCTAGGAGGACATTCTGATGCCAGGAAAACAACTCGGGAAAAGATCTAACTAGCTGCTATTTGGGAAACAAAGATAAAACATTCCATGGGAAACCAGCTATCAAGTTAGCAATTTTAAGAGAGAAAAACAACCCTATGTGCCCCATCCATTTTTATTAGTCTTGTCTTAGCCCTGCCTCAGTTTAGAATTGAGTTCTTGGTTTTCTGAGCCAGTTTTTAGAAATCTTAATTTCTCTGCCTTTCTCTTACCCACAAGAGGGCAGTGTGTGTGTGCTGGGGGGAGGGCAAAGGGGGTGTTGAAGGAGTTGAGAGGAGTATAGGATCTACAGGGGTGATGTGGTTGCTGATGCCATGAAATGGGTGGGTGGTGTCAAGTTGATGTTAATAAGCATTCTCTGGTTAAGATTGTAACCTGTATGCATTATAAATCTTACAAGAATAGAGAGTGCCCCTACCCCTTTACTTTCGCTCCTAATCTTATGATGTGTCCAACTGGTGTTGGTCTGACTTGGAGCATTGTAGCTTGAAGCTTATAGTGACTAGAACTCCCAGGTATATGCTTTTGGCACTGAAAGGCTTTCCAATAGGAGCCTCTACTCAGTCCCAGTGTAGCTCCCTTTCTAGCAAATTTCAGATGCATAGTTGTTCTTGGCCTTGTTTTCATGAGATAATATCACAAATTATTACATGTAAAAAACAGCACACTGCCTAGCACATAGAAGATATGCACCTATTTGTGCCATCTGTGGTCAGATAATATTTGCAGAACTGTCTTCTAAGCTCCCTGATGCTACTAAGGTCAATGTAAGACTACATTGGAAGAACTTCAGGGAGCGATGTGATATTTATAGGCAGGCTTGACGAGATCTTGTAGGAGGTCAGAGGTCCTTCTTTACTGCAGGCTCTAACCAGAACAGATTCCAACTGGGTTTTATGCCAAAGGAGAATGATGCAATAAACACCCCTGCCCCCTAAGTTCAAATGGGTACAAAGGAGATGTGGTCTGACCCTGAGCAATAGTCACACATCCATGTAGCACAGGAGAGCAGCAGAAAGGCTCCTGAGTGGAGAATCAGTAATACATCTAGGCAATGTGAAAATGCCTGGCAGAGGCAGACTGAAAGCAGGCAGACAGAAATGAGAACAAAGACTGTAGCGCCAGAAACTAGATGTGTTAAATAAGCACTAAATTGTGTGTGTGTGTGTGGGGGGGGGGGGGGGTTCTCAAGAAAACTTATCAGAAATTTTAAGAGATTTTATTGTAGGGATGAATTTACTGGTCTCTATCATAATCTGAAATTTGCTATTGAATCATTACTATTGCTATTTGCTACTGATGATCATAGAATTATCAACTTGTATAATTTTGGAATAGGCAAAATCACTGTTTTAAGACTTGTAATTTTTGTAAATGTTTCACAAGCATTTGAAACAAAGCATCTAAAAAATCTTGATGTATATTGTAGGAAACCAACCAGCAAATTTATTAGCATTAGGAGATTTCCTAACTAGGTTGAGTGTCAGGAGCTCAAGAATAGCAAGCTGAGTTAAACCAAAAGTACATTTATTAGCCCTAGCTGGTTTCGCTCAGTGGATAGAGCACTGGCCTGTGGACCTAAGGGTCCCAGGTTTGATTCCAGGCAAGGGCACATATCTTGGTTGCAGGCTTCTCCTCAGGCAGGGCTGATGCAGGAGGCAACCAATTGTGTTTCTCATCGATAAAAATCACTCTATAAAAATCAGTGGAAAAAATATCCTCGGGTGAGGATTTTTTAAAAAGTACATTTATTAGAAGCATTTTCTTTTAGCCTTCATTCTAGCTTGCAGGCACTTCTGATTAAAATTTTATTTCTGTTTTTGAAAGGGAGCCTGATAATTCCTTCTCATCCAATACTTACGTTTGTTTTTTGTTAATCCTCACGGGAGGATATTTTTGCCCATTGATTTTTTGAGAGAGTGGAAGCAAGGAGAGGAGAAAGATCTGAGAGAGAAACTTCCCCACTTAAACCCTGATCTGTGCCAGGGATTGAAACTACAACCAAGATATGTGCCCCTGACTGGCTGACAATGTAACTGTTGGGCTACACCAGCTAGGGCTCATCCTATAGAGCTCGTCCTATCCTATATAATAAAATCCCAATATGCAAATCGACCAAACGGCAGAATGACTGATCACTATGACATGCACTGACAACCAGGGAGCTGGCGCTCAATGCAGGAGCTGCCTCCTGGTGGTCAGTGTGCTCCCACAGAGGGAGCACTATTCAGCCAGAAGCCAGGCTCATGGCTGGTGAGCTCAGTGGCAGTGGCAGGAGCCTCTTCCCCCTCCATGGCAGCACTAAGGACCCCTCAGGGGATGTCCACCTGCCAGCCTAAGCAAGTAGGTGGACATCCCTGAGGAGTCCTGGATTACAAGAGGGCACAGACAGGGCTGAGGGACCCTCCCCATCCAGGGCACGAATGTCATGCACCGCCTCCACTTCCACTCAGCCCCCTGGGGCTGGGCACTCGCTGCCGAGGCCTCGGCCCTGCCCCGCCTCTCGGCCCTGCCCCCCGCTCCTGATTGGCTGGTAGCGTAGCAAAGAGGCGATATATATATGTATATGTATATATATTTAAATATATTTTTATTGATTTCAGAGAGGAAGGGAAAGAAACATCAATGATAAGAGAGAATTATTGATCGGCTGCCTTCTGCACACCTCCTACTGGGAATCAAGCCCACAACCTGGGGATATGCCCTTGACCAGAATCAAACCCAGGACCCTTTGGTCTGCAGGCTGAACCTCTATCCACTGAGCCAAACCAGGTAGGGCTTATCCTATATTTTTTACTAAAGGGGTCTAAGTCTTGCCTGAGTTAGGAGGTAGTGGGAATAGTCCAGGTCAGTGGCTCCCAACCTTTTTTTGGCCATGCCCCATCTAAGGATCTCTAAAATCTTGATCCCCACCCCCACTGTGACATATAATTGTTATTGTTCAAAAAGTGAACTCCTATTCACATGGAGGAAGCCTAAAAGGCCATTAAGTTGGTCTAAACAAGCTTCCAAAGAACATGGTATCCATGAAAGAAAAAAAAAAAAGAATGAAAGGCCAGTTGAAGTACTGAGGAAGAAATTGTTAAAAAATAATAATATGAAGTGATATAAAGAATAGCAAAGTTTCAAAAGAGAACTGAAATGCATAAATATGTCCCAATGTATATTTATATACCATTTGAGGTCTCTAGAACCATAAATGCAAAAAAATCACTGTTAAAAACTCATTATCGAATTGCCCCCCTTAAAAATCAAATTGCCCCATACTGGGAACCACTGGTCTAGGTAAATTCAGCAATGACAAAAGTGTTGTTGAAAAATGTCTCAGGTCACAAGTAAAATTCTGACAGATTGTCCAGTTAATGTCCCCAATTCATCACGGAGACACCTTGAAATTCTCAGAAGCTTCAGTCAGATCAAAACTGGTGACTCGCCAAGGATCCCACTTGTTCCAGGGAGACAGATTTCCCCAGGCAGAGAGAGTGGGGAAAGAAAAGTTTATTTCTGAAATCCTGGGTTACATTTTGGACACTACGAGGAACTGCTTGCATGTCCATTCTCTTCCCCTCGAGGCAGGAAAATACACCTGGATACAGGTCTCCACCTGAATGTGAGCGGCCATTGCGGTTTCACCACTCTCTTGGCAAGGAATCCAGCTTGCTTTTAGAAATCCTGCTCCAGCCAC
Organism: Antrozous pallidus; assembly: GCA_027563665.1. Classification (NCBI taxonomy): domain Eukaryota; kingdom Metazoa; phylum Chordata; class Mammalia; order Chiroptera; family Vespertilionidae; genus Antrozous; species Antrozous pallidus. The sequence continues at coordinate 106,970,152 of CM050512.1, read as the reverse complement.
TGGAACAAGAGGGAGGTGCCTGGATTTTTCAGAGGAGCGCTAGTCAAGGATGGTTTCCAGAACCAAAGACTTCAGTTCCTTTACCTTTCCCAGGTTGGGGCAAATGAAAAATTGGTGGCTTCTGCAGCTTAGCCTTCCACAATTTAGCCTTCCACAATTTAGCCTTCCCTGGGTATCAAGGAACTGGTGACTTGCCAGGGAGTCCCTAAAACTGCTGGCCAAGGGTCTGGTTTCACCAAGGAGGGCTCCCCAGTGGCCTGGGGACGGGGCGGGGCGGGGGGGGGGGGGGTCCGGGTGAGGAGCGGTGGGGGTGAGGGGGTGGGAGAGCAAGGGCTGATGTGGCTGACCACATTCTGACAAACTTTCTTTACCCTCTGCCTGCGGCCCTTTCAGAGGCGCTGACACCTCCTGGGGGGTCTAATGGCTGAGCCTAGTTGCGCTCTCCCCAGCGGCCCCAACCACCCCAGGCAGTTTGGGCCCACTGCCATTGAGCACTTTAACGCAGCATCAGGTGGCTCTCTTCTCTCCGGTTCTCCCTCTGCCCCACAGACCATCTGTGCCTGGGCCACTCTGGCCCACCAGCAGGAGCTCTGTGGGGGCACCGGCCCATTGTTCCACCCAAGCACTAGGGCTGGCCCACTAGGGCGAAAGGCTTCCCTCTCCAAACACCTGGTGGATTCTGTTGGCAGCACCACCGCACTCTAAAATGTTCCCTCCCTCGCTTATGCTTCGCTCCAGCACAAGGCAAGCGCAAAACTGGGTGGCCATGAGCACCGTGTGTGGGGCCTCTCACAGGCAGGGAAGGGCAGGCCCGCAGGCTGCCCTCCGGGGATAGGTGTTTGAATGCAATGGGAAGTCTGGGAAGGCTCTTAAGCTGGAGAGGAGGCTTCTCATTTTTGTTTTAGTTTGCTCTCCATGGCAATCAGGTGGGGAAATGACGGGGAGAGGACAAAAAAGGAAGGCATGCAGACGTAAGAAACAGGTGCAGTCGCCAAGGCAGGGTGTGATGGCAGTCTAGATCTGGACTCATCCAGTGAGGAGGAAGAAGTGGAGACGAGATGAGACATTTAGGAGGTAGAACCGACAGGACTTTATGTAGGCCCAGACCAAAGTCTAAAATCTTAGGATGACACCCCTCCCAACCCTCCAAAGGGCATTGAAATTTAAGCCCTGACCTGTCTTTCCTGCCAGCTGCTCCTACAGCAAATATCCAGATACCTTACAGCTTCCCAGGTAGATGCATTTTCATACCGGAAGAGACGGAGCACAAGCTCCCCTTTTGCTAGACCACCCTTCCCTCACCACACACTAAACTTTAAAGCCCAATTCAAAAGTCACCCTTGACCCTTCTGATACTTCCCCTGCTATCCAAGCCTTCTCCATACCCATCTTAGCTCTTACACATCCATTAGTGGTTTGTTCCTGTTCACTTTGTAATTTATGTCTAAATGCCCAATGCCAGCTCTGGCCTGTGTGGCTCAATTGGTTTGAAGCCTAGTTTGATTCCTGGATGCTGATGATCCTGTCTGAATAGGTCTCTTTGGGAAAGGTAACTTCTCTTTCAAATAATTTTTTTTTATAATTTAAAAAGCCTATCTAATAAAAGAGCAATATGCAAATTGACTGTACATCCACTACACCACCAGCCAATCAGGAGTGAATATGCAAATAAACCCAACCAAGATGTCTGCAGCCATAGAGAGCAGGAGGATGGCTTGAGTTTTCCCAGCCATGGAGGAAGCCAAGCTTTCTGCCTGCCCTTGCCGGCCCAGGCCTCCACTCAATGCTACAAAGTTTCAATGATAGAAGATAAATAAATCTCAACAAAAATGACAGCAGCCACAGAACTGGAGAGAGCAGGAGGCTTGAGTTGCACCTGGAGATGGAGGAAGCCAAGCTTTCTACCTGCCCTGGCCAGTCCAGGCCTCCGCTTAAGGCTATAAAGCTTCAATTATAGAAGATAAATAAATCCCAACAGAAATGGCTGGAGCCATGGATCGAGCAGCTCCAGGCTACAAAGTTTCCATTGTAGAACATAATTAATTCCAGATATCAGGGCCTCCACTTGGGTCACTGGGGAGCATGGCCAGCCTGCAAACCACTATAGGCCTCTTGCCCAGGCTACCTCACAGCCCAAGGAACCCCCACCCTGATCTGGGACACCCTTCAAGGCAAACCAGCCAGCCCCCACCTGTGCACCAGGACTCTATCTTATCTAATAAAAGAGTAATATGCAGATTCCAACATACAAGATGGCTGCCCCCATGTGGTCATAGATCCTGTCCCCATATGGACACAAGATGGCCAGCAGGGGAGGGAATTTGGGAGGGACCAGGCCTGCAAGGGAGGACAGTTTGGAATCAAACCTGCAGGGGAAGGCAGTTAGGAGTGACCAGGCTGGCAGAAGAGGGAAGTTGGGGGCAAACAGGCTGGCAGGGGGGCAGTTAGACATAAATTAGGCTGGCAGTGGAGTGGTTAGGGGGTGATCAGGCTGGCAGGCAGAAGTGGTTAGGGGCAATCAAGAAGGAAGGCAGGTGAGCAGTTCAGAGCCAGCAGTCCTGGATTGTGAGAGGGATGTCCTACTGCCCGTATAGCCTGATCTCTGTAGGATCAGGCCTAAATGGGCAGTCGGACATCCCTTAAGAGGTCCCAGATTGGAGAGGGTGTAGGCTGGACTGAGGAACATCCCTGCCCCCTATTATCATATAACTACAGAAATCTTTAAACACAAATCTAATTATTAGAACCAGAAGTTGAAGGCATACTGAGAAAATCCTTAATATTCTGAAGCCTAGATTTCAAAAACCTCCTTATTCTAGAATGGTCTCTACTCTGGGACTGTTTCTTGATTTTTTTCTTCTTTTGTCTAAAGCTTTTCATGTCTCCTTTTCTCCCAATTGCCCCCCACCCCGTCCCAGCCATTCCCACCCCAGGCAAGCCCCCCTTGTCCCAGTGTCTGGGTCCATTGGTTATGCTAGTATGCATGCATACAAGACCTTTGGTTGCTCTCTAACCCCCACTCCCTTACCATTTGTCTCTGGATCTATTTTTGTTCATCAAATTATGTTGATCATTATATCCCACATATGAGTGAGATCATGTGATATTTATCTTTCTCTGACTGGCTTATTTCACTTAGCATGATGCTCTCCAGTTCCATCTATGCTGTTGCAAATGGTGAAAGTTCCTTTTTTATAGTATTCCATTGTGTAGATGTACCTTGATTATTTCTTGTTGCATCTCTTTCAGTGTGAAATGGAACCTTTGAAACTCAGGTGTGGTGTCCCAAGGAGATCCTGGGAAAGAATCTGGGGTGTTTATCTAAGGTGTCCCCTGAGATAAACTTTAACCGTGCAGGTGTGGGACATTCAAATAGTTGCTAGCAAAGAAGCTGCTTTTTTAAAAATATATATATATTTTATTGATTTTTTACAGAGAGGAAGGGAGAGGGATAGAAAGTCAGAAACATCGATGAGAGAGAGACATCGAATCAGCTGCCTCCTGCACGCCCCCCACTGGGGATGTGCCCGCAGCCAAGGTACATGCCCTTGCCAGAATCGAACCTGGGACCCTTCGTCTGCAGTCCGATGCTCTATCCACTGAGTCAAACCGGTCTCGGCAAAGAAGCTGCTCTTATGCAAGCAGGACCAGAGTGACAGGCTTAGGACCAAAGAAACCAAAGGTTTTAATTTAAATTTTAAGCATATGCAAATTAACTCCATTAATGCCAAAGGAATTACACCACAAGAAACATACACAGTTGCAAATCACACAGCTTTTTATTACACAAATTCCTGAGCTGCTGAGGGTACTAGCTTAGTTAGGGATCCCTGTGGTGTTGTTCTCTGTGGTCCAGCAGCTGGTCTGGTCTGGTCCGGGTGCAGGGGGCCGGTGTTCTTCTCCCAAGAGCTCAGTCACGTCTCAATTGGGGATTACTGGCCATTCTTCTGTCATCTGACAGGAAGAGGAGCATGGAGCAGCGTCGTTTGTCAGACCAACAAAGGAACCGGCCTTTGTAATGTCTCAACAAGATGAGCATCATTGTCTGGCACGGGTCCATCTGTAAAGCTTGTTCGTACCCGCAACAGCTCAGGTGGCTACCAATTATTTACATCAATGCACATATGTTCATCTTAAACACAGCAAGGGGACTAAGGAAAGTACGTCACTCAAGCAAGTGTTTATCTTGACATAAGTAACTCTGTCAGTTCAAGTCCTTATCTCTGGGGTACACTTGCTTCAGGGCAGTGGGAAATGTATTTTTAATATCAGACTTTAAGTTTTAAGGAAAGTTAACTCAAACATTTTTAACTTTCCTCACATTCTTTAAGCATTTAAACATTTCTATATTTTACTATGACATGCAGCATCAACGTCAAGAAGGTAGTCCAAACTCTTTCTTACAGCAGATAACTTAAATTCAGCACTATGCTCTTGAACTCCTCCTCTGTTTTTAACAACTTCCTTTGTAATCCCACTTTTTCATTTTGGGGGACTACCCTTTTCATCATCATACCCACACCCTATCACAACCTAGCTTTGTTTCCAACTTCCCACATTTTTTAAGACTTTATCTATAATTCCCATCTTCTAATCCTTGAAGGTCATATTCAGGTTTCTTTCTGTAAAGATTTTCCTATGCATTTGCTATGGTTATTTGTTTTACTTCATCCCAATTCTGTGCCCAACTAAAAATTGCACTTTTTATATTACAGATTTTAATCTTGAAAATTCCTTTCTCTCCTTTATCTTGCTCATTATCACTTTCTTCAAAAATTACTAGACTCTCTTCAAGTTGCTTCCACCTATAAGGTTACTTGCAGCTTAAGATCATACCTTAATTCATTGGTTGAATCAAAGTTGAAGTGTTGGGCAAGAACAAGCATTTTATTTAACCATCCTCACTAGTCAGTGATTCAGCAAATGGGTGAACTGGGGAATTGTCCAGAAGTTACAGGCCCTAACATCCTCTTCATGGAATCTTAGAAAGTTAAGGGCATATACAAGAATTAACCAATGCCAAAATCGGTTTGACTCAGTGGATAGAGCGTCGGCCTGTGGACTGGAAGGTCCAGGGTTCGATTCTGTCAAAGGCATGTACCTTGAATGCGGGCACATCTCCAGTGGGGGGTGTGCAAGAGGCAGCTGATCGATGTTTCTCTCTCATCGATGTTTCTGACTTTCTACCCCTCTCCCTTCCTCTCGTAAAAAATCAATAAAATATATATATTTTTAAAAGAATCAATCAATAAGTGCATAAGTGGGACAACAAATCAATGTTTCTCTCCCCCCCTCTTTTTAAAAAAATCAATTAATAAATAAATAAAAATGTTTAATGGTGCTTGAGAACATGGGAATGTAGAAGCTTCAAAAGCAAGGACAAAGTAATCTTATGTAGCAGAGATGCAGTAAGGCTCCTCTTCCAGAAGTACCTAATTTTACCTCACTGCCAGAAAAGAAAATGGTGTTCATATTGCTCTGTATGTAGTGTTCACTGGGCAGCAGCCCATCCACCTGGATAGATTCCAAGCTTGCACTGACATAGGGATGTCTAGAGAGCTAGAATTCAGTAACAGTTATAAAATATCTTTAAGTGAGGAAAAAAAAGTCAGTAGTTTCTGCTGTCCATATGAATCAAATCGAACTTTGATTACATTCAATATAACATTCTTAAAGACTCATCTTTAACAAAGTCATCTGTAAGAAGGTAAATAATTTGTCACTGGCACCTTTCCACTTCTCAGATCTTCCTTATGTACATCTGGTGTATTCTTAAGTATTATTTTTCAATGAAACTGTTTCATATGTGGGATATTAGCAAGTTTCAAAATCATGGCAATTCTTAGAGGTGAGTATAATAGTCTTCTAAACATTTTGCCATAATTAAAAAGTTAAAAAAAATTTAAAGATCCATTTTTTTGTTTGTTTTCCTAAATTTACATTAGGGTTTTAAATAATACATATTTTATATTTGAGACTTTATTTGGTTTCTCTTCAGTGTAGATTTTGTTTAATTTGAACCAAGACTCAATTTTTCCACTGTTGAAAAATTTAGTTTCCCTACTAGTATTTCTGATCAATTGATTCCCATAAATCTTTCTGCTGGCAAAGTCTTCTGTAGCTCAGCTCCCTCTAGTAGTCCATTCAGGTCCTCTTGGTGCTGCTCAATTCCATTTATTCCTTAGAAATGTCCTACTCTAGATTAATTTCATGATTCTCATTCCAGATACAGAACTTCCTGGGAAGTAACAAATACTACCACTTTTTTCCCATGTCCAAAAATACTATGAAAAAAAAGTGTCAGAGAAATGATAAAAATGATTGGTATTTCAGTTATTTTTCCAATCCTTTAGGGAAGAGCCTGACTTTCAGTCATTCCTCAACTAATAGAATACTCACAAACCATTTATCTAGAGTCCAGAGGAGCCTACCTTTAGTTTTCCTCTAACATTGGTTGCAAGAAGTGCCAACTGGTTTAGGGAGCACTAAGAAGATCATTAAAGAATATCATAGTTAATAAATAGGGTGTGGAGGTAGTTGCAGGCTAAGATCAAGCAATCTTGTAAAAGAGGCAGCTATAACTAAGGCAATGCTAAAAATAATAATAATTTTTCAGCCAACAGTAGCACTATTACCCAGCCAATTACCCAGCAAAAATACTCAGCCTGCTATGGCAGTTGGGTGGTATCTCAAAATAAACTCCATGTATTTGCTTTCATTGCTTCCCACCCGTGCATTCATCATTTTCTCAAACCACACTCAGGTAGGAGAAGGTGAAATCAAAGGGCAGACTCAGGGAACTTTTATGGGCTCCACAGCAAGAAATAACTATGGCCTCAAACTTCAACCAGTGAAAATCATCAGTGGCTCTTACTATTCACCATTTTGTGCCTTGTTTTCTCTTTCTTTCACAGGGTCTCTTCTCCCACTTCCCTAACCAACTCCCTACTCAAGCTATGAATCAAGTCTGCCAATGACATCCAAAGGCACTGCTAGCAGAACTCCATTTATTCAATTCAGTAAGTTCCAATCATATGCTCAGCTTTGGGACAGTGGATAAGGATCTCAATTCTAAAAGCATCATTGTCCACTGGTTCTGAGAGACTGGAAACAATAATGACTTTTGAAGAAACTAAGTCCCAACCTGGCAGATACTAAAGAAATGAAAATGTTTTGAAACATATGCAAATGACTTAGGCAGATGTCTATAGTTATCACCTGTTTAATCTTTTTCTCACTCAAAAAGGATCAAGATCTACGCCTCAGAGGAGTGTAACACCACTCTATCTAAAAGCAAAATAGCACAGTGGCCTGGTTAGTGGTCTCTCATTTTCATTTCCACCTTAAACTTACCTCCAGATGAATACCCTAGAAAGAAGCTCCCTCAAAAACCTTCAAATGATGCTCTAGTATATGCTCTATTAAACGCTTTTCTCTTCCCTTCCATTCAAAGCACATAGATCTATATGAACTTATTTTCTTTCCCTAAATGTAGCAGTTACATTTAATAAAAATACTAAAAATTTCACATACTAATTTCTCTGGCTTTTCAAAGCTATGCTTTTATGTCACCTCACTGATTTTCAACCTTTTTAATCTCACAAGCACACATTAACTAATCACTAAAATATTATGGCACACCAAAAAAGTATAATTTTTGCTAACTTGACAAATTTGTCATGGAGAATGAATTTTGTTTCATTCACATTGGATGGCTACTGTGTTGGCTGTTGGCATCTTTTTATTTGACAATGTAAGAGAAAACAGGTCGGTGGCCCTAAAAAGTCAGGTATTGCATATTTTAAAATTCTTGCAGCACATTGGTTGAAAATCGGTGCCTTACCCTCTGCCCACTATCATCTGCTGGCAAATCCCTCGGGATCTCTTATAATTTTCCTCAGCCGAAAGTCAACATCCATTTCCTTGGAATTTCTGCAGCATTCAGCTAAAGACCTCTCTTTTCCTACCCTGTGTAATGATATTCATGAAATTGCCTGGGTACTTCTGCCAGATTCCTTGATTTAAAGACATTGTTCTATGAACTTTGTTACACTGACTATACCTGACAGACTTAAATAATTCCTCGACTGGTAGAGACAAGTACAATGAAACCACTAGTAATTAGAACACAACCAAAACGAAATACTCAGATTCCTTTTAATATGATTTAGTAAATATTTGTGGAATGCACATCTTAATCAGGTAATTTGGCCAGAAACTGCAGGAATTACAAGATAAAAAGAAGGTTCCCTTCTACAGGAAGCTCGCTGTCCTGAAAAAGGACAACAGGGAAATTAAATTACAGTCTAGAAGCTGTCAATGGTGACTTAATGTGACCCTCGCAAGTCACTTCTTAACTCCCAACTTCTCTGTCATGGATCACTAGAAATGTAACCTATTCCACATACCTCACAAGAAAAAAACAATTGTGAGCTGCACAGCCCAAAACGGAGTAACCTCAGGTCCGCTGATCCTGAACGGAACAAATAGGCTTCCAATTCTTGAGGCAGTGACGTGCCGAGGGCGAGAGCTCGGATACGGCGGGCTGCGCCAGGAAGGCCGAGGCCTGGCGAGATCAGCGGGCGGCGGCCCGCACCGGGCGGGGCTCCAGATACCTCGGCCGCAGGCCTCCCGAGGGGAACCACCCCGACGCCAGGCCGCGCGCAGGGTCCTTCTAGGCTCCACAACCCGGGCACTCCGTGGCACTGACTCTTGCGGCTCCCGGGCTGAACCCACGGGAGGTCGGTTTCTTCAGCGAAGCCTGGAGCCCGGCGCAGGCCGGCCGACTCCGCTCGGCGGCAGAGCCAGTTGGGAAATGCACCATTTCCGCTTCCGGTAGGAGCGCGCGCGCGGGGGGAGGAGGGTCAAGCACTTGCTGGGCGAGGCGTCCGGTAGATCCGTTGGCCCTGTCGGGCCTGTGACTAGAACCCGCACAGCGCGGGTCTCTGGACCCCCTTTGCGTGTCGAGAATCCGATAGTTCGGGCCTTGAGAAGCAGCCGGAAGTGCGGCGACGTGCGGTAGAGCCGGCGCGTGAGGGAGCGGCCCTCACGAAACTCGGCTGTCTGAGGTAACTAAGAATCGAGTCCCCTTCGGCGTCGGCTGCGGAGCCTCAGAGACCTGCGGGCCTCTGCTCGAGGCCACTGCAAGATGGTTGGAGGCGAGACGCTGTTTCTCGTAGCCCAGCGACTAGAGCCCGTCTCGACCGAGGCCGGGCGTCAGGCTCCGGAGGGCTCTCTCTGCCCTTTGCGCGGACAACGGGCCCGCGGCGGGCTGCTCGCTTGCACGGTGCTCACGAATCCCGAATGCCCTCGAGAAGTGTCTACGTTCCCGCCTCTGCTAGCGTGGGTTTTTGTTTTTTTTGGCTGATGTTAACTGCCACAGAGCCGCAGTTCAGCCTGAGAGACCCCTTTCTCCTGAGGCCGAAGTCCCCGGGCCTCCTGAGCCGGGCGGCCAGCGAGGAGCCCGCCATTCATGTGCGAACCCCGCGGCATCCTGTACAGCCGCATCTCCTCTGGGAGAGGGAGGCTTAGGAAACTCTCCATAGGCTTTTTAGAAGTCTAAAAGACCCTTGAAACGTCAAGTCAGCAGAAGGGTCAGCTTAGTCACCACCAACTGCCATTCTTCTCCTTTTCATGACTTGGTATTTGGACATACATTTTGTAAAGATAGGTCTGCCGTGATTTTTCCTAGTGGAAGTAAACAGACATTTTTAAATACAGGTATAAATCTTCTGCATAGTGCCCTTAATACGTCTTGCAAAGAAGTGCCAAAAAAAGTATGTTGAGCATCTCAGTTACTTAATTGGGGGATGGGAGAAAAGGCTACTTTCCCCCTATTTACTTTCCTTCTACTCTGGTCTTACTGTCTCAGTCTCCTGCCAATATTCATGCAAGTAAAGGAGAGTCTCAAATGTTCCACGAAGTGAAGGTTTCAATCATCACAAGAGGATGGAGGGTCATAGAAGTTGTACCTCTTATTAAAAGCAGAAGGCTAGGGTGATATATTAAAATTTGAGAAACTCAGAATTTAAAAAAATATATATTTTATTGAATTTTCACAGAGAGAAAGAGAGAGGGCTAGAAAGTCAGAAACATTGATGAGAGAGAAATATCGATCAGCTGCCTCTTGCACACCCCCTACGGGGGATGTGCCTGACGCTCTATCCACTGAGCCAAACCAGTTTCAGCTCAGAATGTTTTAATAATCTTTTTTTTTTTTTTCATGGTGAAGATATGATAGGAAGCACATCAATGAACTCTTTGGATAATCCCCAAGCTCTTTGGAGTTATTGGGTGCCAATTTTCTCACCCACCAGTTTTCTCCGATTTATTATTTTCTTTTAAAGGCAGAGTTATCAATTGACATTTGTCTTTAATGAGCTGTCTTATAGATCAGCTGAATAATATAAAGAAAAGGAGAGAAAGCAAGGGCCTGCCTGGCAATTGATTTTAAAGAGAAGGCAAGGCAGGATGTTTTCATTTTTCTCTCACAATAAGTAGCAAGTAGTAAAGTTCATGTGATTTTCTTATTAACCTTGCTTTTTTTCTGCCATCGGTGCCTTAGGAAGAAGATCGTTTTATTGATTTTATTCCAGACCAGACTGGGCCTGAGTTGTCAGAGGTGGTACTGGTGGTGTGCCCACAGGAACAACTGTTCCAGCAGAATGATGATGGTAGATCTGAAAGTGGCCGAGTACCTGAACCCTCAGATCAGGGCTCTGTGGGAGACCAAGGAACCTGTGACAGAGAGCTCCTCTCAGAGTAAAAAATATACTGCACAAATGGACAGTCTCAGTCCTGAGAGCTTTCGCCAACAGTTCCGGAATTTCCACTATCATAAAGCAGCTGGACCTCGTGTGGCTGTTGGCCAACTTAAGGAATTATGCTGTCAATGGCTGAGGCCAGACGTACACTCAAAAGAAGAGATCTTGGATCTGCTGGTGCTAGAACAGTTCCTGACCATCCTGCCCAGGGATACGCAGACCCAGATAAAGAAGCACCACCTACAGAGCATTGAAGAGGTTGTGGCCTTGGTAGACCACTTGCAGAGTGAATCTGGTCAAACGAAGAACGGGGTGAGAAGATTCCTGATTAACATACAGTGATATAGAATGAAAATGGATAAATGGGGTTAGGAGCAGTTAACTGAGAAGTAAGATGAATTAGATCAATGATGTGTTGTTGCTTTAGGCCATTTAAAGCAGGACCTGAAACCACTGATCTGCAGCAATAGTCATTCCACAGGTTTTGGAGATTCTGGCAGAGACTTCCTTGGCCATAGAGTTGCATTTTTCCCTCTTTGGAGCCAGAATGTATTGAGAGTAATAAGCTTAGTTTGGCTTGGTGTAGGATCGTGGTTGGCAAACCACAGCTCTCGAACCACATGCGGCTCTTTGGCCCCTTGAGTGTGGCTCTTCAACAAAATACCACGGCCTGGGTGAGTCTATTTTGAAAAAGTGGCATTAGAAGAAGTTTAAGTTTAAAAAATGTGGCTCTCAAAAGAAATTTCAATCGTTGTACTGTTGATATTTGGCTCTATTGACTAATGCGTTTGTCGACCGCTGGTGTGTGTGGGGGAGAACATATAAAGATGAAAGGAAAGAATATTAAAAAGAAAGAGAACCCAAAAAGTTAGTAGATTGCAGAGTAAGAAAGGATAAATTTTAAAAAATGGAAACAAAGATTTGGAAATCTCAACAGAGTGACAGAGAGATAGTGTCCTTCCTACAGTAGACAAGAGCCTCCTCTGCCCTCCCTTAGTGGTTGGTCCTTGGTTCTCCTAGTGAGTGGGAATCCAGGTTTTGCCCTTGGGTGGCAGCGTCTCAACTGGCTTTAGGCCTACAGTCAAGAATACAGGGCAGGTCGTATGTTTGGTGTTAAAATTGTCTGGAGAGAGGTTGGAGTCGATCATTCTTTCCCCTTCTCCATTTTATCCACATTCTCTGTAAAACCTTTCCTGGCCATGGAGAAAAATCTGGTTGATAGGACAGTTAAATTTTTAATCTTTTGAGGAAAGTATAAGACCAGAAATCCAGCAGGGATCTAAGTGAAGAGAGAGATGCTGTCAAGACAGCGTGAGAATTGGTGGCCTGCACAACCCTGCTAGTGGTCTGAGCTGGGCTTTATATAGAGGAGCGGGGACTACTCTGATGGAGGGCTGGCAGTAGCCATATCTTTTTCCTTTTATCCTGACTTTCCCACATTTGTGAATATATATATTTTTTATTCTTCACCCAAGGATATTTTTTCATTGACTTTTTTTAAGAGAGTGGAAGAGAGAGGGAAAGATAGAAATATTGACGTGAGAGAAAAATACCCCCTGACCAGGGCCTGGAAGGAGCATGCAACCAAGGTATGTGGAAGATCATAATCTGATCCAAGACTCTTAGGTCTGCAGTCCGACGCTCTATTCACTGAGCCCAACAAGCTAGATAGCTCTTTGTGAAAAATCTGTGGCCCATTATCTCTTGTTTTTTAAAAATATATTTTTTATTGATACCAGAGAGGAAAGGGGGGAGATAGAGAGAAGCATCAGTGATGTGAGAGAATCATTGATTGGCTGCCTCCTGCATGCCCCCTACTGGGGAGCCTACAACCTGGGCACATTGCCTGACGGAACCATCATGACCTCCTGGTTCATAGGTTGACGCTCAACCACTGAGCCATGCCACCTAGCTCATTATCACTTTAAGTCTTTTTGTCATTTCCTTTAGTGTCTCAGACTTCCCACAATCTGGACTCTGCTTTTTCCTCCCTCTTCCACAAGCCCCAAGCCTCAAGTAAGTTCTGGTAACATGGATAGGAATTATTTCCAGGTTGCAGTCCATGTGCTGGGAAAGGAGGCAGTGCTCCTGGGAGAAACAGCAGAGACCTCAGGCTTCAAACTGAAGCCAGCAGAGTCCCAGCCAGTGGGCAGGTCCCAGGACGAAGAATTTGGGAATGAATATCAGGATCTACAACAGCTGAGCAGGAATACTCATAAAGAAACTGAGCCTGTGTGTGAGAGGGGTAAGGAGCTTCATGATAATTTATTTCTGCTGGGAGCTGTGATTGTAATTTGTCCAGCCAGAACACTGTGGGCACTTTCTGGGTTCCCAGCTTTGTGGATGTGCAGATTTTAGTCATGTTAGCAGTTATGATTACCCCTCGCCCCTCCCCTCCAGATGGCCTTAGAATAGACCAGATGTTGTGAAGGTGGGGTTTGGCCTTACGTGCAGAAATATCCAATCCAGAGGACCCTGATAATAAACCATAAACACTGTTCCTTAGAAAAGTGGAGGATTAGGCCACTCCATCCTTAAAACATAGAAGGAATTGGGATCACAAATGGGCTGTCAGTGGCAGTATGTGAACTATAATAGTGTACCATGAAAATAAATAAATGATAAGTAATACATCTCCTGCTGTACACTGGAGTCCATGAGTATTTCATTTTCAAATCCGTTAAAATTTTCTTAACTCCTTAACTATTTATGTCATGAGAGAAAGTTAATGGTTTTTGTTTATTAATTTCACTCGTGAAAACTGGGCAACCTGTTCTGGGGGTTCATAGATACTTAGTTCTTACAATGATAAGGCCACTTCATACTTACAAAGGTTTCCCATTTACTGAAAGAATCAAGATTTTATTTTAGAATTGGGTGCAAGATGTGCATAGAAGTGAGAAATTTCTGATGGCTCTTTTCCACCCATAGCTGTGCCTACTCACCAGATCCTAGACTTTCCTGAGCAGACAAACACCAAAGACTGGACAGTGGCACCTGAGCTCATCTTACCTGAGTCCCAGGTGAGCCATGCTTTTGAGCTCTTTAGGGCTGCCTTTCCCTGCTGCCCCTGACCCACACTGCCCAGCAGGTGCTCAGAGGCATTTAGCCCAGATGTTCTCCCTGGGTAATTGGACACCTCCCAGACTGTTTGCTGATCCCTTGCCTCCTTCCTTTCTGCCTTTTCATTTAAAAATCATGTATTGTTTATTTCTTCAGTCCCTGGCCTACCATGCAGTTTGTGGGCTGGATGTTAGAGCTGCTTCTGGAGTGGCCAGTACTGAGCTGAAGCCCATTTTCTTCTTTAGAGCTTATTGACATTTGAAGAAGTGGCTGTGTATTTTTCCCAGGAAGAATGGGAATTACTGGATATCACTCAGAAGATTCTCTACAATGATGTAATGCAGGAAAACTATGAGACTGTCATCTCTCTAGGTAAAGATTCTTGCTGCCCTTTGTGTAGAAGTTGAGTAATCTAATGTTCTTAGCTTACTGAGAATGCACCCTGGTTCTAGTTGCTAGTTGGTTCTCAATTTGATGGTGTGGTCAGGGAAAAGTGTATCCAGATCATCTCAAGCTTTTTACAAAGTTCATATGCTCATTCCTTATCCTAAAATTGTCCACTCTCCCCTACTCTTCACTCTTGCTTACAAATCTGCTCTTTCATCTTTCCATTTCCATAAACGCCACTACCATTTACCCAGTATTTCAGGCCAGAATATCTGAGTCATTCTTTAGTCCAAGCATGTCAAACTTGCAGCCAATAGGCTGCATGCCTCATTTATGGCATGCGGCCCACCAGCCACAAGTTTGACATGCTTGCTTTAATCTGCACTTGCCATTCATACTCCACTACTCATGCATCACTAGTCCTCTTGGCTCCACCTTTGCATCATAGCCTGAGTCCAATCATGTCTCATTCTCTTGCCCTTTTAACATTCTGGTCTAAGCCAGTGGCTTCGCTAACCAGTTTTGTAACTGATGCCCTGGCACCACTCTTACCTTCCCACAGTCTGTTTTCCACAAAATAGAGTCTTTAAAAAACCTGATGAGATATGACAGTTCACTGCTTCAAAACCTTACAATAACTTTTCACATTCAGAATAATATCTAAACTCCTTATGAGGTATGTAAGCCCCTCCAAGATCTAGCTCCTACTCACCTACCTGCCACTTGTGCGCTGGCTCCGTCCACTTTAGCCACACTGGTCTTGCTGAACTTGGTATGCTCATTTTCACTTTCCTACTTCCTTTACCAGATGCACTGGACTCTCCTACTTTCTCAGACACCTAATTTTTGCCCAACTCAGAATAATTTAGATAATGTGAGGAAAAAATGAGACTTCCTTTTATTAACTTCAGTCATGAAGACAGGACAGTCAGTTTGGGGACTGGTTGTAGGACTGATAGCCACTTCTAGGTACCACATAACACTTGTAAGGGAGTCCCATCTCTACTGAAAGAATCAGATCTTGTATATTTTGGAAATGTGCCCAGAATATTCATAGAAGCAAGAGAAATTTCCTATGGCTCTTTTCCATCCACAGCTGTGCCTACTCACCAGATCCTAGACTTTCCTGAGCAGACAAACACCAAAGACTGGACAGTGGCACCTGAGCTCATCTTACCTGAGTCCCAGGTGAGCCATGCTTTTGAGCTCTTTAGGGCTGCCTTTCCCTGCTGCCCCTGACCCACACTGCCCAGCAGGTGCTCAGAAGCATGTTAGCCCAGATGTTCTCACTAGCGAACTAGACACCTCCCAGACTTCGGATCCCTTGCTTCCTTCCTTTCTGCCTTCTTTCTTAAAAAAATTAATTCCTTCAGTGCCTTGCTTACTGTTAATTTCATGGGCCAGATGTTAGAGCTGCTTCTGGAGTGGCAGGTACTCAGCTGAAGCCCATTCTCTTCTTTAGAGCTTATTGACATTTGAAGAGGTGGCTGTGTTTTTTTCCCAAGAAGAATGGGAATTACTGGATCCGGGTCAGAAGGCCCTATACAATGATGTAATGCAGGAAAACTATGAGACTTTCATCTCTCTGGGTAAATATTCTCCCCTTCCCTTTGTATAGAAGCTGAGTAATCTGTCATGTTCTCATCTTACTGTGACTGCTCCCCTGAGGAACAGTCTGTTCCAGTAGTTAGTTGGTTCTCAAGTTGATGTTGTCTGCAGAGAAAAGGTGTGTGTACAGATCACCTGAGAGTTTTTTCCAAGTACACATTCCTTATCCTACATAGAATTTTGGGTCTCTTTCCCTTAAACCTGCTTTTCTCATAACTTTTTCATCTCAGTAAAGATCAACTTCATTCACTCAGTAGCTCAGAGCAAGATAGTCATTCTTTCCCATTATCTTGTCATCGTACTCCACTACTAATACATAACTATTCTCTTGGTTCCATCTTCACAGTATATCCTAAGTCCAACTATGTCTCATCCTCTTGCCTTATTAGCATCCTGATCTAAATCAGTATCATGTCAAACCAAGCCCATCTTAGTAGCTTTTTAACTGGCTGATGCTGCCAACAGTCTTGCTCTCCAATCGAGTATTGTATATGCAGCAGCCAGAATTTTAAAAATCTGATCAGATTATACTTTCCTATTTCAAAATCTTATGATGACTTCTCACCATATTCAGAATAAAATTAAAACTTTTCCTTATCAAAGTTCTCAGGACCCTTCAAAATCTGGGGTCTCTTTTCCTTTCTGCCTTCATCTTCTACAATTTGTGCCCCATGTTCAGTTCTCTTTAACCACACTGGTTTTCTTGGCAGCTGCTTGGTTTTTTGTTGCTGTGTTTTTTGTGTGTGTGTGTGTGTGTGTTTTTAATGTATTGATTTTAGAAAGAGAGAAGAGGGAAGAAAGGGAGAGACCAGTTTGTTTTCCACTTATTTATGCTTTCATTGGTTGATTCTTGTATATTCCCTGATTGGGGATCAAACCTGCGACCTTGGCGTATTGGGATGGTGTTCTAACAACTGAGCTACCTGGCCAGAGCTTCTTGCTGTTTTTTTAAATAACCATGCTCATTTCTACTTTCCCCTTTCCTCTACTTGACATACTTTTCTGCTATATGACACAACTTACACCCTTTGTTCTGCTCAAATATCACTTTCTCAAAGAGGTCTTCCACATAGCCACATCTCAAATAGCTTCATAGAAACAGCATCATTTTTTTTCTTTTCTTTTCTGTTAATCCTCACCTGAGGATATTTTTCCATTGATTTTTAGGGAGAGTGGAAGAGAGAGAGAAAGAGAGAAACATCGATGTGAGAGAAATACATCAGTTGGTTGCCAGGGCCCGAGGAGATGGCAACCAAGGTACATGCCCTTGCCTGGGATCAAACCCGGGATCCTTTGGTCTGCAGGCCAACACTCTATCCACTGAGCCAACCCAGCTAGGTTAGAAACAGAATCTTAAATGCTCTGTTATCCTGCTTCAGTTTTTAAAAAATTATTTATCATTTCCTGCCCTGGCTGGTGTTTCTAAGTGGTTAGAGCGATGGCTCATGCACTGAAAGGTCATGGGTTGTTCCTGGCCCAGTCAGGGATCACGTGGGAGTTCGTGTATCTCTCTCATATCGATGTTTCTCTCTGTCACTCTTTTCCCTTCCACTATCTAAAAGCAACGTGAAAATACCCTTGGGTGAGGATTAAAAAAACACACACACAAACATTTATTACTTCTTGATATTGCCTTTTGTTCGTTTTTTTTATTGCTTCAGTTTCTCACTAGAAGATCAGGGGATTTTGGCTTATTCATTACTATATTCCTATTTCATAGAAAGTGTTTGGCATGCCATGGCCAGTTAATACATATTTGTTGAAATATTGAATGATGAATACTTCCCATCCTTGGAAATTTGTGTGTAGAAAAAGTCTACTAAATGATGCTGATCTGTTTTGTCCAACTGGACACGAACCAATGAGCTGCAGGAGTGGTAAAAACCTTTCCTAGTTTAGTTTCTGGTGCTGAAGAGTGAAATAAAAAGCTACTATAATTATGGCAGGAATCACTTGTGCATGTGATTCCTAACCCACTGACCTTCACATTGGCTCTGCTAGGCCTGGTCTTATTCAGGTGACTCGTAACGAGTTTATATTCCTCTGACATCTCTGGAGTTGTAGTCCAACTTGGTCAAGTGTGCAATTATCGGTGGCAGAAGAGGGGAACATGCACAGAATTCCCATGACTATGTCCTTTCTATCGATCAAGCTAATCTCTACTTTGCAGTATAGTATAAAACTAATAGCTGATATGAGAGTCTAACCATTTAACCATTTGGGGATAACAAATTGTAAGTGTTCTTTACTCTTACTGAAAGAATCTTGAATTAGTAAATCACTGTTAAGTTAGCAGCCCTTGACCTTAGTTTTTTCATTTCACAGCCATATTTGTGCTCCCCAAACCTAAAGTCATCTCCTGTCTAGAACAAGGGAAAGAGCCATGGGTTCAAGGATCCACAGAAATCACGGGCAGCCCTGGGGAGCTGCCTACAGGTAAATACACGATGGGAAGAGGAGAGATGTGCCTTAATAGGAATCTTTGCAAGGAATTAACATTTTAAGATTCTACTTATTACTACAAATCAATGACCTTTGATTTTTTCCCCCCTCTATTCCTGTGGTTTTCTTGCTCTGCCATTCAGTAGGTTGATTGTCATATTAATTCCAACAGGGTTAAAGCTCAAAAATGACACTGAAAATCATCAGCCTATATGTCCTTCTGACTTAGAAATACAAGATTCTGGAGACATAATATCAAAAAAGGCCAGAGTGAAAACTCCCCAGAAAACAGCAGTCAAAGAAAATCATGGTGATATACACAGGGTAAATATACACAGGCACCAAGACTTTACAGTGAAGAAAAGAAAGAAACTTTCAACCTGGAAACAAGAGCTGCTGAAACTTATGGATCGTCACAAGAAAGAACGTGCAGGAGAAAAGCCTTTTAAATGCCAGGAATGTGGGAAAAACTTCAGAGTTAGCTCCGACCTCATTAAGCACCAAAGAGTTCACACTGAAGAGAAACCGTATAAGTGCCCACATTGTGATAAGAGGTTTAGATGGAGTTCAGATCTTAATAAGCATTTAACAACACACCAAGGGATAAAACCATATAAATGCTCATGGTGTGGGAAAAGCTTCAGTCAAAATACAAATCTACACACCCATCAAAGAATTCACACTGGAGAGAAGCCCTTTACATGTCATGAATGTGGGAAAAAATTCAGTCAGAATTCCCACCTTATTAAACATCGGAGAACCCACACAGGTGAGCAACCTTATTCCTGTAACGTATGCAAAAGAAACTTCAGCAGGCGGTCAAGCCTTCTTAGGCACCAGAAACTCCACCAATGAAGGGAAGATCATCCTGTGTCCTCAGTCTCAACAAATTCACCAAGAGGAGCTTGACACTAAATTTTAAAAAAATAGAAAATTATGAAGCATGATTTTTTTTTTATCAGTGGAATATTGCACAGAAAGGAATTAAGTCTGACTCTGCCTGGGATGAATTAAAGTTGTACTACTTACTGTGTTTACTTATAACCTATAGGGAATTCCATAGCAAGATGGGTGTTCTGGGAACATTCTAAAAATGGAAAAAACTGTGTTAGGATTGTACCTGAAAAAACTGTGTTAGGATTGTACCTGCCAAATATCAAATTCAGCTTCAGATAGCAGATGAAGCCATAAAATCAGTCTTCTGTGGTCATAGAGGTAAATAGTGTTGGTCTTTCATTTATCTGCCCAGCCACTCCTAAACACATGTGATAGAAACATTTGTAGCATAGTCTTCCAAAACAAAACGCAATAATATGTTTAATTGCATACCATTGTCTTCAAGGTAGCAAGCTTAAAAATTTCATTAGTCTTATGGGATAGAAATGAATTCTAATGTAAAGTTTCCTAAGAACCTAATTGGATTTTCTTCCTCTCTCATTGTTGGACTTTGTGTGAGTTTTTTCTTGAACCTTTTAGGAACTTTAGCTCTTAAATCATATTAGCACAAATTTTACTTTGATGAAATCATAATTTACTTCACCACTAGGGAAGTAATAATGCACTATCTTATGCATCTCATTGGTGGTATTTGAAAAAAGGAAATCATTTCTTTTTTTAAAGAAATATATTTTATTGATTTTTACAGAGAGGAAGGCAGATAGATAGAAACATCAATGAGAGAGACACATCAGCTGCCTCCTGCACACCTCCTACTGGAGATGTGCCTGCAACCAAGGTACAGCCCTTGACCGGAATTGAACCTGGGACCCTTCAGTCTGCAGGCTTATGCTCTATCCACTGAGCCAAACAGGTTTTGGCAGGAAATCATTTCTAATGAGATTATATATAAACTAGTGGCCCAGTGCATAAAATTCATGCACATTAAAAGGGGATTAGAGGAAATATTTTAATATTGCTATTTGCCCTTTCTCTGTAATAGAAATATCAGAGATGAAAGAAAATTAGTAAATTGTATATGAAAATCTTCCTCCTGTCAGAGTACAGGGTACACCACAGGATGGGCCCCCTCTGCCTGGCAGAACTTGATGGGGAACCTCAGGCCACGCCCCCTGCCCTGGCATCAGAGTCAAGTCCCCACCCACCCACATGCACCTCAAAATCATGCAAGACCCTAACCAGGCTGCTGCCCCGCCCCCCCTCCCCCATTGGGCTAGATCCAGACCCAGCCTGTCCCACCCTTGTCAAGCCCTGCCAAGTGGGCACAGCCCCCCTGGCCTGGGTCGGGGGGGTGGCCTGAAGTCCCTCAGCCCAGCAATGAGGTGGGAGGGGGTGGTGCACTTTGAGGTCCCCTGTCAAGCCCTGCCAGGCTGGGAGCACAGCCTCAGTTCCCCTGGCCTGATGCCAGGGCAGGGGGCGTGGCCTGAGGTTCCCCGTCAACTTCTGCCAGGCAGAGGGGGCCCATCCTAAGGTCCCTTGTCAAGCCCCATGGGGACGGGGGGGGGGGGGGGGGGCACGGGGCACAGCCTCAGGCCCCTGCTGATTGCTCATTAAGGATTGTTATGGGAACTCAGCCTCTGCTGTGGGTGCAGCCATCTTGTGTTACGGAAACCCTACCTCTGTTGTGGGCGCTGCCATCTTTGTGGCAGAGTGATGTTCAATTTGCGTTGGAATTTTAGTCATGGAATAATATATTAGATGTTAAGGAAAATTTTTCTGCAATAAAAGACACTAGATTGTTTCCTCATGTCAATAGGATAATATAGCCATAAAAATCAGCACTTTCCTGAGGTCTAAAAGAAATGGGAGTCCTGGATTCACTTCTCAGGATTTTGTTTGTTTTCTTTTTCATTTGGCTTTTGTTACTAAGAATCAGGAGAGATTTATGTGTCTGAGAACTGGAACATGTGCTGCAGGCAGGATCCTGTGGTTTACTGTACATGATGACCTAGGAATCCATTCAGCAGGGTACAGGTTTCTAAAAGGATAGTTTTGGGAACTGATGCAGAATGGTTGGCAAAAGTGAGCTAATCCACATCCATAGTGGTTGTCGTACACTGTAAACTGTTCAACAGGGTCTACCTGTGTGTTTTCTTCAGCATTTAACAGTAGTCTTGGTTGATGCTTAATAGACTGCTGAAAACCTATAGGCAGTAGATATTATAACTCATGCTTTATGTAGTTTTACCTTTGATTCAGATGTGTTCTTGTTAGAGCTTTTAGGTAGTATCAGGAAAGGGGTTAAATTCCACTTCCAAATCTATTAGTTTATCATGAGGAAGTTAAGGCATAAAGAGATACAGGGACTTGTTCAGACCCCATAGCGGGTCTTTGGGCTTTCACTTGGCTTTTTTAGTCAGGCCTGAAGGCAGGATTATCAGGACTTTGTATGTTATCCCTGTGGAGCCAGCCTAAATAACATTGTATTATATCTATTTTCAGCTTATGAAACATTTTTGTTTCTTGATTGGTTATTGAAACACTCTTAAGTCTCCATTTTCTCTCTTCTTAAAAAAAAATTTAATGTTGACATAATTGCAGGTGTCTTCCTTTTCCCCACCATTTGCTCACCTCCACTCACCCCTGCCTCCTCCATCTCTCGGCCTTCACCAAAATTTGTCCATATACATGGGGTATGTATATACGTTCTTTAGCTAATCCTTTCACCTTTATCCTGTCACTCCATCCCCTTCCCCTCAGGCACCAGCCAGTCTCCATTTTCTCTATGTATAGAAAACACTCACCTCAGGGTTGATCTGGGGATTACAGGGATTGATGAAAGAAAAGCACCTACCAGCTTGGCCAACAGTAGATGCTTAATCAATGTGCATTTCTTTCCCTTTCTTCTGCTTCCCAGATATATTGGGTGGATTTACTACATTTAAGGAGTAGATGCATTATTTACGGCTCTTGCAGCTTTTTTCAAGAGTTGAGCACTGGTTGTGGTATTTATGCTGAATTAATTTGGTTTGTGGCTTTGGTGTGTTTTTTGTATATCACCTGAGCTTTGGTCTGGCTTCTTAAGTGGGAATTATTTTCTTCGAAAAGTTGAACTACATCAAGTATTTATTTTTTTAATGATCATTTTAAAAAAAAGTTTTTTAATTGATTTCAGAGAGAGGAAGGGAGAGGGAGAGAGAGCTAGAAATATCAATGATGAAAATCATCAATTGGCTGCCTCCTACATTCCGCCTACTGAAGATTGAGGCTACCTCCCTGGCATGCACTCTGACCAGGAATCGAACCATAAGCTTCTGGCTCATAGGTCCACACTTATGCACTGAGCTACACTGGCCAGGCCACCAAGAATTATTTCTTAAGCATGGCCAACTCTGAAGCTTTAGTCTAAGTAGCTCTTACTTAACACCGTCAGCTTTAGACCCCTGGGACTCTTATCTCTTATCCAAAGATACATGTGAATTTCTTATTGATAGTACATTCATTCATTTACTTAATTTAATGATGGTCTATTATGTACCTAGGCACTGTTCTAGACCAAGGATATAATAGTGAACAAGAGAAAGAAATGAACACCCACATGGAGCTTGTATTCTAGTGAACATTAAAAAAGGAGAAAGATTATGCTTTTCTCCTTGTAGTTAAAAAGGTCATCAGGTCATTTTTGTTCAATGGGTTGCTAGCAGAAGCCTCACTTCTGGGCTGAAGCATTTATTTGTTGGTACAAGACTCTAGTGCTCTCCTTTCTTACCTCAATCATGGAAGCGCATGTAGAGAGAGGCGCCATGAGATCAAACCAGTCTAGAATGCTGAGTCCCTCACATGGTGGGTCAGCTATTCTGTGAGTCCCCCAGGCCTATAATGGGCTTTGTGGGAATAAGAAATAAACGTTTGTGTTTAACCACTGAAATGTGTGCTGTGTGTTTCTGCAGTATTACCTGGCCTATTTTAATAGAGGTGGCTCTTATATTAGAGCTTTGAAATTTTTGGTTTTCCATTCCACTTGGCCTTTGGCCCTCAGGAAAGATCTAGCTTCCTCTAGGTGGATGCTCCATTAAACTGATGTAACACTGATGGAAACACTTAGGAACTTACAAGACTATAGGTAAAAATATAAATAAAACAACAAGAAGGACTGTATAAGATATTTTAAAAAGACTCATTGCTTATCAGGGCACATATCCTAGGAGGTCAGTATAAGTGGACAAGGCAATCTTCTTCTGGCCTCATTACTCTGTTCTTTTTTCCTTTGTACACCACTGCCCATGTGCACAAGATGTGCTTCTATTGATCAATGAGGTAGGGAGAAGATAGGGGTTGCCTTTCATTCCTCATGTGAGTACAGATTTCAAGGAATGTTTGGTAACTACCCCTGTGGAACCTTCTGTGAGTTGTGCATCAAAACAACAAAAAAAACCGGGGCATATGGCAAATCCTATACCCTCTATTGGTGTATAAAGGAGGTGGTTGCCCTTTCTGGGCTAAGGGGTGACAGTTGGGAAGAAGCTTGAGTAGGAATGCAGGAGTAGGACACCAGTTGAGGAGTGAGAAGTCCCTGGTGGGAATGTCCTAGCTTAGCCAATGTCTCAAAACTCATGCCTGGAATTTGGGGTGGACATGTGGAAATTGTTAAAGGAACTTGTATAGCTTTGTCACTGGGATAAGAGCAGATAACTAAAAAAAATCCTAAATACAGAATCTATTGCTCTGGCTGGGTAGCTCAGTTGGTTAGAGCATTGTCTTGATATGCCAAAGTTACGGGTTTGATCCTCAGGGCACATAAAAGAAACAACTAATAGATGTATGACTAAGGAGAACAATTTTTACTTGCTCTCACTCTCTCCTCCCTCTAAAATCAATAAATAAAATATTGAGGCTTGTTTTAAAAATGAAAACTGAGACATGATCCTATATTCAGTTTCCAATATTAGTATTAAAGTTCTTAAAATTCTCACAAATATATCCTCTATACTCAGATTTCTTTTTAATATATATATACATATATATACACATATATATACATATATACATATATATATATGTTATTGATTTTTTACAGAGAGGAAGGGAAAGGGACAGAGAGCCAGAACATCAATGAGAGAGAAACATCAATTCAGCTGCTTCCTGCCCACTCCCCACTGGGGTTGTGCCCACAACCAAGGTACATGCTCTTGACCGGAATTGAACCTGTCCTCAGGCTAATGCTCTAGCCACTGAGCCAAACAGGTCAAGGCCATACTCAGATTTCTAAGACAAACCAGAAGGTGCTTTAGTTTATTCAGATAACAGTCTCACAGTGGCTCCAAGGCTGGTTTTGAACATTGCAATTGACCCAGGCTAGTCCCAAGTCCTCAACCCCTCCTCTGCCCTAGTCTAAGTGGCCACAGTGCTGGGCACATCCCAGACCCAGAGTTCTCCCCACCAATAAGTGGACTCTGGAACCTGAAGCTGATCATAAGAACCTCAGCTGTCTTAACAAGGGGAATGAGAACTTGAAATCAAACTAAAACTAAGACTGCTGCGGTTTCAATCAGTTTTTTGAAAAGTGAAAACAGTTTAATTCCTCTGGAGCGCTTGAGAAGAAGGACGCTAAGCAGTCTTTTCCATCCAACTGGGCAGTTGGAATAACAAAATATTTGAACTCCATAAAATATTTTTTAAGCATTCACTGTGTCAGTCCACTGACAAGTGCTTACTCAGCACCTGCAATTTAATGGATCATGGCTACCTATTAACTTTTCTCTTAGAGGCTTTTCCTCTAGTACTAGAGAAGAGTATTTGCTGAAGTTCTCAATTTTTTTCTGTGGATTCTCTCTTGTATAGAGTCTCTGATGTATCCTCAAGTAGAAAATGTTGAAGCTTTATACACATTCTATAGTTGTAGTGTTCTAAGCACACAAGCATATTACTGAATCTTTTCCATACTTGTCACTTTCATAGTTTCTTGTGTGAGTTCACTGGTGAGCAAACCCTATGTACTTTCTTAAAAATATATTTTATTGATTTTTTTTACAGAGCGGAAGGGAGAGGGATAGAAAGTCAGAAACATCAATGAGAGAGAAACATCCACCAGCTGCCTCTTGCACGCCCCCTACTGGGGATGTGCCCGCAGCCAAGGTACATGCCCTTGCCGGAATCGACCCCGGGACCCTTCAATCCACAGTCCAACGCTCCATCTACTGAGCCAAACCGGTCTCGGCAAACCCTATATACTTTTTGAAGCATTTACTAACCTTGCTTTATGTGTAGGGTTTTCTTCTTGTGTGAATTTTGTGATGAGTAACTGGGCCACAAGAAACTGCTTTCCTCCAATATGATATATCCATATCTGATAATTCCTGTACTTCACTTAAAGCAGTCTCCCTATCTACCTCTCATGAGAGAAATTAAGTAAGCAAGCTCTTGCATTGAGTTTTCAGATTTGGGAAAACTATCAGAATCACTTCTCATTTCTATCACAGTAAGATGATAGATATTGTACCACTCTTAGAACTAATACAACAGATTAAGATTTGTAGTATTTGGATACACTGACCTTTATGGAAAAAATAAGAAAGGTTACTGATGAATTTTTTAAACCAATGGATATACAGGGCACAAAAATGTATATTTTAACAGCTGGTAGCTGTTAAATGTTTTTTAATAAATACTGCCTTTGAATTATTCAAAGTGTGTATACTAGTATACATTTTTGGGGACACCCTATATTTCCAACAACATAATTTTCACATTAAGCATTTGTCCATTATTTATACAAATAATGCAACAGTTTCAAAGCACTGGAGGGGAAAAGTGAATGATCTTTAATGATCATTAGGAAAAAAGTAAAATTAAGCATTTTTAATGAAATCTTAAATTAGAAAAGTTTGTAGCTCAAGGAATAATCATTTCTTATACAGAAGAGTTAGAAAAATGGCTTTTAAAATGTTTCTTCTGCTCTAGCCTGTTTTTCTCAGTGGATAGAGCAGCGACCTTTGGGCTGAAACGTCCCAGGTTTGATTCTGGTCAAGGGCAGGTGCGTGCCCTTGGTTGCAGGTGTGTGTGATAAGCAACCAATTGATGTGACTTTCACACCAATGTTTCTCTGTCTTTCCTCCCACTCTCTAGACATCAATGGGAAAAAATATTCTCAGGTTGGGATAACAAAGCACACACAAAGAATATGAATAATTTTTAAAAAGTTTCTTCATCCTGTAACTATGGTGAGTAAGCATTAACCAGCATTAAAGCTCCTAAAAGGAGAAGCTCACATTTCCAAGCTTTTCTTCTTTGAGTTAAAAGGTACTCCTATAGCCCTGGCTGGTGTGGTTCAGTTGGTAAAGAGATAGACACAGAGATCAATGGAATAAAAAGTCCAGAATTAGATCTACATAAATATGGCAAGTTGATTTTTTTATGGGCAACTTGTTAATGAGGTAACATTCACATAAAAAGAATCATTTAAAAGTGAACAATTAAGCTTGCCTGGTATTGCTCAGTGATTGAGCTTCGACTCACGAACCAGGAGGTCACAGTTTGATTCCAATTAGGGCACATGCATGGGTTGCAGGCTTGATCCCCAGGAGGAGACATGCAGGAGGTTTTGTATCAATGATTATCTCTCATCATTGATATTTTCTCTCTCCCTCTTCCTTCTTCTCTGAAATCAGTCCTATATAATAAAAGCCTAATATGCTAAGTGTCTGGTCAACCAGTAGGCCATTCAACCAATCAAAGTATAATATGCTAATGATATGCTAAGGCTGCTCAAGCACTTACTACACATGCTCTGACCACAAGGGGGCAGACAGTCAACCAGTCACTATGATGTGCACTGACCACCAGGAGACAGATGCTCTGACCAGTAGGTTAGTTTGTTGCTGGGGTCCAGCTGATCTGGACTGAGCGAGACAGGCCAGACATACCCTGGAGCTCTCCCATGATCCCTCCCCGGCTGGCCAACATCCCGAGCCCCTCCCCAGCCCCGACTGTGCAACAGTGGGGTCCCTCAGCCTGGCCTGCACCCTCTGGCAATCTGGAACCCCTCTGGATGTCGGAGAGCTGGTTTCGGCCCGATCCCACAGGCCAGGCCTAGGGACTCCACTGGTATACCAATTTATGCACCAGGCCTCTAGTAAAGATAGTTTTGAATGAGCAATTGAGTGACATTTAGTACATTCACAATGTTGTGCAACTACCACCTCCATCTAGTTTCAAAACATTTCCATTACTCTAAAAAGAAAAATCACATATCCATTAGGTAGTTGTTCCCCATTCCTATTTCCCCAGAGTCTTGGCAACCAGAAATCTGCTTTCTGTGTCAATAGATTTATTTATTCTGAATATTTAATATCAATAGAATCAAGAAGTAAAAAAAAAAAAAAGGAGGGGTTGTCTGGCCTTTTTTTCCAGTTAGTATAATGTTTTTGAGGTTCATCTACATTGTAGCATGTATCAACACTACATTCCTTTTTTGGCTGAATAATATTCTATAATAATACACCACAATTTGTTCACCCACTCATCTGTTGATAGACAATTGAGTTGTTTCTACTTTTTTGGCTGTTACAAATAGGCCTTGGGCACCCAGCCATCGCCCTGCTCAGCTCAGCTCCGGCTGTCTGCGACCACCCGGCCCTGGAGGTTGGGCACTCGCCGCCACCACCGTTTCATCTCCACCCCTGGGGCCCAGCACTCATGCTACTTGGCCCCGCCCACACTCCTGATTGGCTGGTAGCATAGCCAACCAGGAGCCAAGGTACGGTCAAATTTGCATGTTTCTCTTTTATTATATAGGATAGCCAAGATATGGAAGCAACCTAAGTGTCCATTGATGGATGACTGGATATAGAAGATATGGTCTATATATACAATGGAATATTACTCTGCCAAAAAGATAATGAAATATTGCCATCTACAACAACAATAGAGAGTATAATGCTAAGGAAAATAAGTCAGAGAAAGGCAAATACCATATAACTTCACTTATATGTGGAATCTAAAAACAAAAATGCGGGGGTAGAGGGGGAAGGGGACATATGTAATACTTTCAATAATAAAGAATAAAAAAAAAAAAGAAGGATTCTGCACAACACCTTTAGGTCATCCAGTATACCACCAAAAAGAAGCCAAGTATGTAAAATAAAAACATACACAACCTTTTTATAGCAGCAGTTCAAATGCTGTGACAGTAAAGCAGCTGGTGCTTACAATGGGTAAATAATTTATACAGGATTGAAAGGCAGTTAGAAAGACTAAAGATTTTTGAAGTAATGTCAATTTCAGTATTTAAACATAAATTTTATTTAATGTAATAAATCTTTATTGTTCAGATTATTATAATTTTTCCTCTCCCCCCCCCCATAGCTCCCCTCCACCCAATCCCCCACCCCACCCCATACCCTTACTCCCCGCCACTGTCTTCAACTAAGGTGTAAGATTTTTGTCCAGTCTCTTCCTGCACTCCTCACACCTTCTTCCCCCTGAGAATTGTCAGTCCACTCCCTTTCTATGTCCCTGATTCTATTATATTCATCAGTCCATTCTGTTCATCAGATTTTTCATTCACTTGATTTTTAGATTCACTTGGTAGGTATATATTTGTTGTCATTTTGTTGTTCATAGTTTTTATCTTTACCTTTTTCTTCTTCTTCCTCTTCTTAAAGAATACCTTTCAGCATTTCATATAATCCTGGCTTGGTGGTGAACTCCTTTAGCTTTTCCTTGTCTGTGAAGCTCTTTATCTGACCTTCAATTCTGAATGATAGCCTTCCTGGGTAAAATAATCTTGGTTGTAGGTTCTTGTTCTTCATCACTTTGAATATTTATTGCCACTCCCATCTGACCTGCATAGTTTCTGTTGAGAAATCAGCTGACAGTTGTATGGGTATTCCCTTGTAGGTAACCAACTGTTTTTCTCTTGCTGCTTTCAAGATTCTCTCTTTGTCTTTTGCCCTTGGCATTTTAATTATGATGTGTTTTGGTGTGGTCCTTTTTGGATTCTCTTGTTTGGGGTTCTCTGAGCTTCCTGGACTTGTAAGTCTATTTCTTTCACCAGGTGGGGGAAGTTTTCTATCATTATTTCTTCAAATAGGTTTTCAGTATCTTGCTCTCTCTCTTCTTCTGGCACCCCCATAATTCTGATGTTGGTATCCTTGAAGTTGTCCTAGAGGCTTCTTACACTATCTTCATATTTTTGGATTCTTTTTTTCTTTTCCAATTAGGTGTTTTTTGCTTCTTTTATTTCAAATCTTTGACTTTATTCTTGCGTTCCTCTAGTCTGCTGTTGGGTTTCTGTATAATATTTTTTATTTCAGTCAATGTATGTTTAATTTCTAGTTGGTAATTTTTCACATCCTCAAGGATCTCACCAAATTTATCAGCCTTTCCTAGGATATGCTTGAAAAACCTTATAACTGGTTTTGAACTCTATTTCAAGCCATTTGTTTTCCTCCATTTCTTTCATTTGTGATGTTTCTTTGTCTCTGCATTTTCACTGTTTCCCTGAGTTGGTAGGGTAGCTTTGTGTGCTAGGTGTCTTATATGGCCCAGTGGGTCGGCCTTCCCAGTTATCTGAGGTGGGCACTCTTGGTGCACCTCTTTGTGGACTGTGTTTACAGCCTTATTGTAGTTAAATCTTGATTACTGTTGATATCATTGGGAGGAATTGACCTCCTGGCCAGTTGCCTGTGAGGATCAGCTGTATCTATGATGGGAGAACTTCTGTACTGGAGACACCCTTATGAGGCAAGACTTGCTTCAGTGGGGCTTTGGTGCTCACTGAGTATGCCCTCTGAATGTATCCCTTATGGATCTGAGGAGTTGTAATCTGGATGGTCCTACTCTGACTTCTGGGTACACTGGCTCTTGGATGCCAAGCAGGTGCTAATTTTGCCTCTGCCTGAGGCTACCCAGCAGGAGCTACAGAGAGATCTGCAGATTCCTCTTCTTTTTTCGGGTTTTGGAAGTGCCCAAATGAGGCCCAGCTATGAAGCAATGCAATTTGCTTTGGAGCCTCAGGCCTTCTTTTGTATGTTCTGGGTCTCTCTGACTCAGCTGCAGTTTGATAGGTAAGTTTAGATTTCAAAGGACCAGGCCTCTGCACACAGCTTGAATGGGGCTGAGTCTCAGGGCAGAGCAAACAGCAATGGCTTCCTGTCAGCCCTGCCCAAAGAGGCCCTCGGGTCTCAGTGTCCCTTGGTAATCGCTGAAAGTACCTCTGAAAGAAAGCCACCCTCAAGTTCTCCCCGTATGAGTCTGGGTCTCCAGAGTCTTGCCTGGAACTGGGGTTCATAGCAGTCAGGAGCTTGTTTCTCCGGCTAGAAAAAGCCAGCTGCATACTCAGTTGCCAGCACTCTCTGTGCATGTGCCTCCGTACCTCTGCACTTTACTTCCACAGCTCCTCTGAGTCTCAGTGTGCTTTTCTCTTCCTTTCTAGTTGTAGAATTTCCACTCAGCCAGCCTTCCTGTGGTTCTGGAGGTTGTCTGTTTTGTCTTTTACTTGTAGTTTTGAAGTAGTTGTGCGAGGCGGCAAGTTCAGGTGTTTACCTATGCCACCATCTTGGTTTCTCCTCCTAAACGTAACGTTTTTTATGTGTGGTTTTTAAAATTGATTTTTAGAGGATGGGAGAGAAACATGGATTTGCTTTTCCACTTATTTATTAATTCATTTGCTGATTCTTGTATGTGCTCTGATTGAGATGGAACCCAAAACCTTGGTGTATGGGGAGGACATGCTGTCCAACTAAACTACCCAGCTAGGGCCATATTCTTTCTTTGTTGTTATTGCACATCTGTAAAAAGGATATGAGAGCTTTCAGGGATGGTACAAAGACCCATCTGGTGACATAGGAAAAATGACTTCACAAACACAACAGTAACGAACCAATAGCAGAGATTAGCAAATGCCAAAATCCAGAGCCCCGGATTCTCAAAGAATGTCATTGTTCCCAAAAAATGAAGGAAAGAGGATCCTGCTCACTCTTTGACAAGGAATGCTGTAGATTAGCAGAGGGCAGACAGCAGAAGGAAAGACAGTCCTTTAGTGAAGCGCTTCTTCCTTACTTCTTACGCATGCATCTGGGCTCCTGGATATGCTGGCTTGCCCGGTGGCAGCTTCTGGCCTTAGAGTGTGGAGAAATATGGCGTAGTAGGTAAGGGACCAGCTCAAGGCAGGCTTTTTAAAAAATATATTTTATTGATTTTTCATTTAGAGGAAAGGAGGGGGATAGAAAGACAGAAACATCGATAAGAGAGAAACATCAATCAGCTGCCTCTTGCACAGCCCATACTAGGGATGTGCCCGCAACCAAGGTACATGCCCTTGACCGGAATTGAACCTGGAACCTTTCAGTCCGCAGGCCGACGCTCTATCCACTGAGCCAACTGGTTTCGGCTCAAGGCAGGCTTTTACTGTTGGGGTGGGTCCTGAGCCCTGCAACTTCCCCATAAGCACTGCGTAGGTTTCATGACTTCGTGATAGTTAAGCCAGGGTCTCCTCACTGGGTAGGGAGGCACAATACCCAAACTGGGAACAAGGTAACCAACCTGGTGTCCATCCCCTTGCACCCTTAGAGCTCCTGTCCTTTGTTTCCATGTGATGACTTATTTGAAATTTACGCTAGTAAAACACTCGTTCTCTGAGGCCTTATTGCCTCCTTGTGAGCTCTTGTGTTGGCTGCACGGTGGGACACAAAAACAGTTCAGGAATGCCCCTGGTCCTCAACTCCCAAACGGCCTGAGAAGATAAGTTCACCAGAAACAAATTCTGGTATTAGGTGGCATAAGATAAGGCGCCCTAAGAGAGATTTACAGACAGGGCTGAGGGTTCAGGCATTAGGAGGCTTCCAGCAGGTGGTGATGGCAGTATTACCAGTCCTCATGTGGGTTTCTTACACTTCCAGAGGACATAAAAGTTTCCTTGTTTTTACATATCTAATGCCTAGACTCAGATACCCTTCCCTGGTTGGGAGTTATGGAGACTTGGCAGCCTCTTGTGTTCAGTATAAATAGAATGAATGAATCTGGCTTTTAGAAAACAGTATTCGAGGCAGGATACTCTTAGGGCAAAGGCACTAAGGCTGGAAATCACAGAGCTTGTTCCAGGTCCAGGGACCTGTTCGCCTTTGCTGGATTATAGGATGTGTATACGGTTGTGGGTAATGAGCCTGAGGGATAGGTTGGGCCTTGAATGCAGGGAGGAAAGCTTGGCTTATTTTAGTGGCAGTAGATAGTCTTGGAAACTTTTGAGTAGAGTAGTTATGCAATTGGACTTGTGGTACGGTGCATGAAATTCATATGTGGGTGTAGTCCCTAGCCCTGGCCTGCGATTGTAGTGCAAGTGTCTGGTGTGGAAGGCAGGTCCCAGCTGACCTTTGGGCTCTGGGCAGCACCTGGGCCCCTAGGCCTTCGTGCACACCCCTGAACCTGAATCATGGCCAAGTCCCCATGTGGAGTTGTGGTGAGTGGGCTGAGGCACAGCATGGGCCTTGGGGCTACCCAATGGAGCCGCATGGAAGCCGAGCAGGCAGCATACTCTGTCCCACCCAGCCTTCCAGACCAGCTCCTGTGCAAATGAGAGCCTTACTGGCCCCTGTGGTCCCAGCTTCTGTGGCCCAGATCACCCAGAAGAGGCCACGGGGGTGCGGGGCAGGCTTCTGGCAGGTGCCTAGGCAGGGAGGGGGGAGTGGACTTCTCCAGTGTTTGAGCCCTGGCATCCCTAGAGGAGAGTAGCAGGGAGAGAGCAAGCTCAGAGGTGGACACCCCACATTCTCACTGTCCCTGTCACCGTGGCCCCCAGATAGCTGGCGAGAGATCGCAGCCTACCCTGCCCCTTTCTTCCCCTGCCCCCCATTACTGACACCTGCCATGTTCCATGCCACTGCCTGATGGTCAGTGTATGTCATAGTGAGCAGTTGAACTTCCAAACGAATGACCACCTGAGGGGACAATTTGCATATTAGGTTTTTATTATATAGGACTAGAAGCCTGGTGCACAAAATTCATGCACAGGGGGCGGGGGATGTCCCTCAGCCCAGCCTGCACCCTCTCCAATCTGGGACCTCTTAAGGGATGTCTGACTGCCCAGTAATCGGGCCTTCTCACAACCCAGGATAGCTGGCTCCAAACCGCTTGCCTGCCTGCCTCCCTGATTGCCCCTAACCACTTCTGCCTGCCAGCCTGATCACCCCCTAACCACTACCCTGCCAGCCTAATTGATGTCTAACTGCTCCCCTGCCAGCCTGTTTGCCCCCAACTTCCCTCCTCTGCCAGCCTGGTCACCATAACAGCCCTCCCCTGATTGCCCCCAACTGCCTTCCCTGGTAGGCCTGCTCCCTCCCAACTGCCCTCCCCTGCTGGCCTGATCACCCACAACTGCCCTCCCTTGCAGGGCCTGGAACCTCCCAACGGCCCTTCCCTGCTGGCCATCTTGTATCCACATAGGGGCAGGATCTTTGACCACATGGGGTCAGCCCTCTTGTGTGTTGGAGTGATGGTCAATCTGCATATTACTCTTTTATTAAATATGATAGAGGCCTGATTAATGGGTGGGGGGCAGCTGGTTTGCCCTAAAAGGGTGTCCCGGATTAGGATGAGGGTTCCCTTGCGGTATGGGGCGGCCTGGGCTAGGAGCCTATGGTGGTTTGCAGGCCAGCCACGTCCCCCAGCAACCCAAGTGGAGGCCCTGGGATCTGGGATTAATTTATGTCTACAATTGAAACTTTGTAGCCTGGAGCAGAGCCAAGCCTTCTGCTGGCTCCCTGGCGGTGATAGAATAGAAACTTTGTTGCCTAGAGTGGAGGCCTAGGAGCTAGGGCTGCAAAAGCATGGCTTCCTTCATCACCCGGGCAACCCTAGCCTCTGCTCTCACCAGTTCTGTGGCTGCTGCCATTTCTGTTGGGATTATCTATCTTCTATTATTGCAACTTTGTAACATTGAGTAGAGGCCTAGCTCAGCAAGGGCAGGTGGAAAGCTTGGCTTCCTCCATTGCCAAGGAAACCCAAGCCGCCATCTTGCTCTCAGTGGCCCTAGCCATCTTGGTTGGGGTTTATTTACATAATTTGCTCCTGAATGGCTGGTGGGCATGGCTGTGGGTGTGGCTTGATCAGAGGTACAGTCAATTTGCATATTACTCTTTTGTTAGGTAGGATTTTATTAGATAGGATTAGATTTGTAGTCCTAGCCGGTTTGGCTCAGTGGCCTCAATCCCGCCATAAGGGGCAAGCAAGAGCCAGCCAATCAATGATTCTCTCTCATCATTGATGGTTCTGTCTCTCTCTCCTTCTCCCTTCCTCTCTGAAATCAATATAAATTTATATATTTTTAAAAAGTTAAGAAGTCCATATCTGCTCTGTAGAAAAAACAGGTAGACAGATGGAAAACTCTTATACAGCTTCGTCTAATGATATGTACCTAGACAAGGGGTGATTTTGCACCCTAAAAATCTTTGGCAATGTCTGGAATCAATTGTGTTGTCGCC
This sequence comes from Antrozous pallidus, assembly GCA_027563665.1. Classification (NCBI taxonomy): domain Eukaryota; kingdom Metazoa; phylum Chordata; class Mammalia; order Chiroptera; family Vespertilionidae; genus Antrozous; species Antrozous pallidus. Next base: position 106,935,516 of record CM050512.1, on the reverse strand, counting down.
ACTGGGGGATGTTAATGACATCTAGTGAGTGAATTCCAAGGATGCTGCCAAACATCCTATAATGCACAGAACATGTATACACACACAACAGAAACCCATCCAGCCCAAAATGTCGATAGTGCCAAGGTTAAGAGATCCTGCCTTGAAGCAATAGTAATGGAAATGGACCAAAGACAGTGTTAGAGACATCTCATCTGGAGACCAATCAGTCTCCTTTGGTATTTTTTATAATGTTTAAATACTTGACACCCAGTCAATTATATCTCATGATTCCAGTCTTGTACTTTTTTACCCATTCATTCATTTGGCAAATATTTATTTAGCACCAAGTACTATCCGAGGTGCTGTGATTTAGCAATGAAGAAAGAAATTCCTGCTAAGAATCTTAAATTATTTCAGGGATGACAGTCATTAAACCTATAAATGCATATCACAAGACTGCCCTTAAGGTATTAACATTTAGTTATAAGGACTGCTTTCAGATGTTTCAAAGGTATTGTTAGCTAGAAAGAGTTTTAAGAATGAAAGATTGTGTTGTTCTATACACTAATAGGTTGTGGATTTGATTCCTGGTCAGGGCACATACCTAGATTGTGGGTTTGTTACCTGGTCAGGGAGCATACGGAGGGTAACCAATCAATGTTTCTTTCTCACATTGATGTTTCTCTCTCCCTTCCTTTCTACAATCATTAAAAACATCCTTGAGCGAGGATTTTTTTAAAAAGATTATTTTAACAAAAGAATAAAAGACTGAAGTAATTAAAGGTTTTCAAATGGATTTCACCCATGTTCAAAATCCAGTCCTTCTACTCTAGTTACTATGCAATTCACTTACCCTATGACTGTAGGTATGTCTTGGGGGCTACCAGAGAATCTAGACTTTACTTGCAATTCTCAGTAATACCAAACTTATGAAAAACTATATAGTACCACTAGAATAGTTAAATATATCGGAAATGCTTAAACAGTTTCAGCACACCTACTTCCAGATGACAGAGCAGGATGGCACCAAGTTTAAAAAGTTTTCAGGCTAATTAATTACCTTAGCAAACAGAGTGGGAAAATTATTTGTTAGAATCTTATGTTCTCCACAAGACAAAAAAAAAAAAGCTCAGTACTTCTCTTTTTTCTCTACCAAAAAGCTAAACAAAGGATGAGCAGCAGGAGTCCAAGAAAACTGCAGCTGATAATGGTGAAAGCAAGGATTCGCCTGTGATGAAGTCAGAGATGAAAAAGCTGGTTATCAGAACTTGGATGCTTAGAAGGGAGGCCCTGAAGATCTGGGATTCAGATTTGGAGTTGGTAGCTAAGCGATGCTACCTGACATGTGCTCACATTTTTGAGGCATCCAGTGAGACTGCATTCACTGATTTATATCTGCTTCCTATCTAGCTCATTATAGGCAATAAAATATTTATTGAATAAATAAATGTATTCTGCAATTTCTTGAGAGCTTGTTTGGAGGTTCTAGCAGGGGAGCACAGCTACTCATATACCCTTGACCAAAGACCGGTCCTCTCCTCTGGGGGGAAAGTCGTCCTCTTCAACCGAGCGCGCAGCTTCAGGAGGGACGAACACGGATTGGTGAGGGAGGAGGGGGACACCCTGCCTAGCCAGACAGATCAGCTGAATCAACCCTGGCGATCCATGGGATGACAGATGTCGCCCTCACATCCATATTCTGCAATTTCTTACCTGTCTACTACAGACAATTCAGAGTAGCGGACAGGCAAGTCAATTACTTGTTGGGAGTTCCAATACTCTGTTTCTTTTTCTCCTCAGCAGGCTAGAGCCATAGTCGGCAAACTGCAGCTCGCGAGACATATGCGGTTCTTTGGCCCCTTGAGTGTGACTCTTCCTCAAAATACCATGATCTGAAGAAGTGGTGTTAGAAGAAGTTTAAGTTAAAAAAATGTGGCTCTCAAAAGAAATTTCAATCGTTATACTGTTGCTGACCACTGGGCTAGAGGATAAAGCAATTTGGAGGGTGGGGACAACCTCAAAATGCAAGAAGGTCAACAATTGGATCACTGTTTCCCAGGCCACAGCAGACCCAGGAGTGTGAGGAGTCTATTACTTGAGTATCTCCATTTCCTTAGAATTTTGCTTGACTTTCAGTGGCACCTCATTTATCAATTCCAATTTCTTTGAGCTGGTATGCAAACCCTTCAGTAGTCAATCCACCCAGGCAATCTTCCTCTTCAAGACCATAAATCTCCAATTAAGTCATGTTGTCCCAAAGAGGTCACAATGAAGTCCAACATTTTGCCTTTGTCCAGGATTTTGACAGATGTTTATTTGTAGCTCTGTGTAGAGCAGACGTAAGTGTGTGACTGGGAATTGGCCTACATGGTTTGTAGTTAGGGCCATGCTTAGTGCCATGAGGACACTGTATGCAGAGAGACCTGGCGTGGCCCCAGCAAGGCTCAAACTGGGGAAACACTGAAGTATATTCCTTTTTTCATCTTTCAAATAGATTTTATTTCTCAACATGTTAGCTTTCTAATTCAATAAGCATATCACTGTATGAGTGGTGAATACATAGAGTCCTTGCCATTTTTTTATGTGTTTTATGGTGTTTTTTTTTTTTATTTACTTACCACAAGTAAAGGTCGGGAATTGTTATCTTTCTTTTTTAAAAAATATTTTAATCTATTTTTTTTCATGGATACATCCCATTTTATTTTTCTTAATTATATATTATTTTTTATTCTTTAAAGTATTACAAATAGTGGTAAGTTTTCCTCCCCCCCCCACCCCCATTGTCCTCCCCGCAGCCTCCCGCTCCCGCCCCAGTGTATTATATCCATTGGTTATGTTTATATGCATGCATACAAGTCCCTTGTTCCCCGCCTCCCACCCTCCCCAGGCTTCCCCCTGTAGTTTGACAGTCTGTTCAATGCTTCTTTGCCTCTGTATCAATCTTTTTCCCCTGTTTTTTTTTTCTTTAAAAAGATCTTGCATCTGCATACTGGAAATAAATGTATAAGAACAAAAAATGTTTGAGTCTCAGTTTCAGTGTACAACAGTTCTGAGTCCCAGTTTTCAATGTCAACTAGTTCCTTATGTGTACATGTCAGCAATGGTATTTGAATGGTGGACAAATGGTGGCAATGCAGGTTCCACCCTCTCTGGTTTGGTCCTGGGCCGCCTGCAGCGACGCACAGCTGCTGACTGCTAGCATGGCAAGGTGTCGTCAGTGTCTTCCATCTCTGGACTGTCCTCGTGGTTGGAACAGACCTGTCAGTTCCTCTTTGTTATCTTTCTTTGAGTCCTTGCTATTTTTAATGTAAATTTCTTGTGTTTTGGATTTTACTCTTTTTAACATATTTGTAATTTCTATTTGTTCTAAATATGCTACACTAGAAAATGTATGTCATTAACATATCCAATAAAATCCATTAATTCTATTAATTCTATTAATTAATGTTATATATTTTTTAAAAATTCTCACCCACGGATATGTTTCTATCAATTTCTAGAGAAAGAAGGAAGGAGAAAAAGAGAGAAAGTGGGAGAGACATAGAGACAGGGGGGAGAGAGGAGAAACATTGATCAGTTTGCTCCTGTAACTTCTCCCCAGTGTGGGTCAATAAGGCTGGAGTTATGGTTAAAGCTTTTCCCACATTCTCCACATTGGTTTAGTCTCTCTTCTGAGTCCTCAGGATAGAGCCCACAGTTTTTTGGTGCAGGGCTAAAGTAAATTCTTCTGGCCTACCCTGGCTTCTCCTGGCCCCAAATTAAAAAAAAAATATATATATATATATATATATATATATATATATATATATATATATATTTAGGTAGAATGTACATTATTTTTGCTCATTTAATTCTTCAAAAAGGCGGGGGCCATGTCACTTGCTTTTGACCACAGCTTAGCCAAGGTACTAATAGCTCATGTGCATGGGGGCCAAGGACAATTGACAATGTACCAACTTTCTGCCACTTCATATACATGGATATTTCACAAAAGCTTAATTTTTTTATGCCTTGTAGAGTGGTAACTTTTAATTTGGTTCTACTGCTCCTTAAACCTAGCTTTCCTTTCACCTGCAGTCAGAGCCTCCCCCAGTTCCTGCATTTCCCTTATACCTATGATCTCCATTCTTGGTGATAGCTCAAACCCGTTCCAACCCAACTCTATTCCTCCTTTCCCCATTTCCTGTCCCTTATTTTGTCTCTGTATGTCCTACTGCCCTGAAGCAAGTTTTACACTTAAATTGTTATCAGGACCCTGCAGGCTTCAACATGTGTGAGGTTTCTAATTGAGAAAACTACAACCAAAGGCTAAGGAAAGGGAGGGAGAAACTCCTTTATTTTAGTCAGTAATAATAATACTTACAAATTTGTAAAAAACTTTTAAAAATATTTTTTATTGGAGGAGGGGAGAGAGATAAAGAGTTAGAAACATCGATGAGAGAGAAACATTGATCCTGCTGCCTCCTGCAAACCCCCCACCAGGGAAGTGCCCACAACCAAGGAACATGCCCCTGACTGGAATCGACCCTGGGACCCCTCAGTCCACAGGCTGATGCTCTATCCACTGAGCCAAATCAGTTTCGGCTGTAAAAAACTTTTTAAGGAATTAGAAACCAGGAACTGGGTTGGAGATGGTGGTAAAATGAGAAATCTTATAAAATTATATATTACAAGAACCTACAACCAAGATTATTTTACCCAGGAAGGCTATCATTCAGAATTGAAGGTCAGATAAAGAGCTTCACAGACGAGGAAAAACTAAAGGAGTTCATCACCACCAAACCAGGATTATATGAAACAAGTGGCCCGGTACACGAAATTCGTGCACGGAGGGGGGTTCCCTGAGCCCAGCCTGCACCTGCTCCAATCAGGGACCCCTTCGGGGATGTGTGACCCCTAACCACCTCTGCCTACCTGCCTGATCATCCCTAAGTGCTCCCCTGCTGGCCTGATTGTTCCTAACTGCCTCTGCCTTGCCCCACACCTGGAACCCAGGCTACCCTCTCTCTGGCCAGCTATAGGCACCCAGGACCTGGGCCAACTTCACTCAGGCCAGCCTCAGCCACAGGCACCCACAGGCACCCAGGACCATAGGGCATGTTGCCTAACCCCAGAGCCAGAAAGGGCCCCAGCCCTTCTATGTGCCTGGCTGGCCGAGTCCCACTACTCTGACTGCCGTGGCGTAAAAAACTTTACCATATATGTTCTCCCCAGCCTCCTGGAGAGAGGGCATGAGCTGAGAAACTGGAGATGCTGCAGCCCCAGGGCCATTTTACCAATGGGTACATTGTCATTTTCAGACCTAGATTTGAGATAATCCATCAAACCGCTATATTTTTCAACTCTCAACTTAGATTGATTTGCTTTAATAAAATTTATCGGATTGGCCTCCATTTTTTAATATGAATCCATAATAAACTGTTGAGTTAACTTTCCTGCATTTAAAATAGGATTGAACGTGTCCCTCACAGAGAGATGCAATCCATAATACTACATTTGGGTGACTCATGTTCTTACATTTTGTCTAGTATTATTGTCGAATACACTGTTGTCTCTGAGTCTTAATGCAATATCTGTTCCCCAACCCTTTTCACCATGTGGAAAAAGAATAGGATATGTCATAGCATCTAATGTGGGAAACAGGATACTGATTTGTTTCACTTTAGTGCCATTTGGATTATTGGGATCTGTTTTAAAATGAATGAGCAAGTCCCTTTCAAAAGGAGGTTCTCCAACTTCGTTTCTGAATATGACAGCAACCTCAGTTACACGGGGAGAATTATATCTACCTGGGTCACTATTATGATCATATTTAATTGCCATAGTTATTTCCGTGGGAGCTATACCTTTTGCTGCTGCTTCAGATTGGGCTTCCTTTTCTACCTCATGTAACATCTTGTACGATTTTGTTAATTCATTTATTTCATGCATGAGGTTGTTGATTATGAGTTTTTCTGAGCAGGCCTGGTTTGCTGGGATTGCTAATATTTTACGTGTAGCTTCGGCTGTATCCAAAATATAGAGTTGAGCAAACTTCAAGTTTTTCTTTGGACATAGTCCCACCTCTCTATTGCCACGTTCTGAGATAGAGGAGAATGACAGGCCTTTCAGCAGTGTGACCAACGGCTGATTTGGACAGATTCTGTGGGGGTGGGACTTCTCCTACCTGCTGTCAGTTTCAGCTGGGATGCTGAAGCTGGGACTCAGGGGCCTTCCCTCTGGCAGTTACTTTCCGTTTTTGCTGGCAAACAGCTGAAGCTACACGTAATATTAGCAATGCAGGGGCCTCATTAAATGCAGCTGCGGTGAATTCTCGCAGTCGCCGCCACCGAGGTGAGTTCTCACAGCCACCGCCCCCCCCCCCCTGCTGCCGCCCCCACTGCCGCTGCTCCCGCTGCCTGGTTCTCCGCACCCCCGGGCCTCAGACTCAGCTGTGGTGAGTTCTGGCTGCCATCGTCGCTGCCACTGCTTAGTCTCTGCGCCCGGGCCAGGTGCTTGATGCCTTCACCACTTTATCTCCGATCCTGGGGCCTGGAGCTCACGCCTCTCCACCCCACCCCTTGCTCCGACTGGCTGGTAGCATAGCCAGTCAGGAGCCAAGGTACGGTCACATTTGCATGTTACTCTTTTATTAGATAGGACTAGGTGTCCGGTGCACAAAATTCGAACACATTAAAAGGGTATTAATTAGAGGAAATATTTTAATAGTGCTATTTGCCCTTTCTCTATAATAAAAGTGTGAGAGATAAAAGGTAATAAGTACAATGTATATGAAAATAATACATACTTTCATTAATAAATAATAAAATGATATAACAACAATAACTCATGATATAAAAACAACATTGATGCTTCTGACTTTCTATCCCTCTCTCTTCCTCTCTGTGGAGAATCAATAAAATATATATATATATATATTTTTTAAAAAAAGCCGAGGCCAGTTTGGCTCAGTGGACGGAGCGTCGGCCGGCAGACTGAAGGGTCCCAGGTTCGATTCTGGTCAAGGGCATGTACCATGGCTGCGGGCGCATTCCCAGCAGGGGGGTGTGCAGGAGGCAGCGGATTGATGTTTCTCTCTCATCGATGTTTCTGACTTTTCTATCCCTCTCTCTTCCTCTCTGTGAAAAATCAATAAAATATATTTTTTTAAAAAACCACAACAGCATTGATGCAAATAATGACTGATAAAGTGATTAAACTTATTCTAATATCTCCCTGTATACCACATTAGCAGTGAAAACACTTTCACAGTGCTTGACTAGTTTCCCTTGGGATAAAGTATTTACAACTTTAACATCACATGCTCTTCGAACTCAAGAGAAAGCAACATATAACTCACATGTGCGAAAACGGGTTCAGGTAGGTATATTCCTACTCTGTCTAGAGTTTGTCCTTGTGATTTATTAATAGTCATTGCAAATGCTGGCATCATGGGAAACTGTCATCGAATTAATTTAAATGGGAGGCCAGTGTCAGATGGGGACAAATCAATTCTTGGAATCAGAACAACCTCTCCCTCTGCAGATCCTGTTAATACTTCAGCTTTGATAATGTTAGGTTGTAATCTTTTGATAATAAATCTGATACCATTACAAACACCCCGTTCACTATTAAGATTTCTCAATAGCATTATGATTGCACCAACTTTCAATTTTAATTTATGACATGGCATTCCTGAAGGAGTAATACTATTAAGAAATTCAATGGGAAAATTTTCCTTTTCAGCATCATCTGTCGAGTCAATGGAATCATCACTCAGATAGGTGTGAAAATCTCCATCAATGCTCTTCACCATCTTTCCGGCTCCCCGGCAGCCGCAGCCATGAAGGTCGAGCTGTGCAGTTTCAGTGGGTACAAGATCAACCCCGGACATGGGAGGCGCTATGCCAGGACCGATGGGAAGGTTTTCCAGTTTCTTAATGCAAAATGCGAGTCGGCATTCCTTTCCAAGAGGAACCCTCGGCAGATAAACTGGACCGTCCTCTACAGAAGAAAGCACAAAAAGGGACAGTCGGAAGAAATTCAAAAGAAAAGAACCCGCCATGCAGTCAAATCCCAGAGGGCCATCACTGGTGCATCTCTTGCTGATAGAATGGCCAAGAGGAACCAGAAGCCTGAAGTTAGGAAAGCTCGGCGAGAACAAGCTATCAGGGCTGCCAAGGAAGCAAAAAAGGCCAAGCAAGCATCTGAAAAGACAGCAGTGGCAGCTGCTAAGGCTCCCACAAAGGCAGCACCTAAGCAAAAGATTGTGAAGACTGTGAAGGTTTCTGCTCCCTGTGTTGGTGGAAAATGCTAAGTTGGCAGATGAGATTCCTAAATAAAGACCTGACTGTAATTGAAAAAAAAAAAATCTCCATCAAGTATATCCAAAATTTCTCCAACTCCGTGGCTGCCGCCATTTCTGCTGGGATATATCTTCTATAATTGAAACTTTGTAGCATTGAGTAGAGGCCTAGGCCAGCAAGGTCAGGCGTAAAGCTTAGCTTGCTCCACTGCCTGGGAAACACAAGCCTCTCTCCTGCTCTCAGTGGCCAAAGCCATCTTGGTTGGGGTTTATTACATAATTTGCTCCTGATTGGCTGATGGGCGTGGCTGTGGGTGGGGCTTCATCAGAAGTATGGTCAATTTGCATATTACTCTTTTATTAGATAGGATACTATGCTTGCTAAAAGACTAGGTTGCATAAATTTAGTATCACTCAGTGGTTTAATGTATCCTTCCTTTCCGTTGTACCTTTTTTGGTGGTGGCTGTGTTGTAGAATAGTGATTTCCCCTGAAGGTCACAGTAATATATAACAGTAAGTGCCTAGAAGTCAATTATTGGTTTAAAATAGATCCAGGTTAAAATTCTGGATGTGGTCCGCAGGAGAGGAGAAGCATTTTTTTCCTGATATGGCCCAGAAAGTTCTCAGGCCACTTAGCCATAGATTCTTTTTTTTTTTTAGTCTTTATTGTTCAGTTATTAATTACATTGTTTCCCCTTTTTTATCCCCCTATAGCTCCCCTCCATCCTGTACCTATCCCACCCTCCACCCTCACCTCCCCCTCCCCACTGTCCTCTCCCATTGTTGCAAGATTTTTATCCAGTCTCTTGCTGTACTTCCCATAACCCTTTTCTCCCCAAGAATTATCAGTACATTCCCTCTCTATGTCCATGATTCTGTTATATTCACCAGTTTATCCTGTTCATCAGCCTATCAATTCACTTGATTTTTATGTTCATTTGTTGATAGATGTGTATTTGTTGTTCATAATTTTTATTTTTACCTTTTTCTTCTTCCTCTTCTTAAAGAGTATCTTTCAGCATTTTCATATAATATTGGTTTGGTGGTGGTGAACTCCTTTAGCTTTTTCTTATCTGCGAAGCACTTTATCTGATCTTCAATTCTGAATGATAGCTTTGCTGGATAGAGTAATCTTGGTTGTAGATTCTTGCTATTCATTATTTTGAATATTTCTTGCCACTCCCGTCTGGCCTGCATCGTTTCTGTTGAGAAATCCACTGACAATCGTATGGGTGCTCCCCTGTAGGTAACCAACTGTTTTTCTCTTGCTGTTTTTAATATTCTCTCTTTATCTTTTGCTCTTGGCATTTTAATTATATGTCTTGGTGTGGTCCTCTTTAGATTCCTGTATTTTGGGGTTCTGTGTACTTCTTGGGCTTTTAAGTCAGTTTCTTTCACCAGGTGGGGGAAGTTTTCAGTCACTATTTCTTCAAGTAGGTTTTCATTAACTTGCTCTCTCTCTTTTTCTGGCACCCCAATAATTCGGATGTTGGCATGCTTGAGGTTGTCCCAGAGGCCCCTTACACTATCTTCAATTATCTGAATTCTTTTTGTTTCTTGCTTTTCCAGCCGAGTGGATTTTGCTTCTTTGTATTTCAAATCTTTGACTTGGATCTTGCGGTCCTCTGGACTGCTTTTAGGACTTTGTGTAATATTTATTTCAGTCTGTGTATGCTTGATTTCTAGTTGGTCCTTTTTCATATCCATGAGGGTCTGGTTCATATCCTCAGAGGTCTTGTTCATTTCCTTGAGGGTCTCATTCATTTCCTGGTTGGTCTTGTTTATTTCCTCGTAGTTCTCATTAAGTTCATCGGCCTTTTCTAGGAGCCTCTTGAAAAGCCTTATAACTGTGGTTTTGAACTCTATTCTATGTCTAGTCGTCTTTTTTCCTCCATTCTTTCACACCTGATTTCTTTCCATATCTCTGCATGGTGGCTGCTTTATGTGGTAGATGTCCTCTAAGGGTCAGTGGCACAGCCTCCCCAGTTACTTGAGGTGGGTACTCTTACTGCAATCCTTTATGGGTTGTACAGTATTTTTGAATTTAAACCCAGCTTGTTGTTGCTAGACCTAGGAGGGTTTGACCTCCAGGCCAATTGGCTGTGAAGGGAGACTCTGTTCAGGTTGGAAAGGCGGAGTCTCTGAGCTGAGCAGGCAGCCTCAGTGTCAGCTATGTCCTATGCGGTGCTCACGCGCTGGTCTCTGTTGGATGGGGATGGCTGCAGGCACCTCCAAGAGAAAGCCGCTAGTCTCTTCCCCTTGCCAGACAACTCTGCCTCTCCCCAAATGAATCTGCACCCCCAAAGTCTTGCCCAGGGTTGTAAAACAGTTGGTTTCCGGGATCAGGAGACACATTTCCAGGGAGCAAATCACGCGTCTGTGCTGTCGCACAATTTACATGCGCGCAAACTTCTTTTTCAAGCACCATTTCTCCGCAGACTAGGAGACCTTGGAGCACCCGGCTTCCAGGGTGTGTCCCCCGGACCTTGGACCTCGCCTGGCACTGGGGAATCTGTGCAGTGGAACGTCTCCACCCTCCCAGTTGGCAAAATCCAGCCGGGGTTGCTGCTCCAGCCCTACAGCCCGCACGCGCGACCAGGACGGCTCCTAACCTGTTTCCACACGATCTTCAAGGCTGCACTCCTGCCGCTCTTCTGAGTCTCAGTGTCCCACCTTTACTTTTATTTGTGGAGTTTTCACTCAGCCAGCTGTCCGGTGATTCTGGATGATGTTTGTTTTGTTGTTATGTTGTAGTTTTTGAATTGTTGCATGGGGCAGAACAATAGGTGTTTTCCTATGCCGCCATCTTGGTTCTCCTCTCAGCCATACATTCTTTGTTCAGAGCAAGGATACTCTAGTTTCCCAGCCGGAATTATGGTGGGTTTTTTAAATATATATTTTTATTGATTTCAGATAGGAAGGCAGAGGGAGAGAGAAATATCAATGATGAGAGAGAACCAATGATTGGTTGCCTCGTGCATGCCCCTTACTGGGGATCAAGCCCACAACCCAGGCATATGCCATTGATCAGAATTGAACTCGGGACCCTTCAGGCCTCAGGCTGATGCTCTATCCACTGAGCCAAACTAGCCAGGACAATCATGGTGGTTTTTTAAAAAAATCTACTTTTATTGATTTCAGAGAGAAAGGGAGAGGGAGAGAGACACACATAAACATCTACGATGAGAGAGAATCACTAACCAGCTGCCTCCTGCATGCCCCACACTGGGGATCGAGCCTACAACCCAGGCAGTACCCTGACCAAAAATCAAACCATAATTTCCTGGTTCACAGGTTGATGCTAACCCATTGAACCACACTGCCAGGCAGGAATTATGCATTTTATAGCCTTCTCTCCTTCAAAGCAAAATCGAAATCCACAGTGAGACAGGATTGTGAAGTTCTGAGCAGAAATAGAAAGAGGCCTGGGCATTCTTAGGCTGATTCCTATTCCTGGACATGGTTCTTGAGATCCAGTTGTCAAGTTTACTGCTGAGCCAGGGATTGGCTATTAGAACTGTCCACAGAACAAGGAAGCTCTCAGAAACCTATGTTGACCTAAGGAGTTGTCAGATTTTCTACATATTTGTCACATCTCTTGCTTCCTGTAATGTATCTCTACTATGTATGTCCCGATGGCACATGAAGGAAGAGTTCTTAGTGAAGCTTTTCTCACACTGGAAGCACTTATGTGGCTTTTCCCCAGTGTGGGTTTCCTGGTGGACACTGAAGTTGGAGCTGTTCTTGAAGCTCTTCCCACACTGGGCACAATGGTACAGGCCGTACACAATGTGGACTTGCCAGTGAGCGCTAAATGGAAACTGTTGACTCTCTTCCCAGACAGTGCACTGATAAGTCTCTTCATCAGTGTGGGTCCTCTGGTGAACAATGAGGCTAGAGCTCTGGTTGAAGCTTTTCCCACATTCCCCACACTGGTATTGTCTCTCCCCTGTCTGAGTCCTGAGGTTGGTGTGCTCACTAAAGCCTTTCCCAAATTCACTGCACTTTTGAGGCTTCTTTCCTCAGTGGATTCTCTGAAGCCAACAAGATAAGAAACTCGGCTAAATTTTCACCTATTTTGTGACATTTGAAGCTTTTTCCAGTTCAGGGGCTGGCTGGCAACGAGGAGGGAGAATTCTCAGAGAATTTCAGGGTCCTAGGGTCGATACACACAGAGATGTAACCAGGGCTTCTCCCAAGTCCAAAGTCTCTGGTGACATATCCTCTCCTGGGATGGAGCTGTTTCCTCATTCTCCCCTGGACAATGTCTATGTTGCTTTCCTAACATTGGTTCACCCACCTTGCCTATATTTAGCTCAGAGTGCCAAAACACTTTCCTACTAAAATTTCTACATAAATCTTTGTTCATTTCTACTTCTTCTGAATCATCCCATTTTAGATTATCTAACAGTCCCATTCTTCATCTCAGAACCTGAATGAATAAAATTACATTGGACTCTTCTGGAGAAGGAAAACAAGGGAAAGAGGAAAGAGTTATAAATAAATTACTATAAAGAAGGAATACCTAATTGGAATTCTTCATGTGACTTAGTCACAGACAGTCTTCTGCTAATGTAAAGCCTAAATTTTATTTTCCAATTGTAGTACCTTTTAGCTTCAAATTTGTGGTCACTGGTAAATATACTGTACATCCCACTATTTTTCTCCTATTCTCTATCTTTTTGGATATTCTGACATGATGACAAAACAGAAGTAAAGAGGTAAGCTGTCAATCTGTCTGTAGGTGTATTCTCAATTCTTGAATGGCCTAGCTTCTGAGAGCAGAATCATAAAAGGCCACTCTGAGTTTGGGCAGCTGAAACAAGAATAAAGCAAGTTTCTTTGTGTGTGTGTTTAATATGTTTTTCTTAACTTTTAGAGAGAGATGAGGGAGAGGGATAGAGTGATAGAAACATGGATGAGATGGGATGGCTCCTGCCTGTCCCCTATTGCTGATCGAGCCTACAACCTGGGCATGTGCTCTGACCAGGAGTTGAACTGGTGACCTCTTGGTCCATGGGTTGACACTCAACCGCTGATCCACACTGACCAAGTTAACGCAAATTTTTTCATATCTGGCAAGCACAGACTTAGGTTATGAAAGGAGAGAAGGCGAAAGAGTCTGAGCTGGAGGCCTAACTGGCAACCTAAGGAAGGAAAGTGAAACTAAGTGAAACTCCATGAAGAAAAAGAAATGACGTGGACCCTGTGAAAGAGACCAGCAAATGTAAAATTTGGGCTCAAAAGTGCAAGGAAATAATACTTAAACTCTATGAAAATCAAAACCCTCTGGCCTGTATATGGTCATTCATCAAGAAGATTGACAAGGCCAAGAGCAGAAACAACCCTTTCTAAGTATACTTTCCAATCCTTTGACCATCAGAGCCAAGAGTCTTACCAAGTATGTCTGGGCACAGGACTGGCAGGTCAACTCCCCTAACTTCTTTGCCAGGCTCCTGTAGTCCTTTTCATCCCTGGCTATATTATCCTTAGTGGGACCTTGTCCAACCGCTGTGAACTCCCTATTCTGCCCCCTCAGCTCTCCAGACTTCATATAATTTCCCTCTTGGCCAGAAACAACATATTTGCCATAAGAGGTGCAGAGGAGCTTGGAAGGGCAACCATTTCCTCATAAAATCTACAAGGCTCAGGCAAATGATCTCTCCTCACTTTGCAGTAACCTGACTATAGGCCTTTGAGTTTGGTGTGACACTGCTATGGGGTCCCCAGAAAACCCTGCTCCTGGAATTGTTCCCACACAGCCTGTAGATCTGGGTGTTCTGTGGATGGGTCTGGAGTTTAGAAACAGAATTGCTGGGAGTGGCCAGGAGTATTTTGGTCTCATTTCCTCAGTGTATACCTGCACCAATGGTCAAAGAACATAGGGATCATATCAGAAAGAACTGGATACCTAAATGCAGATTTTTAGCAGCTCAACATTCGAGTTTCTCAAATGATGCTACAACTGGCTACCATCATTCTTGGAAGTTATCTTTTTTTTTAACCTTTATTGTTCAGTTTATTAATTATATTGTTTCCCCTTTTTATCCCCCTATAGCTCCCCTCCACCCTGTACCTATCCCACCCTCCACCCTCACCTCCCCCTCCCCACTGTCCTCTCCCATTGTTGCTAGATTTTTGTCCAGTCTCTTGCTGCACTTCCCACAACCCTTTTCTCCCCAAGAATTGTCAGTCCATTCCCTCTCAATGTCCATGTCTCTGTTATATTCACCAGTCTATCCTGTTCAACAGCCTATCCATTCACTTGATTTTTATGTTCATTTGTTGATAGATGTGTATTTGTTGTTCATAATTTTCATCTTTACCTTTTTCTTCTTCCTCTTCTTAAAGAATATCTTTCAGCATTTCATATAATGTTGGTTTGGTGGTGATGAACTCCTTTAGCTTTTTCTTATCTGCGAAGCACTTCATCTGACCTTCAATTCTGAATGATATCTTTGCTGGATAGAGTAATCTTGGTTGTAGATTCTTGCTGTTCATCACTGTGAATATTTCTTGCCACTCCCGTCTGGCCTGCATCGTTTCTGTTGAGAAATCCGCTGACAGTCGTATGGGTGCTTCCTTATAGGTAACCAACTGTTTCTCTCTTGCTGCTTTTAATATTCTCTCTTTGTATTTTGCACTTGGCATTTTAATTATGATGTGCCTCGGTGTGGTCCTCTTAGGGTTCCTATATATTGGGGTTCGGTGCACTTCTTGGACTCCTAAGTCAATTTCTTTCACCAGGTGTGGGAAGTTTTCAGTCACTATTTCTTCAAATAGGTTTTCATTGTCTTGGCCTCTCGCTTTTTCTGGCACCCCTATAATTCGGATGTTGGTATGCTTGAGGTTGTCCCAGAGGCCCCTTACACTCTCTTCAATTTTTTGGATTCTTTTGGTTTCTTGCTTTTTCAACTGAGTGGATTTTACCTCTTTGTATTTCAAATCTTTAACTTGGTTCTTGGGGTGCTCCAGGGCACTTTCAGGTCTTTGTATAATATTTTTTGCTTCAGTCAGTGTATGCTTAATTTCTGTTTGGTCCTTTTTCATATCCTTAAGAGTCTGCTTTATATCCTTGAGGGTTTCTTTCATTTCCTTGTAGGACTCATTCATTTCCACGTTGGTCTTGATCATTTCCACGTTGGTTTTGATCATTTCTTTGCAGCTCTCGTTTATATCCTTGAGGGTGTTGTTCATTTTCTTGTAGGACTCATTCATTTCCTTTGTGGTCTTGCTTATTTCCTTATAGGCCTCGATCTTTTGTTGGAGCCTCTTAAAAAACCCTATAACCGTGGTTCTGAATTCCATGTCCAGTCTGTTTTTTTCCTCCATTTCTTTCACATCTGATTTCTTTCCATGTCGCTGCATGGTGGCTGCTTCCCTGAGTTGGTCAATTAGCTTTGTGTGGTAGACTTCCTACTAGGGATAGTGGCTCAGCCTCCCCGGTTACCTGAGGTGGATATGGGCTGCACAGTCTTGCTGAAGTTAAGCTCAGTTAATCGTTGTTAGCACTTGGAGGGTTGACCTCCAGGCCAATTGTCTGTGAAGCTCAGCTGTGCTCAGGTTGGGTGGGCGGAGTCTCTGGGCCAAGCAGACAGCGTTAGCTCCGCCCTATGCAGCCCCAGGGACTCTGTGCCGGGGGCAATGGCCACCAGCACCTCTGAGAGAGAGCCGCTGCGGAGCTCCACCGGCTGCCGGTTGCCAGGGAATTCAGACTTTCCCAAAATGAGTCTGCATGCGCAATGTCTCACCCAGGGTCGTAAAACAAAGCAGTCTGACGGTTTTCCGAATGAGAGGCAAGTCGCAGTGCGCTCTCTGCGCCGTCACGCAGCCGAGCTGTTCGCACAAGCTGCCGTCCCCACAAGCCGGCAGACTCGGCAGCACCCGAGCTTCGGCGTGCCCTCCCACTGTCCAGTTTTCACCCCGTGTGATAGTGGGTTCTCTGGACTTCGCCCAGAGCTGGAGAATCAGTCCAGTGGGACGCCTTTGTCTCCCCGTTTGAGAAAACTGGCCGGTTTTCAGCTGCCCGCCCTCTCTGCTGGCGCGCGCTCCAAACCTCTCTCCATGCGAATCTTTCAACGCCGTTCGCCGCCGCTCCTCCGAGTCACAGTATCTTATCTTCAGTTTTATTTGTGGAATTTTCACTCAGCGAGCTTTCTGGTGATTCTGGAAGGTGTTTGTTCTTTTGTTAAGTTGTAGTATTAAAATTGCTGATTATGACGGCAAGATAGGTGTTTTACCTTTGCCGCCATCTTAGTTCTCCCTTGGAAGTTATCTTACTGTGGGCATTTTTCCTAAAACAAAAACTTTCAATATCAAGACAAGATATCCTCTCCAACTAAGAAAGATTGTAGTATATTTACTAAAGCTGCTCTTTGTATTTCTCTTTAATTATCCTGAATCCCACTCATTTTCCCTGAGAGAGGATTCAATAAGGATAGTGCTTGCCTGTCTCCACATTGGTGAGAATCCCTGAAGGAAAGCAAAGATCCAGAGGAGAGAAGAACTGATCACGGGGGACTTCTGCCTACTCCCACTTCTGATGCCTGAGTATCACCGATCTGCCCATCACCATCTGTTACACCTCCTGTCATCTTTGTAGAAGCAAGAAACTACATCAGTTATTGTCCCAAGGTTAGAATAAGCAGTTAAAGTCTGAGGAGAGCAGTTCAGGCTGGCTGGTGATAGAAGATCCCTCAGCACACACTCCTGCACCCAGTTGAGGCCCAGCATTCCTTTTAAGGGGTGACCATCTGGTTCAGTTGATGAGGACTCATTTGGCTAGAACTAGTCCAGCACGTGCATTCTGATTACATCTGGTTATGATTCTCTGAAGGGCACACAACCTCTATCATCACCCCTTTTCATCCCCTATGCTCTGAGCCACCATCTCATATAAGAATTACACCATAGCTGCATCTTTATGTGTTTTTTAACTTATTTTCAAACAGTTGTTTTGATACAGTTATTTTCATACAGTTGACATCCAATATTATATTCATTTCAGATATACAGCATAGTGGTTAGACAGCTACATAACTTATAAATTGATCCCCCCATAAGTATAGTACTCACCTGACACCATACATGGTTACTATATTATTATTGACTATATTGCCTATGCTGTATTTTATATCCCTGTTACTATTTTGTAACAACCAATCTGTACTTATTAAACTCTTCATCTTTATTCACCACCTCCTAAACCTCCTCCCATTTGGCAACCATCCATTTGTTCTCTGTGTTTATAAATTAGTTTCTGTTTTATTTTTTCATTTGTTTTTTAGATTCCACATATAAGTGAAATCATATGGTATTTATATTTCTCTGTCTGGCTTAATTTCACTTAGCATAGGATCCTCTAAGTCCATCCAAGTCATTGAAAATGGTAAGACTTCATTCTTAATTAATGGCCAGCTAATATTCTATTGTATACACAGGGGTGCGCAAAAATAGGTTTACATAATACAAATAAATAATACAATAATTAAGAAATGATAATACAAGAATAAACTATTTTTGTGTGCTCACAACTATAAGCCTACTTTTGCCTCACCCTGTAATTTTGTTTTTGGTTTTTTTTAAATATATATTTTATTCATTTTTTACAGAGCAGAAGGGAGAGGGAAAGTCAGGAACATAGATGAGAGACATCGATCAGCTGCCTCTTGCATGCCCCCTACTGGGGATGTGCCTGCAGCCAAGGTACATGCCCTTGGCGGAATCAAACCCGGGACCCTTCAGTCCGCAGACCAACGCTCCATCCACTGAGCCAAACCAGTCTCGGCATCACCCTGTAATTTTGGATGTTATCCTCTTCTCAGATGTACCACTGATGAATATCTTCACCCATTCAGTAAGTTATATTTTCATTTTATTTATGGTTTCATTTATTGTGCAAAAACTTTAGTTTGATATAGTCCCATTTGTTTATTTTTTGTTTCTCTTGCCGAAGGAGATATATCCAAAAAAATGTCACCAATCTTTCGGACCTCATGGACCACCAGTTGGTGACCACTGATTTAGAGCGATGTTAAAAAGTTTACTCCTTATGTTTTCCTCTAGGAGTTTTACGTTTTGAGTTTATTCTTATATATAGTGTTAGAATTTCATTTTTTGTATGTATCTGTCCAGTTTTCTTTTTTAAAAAAATATATTTTATTGATTTTTTACAGAGCGGAAGGGAGAGGGATAGAAAGTCAGAAACATCGATCAGCTGCCTCTTGCACGCCCCCTGCTGGGGATGCGCCCGCAGCCAAGGTACATGCCCTTGCCGGAATCGAACCCAGGACCCTTCAGTCCACAGTCCGACGCTCTATCCACTGAGCCAAACCGGTTTCGGCTGTCCAGTTTTCTTTTTTTTAAATATCCTATCCAATTCAAATAACCCATTTGAATTGCCAACAAAGAAATTTTGTTTCACAGGCCACACAGAAATAAAAGGACTATGTACTGGCTTTCAGGAAACAGGCAGGGAGCTGAGGAGGGCCAAGATGAGTCTATGGCCTTGGTGGGTGCATTCCTGGGGGAGGGGGCCCTGTAAGGGAAACCAGACAATCTGGTGAGACTCCAAGTACAACAGCATAACAAACAAACTGGTCTGTGGTAGTGTGGCCCTGGGGAACCGGGACCACACCTCTGTGGAGCTACTTCTGTAACTCTGTGGTCAAGGATCAAAGAAGGCCTCGAATTCCTGGTGGAGGGAGCCGCATTCCTGGAGGGGACATGCCCATTGAAGTTCCTCATCCAGGGGGGATTCCCATTGGAGGATCCATGGGAGGCCTCATACTAGGAGGTGGGCCCATCATGGCTGGAGGGGGTGCCCCTTGGCCCATAAGTGGAGGAGGACCTCCAAGGCCTGGTGGGTACTGGGTTGGGGCCCCTGCAATACTAGCTGTGGAAGCAGCCGCAACAGTGCCTCTTGCTGTAGGGTCATCACCTGTTGGGATGGTCTACCAACCCCACAAATTGGCCCAGCAAGTCCTGCAGGGGCCTGGAACATGGGAACATCAGCTAGGATTCCCCTGCCAGCAGCCCTGCCAGCAGCCCTGCCACCCCCAGGACTCTAGCAGCTCCAGCAAGCAAAGTCCATATCTTTGGGAGGATGTCCCTCTACTGTCATTGAGACCAGGTTCTCCCCTCGAAGTAGCACCAGCCCAAGGACTCGCTTCTCTTTTCTCTCAGCTTGTTTTGAGTTCTTTGGCTTGATCTTCTTGAATTCAGCACAATCACATAGAATCCAATTCATATGACTGTCGAAAGCTTTGAAGGAGCCAATGAAGATACAACCGTCTTTGCAGGATGCACTCAACCTGCAGTCCATGTGCTGCAGCATCTTGCTGCTCTTGGGGCGGTTCTGATGGCACCGATCCCCGCCTGCGCCGAGCTGCCAGATTTCTGAGCACTGTTTATTGAAGAGGTGATCTTTACCCCTTTGTATATTCTTGCCTCCTTTGTCATAGACTACTTGACCATATAGGTGTGGGTTTATTTCTAGGCTTTCTATTTATTTCTGTTCCATTGATCCATGTGTCTTTTTTTTTTTTTTTAATGCCAGTACCATGCTGTTTTGATTATACTATAGTTTGTGGTATAGTTTAGTGTCAGTAATATGATACCTTCAACTTTGTCTTTTCTCAAGATTGCTCTGGATATTAAGGGTATTTTGTGGTTCCATACACATTTTAGGATGATTTGTTCTATTTCTGTGAAAAATGTCATTGATGTTTTTATAGGGATTGCATTTAATCTATATATTGTTTTGGGTTTTCCTGGTCTTCTTTTAAAAGAAATATTTTTGTTGGTTTTAGACAGGAAGGGAGAGGAGAGAGGTAGAAACATCAATGACGAGAGAGACTCATTGACTGGCTGCCTCCTGCAGGCCCCCGACTGGCGATGTGCCCTGACTGGGGATCCAATCGGGACTCTTCAGTCCACAGGCCCAAGCTTTATCCATGGAGACAACTAGCTAGGGCTTCCCTGATCTTTTTATTCCACTCTTGACCTCCTACCGTCTTTTTTCAATCCAGCAGTCATTTTTCATTCAATTCAACTAACATATTGAATGTCCATTATGCTAGTTCCTGAGAAATGCAAATATGAATATGACATGGAGTCTGCCTTCAAGGAGGCCACAGTCTGGTAAAAGTTTCTGTAACATGAGACATAAACAAATGTTTACTAGGTGTACTGGTTAATAATGCGGATTTTTAAATAGATGGAGTTACACATATGTTGATATATATACGATTTGATATGTATGCTATTTTGTTGTATTGACAGCAAGCTTCAAAACTTCATATGTCAAATTTTCTGAAGGTGCTAACATCTTTTTATGCTTACAAATGTCGAATTTTGTGCAAAAAAAAAAAAAGAGCATTTGCCAGAAGTTTTTTTTTTTTTTTAATATATTTTATTGATTTTTACAGAGAGGAAGGGAGAGAGGGATAGAAAGTCAGAAACACCAATCAGGATCAGCTGCCGCCTGCACGCCCCCCGCTGGGGGTGTGCCTGCAACCAAGGTACATGCCCTTGACTGGAATGGAACCTGGGACCCTTCAGTCCTCAGGCCAACACTCTATCCACTGAGCCAAACAGGTTTCGGCCATTTGCCAGAAGTTTTAATCCATTACTTTATTTTGAAGAAAAGTACTGCTGAAAGTTATCGTATACTTTGGGAAGCTTATGGTGAACATGCTCCATCTCAAGATACTTGTGAATGCTGGTTTAAACGCTTTAAAAGTGATTATTTCGATGTGAAAGATAAAGAACATCCAGGTCAACCAAAAAAGTTTGAAGACCAACAATTACAAGCATTATTGGATGAAGATTCATGTCAAACTCAAAAACAACTTGGAGAAAGATTAATCGTTGCTCAGCAAACAATTTCCGATCGTTTACAAGCAATGGGGAAGATTTTAAAGGAAGGGAAATGGGTGCCTCATCAACTGAACGAATTAAAAATGGAAAAACGGAAAGTCTTCAGTAAAATGTTGCTTCAATAGCACAAAAGAAAGTTTGTTTTTGTTTTGTTTTGTTTTGTTTTGCATCAAATTGTGACTGGCAATGAAAAGGATTTATTTTGAGAATCCCAACACACAAAATCATGAGTTGATTCAGGTCAACTATCAACATCAACTGGAAGGCTAAATCGCTTCGGAAAGACGACAATGCTTTGCGTTTGGTAAGATCAGGAAGGTGTGGAGTATTACGAGCTTCTAAAACCAGGTTAAACAATTAATACTGATCGCTGTTGACAACAAAAAATCAGTTTGAACCATGCTCTGATTGTGAAAGGAACAGAATATACCAGAAGACATGGCGAAATAATTTTGCTTCATGATGACGCACCATCACACACTCCAAAACCAGTTAAAGACACATTAAAAGATCTTGCCTGGGAAGTATTAACCCACCCGCTGTATTCACCAGACCTTGCTCCTTCAGATTACCACTTGTTCTGATCAATGGCATATGCACTTTCTGAGCAGCACTTCAAAACATATGAAGAAGTGGAAAATTGGGTCTCTGAATGGTTTGCCTCAAAACAAGAAAAGTTCTATTGGGACGGTATCCACAAATTACCTGAAAGATGGGGGAAATGTGTAGCTAGTGATTGACATTACTTTGAATAAAGCACTTTTGATGTTTCTCTTGAAATTATCATGTATTCTTTGATTACAAAATCTGCATTATTAACTGGTACACCTGGTAAGTAGAGTTAAGTACCAAATTGAAATATCCAAAGTTGCTGTAAAACTATCACTCCCCTGAAAGACTGCTGCCTTATAACTCAGAAAGTCCAAGTCCTTAAAAAATTCTTTATGTGTGGACTCAATGCACTTTCTTAGCGATTCTCAAATGATCTTTGAAAAACCATTTTTTAAAAAAAATACAACAAAAATTCAGTTGGGAAGTACAGCAATGTCAAACTGCTATAAAACATTCTAAATACTCTCACTTTCAGTTCATATCATTTCCAAAGGCACTGCCTACATGATCGGGCTCATGGCTCTCATTGATTACCCTTTTCTCTCTCAGTCTGCAATAGGTCACAGTGGCCTCCTTGCTCAGGCTCCCCTCCAGCCTCGGAGCCTTTGCCCTGGCTATTCTCGCTGTTAGTTACACTCCTTCCTCAGAGAACCACATGACTCATTCCTTCTCCTAGTCTTTGTTCAAAAGTCATTTTTTTCAATGAGGAGTACCCTAACTATCCAAACTAAAAATGAAACCCACCCTCTGCTCCCACACTCTTGATTATTCTTATTCTGTTCCATTCCCCTGCAGCTGCAATGGAACCTGATTCCTAGACTAATGAATTCCTAGCCTTTCGAATTCAGTGATGACACCTACTAGAACATCACCCACCTTCCACAGAGAATGCATTACTCAGTTCCTAGACCAATGTTACCTTCATTCTTTTATGTTCTATTGACAAACTCTAGATATAACACCTACTCAGACAATTTATTACTTTGGTGACAGCAACATACCTGACTTTGGACTTCCAATTTCACAATTTGAAACATAATCCCCTAGACTAGCCAGACAACATATGGGTTTAGGTACTACTTTCTCCTCTATATAATCTGCACATGGCCAACACTGGCTTTATGTTGGGTTCTACTCTACATTTTATCCCAGTGTACCCCCAATAGTGAAGGAAGAAGAAGCATTCTATTTACAGCTAGAAGACAAGACCTAGTGTAGGGAAGCGGTTTGCTAATAAGTGATCGGCACCAGGATATGTACAGAGCGGTCCTCAAACAAGTGGCTCTGGAGTAGGTTCTATGTGCCAGACCTCCCAGGCTCCAGGACTGGCTGCTTGCTGCCCAATTTTTAGCTGTATCAGTCCTCCACTGTCCTAGCACCCCTCCTCATTCCACTTCCATGGGTGTTGACTTGTCTCTTTTGCCTCAATAGCCTTGTCTGCCAACCTCCTAGAACAGGGGCCAGCAAACTCATTCGTTAACAGAGCCAAATATCAACAGTATAACGATTGAAATTTCTTTTGAGAGCCACATTTTTTAAACTTAAACTTCTTCTAACGCCACTTCTTCAAAATAGACTGGTCCAGGCAGTGGTATTTTGCGGAAGAGCCACACTCAAGGGGCCAAAGAGCCACATGTTGCCCGTGAGCCAGTTTGCTGACCACGGTCCTAGAAGAACTGGAGAAGCCTTAGGAGGTCAGCAGATCGTCCATCTTATCTTGAAAGACACAGGGCTCTCAACAGCCAGTCCCAGAGGCATCGGAATTATGTTTGGCACTACTCCA
This sequence comes from Antrozous pallidus, assembly GCA_027563665.1. NCBI lineage: Eukaryota > Metazoa > Chordata > Mammalia > Chiroptera > Vespertilionidae > Antrozous > Antrozous pallidus. The sequence goes on along the minus strand of CM050512.1, from coordinate 106,911,975 downwards.
GAGTGCCGTGGAAACTTCATTCACAGACGAGCTAATTCCCTCTCTAGCTGCCCCTGTGCTAGTGTACCTGGGGTTTCTCATAAAACTGAGGCTCACTGACAACAGACAGGAAAGTCCTGGTTTCCTAAGATTCCCAGGGTGAACCTGCCACTTTCCCAACTGCCAAATACAGCGCTTTTGTGTGACTCTTGCTGTGTCCCCCCCTTTGCTAGTTAGTGTCTCATGGTATCTGAATGAAATATCTAAATGAGGCCAGACAGAACAGGTTCCAATATTTTAGGATTCTAACTCTATGAAATGTCCAAACTAGGCAAATCCATAAAGAACAAGGAGCAATTGCTTAATGGATAGAGGATTTACTTTGGAGGGATTCCAATGCTTTGGAACAGTGTTATTGTACTTAATGCCACTGAATCGTTCACTTGGAAATGGCTAATTTTATGTTACACGAATTTCACCCAAATTTTAAAAAAAATTTTGAAGATCTTTTCGAAAACGTTGAAACAAGTTAAAACATAAAATAGACCTTCATAAGAAAGGCAAAAATAATAGAATTGTATTCTGAAAGCTGAACCGGTTTGGCTCAGTGGATGGAGCGTCGGCCTGTGGACTGAAGGGTCCCAGGTTCGATTCCGGTCAAGTGCATGTACCTTGGCTGCGGGCACGTCCCCAGTTGGGGATGTGCAAGAGGCAGCTGATCGATGTCCCCTCTCCCTTCCTCTCTGTGAAAAATCAATAAAATATATTTTTTTTAAAAAGAAATATATTCTGAAAAAGATTAAGCTGGATGGGGCTATTAAGTACATGAAGAACTGCTATGCAGAAGCTCAGGTTAAACATGTTCACATTAATACAACTGACTCTGAAGTAATAGAGCAAAGGATCTTCACTCTATTGATGTGCTATTAACTAATTTGAAATCTTGCTCCTCCTGCTGGACTCTCTAATCCATTCTCATCTACACAGAATCCGGTAGAAATTTTAAAAATATAAGATCATGTCCATCCCTATTAACAGTCTAAATTGGCTTCCCACTGCACACAAATAAAATCCAAACTCCTCTTTCAGCCTGAAAGGCCCGGCACGACGTGGCCTCTGCCTTCCTCTCTCACTTTCTCTCTACCACCCTTCTCCTGAGGCTCCAACCACAAACCCTCCATTCTCTTCTAAACCTGCAAAGTCCTCTCCCACCTGAGGCTGAGTGCGCTGTGCCCTGGGCTGCAGGCACAACTCTTGGCACAACCAGCTCTGGACCCAACCACCTCAAACGTCTCCTCGCCCCCACTACCTGCCTCCCCGAGGTCGTTGTCTACTAGAATGGGGACCCAGTTCCTTACCTCGCGGCACGCCCCATGAAGGCGCGACGCCTAACGGCTCACCGCGAGAGGGCGACTCGCGCTGCCAAGCCGCTCGGAGGCCCCTCTAGGCGCGGCGGCTTGGCGACTCGGGGCGTTAATGCGAGGCCGCCACGCTGAACTGGGGGTGGAGCCCGACTCTTCCGGCGGGTCCCGAGGTCGCGGCGCTGGCGGACGACGCGGAGCTGCCCCGGGCCTGGCCGGAAGCACTCGGCTTTCGCTTCCGGTGTCAACGCGGAGCCCTAGACCAGGAGTGGTAACGGCCTCCTGGGGGCGACGGGGGCTTGTAGGCCTGCGCCCCAACCCTGAGCTGACCTCCCAGCCCGGCCCTCGCGGCTCCCAAGTATCGCGTGGCGGATTTTGCGGTTGAGCAGGAAGAAGAGTGGCCTCTTGAATCCCAGGTAACCGAGGATCGCTTTCCTGGTGGAGTTGGCTGCGGAGGCGGTTGGAGGCGAGACGCCGTCGCTCGTGGCCGAGCGGCCGGAGCCGGACGCCTTTGCGCAGAGAGGGCCGGGGCCCGCGGCGAGGGCGCGCTCGCACCCAGCCCGCGTACGGTGCTCACGAGCCCGACTGCCCTCAGAAATGTCGCGATCCCGCCGCTGCTGGCGCGTTTTGGTTGGTTTGGTTGTTTTTGTGGGGGTTACGTGTGTGCGTGTGTGTGTGTGTTTTGCGGACCGATGTTAACAGTCGGGGAACCTTAGTTCAGCGTCACTCGCCGCTTTCTTCTGATGCAAAAGCATAGGGCGTGTCCCCGGGCCTCCTGAGCCGCCCGACCGCGGGGAGCTGGCCATTCCTCTGTGAACACCGCGGCGTCCCGTGGAGAATCTCGGTGCGGGGCCTGCGGCATCCCCGCCGGGAGAGGGAGGTTCGCGAAGCTCTCCATAGCCTCCCTGGGAAGTCTGAAAGACCCTCGAAACGTCAAGTCGGCAGAAGGGTCAGCGTGACCACCACCAACTGCCATTCTACCCTTTTCTGAATTGGTATATGCGCAAACTTTGTCAAGAAAGATAGGCTGTAATTTTTCCTAGTGGAAGGAAACAAACATTTAAAATACAGGTTTTAAATCTTCTCCATAGTTCCCTTCATCCTTTTTTTTTTTTAATCCTCACCCAAAGATATTTTCCCTCCTTTGATTTTTAAGGGAGAGACAGAGTAACATCCGATGTGTGTGTGAGTGGGGATGAGCCTGCAACCAAGGTACTTTGGAATGGAACCCACAACCTTGCTCTAACTACTGAGCCAAACCAGCGAGGGCCCCTTCTTCAGAATGTTGAGCATCTCCTTACTTAATTGGGGGATGCTCTCTGAGAAGAAAAGCTTATTTTTGCTTGATTATTTTCCTTCTATTCCGGCCTCACTGTCTCAACTCCTGCCAGTATTCATGAGAATCTGAGATGTTCCAGGAAGTGGAGGCTTCCATTATCTCAAGAGGATATAGGGTCATAGACGTTGTACCCTCAGACTAAAAGCGGAAGACTAGGGTGATATTAAAAATGTAACAAAAACTCAGTATGTTCAAATCTTTTGACAGTGGGGAAATGAGATAGCAGCCACAAAAAGATGAACTCTCCTGCTAATCCCCGAGCTCTTTGGAGCCAGTGGTTGCCAAATTTAACACCCACCAAACTTTAAATTATTGATTTTAGAGGAAAACATTTGATTGTTTGTTGTTCCACTTATTTATGAATTAATTGGTTGATTCTTGTAGGTGCCCTGACCAGGGATTGAACCCACAACCTTGGCTACCCAGCCAGGGCTCACCCAACAACTTCTTTGGAAATTTATTTAAAGTACTAGTACTAGTAGGCCACCAGCAGCCCCCCTCCCCATACGAGCTGCCCATCTCGGGCCCTACAGCCTCCCCGGAGCAGCTGTCCTATGGCTAGTGGTAGAAGTATTTTGAGTTGGAGGTGCGGGTACCCCAGGCCAAGGGTCCCCCCGAAGCACGTGTCCTTGTGGGTACCAACAACCTGCGGAAGTTGGAGTAAGAACCCAGGAAGCTGCAACAGAAGAGGGTGCAGATGCTGCGGGAGGCGGTCGTCCCGGGGCTCATGGGCTGGGAAGCATTGCTCTGGTGCGAATGGCCACGGCTGGGCGCCATCAGGAGCGGCTTCCTGTGCAGAGCCTGGAGCTGCGGGTGCCTGATTGGGCCCTGTCCCTTGCCAAGAGCCGCAGCTGGAGGCTGGGAAGCAAGTGCTGTGGAGGGTGGCTAGGATGAAATCCCTGGAGCAGGACGCCCTTCGCCCACAGATGGTTCTCGGGAAGTCCCAGGTCGGCTGGAGCTGTGCCCACCCCATCACCCACCCCCTGGAAGACCTTGGCCCTCTGACCTGCACCTCCCCGGAACATCTGTCCCTAGATTTTGCTGAGGAACTGAGATGCCTGGAGCCGTCTCCCAGCCTTGGCCTGCAGGAGAAGGACAGAGAGGTGGCCCTGGTGCTTCTGGTCAGGCCCTCGCTGGACACCATGGGCCCCGAGGACGGTGCCCTGTGTAGCAGCCGCTGCTCCCTGTGGTTGGGGCTCCGAGGCTTAGATCCAGTACCCTCCTAGAGGGCCGGGCCCCTTCCCCGGACTTGGGGTGGCGGCCCTTCCAGCACCAACACCACCCTGGCCTCAAATCTTTTAATCTGGGTGTTAGCATTTTAGAGACCCCTCAGGAGTTCTGGCCACTGACTAACAGCTCCCTCCCCAGCCAGGACCTCTTGGCAAGACTGTAACTAGTGTTGTTTGTACTACTAAAGATTCTATTTTGTTGTTTAAGGAAAATAAAATTGACTACGTTTAAAAAATAAAGTATTAGAGGCCAGATGCAGGAAAATTGTGCAAAGGCCTTAGCCCGGGCCCCTGCCTGCTGGCGGCCAGGGGCCTCTGCAGCCTCTGCCTTGCTGCCTTCTGCTGTGGCTTTGTGCAGAAGGAAGGACATCCAGAAGGGCGTCTGGTCTAATTACCATATTATGCTTTTTTTATTATAGATTTTATTGATTTGAGAGAGGAAAAGAGAGAGAGATGGAAACATCAGTGGTGAAAGACTGGCCGCCTCCTGCACACCCCCTAGAACCAAGAACCTAGGCATGTGCCTTGACTGGGAATAGAACCAGGATTTCCTCGTCTATAGGTTGATGCTCAACCACTGAGCTATGCCAGCCAGGCATGAAAAGTTTTTATTTTTTTAAAGTAGTCATCACTTTGCATTTGCCTTCAGTGAGCTGTGCTGTAGTTCAGTTAAATAAAAGGAAAGAAAGAGCCTGGCAGTTGATTGATAACGAGAAGACAAGGAAGGATATTTTTCCTTCATTTTCTCATAATAAGTAGCAACTAGTAAAGTTTATGTGACCTTATTATCTGTACTTGTTTTCTTCCCTCAGTGACTTAGGAAGAAGATCCTTTTCTGTTCCAGACCAGCCTGAGCCTCTGTTCTCAAAGTTAGTGCGCATGGTGTGTCCAACACAGGGGCAAACTGTTCCAGAGCATAATGGCGGTAAGTCTGAAGGTGGCCGAAGCATCAGAATCAGGGCTCTGTGGGAGACTAAGGGACCTGTGACAGCGAGTAAGAAATATACAGAACAACGGATAGTCTCAGCTGGAGAGCATTTCCAGAGCTTCCACTACCATGCAGCAGGTGGCTGTTGGCCAACGTCAGGAATTATTACTGAGGCCAGAGGTCTATTCAGAAGAGCAGATCCGGGAACTGCTAGCGGTTCCTGACCATCCTACCCGGGGATATGGAATCCCAGATAAAGAAGCACCATCTACAGAGCATTGAAGAAGCTGTGGCCTTGGTATACCACTTGCATAGAGTGAATCTGCTCAAATGGGAAACGGGTGAGAAGAAAAATTCCTGATAAATAACAATGAAATAGTATGAAAGTAGATATTTGGGGTGTAGGAGCATTTAGTTGAGAAGTAAGATGAGTTAGGTCAGTGATCTCTTGTTCCTTTGGGCCGTTTAAGGCAGGACCAGAGGCCAGACATACAGCAATAGTCACTCCACAGACTGCAGAGACCCTGGCAGAGACTTCCATGGCCTTAGAAAAAGAATCCCCCCCCCCCCTTTACATCAGTGTGTATTGAGGGTAATAAACTTAGTATGGCTTAACCTATGGGATGGATCTTAAGTTCTTAGAGACAAAGGGCAACAAGGAGTTGGAGAGTAAGGGTAGGACAAAAAATGGATTACACGTAGAAAACAAAAGAGAGAAGATAAAGAGGAAAGAGAGAAAAGGGAAATCAAGGTTTGGAAATCCCAACAGTGTGGCTGAGATAAGAAAGATGTTGAGGGCCCCAATTGGTTTGGCTCAGTGGAAAGAGTGTCGGCCTGCAGACTGAAAGGTACTAGGCTCGATTCCGGTCAAGGGCATGTACCTAGTTGTGGGCATATCCCCAGTAGAAGATATGCAAGAGGCAGCTGATTGATGTTAGTCTCTCATTGATGTTTCTAACTATCCCACTCCCTTCCTCTCTGTAAAAAAATCAATAAAATATACTTAAAAAAAAAGAAAGATGTTGAGGGATAGTGCCTTCCATACCACAGTTAAGTCCTCCACTGCCCTCCCTTAGTGGTTGGTCCTTGGCTCAGCTGGTGAGTGGGAATCCAGGGTATGCCCTTGGCAGGTGGCAGCATATCAACTGGCTGCAGGTCTACTGTCAGGAGTACGGACAGGCCCGACTGGCATAGCTCAATGTTTGAGGCTCAACCTAGAACCAGGCAGTCATGGTTCGATTCCCACTCAGGGCACATGGTCGGTTGTAAGCTTGATCCCCAGTAGGGGTCGTGTAAGAGGCATCTGATCAATGATTCTCATCATTGATGTTTCTATCCCTATCTCACTCTCCCTCTGAAATCAATGTAAAAAAATACATTGTTTAGGTTAAGAAAAAATTTAAAGACTCAGGGCAGAACTTAGGTGTGGTGCCAAATCATTTGGAAAGATGTTGGAACCAAGTTCATCACCCCCTTCTCCATTTTATCAACATTTCTCTGATCATAGAGAAGATCTGGTGATAGGACAGTTAAAATTTTTAATCTTTTGAGAAAAGTATAAGATAAACGACTGCAGTAGAAGAGAGACAGGCTGTCAAGACAACACGAACACAGACGGACCCTCACAGCCCTGCTAGTGGTCTGAGCTAGGCTCTATTTAGAGGGGTGGAGGCAACTCTTGGAGGGCTGGCAGTAGCCATATCTTTTTCTTTTTATCCTAAATTTCACAGACTTTGTGGAAAATTGGTGGGTGTTTTCCCACTTCTCACAATCTGGACTACATACTTTCTCCCTCTTCCACAAGCCCCGAGCCTCAAGTATGTCTGGTAACATGGATGGGAATTATTTCCAGGTTGCAGTCCATGTGCTGGGAAAGGAGGCAGTGCTCCTGGGAGAAACAGCAGAGACCTCAGGCTTCAAACTGAAGCCAGCAGAGTCCCAGCCAGTGGGCAGGTCCCAGGACGAAGAATTTGGGAATGAATATCAGGATCTACAACAGCTGAGCAGGAATACTCATAAAGAAACTGAGCCTGTGTGTGAGAGGGGTAAGGAGCTTCATGATAATTCCTGCTGGGAGCTTTCATAGTAATTTGTCCAGCCAGAACACTGTGAGCACTTTCTGGGTTCCCAGCTTTGTGGACGTGCAGATATAGTCATGTTAGCAGTTATGATTACCCTTACTCCCTCCCCTCACAGATGGCCTTACAATAGACCAGCTGTTTGAAGGTGAGGATTGACTTAAGGCAGTGGTCGGCAAGCTGTGGTTTGCCACTCTTGACTAATGAGTTTGCCGACCACTGGCCTAAGGTACAGAAATATCCAAACTAGAGGACCCTGGTAATAACACCATGAACACTGTTCCTTAGAAAAGTGGAGGATTGGACCACCCCATCCTCAAATCACAGAAGGAATTGAGATTACAAATGGGCTGTCAGTGGCAGTATGTGAACTATAATTGTGTACCATAAAAATAAGTAAATGATAAATAATACATCTCCTGCTATACACTGGAATCCCTGCGTTTCATTTTCAAATCCATTAAATTTTTCTAATTCAGAACTATCTATCTATCTATATGGCCATTATGCCCCCTGGCCGGTTTGGCTCAATGGATAAGGGTCCCAGATTCGATTCCGTTCAAGGGCATGTATCTTGGTTGGGGGTATACAGGAGGCAACTGATTAATATTTCTCTCTCATTGATGTTTATAACTTTCCCTCTCACTTTTTCTCTGAAATCAATAAATATATATATATTTTTAAAAGGCCAGTATGCTACGTATCCCCATGATCATCTGACTGGTTGTTATGACACACACTGACCATCATGTGGCAGATGCTTAACACAGGAGCTGCTATGATGCACGCTGGCCATTTACAAAAAACCTCACCACAGACCTGGTGGCCACAAACCGACACTCAGCTTTCCCCAAGTGGGGCACAGGCCTTGCCACCTCCCTGGAGCAACACCCTACCAAATCGAAACAAATGCTACCAAGAAAGACTCCATGGCGCAAAGACCCCGTGCAGTCCCCAGCCCAGCCCAGAAACGGTCGCTGTGGGCGTCGGGTAATGCTATCACTCAACGTAGCAACGCCCAGCTTCCTCTACCTAGCAACTAGCCTCCTTGGAGTTTCTTCAGCCCAGGAACACAACTTGCTTTAGAGCCAAGTGCAAACAAACATTTTACAATTTATTTTTTTAAATATATTTTATTGATTTTTTACAAAGCAGAAGGGAGAGGGATAGAAAGTCGGAAACATCAATGAGAGAAACATCGATCAGCTGCCTCTTGCACGCCCCCTACCGGGGATGTGTCTGCAGCCAAGGTACATGTTCTTGACCGGAATCGAACCCGGGACCCCTCAGTCTGCAGTCCGACGCTCTATCCACTGAGCCAAACCGGTCTCGGCCAGACATTTTACACTTTAACCAAATGTCTGTGTTTTCCTGTGCCTCATCTGATTTGATCCTCACAGAAGTCCTGGAGTAGGTAAATAGTAGACTTGGTGGAATCCTATTTTCTTTTCATTAGCTGGAAAACAGATTTAGAAACTTGACCCAACTAAAAAGAAGTAAGAAATGGTGGACCTTAAAAATGATTTCAGGTTTTCTCACTGTGCAGAATATAGTCAAACACTGCTGCAGTTAAATATTTTACCCTTTGTTCTCCCTGTGTGATCTACAATAATAATCTACTTCATTTTGATATTTATTGCTGTGTTGCTGATAACTACCTGAAAGAGAAGTTGGGGTGCTTCAGTGGGCTGGAAAAAGTTTAGCTAAATCAGAAAGCAGGTCTAATTAAGCTTATTCTATATATATAAAAGGCTAAAGTTGACTCGCACATGCACAAGACATACAAAGCTCTTTCTCAAGCCAATCGCACACATGTATTTTGTTCTATCATTGTCGATTGAGAATTTGATTGACACTTCTATTATAGAGAAAGGGCAAATAGTGATATTAAAATATTCTAATTAATTTCCTTTCAGTGTACATGAATCCGTGCACTGGGCCACTAGTTTGTCATAAGAGGAAAATAAAGTTTTTGGTTTAACTTAATGAAAACTAGGCAACCTATTCTGGGGTTGATAGGTACCTGGTTCTTATTAACAACTAAAGGCCTAGTGCATAAAAATTTATGCACTCAGGGGGGTCCCTCAGCCTGACCTGTGCCCTCTCACAGTCCAGGACCCCGTGGGGGATGTCCTCCTGCCAGCTTAGGCCTTCTCCGTGAGGGATTGGGCCTAAGCTGGCTGTCAGACATCCCTTTGGCTGCTCAGGAACCCTCAGTATGTCCACTGCATTCGCAGCTGTCAACTCAGATTGTGGCTGAGTATAGCTCCCGCTATGAGAACACATGATTACCAGGGTACAGGTCCTGCATTGAGTGTCTGCCCTCCTGTGGCCTGGGCGAGGAGGGCACGTCATAGCAACCTTCCTGGTCATTCTGCTATTAGGGTCAATTTGCATATTACCCTTTTATTATATAGGATAAGACCACTTATGGTCATCACACCTGAAAAGATTTCCCATTTACTAAAAGAATCAAGTTTTTATTTTATTTATTTATTTTTAAATATATTTTATTGATTTTTTACAGAGCGGAAGGGAGAGGGATAGAAAGTCAGAATCATCAATGAGAGACATCGATCAGCTCTGCCTCTTGCACACCCCCTACTGGGAATGTGCCCGCAGCCAAGGTACATGCCCTTGCTGGAATCAAACCTGGGACCCTTCAGTCCGCAGTCCGACGCTCTATCCACTGAGCCAAACCGGTCTCGGCCAAGTTTTTATTTTAGAAACTAGAGGCCTGGTGCACGAAATTTGTCCGGGGGGGGGGGGGGGGGCGGGCAGGGAATGTCTCTTAGCCCAGCCTGCACCCTCTCCAATCTGGGACATCCTTCTCACAATCCAGGACTGCTGGCTCCAAACTGCTCACCTGCATGCCTCCCTGATTGTCCCTAACTACTTCTGCCTGCCAGCCTGATCACCTGCTAACCACTACCCTGCCAGCCTAATTGATGTCTAACTGCTCCCCTGCCAGCCTGTTTGCCCCCAATTTCCCTCCTCTGCTGGCCTGGTCACCCCTAACTGCCCTCTCCTGCAGGCTTGATTGCCCCCAACTGCCCTCCCTTGCAGGCCTGGTCCCTCCCAACTACCCTCCCTTGCAGGGCCTGGAACCTCCAACGGCCCTCCCCAGCTGGCCATCTTGTGGTGGCCATCTGTGTCCACGTGGAGGCAGGATCTTTGACCACATGGGGGCAGCCCTCTTTGTGTGTTGGAGTAATGGTCAATCTGCAAATTACTCTTTTGTTAGATAGGACAGAGGCCTGGTGCATGGGTGGAGGCCAGCTGGTTTGCCCTGAAGAGTGTTCCAGATCAGGGTGGTGGTTCCCTTGGAGGGGTGGCCTGGGCGAGGGGCCTTGGTTTGCAGGCCAGCCACGTCCCCCAGTGACCGAAGTGGAGGCCCTGGGATCTGGGATTAATCTATGTCTACAGTTGAAACTTTGTAGCCAGGATGGAGCCAATCCTTCTGCTTGCTCGGGGCGGCAGCCATTTCTATTTGAAACTTTGTAGCCTAGAGTGGAGGTCTAGGCCGGCAAAAGCGGCCTGAAAGCTTGGCTTCCTCTGTTGCCAGGGAAACCCAAGCCTCTGTTCTCTCCAGCTCAGTGGTTGCTGCTATTTCTGTATCTTTTATAATAGGAACTTTGTAACATTGAGTGGAAGCCTAACAGGTAGAAAGCTTGGCTTCTGTTGCCGGGGAAACCCAAGCCTTCCTCCTGCTCTCAGTGGTGGCAGCCATCTTGGTTGAGGTTTATTTGCATAATCTGCTCCTGATTGGCTGGTGGGCATGGCTTGTGGGTGTGACAAAGGTACAGTCAAATTTGCATATCACTCTTTTATTAGATAGGATGAGCGCAGGATGTGCATAGAAGTGAGAAATTTCTGATGGCTCTTTTCCACCCATAGCTATGTCTACTCACCAGATCCTAGACTTTCCTGAGCAGGCAAATACCAAAGACTGTACAGTGGCACCTGAGTTCATCTTGCCTGGGTCCCAGGTGAGCTTTTGAACTTGTCTCTGTTGCCCATTGACCTATACTGCCCAGCAGCCACTTGGGCATGTTAGCCCAGATGTTTTACCTAGGGAACTGGACACCTCATGGACTGTTTTGCAGATTCCTTGCCTCCTTCCTTTTTGCGTTATCACTTAAAAACACACACACAACAAAATATACGCTGGGTCCGGGTGAGGTTGCTCAGTTGTCTTAGAGTGTCATCCCAATATAACAAGGTTGCAGGTTCAATTCTCTGGTTAGGGTACATACAAGAAGCAATCAGTGAATGCATAAATAACTGGAAAAGCAAATCAATGTTTCTTTCCCTTTCTCCTCTCTCTTTTTTCTCTCGCCAATCAATAAAAAATTTAATAACAAAACAAAAAAATCATGTGTTGTTAATGCCTTCAGCCTATCATTCAGTTCATGGGCCAGAAGTTAGAGCTGCTTCTGGAGTGGCCAGTACTGAGCTGAAGCCCATTCTCTTCTTTAGAGCTTGTTGACATTTGAAGAAGTGGCCGTTTATTTCTCCCCGGAAGAATGGGAATTACTGGATGCGGGTCAGAAAGCCCTCTACAATGATGTAATGCAGGAAAACTATGAGACTGTCATCTCTCTAGGTAAAGGTTCTCCCATTTGTGTAGAAGTTGAGTGATATGTCATGTTTTCAACTTCCTGGGAATGTACACTCTTGTGAGTGTCTGTTCCAGTAGCTGGTTGGTCCTCAACTCGATGGTGTGGACAGGGAAAAGGTAAATGCAGATCACTTCGGAGTTCTTTTCAAGTACACATTTCTTATCCTTCATAGAATTTTTTTACCTCTTTTCCCTCTTCCCTCACAAACTTGTTCTTCTCATATCTTTTTCTACTCAGTAAAGGGCATCTTCATCCACCCTGTTGCTCAGAGCAAGAAAAATACAGTCATCATTTACTCTGATCTTGCCATGATATCCCACTACTAATGTATCACTAGTCCTCTTGAGTCCACATTCACAGTATTGTGTGAGTCCAACCATGTCTCATCTTCTTTGCTATTAACATCGGGTCTAAGCCATCTCTGACCAGGTCTACCTCATTCACTTTCTAATTAGTTCTTAGTGCCATCAGCCTTGTCCTCCCATAGTCTGTTTTCCATGTAGCAGCCAGAGTCTTTTAAAACCTGATCAGGTTATGGTATTTTCTTGTTTCAAAATCTTATGATGACTTCTCATCCATTTAGAATAAAATAAAGCCTCCTTATCAAGGCTTCCAATACTCTCTCAATCTGGCCTCAATAACATCCTTGCCCTCAGCCCCTGTTCAGTTCTCTTCAGCCACACTATTTTTAATGCTGTTTTTTGAACTTGCCATGAACATTTGTACTTTTGGTTTCCCTCTACTCAGCACACTTTCCTGCCACATGGCAAAACTCTCAATTTTAGGCCAATTCAAATAGCACTTTCTCAGAGTCCTTCCACACAGCCTTATCTCGAATAGCTTAAAAGAAGCAGAATCTTTTTTTAATGTGTGTTTTTTTAAATAATGTTTTCATTGATTTTAGAGAGAGGAAGAGAGAGGGATAGAGAAGCATCCATGAGAGAAACATTAATCATCCCCCATCAGGGATCGAGCCCACAACCTGGTCTGGGAATCAAACCGGGGACCTCTCGGTTCATGGGTTGACGTTCAACCACTGAGCCACACTGGCAGGATGGGAAGTAGAGTCTTAAATTCTCTCTCAGCCTGCTTTTGTTTCTCTTAAAACATTTATCACTTCCTGGCATTTCATTTGGTTATTCATGTTTGTCTCACTCTCCCACTAGCAGATAAATTCTCTGAGGTCAGGGAACTTTGGCTCATGCATCACTATATCTGATTCATAGAGAGTGTCTGGCGCACCATGGCCATTTGATACACATGTTAAAAGACTGGATGATGACTACATCTCATATTTGATAATACATAGTTACAAAAAGTCCACTGAGTGATTTTGGTTTGTTTTACTCAATGGGATGTGAACCAATGAGCTATGTGTGGTAAAAATACCAGTTTAGTGTCTGGTATTCAGCTGCTAAGTGAAAAGTATAATTATGACAGCAATCACTTAAGCATATGATTCTCACCCCATCGGCCTTTACATTGGCCCCGTCAGACCAGGTGTCATTCAGGGTGAGTCCTAAAGAGTTGATAGAAACAGCCTGCATTCCCTGCAACCTCTGGAGTTTTATTCCAGCTCATTCAAGTGTGGGGTATTATTGGTGGCAGAAGAGGGAAAAATGCACAAGATTCCCTAGAACTGTGTGCTTTTGATCAATCAAGCTAGCTAGTTTTATTTCTTAATCTCCACTTTGCATATCTATTCACAATTGCAGTATAGTATCAACCTGATACCTGATATGAGAGTCTATTCATTTAACCATTTGGGGTAACAAGTGTAAAAGTGGTTTTAGTTGTTCCTGAAATAGTCTATAATTAATGGACATTGTTAAGTTAGTGGTCCTTGACCTCAGATTTTCCATTTCTTAGCCATATTTGTGTTCTCCAAACCTAAAGTCATCTCCTGTCTAGAGCAAGAGAAAGCCATGAGTTCAAGGATCCATGGAGCTCAAGGACAGCCCTGGAGTGCTGCATATAGATAAATACACCATAGGAAGATGGGAAATGTGCCCTAATAGGAACCTTTGCAAAGACTTAACATTATAAGTGCCTACTTAACTATATTTTAAAATTGAGTGACATTGAATTTTTGTCTCTATTCTTTAAGGTTTCTTTCTGCCATTTAGTTGGTGTTTTTTTTTTTTATGTTTATTCCAACAGGGTTAAATCTCAAAAATAACATTGAAAATCATCAATCTATATGCCTTTCTGACTTAGAAATGCCAACACCAGAAGACATAGTTTCAAAAACGGACAGAGTGAAAGTTCCCCAGAAAACAACAGTCAAAGAAAATCATGGTGATATGCACACAGTCGGGAAATGTCACCAAGAATTTTCAGTGAAGGAAAGAGAGAAACTTTCAACATGGAGACAAGAACTCCTGAAACTTATAGATCGTCACAAGAAAGAACGTGCAGGAGAGAAGTCTTTTAAATGTCAGGAATGCAGGAAAAGCTTTAGAGTTAGCTCTGACCTTATTAAGCACCAAAGAATTCATACTGAAGAGAAACCGTATAAATGCCCACAGTGTGATAAAAGATTTAGGTGGAGTTCAGATCTTAATAAGCACTTCACATCACACCAAGGATTAAAACCATATAAATGCTCATGGTGTGGGAAGAGCTTTGGTCAAACTTCAAATCTACACACACACCAAAGAACTCACACCGGAGAGAAGCCCTTTACATGCCATGAATGTGGGAAAAAATTCATTCAGAACTCCCACCTTGTTAAACACCGGAGAACCCACCTATAGCATATGCATGAGAAACTTCAGCAGTTGGTCAAGCCTTCTCAGGCACCAGAAACCGCCAATGAAGGGAAACTTGTTCAATATCCTCAGTCTGAAGAATTTTACCAAGCGGAGCTTGACCCTAAAGTTAATGATAATGCAAATTTATGAAGCATGACAAATTTTTTATCAGTGGAAAATTTGGGGATATAAACTTTCACAGAAAGGAATCAAGCTGGACTCCGCAGGGGACATAGTAGTTATATTATTACTGTTTTTACTTTGCCTTCGGGGAGTTTCTTAGCAAAAGGTGTTTGAAAAACAGTCTGAATGAGGGAAAAATCTGTTTGGGATTGTACCTGGCAGTATAGCACATTCAGCCTCAAATAGTACATAAAACTAGGAATCATCTGTGGTCACAGACATAAGTATTGGTTTTCTCAACTACTCTTAAACATGTGTTGGAAACATTTGTAGTATGGTCTTTTGTAACAAAAGCAGTAACAGCCTTGTTTTATTGCATACTCTTACTTCAGGGTAATAGGATAATTTCAACAGTTCCGTAGGTAGAAATGAATTCTAATGTAAAGTTTTCCAAGAACCAAATTGAACTTTCTTCCTTTCTTGTCATTCATTGGACATCATGTGAGTCCTTCTTGAACTTTTTAGCTACTTTAGCTCTTGAATCCTGTTAGCACAAGTTTTCTGTGATGGAAAACTGGGGTATCTGCCAAATAACTATTATCTTATGCCTCTCATTGGTGGTATTTGAGAGAAGAAAACATTTCTAGTAGATCATATGGAAATAATTGAAATTTTTAGCCATGGAATATGTATTAGATGTAAAAAAGAATTTTCTGCAGTACAAAGTAAGCTGTTTCCTTCCCTCACAAGGTTAATAGGATAAGACAGTTATAAAAATTAGCACTTTCCTGAGGCCTAAAATAAAATTAATTGGAGTTTATGGTCAACTTCTCAGGGTTTGTTTACTCATTAATTTGACTTTGGTTTTTAAGAACAAGGAGAGTTATGTTTGGGAGGACTGTGTGCTGCAGACAGGATTCTGTGGTTCACTGGTCATGGTGGGAATTCAGTCGTCGTAAGACCAGCTTCCCAAAACGTGTTTGAGGACTTGTGCTCGGTGGTGGGCAAATCCACACATGTTGGTTGTCTTACACTGTAAACTACTGAACAGGCTTGGGCTGCCAGGGTGTGTTTTCTCCAGTGCAGCAATGAGCAGCAGCTTTGGGAAAGTTTGATAGACTGCTGGACATCTTTCTAGACTTTTTTTTTTTAATTTTAAATATATTTTTATTGATTTCAGAGAGAAAGGGAGAGGGAAAAAGAAACATCAATGAAGATAGAATCATCAAGTGGCTGCCTCCTGCATGCTCCCCACTGGGGATGGAGCTCACAACCTGGGCATGTGCACTTGACTGACATTGAACCTGGGACCCTTCAGTCTGCAGGCTTACGCTCTATCCAAGACAAACTATATATCAAGTCTTTTTAAATCAAGGCCCGCTCTGAATTTCTACTCTGCATAGCTCTTACCCAACAGCCTCAGCCTTCGACCCCTGGGGCTCTGTCTCTTCTCCCAAGATACCTGTGGATTTAATTTGATGAGGGCCTGCTATGTGCCCAGGCATGGACTGTTGTAGACCAAGGATATAGTAGTGAACAAAAGAAAAAATGCACATCCTCATGCAATTTGTATTTTAATGAATAATAAAAAGGAGAACTGTTATGCTTTTCTGCTCCTTGCAGTTAGGCTCATCATGTTGTTCGTTGGGTTGGGAGCAGAAGCCTCATTTCTAGACTGAAGCATTTATTTGGTGTGGAACTCTAGTGCTCTCCTTTCCTTGCCTTAATCATGGAAGAACATACAGAGAAAGGAACCATGATATCAAACCAGTTTGGAATGCTGTCTCCCACATGGCAGGGCAGCTGTTCTGGAGAGTCCCCAGACCTATAATGGGCTTTGTGGGAATGAGAAATAAACGCTTGTGCTTAACCACAGTGCAGTGTGTTTCTACTACATAACCTGGCCTGTTTCAAAAAGTTCAAGGTCTGCTTTCGGTGGCAGCAAAGCTTGCAGGATCTGGCCGGCCAAGGAGGTGGGATCCATTGTCCTCCCAGCGCTTAAAAAGTTCAAGGTCTTAGTGACACAGTCTTCTTGATCTCCATGGGCTTGACCCTTGTCACCTGTGGCAGTTTTGGCAGAGCCAACCAAGTCTGATTCTTTTCACAATCAGATTCTGCTCTTTCCTGTAGTGCAACCAACGCCAGAAGCAAAGGCTTTGGATCCTGAATTTCCCAGGTGGTAGCGGTGGACTACTCTTCAGCAGTCACTTGACTCAGTCTGCCCAAAGAAGAGATACTTTCTTAATCAGATCAAGTTCCTTATCTTTATCCTGTTTTTTGTTTTGTTTTGTTTTTGCCAGGGGCCAGGTGCATGTAATTCATGCACTGGGGGTGGGTGATCCCACAGCTCAACCTGCCCCCTCACACATACTAGGAGCCCTTAGGGGATATCCTACTGACCCCTCACGCTTGGCCAACGCTTTAGGCCTTGGGTACCCAGCCATTGCCCTGCAATGGGGCCAAGGGCTGACTCTGCCCCAGCCGCCTCGGGCCCCGTCCCTCTCCCTCTCCCCCCTCCCCAGCCTTAGCTCCGGTGGCGACCACCCAGCCCCGGGGGCATCCCACACTCCGTGACCTCGAATGCACCTCGGCAGCCTCCTGCACCCAACCTCTTAAGTGCTTTGGCGGCCTCCCGACCCTGCCTCACGTGCTTGCCAGTCGCCTGGGCCCGGCCACTGATGAACACCCGGCCTTGGGCTCCCCCCTCCCCCCTGGCCTCCTCACGCACGCCTTGGTCACGCCCCCCCCATTCCTAATTGGCTGATGGGCATGGCTTGTGTGTGTAGCAAAGATACAATCAATTTGCATATTACTCTTTTATTAGATAGGATTGGTTTTTTACAGAGAATTAGGAACATTGATGAGAGGAACACTGATCAGCTGCCTCCTGCACACCCCCTACTGGGGATGTGCCCGCAACCAAGGTACATGCCCTTTACTGGAATCGAACCTGGGACCCTTTATTCTGCAGGCCCACGCTCTATCCACTGAGCCAAACCGGTCAGGGCTATCCTGTTTGTTTTTAGTCCTACCCTCCTTGGGGAATTTTTTTAAAAATTGATTTTAGAGAAAGAAAAAAAAATGTGAGAAACATGGATCTGTTGCCTCCCATACCTTCTCTGAAGCAATAGGTAAACCCATGCTCCGCTCTCACCTGCAGCCTAAGAAACACACCTTAAGGGTGCACTGTGGAAGTTTCTAGGTGGCTGAGAAGATACATGACAATGGCTGCAGAGAAGCACTGTTCTGCCCCTGCTGCTTTTCACCGTCTGCTCTTTCCCGTCAATGCAGCCATCTAGTTACATTGCCCTCTGACTAGGGAGACAAGATACCCTAGAAAGTTCATGACACTGGAGCCAAAGGTACTTGAGCATTTTGTTATATTCTGCAATTATGGTAGTCAGTGGATCTCTCTAATACTGTTTCACCACCTGTAAAATAAATATAATAGCTTGTAACTATGTTGCAAGGATAACATAGGTAAGTGTGCTTAGAATAAATTGCTCAGTGTTATGTTTAATCAAAAATGGGATACATAACCTAAGGAGGTCTATCAGTCTATTTCACATTTCACCTCCTTCCATTTATATCCTGATGGACTACTCACCTTCATTGTGCAGCGAGTATTTAGAAATGATTGAAGGATGAAGGGGACAGAATAAAGGCAGACCATGTAGAAACTGCCACTATTTTCCCCCTTACATTAAATACCCCAACTCATTAGCTCCTTCTTGAATATATATCCAGAATATTGCAATCTAGAATAACACATGATTAAGGAAAATGTCATATCAAAGGGAAATGATTGAAGATTGAATATGTTGCAGTACATAACTAAATGCAGCAGTTTGTGGGATTTTTTTGAAAGATGAGGTCAATATGTTGAAATAAAAACTTAAAAAGATAGTACATGGGCATAAATACTAGTACAGATTAAGGTCCAGAAAGTTTTATGCAGTACTAATCATTTCCTTTGAGGAGTATAATTTTTGAGGTAAGAAAATGAGACTAGCCGAGACCGGTTTGGCTCAGTGGATAGAGCATCAGACTGCGGACTGAAGGGTCCCGGGTTCGATTCCGGCAAGGGCATGTACCTTGGCTGCGGGCACATCCCCAGTAGGGGGCGTGCAAGAGGCAGCTGATCGATGTCTCTCTCTCATGGATGTTTCTGACTTTCTATCCCTCTCCCTTCCACTCTGTAAAAAATCAATAAAATATATTTTTTTTAAAAATGAGACTATTTTTAGGTGAGAATATTTTGTAGCACCTATTCAATATTAATAACAGGATAAAACATTGAGTTAAGAGTTTTAGGGGGGGCAGGAGAAGGCATGTGCTGGGGGTTGGGAAGGCCAAGGGGATGTCAAGGGGGGGGAAGAGAAACATGTACTACTATTGGTAATACTTTATTTTTAATATATTGATTTTTTACAGAGAGGAAGGGAGAGGGATAGAAAGTCAGAAACATCGATGTGAGAGAAAAACATCGATCAGCTGCCTCTTGCACACCCCCTACTGGGGATGTGCCCGCAACCAAGGTACATGTTCCTGACCAGAATCGAACCCGGGATCTTTCAGTCCGCAGTCCGATGTTCTATCCACTGAGCCAAACCGGTCCCGGCCTATTTGTAATACTTTAAACAATTAAAAAAAAATAGAAAGAAAAAAAAAAAGAAGAGTTTTAGTCCCACTTTTGGCATTAGGCACTAAAAGAATGCTCAGTCTTTCTTTTATCTCTACCCAGAAGTGAAGCCAGGATGAGCAACTGGACTATAAGGAGGCTAGAGCTAATAACAATGAAAGCAAGGATTCATCCGTAAGCAATGAAATGTTCAGGATACCAGAAGTCCTGGGCTGTTCTTAAACTGACTGGCGAAGAATTCCCTTACAGAAGAAACATAGAAGAGGTAGCAAGAGCCAAGAAGAGTGGGGTAAGGAGGTTTCAGGGGCCTAGCTCTGCTTTGGCTATAACCACCCATCCACCACCTTAGGCTGAGGAAAAAGGGTAATAATCAATAGGCTTTGCCCTACATTTCCCTGGATTATAGTGAGAATACCCGATCCAGTCTATGGGAAATGGTTAGGAATTCTTGGAAAAAAAGAAATAGTGTTGCCCTGCCGGGTGTGGCTCAGTGGTTGGATGACTCTTTAGCAGCGGTCCTCAGCCTGTGGGTCGTGACACACGGGTTAAGAACCGCTAGCAGGGTCGCCTAAGACCATCAGAAAACAGATATTTACATTACAATTCATAACAGTAGCAAAATCAGTTATGAAGTAGCAACGAAAGTAAATTTATGGTTGGGGTCACCACAACATGAAGAGCTGTATTAAAGGGTTGCGGCATTAAAAAGATTGAGAACCACTGCTAAGATAATCAAATATTTCCTAAATGAATCTATACCCCAGGCCATCCAGAATAGCTCACAGGCAAGTGTTATGAGCTCTAGTACTGTATTCCTTTTTCTGCCGGCATACCTGAGAATAAAGCGCATTGGAGGACAGAGGCAAACTAAAACTGCAAGGAGGTCAACCCTTGCATCAGTGTTCTCTAGCCACGTCAAGCCCATGAATGGGAGAACCCTGATAGTGAGGCCGCATTAAATATCTCCACTTCCCTGGCATTTCCATTAACTCAGTCATCAAATCTAACTTCCTTCAAGCTCATATGCAAAGCCCTTCAGTAATATATCCATTCCATGCCAGCCTGTCCCAAACAGATCACATTCAAGGCTAACTCATTGCCTTTACCCGGGATTTTAGAAGATGTTCATTTTTGCCTCTGTGCAGAGTATGTAACTATGTGGCTGGGAACTAACCTGCCTAGCTTGTTTTAAGACATTGTATGCAGGGAATCTTGGAGTAGCTCCAGCAAGACTCAAGCTGAGGAAATACTGAAGTGTGTTCTTCTGTCCTGCCTTGGCATCCTCTTCCCAAAAATTTTAAAAAATGAAATTTTTTTGTGCCTGCTTTGCTCATATTGAATTCCTCAAAACACACACACACACACACACACACACACACACACACACACACAAAACCCCAAAACAAACAAACAAAAAAACTCAGAGACATTTTGCTCGCTTTCAACATACCTTAGCCGTGGTACTAACATCTTGCCTGTAAGGGCCAAAGAACTGTATAACGTACCCATCTTTTATCACATTTTATCCACGGCGATTTCACAGAAGCTGGAATATCTATGCCTTGTTCTTTATCAGTAAGTTGTAATTTTGGTTCCTACTGCTCCTCACATTCACTCTTCCTTTCACCTGCAGGCACAGCCTCCTGCAGTTCCCACATTTCCCCTGTGCCCTTGATCTCCCTTCACTGTGAACTCAAATCCTTCTCACCAAATTCTATTCCTTTTCTCCCTATTTCTCGCACCTTACTCTCTTTCTGCATGACCTACTGCCCCGAAGCAGATACTACACATAGATCCTCTTCAGAACCCTGCTGGCTTCAACACGACTGTAAAGTTTCTGAGAAAATTATAACCACAGGCCAAGGAAGGGGAGGGAGAAATACCTTTATTTTCACCAAAGATAATAATGCTTATAAACTTGTATAAATACGATGAGAGAAGAAACCAAAAACTGGGTTGGGAGTGATGGTGAGATGAGAAATCTTACAAAATTAAACTAGATATTACACTTGCTTAAGATTAGGTTGCTTTGATTTCATATTATCCAATGGCTTAACTCAATTCTAATAATTACAGGCTGTTGTTCCTTGTGATTAAGCCCCTATCCCAGTGGTCAGCAAACTCGGTCAACAGAGCGGCAAACCACAGCTGGCGAGCTGCATGTGGCTCGCAAACCGCAATTTGCCAACCACTGGCTTAACCTATCCTTTCTTTCCTTTGTTTATGGCTCTGTTGCAAAATATGCCCTGAAGGTTGCAATTGTATATAGCAGTAGGTACCTAGTGGTCAATTATTGCCTTCGAACAGATCCAGGCTATTAAAATTCTAGATGTACTTCCCAGGAGGGGACAGTATTTCTTTCCTGATCTGGTTCAGAAATAGTTCTCAGACCACTAGCTACACGTTCTTTGTTCAGAACAAGGATACCATAGTTTCCCAGCAGGAATTATGGGTTTTATATCATTCTCCTCTTCAAAGCAAAATGGGAATCCACAGTGAGACAGGACTGTGAAGTTCTAGGCAGAAATAGAAACAGGGCTCAGCATTCTTAGGTTGATTCATATTCCTAGACATGGTTCTTGAGATCCAGTGATCAAATTTCCTCCTAAGCCAAGGATTGGCTAGTACAGTGGTCAGCAAACTGCGGCTCATGAGCCACATGTGGCTTGAGAGCCAGGGTTTGCTGCTCTGTTGACTAATGAGTTTGCCAAACACTGGGCTAGTAGAACTATCCACAGAGGAAAGCTCTCATAAACATATGCTGACCTAAGGAGTTGATGTGTCAAGTTTTCTACAAACTTGGATATCACTTCCTTTTTTGTATCTCTTATGTCCCAATGGCAGACATGGGGAAGAGTTCTTAGTGAAGCTTTTCTCACACTGGAAGCACTTATGTGGCTTTTCCCCAGTGTGAGTTTCCTGGTGGGCATTGAAGTTGGAGCTGTTCTTGAAGCTTTTCCCACACTGGGCACAATGGTACAGGCCCTGCACAATGTGGACTTGCCAGTGAGCGCTAAGTGGAAATTTGTTGACTCTTCCCACAGACAGTGCACTGAGAAGGCTTTTCCCCAGTGTGGGTCCTCTGGTGAACAATGAGGCTAGAGCTCTGGCTGAAGCTTTTCCCACATTCCCCACACTGGTGTGGTCTCTTCCCTCTGTGAGTCCTCAGGTGGGCAGTGGGTTTGGAGTGTTCACTGAAGCCTTTCCCACATTCACAGTACTTGTGATGCTTCTTTCCTGTGTGCATTCTGATGCCGAAACTCAGCTAAAGCTTTTCCCACATTCATGACGTTTATAAGCTCTTTCCAGTTCAGGGGCTGGCTGGTGATGAGAGGAGAGAGAACTCTGAGAGTATTCTCTCCCACACAAGAGATCTGTCCAGGTCTTCTCAGTCCAAAATCTCTAGTGACTCATCCTCTCCTGGGATGGAGTTTTCTCCTTACTCTCCCCTGGTCAATGTCTATGTTGCTTTCTTGTCATTGGATCATGCTCCTAACCTGTTTTGAACTCAAAATACCGAAAAACTTTTCTACTAAACTTTCTCCGTACATCCTTATTCATTTTACTACTACTGAATTATCCCATTTTAGATTCTCTTATAGTCCCATTCTTCATCTCAGAACCTGAAAGAATAAAATTACATTGGACTCTGGAGAAGAAAAACAATAGAATGAGGAAAGAGTTACAATTAAACTACCATAAAGAAGAAATACCTAATTGAATTCTTCATGTGACTAAGTCTTCTGCTAATGAAAAGCCTAAACTTTATTTTCCAATTGTAATACTTTTTAGCTCCAAATTTGTGGTCGCCCTACTTTTCTTGGGTGAGGATTAAAAAATAAAAATAATAAATAATAATAATAAAATTAAGTAAAATAAATAAAATAGCACTGCTCTAGCCTGGGGTGGGGCAGAGTTAGGATGATAGTTATCAGGTCAGAGGCAAAGCAGGGAAGTATGGCCTCTTTGGAAAGGATTGGGGTAGGTAAGCGGCCATGTGATGGCAGAGTAGACAGAATAAGAAAAGAATCCACAGCAAGCTCGATAGACCACATAAAATTCTTTATAACATCTCTAGGAAAGAATGAGTTTTAGAGTGAGTCAGTACCAAGTGAAATGGGAACTTCAAGAGACAAAAAACATCAACCATAGCTCACCTGATCTCAGTGGGACAGAGCTCAGCAACACCTCCTGGTTTTGAAGACCCCTTTTCTGGAGATGGTTCCTGGTAGCCTGTGGCATAAGCCAGGCTAGGGGAGAAATACCCATTCTTAGAGGGCAGCTTCCACATAATAGGTTCTGAGTGAAATCCCTGGGCCAACAGCATCAGCACTACCTGGGAACCTGTTACACATGCATATTCCTAGGACCCACTTCAGATCTACTGAGAAAGTCGGGAAATGATGCCTGGGAATCTATCTAACATGTCCCCAGGTGAGTATGATGCCACAATCAAGTCTGAGGAAGACTTTCATAGCCAGTGCCTCACTGCATGTAGAGAAGTTAATTTACTGGATGACTACTACTATTTTCAAAACAGCTTTTTTTTTTCATTCCAAAGAAATGTATGCACACTATAGAAAATTTTTAAGACAATAATGGTGGTGGGTAGTGTCTCACAGCCAAATACTAGAGATAACTAAAAAGTCTTAAAAATACAACTCAAACCTCTTATTTTTTTCCAGGCTAACATTATGTATTCTCTCCCAGATCCCACCTTCAAGAATTCTACACAAGAAATGGTTCACTTTGATGACATCCAGAGGTCTGTGGACGTGGGGGGAGGGTACAACACTTGGGATCTGAGAGGCCTGTGGGCATGGTGAGTGATGGGAGCAGAACTGGAGCAGAGTGAGTCCGACCCTCTGTACTCAGACCGCAGAGCCTCTGAAATCACATGCCAGAGAGCACAGATGTTCCCAAGGATTAAAAGGACATAAATGCTAAATGGCAATGTTTAAAAAGATATTGATAGAGTACTTACATTGCTCAAAAAATACAAGTTAATAAACCTTTTATACAATTACCCCTTTCATTAGCAGAAGCTTACCAATTTAAGTAGCATGAAGACACCATGCTCTCCTCCAGAATTCGAGTTATATAAAGATGAGCTAGCTTTTAAAACTTATTTAGCAACTTGCAAGGGCAGCTTTCAATGAAGCAGAAAAGGCAGCTGTGGATTTTAGGCTATCTAAAAATGTATGGAGCTAAAGTGCTTAATCGAAAGAGACTTATAAATATAGAGCCTTAGTCTGTCCATGTAATGGAATGTATCAGTCAGCCATTAAAAGGAATGAAGAGATACATGCTGCAGACATACCAAGTGAAAGAGGTCAGACACAAAATGTCACATATTATCGGATTCCATTTCTAGGAAATGTCCAAAACAGGCAAATTCATTGACAGAGAACGAACAGAAACTGCTTATTGAATACAGTATTTCCTTTATTTTTTTCTTTATTGTTCAGTTTATTAATTACATTGTTTCCTCTTTTTTATCCCCCTATATCTCCCCTCCACCCTCCACCCTCACCTCCCCCTCCCCAATGTCCTCTCCCATTGTTGCAAGATTTTTGTCCAATCTCTTGCTGTACTTCCCACAACCCTTTTCTCCCCAAGAATTGTCAGTCCATTCCCTCTCTATGTCCATGTTTCTGTTATATTCACCAGTTTATCTTGTTCATCAGCCTATCAGTTCACTTGATTTTTATGTTCATTTGTTGATACATGTGTATTTGTTGTTCATAATTTATATTTTTACCTTTTTCTTCTTCCTCTTCTTAAAGAATATCTTTTAGCATTTCATATAATACTGGTTTGGTGGTGATGAACTCCTTTAGCTTTTTCTTATCTGTGAAGCACTTTATCTGATCTTCAATTCTGAATGATAGCTTTGCTGGATAGAGTAATCTTGGTTGTAGATTCTTGCTATTCATTTTTTTGAATATTTCTTGCCACTCGCGTCTGGCCTGCATCATTTCTGTTGAGAAATCTGCTGACAATCGTATGGCTGCTCCCCTGTAGGTAACCAACTGTTTTTCTCTTGCTGCTTTTAATATTCTCTCTTTATCTTTTGCTCTTGGCATTTTAATTATGATATGTCTTGGTGTGGTCCTCTTTAGATTCCTATATTTTGGGGTTCTGTGTACTTCTTGGGCTTTTAAGTCAGTTTCTTTCACCAGGTAGGGGAAGTTTTCAGTCACTATTTCTTCAAGTAGGTTTTCATTACCTTGCTCTCTTTTTCTGGGACCCCAATAATTCGGATGTTGGCATGCTTGAGGTTGTCCCAGAGGCCCCTTACGCTATCTTCAATTATCTGAATTCTTTTTGTTTCTTGCTTTTCCAGCTGAGTGGATTTTGCTTCTTTGTATTTCAAATCTTTGACTTGGTTCTTGTGGCCCTCTGGACTGCTTTTAGGACTTTGTGTAATATTTTTTATTTCAGTCTGTGTATGCTTGATTTCTAGTTGGTCCTTTTTCATATCCGTGAGGGTCTGGTTCATATCCTCAGAGGTCTTGTTCATTTCCTTGAGGGTCTCATTCATTTCCTTGTAAGTCTCATTCATTTCCTGGTTGGTCTTGTTTATTTGCTCGTAGTTCTCAGTAAGTTCATCGGCCTTTTCTAGGAGCCTCTTGAAAAGCCTTATAACCGAACTCTATGTCTTGTCGTCTTTTCTCCTCCATTTCTTTCACACCTGATTTCTTTCCATATCTCTGCATGGTGGCTGCTTTATGTGGTAGATATCCTCAAAGGGTCAGTGGCTCAGCCTCCCCAGTTACCTGAGGTGGGTACTCTTACTGCAATCCTTTATGGGTTGTATTCAGTATTTCTGAATTTAAACCCAGCTTGTTGTTGTTAGCCCTAGGAGGGTTTGACCTCCAGGCCAATTGGCTGTGAAGGGAGACTGTGTTCAGGTTGGATGGGCGGAGTCTCTGAGCTGCGCAGGCAGCCTCAGTGTCAGCTGGGTCCTATGCGGTGCTCGCGGGTCTCTGTTGGATGGGGATGGCTGCAGACACCTCCAAGAGAAAGCCGCTAGTCTCTTCCCCTTGCCAGACAACTCTGCCTTTCCCCAAATGTGTCTGCACACCAAAAGTCTAGCCCAGGGTTGTAAAATAGATGGTTTCCGGAACCAGGAGACAAGTTTCCAGGGGGCAAGTCACAGGTTTGCGCGACCCTTGCACGGAAACTTCTTTTCCCCGCCTCCGGGTTTCTCGCAGACTAGGACCCTCTGCCGCACCCCGCTTCCAGGGTGCGTCCCCCGGACCTCGGACCTCGCCTGGCACTGGGGAATCTGTGCAGGGGGACGTCTCCACATACCCCGGATCTCGGACCTTTCCTGGCGCTGGGGAATCCGTGTAGTGGGACGTCTCTGCCCTCCCCATTGGCGAAATCCGGCTGGGGTTGCTGCTCCAGCCCCAGCCCACGCGCGCGACCAGGATGGCTCCTAACCTGTTTCCGTCTGAAAGGCTGCGCTCCCGCCGCTCCTCTGAGTCTCAGTGTCCCACCTTTACTCTTATTTGTGGAGTTTTCACTCAGCCAGCTTTCTGGCGATTCTGGGTGCTGTCTGTTCTGCTGTTATGTTGTAGTTCTTAAATCGTTGCGCAGGGCAGAACAGTAGGTGTTTACCTATGCCGCCATCTTGGTCAATCTACAGTATTTCCTTTAATAAAATGTTTTAGAACTAGACAGAGGTAGTGATTGTATAATATATATTTTTTAATTCTCACCCGAGGACATTCCTCCATTACTTTTCAGAGAGAGTGGAAGAGAAGGAAAGACCTCCTACATGTGCCCCAACTAGAGCCTGGGCCGAGAAGGAGCTTGTAACCGAGGCACAGGGCCCTGACCGGAATCGAACCCGGGACCCTTTGGTCTGAAGTCCAATGCTCTATCCACCACATCAAACCAGCCAAGGCTATATAACATTTTTAATGTACTAAATGCCACTGATAGTTCATTTGAGAATGGCTAATTTTATGTTATGTGAATTTCACCTAAATTAAGACAAATTTTAATTTTTTCTAAAATAATTGAGATAAAACAAAAACTAGAGCTTTGAAGGAAAGGCAAAAATAATAAGAGAAATGTATTCTGAAGGAGATTAAGCTGGATGGGGCAGGGTTTAATGTCTTTAAATACATGAAGAACTATTATACAGAAGGTCACAGTAAACTTGTGACCTTAATACAACCTATTCCAGCATAATAGACTACAAAGTTTCATTTATATCCCACCTTCTCACTGGAAAACGTAACTGCTTGCTAGTCCAGCCACACAGACTCAGCGCTCAGCTAGCTGCTTCTCGCTCAGAACAGAGCAACGGCACTCCTCTGACCCACTCCTCCATTACCCTATGCCTCTCCCAGACTTCTGATCCGGATTTCAGTTGCCTTTTTCCACCAAGTCTCTCACAGCCTAACCCTTATTTTACTTTTCCATCTCCTGAGCCTTTTACACCTCCCTTCTCCCAAAGTATACAAGGCGGTTACACTAATTGGATCTCAGACCTGGTCCCTACCTCCACAGGAGGATATTGTGTGGAGCTCGTCACTCTGTCCCTAACTGACACTGTTCATCCAGACAGGAAAGACTGACTCCAACACAGCTTTGCTGAGGGCACTAGCCATGGCATGGTACCCTCAAGGTACCTTCTAGCAAGAGAGATTAGATTTTAATTCACCAATTTCTCTAATTTTCCTGATCTACTCAGTAAAGGACAGTTGTCCTTTCCCTGACCTTGTTTTAGAGAACTGTTCTTAGTATTTTTACCACTTTAATTAGGGTCTCTAAACATTCACTGAATATATGAATATCTAAAATATTTCAGCAAATGAGAAGTTCTTCCCATAGACTAAGGGCATAGGACCAACTAAAGTTACTATTTTGGTGGGTGGCAAAGGGCTAGTATACATTTCTCAACTAAGCACCTCTCTAGTAAGTAGATACCTGTGCTCTTCAGCCCAGCTTCTTATAATCAAAATCACAAGGTTCTGGTTTCCTTTTCTCACCTGTTGCCCATGAAACCAGAGCTACAGCTTCATTTTCTGGACGCTGTTTCTTCACCCAGGTCTGGAGCTCCTCCAGTGAGAAACTTCTCCAAAAGCAGCAGCTCTAGGATTTTCTCTTTTGAGTGTGTCTTAGGCCTCAGCCACTGTCACTAGAGTTCCCAGACTGTGCTAACGGCTTCATGGGGGCCAGCTGCCTCCTGGTAGCAGAACTGCCTGAAGCGCTGGTGGGAAGCTTCATAGTCAAGGCTGTTGTTATGAAGGGCTGATTTCTGTCTCTGTGTGGGTTCCTTATTGGGGATGAGTGTCTGGGGACTCTGTTGCAGCCATCATTCGCTTCACGAACTGGCTCACTGGTTGCCACTTCCACCCGAGATCAGATTCCATTTTTTTTCATATCACTGGGAAGTAGTTATCCTGGATACCAATGAAAGGAATCAGAGACGTGAGAGTGACATAGATATGCAGAATCATGGCTGAAAAGGGCCTCCCTGGCCAGATAGCTCACTTGGTTAGAGCATCATCCCAATACACCAAGGTTGCAAGTTCCATCCCCTGTCAGGGGACATATAAGAATCAACCAATAAACAAGTGGAATAACAAATCAATGTTTCTCTCTCCCTCTCTCTAAAAGTCAATAAAACAAGTATGTGTTTTTTGTTTTTTAAGGAAAGGGCTCAACTTTGAAGGGAGAATGCAAAAATACAGCATTAAACTGTCCTGTATTCTTTCCCTCTGCTTTTTGTGATTTATTTCTATCCTTTATCTTTACTCCCTTCACAATATAAGTCAAGGACTCAAAACATTAGAGATATGAAAAAAAAACCATAGTTTTCTCCCAGCCAGATCTCTCTCTCTTAATGAATTCTTCAAACCACTCACAGTTTAGTCCAGCTGTCCATTCTCATGTCTGAGTCTTGTCCCTGTCCTTCCCCACCCTCAAGAAGCCTGACCACCACCACACACACAATGTGTATGATCTGGTTTGCTGTATATTGCTCCCCCACTTCTGATAGCCACAGCATCTTCTTTTTTGAGAGCCCCTCTACATTCCACTGGCTCTGGTGGGGCTGTTCATCATTATAGTGCCCTTCTCCCTAACCCAGGAGTGGGCATCTGAAAAAGGCTGGACCTGTCAAAATTCTTCTGAGATTTGACATACAGGTGGGGTGGGAGAAGTTCAATTTCCTATGAATTGCTAACTTGAGACGATATAAGACTGGAACTATCTGCAATATGTCCCACTCAACATTCTACTTCTCCACTGAAGGAGTGAGCCTGTTTATAGGAGTAAAAACATTATTTAAAAAAAGGAGTTCAGGGGGAGAGAAAAAACGGCAACCAAATAGGCAGACCTGTTGTGCACCCCACCCCAGGGCCAGACCGGAAAAACCACTAAACGGAAGAACTTACACCTGTGTGAGAATAAACAAGCCATCTTTTCTGTCAGATACGGGAGTTTAGGTAACCACCATTTTGGTTTGAGTGACTTGACAATTGCCATTTCGAAACTGCAAAGTCAACTCCTTTCTTCCTTTAAATTAGCCAATTGCGCAAGAACGTGAGCCTAAACTCCGACCAATAAAGAGTGTGGGAAGTAGCCCGGCCCTCTCTGCGGGTCCCACTGCCAAACGCTTTCCCACGCGTGCAAAGGGAGCCATTGCAGGTGCTGGGTGACAACGCAGCAGCCCTCCTGGCTCCACACGGAGAACCTCCAGAGCCCGAGGACAGTTGGCCTCGAGGTGTGGCTGGTGAAAGCGACCTCCAGCCCCGCGGAGAGCGGAGAGCACATTCTGCACATCAAGTGTGGGTCGCGGACCCTGCTTTGCTTTAATCGGTGGGACCCTGAAGGCGAGGCTGAGATCTTGATATTTGGTGCCTTCTTACCAAAAGGATGTGTCCAAGATGATAATGAACTTGGTTCTCTATCACCACCAGCTCCTGGCACAAGGCTCACGGGGGAATGCTGCCCGGCAGGCCGAGCTGCGGAACTCCTCCGCTGGCAGTCGGGATAGCTGTGACCCAGGCCGCCCCTGACAAAGTCCGGGTTGCCAAGATCCAGCAGTCCCCCAACGCTGTCTGGGAGAAGGCGACCCAGCTGTTCCCCAACACAGTCTAGGAGGGGCGACCGGGAGCTCCCCCAACACTACCCAGAGCCCGGTTCCCAGGTTATGAAGGCATTTCGGGGCCCCGGGGCGTGAGCCAGGCAAGGTTCAAGTGAAAACCCCCATGTGGAGCCCTATGCTAGGTCCTGCTTCTGCCGAAGAAGCTGGGGAAAGCAAAGGGTGGTGTGGGTTGTTCTTGGTTTCCCCTCCTCACCCCCATGTTAAATGTTTGCAAACACAAATCTAAAAAGCTGTAACAAAAGAATCCAATTTCCTTAAAGAATTGAATTACAAAAAAAAAAAAAGAGTAAGGGAAAGACAGCATGCTTCGGAGATAAAACCCTGAGTGGACTGCCCACTCAGTGTGCATGATTACCAAATCCTGTGTTGGTTGTCCACCCTCCTGCAGAAGTAAAGCTATTTGCCTTTTCTGGCTCCCAGGTATCCTTTGTGTTCTAGCAGGACCACTGGGGGCTCACCTTCTTTCTAACACCTGGAATTACCAACTGAGGTCCAGCTGAGGAGAAGACAAATCAAGGCAAAACAGAAATCGCCTGGAGACCAGCAGAAAGGGCGAGGTTGTGAGAGGGGATGACCCAGCTTCCAGGGATGGCAGGCCAGCGGGGGCTGAGAGGAGGCAGCTCCCGGTTACAGGAGGGTCGGTGCCCTCGGAAGATGGAGGCGGGGAACCCAGGCTGGTCTCCACAGCTTACAGCATCAGAGCCTAGACCCGCAGCCTCCGTAACATCCAGCCATGAAAGGCGGCAGAGCTGCTGGCCACAGCAGAGTCTGGAGCCAGAAGACCAGAGCCAGTCAGAGAGAAATCCACAATTTCCTAACTTTTTTTTTTTTTTTTTTTTTTACCCAAAGCACCGGAGTTCTCATCTGCAGCTAGTCACATGACGCTTTGGTGCAGGGAGGGAGGTACAGACTTGAGGTGCCTAAGGAAAGATTGAGGTGGGAAACATTGTGGGGAGACTTGGAAAAACAACAGCCAGGAGCATTTATTTGGTTGTAGGCTCCCAAACCAAAAGAGCCATTTTTTTTTCCGGAGAAGAGTCAGCTGCTCCTAGTAGCTGCAGGGCAGGAAAAGAAAAAGCCCCGCCCTAGATTATACAGCCTGCCCCACCCTCAGGACCCCTGTGTACCACACCCAGCATTTTGAACTTTTCAGAGGAAATAAAAGCAGAGGCCAAGCTTACAAGTTTGAAAACTTTCAAGGACCCCTCAGTGACTGGATTGGGCAAGGTCCATCTGCCCCACTATCCTGGGAAACAGACTGGTATTTTCCCTAAATAGGAGAAGTGATGAAAACTCCAGGTTTTCAGCCAACCCGGTTGGTCTTCATAGAAGGATCCCTGTCTAGTCTGAAAGGACAGAGCAGGACTGACTCCATCTTGTGTGGCTGTGTCCTCTCTTCTGAGAAAAACCACAGATGTGTCAGTTACTCAGCCTGTCCTTAATTCAGCCAATGGGAATGCAGGGGTATGCTGGTCACATCCTGTCTTTGTGTAGCCAGACCCTGGCCACACCCTGCCTTTGCTTCACTAGCCCCAGCCCTCACCCAACCAATCGGAATCGGCCAACTCAGCGGTTTGAGTCTAGCCCCACCTCCCTATAAAATCATTGTGCTTTAGATATTCACTCTCTTTTGCATCCTGCCGCTGCATCAGTGAAGGCAGAGAGCCACGCCCGGGCTTGAATAAAGGCTCTCTTGCTTCTGCATCGGACTCGGCTCCCTGGTGGTCTTTGGGGATCATGAAATCTGGGCATAACAAGCCAATGGCAGAGTAATATTTTGAGCCACTCATGGAGGAGTAACCTCGGAGACAGGGAAACACCCACCATATTCCTTCCTTGATCTGTCTCCTCAGCAGCACCTCCCACACCTAAAGCCCTTTCAGAAACAGACTTTTGAGTGACTAAGATTAAAGGCAAGCAGAGATGGAGCAGGCAAAGAATAAGAATGGCAATAAATAAGTACCTATCAATAATAACCTTAAATGTAAATGGCTTAAATGCTCCAATCAAAAGACTGATAGAATAGGATAGCTGATAGGATAAGAAAACATGACCCATCCTGTATAATTAAAAGGTAATATGCAAATTGTTCATCACTCCAACACACAAGATGGTCACCCCATGTGGACACAAGATGGCTGGCAGGGCAGGGCAGTTGTGGGTGATCAAACCAGCAGGGTAGGGCAGTTGGGAGGACCAGGCCTGCAAGGGAGGGCAGTTAGGCATCAATCAGGCTTACAGGGGAGTGGTTAGGGTTGATCAGGCTGGCAGGCAGAAGCAGTTAGGGGCAATCAGGCAGGCAAGCGGTTGGGAGCCAGCAGATCCCAGTGGGATCAGGCCTAAATGGGAAGCTGGACATCTCTCAAGGGGTCCTAGATTGGAGAGGGTGCAGGCTGGGCTGAGGGACACCATCCTCACCCCTGGGCACGAATTTGTGCACCAGACCTCTAGTATAGTATATGCTGTCTATAAGAGACCCACCTCAGCACACAGACTCACATAAACTGAAAGTGAAGGGAAGGAAAAAAGTTTCAGGCAAATGGAAATTAAAAAAAAAAGCTGGGGTAGCAATACTCATTTCTGACAAAATAGAATTCAAAGCGAAGGCCATAACAAGAGATAATGAACGCCACTGCATATTATTAAAAGAATCAATACAATAAGAGGATATAACTCTGGTAAAGATATATGCACCCAATACAGGAGCATCCAAAAAAAATATATATATATATATATAAAACTTTTGGAAAATATTAAGGGAGAGATTGACAGCAATACAATCATAGTAGGGGACTCCCCTCACTAACATCACTGAATAGATCTTCTAGACAAAAAAATCAACAAGGAAACAGTGATCCTAAATGACACACTAGATCTTGGCATTAATTGACATTTTCAGAATAATCTCCCAAAAGCTACAGAATATACATTCTTTTCAAGTGCACACAGACATTTTCAATGACAGACTACATGTTAGGATACAAACAAAGTCTCTACAAGTTCAAGAAGACAAATCATATCAAGCATCTTCTCATCACAATGAACCTAGAAATCAACTAAATAAAAACACTCAAAAACATTCAAAAACATGGAAGCTAAATAGCATGCTATTAAACAATAAATGGGTTACCAAAGAGATCACAAAAATAAAAAACATCCTAAAAGCAGTCCTGAGGGAAATTCATACCACCAGGCCGACCTCAAAAAACAAGAAAAACTTTTAATAATTTATCTAATGCTACAATTTAAAGAATTAGAAAGAAAACAACGAAAAGCCCAGCGTAAATAGAAGGAAGGAAATAATAAAGATCAGAGCAGAAATAAATGACATAGAGAGTGAAAAAAAAAAAAAAGACTAATAAACCAAGAGCTGGTTCTTTGAAAAGATAAACAAGATTGATGAAACTCTAGCCAGACTCATCAAGAAACAAAGAGGACACAAATAAACAAAATCAGAAATGAAAAAGGTGAAGTAATAAAGGATTCCAGAGAAATACAAAAGATTGCTAAAAAATACTATCAACGACTACATTCCAACAAACTGAACAATCTGGACATATTGCTAGAAAAATACAATATTCCAAAACTCAACCAGGAAGAATAAAAATAAACAAACTGAGTAGATTGATGAAATGGAAGCAGTAATTTAAAAACTTCCAGCAACAAAAGCCCTGGTCTGAAAGGCTTCCCAGGGACATTCAAAGAACTAACACCTATTCTCCTCAAACTATTTCAAAAAATTCAAGAGGAAGGAATACTTCTAAGCTCTTTTTATGAGGCCTAATTACCCTAATTCCAAAACCAGATAAAGAAACTATATCCCTTATGAACATAGATGCTAAAATCCTCAACAAAATATTAGCAAATTGGATCCAGCAATACATTAAAAAGATCATACACCATGACCAAGTGGGATTTATTCCAGGAATGAAAAGCTGGTACAGCCAAATCTGGTTTGGCTCAGTGGATAGAGCGTCGGCCTGCGGACTGAAAGGTCCCAGGTTCGATTCCGGTCAGGGGCATGTACCATGGCTGCGGGTGCATCCCCAGCAGGGGTGTGCAGGAGGCAGCTGATCAATGTTTCTCTCTCATCGATGTTTCTGACTTTCTATCCCTATCTCTTCCTCTTTGTGAAAAATCAATAAAATGTATTTTTAAAAAAGAAAAAAAGAAAAGAAAAGCTGGTACAATATTCATAAGCCAATAAATGTGATACATCACATGAACAGATTGCAAGACAAAAATCATATGATTAGCCACTGTTGTTCAACATAGTACTAGAAGTCCGAGCCATAGCAATCAGACAAGAAGAAAAAAATAAAAGATATCCAAATTGGAAAGGAGGAAGTAAAACTTTCATTAAATGCAGATGACATGGTGGTGTACATAGAAAACCCTAAAGACTCCATAAAAAAACTACTAGATTTGCCCTAGCTAGTTTGGCTCAGTGGATAGAGAATCAGCCTGTAGACTGAAGGGTCCCAGGTTTGATTCCTAGTGAGGACACACGCCTGGGTTGTGGGCTCAATCCCCAGTGGGGGGAGTGCAAAAGGCAAACTGATCAGTGATTCTCTCTCATCATTGATGTTTCTATATATCGCTCTCTCTCTTCCTTCCTCTTTGAAATCAATAAAAACGTAATTTTTTAAAAACCTGCTAGATTTGGATGTGAGGGCAATCTGGCTGTGACATCATTCACCCCACTGATCACCAGGGTTGATTCAGCTGGTCTGGCCGACTGGGTGTCCCCCCCTCCCTCACCAACCCATGTGCACCCCTCCTGAAACTGCGTGCTCAGTCCAAAAGGACTCGCTCAGCAGAAGAGCATGAGCTTCACCCCAGAAGAGAGGACCTGTCTTTGGTCAAGAATATACAAGTAGCTGCATTCCCCTGCTAGAACCTCCAAACAATCTCCCAAAAAACTACTATATTTAATAAATAAATTCGGCAATGTGGCAGAATACAAAATTAACACCCAGAAATCTATGGCATTTTTTTTTACACCAAGAATGAACTCTCAGAAGGAGAAACTAAAAAAATTAATTAATTAATTAATTTAAAAATTCCATTTACCATTGCAACAAAAAAATTTAAGAAACTTAGGTATACACTTAACCAAGGTGGGAAAGGACCTGTACTAGGAAAACTACAGGACGTCAAAAAAAGAAATAGAGGAAGACACAAACAAGTAGAAGAATATACTGTGTTCATGGATTGGTAGAATCAACATCATTAAAATGTCCATACTACCCAAAGCAATCTATAGATTCAATTCAATCCCTATTAAAATACCAACAGCATATTTCACAGATCTAGAGCAAACTCTCCAAAAGTTTACACGGAACTGAAAAAGAGCCTGATAGCCGCAGCAATCTTGAGAAAGAGGAACAAAGTTGGGGGGATCACAGTACAGACACCAAGTTATACTACAAAGCCACTGTAGTCAAAACAGCCTGGTACCGGCACAAGAACAAGCATATAGATTAATAGAACAGAAGAGAACACCCAGAAATTGACCTAAGCCATTATGCTCAATATTTGACAAAGGAAGCAAGAGCATACAATGGAGTAAAGACAGTCTCTTCAATAAATGGTGTTGGGAAAATTGGACAGATACATGCAAAAAAAATGAAACTAGGCCACCAACTTACACCATACACAAGAATAAACTCAAAATAGATAAAAAACTTAAATGAAGTTGTGAAACCATAAAAATCTTAGAAGACTTCATAGGCAGCAAAATCGCAGACTTTTCTCATAGAAATATGTTCATAGACACTTCTCCTAGGGCAAAGGAAACTAAGGAGAAAACAAACAAATGGGACTATATCAAAATAAAAAGCTTCTGCACAGTAAAAGAAACCATCAACAAAATGAAAAGGGAGCCCATTGCATGGGAGAACATATTTGCCAATGATATATCCAATAAAGAGTTAATTTCCAAAATATATAGGGAACTCATACAACTTAACAAAAGGAAGGCAAACAATCCAATTAAAAAAATGGGCAAAGAATCTAAAAAGATACTTCTCCAAAGTGACATACAGATGGCCAAGAGACATGAAAAAATGCACAAAGTCACTAATCATCTGGAGATGCAAATTTAGACATTGAGGTATCACCTCATACCTGTCAGAATGGCTATCATCAACAAACTACAAGTGTTGGTGAGAATGTGAAGAGAAACCTAGCACAATGCTAGTGTGAATGCAGTCTGCTGCAGCGATTATGGAAAACAGTATTGCATTTCCTCAAAAAACTAAAAATGAAACTCTCATTTTACCCAAGAAATCAGAAACATCAATCAGAAAGAATATATGCACCCTTATGTTAATAGCCACACAATTTACAATAATTAAGATTTGGAAACAGCCCAATGCCAGCAGATGTGTGAATAAAAGTTGTAGTACATTTACATAATGGAATACTACTGTAAAAAGGAAAGAACTCTTACCATTTGCAACGGCATGGAGGGGACCTGGAGAGCATTATGCTAAGTGAAATAAGTCAGTCAGAGAAAGGTAAGTATCACATTATCTCACGCATATGTGGAATCTAATAAGCAAAACAAGCTGATGAACAAAACAGACATAGCAGCATGGAACAAACTGTGGAATCTCAGAGGGAAGGCGGGTGAGGGTGGGTGGATGGAAAGAGATCAACCAAAGAACTTGTATGCATATATGCATAACCTATGGACACAGACAATAGGATGGTGAAGGCCTGGAGTAGGGGGCAGGGGTGAGCTAGAAGAGGTCAATGGGGAGGGGGGAGCAGGGGAGTATGTAATACTTTCAACAATAAAGCTTAAAAAGTGTGTGTGTGTGTGTGTGTGTACGGGGGGAGACTCAGGTTTCCTTTCTTCCAAAGAATTTGAACTGCCTTCATTTATATTGTCCCCATTTTAAGGTGGCAGTAGGGGCCACAGATGGAGGAATCGAAAGCATTGCTGTTAACCATCATTTTTAACAAAAAAAGGAGTATCATATCTCCACAGCAGCAAGACTGGGACTAGAATCTGTAGCCATCTGCGGTCCTCCCCCCTCCCCCCTTGTCTAACACATTTTCGTACATCCGCATTTTATCTGAAAGAATTATTTAACAAATGCTATTCTAGTTTCATGCAGAAGACGGAACCCGCACTCCTCTCGACCGCTGACATCATTCATATAAACTTTAAAATTCTGGTCTCTCTAAAACGTGTTCACCTCTGGCGATGATCCACTCAGCAAAAGGGATGAGAATGGGGACCGGACTGGTTCACTTTCACTTGTCAAGGATGCACTCAGTACTCCTAGAGCACCTGATGCTAACTAAAAAGGTTCTACACTGTGGCTGAAGTGGTGTAGGAAAACGTCCGCAGGTTCGCGCTGCCGCGAGACGAAGATCGTGGTCACGGGCCAGGAGTCAGGGCGCGGGCACAGAGATCAGAACCCGGCGTGGTCCGCTCAGGTGGACCGAGGGCACCGGGGCGTAGGAAGGTGACCGCGGAGCATGCGAAAGGTGCCCGGGCCTGGCTCGACCGCTTTGAAACGACTTGGGAGGCAAAAGGCACCCAGGCCGACATGGTGCCCAGCGGCGGGCTACCCCCAGCCCCCAGCCCCCAACCCCCAGCCCCCAGCCAGGAGCAAGCAGAGCACTCACCTGACGCACGGGACTCTCAGCGTTTCAAAGCCGCCAAGCCGGAAGTCAGGTCTCAAGCGCGGTTGTTAACTGCTCTGGGCGAATGCTCGCGGGCATCTTGGGTCGTGCCACCGGACTACAACTCCCAGGGTGCACTACGACGGCTAGACGCCGTTTCTCGTCAGCATGACAGATATATCAGCCAATAGAAAGAAGAACCTGCCCTCGAAGATCCAATCCCTCTGCGAAGAAGGCGGCTCTCCCGTAGTGTAGTTCCTCCGTAGCGTGTGGGAGTGTCTGCGACCAGAGGTTCTGCCCCGCCCCCAGTCCTGGCTCCTGGGTTTTGGTTTCCCGATACTCAGCGAGGTGAGTCCGCTGCTGGTGGGCACGGGGTGCAGCCTGTCGGCGACGCTGCCTTCCCAGGGGCCAGCCCTGGCTTGTACGCGGACACGAAGTTGAGCCGTGCCGGGAGTGCCGGAGCTTCGTCCAGCCGGGGGCTAGCTGGGGCGCGGAGTCCGAGCCGGGCTCTTTTGGAGGCCAGAACGGCTGGGCCTTTGGAGCCTCAGGAGCGACCCACCACCTTGTTTCCGACGCCTCTGCTCCCTAGTAGGAGGCTTTCGCTAACTCCCAACCTCGGTGTGCGCCGCGGCCTGCCTGGGATCACCCTGTGATGAGATGCTGGAGGTTTGCCCACCCGGAATACAGGACAGTTGGTGGAGGCTGTCTGACAACTGGAACTTTTCCTAGGTCATATTGCGGTTTTCTTTGAGGACTTTATGACTTTTCTCCTTCACAAGATAGTTCTAGAAACTATCAGAAAGACAGACTCTTTCCACTCCCAGGGTCTGGAGTTTGGAATCAAGGCCAGTGAATAAGAAGGGCCTGCCTGCATCCTGTCCTCAACATCTTCAGAACTTCTTCGTTCCTAGCATTTAGAAAGACTTCTCCAGGGCTATGATCCCTCAGGCTTGAGCTGTTTACGAGGAGGAAAAAAACCTGTCTCCTGAGCCCCAAAATGGCAGCTAAGATGGAGATAACTTTGAGCTCTCGGACCCACATTCAGGCTTCTTCCAAGCAAGAGAGACATATCATAACAAAGTTAGAAGAGAAGCGAGGGGCGGTTCTGCAGAAAGACTATCCCAATCCTGAAGTCTGCCGCCAGAGCTTTAGACGGTTTTGTTATCAAGAGGTGTCTGGACCCCAAGAAGCACTCTCCCGGCTCCGGCAGCTTTGCCGGCAGTGGCTGCAGCCGGAGGTGCACACCAAAGAGCAGATTTTGGAGCTGCTGGTGCTGGAGCAGTTCCTGAACATCCTGCCCCCAGACATCCAGGCTCGGGTCAGGCATCGATGTCCAATGAGCAGCAAGGAGATGGTGACTCTGGTGGAAGATTTTCACAGAGCAGCCAAGAGACCAAAGCAGTGGGTAAGGAGGGTCTTCTCTAATAGTCTATAGGATACTCCCCCCCCGCAATAGTGTTTGGTTTCTGGGCCCTCTAATTAAAGCCCAGAAATGGACCAGATGGCTTCAAACATGTTTTCTGGCCTCTATTTTGGGAAAATTCCTCTACCCCCAGATGTATCAGGTTTTCAGAAAACCCTCCCATGGGTGCTTCCATGACAAAGTGGAGGATCAAGTAAAGTTATTGAGTTTTTGCGGACAGATCTCCCCTTCATTCCTTTTGAAGGTTTCCTACAATCAGAATTCTTAGCAGATAGCGTAATCCTCTTGGGTAGGAATTTGATTTATGAGCACCTTCATTGAAACTTGTTCCAGTCAAGTGTCTTGCATATTGCTTTTGGATCAGGAAGTCACAGCTCAGTTGGCTAGTATTCCTTTCAACCCTCACCCTCAAAATCAGCCCAAAGTTGGATCCTCAGCAGAAGCAAACAGCCATGTGCTTGGGCGAATGGAAGTGGTTAGGGAACGGGAGTAGGGCAGTCCTCTTAGAGCCTTGGGCAGAAAAATTTATTAGGTAAAGATGGTTTTTAATGGCGCTAGCTACACTGTTTCCCAGTTCTACAGAGCCTATTTTCAGCAGTTGGGAGGCAGGTGGGCATAGAGTGGGAATCTGCTGAGCCAGTGTCATGACTGACCCTATTGTCTGCGCCTGCTCTTTAATGACTTTGATTCCAGGCCTTGAGCAAGGCCCAAGTTTTAGGATTCTCCACTCAACAAGTATTGGCTGATTTGAAACAACCTCATTCTGTTCATTCCCCATGTTCTTCCCTGTGTTTTCTTTGAGAGTTTCAGCAATCTCTATGGAAGTTGACCTCCAATCCATTATCAGGAATCCCCAGGGTAAGGGGTCATTACAGAGCAGTGAGAGGTCAAGCTGCCTTGAGTCAGTCCTCTGGCTGCACTCTAATGCATGGGGCTTGTTCCTAGGTGGCTGTTTGTATGCAGGGGCAGAAAGTGCTCTTGGAGAGAACTGCATCTCAGCTTGGAGAACAGGAACTGCCAGACTTTCAACTGCAAACTCCTAGGAGATACCCTAGGGAGAACTGTTTGGAGGAGCCTTTCCAGGCAGGACTTCAGGACCAGTTTAGCCCCCATCAGTGGGAAAAATCCCCATTCCTTCTGGAGCCAGCCACCAAATTGGCTGGGACAGGTAAATGCTCTGTGCCTCCTCTCATTCTCATCAGCCATCATCTCCATCAAAGCATTCATGGTTCTGAAAAGCCATCACTAGATGATGATTTTTTTTTAATATTGTATGTAATAGTAGATCTTTATGCCTGAAAAAAAATTCACTAATTAGAATGGTAGTGATATGCCCAGCCACTGTTGCTCAGGGGTTGAGTATCAACCTATGAACCAGGAGGTCAAAGTTCAATTTCCAATCAGGGCACATGCCCAGGTTATGGGCTTGATCCCCAGTGTGGGGCATACAGGAGGTAGCCAGTCAATGATTCTCTCTCATCATTGATGTTTCTCTCTCTCTCCCTCTCTCTTCCTCTCTGAAATCTACAACTATATACACACACACATACATAGAATGGTAGTGATACTACACATAAAGAACTATATTTTTATTTTCTGTTAATGACTATTCGACAATGCAGTACACAACAGGACTGTTCTAGCTCTTTTCTGTGCCTTTTAGAGCTTCCTATATAGTGTAGACAGATCCAAACATGACCACTGATGAACTTCCATGCAAGCTAAGTTTCATTACTTAAAATGGTCCTATGCTAGTATTTAGAAAGGGCCTACAGAATATTCTTTTCACTAGAGAAAAATCTCACTCCATATTATTTTCTGCCTCCTTCTCCTATGACATTTTCTGTGCTTTAAACTTTTGTGTCCACTTCCTTATCTATCTCTGGTACAATGCCAGTATAACTCTCAGCCCTACTCCACCCAGCCCTGTGACTACTAAAATTGAGTGACAGTGACCTTTGGCCAGTCTTGGTGAAGTAAATATAGGATATAGTCAGCAAGTTAGTTACAAGCAAACTAGAGCCTTGATCCCTTCAGATTTGCTGCAGTCAGTGAAACACTTTGATTTAATTATTCTCAGAACTCAAGAATGGAGAAGAACTGGGGCATCCAATAGAAAATCATTGTGACTGGCTGAGGTTCTGCCCCATAATCTATAGCCTTTGTGGACCTGAATAAAGCAGACCACACACACTCCCTTCCCCTAGCTCAGCAGAGGCAACTGGATGTGTGTACTATCTTCCTTCATTTGAACATGCTCATGCTTCTCATTTCTAAGATCGAACAGTGTCTTCCTTCAGAGCTGCACTGTGCAACTGTGTAGATGTTATTTATTGAGCATAATTCACATACTATAAAATTCACCCTTTTAAAGTGTGAATTTTAGTATAATTACAGTGGTTTTTAGTATAATTACACAGTTGTGCACTACTAATTTCTGAATATTTTCATAACCTCAAAAAAGAAACCCATACCTGCTAGCAGTCACTCTCCATACCTCCCTTTCTAATCCCTGACAACCACTATCTACTTTCTGTCTCTTGATTTGCCTATTCTGGACATTTTATTGTCCAGCATTTTGTAAAATGTGCTCTTTTGTGATTGGCTTCTTTCACTTAACATATTTTCAAGGTTAATCCATATTTTAACATGTGTCAGTACTTTATTCCTTTTTAAGGCTAAATGATATTATATTAATGGAAATTTTGTCTATCAGTGGGTTTCCACTTTGGGGTATTATGAATAATGCTACTGTGAATATTTGTTTACAACTGACCATATTTTCATTGCTCTTGGTTATGGAGTGGAATTACTGA
Organism: Antrozous pallidus; assembly: GCA_027563665.1. Lineage (NCBI taxonomy): Eukaryota > Metazoa > Chordata > Mammalia > Chiroptera > Vespertilionidae > Antrozous > Antrozous pallidus. The sequence continues at coordinate 106,869,910 of CM050512.1, read as the reverse complement.
GTGATATGGTAACTATGTTTAACTTTTGGAGGGAATAACAGACTGTTTCCTAAAGAGGCTGTGCAATTTTACATTCCTACTAACAACAGTCTATGGGATTCCACTTTCTTTACATCCTTGCTAACATTTGTTACGGTTGTCTTTTTTAAAAAGACTGTCCTGTTAGGTGGGAAGTGGTATCTCGTGGATGTTTTGAGTTATTTCCCTAATAACGATTGATGTTGAGCATCTGTCCATATGTTTATTGGCCACTTAAATATTCTTTGGAGACATGCCTGTTCAGACCCTTTGCTCATTTTTAAATTGAGTTAGTCTTTTTATTGTTGAAAGAGTTCTTTACATATTCTGGATACGAGACCCTTATATAGAGTTTGCAACTGTTTTTCCAATTCTGTGGGTTGTGTTTTTACTTTCTTTTTGTTGTTAATCCTCACCTGAAGATCGTTTTCTCCATTGATTTTTAGAGAGAGAGAAAACATTGATGTGAGAGCAACATATTGATCGAGTGCCTCCCACTCAAGCCCTGACCAGGGCTGGGGATGAAACTTATAACCAGGTGCCCTTCACTTGGAGTTGAACCTGTGACTCTTCAGTGCTTGGGCTGATGCTCTGAGCACTAAGCACACTGGCCAGGGCTCTTTTTACTTTCTTGGTAGTATTCTTTGAAGCATGAATGTTTTGTTTTAATTAATTAATTAATTTTTGATTTCATAAATCTTTATTGTTCAGATTATTATAGTTGTTCCTCTTTTTTCCCCCATAGCTCCCCTCCACCCCGTACCCACCCCACCTACTGCCTTACTCCCCCCCCCACTCCCGTTGTCCTCATCCATTGGTGTACGATTTTTGTCCATTCTCTTCCTACACTTCCCACACCCCTTACCCCCCAAGAATTGTCAGTCCCCTCCCTTTCTATGGCCCTGATTCTATTATATTCAACAGTTTAGTCTGTTCATCAGATTTTTAATTCACTTGATTTTTGGATTCACTTGTTGATATACGTGTATTTGTTGTTCATAATCATCTTTACCTTTTTCTTCTTCTTCCTCTTCTTAAAGAATACCTGTCAGTATTTCATATAATACTGATTTGGTGGTGATGAACTCCTTTAGCTTTTCTTTTCTGTGAAGCTCTTTATCTGACCTTCAATTCTGAATAATAGCTTTTCTGGGTAGAGTAATCTTGGTTGTAGGTTCTTGCTATTCATCACTTTGAATATTTCTTGCCATTCCTGTCTGGCCTGCATAGTTTCTGTTGAGAAATCAGCTGACAATCGTATGGGTGCTCCCTTGTAGGTAACGAACTGTTTTTCTCTTGCTACTTTTGCTCTTGGCATTTTAATTATGATGTGTCTTGGTGTGGTCCTCTTTGGATTCCTTTTGTTTGGAGTTCTGTGTGCTTCCTGGACTTTTAAGTCTATTTCTTTCACCAGGTGGGGGAAGTTTTTGGTAACTATTTCTTCAAATAGGTTTTCAGTATCTTGCTCTCTCTCTTTCTCTGACACCCGCATAATTCGGATGTTGGTATGCTTGAGATTGTCCCAGAGGCTCCTTATACTATCTTCAATTTAAAAAAAACCTTCTGCAATTATTAGTTTATTAGTATCATCCAGGACTCAGATGTGCAGTATTCCTCCTGAAATTACATAAATGCAAATGAAAATATCCAAGTCAAAATTATATAACAAAACAGCACTCCATCACAAAAGCTTGTAAAATTACAAGAAAGTCATTTTAAAACACTGGTACCATAAAAGAATATCAAAAGCCACAAAACTGCCAAATTGTTTCTTAAACAGCTAAGCAGATAAATAGACCCTAATGAATTTTGAATCTTATAAAAATCAAATTCAAAAAATTGGACAATTCAATCCGTGATACAAAGTTTATTTCCCTCATGTCTATTTGATTTTATAAAGTGGCAAACTATAATTTGGAAAATATACTCATCTTAAATGTGGTATACAATTTTAAAAGTTGGCCCTATTAATTAAAAATACCTTTTATGGAGTACCAAGTTTCCTAAACAATCCATAGCCTATATAATAAAAGAAAAACATGCAAATTTGACCATACCTTCGCTCCTGATTGGCTATGCTACCAGCCAATCAGGAGAGGGGGCGGGGCCAAGTGGCAGGAGCGCCGGCCCGAGGGTGGAGATGAAACTAGGGTGGCGGCAAGGACCCAGCCCCTGTGAGCGGGCTTGGGGCCAGGTGGTGGCCCGCAGACAGGAATGATCTGAGCAGGGTGATGACTGGGTGCCCAAGGCCTAAAGCCTCACCAGGCTGGGGGTGAGCCATCATTTGGACATCCCCTGAGGGCTCCCAGTATGTGAGAGGGGGCAGGTTGGGTTGAGGGACCACTCATCCCCAGTGCATGAATTTTCATGCACTGGGCCTCTAGTTTAGATAAACTTTTTTTCTTCACTTTTTTTTTCTTCAGAGCCTTTGCCAGGACTAATGTCAACAAAAAACTTCATACCGCAGTCTTGTATTTTAAGCTCATGCTTTTGGGGATACATTCTCAGGCCTTCTTTAATGTGGGAACTACAAACGTAATTGCCATTATATGGTAATGGAAGTTAAAAAAAATGTCAAGCCCTCATGTAAAGATTAGAACATACTTTTCTATTAATCCTTCAAGGACATACTTTCAAATGTTTGATTCCAACAATCCCATGCTGTGAGTAGAGCATTTACTTTTCACATTGTGATTGTAATTGGGCTATGTGAAAATTATTATTAACTGACCAAGACTTTGAGTTTGTTATGGATGAAAACTGTCTCAATTCAGTTCTCATTAGCCTCACCACAATTATGCAGGCTGTGCAGACAAAAGCTTTTTTATCAGCTAACTATATGAAAAGATAAATACTGTAATTATATGATCCAAAATGGGCAAAAGCAAGACTAGCTTCCTCTCAAGAAGAAAAATGTCAGACCTATGAAAAGGACAACAATACTAATAAAAAAAAATTGTATTTACTTAGAAGCATTCAGAATGTCAACAAAACAGCTGCAACTTTTTTTGCAATTACAGAGCGGTATTCAGTTAACAGAACAACAATTATTTCGTATAAGCTGCATCAGAGACAACTGAAGATGAAAAACTACCATCCTCATATATAACTAATTTGTGCTGTGCACCAACAGGAACCTGCTTTAAGTTGCCATGCCAATTTACAACCCCCATGCTGTACCAGGCAAGGTTAGTGGCTATTGAAAATACCACCAGGACAGGGCTATCTAAAGACACATCCGGTAGTGTGTTAACTATACAAAAAAAGACACTGTATAGTTTATAAACAAATCTTACACAACCTTACATTTCAATTTTTTTTTCTTTAAAAGGAGTGAGTTGTGTACAGGGGGGTTAAATGCTTTATAGACAAGAAAAAAACTGCGCTAGAACCACCTTTTTCATCATCATTATCATCTTCATCATCTTCCTCATCATCATCTTCCTCGACTTCTTCCTCTTCTTTTTCTTGCTTTTTTCAGCCTTGACAACTCCCTTTTTGGCAGCATCAGGCTTTCCTTTAGCTCGGTAGACAGCAATATTCTTTTCATATTTCTCCTTCAGCTTAGCCTTCTTTTCGTAAAGCTGCTTGTCATCTGCAGCGGTGTTACTCCACATCTCTCCCGGCTTCTTTGCGACGACACCAATGGATAGGCCAGGATGCTCTCCTTTAATTTTTGGGCGATACTCAGAACAAAACAAGAAAAAGGCCGAAGGAGGCCTCTTGGGTGCATTGGGATCCTTGAATTTCTTTTTTGTTTCCCCTTTAGGAGGAATATAAGTTTTCATTTCTCTCTCATAACGAGCCTTGTCTGCCTTTGCCATGTCTTCAAATTTTCCTCTCTCCTTAGCAGACATGGTCTTCCACCTCTCTGAGCACTTCTTAGAAAACTCTGAGAAGTTGACTGAAGCATCTGGGTGTTTCTTCTTGTGTTCCTCCTGGCAAGTTTGCACAAAAAAAGCATACGATGACATTTTGCCTCTCGGCTTCTTAGGATCTCCTTTGCCCATGTTTAATTACTTTCCCTCAGCGAGCACACAGTCACCCAGTGCCCGGCCGGCTCGCACTTACCCTGATGCTGTCTCTATGGAGCTCAATGTATTGCAATGGCTGTGAGAGTGGGAGCCAGACACAGCCTCCTCACTCTCTCCACTCTGTAACTACTATCTTCAATTTTATGGGTTCTTTTTGCTTTTTACTTTTCCGGCTGAGTGTTTTTTGCTTCTTTGTATTTCAGATCTTTGACTTGATTCTTTTGGTCCTCTAGTCTGCTGTTAGGTCTCTGTATAATATATTTTATTTCAGTCAGTTTATGTTTAATTTCTAGTTGGTTCTTTTTCATATCCTTGAGGATCTCATTAAATTTATTGGCCTTTTCTAGGAAATTCTTGAAAAACCTTATAACTGTGGTTTTGAGCTCCATGTCCAGTCATTTTTTGTTTATTTTTTCCCCCTCCATTTCTTTCAAATGTGATCTGTTTTCTTGTCTCCGCATTTTGGCTACTTCCCTGAGTTGGTTGAGTAGCTTTGTGTGGTATGTGTCCTCTAGGGGACAGTGGCTCAGCCTCCCCAGTTACCTGAGGTGGATATTCTTGGTGCAGCCCTTTATGGGCTCCACTGTCTTGTTGTGGTTAAGCCAAGATTGTTGTTGGTATCACTAGGAGGGGTTGACCTATAGGCCAATTGGCTGTGAGGATCAGCTGTGTCTACCCTGGGAGAACCTCTGTGCTCAGCTTGGATGGCGTAGAGTCTCAGGGTTGAGCATTCAGCCTTGGTTTCCCATCAGCCCTGCCCTAAGTGGTTCCTGGGTCTCAGTGTCCCGCGGCAATGGCTGCATTCACCTCTGAGAGAAGGCTGCCCTAAAGTTTTGCCCATTGCCAGACGGTCCAGTTTCTCCCCAAATGAGTCTGGATACCCAAAGTCTCACCCGGAACTGGAGTACAGTGCAAACAAGAGAGCCAGCCACACGCCCAGCTGCGCACCTGTGCAGCTCCCGATTCCCAGTGCACTTCCTTCTGACAGTCCAGTTTCACCCTGTATGAGTCTGGGTTCCCGACTCACCCGGAACTGGAGTTCAGTGCAGTGGGAGCCTTTGTCTTCCTCCCCATTTGAGAAAACCAGCTGTGTATTCAGCCACCTGCCCTCTCTGCCCACATGCGTTTCTACATCTCTGCACCTGTCTTCACGTCTCCACACCTCTGCCCTCCGCACCTCATCTGAATCTCAGTGTCCTTTTATCTTTCCTTCTAGTTGTAGAATTTCCACTCAGCCAGCTTTCTGGTGGTCTGGATGATGTCCGTTTTGTCTTTTAGTTGTAGTTTTGAAATTGTTGTGTGAGACAGCAGTATAGGTGTTTACCTATGCCGCCATCTTGGTTCCTCTCTCTTGAGTGATTCTTCTGTTTGTTTGTTTGTTTGTTTTAAATTAAGTCCAGTTTATCTGTTTTTTTCTATATCTGTTTTTGTTTTTGGTCACTTATGTAAATTACCATTGCCTAATTTGAAGTCATAAGGATTTATATCTATGTTTTATTTAAAGAGAGATTGGTTTAGTTCCTACATTTAAGTCTTTGATCCATTTTGAGTTAGTTTTTGTATGTTATGAGGTGGGGATCCAACTTCCTTCTTTTGCATGTGGAAATCCAGTTGTTCCAGCACCATTTATTGAAAAGACTATTCTTTCCCGCCGACACCGGCTTGGCTCAGTGGATAGAGCGTCAGCCTGCAGACTGAGGGGTCCTGGGTTTGATTCCGGTCAAGGGCATGTACCTTGGCTGCAGGCACATCCCCAGTGGGAGGTGTCCAAGAGGCAGCTGATCGATGTTTCTCTCTCATCGATGTTTCTGATTTTCTATCCCTCTCCCTTCCTCTCTGTAAAAAATCAATAAAATATATTTTTTTAAAAAAGAAAAAAGAAAAGACTATTCTTTCCCTATTGAATTGTTTTGTCAACCTTGTTGAAGAGCAATTGATTATAATTGCATGTTCTGCTTACTTAAATTAATTAAAAGTGTAAAATCCCATTTCTCAGTCATACTAGTCACATTTCAAGTACTCTGTAGCTGCATTTGGCTGTGGCTGCTATATTGAATAACACTCACACACATGTACACACACACATATTGCCTACATGTCAAGAATTCTTTAGGATAACATAGCTCTGGATCCCCTGATTAGCCCACAGACTATTCCAGCTAATTTCCATCCTGATTTTCAATCCTTTTGGTTAGAAGTTGGATAGTTTCTGTAAATAGGATGCATATCTAACCCATATTCCAGGTTCCAAACAGAAATGATGTCAATTTTTAAATATATATTTTATTGATTTTTTACAGAGAGGAAGAGAGAGGGATAGAGAGTTAGAAACATGCATGAGAGAGAAGCATTGATCAGCTGCCTCCTGCACGCCTCCTACTGGGGATGTGCCTGCAACCAAGGTACATGCCCTTGACCAGAATCGAATCTGGGACCTTTCAGTCCGCAGTCCGACGCTCTGTCCACTGAGCCAAACTGGTTAGGATCAAATGCTGTCAATTTTATAAGAAAAGGAAGTCCACATTCATTGGATTTACCATTATTTGAAGAGAAAGTGGTGGTAATTCAATGTCCATGTAGAGAGAGTGAATTTGCAAAGTTGAAATTCCAACTCTCTTTTTTCTTTTTATTCCTTAGTTTATACTCAGGCCTTTGGGTTTGCTTTTCCCTATTTCTCCTTTCCTAAGCCTTTCCTAAAGTTGGTTCCTAACTTTAACATAAATTTCCAGGTACCACCCCCCAAAGATTCTGACTCAGCAGTCTGCTTGTGTGGTAAGTGCCCCAGATGAGTCTAATGCAGGTTTCCAGTGGAGGACCACAGATTGAGAAACCTTACAGTATATTTCATAGCTCTTTTGCTGAGGTTCTTTCTCTGAAGCCCAAAATATGAAACAGATTCTTTCTAATTATAGAGGCCCCCAGAATGAAAAGTGACAACAAGGAGAATCCACAACAGGAAGGGGCTAAAGGAGCAAAGCCATGTGCAGTGTCACCCAGCAGACCCAAAGGGAATCGTCTGCAGAATCCTGAACCAAGAGTGGCAAATATGAGTGAATCCCCATTATCACGAAGGCAGGTCAGCCCCCCAAATGCTCAAAAGCCATTCACTCACTTCCAGAGACATTACAGAGAAATGGAATATATCAGCAGCCCCCTAAAAAACCATCCACTGAGAGAACTGAAGAAAAGCAAAGGAAGTAAAAGAAGCCTGAGCAGTCATTTGCAACGTCTTGGTTACCAGACAACCCACTCAGTGAAGAAACCTTACAAATGTGATGACTGTGGGAAAAGCTTCACATGGAATTCAGAGCTGAAAAGACACAAGCGAGTCCACACAGGGGAGAGACCCTATACCTGCGGAGAGTGTGGCAACTGTTTTGGGCGGCAATCAACTCTGAAACTGCACCAGCGGATCCACACTGGAGAGAAGCCATACCAGTGTGGCCAGTGTGGGAAAAGCTTTCGCCAGAGTTCAAACCTTCACCAGCATCACAGACTTCACCATGGGGACTGAAAGCAAAGTTTTGGTCATTCTGCTCAGAAGGAAGGTAATTGTTTTTCTCCTTTCCCTTACTTACATATAAATTATAAAGACTGTCTGCGGGACTTACAAGGAACACAAGAGATCCCTGGAGAATGATAGTGTACGTTTCTCTGGTGAGGGATCCCAGAAGAAGGTTGGGGACATGACCATGGATGGTGACGGTGAGGAAATGGCAGGGCTGAACACTGGATGAAAGGGAACTGGGTTCTCTGCTGGGGGGTGGGATGTAGCTACTGAAGGAGCATCAGGATGATCCTGCAGGTGTCCCTGTCCCATGTTAAGTCTTTTCTGCACTGCTTTATTTATCCTCAAGGGTATATTCTGCATATAGTTGTACAATTGCTGTTATACCAAGCAATCTTTATCATGCACACACTTCTTTAATAAAGATGGGTGATACACAAAAATTTCAAGGCAAAAGTTCATTGGAATATAAATACCCTAGTATTCGTTCTATAATTCCTGGCTGTTCATAACAAAGGACACATGAAGGGAGAATATGAACATACTTGTGAGAGGAGAGGGTTTCCAGTAATTAGTGCTTTTACCACACACACACATATTGAGGGATCTTTTTATATTAAAGCACCCTTGGTTTAGGAAAAGAAAATCTACACACCTGCTTCAATCCTGTCCGAGGGAGAGGGAAAAGCTACCACCAGGAGCAAGTAGTGGATGTCGACTGCTAAGCAGGTATCAAAGGGAATCCTTACAGCTCTCTTTTCTCACTTGCCAGTAGCTTTAGGAATAACAGAATAATTGTGGTAATAAAAATGTTCTAAAACTGCATTATTTCAGTATGTTTACAAGGATTATTGAAATGGGTTAATTATATATATAATTAAGCCAAAGTGAGGTTTCTAAAAAGGACAAAATATACTTATTTAAGATGGTAAAGTCCTGGAACTATGTCTGAGAGATTATCTAATCCCATTCCTTTAATCTCTCATAGTGGAAATTAAAATGCAATTATTATACAATTTTTAGTTACCCTGGGCAAGCCAGCTGATCCCTCAGTTGAGAGAAAACTTTTGGTAGATGGATGCACTATCTCAGGCAGAAAACTGGTAGGTAGCATTCTTCCTAAAGCATCAGTATCCTAAAGCCACTGCCATTCACCTTAGGACTGAGGCTTGTGCTGTCATTACCTTCCTTTCCATTACATTCTTCCTTATAGCAAAGTGTCAAGTGCACACACTTGCATTCCTGCCTTCCAGGTATTTGTACCCACAGTTTCCTTTGCCTTTAGAGCCTGCAACACGCCTCTCTTCCATCCTCTCTCACTTCACAAGAGTTGCCTGCTCTGCAAATCCTTCTCTAACAAGTTCTAGGCTACTTAGACTTAATGGCATGTCACTCCCTGCACCACTCTGCACACCAGTGGTGCTCAAACAGGGGAGTATATTTTGCCCCCAAAAGGATATTTGGCAGTGTCTAGGAACATTGTTGGGAAAGGAAGGATAGCTCCTGGCCCCTAGTGGGTAGAGACCAGGAGTATGGCTAAACATCTGACAGTGCACAGGATGGCCCCCACAACAGCATTATCTGATCCAAAATGTCAATAGTTCTAGGGTTGGGGAATTGTATCATACAGGATAAAAGGTCTTTAAGGACAAGAACCTGTTGTACCACCATTTTAGCTATTGGACTTAGCCCGTATGCCACCAGGAAAAATAGAGAAATAGGTGTCAGTAATTGAAGAGCCAGGGGCTCCTCGGGGCCCCTTTTGTCTGAATCAGAGATTCTAGTGACAATCTGTTGAATGCACTGGGTGAAACCTTTTGTCTTTGGGGCAGAGGTGGGCTTAATGGAAGCCCAGTGGCCTTCATCATAATGTTTGGTGACCCTTTAGACTCTAATCCACAGTCTCCTTCCCAACAAATACGTTAGATATTAGAAGAGTTCATCTTCATTATTAGGTCTAGACTAGTGGTTGCCACTGGTGGTCTGTGAGGTTCAAAAGGTTGGCGACCGCTGGCCGAGACCATACCTCACTCCTGTCTGCTGCCTCTTACTGGTCACGGTCTCTTTGGTTCCTCATTCTGTTCCTACCCTCCCCACCTCCTTTTTCCACACCAATTTTACTGTTGTTTCTTAACGTCCCTAATCTTACTTATATCTGTATTAATTTCTTATGGGTGAACAGCACAAACATCTCAGAGTTCCAGAGGTCAGAAGTCCAAAATCAGTTTTGTTGAGCTGAAATCAAGGTGTAAGGAGCCCTGGTTCCACCTGGAGGCTCTGAGAGGTGAATCGTGTTTCCTTGTGTTTTTCAGCTTCTAGTGGCTGCTCGTATTTCTTGGCTTGTGGTCCCTACCTCCATCTTTTTTGTTTTTAACATTTTTTAAAAAATATTTTTTAATGCTTCCAGACAGGGAGAGGGAGAGAGAGACAGAAACATCAATGATGGGAGAGAATTATCGCCCAGCCGCTTTCTGCACACACACCCTCCCCTCCCCCCCCAGGGACCAAACCCGCAACAGAGGCATGTGCCCTTGACAAGAATCAAACCTGGAACCCTTCAGTCCACAGGCCAATGCTCTATCCACTGAGCCAAACCCGCCAGGTTCTTCCCTCCATCTTCAAAGTGCATCCCTCCAGTCTCTGTCATCACATCACCTTCTCTGACTCTGACCCACTAATCTCCCTCTTATAAGGAATTTTATGATTATACTAGAGGCCCGGTGTACAAAATTCATGCACAGGAGGCGGGTGATGTCCCTCAGCCCAGCCTGCACCCTCTCCAATCTGGGACACTGAGGGATGTCCGGGCAGTCGGACATCCTTCTCACAATCCAAGACTGCTGGCTCCAAACTGCTTGCCTGCCTGCCTCCCTGATTGCCCCTAAATGCTTCTGCCTGCCAGCCTGATCACCCCCTAACTACTACCCTGCCAGCCTAATTAATGTCTAACTGTTCCCCTGCCAGCCTGTTTCTCCCCAACTTCCCTCTTCTGCCGGCCTGGTCAACCCTAACTGCCCTTCCTTGCAGGCCTAGTCCCTCCCAACTGCCCTCCCTGCTGCCTGAGCACCCACAACTGCCCTCTCTTGCAGGGCCTGGAATCTCCCAACGGCCCTCCCCTGCTGGCCATCTTGTGGTGGCCATCTTGTGTCCACATGGGGACAGGATCTTTAACCACATGGGGGCAGCCCTCTTGTGTATTGGAGTGATGGTCAATCTGCAAACTACTCTTTTATTAGATAGGGCAGAGGCCTGGTGCATGGGTGGGGGCCAGCTGGTTTGCCCTGAAGAATGTCCCAGATCAGGGTAGGGGTTCCTCTGGGGCAGTGGGGCAGCCTGGGCGAGGGGCCTGTGGTGGTTTGCAGGCTGGCCATACCCCCAGCGACCCAAGCAGAGGCTCTGGGATCTGGGATTAATTTACGTTCTACAATTGAAACTTTGTAGCCTGGAGCGGAGCCAAGCCTTCTGCTCGCTTCGTGGTGACAAGCCATTTCTGTTTGGGTTTATTTAAATTCTATAATTGAAACTTTGTAGCCTAGAGTGGAGGCTTAGGCACTAGGGCTGCAGAAGCTTGGCTTCCTCCATTGCCCGGGCAACCCTAGCCTCTGCTCTCTCCAGCTCTGTAACTGCCACCATTTCTGTTGGGATATATCTTCTATAATTGAAACTTTGTAGCACTGAGTGGAGGCCTACGCAGGCAAGGGCAGGCAGAAAGCTTGGCTTCCTCCATTGCCGGGGAAATCCAAGCCTCCCTCCTGCTCTCAGTGGCTACAGCCATCTTGGTTGGGGTTTATTTGCTCCTGATTGGCTGGTGGGTGTGGCTTGTGGGCATGGCTTGATCAGAGGTATGGTCAATTTGCATATTATTCTTTTATTAGATAGGATTGGGCTCACTTAGATAATCCAAGATAATATCCCCATCAAGATCATTAATATAATCACATCTGCAAAATCCCTTTTGCATATCTAAGAGCTAAAACATCTTCATGATTAGATTTCCACTTTTCTTATTTATAAAAGTTGAGACAAAAACTCTTCCTTAAATAAGAGCTCTGTTTCTTTGGTATACTTTAAACTTGTGTGTATGTGTTTTCTGCCTTCTAATTACATAATCGATAATTGTTGAATATGTTTTTGGGTACCTGTTCAACAGTGAACCTTGAATAAAGGTGACAAAATCCCCATTCTGACTATTATTCGTTCCCAAAAGGTGATGCTACCTTACGTCCCCCAACCCAATTTTCCTTTGGCAGATAAGTAATGAGTACCTGTGAGGGTCTGAGAGCTTGGAAGAAGGTTCCTCAGCATCCAGCTACATTTGCAGGTCTGATTTTAAAGAGGTGGAGGGGGAGAAAGAGAGAGTAACATCAATTGGTTGTCTCCTGTATGTGCCCCGACCAGGAATTAAACCCACAACCTGCACATGTACCCTGACTGGCTTCAGCCTGCCACATTTGGGTGTATGGGACAATGACCAGCTGAGGCACATCAGCCAGGACTGTTCAGTTCTTCAGATGTAGGTTCCCCGTTTCCTTCACCTATGCATGGTTCCACTAAAGAGTCTCAGCACAAAACACTGATCTGCTGCTTTGGAATCGGCTACCCCATGTAAGAAAATATCATCATTGTATGCTTTTTTTATGGCTGAATAACATTTTATTGTATGGATAGATCATGTTTTGTTTATCCATACATTAGTTGATGTACATTTGAGTTGTTTCTACTTTTTTATGAATAATGCTGCTATGAACATTCATGTACAGGTGTTTTGCAAATACCTTAATTTCAAAAACCCAAATGAGAGCCTAGAATCTTGTGAAAGTAGTACCATACACTAGTGTTTCTAAAGTACCTGCAAGCAAGAATAGGCGCAAAGATCTAGGGAAGGGTTTACTCTAGAAGATGGGAGAGACGGCATCTTCTTCAGGAGCCGCTTTAAGGAGGCAGAATATCTAAAGATGGTTACAAATTAGGGCTCACCAGTATCCCCCTGGGAGGTTTGAGGACAGGAGCATGGACATGTCTGTTGTGAATAATGGGGGGGCACCTGTACAAAGGATTCAGCCCTGTCAGGAGAGGACAGGAGCAGTATGCTTTCATCATCAGGAAGGAAAATCTTGAGTTGACAGATTCTGAGAGTGACACACTCTTAGGAGATGACAGAGCTCAGGCAGTGATACTGCAGAGAAGCAGAGTTCACGCAGTGTGCTGTTCAGACCAAAGACAACGTCCTGAGGGAGTTTTTACCTTTTGGAAAACTGTAAGAAAGGAGTGTCTAGAGAGTTCAGTGTAGCCAAGTGTTTTTAGTCTGCTTGGACAGCTGCAACAAAGTACCGCAGATTTGGAGGCTTATAAACAACAGACATTCATTTCTTATAGTTCTGGTGCTTGAAATCTAAGATCAAGGAGCCAACATATGCAGGTCATGTTCTGAGAATCCTCTTCCTGGTTCAGAGCAGGCTGAGTTCTCGGTGTCATGTGAGCATGACTGAAGGGGTAAAGGAGCTCTCTGGGGTCTCTTTTATAAGGGTCCCATTCATGAGGGCTATCCTCACCCACCCAAGAACTAAGTACTTCTAAAAGATTCTTGCCTCCTAATACCATCATCTTTGGGGGTTAGGATTTCAACATATGAATTGTGGGGCACACATTCATACCGTGCACCAAGTGTGAATGAACTTGGGCTTTGAACAGACCTAGACCTAACCCTGGCTGTAGTTCCCCTTTCAAATCTGTTTCTTTAACTCAATAGGATTAAATAAGAAAATCTGAGTGATGTCTCTCAGCATGAGTGCCTAGCTCAGGCAGAGGCTCCACGGAGCATAAATGCCTCATTCCCTAAGAGGCCTGGTGCCCCTCGGGGTGGCTCTCAGGGGTCTGGTCCAGATGTTACTGGAAGTGTGGACCGTGGGCAATGCTGCCTTAGGCAAGGCCAACCTACAGCAAAACTGGGAAGGTGATCAAGTCTGCCTCTAACTACCCCACATTCTACTTTACAAACCTTTTCAAGATCGCAGTCTAGCTCTTGCTGCTTTGGCTCAGTAGACAGAGTGGCGGCCTGTGGACTGAAGGGTCTCGGGTTCGATTCTAGGTCAGGGCACGTACCTTGGCTGCAGCTTCCTCCCTGGCCCACGCCCTGGCCAGGGCTCATGTAGGAGCCAAACAATCAATGTGTTTCTCTCACATCGGTGTTTCTCTCTGTCCTTCCCTCTCTCTGAAATCAATGGAAAAATATCCTGGGGTGAGGATTTTAAAAAAAATCACTGTCTGTTGCTGAAAGAAAAACCAAGATTTTGCACAGTCCAGCTGTTGCATACATCCTTCTAATATAATAGACCGTCATCCAAATTGTTAGAAATTTTCAGATGGGGAACTTGTCACTTTACAATGTACAATATTTCACTTGGGAGCTGTCCTCATTGTTTTAAGTTCTTAGATGCTGGACTTTCGTCATGTAGGCCTTTGCCTCTGGATCCCTGGTTGTTTCTGTCAATACCTTGGAGAGGCAACACGCGGAGGCAGAGAACTGGGAATGAGGGGGATCATGTTATAGCTTCTAGAATGCCCCACACAAAGGCTTTGTAAAAATCAGTCTTTTTTATTTTTAAACCTTTAAGGCTGACACTATTGCAGATGTCCCCTTTTTCCCTCTCTTTGGCCACTTCCACTCAACCCTCCCTTCCCCTTCCTTGGCCTTTACCACACTATTATTTGTGTCCATGGGGTATGCGTATAGTATATGTTCATTAGCTAACCCCTTCACCTTCTTTATCTAGTCACCTCCTCCCCTCCCTCTGGCACCCAGCAGTCTGTTCCATGTATCCATGCTTCTGGTTCCCTTTTCTTGGTCAGTTTATTTTGTTCATTAGTGATATTATATGGTATTTGTCTTTCTCTGACTGACTTATTTTGCTTAACATAGTATTTCATTGTGTAAATGTACCACAGGTTTTCTATCCTCACATGCTGATGGGAAAATCTGTTGGTCTTAGCTCTCAACACAGAAAAGGAGCCCACAAGGGAAGTCTGTTTTCAGGGTGAAGGTGAAGTAAAACATTTGGAGACCCAGACATCTCTGAAGAACATGCCCCTGTATGTCTAGTTCTGAGGCATACACCACATTGAGCAAAATAATTCCATGGGAAAGAGGTTCTGTCCTAGAAGGTGACAGTAAGAGTCCGCTCTGATCTAGGAATTGAACGTCATAGATCAACCAGAAGCCAAATATGTACCCTTAGGAAAGGGATAGCAGAGCCAAGGAGAAAGTCCTTTCTGTTGAAGAAATTTCCTCCGAGAGAGTAAGGGTCCTGCTGTGGCAGGTGGGTGGGATAGGACAGTTGTATTCCAAAGGATACTTTGAGGACAGCTTTATACCAGCTGGGACTGTACCTAGGAACATCATACTCTGTCTGTCGTGTGTTGGGCACCAGGTTTCTCCAACTTCTGGCTGTTTTTTTCCTAGAAACAGATAAAGTACAGGTGAAAAGGATAAACTTACTATACATGGGGTCAGCCGACGCATTAGCTGAGGTGCTTGTAAGGTTTTCCATTAAAGAAGTCAGCCCAGCCGAACCGGTTTGGCTCAGTGGATAGAGTGTCGGCCTGTGGACTGAAGGGTCCCAGGTTCGATTCCGGTCAAGGCCATGTACCTTGGCTGCGGGCACATCCCCAGTTGGAGGTGTGCAAGAGGCAGCTAATCGATGTTTCTCTCCCATTGATGTTTCTGACTTTCCCTCTCCTTTCCTCTCTGAAAAAATCAATAAATATATATATATAAAAAAGAAGTCAGCCCACTACTCTGTGCTCTTTCCAGAAGTCTCCAACCAATAAACTCCAAGTCATTGTGTGGCTCCCAGCTCTCCTCAGAAGAACATAGGCTCCCTGACCTTCCTGGCCAAATGAAATCTCTCTCATAGCGTGATGTCCCTCTTCTCTATGGCATGCACCATAACTGCAATGTCACACTCACTTGTGATGAAAGCATCTCCCTAGAAAGTTTAGAAAAACTAAATTCATGAAGAGGCAACAGGTCTTCTCTCCACAAAGTTACCGACCATCCTCTCTGCTTTCTCATCCCACTAAATTATTACTTTTGCCTTTAAGTCAAAGTGAAAGAGTAACATCGATGTGAGAGAAACACATTGATTGGTTGCCTCCAGAACACACCCCAACCTGTCTAGGGATGGAACCTGCAATCCAGAAACATGGCCATTATTGGGAATCAAACCTGGGACCCTTCAGTTCATGGGCTGTTCTCTAACCACTGAGTAACACTGGCCAGGGAACATATGTGATACATTTAAAAGGTTCCTCTCCCGTGTAGCTCTTCTGGTGGCTTGCAAGTTCTGAGTCCAAAATAAAACCTTTTACACATGTTTTGCATTTATTTATTGTAGAGAGGAAGGGGGAGGGAGAGAGAGGTAAAAACATCAATGATGATGTTCATAAGTGAAGCTCAACCACTGAGCAACACAGGCAGGCAACCTGAAGGTTTTGCTTGTGTTTATTCAACAGGTGTAAAATGAAGCCTCAAAATCTGTAATTTGGGCAGCATTTCAGAAAGACACTTTGAGGTATTCTGTTATAATCTACTTCAATGTGCCCTGCTTCTAGGTGGTGATTCTGAAAGCAAGAATCTGCTAAGTCGTTTCTCCTAGGAGCAGACATCTAGGTCCATGATGGCGAACCTATGAAATGCCATTTTCGATGACACACGGCTGCATGCGGTCACATACAGAGAAGTATGGGGCCGCAAGCCGAGAAGGACATTTCATTGTCGGCTACTGCAATTGATATCTCTAAAGTTGTGTCAGTGACGACAGTACAGCACCAAACATGGGGGAAAAAGCTGGACTTGTCAAATTGTTTACAGAAGCTATTGGACATCCGATTGTGCCTTTTCATTGTATTATCCATTAGGAGATTTTATGTGCCAAGGCAGGATTCACCGACTTAAACGACTTGATGTCAGTTGTTAGAAAAATAATTAATTTAATAGCTGCCCACCCCCTTCACAAGCGAGAATTTTCTGCATTTTTACTGGAGGTTGATTCCACCTACAATGGACTGCTGATGTACAATAATGTAAGATGGCTGAGCGGAGGCAAAGTTCTTGAGCGCTTTGTGGAGTGCTTTGAAGAAATTAGGTTTTAAAAAAATATATATTTTATTGACTTTTTTACAGAGAGGAAGGGAGAGGGACAGAAAGTCAGAAACATCGATCAGTTGCCTCCTGCATACCCCCTACTGGGGATGTGCCCACAACCAAGGTACATGCCCTCGAACCCGGGACCCTTCACTCCACAGGCCGACGCTCTATCCACTGAGCCAAACCGGTTTTGGCTAAGGTATTTCTTGAGGACAAGGATCTGGGAAACTTTTCTCAGCTCAATGATGATAAGTGGGTCAACACCCTGATGTTTTTTACAGATCTCTCTGTTCATATTAATAAACTGAACTTAAAGTTACAAGGTTTTGGCCAAAGTATTGACATTATGTTTGGATTCATAAAAGCTTTTGAAGGTAAACTTAAAATTTTCAAGAGAGATGTAGAAACTAAAACATAAGTATTTTCCTCGAGTAACAAAGTATTTTGAGAAGGCCAGTGCAGCTGTACAAAATGAAATGGAACCCTTGCATTTAAAGTACCAGCATGTTTTAGACTTGTTACTTGACCAGTTCAGTGATAGATTTAATCAATTTAGAAGCCTAGTACAGACCATAAAAATAATTAAGTATCCTGATGTAGTAGTCTACAGTAGTTTGGAATTAAGTGGTTTCCAATGGATGCAAACTGATGATTTGGAGATGCAACTTGCAGAATTTCAAGACAGCATCTGGGCTCAGGTGTTTGTTGACTTGAGGTCAAAGCTTGAGAATCTGGAAAGGTGCTGCTTGGAGAATCAAGAGGAGTGCCACTACGAACAGGAAATTTGGAGTGCCTGGCACTGATTACCAGACACTTTTAGCACTCTGAAAAATATAGCAATGGCTTTGCTCACAATTTTCCCTCTACGTACTTTTGTGAGACCTTATTCTCAGCATTAAATAATATCAAAACCAACAAAAGAAACAGATTGACAGATGAAGTTAGTAGCGCTTGCTTGGGTTTGGAGTGTACAAAATACCAACCTTCAATTGAAGGTTTAGCCAATGAAATTCAACAACAAAAAAGTCACTAATATGCAGGTTAAAGAATTTCCCCTCTCCCTCACTTATCTTATGGCACCCCACAAAGTTAAATAATATCAAGACCAACAAAAGAAACCGACTGACAGGTGAACAAAGAAATCACTAAGCAGGTAAATTAAATAATTAGTTTTTGGTTTATTAAATACAGTTATATATTACAATTGTGTATTTTTGTTATTTAAACTATAAATATCATGAAATTATGTTTTTTTTTCTCCAAGTGACACACCACCCGAGTTATGCTCGGTTTTTTGGCGAATTTTGACACACCAAGCTCAAAAGGCTGCCCATCACTGATCTAGGTGAAAGGGCTATTTGGAAATAAGTCCACCCCCCCACCACCTCTGTCACACAGGGCGTACCTTCTTCTAAAAGACTGGGAGAATGGACCTGATCTCACCTGCGACCGGGCTGTTGGGAGCGTGGACACCGTCTCCCGTGTGAGAGTGTCTTTTCCAAGATGCCACAGGGACTTCAGGTCAGAACTGGGAGAGGAGAGAATTAGTCCTTAGAGACCCAATTTCTCTGCAGAGCTCCTTTACGCGCCGCAACCAAGGGCTTACTCCTGGCCGGCTGGGCGCCACTTACTGCTCTGGAACTAATGATTTTGGAAAACCTCCCGCTACCCAGGCAGAACCAGCAGAATGCGACCCATTAAGATCTGAGACCACGAGTCCCAGCCAGTGTCTCCCACTCTCCCATTCTCCCCAACTTCCCCAAAGCCGCCAGAAGTGCGGGGGCCCTTTATTTAGGCAACTCTGCCTTATGATTGGTCAGTGTGACTATGGAGGGGCCAGTTTTTTTGTTTTTTAATCCTCACACTTGGATATTTTCCCATTGATTTTTAGAGAGACTGGAGAGAGGGAAAGACAGAAATTTCGATGTGAGAAACATTGATTGGTTGCCTCCTGCAGGAGCCCTGACCAGGGCGGGGGGAGCCTGCAACCGAGGTTCGTGCCCTTGACTAGAAAAGAACCCGAACCTTTTGGTCCGCAAGCCGAAGCTCTATCCACTGAGCAAACCCAGTCAGGGTGGAGGGGCCAGTTTTCTCTTAAAAAAAAAAAATCCTCACCCGAGGACAGAGAGGACTGGAGGAAGTGGGGGGGGGGTTGGAGGGAGGGAGAGAGAAAGAGAGAGGGAGGGAGGGAGAAGCGGGGGGGAGAAGGGGAGAAACATGGATGTGAGAAACATTTACCCATTGTCTCCCCTACGCTTCTAGACCGGGAACGGGATCTGCCTGCTTTTGGTGTCTGGGAGGATGCTCCAACCACCTGAACAACTCAGCCAATCAGTGCCAGGCCAGTTTTCCAGTGTTGACCAATAACACCAGACCGATGGCTCACCGGGCATGCTGGGAGATGTAGTTTTTTCCGGGTTTTCAAGCAAATATTTCCGGTTCCGCTGCCTGGGTCTCCCCGGTGAGCTCCTTGGAGGCTGGAGCCCTAAAATGGAGCTAATTTAGGGTAACTCCCCAGGTTTGTAATGTTTCAGGGCAGGAAGCAAGCAAGAAGACAAGGAGACAGGAATCTGAAAGATTATCGATACTAAAAGTTGGGTCCATCCGGCAGTGCCCTATGGGCCCAAATTTGGGCCCTGCCGGCGTAGCCCGGAGTGCTGGTCCTAGCCTTGGCTTGAGCTGTCCTCTGTGCCTTGGGCTGCGGGTATGTGTAATGTAACCAGAGGGAATGTGTTGGGGTGGAATGTAACAGAAGGGGTGGTCTTTGTGTGGACAAAGTTCATTCAGATCGGCTTAGGCCTGGTTCCTAGTCTCTGTAACCTAGGGCAGCTATTAGCCTTTTTCATCTCATGACACACATAAACTACTAAAATTTTGGCAAATACAAAATATATTTTTTTTGCTGATCTGACAATAAAAAGGTTATAATTTTGATTCACTCACACTGGACGGCTATTGTTGCATTGGCTGTCATTTTTTTATTTAAAAGTCTAATGGAAAAGAGGTCGGTGCCCCTGACTAAATAGTCTGGTATTGCATGTGTTAAAAATCCTTGCTCACACCAGTGTGCCTCTTGCAGCACACCGGTTGAAAATCGCTGATCTAGGGGCATTGTGCCCCAAGACTCAGCAGAACTGAGGTCAGGTTCAGAGCCTGAAGCAGGGAGTAGAGTTGGCCATTTGCTTCAAAAATATGCCTAATGATACCAAACGTTGAAACAGTCCCACTGCTACATATTTTCCATATTAATAACACCGGTGCTGTGGTGTAGGGATTTTAAAATTGAGTTCCTTCTCCAATCTCTGCCACTAATTGCTTAGATCTTAGCCAATATGTAACTTTGCTTTCCTCAGCTTCAGAGAGCTGGTCAATAAGATGACTGTCCCCCCAGGGCTTGCCATGAAAGGGTTTATTCATGATCTCTTTCTGAGACCCTGGAAAAATGTTTTTAAGGTCTTCCTGGGAAGTCTGCTTTTGGAAACTTAGCTGTCCTCCTGGGTGTGTCAGGAAAATTATGATCCAAGAGAAGGAATCGTGCCTTTAAATGATGAACCAGCCCTAACCGTTTTGGCTCAGTGCATAGAGCATTGGCCTATGGACTGATAGGTCCCAGGTTCCATTCTGGTCAAGGGCATGTACCTTGGTTTCAGGTATATCCAGCTGATCAATGTTTCTCTTTTTTTCTTTAAAAAAAAATATTTTACTGATTTTTTACAGAGCAGAAGGGAGAGTGATAGAAAGTCAGAAACATCAATGAGAGAGAAACATCCATCAGTCGCCTCTTGCACATCCCCTACTGGGGATGCGCCTGCAGCCAAGGTACATGCCCTCAACCGTAATCTAACCCGGGACCCTCCAGTCCGCAGTCCGACGCTCTATCCACTGAGCCAAATCAGTCTTGGCCAATGTTTCTCTTTCATTGATGTTTCTAACTATCCCTCTCCCTCTCTGTAAAAAATCAATAAAATATATTAAAAAAAATAAATTATGAACCAATTCATTTATTCCTTGGCTTTCATTCTTCATGGTGTTGCTGGGGAAAGAAGCTTCATGCTGCATGCTACAAAGACCTGGTTAGGGTAGGTGTCTTTCATTATCTGTAAATGGGACAATACCTTTCAGGGCCATTAGGAAAGTGAGGACATCCAGGAAGTACTGTAACACCGTGAGTAGCATATAACAGACACTTAGTAAATACACATTCACTCATTCCATTGTCCTGTGTAAGTACCTCTGTTGAAATCCTTATCAAACCATCTTGTAATCTCACATCTCAAAGGTAGAGAATGTATCTCAGTCACCATTTACACCCACAGCTCCTGGCACAGTGCCCACTGTCTGTTCTAGAAGAAGGAAAAAAAGAATCCAAATCCCAGTATGGCCCTCAACTCCCTCATACTCGCTTTTTATGAAAATGTCATATTGCTTGTCTGTGTAAATAAGATCTCTGAGAGGATACCAGACACTGGTAGCAGTAGTTACTTGGAGAATTCTGGTATTCAGAGTCAGAGGGAGGGAAACTTTCCATATCCCTTTTGTTTTGCTTTTAAAATGTTAACCATGGGCATGCATGCTTCTAAAAAATGTTTATGTCAGAAAATTCCCCCAAATTAAATAATCAAAATATGTTGAACACATCTGTAGAAATCATATAAAGAAATATAAATGGCTAGTGAAAATAAGAAAAAGTGTTCAAACTTACTAAGAAATTCTATTAAAATACTGAGATCTTTTTCACCTAGTTTGCAGAGAAGGAATGATAATACCTTACTCTTGGTAAGGATGTGTGAAACAGGAGACTTCTCACTTGAAAAATTTTAACCAACATTCCAGGAATTTTCCCTAAGGAAATAATTGAGTCGTGTGCAGGTTTCTGTATGAGACTGCTCGTTGCAATGCAATTTATAGCTGAATATCTTTGTATTTGATGGGGAAACCTGATCACCAGCCTCTGCTATCCCCTCTCCCCAACCCCAGTCCATCTGATGGAATATAATGAGTAGGGTCCAAGGCAGTCGATCCACCCTAGTTAGTATAAGAGAGCAGCACCCAACTTTGTTCCTCTCTAGGCCAGATGAGAGCCTGGGAATCTGAGGGGAGGTAAAAATTAAAATGCCTAATTTCTGAAGAGATCTTGGCCTTAGATATTTGTGGAACTGCAGAGAAAGAGAAAGTTGACTCATATGTATAGTATGTATTACTTTCATAATTAGCAGAGTAATTAAGCTAGGGCTCTGGAAGGACTGAGCCTGCAAATATAGATGCTTGTTGCACCTCCTGGCCCAGAGGAACCTGATTACCTTCCTATCTCTGAGGATGGAAGAGGGTTCTAGAGCTGAGGATGCAGGAATTGAGGGATTTTTTCCAAGTGCTCCATGAAGGACAGGTCTTTACTTGGCAGCTTGTAATGTGGCTAGAGGAGTAAAGACTGCTGGCTTTGTCCACTGGTAGTGCTTCTAGGTATCGCTCTGCTTGACCCGTGGCCAGAGGATTAAAAGAGCCATGAGTAGGCAAGAGAAAATAGCCCTAACCAGTCCAGTTTGGCAAAGTGGATAGAGTGTTGGCCTGCGGACTGAAGGGTCCCAGGTTCGATTCCGGTCAAGGGCATGTACATTGGTTGTGGGCACATCCCCAGTAGGGGGTGTGCAGGAGGCAGGTGACCGATGTTTCCCTCTCATCGATGTTTCTAACTTTCTACCCTTCTCCCTTCCTCTCTGTAAAAAATCAATAAATTAAAAAAAAATAAACCTGTAGAGGTCTTGGAGCGATCTCCAGAGGGAGGGGGGGCAGGCAGAACTCTCAGAAGAGGCAGTTCCTGCTGACACAGTTCTTCTGGAGGAGACAGATCACAGCTCTCCTTCCAATCTAAGGGCTTTTTGAACTGAAAAGCATGTTTTGTTTGTTTGTTTTTTAAATTAATTCAGTAGATACATTAAAGGAGAGGATGGTTATCACAAAGCCAGCAGTCTCTTAGATCAAGTGGAAGAACTATCTCAAAACACACTAAAAAGCCTGGCCAGCATGGCTCAGTGGTTAAGTGTCAACCTATGAACCAGGCGGTCACGGTTCAGTTGGGTGGGTTGGAGTGCATGCCTGATTGCAGGCTCCGTCCTGGGGAGGGGCATGCAGGAGGCTACTGATTCTCATCATTGATATTTCTGTCTCTTCTTCTCCATTCCTCTCTGAAAGCAATTTTTAAAGTACTAAAAAATTAAAAAAAGAAAAAATAAATAACATCAAAAAGAAAGAAAAAGACCCCTAACTGGTTTGGCTCAGTGGATAGAGCATCGGCCTGCGGACTGGGCATGTACCTAGGTTGTGGGCACATTCCTAGTGGAGGGGTGTGCAGGAGGCAGCTGATTGATGTTTCTCTCTCATCGATGTTTCTTCTTTTTTTTTAAAAAAAAAATATTTTGATTTTTTACAGAGAGGACAGGAGAGGGATAGAAAGTCAGACACATCGATGAGAGAGAAACATTGGTCAGCTGCCTCTTGCATGCCCCCTACTGGGGATGTGTCTGAAACCAAGGTACATGCCCTTGAGTGTAACTGAACCTGAGTCCTTTAGGTCTGCAGGCAGATGCTCTATCCACTGAGCAAAACTGGTTTCAGCTCTCATCAATGTTTCTAACTCTCTATCCCACTCCCTTCCTCTCTGTAAAAAATCAATAAAATGTATTTTTTTAAAAGAAGACAAAGAAACCAGGAAGGCAAAGAGTAGGAGAACCAATTAGTACTGAGTTCATTGCTGATTAGACCTTTCCTGAGCTAATCCCTGTGACCAAGAGATATCCCTCCCACATGGTGAGTTATCTGAGCCAATCACCAAGCCAAGGGGGTCGGCAAACTCATTAGCCAACAGAGCCAAATATCAACAGTACAATGATTGAAATTTCTTTTGAGAGCCAAATTTTTAAAACTTAAACTTCTTCTATCGTCACTTCTTCAAAATAGACTCGCTCAGGCTGTGGTATTTTGTGGAAGAGCATACTTAAGGGACCAAGAACCGCATGTGGCTTGCAAGCTGCAGTTTGCCAACCACCGGGTTAGAAGATTAAGACCATTTTGTGGGTGGAGTCAATACCACCCATACAATGGGAGAAGATGGACTGTTTTTAGGAGGACAACCATCTTGAATAGCCCTACAGCAACATATGGTACCTAACTGAAACAACTGTCCTGAGAATAAATGAGATCCTGCGTAAGATGCTTAATTCAGTGCCTGGCACATGGTAAGTCTGAGGAAAGAGCTATCATTATCATTTTCTCATTAGTGTTTAAAAAAAAAGAGTGTTTTTAAAGTTTGAATAGATATGTATTCCCTTTTCAGTTTTGACAGTTTATCTGAAACTCATAGAAACCTAAAAACAGTAGAATGTTGTTACTCTCATCAGCTAGGGCATACTTCTCACACTTTAATATGCATATAAATCACTTAGGGATGTGTTAAATGCAAATTATGACTCAGTCAAATGCAAATTATAAGGCCTGAGGTTCTGCATTTTTTAAAAAATATATTTTATTGATTTTTCACAGAGAGGAAGGAAGAGGGATAGAAAGTCAGAAACATCGATCAGTTGCCTCTTGCACACCTCCAACTGGGGATGTGCCCGCAGCCAAGGTACATGCCCTTGACAGGAATCGAACCTGGGACCTTGCAGTCCGAAGGCCAATGGAAGAGGAGGTGTGCAGGAGGCAAACCGGTTTGGCGAGGTTCTGCATTTTTAACAAGCTCCCAAGTGATGATGCTGCTGCTGGACCACAGACCATATTTTGAGTAGCAAGAACCTAGGTAGGGTTTTGCCTCTCTTGTATGATTGAAGGGGCTTACCTCCGCATTCACGTTCCATGGGGAAAAGTGAGATAGAGGAGCAGGAAAGCAAGCAAACTCCTTTTTAAAAAAAACCCTATCTTCTTTTTTTTTTTCTTTTTTTAAAAATATATTTTATTGATTTTTTACAGAGAGGAAGGGAGAGGGATAGAAAGTCAGAAACATCGATGAGAGAGAGACATCGATCAGCTGCCTCTTGCACGCCCCCCACTGGGGATGTGCCCGCAGCCAAGGTACATGCCCTTGCCGGAATCGAACCCGGGACCCTTCAGTCCGCAGTCCGACGCTCTATCCACTGAGCCAAACCAGTCTCGGCAAAAAACCCTATCTTCTTATTTAAATGTTTTCCAAATAGGATTATTTGAAAGAATAATGCAATAAACAACTATGTACCCTTCACCTGGTTTCACTGATTGTTAACATTTAACATTTAAGCAATTTCCTTTTGAAGACATGACACAGAAGTTGCCTATATCCCTTTAACTCTTGTCCATTGGTAAAAACGTTAGTACATAGCTTCACTTTTGCCCCAAAGGAGGCCAAGAAACATAAACCTAGCTGGACAGCTATTTGCCTGCTATCGGGGGTAAGATACTATTACTACAAGAAGATATAATAAAGCAGTTATTTAAAAAAAAGAGAGAGAAAGAAGAAGAAAGAGGAGGCCTGGGACAAAGGACACCAGGGGACAATTAACAATCCCCAACACACTAATTTGTCAAATCTTATAACCAGTTCTCATCAAAGTGGATTCTGGAAGGATTGAATATAAATTTGTAATCCACAGCATGGCTCAGTGGTTGTGCATCAATTTATGAACCAGGAGGTCTCCAGGTCATATGCGAGTTTCAGGCTCAATCCCCAGTGGAGTGTGGGGGGCGGGGGTGGGGTGCTGGAGGCAAGCAAATGATGATTGTCTCTCATCATTGATGTTTCTCTCTCCCTCTCCCTTCCTCTTAGAAATCAATCCTATCTAATATAAGAGTAATATGCAAATTTGACCATACCTTCTCCACAAGCCATGCCCACAGCCACGCCCACCAGCCAATCAGGAACAGATTATGCAGATAAACCTCAACCAAGATGGCTGCTGCCACTGACAGCAGGGGGAAGGCTTGGGTTTCTCCGGCAACAGAGGAAGCCAAGCTTTCCACCTGCCTTTGCCTGCCTAGGCCTCCACTCAATGTTACAAAGTTTCAATTATAAAAGATACAGAAATGGCGGCAGCCACTGAGCTGGAGAGAACAGAGGCTTGGGTTTCCCTGGCAACAGAGGAAGCCAAGCTTTCAGCCTGCCGTTGCCGGCCTAGGCCTCCACTCTAGGCTACAAAGTTTCAAACAAAAATGGCTACCGACCTGGAGTGAGCAGAAGGCTTGGCTCCGCTCCAGGCTACAAAGTTTCAATTGTAGACATAGATTAATCCCAGATACCAGGGCCTCCGCCTGGGTCACTAGGGGGAGTGGCCAGCCTACAAACCTCCATAGGCCCCTTGCACAGGCCACTGCTCACCCCAAGGGAACCCTCACCCTGATCTAGGACACTCTTCAGGGCAAACCAGCTGACCCCCACCCATGCACCAGGCCTCTATCCTATCTAATAAAAGAGTAATTTGCCGATTGACCATCACTCCAACACACAAGAGGGCTGCCCCCATGTGGTCAAAGATCCTGCCCCCATGTGAACACAAGATGGCCACCACAAGATGACCAGCAGGGGAGGGTCATTGGGAGGTTCCAGGCCCTGCAAGGGAGGGCAGTTGTGGGTGATCAAGTCTGCAGGGAGGGCAGTTAGGGGTGACCAGGCTGGTAGAGGAGGGAAGTTGGGGGCAAACAGGCTGGCAGGGGAGCAGTTGGGCATCAATGAGGCTGGCAGGGTAGTGATTAGCGAGTGATCAGACTGGCAGGTAGAAGCGGTTAGGGGCAATCAGGGAAGCACGAAGGTGAGCAGTTTGGAGCCAGCAGTCCTGGATTGTGAGAAGGATGTCCAACTGCCTGTTTAGGCCCACTCCTAACACAGGATCAGGTCTAAATGGGCAGTTGAACATCCATTGAGGGGTCCCAGATTGGAGAAGATGCAGGTTGGGCTAAGGGACATTCCCCACCCCCCCCCCCCGGCACAAATTTCATGCACTGGGCCTCTAGTCAAGAATAAAAAAAAAAAAAAAATTTGCAGCCCATCTCTAGAAAGGTTGTAGGGCTTTGAAGTCTGCATTTTACACACCCACCTCACTGTTAAGTGCCCCACTGTCCTTTCATATTATATGGATTTTCTAATTCCTCTTAATTTTTTTGCAACAAGGTGTTCTGGGCCTAAACACAGTTTACTATAACATTTTTTGCTTACAGTAGCATATTTGCAGTATTTAAACCTAAAAGTCTGCAGAATTGTAAATAGTATTATATTAACTTTCATTTTGTCCAAGTGACTTTTCAGCCTTTAAAAAAAAGGAACTTAACAGAAACACCGCCAAAAGTAAATATAGGTTTACATAAATCAGGATTCCACCAGCAACTACACATATGTAGACAGTAGATGATCTATTCCTTGTTTTATATCACTTTGATCTACGTATGCCAATTACCTTTGAAACTTCTAATCTCCGTGCCATGTGGTTCAGAGCATCTCCACCTGTGAACCAGGTCCCAGTTGGATTCCGGTGAGGGCACATGCCTGGGCTTTGCCTGGAGTTCTGCTCTATTCCCAGCAGGCGGCTGTCAACCCATGATTCTCTCATCATTGATTTTCTATCTCTCCCTCTCTGAAATCAATAAAAATATATTAAAAACATCTTTTTAAGTTCCATTTCATTGTCAACGTGTTAAGCAATGTACTTTTAACACGTCTAACACTTCTATTATTTTTGAGACTTTTAATCCGTAATGATGTTTTTTCTCCTAAATATGATTTAAATCCTTTAAGGATTGGTCGTTGTCGCCCTTGGCTGTAAGCAGGTCCTTTTTTATCCCATTCGTTGGCTATGTGGACCACTGTTTAAGTTATTGAAAGGCAAAGAATAAATTCCTGCTTTAAAGTTAACATCAGATTTTGGTCAACAAAGTTCCCTGGATCTTGTGATAGAGACCCTCCCGCAACTTGAGGGCAAGTGCCACCTGCCCGCTTACACGGCCACAGCCCCGCACCGCCTTCCTGCGGAGACGAACCTCTGGCTGTTGGCTGGGTGTCGGGCGGCGGGCGGGGTGGAGCTGCCCGCCGCCGGAGGGTCACGCAATCTCGTTAGCCTGGTTCGGCACCCCGACGGGCTGGGGATGGGCCCAAGCCCCAAACCCAACCAGGGAAATGACAGCGAGAACCGGAGGGTTGTGAGCCATCTCGCGATCGGCCCGCCTCGTCTGGGCGCCCCGCTCGGTTCTCAGAGCTTCCTTCGCCCCTGCAGTCGCTGCCCCACCGGCGTCCCAGCGCCTCCGCCGCCCGGTTTCCGGAAAGGCCTGCCCACTTCTAAGATGGCGGCGTCAGCCTCGGGGAGGCGGCGCGCTAGGTGGGAGGCTAGCGGCCCATGGGCTTCCGGTCTGCGCCGCCGGCCGGGCGCGGGAGGCGGAAGTGCCGTGGGCCGCCTCAGTCCCGGCTGCGGCCCCTGCTGGTTACATAACTAGTTGCGGGCTCTGCGCGGCCCCACTTCCGGCTCCCTGCGACCCCAGGATGCGCTGAGCCCCACGGCACTGTCCGCTGCCGCCGGCTCCCGCCCGAGGTGAGGTTCCCCGGGTCTCGGGCTTGTGGTGGAGTCGCCGGGCCCGGCTCGGGGTGGGGGTAGTGAGTGGGGAGGAGCTGCAGCCCGGGTTGGGGTGGGCAAGGGGCGCGGGGGGCCTTGATGGGGTGCGGGACATCCGGGCCGGTGGAGAGAGGCCGGTCGGTGCCCAGATCTCCGCGGGGTTTCGGGGCTGCCTAAGAGGTCGCGTCCGGCAGGGGTGAGGAGGGGGCCGCGGGGTGAGCAGGGGGAGCGCCCCAGATCCTAGGGGTGCCGAGGGGCGCGGTTCGCAGCTGTAAGCGGGAGCCGGCCCTTTCTGGGAGGGCGCCTCGGTGCCCTGCCGCAGGACGAGTTGCGGGAGAGATTGAGGACCGGAGTGCAGCCTGCCCTTCGCCGCCCGCGGAGGTGAAGTGCCCGGTCTGGACCCAGCTGAACGAGGTGCCGCCTCCCCGCTTGGCTTTGTACTTGTTGAACTGTTTGCAGTTATTTTGCCGACTTGCTGGCCCTCCTGTGAACTCCTGAAAGCCTGGGGCTCTGTCTTGGTCGTCGCAGCGTCTCACTCTCTCAGCTGTGCCTTTTCGTGTGTAACTTCTGTGGTTTGTTCTGTGGTTTTGAGGGGGGCTGTGGGCCCTTCGCTGCACCCCTAGCAGATATCTGGGTGCCTGCCCGGCGGGTGACGGGAGCCAGGACCTGAGGTGAGGCAGGAATTACTCTGCAGTAAACGTGGACCTTGGCTGCTTTATTGATCTGTTGACTCTCTGCCAAGTCCTGGAGCCGAGCCGTACGATTTTGTTAGTCATTTGTCCCGAAGGAAAGAAGAACAGCCCCCTACAGTATAGTTCCCTATGGTTCTTGAAGTGGTTGTTACTTGGAGTGTCAGTACTGGAGAGACAGACCACTTCGGGTGGCAGACGTTTTACCAGAAAACTGAAGACGGAAAACCCCCGGTGAATGTTTAATCGGCTGCACCAGCACCAGCCGCTCCAGGTCATCTACAGAAATACCAGAATCCTCCTGGCATTCTGTGATGTAGAGATAAGTGATGGAAGTTCTTTGGCCCTTAGTACAAGGGAAGAAGGGGAAATTGAAAGGGACTGAAAGAAAAAACAAACTCCTATTCTTACTCTGGGTTTCTATAAAGTCAGTTAAAACTTGTCTACAAGCAACAAAGTCAGGGCATGGTGTGGTGTGAACAGGTCAGAGTAAAAAAAAAAATCTCTATCCTATCTTTAGCCCCTCCCAGTTGTAACTTGCAGTGATTTTTTTGCCACTGTGTTTATTTTAGCCACATCTATTCCATATTTGGGATATGACTTGTCGAAGTTGCTAAGCAACAGCATGCTCTGCCCTGGGTGGAAGAAAATTCCTGGATGGTAGGAGATTTGAGAGATAAAAGGTACACCTGAACTAAGAAGGGTGATGCTGTCCTGGCTGCTGTGCCTCATCTCTCCGCCTCAGTGTACATGTTAGCCACAGTTCGGTGTCCTACAGCCTTCGGCGTGTTTAAACCAGGGGGTCCTGGCAGCCTGCATCGCAGCAGCCACATGGAACACAGAGCAGAGAAGACTCAGAGCTCTCAGTTCTGTCTGCCGATGACAGCTCTCCAACCTGAAGGGAAAGCTGACTGCTTATCAGAGAGTGTCTTCCCTGAAGTGGTAGCTCCTTGAAAATAACAGAAGCAATTTCACTTTATAAAATAGTCTGTGGGTAATTGTTCCTTAGGGACTGGAACGAATTCTTATCTGGAATGTGGCCGCAACAATGTGTCATCGTTTCTGTAGTTCCTGGGGTCGATGCCGGACGCCTTTTCAGACTTGTTGCTTTTTAGGCATGACTCCCTCTGACTGTAGTTGTGAACTATTCAAGAGGCCTTGCTGGCCAGGTATTTGTTGGCTTTATACTTAGTTTCAATTTACTTTCTCTGGTCGCCCGTTTTTAACCCTTTCGTTGAGATGCACATACAAGCCCTGGCAGTTAGCTCACTTGGTTGAAGAATTGTCCCGATACCCCAAAGTTGGGAGTTTGATCCCCCTCCAATCCACCCCCTCCCTCCCTGTCAGGCCACATATAAGAATTAACCAATGAATGCATAAATAAGGGAACATCAAATCAAATCAGTGTTTATCTCATTCTCCCCCTCTCCCTTTCTCCCACCTTCTCTCTCTCTCAAATCAATTAAAAAGAAATATACATACAGAAAAATACATTGCTTGGTAACTGGTCATGAAATACCTGTTGAACCACCAGCACCACAAAAGACCCCTCAAGCTCCTTGCCAGATAAGTCCTCTCTATTTAAAATACTGATTTTCTGGTACGAGACCATTAGCAGTCATTTTGAGGGGAAGGAGTAATTATTATTTTGTGTTCATAGTAAAATAAAAAGATTTAAAAGAGCATGCCCTTCCCTCAAAAAAAAAAAAAAAGACTGTTCTTTTTAAGCCTTTTTTAAAAAGTGGTTATCTTAAAACTTATAAATATTTTTAAAGTTAAATTTTATGTAGTCATTAAAATTGCATTTTTTAATGACAACACAGGAACTCTTTAAAATATTTGTATAAGTCTGGTGTCCTTATCAACAACCTCTTTGCTTCATTACAGCTTTGAATCTGTTTATTTTTGGCATCGGTGCACAAAATGCCATGTTATTCCAATGGTGTGGAGTTTAAAAGTTGGCACTAAGTCTATTTTGGGACGAAATGGGTAATTATTCTACTTACAATTTGAAGAGACATTGTAAAATTTCCAAGTTATTACTAATTAAAAACAACCCATGAGGTTATTTTAATATAAAAGCATGTTCACAATTTTTACATTACCACCTGAGAATTTATTTTTTTCTTATACTAAAAGCAACTCAAACTCATTGTAAGAAAAACAGAAGTTAAGTGGCACAGAACACAGACTTCTGCCATAACCCCAGAGGCAAATGCTGACAGGAGGTTGAATTACTTTTCAAAAATTATTTTTGGTATAAAAGTCTACCTCACGATCCTGTGTTAATGCATACCACATTTGACTCATTTTTTTTAAAGTATTTAACTTCTATTTAACTCTGAAGGATCCTAACTGTAAACTCAGAGAAGCAGAGATTAAAAATCATAATAAAACCCCGTAGAATGAGATGGAAAAGGTGGAAAAAAAAGGTAGAGAGGGCTGATATGCTGGAGAGACAGCAGCCAGGGACCGACAGGGTTTCTGAAACTGGATTCCCCTGTTGCTGTACTTTTTCCTTTCAAACTGAATAGCTGCTTGTCCATTTCACCCACCCCTCCCCCCGAACAATGTTAGGGTTTCTTGTTGCCGTTGAAGTTCTCTGTGCGAGAACCAGTTTGCTCTTGATTTTGAGCCTCAGGTGATTCCCACCCCACAAAAAATGTAGTCATTACAGGTGATTTTATTATTGTTTGATTTGTTTTTTGTTTTGTTTTGTTTTTTGTTGTTTTTTTTTACACCAGACCAGTTGGCTCACTGAACTGGGAATTATATTCAAGGCATGCCCTCTCCGATGGCCTCCTATCAAGATCCCAGGTTAAAAAGCTAGTAGGCAGCCCTGGCCAGCATTGCTCAGTGGTTAGTGTTGGCCTGTGCCCTCAGGGGTCTTGGGCTTGGTTCCCAGATTCGATTCCGAGTCAAGGACACGTTC
The DNA here is from genome assembly GCA_027563665.1 of Antrozous pallidus. Taxonomy (NCBI): domain Eukaryota; kingdom Metazoa; phylum Chordata; class Mammalia; order Chiroptera; family Vespertilionidae; genus Antrozous; species Antrozous pallidus. The sequence goes on along the minus strand of CM050512.1, from coordinate 106,838,026 downwards.
CTTGGTTGCAGGTTTGATCCCCAGTCCTGGTCGGGCACGTGCAGCAGACAACCAATTGGTGTCCCTCTCCCCCCAATCCTTCCATTGCTTCTAAAAAAAAAAAATTGGTGGGGAAAAAAATAGTCTGGGGAGGATTAACAAAAAAGGAAAAGCCTCCAGGCAAAGGCACTTCTTGACCTGGCCATCCTTACTGCCCACCCAGGCCGTGCCCCCTGTCACCTGCTTTTACTCCAGCTGCATCTTCCCATGTGACTGTGTGAGCTGGCAGCACAGGCTCACCTGCGCCCCGTTTTCTGTTTCAAGAAGATAACTGCTGAGCTTTCAGGTGAGGGGTCTCTCTGGTCTTGGCTTCATGCCTCTGGTCCCCAGTTCAGACCCTCCTGGGTCCTGTTCTTATCACTGCTCTTCCTCTTCGTCCTGTCTCTCAACCTGAACTGCCTTCTCTAGTTCTGACATTGACCTAACGGGGCCACAAAAGGCAAACATGCCTTGGGCAGCACACCACAATCCAGGCCTTCTTCCAATAGAAACTTGTCAGCTGCTGTGGTATACATCCTTAGGACAAGGAGAGGATTCTCTCAGACTGCCATGGCCAAGGTTAGCCCAAATGCCTATTGAAGAAGCATTGGGGTCTGCAAATGGTACACATGCACAGTGGCCCAAAAGCCTGTCCTTCAGGTCGGGTCATTTTACTGTGAATATGAAGTTAAAATGCAAAATGGTAAAATAAATTTTTAAGCAAAATAAGATCTAGCTCATCTTGGACACAATGGAAAGCTAAAAAGCACCACTCCAAAATGCACGATGCCCCAAACTGCACGTAGGCCTCTGTTATGCTGAAAAGATGCTCGTGTCTGGGAACCTGCCTTCCTAGGAAGTCGGAAAAGCCATGTTGGTTGGAGCCACATCTGTGGGAGACCTTGATGGAAGTCTCTTACTAAGTGAAATTTAAGGTTTCCTTCTCAGTTGACATTTGAGTTAAGAGGTACCACTAAGCATGAAAAAAGTGGTCAGTGACGTTTGTAGGGACAGAAAGTGGAGTGGTGGTTGCTGGACACTGGACTAGGAGGAGCAGGGTGTTAGAGTTCAGATCGGAAAGATGAAAAAGTTCTGAAGATGAGAGTCATTGGTGACCGTCATTGGTGGTGGTCGCACAACAACGTGAATACCACTGATCTGTGCACGTAAAAATGGTTGAAATGATACAATTTATGTATATTTTACCACACTTTCAAAAAAGATAAAGAATGTTGCGACATTTGACAGTTTTCTTTTTTCTAGTAGGACTGCTTGGGTCTTAGGTGCAGTTTGGGGGAAATGGAAGGGGGTTGATCTCCTGCCTTTTGCTTGTGGCTCAGGTTGGAGAGCATTCCTTCCACACAGTTGAATTAACCCTTCTCCACACAGCTCGGTTGCCAGCACTTTTTGTGTTCACTAATGTGCTGTTTGCCATGGAAATCCTGGAGCAAAACAAGTGACTTCTGTGAGTATTTTGGTAATAGTGCAGGAAGACACACACCCTGGTCCCCCAATGTACCCCTCTATCCTGCATAATCAAAGATTTCTGCCTCTGCTTATTGCTGCAACTACAGCATCTAGAGCAACACCTGGATTTTCAATACAATTGTGGTAAATAAAAGACTAAGTGAATTCTCAGTATAAAACTTAGGGGATGACAGAATCTTTAGCTCAAAGGAAAGAATGGTCTGGAGCTAGGATCGCACTGGAACCACCTGTTATTGTCTTTTTATTTTATTTTATTTTTTAAATATATTTTCTTTCTTCCCTTCCCTTCCTTTCCCTCTTCCCTCTTCCCTCTTCCCTTCCCTCCCCTCTTCCCTTCCCTCCCCTCTTCCCTTCCCTTCTTACTTCCCTCCCCTCCCCTCCCCTCTCACAGAGGAAGGGAGAGGGGTAGAGAGCTAGAAACATTGATGAGAGAGAAACATCCATCAGCTGCCTCCTGGACACTCCCCACTGGGGATGTGCTCGAAACCAAGGTACATGCCCTCAACCCCGGGAATCGAACCCGGGACCCTTCAGTCCGCAGGCTGACACTCCATCCACCAAGCCAAACCGGTAGGGCTTGTTATTGTCTTTTTAAAGTTGAGGTATAGTTAACATGCAGCCAAGTAGTCAGATCTTAACCAAGCAGATCCATGTGTTTGATGACCACAAAGGAGACATAGAACATCATCATTACCCCAGTAAGTTGCCCTATGCCCTGTCTGAGTGTCCCCCTCCCACTGTCTGATTTCTGTCACTGTCAGTCCCCTAACCAATTTCAGAATTTCGTGCAGATGGAATTCTTCCATATCATCAATTCATGCTTGAAGATATGTGTCTTAAATTGTATGTCACGAATATACGGGCTCCCCTCTGAGCACATGGCTTGAGTTTTAAGAGGGAGGCTGTTTGGAACTAGAGTGCTGGGTGTTTGTTTCTTGTCACCCTGTAAATTAATCATGTTCCTCCTACACTGAAGTTTTGGAAGGAACCCAGGCTTCCTTGGAGACGGCTCGCTGTCCCCACCGGCAGCTGCTCCTGTGAGCAGACCAGCTATGAAGAGTGCTCACTGTTTCCCCTCACTCTCCTTGTAGCCTTGGCCCCTTTTCTGATGAGCAAGGCGGTGTCCTGTGCCCATCACTGGTTTATTTTTTCTTTTCCCCCCTCTCTATTCTAAACACAAGAGGTTGGAGCTTATTGTTGGGTTGTCCAAGCCAATAAACCTGGCATCTGCAGAATTTCACATTCCTCAAGGGCCTGGTGGTTTTTAATACTTGTGCCACGGAAGAGTGCTAATCTTCCTTGGTGCTTCATTTGAGAAGAAGCTTGGAGTGCCAGGGAAGGACCAGCGTGGTGCTTTCACATAGGGTGAAGGCAGTCGGGGGCTCAAGAGGAGTCAATTGAGGTGTGAGCTGTAGAAAGACAGGGGAGGCAATTCCCAAGGAAGGGCTGCTGGATTTCAGAGGGGAAGCTGTTGGTTTGTCACCAGTGGTATGTTGGAGCAGAAGGGGGCCGGGTGCGGGAATAAAGCAAGAAGGTGGCAGCAAATGTGGTGTTGTAAGTAGTTACCCCGAAGGAAAAGAAGGTGGCAGGAAACTTGTCCAAAAGAGGGTACACATGGTGTGTTTACAGCCCATTGGAAGGGAGTTTGCAAAAGAGAAGGTTGAAAATATTGGAGAAAGGGGGTGCTTGAGTCAGGGAGGGAAGAGATAGGAGCTTGACCAAGGGCTGGAGTGGCCCATTGGAAGTGGCCATCTCATTTGTCTTCCCAGAGAAAAGAAGAAATTGAAGCGTGGAGCAGGACAGAGATGTCTCAGTGGACATCAGACCTGGGATTTGACCCCAGGTCATTGTGACTCCAGCATCTGGGGTCTGGGAGCACATGGGGGGCATAGCATCCAGAGCATAAGTGGAGATTGGGCTAGTCTTGCAAGGAGGGAGGACCCTTTGCAACCTATGGAAGTAAGAGAAGAGAAGGAAAGGGGAAGGTTCTAGGGCTGGTGAAGAGTGTAGTGTGGTCATGGCTGGCCTTTAAATCTGCTGAGGTCATGGGTAGGGTCCACAGCACTTCTTAAGCCATTAAGAGTGAAGGGTGGTTTTAAAAGTTAAGTGTGGTTTCTCTGGGATCCAGAAGCTTGCTTTTGAACAGGATGCAGTCTGCAAATAGGATTGCTTCTGGCTTTATTACCTGAGGGGGAGTTGAGGGCTCTGTGACAATGCCAGGAAACCCCTCCAGAACCTGGAGCAATTCCATTCAGAGCCCAAATTCTGAATCCCTAGCATTTGGCAGGGAGATGGAAAATGCTCCTTTGGACATTGGGGGTATCTTGGCAGCCATTCCTTCACTTTCACTCTGGCTGAGCATACAGAGGTGCTCAGAAAGTGTTGTGGGTGAGGGAATGCCCAGATATCCAGACCCTACCCCCTTGCAGCCACCACTGAGTCCTCAGGAAAAAGTAGCCTTGGGTTCAAGGACCAGAAAGGTCATTTCAGCACAGAAGGAAGACAAGGCTTGCAGACAGCCTCAGGAGGATGAAATTTGGGGAAGGGGAAAAAATGGGATGGGGGGTGAGCCAGCAGGCCCTTCTTTTGGGTCTTGGAGAATCTAGTTTTTGCCCCTCCTTGAATTGCTCCACTCACCAATCCCCTAAAGGCCAAGGACATGATGTAGACCCAAGAAACCCCGGGAAGAATTCTCACTACAAGCCTGACCTTTGCAATTTCATGTTTCTACTTAAAAACTCAAGGGGCCCCGGCTGGGTAGTTCAGTTGGTTAGAGCGTCATCTGGGTGTGTCAAGGTTGTGGGTTCAGTTCTGGTCAGGTAACGTGCAAGAATGAACCAGTAAGCCCTGGCTAGTGGGTCAGTTGGTTGGAGAGTCGTGCCGTCCCCCCTATGCCAAAAGATTGCGAGTTCAATTCTCAGTCTGGGTACATGCGTAAGGGAGGCAACTCATCCATGTTTCTCATATTGATGTTTCTCTCTCTCTCTCTCTCTCTCTCTCTCTCTCTCTCTCTCTCTCTCTCTCTCTTCCAAAAATCAATAAAAAAAACATATCCTCAGGTGAGGATTAAAATAATTTTTTAGAAAGGAAGAATAGCCCTAGCTAGGTTGGCTCAGTGGATTGAGCATCGACTTATGGATTGAAGAATCCCCAGTCAAGGGCACATGCCCAGTTGCAGGCTCAATCCCCAGTAGGGGGCTAGCAGGAGGCAGCCAATCGATGATTCTCTCTCGTCTTTGATGTTTCTATCTCTTCCTCTCTGAAATCAATAAAAATATATTTTTAAAAAGAATAAACTAATGAATGCATACGTGAAACAAATCAGTGTTTCTCTCTCCCCCCTCCCTTTCTCTAAAATAAAGTTTCAAAAAACTCAAGTGAACTTAGAATTCTCCTGTACAATATGTCCCTACTGTTCCTACTGTTGCCTGTGCATCTGTGCCTTTGGTGCTGTCCCATCAGCCCCCTAGGGCACAGGATGGAATGGAGGGCCTAATACTGAGCCTCTGCTCTGGCTTCATTCACTGTCACCTGTTTCTAGCAAATCTCAGAATTCTTGTCCCTTGAACCCTAATGGTAGCAATAAGAGATCAGTACTTGGTGGAAGGTTCAGGATGGACAGGTGCTACATAATGGTTTCCTGACTTGCTCCTCCAGCTTAGCCACTTGCCATACCTGCCTCCCACCTGCACCAACACCATCTCTAAATTTGCCTCTTTTGACTCCATTTCTTCCTTTCACTGGCACATAGGTGCCAGATTATCCTCCTGTGCCTTCATGCCACCTTCTCTACCCACTGTCAGTTGCCTGGGACAGATTAGGCCCTGTAATATCCAGCTTTCTCCCTTAGTTAAATGTTTCTATTTTTAAATCTAAAGATCTGGCCTTTGAAAACATGGAAGTGCTTTTAATAGGGATGTGAGAATCCACAAATAGCTGTATTTCTGGGAGCCCAGTATTTTTACTAAACGCTAAACAGAGAGGGACAAGAGCTTTCCCCAAGGATACTAGGGGAAAAATTTGTAAACCCCAGGGCATAAGAGATACTCATTTATTATGGATCTCTTCCTTTGCTATCAAACCTCACTGTAAAGTGGTTTTTTAATATTTTAAAGTAAATTTTATTTATTTATTTTTAAATATATTTTATTGATTTTTTTTTTTTTACAGAGAGGAAGGGAGAGGGATAGAAAGTCAGAAACATTTTATTAAAGTTATACATACAAGAAAATGTACTCAGTGAGTTTAATGTGTGCATATATGTTGTGTGTGTAACCACCGCCCTCAAGTTATACAGTAGTTCCATCCCCCCCACCAGGGATTGCCCCACCCTTAGCCTCTTTGCAGTCAGTCCTGTGCCACAGGCAACTATGGAGGTCAAGGCCTTGCATCTTAGCACTTACTGACTGGGCAGCAGCTTTAGCTCTTCAGGTGCCCCAGGTCTCCCTGTGGCCATCTAAAACCTGGCTCTGCTGGCTGGTTTTGCCAGTTCCCTCTCCTGCTAGCTCTGGTGTAGGGATGGAGAGTGAGCTGACAGGATCCTGTCCTGCAGCTCCTTTTTGTAGGAGGAGCTCAGAGCACATTTCCTGTTGGTTGAAAACAAAACTGCGGGGCACAGCTGATGAGACACCTGGAGCTCTGCCAAGGGTAATGAGGACGGGCAGTCAAGTCACCCTGTTTTCGGTCTAACTTGAGCCTGTCAAGCCCCAGATGAACCACTGGAACTGATTTTCCAGGGAAAAGGACAATATGGAGTTTCTTGGCATAAGTTACTCATTGGGACTGAAAATTGATTTGAGATTTATCCAGTGATTTGTGGTTTGTGTTGATTTCCTAGCTATGGAAAATCTGAGAATGATCTTTCCTTTCTTAAAATATCTAAGAAGCTAAGACTACACCGATGAAAACTTGTGGTTATTTGAGACTTGATAACTTTTTTTGGTCACTTCTTACACCAAGCAAATGACAGATTTTTTTAAAAATATGAAATTATTTTAAAATATTAAAAATGGCCTAAATCCAGAGTAAGCTACAGGTTGGCTTTGGTGGGCTGGCGGCTCTTTGAGTCTATATCTTCCGCCAGCCTCCCTGATCTTCAGCCTCATGTTCCCCAGAGCACCCCCGATCCCACCCTAGGAGACCTGGCACAGTGGTAATCCATGGGAGGCAGGATCTGGGCCAGACCCATTAAAGGAGCCCCATCATGCAGCACCAGCACGAGTCCCTGCAGTTTGACTTGCAGGTTGGAAAACTTGTGATTCTTTCTGGAATTTACTATGACTTCCTTCAAAATGAATCTTTCTTAACCTTTTGCTCATGAAAGAATAATGTATTCTCAAAATTTGGGCTGTTTTTGTTTGTTTTGAACAGCTTTATTGAGGGATATAATTCACATGCCATATAATTCACCCATTCAGAGTGTATCATTCACTAATTTTAGTGTATTCACAGAGCTATGCACCCTTCACCACATTTTATTTCAGAACAGTTTCAGCATTTCAAAAGAAATGCTTAACCTACAGCCCTCGCAACCGTAGGCAGCCACTAATCTGTCCGTTCCTATGGATTTGACTATTCTGAACATTTCATATAAATGGAATCGTAAGTTATATGGCCTTTTCCTCAGTCAGCATCATGTTCTTAATGTTCATCCACGTTGTAGCAGGTGTCAGTACTAAATATCCACTATATGGATAGACCACATTTTATGGGTCCAGTCGTCTATTGGCAGACGTTTGGGTTGCTTCCACTTGGGGGCTGTTTTTTGGTGAGCCTGTAGTAGACTCCCACTTATACTTCTTTGCTCAATTTAGAGGAGGGATTGTGTTCTTACTAGAGTGTTGAGCAGAATTTTTGTAAATCATACTGTTTAGCTGCTTGGATTGAGATGTTTGGGCTTCTCTGCTAGAACTTCCCCTAGAGGTGGTTGCAAAAGGGAGAGGAAGACACCTGTCTCGGGAGCCTTTTCTGGAAAGACTGCATTGATGGACAGGCGTTGGCCGGGGATGATATAGAGTTGTTGACTTTGTTCTAAAGGCTCTTAAGTTTTGATAGTTTTCTTGGTCCTCAGGGAAAGGGAAGGGTGTTGCCCTAAAATGGCCCTGTGGTTGATAACCTAGCATCTTGGGTAGTTTCAAGCACAACTCCTAAAACAGTGCCCTGTGTCCTTAGACTGCACAGCAAGTGTCTACACTGTCATTCTTTGAAACCTCATTGGAATTTTTTTTTCAGTGTAAAATTTTTGTATTTAGAATTACTCATCTGGACTCAGTTTCAATTATCCCAATTTTGTTGGCAACATCCCAAACATCATAGTTAGGAGCCAGTTGAACATATGCCTTCTTGTCTCCATCAAGGTCACAGGTTGTTGACCTTGGCCACGTCAATGTCACAGAGCTTCTTCACAGCCTGTTTGAAATACTTGCTTGTTGGCCTTCACTTCCACAATGAACATAAGTGTATTGTTGTCTTCTATCTTCTTCATTGCTGACTCAGTATTCTGGGGGAATTTGATGATGGTATAGTGGTCAAGCTTATTTCTCATGGGTGCGCTTCTTTTGAGGGTATTTACGCTGCCTCCGGAGCTTTAGTGTATTCGGCCGTTGGAAGGTTGGTGATGTGTGAATCTTTATTTTGTGGCTGTGGACGCCTTTCAACATTATGTTCTTTGCATTCAAAGCCTTTGCTTTGGCTTTGGCTTTGGAAGGAGCAGGGGCTTCCTTTTTCACTTTTGGTGCCATCTTCATTTTTTAAAAAAGCACTTCATTGGAATTTGAGAGTCCCAACCAGTATTCCCTGTCTCCATAATACTCTGAACCAGGTGCCTGACCCATCTGGAATCCAGAGTGCTCGGCAGTAAGCCAGCCATGATTTGCTGAGAACTCACTGGTCCCAGTGAGTTGTGCAGAGCCTATGGCACTGCTTTCCAGAGCTCTCAATGAGGATGCCAAAGGCATTTAAATCAGTGCCCTGGAAAACCTGTCCATCAGTGAAATTTGGCCTATCTGAAGAAGTTTCGTTGGTGGTTAATTTTTTAAATCCTCCCTTACCTAAGGAGTGAGGATATTTTTTCCATTGGTTTTTAGTGAGAGTGGAAGGGGGGAAGGAGGGAGGAAGAAACAGAAACAGCGATATGAGAGAAATGTTAATTGGTTGCCTCCCACTCCCAAGGCCGGGAGTTGAACCTGCAACTGAGGTTCGTGTCCTTGACCAGGAATCGAACCTGAGACCCTTCGGTCCTCAAGCTGATGCTCTAACCACTGAGAAACCGACAAGGACTGGTGGTTAATTTTATTTTTTTAATTATATTTTAATCTGTATTGTTCAGATTATTAAAGATGTTCCTCTTTTTTCCCCCATAGCTCTCCCTACACCCACTTCCCACCTCACCCCAGATCTTCTTCCCCTCCCCCCACTGTCCTCATCCACAGGTGAAAGATCTTTGTCCAATCTCTTCCCACACCCCCAACACCCTATTCCCCCCAAGAATTGTCAGACCACTTCCTTTCCATGCCCCTGATTTTATTACATCCACCAGTTTATTCTATCAGATTTTTTTATTCATTTGATTTTTATATTCACTTGTTGATAGATATCTATTTGTTGTCACTTTGTTGTTCATAATTTTTATCTTTACCTTTTTCTTCTTCTTTCTCTTCTTAAAGAATACCATTTAGCATTTCATATAATACTGGTTTAGTGGTGATGAACTCCTTTAGCTTTTTCTTATCTGTGAAGCTCTTTATCTGACAATTCTAAATGATAGCTTTGCTAGGTAGAGTAATCTTGGTTGTAGGTTCTTGCTATTCATCACTTTTAATATTTCTTGCCATTCCCGTCTGGCCTGGATAGTTTCTGTTGAGAAATCAGCTGATAGTTGTATGGATACTCTCTTGTAGGTAACTAACTGTTTTTTTATCTTGCTGCTTTTAAGTTTCTCTCTTTGTCTTTTGCCCTTGGAATTTTAATGGTGATGTGTCTTGGTGTGGTCCTCTTTGGATTCCTCTTGTTTGGGGTTCTCTGCACTTCCTGGACTTGTAAGTCTATTTCTTTCAGCAGGTGGGGGAAGTTTTCGGTCATTATTTCTTCAAATAGGTTTTCAGTATCTTGCTCTCTTTTTTCTTCTGGCACCCCCATAATTCAGATGTTGGTGCACTTGAAGTTGTCTCAGAGGTTGTTTACACTATCTTCATATGTTTTTATTCTTTTTTCTTTTTGCTCTTCTGGTTGGGTGTTTTTTGCTTCCTCGTATTTCCAATCTTTGACTTGATTCTTGGGATCCTCTAGTCTACTGTTGAATCTCTGTATATTATTCTTTATTTCCGGCAGTGTATGCTTAATTTCTGACTGGTCCTTTTCTTTTCTTTTCTTTTTTTTTTTTTGCATTCTCACTAAGATCCTTGAAGGTCTTACCAAGTTCCTCAGAGGTTTCTATAAGATTCTTGAGTAACCTTATAACTGTGGTTTTGAACTCTATATCAGTATTTTGCTTTCTTCATTTCTTTCATTTGTGACATGTTTCTTTGTCTCCGCATTTTGGCTGCCTCTAAGTCTCCTGGGGTTGATAGAGTGACCTTGTTTGGTGGGTATCCTATAGGACCCAGTGGCTCAGCCTCCCTAATCACCTGAGGTGGACACTCTGGTGCACCTCTTTTTGGGCTGTGTACACAGTCTTATGGTTAAGCCTTGATTGCTGTTTGTATCACTGGGAGGAATTGACCTCCAGTCCAATTGGCTGTGAGGACCAGCTGTGTCTACAATGGAAGAGCTGCTGTGCAGGAGACACCCTTATGAGGCAGGACTTGCTTCAGCGGAGTTTTGGTGCTCCCTGAGTCTGCCCCTGAGTGTGTCACTTATGGGATGTGAAGAGTTGCAATCTGGTAAAGTCTCACACTCACCATTGGGTACTCTGGCTCTGGGATCTTCAGGGAGGTGCAAAGTCAGCCACTGCCTGAGGCCACCCAGCAGGAGCTACATAGAGATCTGCAGATTCCTCTTTGTATGGGGTTTGGAAGTGCCCAGACAAGGCCCAGCTGTGAAGCAAGGCAGGCTGTTGCTGTTGGCCTTGAGCCTTCTTTTGATAGCTTTAGGGTTCCCTGACCCAGCTGCTGCCTGCTTGACAGGTTTTGGGCTGAGAAAGAACAGGCCATTGGTATGCAAAAGCCACTGCGCACAGCTTGGGTGGGGTTGTAAATTAGGTGGGGCGGGGTCTCAGGGAATCACAGGAGCAGAGCAAACAGCAATGGCTGCCAGTTAGTCCTGCACCAGAGAGGTTCCAGCACAGGAACAATGACCACTATGAGCACCTCTTTCTGAAAGAAAGCCTCCCTTGCATTCCTGCCCTGATGTCAGACAGCCCAGTTTATCCCCGCATTGTCTGGGTCCCTCAGAGTTTCGCCTGGAACTGGAGTTCAGAGCAAGTGGGAGCTTTTTATCTCTCTCCCGATTGAAAAAGCACTACACTTGGCTGCCAATCTGTTCTGCGCCTCTGCACCTCCTACCAGTCTCAATGCGCTTTCTTCTTTACCTCTCTGGTTGTAGTAGTTCCACTCAGCCAACTTTCTCATGGTTCTGGATGATAGTTGTTCTGTCTTTTAGTTGTAATTTTGATGTGGTTGTGAGAGGCAGCAAGTACAAGTGTTTACCTATGCCATCATCTTGGTTCTCCTTCCTGTTGGTTAATTTTAATTAGGAATATTTTTAAACATGCTCTTAACATACCCATCATCCAATTCAGCAGTTATTAATATTTTGCACTTCTGCTGCAACTGAATGAAATTCCAGAACATTCTATCATTTCACCCTACATATTCTGTGTCCATCTCTTAAGGAATATAGATATTTTTTACATAACCACAATGCATTTCTCATACCTAACAACCACTTTTGGTTTTTAGAAAATTTGTGTGTGTGGAATTTGTTCCATTTGTAGGAAAAGGGAGTATTGCCTGAGAGGTAGGGGTTGTGCAGAAATCTCCAGGAAAGCTGTGTTTCCTACTGGGGAATGTGTTGTGCTAGACTCCATCCTGCTTTTTGTGGGTGGACCCCTGGAACCTGTACAATCATGTTCTGTGGAGCAAAGCAGCCCTTTATACAGGATGACAGGAGAGTCACCTCTAAGCCAGTGACCACCAGGATATATTTTGGACAGTATTGACGCATGAAAAATGCAGGATTTGCCATTTTTTGTTGACCAGTCCATTTCCCAAGAGGTAGCCACTTAGGCACCATGAGGTCCCTAAGGTCACACTCGCCAGAACCTCATGTCACCATCGAGGACAGGGGCTGGAGCATTGGCTATGGAAGTGGGTACTGAGCATTGGAATGGTGCTATTGCGTAGGGACCAGGTAGTCAGGCTGTTTAAAAGACATTGTACCAGACAGTATCTTGGTTTCTGAAGGCACATCCCAGGGAAAGGAAAAAAACAGGTGACATGGAAAGACCAGATTTGACAAGTCTGGGGGTATTTTGTTGTTTGGTTGGTGTTTTGTTTTTGTTTTGTGTTTTGAACTAAGAACTCATTTAAATAAGCACAGCCCAGCATCTGTGGCCTGCCCTTTCTCAACAGGCCTCTCACATTAACTTTTGTGACGGACCTGTTTTTTCCATCTCTGCCCAGAGAGACTTGTCTGGGTCAGCTCAGTCTCAGAGGTTCCATCGAGATCGTGCATCCAGAGACCAGCCTTGTTCCCTTCTAAACAGTCTTCTCTAGCAGGGTGCCTACTGCAATGCTGCTCCTTTCTAGGAGTAGGTGGTAGGTGCCTCAGCTCCTTCTGGAACTAACATCTGTAGGGATCCACTAGGACTCAGGCAGGAACACTTCTGGTTCTTGTCCTGAAGAGCTTCCATTCCATACCCCTCAGAGCCCCTTGGCCTGCAGGCCTGGTGTGAGTACCCAGTGCTGCCAACAGGGTCACAGGAGGGTGCCCATCTTATCCTACACCCCCATTTTGCAGCTATCATGTGGTCAGTGTCCAGGTGCTGGCTAAAAACAAAAAGGAGAAGAAAGCAGGTCCCTTCTCATTTCAACTCTTGAGCCATGCTATGCAGAGGGACATGTCAAGGTGGCACAGTCCCCAACCCTAGGAGTCCAGTTTGTTTTAGAAAGATGGAACCTGAGGTGGCTCCAGGGCCACAGAGCTCCTGCAGTGCCTAATTAAAATTTAATCATGTCTGCTTCAAGGTCACAAGGTAGCCCCACTCCAGATGTCCCCCCTCCCTACCCCCCTCCCGCCTGGCTAGTATCATGAAGGCAAGACAGTACAGCATAAAACTTGTCACTACCCAGACCGAGGGGCTTCTGTCCTCAGCCTGACTGCCCAATAGCACCTGGTCCTTGGGGGACTGCCAGCCCAGGACTGGGCCTCAGAGGAGCCATTCTTTTTTCTTTTAATCTGTACCTGAGGATATTTTTTCCCATTGCTTTTAGAACAGCGGTTGCCAACCTTTCGGCCCTCACGGACCACCAGTTGGTGACTGCTGTTTTGAGAGAGGGGAGAAACCAAGATGGCGGCATAGGTAAACACCTAGACTGCTGCCTCGCACAACAATATCAAAGCTACAGAGACAAAACAGACACCATCCAGAATCACAGGAAAGTTAGCCAAGTGGAAATTCTACAACTAGAAGAAAAGAGGAAAGCACATTGAGACTCAGAGGAACTGCAGGAGGCAGAGGTACGGAGACTCGCATGCAGAGAGAATGGGCGGCTGTGTGCACCGGAGGCTGAGTGCACGCGGCTGGCTTCCTAAAGTGGGAGGGAGAAGGAAGCTCCCGACCACACTGAACTCCAGTCCCGGGCAAGATGCTGGGAAACCAGACTCATTCAGGGGGGAATCTGGACTGTCAGGGAAAGAGAAAGCACACAGACTCGAAAGCTGCGGAAGGCAGAGGTCCAGAGACACATGCGCACAGAGAGGACTGACTGCTGAATGCACAGATGGCTGAGTGCACAGCTGGCTTCCTAAAGCGGGAAGGAGAAGGAAACTCCCGACTGCGCTGAACTCCAGTTCCCGGCAAGTTTCTGGGAACACCAACTCATTTGGGGAGAAACTGGACTTTCTAGCAGTGAGTGAAACTCGAAGGCAGCTTTCTCTCAAAGGTGCTTGCAGTGATTACTGAGGGACACTGAGACTCAGGGGCCTCTTAGGCCAGGGCTGATGGGAAACCAAGGCTGTCTGCTCTGCCCTGAAACCCTGCCCCATCCAAGCTGAACACAGAGGCTTTTGCAGTTTTGCAAATACTATCTCATAAGAGTGTCTCCAGCGCAAAAGTTCTCCCAGTGTAGACACAGCTGATCCTCACAGACAGTTGGCCTGGAGGTCAATTCCTCCCAGTGATACAAACAACAATCAAGACTTAACTACAACAAGGCTGAGCACACAGTCCACAAAAGGGTGCACCAAGAGTGTCCACCTCAGGTAACTGGGGAGGCTGAGCCACTGTACCTTAGAGGACACCTAGCACACCTACTAACTCAGGGAAGCAACGAAAATGCGGGGAGACAAAGAAACAAATCACAAATGAAAGAAATGGAGGGAAACAAACGACTGGATATAGAGTTCAAAACCACAGTTATAAGGTTTTTCAAGAATTTCCTAGAAAAGCCTGATAAATTCAGTGAAACCCTCGAGGATATGAAAAAGGACCAACTAGAAATTAAACATACACTGACTGAAATAAAATATATTATTTTAGACCCAACAGCAGATTAGAGGAATGCAAGAATCAAGTGAAAGATCTGAAATACAAAGAAGCAAAAAACACTCAACTGGAAAAGCAAAAAGCAGAAAGAATCCAAAAATGTGAAGATAGTGTAAGAAGCCTCAGGGACAACTTCAAGCGTCCCAACATCAGAGTTATGGGTGTGCCAGAAAAAGAGAGCAAGATACTGAAAACCTTTGAAGAAATAATGACTGAAAACTTCCCCCACCTGCTGAAAGAAAAAGACAAGTCCAGGAAGCACATAGAACCCCAAACAAAAGGAATCCAAAGAGGACCACACCAGGACACATCATAATTAAAATGTCAAAAGCAAAAGACAAAGAGAGAATCTTAAAAGCAGCAAGAGAAAAACACTTACAAGGGAGCACCTATACAATTGTCAGCTAATTTCTCAACAGAAACTATGCAGGCTAGATGGGAGTGGCAAGAAATATTCAAAGTGATGAATAGTAAGAACACACAACCAAGATTACCCAGCAAAGCTAACATTCAGAATTGAAGGTCAGATAAAGAGCTTCACAGATAAGAAAAAGTTAAAGGAGTTCATCACCGCCAAACCAGTATTATATGAAATGCTGAAAGTTATTCTTTAAGAAGAAGAAGAAAAAGGTAAAGATAAAAATTATGAACAACAAATACATATATATCAACAAGTGAATATAAAAATCAAGTGAATAAAAAATCTGATGAACAGAATAAACTGGTGAATATAATAGGATGAGGGCTATAGAAAGGGAGTGGACTGACAATTCTCAGGGGGAATGGGGTGTGGGAGGTGTGGGACTGGACAAAAAGCGTACACCTATGGATGAGGGCAGTGGGGTTGAGGTAAGGGCAGAGGGTGGGGTGGGAACTGGGTGGAGGGGAGCTATGGGAGAAAAAGAGGAACAATTGTAATAATTTAAACAATAAAGATTTATTAAATTTAAAAAAATGTGTGTGAGAGAGAGAGATAGATTGGTTGCCTCCTGACTGGCCCCAGCATCAAACCTGCAACCCAGGTATGTGCCCTTGACTGGGAATCCAGCCTTGATCCTTTGGTGCACGGGCCAGTCCTCTAACCACCGAGAAACCAGCCACGACAGAAGCTGAGAGGGTTTTTTTTTTTTTTTTTTTGAACCATTTAAAGTTAGTTTTAGACTTCATAATGCTTCACTCCAGAGCGTTTCAACATGCATCTCCTAAGACTTTCTATATAACCACTTATAACCTTTCACATCTAAGATAGTTAATAGCAATTTTATTTGCTTCCTAGCACATAGTTAAATTTCCACAAAATGTTTTGACTTTTTTTCTAGTAGAAGTGTTATATATTACATTTGGTTATAGATCTTCTTGTCTCTTTTAGTTCACTTTTGTTTTTTTAATGGCATTGACTTTTTAAAAAATATTTTTTTTATTGATTTCAGAGAGGAAGAGGAGATAAAGATGGAAACATCAATGATAAGAAAGAATCATTAATCAGCTGCCTCCTGCACATCCCCTACTGGGGATAGAGCCCGCAACCCAGGCATGTGCCCTTGACTGGAATTGAAGCTGGGACCCTTCAGTCCACAGGTCAACACTCTGTCCACTGAGCCAAACTGGTTAGGGCATCATTTACTTTTTTAAGAGATCAGGTTGCTCATCTTGTAGAATTACAGCATTCTGTGTTTAAACACAGCATTCTGAGCTTATTGGGTGTCATGATGCTGTTGAGTGTACATGCCTGTGTGCCGGCTCTTCTATGTAGTTGTGGAGTTAGGTCTGGAGGCACATCTGGCTTTAGGCCCAGTATTTTAGGTGGAAACCTGAAAGCTTTGTGGATTTTGTATCCATGGCACTGGTCAGAGAAGCTGGGCTCCATTACTGGGGAAATTGTGGCTGCAGGATCTTGAGGTTGAAAGGCTTTTCCTTGGTGACTGGTAAGTCCTGGGGGTACGGGTACTTTGCCTCCATGCCTCACACCTACTCCCTCCACTGTGTGGTTAAAAGCCTTTGATGATTCTTGCTTGATTCATTTATTATCGTCAGCGCTTTCTAAGTGATGACATTCCAGTTCTGTCATTATTTCTACTTTTGTTGGCTTTTCATTCTTCTACAGAAAGAATTTTTCCTCATCCATCAAGGATGAACTACACCGTTATCCTAAAAAGGTGTAGTAAATTCATGGTTCTTTGCCTTTTACGACCAATTTTCAACATAAAGAAGAAAGACTCCTGTGTTCCCTTTGTCAGAGTCTAATATTTGACTTTCCTTCCTGCTTCCTTGCCTTATCTTAATTGGAACAAGGGCAGCTGCTCCATCAGCAACCTGGGCTGAATGTAGTTTCCTGATTTAAAATAATTGTCAGTAACTCTTGACCCTGATTTGAACCTCTAGTGTCTTGCAAGTCTCCCTCTCTCTCTTTTTGCTCATGAGTTTTGTTTGCTGGATGAGGGAGGAGCATTGACCCACCCAGCAAGTGCCAATTTTCCTGGAAATCCAGCAGGTCATTGGCCCCTGCCCAGGCTACTGTGAAGGGGTTGATGGCCACTGGCCCAGGTCGGGAGAAGTTGGACTGCCGGGGTTGTGTGCTTTGTGCAATGGAGAAATGGCGATGTGAGAGAGACAGGACACTGGCCTGTGAGGAGAGGTGCTCGGAGGGCACCCCAGAGCGGCAGACAGGAGAGAGAAAACCGACCAACGGCAGGCTGCTCTCTGGGGGTTCAGGAGTGTTCCAAGTAAACAGTGAGGGGACCCTAGGTCCCCATCCTGCCAGCCCTTCCCAAGCCTTAGTTTACTTGTCTGCAATGTGGGGGTGATTGTGACACTTAGTGCAAGGGATTATTGCGAGCTTCATGCAGTCTTCCCACCTTTCCTGTGTCACAGGTTAGGAGGAGGAAGAGGAAGTGAATGTGCCATAATGGGATATATGGACTGGTAGGGTGTTTAGGGGAGGTTGGCTGCTCTCCTGACCCCAGCTCTCTCCCTGCAGGTGTGAATGACAGAGGTGGTGCCATCCAACGCCCTCAGCGAGGTCAGCCTGCGCCTGCTCTGCCACAATGACATAGACACTGTGAAGCATCTCTGTGGTGACTGGTTCCCCATTGAGTAAGTTAAGTGGTTCCCTCTGCCCCACAGTTGTAGATTGGAGGGGTGGGGTAACGCCATGGATCTGATGAAGACGGAAGGCTTATGCACAGGTGAGGATGTCCTGGGGGTGCCACGGTGGCCCAGAGTCACCTTGCCTGTCAGAGGAGCCCAGGCCCCGCTCCCTGACGGCCATCACATCCTTTCCATCTCACTCTGCCTTATGCAAAGAGTTCCCCAAAGGGCTTTGCTGAGAAACTTTACTTACAAAGATGTTCGATGCAGTGCTATTTATAAATCAGACAATGGAGAAGCAACTTAAGTATCTTAACAGTAAAGAATGGCTGACATATGTTACGGTATGTGCATGTGAAAATGAAATATTATTCACCAGGAAAAGTGAAATCTGTCATCAAGATATACTTGACAAGGAGAGTTTTTTAATGAGATATTAGGTGAAAAAACAGACTAGAAAATTGCATGTACTACAATTTCACTTTTATTTGAAAACATGCATAATATATAAGCCTATGAAGATATGTACTATCTAGCAAAGTGTTTTTGGTATTTTGGAATGGGTAGATTATTAGTAGCTACAAGTTTGTTTTATTTTGCTTGTCTGTATTTCTTCCGTTTTTCTAAAATATGCACATAGAGCTTTGGTTGTGAGAAAAATAAGTATAAACTTTTAAAAATTAAAAATAAACAAGGTCCTGCTAAACATCATGTTTCTCTGAGTCTTAACCTCAGGTTTCGTCCACTGTAATCAGGGGAGGAACTTGGGCGATGCCAGGCCTCCTAAAGCCTTTGGTGGGTAGTCAGTGGCCTCTGCAGAGCTGACCCGAGCGGAGCACCCCTCCACTGTCGCCACCCTCTTCCAGCTCTTGGTCTCAGGAAAGGCATCTGGACTAACTTGTTATGCCCCAAACCCACAGACCAGTGAAACCCAGAATGTCCTGTCCCCTCACCAAAACTCCTTTCTGGGGCTGAGTAATCTGCCTTTCATCTCCACCTCATAAGGCTTTGATGAAATGTTCTCTTTTCTGCCCCCTTTGGGTCTCGAGTTTGAACTCTTCCAGCTGCCCCTCCAGGTACTGCTCTCATGGAGACAATGTCATGGGAGTACCCCCCCCCCCCCCATCTCTATATCTTATAACATCGTTTTCCATGAGAAATCCCCCATTCTGTCTGGATAGATTGCTGCTTTAAGACGATGATTCACTGAGAATGATACACTTTGGTGGAGACTAGGTGGTGGGAAGGCTCCGAAACAATCCTGGAGCAGTGGACAGCGGGGCCTCGGGTCCCCTGTGGGTCCATTGTCTGAAGCACAAGGTTAGTTGGACTTGGCCTTTGGCAGTTTCACCTAAGTTTGTTCTCCTCAGGTACCCAGACTCATGGTATCGTGACATCACCTCCAACAAGAAGTTCTTTTCTCTTGCTGCAACCTACAGGGGCACCATTGTAGGAATGATAGTGGCTGAAATAAAAAATAGGACCAGGATACACAAGGAGGTAAGGATGTGTGGTGACGATGGGCTGCCAGGCCGTTGGGACACAGTCACGCTGCCTGCTCTGAGCCCAGACCATGTGTGAGACACATCCAGGTGGCTCTTTCTGTGTGTACGCAATACAGTCACGTGTCCATTAAGTAGCACGTCCTAACCGCAGGCTTCTTCTAATGACTGTCACTTTGAAATTGGGAGGGGGTGTAAAAGATTCACTGAGAATCTGCCCAGTTGTAAGGGTCTGTGATCTGTACTGGTGACAGTGTCACAGACACTGCTGACACCGCTGTGATCTGTTAAAGGAAATGCTGAGTCCCAATTACAGATGAGTAAAAACAAGTATTTTTCCTCCTGTTCAACTTCATAGACCCCGCCAAGATCTATCTCAGAACCCTGGAGAGTCTTTGGGCCCCGAGTTACCAAGTCCTGCTCTAAATGTAAAATGCGAGGTTATGGTCACAAACACATTGTTCCACGCGGTTGACTTGTGTCAAGATTATGCCTACCCCTAGCCGGTTTGGCTCAGTGGATAGAGCACTGGCCTGTAAATCAAAGGTTTCCAGGTTCGATTCCAGTCAAGGGCACATAAAAAAAAAAAAAAGACAATTAGATCTTCAAAATAAATAAATAAAAATTCTCCCTAATGATTTTGGTCACCTTATAAAGTGACTGAGTAGTGTTTATACATGGGTATTTATTCCACGAGGGGAAAAACCCCACCACCAACTGGCATCTGTTTTTATCTATTTGGCGTGAGGCTATTTATTTAAAAGTGCAAGAAGGATATCTCTCCCTTTTATTTTATTTATTTTTTATCATATATTTTTATTGATTTCAGAGAGGAAGGGGGAGAGAGAGAAAGAGATAGAAACATCAATGATGAAAGAGAATCTTTGATTGGCTGCCTCCGACGTGCCCCTTCCCCTCACTGGGGATGGAGCCCACAACCCGCAATGTGCCCTTGACTGGGAATCGAACCGTGACCTCTTGGTTCACTCAACCGCTGAGCTAGCTAGCTGGGTGGACCCTCTGTCCCTTTTAAAGACCCAACCCACTCAGGTCTACCCTAATTTGCCTGTAATTAGATTCTGGCAAAGTTGATTTCTTTTAAGAGTAACTTTTCTAGCCTAGCTTTCTTTCTTTTTCTTTTTTTTTTTAAATATATTTTATTGATTTTTTACAGAGAGGAAGGAAGAGGGATAGAAAGTCAGAAACATTGATGAGAGAGAAACATCAATCAGCTGCCTCTTGCACACCCCCTACTGGGGATTTGCCCGAAACCAAGGTACATGCCCTTGACCGGAATCTAACCTGGGACCTTCCAGTCCACAGGCCAAGGCTCTATCCACTGAGCTAAACCGGCTTTGGCTATCCTAGCTTTCGTTTGCGTTTTCTTCTTCCATTTTTCTGTGCTAAGATACAGTAAAATAAATAAATAAATAAATAAAAATAAATTTTAAAAAATTGGTGTTTTCAGCAAGCATCAATATCTTTTTGCTCTTTCACAGAACAAACTTTCCACCTTCCCCTCTCCTGACTTGTTCTCCAAAACCCGCTCTATGACGTTCTTCTTATGTGCCCCCAGCAGCTGTCCAGCCCCACACATATGGTGACTAGATCTCTGAACTCCTTTGAATGTGTGGGTTTTCCTATGAGACAGAGATTGGAACCCTGGGTGTCAGGAAAGCCTTTGCACTCTGGCACTTTCTCTGGCCCCGCTGGGAGGCCGAATGAACTCAACACAGAGGAAAGAGAGCAGGGGCTGTCAGAAGACATCAGCTGGGGAATGAAGTACCTGCTTTACCTTCCTGACACTTCAATGGGCTTCAAGTAACAAGAGCAGTAAGATGCTTCCCTGAGACTGAGTTTGCCTCTGTCTAGCTTAACTGTCGAATGGAGTGCTGGGCCGGGGTCAGGGTCAGGAGAGTGGTGAGTAGGGACAGGGATAGGCCAACCCGTGCCCAGCGCACGGGAGCCACTCAGCGAACAGTGGATAGGGATGAGAGAGGCCAAGTCACCAAGCTTTTTTTCCATGGGGGGAATCCACCAAGCCGCCTTCTTAAAAAAAAAAAAAAAAAAAAATCTTTTTATTGATTTCAGAGAGAGGGAGAGGAAGAGAGAGAGAGAAACATCAATGATGAGAGAGAATCATCATTTGGCTGGCTCCTGCACACCCCCCACTGGGGATCGAGCCAGCAACCAGGCATGTGCCCTTGACTGGAATCGAACCTGGGACCTTTCAGTCCGCAGCCAATACTCTATCCACTGAGCCAAACCAGCTAGGGCCCAAGCCTTCTTCTTTACAAAGTAGAAGAACATCAGAACCTCATGATGGTCAAATTCACAACTCTCTCAGTCCAGAATTTTATCTCTGAACCAAGAGAGCAGGACCCAAGGGTTGGTGGGTCCTGGTGTGACCCTCTGCCTGTGTGGACAGCAGAGAGGCTACTCAGACTCCCCACCCTCTGTGCTCTCAGACCACCTGGGGGCAGCACATGATCCTTTAATTAACCTTTTTTTTTTTTAAGATTTTTAAAAATTGATACTTAGAGAGAAAATAAGGAGGAAAGAGAGAGAAGGAAACATCGATATGCGAGGCTGCCTCCTGCACATCCTCTAATTGGGATCAAGATTGCAACCTGGGTGTGTGACTGGTAGTCAAACGGGCAGCCTTGCAGGGCACAGTGCCCAACCAGCTGTCACACAGGCCACAGGGCTAATTAACCTTTTAAAACTTTGTGTTTGTCTGGCCGTTTGATCTCTTGGTGTGTCAGTTGACATGTATGAGCACCATTTAATGCCCACACAGTATAGTCATTTCCTTTTTGCCATCACAGCTTCACTTGTCTGGTATCAGTGTCCTTCCTTGTGTGGTCTACCACCCTTTCAAAGAGAAGCGACTTTTTGTGAATGTTCTTATTTTAGCAGAAAGGCCCACACCCCCTTGTTTCCATGGGCCGGTGTTGGCTCTCCATTATTCTCTGTTCTCTCTCTTCCTGCTGGGGGAGTCAGCACATGAGCTATGTTCTGCAGTGGGACCGGGTGCCTCAACTGTGAACCTGACTTTATTTCTCCCTTTTTCTTTAGGATGGAGATATTCTAGCCTCCAACTTCTCTGTTGACACACAAGTTGCATACATTCTAAGTCTTGGAGTAGTGAAGGAATTCAGAAAGCACGGCATAGGTAAGGGGCGGTTGAAATAATGATTTTTGGCATATACACTCCACCACCACCACTCACTGCTTTGTTGACTTTCAGTTCAGTCCATGCTCTTTCCACACATTACCAGGTCTTCCTGTGTGGCCTCATTCCCAAAGCTTTCAAGATCAGATTACTAACAGCTCCCAAAGGTCCTCATTATAGAACGGGCACCTTTTAACCACACCTGCTGACACACAACTTATATTGGGTCACAAGGTGTGCTTGATTAAGAATAGAAAACATAATTGATGAAATAGTCCTAGCTCCTGTGAATCAGATTCCTGTCACATCCGGAGAACCATGCCATCTTTGTGTCTCCAGCTTCCCATCCCACTCAATCACAGCAGTCTTCATTGTCACCAGGTCTGCCCATTCCACATTTTCCTGGACTTAGGTTTACACCTTTGTTGTCTGAAAGGCTAGTGAGTCTCCCCTGTGGATTCAGCCTCTGGGAGGGAGCTGTGTAGCCTGATCCATGTTCCTGGACAGCCAGTGGTCTGCAGCTAACAAGCCCTGTCTGGCTGTGGGATTTTAGGGACTTTGACAGGGCTGGTTATGGGATGTCTTTGATACAATGGTGGAGAGATCTGTAGAGATCTCTGAGGTCACTTCCTTGTCTGCCTTATGCTTCCTACTCACCTGCCCCCCCATGTGTGACTGTTGCCTCTTTGCCTACAGGTTCCCTTTTACTTGAGAGTTTAAAGGATCACATATCCACCACTGCCCAGGACCACTGCAAAGCCATCTACCTGCACGTCCTTACCACCAACAACACAGCAATAAACTTCTACGAAAACAGAGACTTCAAACAACACCACTATCTCCCCTATTACTATTCCATCCGTGGGGTCCTCAAAGATGGCTTCACTTATGTCCTCTACATCAATGGTGGCCACCCTCCCTGGACCATCTTATATCCTTTTCTTCTCAGGGGTGAGAGACTGGTTTCGAGCATCAGCTGGAGCTGTGGTCGCTTTCAGATGACATTCACACAGCCAAGCTCACAGGATGCATTTTTTCCTGATGAGATGATGTAATGGGTAGATCTGATTTGCATGTATTAGGAATTGATGGTCTGGTTGCAGATACTGGGAAAGCAGACATGCTCTGGCACTCATTGTTTCCTGGACTTGAGTCCAGTACAAGGGGTGGATTTTTAATCCTCCTGGTCCAAGACCCACCCATCCGTTCGTCCATCTATTCACCCAATAAATATTGGTTGAGAGTCTCCTGTTCCTGGTTATGTGGGGGCCACAACAATGAGCAAAAGAGACAAAGCCCCTAACCTGGGGGGGCCTGCATGCTGGCAGGGGAGAAAGCAAATGAGGGAGGTGAAAGAGTTGTTTGCTATTTTGAACACTTAGTTCAAACCTTTCTTACCAGAATGTAGAGTATGTGACCCACTGGTGTGTCACTATATCTGGTCCTAAACAGGTAAGAGGGAGGCTAGAAGACTTCTTAGGGCGTGGCCCAGAAAATGCCACGTGTACATGTATCTGTATGTAAATACTAGTGGAGTCTAGGATTTATCCATTTCACAAGGAAATAAAGGGGAAAGAGAGACGTGGTACCCACGTCTCCTTGCTCTTATGAAGATGGGCCTCTGCCAAGGGCTTAACACTGTTGACCCCTCTGTGTCACAGGAATGAGGCCCTGCCTCTGAGGACAGGGTAGGGGAAGGACCAGGAACACTTGCTCTTTTGCTTTGTCTCTCCCCGCAGCACCCAGTCCCTGTCTGTTAACCTTAGTCTGGGTGTCCATGTGCCTGAGGCCTCGCCTAGAAGGTCCTTTTGCACCCACATGCTGCCCTTTATTATTTTGCATAGCGGAGGCCCCTCCATCTATGGAGGTTTTCCAGCGCTCTGCAGAGGCTAAGCGGACTTCTGGCCTCCCTCGGGAATGGCATGCTATCTGCACTCGGTCCTGCAGGTTGCTGTTGGGACCTCTGCTGACAGTGCCACGCCAGGGGTGTGTGGACAGGGAAGGCGAGTTGGAGTCTTCCTTAACAGCGTCCCACGGACTACATCCAGCACCTGGGTTCTGCTCTAGCGAACCTGAGCCCCTGCTCCATCCCACACAGGATTTACCGCCAGGCCCACAGCCTGCTCTGCAGCTTCCTGCCATGGTCGAGCATCTCCACCAAGGGTGGCATTGAATACAGCCGGACCATGTGATGCCAGCCGGGCAGTCTCCAACAGGTCCCACCCCTTGGCGCCCTGCGGAGCCCACCTTCCTGGCCATTTGACCTCAACTGTGTTCTGCAGAGGAGCTGGCCCATCACCTACCCCAGCTGCAGGCCTGGTGCTACATGGGCTCAGGAGCAGAGCGTCGTGGGGCGGGTATGCCCGGTCTCCAACAGGTATGCCAGACAGGTGGTGGGGAAAGGGGGATCAGAACTGACTGGGGTGGAGGGCCTGGTGCTTCCGATAATAAAAACAGAAGGCTCTGGATAGGCACCTGCTGCACTGAGGGCTGAGGTAGTACCTGAGCAACTCTCAGAAATTTGAAGGAGGACTGCCCTAGACAGTTTGGCTCAGTGGGTAGAGCGTCAGCCTGCGGTCTGAAGGGTCCTAGGTTCGATTCCTGGTTAAGGGCACATGCCTGGGTTGTGAGCTCTATCCCCGGTAGGAGGCAGCCAATCAGTGGTTCTCTCTAATCATTGATGTTTCACTCCCTCTCCCGTCCTCTCTGAAATCAATAAAATATATATTTTATATATAAATAAAAGAAATTTGAAGGAGAAAAGCAGAGTCCTGAGATCTAGCCCAGAACTTCATCTTTTCCCTTGAACGACTTTTAAAAAAACAATGCATTCACAGAAATAGAAAAAGTACCAAAAGATCAAGCTTTTTCTCTGCCCCCACCCAGCAATCCATAGCCACTTACTACCTTTCCAAGGGGCATCTGGAGCTGATGTCAGCTTTAACACCAGTGGCATCATCAGCTCACAGTGAAGTTCCCTTTGAGGTGGGCACCTTATAGATGAGAGCTCTTTTCAGACGCGGCCACTTTTTTCCCCCCTTCCTTTAAAAATAATAGCTTTATTAGGATTATAAACATGTTACATGGTCATTACTTTAAAATTCAAACCATATAGAAAAGTGGAGAAAAAAGTAAAACCTCAGCACAGAGAAAACCACTGATATTTTTGTAAACCTCTTTTCAAACATATTTGTATGCATATAAATCTATACAGACACAGAGATAGAGACATGGCCACTTCTGAACACCATGAGTACTATGGGGAGCCAGCCAGTCTCTCTCAGACCTCACAGAACACCAGAGCTGGAAAGGGTCATGGGGACCCCAGGGTTCATCCTCTTACGTATGGCCACGGCCTAGAGCAGAGGGTTGATTTGAGCCAAGCTCACACAGCGCGCTCCATGGCCACCTGGGCTGGCATGCCCGGTGCCTTGGTTTGTGCTGGGACTGAGGAACCCAGATGTCACTAAAAGGGACTCTGGGCCTAGGGAAGGGTTCATCCTTCAGGGGCACCCAGGGCCAGCAGGGGGTTCCTAGGCCGGACATAGTGTGGGCATAGTGTTTCTGTGGAGACCTTCACCCCTGCTCCCCTCTTCTCTTTCCTGCAGGCTCTTCCAGCCCTCCCTCCTGCTCTGGAAACCTCTGCCATTGCTTTGGTCTGGCCCCCATGTCAGTGCACCAGCCTCATAGGCTGGCCACAGTGTTCATTGTGGCCAGTTGCTTCTGCTGCCCCGGGAGTATGGAGGCAGGAAAGGGCTTCCTTCCCTGCACGTCCTCACTGGCCTCTTCCCCTGCACTGCCTGCTCCATCCAGATCCTCTAAGGCTGGAGTTAACTCCTTGGAGGGAGGAGCCCAAGTGTTGCGATTAGAGTTGGCCCTAAAGACACAGGAGCCTCAGAACAATGAAAGGGTGAAATAAAGGGACCGCCAAACCCTTGTAAAGAACGAGCCCTCAAAAGCCTGGGGGGCAGGAGCAGCCTCTACCTCCCCAGGAGAGGCTGGCGAGTGGTGGGAGGCTTTTCACCCAAGCACAGAGCTCTGGGGCTTGGTTCCCTGGCATGGTGGTCAGATAACGGGAAGGTTTCCCACTCCTCTGCTGGCAGTCTCGCTGTGTCAGAGAGCGAGGAACTACCTGTTACATGCTGGACGTGCCATTCAGTTGAATTACCGCAGGGAGCCAGGCTGAGGACAGGTGCTGGTGAGGGTCCCAAGGGCCCTCCCCTCTGACCCCCCCGGTTCCGTGAGATGCAGTTCTGAGGCCTGACCAGATGCAGACAAGAATTGAGTGTGGTGTTTGATCAAGTAGGACCTGGCCTTTGAGACTGGGGGCAGTCGCTTGCCTTGTGGTCCTCAGCCTCTGGGCACAGAGACAGAAGAGACTGTGTCAGTGCCAGGAAGCATGCATGTGGACATCACTTGCTTCTGGCGTTCCCTCCACCCTAATCCCCCAAAGCAGCTTGCTTCCTGCCCTGCCCTCCAGCGTAAAAGGGGTTGGCAGAGTCGCGCCCAGCATTGCTGCAGTGCCCTGGAGCTGTTGCCACAGTGCACCAGTCTGAGTGAGGAGAAGGTGGAACAACCTCGTAAAGGGGCCTCGAATTGGCATCCTTCCCTCCCTCAGAACTCCCAGCCCAGGGGCTCCTCTGGCCTTGTGGTGGGGAAAGTGGTTTCTTGAGATGAAGACAAGCCTGCGCAGGAAAACCACTTCTCCTTCCTCAGCCACTTCACGCTCTCACTGACTGGTCCCCACTCCGTGCTGACATTGACTTTGAGCTGAGGCCCAGCTCAATCTGAATCAACGGTTATCATGTGGTTTTTATTTCTGCGCCACGGGGTAAGGGAAGAGTCTTCCAGAAGGTTCTGCCTTGGACTTCCATGTGGAGCCGAGACGTTGCCCTGCCCCTTCCTCCTTGCCCCTAATCACGGCAATGTCTAGCCCAGTGTTGAACAGATTGTAGTGTTCTGTCTGATTACAAACAAATAAATACTTTAATTGGTCACATCCTGTCTTGCACTTTGGGCCATTCCTGGGGGGATTTGCCCCCTTGCTGGGACAGTGGTTTTTCGATGGCCCAGGAGCTGCTTATTGGTTGCTATCAAGTCTCAAGGATGGCTTCCAGGTAAAAGGACCGATTGTTTTGTGTCATTTATCCTGCCAAATAATGCAGTCCTGGGGAAGAGGGTCTAGAGTTGCAAAGCACAACTGGGTTCTTTCTTTAAACTCAGAAGACCCTCAAGCAGGATCCCATTTGTTTAGGAGTCTCTTTGGCCAGCCTTAGGCCTTGAGCTGGGGCATGGTCCTCTGGGGCTCACTGTCCTGGCTTAGAGAAGGCTCAGTAGGTGACACATTGCAGTGGTCAGGTAGGAACCCTGGGCCAGTGCACCTTGCCACAGGAGCCTGGGGGGACTGGGATCTTTGGCCCAGGGCACCTCATCATGGGAGCCTGCGGTTGGCCAAGTCTGGAACCATGTGCTCCCAGCATCCTCTCCTCGGAGTTTCTGGCCACGCTGGCATATGGAGTCATGCTAGTTGCCCCATTAGACAGATGAAAACTGGTTTAGGGGCCGGCAAGTATCCAGAAGCCACACAGCTCTTGAATGGCCCCTCTAAAACCTGTGTGCATACTGCTCCCTTGATGGTGGCGCATCATCCAGACAGCCCTCCCCAGAACAGGGCCTGAGGCACCTGCAGAGCTGGGTGTCAGGGAGCCCACGGGGTTGTATGGAGGCTGGAGGCATTGAATGTTTCAAGGCCAGTGAACTGGCCTGGTCTCTGAGTCCTAGCAGCATCCTAGTACTGTGAGTTACACCCTTCCTAACTGAGGCAGATACACCTTGTTTAATGGGTCAGCTTTAGGATTGAAGGGTGACTCCTTGAGGCCCTTGGTTAGTCATGTGGCCAAGTATTAACTTGCAAGGGTGGGTAGGGGCAGAGCTTATGAGACCATAACCCTAAAGGTAACTGTGACTTCCAACCCATCAGGCTTCAAGAATAGGCTCCCAAGGGCTGAGACTGGCTCCTGGTGGCTCAGTTCCAAACCCACTGGCCATTCAGGGAATGGGGTGAGGATGCCCCCATGTTGGTCAGTGTGCATTTCCACAAATGCCTGCTTGTTTGAGGCTCTGGGTGCTCCTTCACATCAGTTCCCTGTGCCCACCATGCCATGGTCATGGCTTTTCCACTTGTCAGCCTCTTTGGAGTGCTTTTCAGAAAAGCTTTGGGAGGTTTAAGGAAGAATGGTTTGGAGACCAACTCAGCTGCAGATGTCCCTTCTTAGGGGAAAGACTGGGCTATGATTTGTCTGCCCTCCATGCTTCAGCGGGCTGAAGGATGCACTCCCAAGGTGGTTCAGACGTCAGTGACGGCCTCCCCTGGTGTGGGTTGGTTTCCCACGGTGTGGGGGCTCTTTATGTGGATACTGATCCCCTGCCACACACACACTAGAAGCTACTGGGCTTCCTTGATGCCAGAAGTGATGCCAAGATACTTCTATGACATCTATTGGTAAAGCAAGACCCAGAGCCAATGCCAAGTCAAGACAGGAAGTAGTACACAGGCCAGACCACCAGGATGTGGCCCAGTGGGGGCCGCCACAGACTGGACTCAGATCTGATCCCTGGGGGCAGTGTGGAAGGAACCCAGCTCTCCTGGTCTCCGGAACCATAGACACTATCACATGGGTAAGGCAGGAGCCCCCAAAAGGGGCTTCCAACCTGGGCGGCCAGGCCTGGAAGTCAGCCAGACAGTGAGG
Organism: Antrozous pallidus; assembly: GCA_027563665.1. Classification (NCBI taxonomy): domain Eukaryota; kingdom Metazoa; phylum Chordata; class Mammalia; order Chiroptera; family Vespertilionidae; genus Antrozous; species Antrozous pallidus. The sequence goes on along the minus strand of CM050512.1, from coordinate 106,809,304 downwards.
GTCACTGAGGCCAACCTTGGTCTTCCCATCCTGTCCCCACAGGCTGAGGCCTAGCGACATAGACCAGGAGTGATTCTACCCCCCTGGGATATTGGACACTCTCTGGAGAAACTTCTGGTTGTCACAGTTTGGAGGAAGGAGCTAGCTGAATCTAGCGGGTAGAGGCTGCTGACACTGCTAAACGTCCTACAACACACCCGATGGCCCCCACTACAAAGAATGATCTGGTCCCAAATATCAACAGGGCCAAGAACATGGACACTTGCTGTCAGAAACACGGGTGCCCATGTGCTGTTTCTCTTTGACTGAACTGGCCTGATGACAGACGGAGGGACAAAGGTGCATGTGGGCTTTGGCTTTTATTGAGATTAGACCAGCAGGCTCCCCAGCCTCTTTGGGAGCCCCACTCTCCACTCAGCCCGGCCTCCCAGGTTCAAGTGGTTTACTTGAGTTGGAGCAGGCTGCAAGGGCATGCCCAGGCTTCTATTTTTTTTTTTCTGTCCCTCCCTCAGGACCTTCTCCTCCCTCCCCTCGAGTTTCCCCAAGGCTGGCCCAGGCTCTGGTGCTGGGCATCTGCAGGTGTCTCCATCTGGAGGGGCTACTGGTGGGGCTGAGCCCTTCCTCTCTGGGTCTGCCTCCTCCGCCACCACCGGGATCATCTTTCCCCTCCTGTCCGGAAGCTGTGAAAACAACACTCGGGTCCCTACGGCCTCTTCAGAGCCCCAGAGCAGATTCTCTTGCACAATGGACAGGTGGACTCCTCTGAGGCCTCCCAGGATCTCTTGGGCCTGAACCCCAAGCCTTCATGGGTACCAGGCTGGGAGGGGGCACCCTTGGCTGGATCCATGCTGGAACTGGATGCTGAGGAAAGGGGGGAGGGAGGAGTTACTTGGAGGGCCCAGGGGAGGCTGCCAGCCTATCTTACCCTATGATGCCCCCCTCCAGAACCTGACATTCTTTAAAACAGGAGTGGAAGGGGAGGGGGTTTCTTTAAAGATAATCCACGAGAAAATAAATAAATAAATAAATAAACAAATAAATAAATAAAGATAATCCATGAGGGAGGAAGGAGGAAGAGGGAACATGGTTTAAGTTCATCTGACCCAAATCCTTCATTTCACTAACGGGGAAACTGAGGCCCAACCAGAAGTGGGGGAGCTTGTCAGTTGCAGAGAGGGGACCGGAACTCTGAGGCTTGGGAGTGGAGAAGGGCCCATCTGCATCCATCTGAGTCTCCAACCCACCCTTTCCCTGGAAGGGTCACTCCCTCCTGCATCACCTAGACAGGTGCTCACCTGTGTTTCCCAGGCTGTCCCTGGGCAGCTGAGCTTCCAGGAGGGCTGAACGGTGGCTGTTACCTGGGTTCAGAGTACGCTGTGGCCGGTCCAGGGGCCAGGCCATGCGCTCAGGCCATGGAAGGCAGCTCCCAGCCATGAGCCGGCCCAGCCAGTGACTCTCACACTGGCCAGCAGGCTGCATATGGCCTGGTAGATAGAGCGCCAGGCCCCTGAGGTGACGCAGCCGGAAGTTCTTGGGCTTGCTTCCCTGGGCACTGGGACACTGCTGCTGCTGGGCCCCCAGCCCTCCTTCGTAGATGTTGGATGGTGTGTCGGGGTGACTGGGGAGTCCTTGGGCCCAGCTCACGGAATCTGTGGAGGGGAAAGCAGGAGGGTGGTGGCCACAGCAGCCATGATGATGGGAGAACAACACATCACATGCTCATGTGACGGGCTCCATGTCAGCCTGCCAAACCTCAGCTTACCCGTCAAATGGACCAAATCCTTGTCTCCAGCCTCTCCTGCCTCAACGTATTAATCCTCTTTCCTCTCCCAGCCAACAGGGAGCCTTAGCCTTGGCACCAAATTCTCTTTCAGGACTTCAAGCCCTCCTGCCACCTCCCTACCCCACCTCCACCCCCCTCCCCTTTTTTTTTTGGTTAATCCTCACCTGAGGATATTTTTTTCCATGAATTTTTAGATTGAGTAGAAGGGAGGGAGGAGAGGGGAGAGAAGAGGGAAAGAGAGAGATGTTAACGAGACACATTGATTGCCTCCTACAGGCGACCCGACTGGGCCGGCATTTGAACTTGCAACCCAGGTACGTACCCTTGACTGGAAATTGAACTCATGACCCTTCAGTGTATGGGCCTACACTCTAACCACTGACCATACTAGCTAGGGCCTTCTGCTGCTTATTTTTTTTTACCCCTGCCCTCGATCACGCTGGTACCAGTATAGCTATTTCACAGTGGGTTCAGAATCACACAGTCCAGGTCACAGGTCCTGGACCAGTGGCCATTCCTCTCTCCCAAGTATACATGTCCCTCGTGGCTTTGGGTCCACGTCAGAACAGTAGGACATCTCTCTTCCTGCCATTCTTTCCCATAGCCCCGCACCTTCTCTTATGTGCAGCTCAGAGAACGCACAGACCAAGGCTTCCATTGAGGGCCAGTTTGGTGGGGGAGGAGTGGCTCAGCCTTCTGTGCAGCAGGGCTCTGCTCTCCCCTGCCTAGGGGGTGGGTCTGCAGGTTTCCCTTAGCAACCGGCTGTGTGATGTCACAGGGAAGCCTTCCTGGGCCCCCTGAGTTAGAGGTAGGATTATGCCCTGGACGGAGACAGGGTGGGAGGAGAGCAAGGGAAAGGGGCAGAACCCGAGAGGAGGTTTGAGACAGACTGTACAAAACAGACTCAGCTCTTGCAGGCTGAGGAGTCACTTCCAGAGGTGACCTCATGGGAATCTCAGCTTCCTCATCTGTGGTTGGGAAATGAGGTTTAGGGGTACAGATTTAGTGTAACCTGAGTCAGTGCTTTGAGCATGCTGATAAGGTGGTTCTGGGTAAGTTACAAGTTTGGTTATTTTTTTTTTTTTTTAGTTACAACTTTTTAAACTGCCCATTTTCCCATAAGTAAAGTAAGGGTATTGTGTGGCTCATATGAAGTGTGAAGAAATACTGTGGAGGGCCGAAACCGGTTTGGCTCGGTGGATAGAACGTCGGACTGCGGACTGAAAGGTCCCAGGTTCGATTCTGGTCAAGGGCATGTACCTTAGCTGTGGGCACATCCCCAGTAGGGGGTGTGCAAGAGGCAGCTGATTGATATTTCTCTCTCATCGATGTTTCTGACTATCCCTCTCCCTTCCGCTCTGTAAAAAATCAATAAAATATATTTTAAAAAACACTGTGGAGGAACTATAGCTCTTATGTACTACTAGTGGGAATGTTAAATGGCACCACCACTTTGGGAAATAATTTCTTAAAAAGTTAAACTTTCAAATAAAAGGCATCCAAATTGGTAAGAAAATAGGAAAACTTTCATTATTTGCAGAGGACATAACTACATATATAGAGAAATGGTAAATAAATTCAATAAAATAGCATGATATAAAATTAATATTCAGAAATCAGTTGCATTTTTATATACTAATAATGAACTATTAGAGAAATTAAGGAAACAATGTCATTTACAATTGCATAAAAAAACCAACATAAAATACTTAGCAATATATTTAACCCATGAGGTAAAAAAGCTGTACTTGAAAAATTATAAGACCTTAAAGGAGGGGAGGGGGAACCAAGATGGCGGCATAGGTAAACACCCATACTGCTGCCCCACACAACAATTTCAAAACTACAACTAAAGACAAAACAGACATCATTCAGAACCACCAGAGGGCTGGCTGAGTGGACATTCCACAAACAGAAGGAAAGATAAAAGGACACTGAGACTCGGGGGAGCTGCAGAGTTGCAAATGGGGTCAGAGGTTCGGAGCTGTGCCTGAGCAGATGTGGGGGGCGGGGGCGGCTGAACACCCGGCTGGTTTTCTTGAACTGGGAGGGAGACAAAAGCATCCCACAGCACAGAGCCCTAGTTCTGGGCGAGTCTCGGGGAACCCGGTCTAATAAGGTGTGAAACCGGACAGTAAGGAAGAAGCACGCTGAAATTTGGGTGCTGCAAAGGCATGCAAGCTATCAGAGAGGGCCCATGGCTGGCTCTAGCATTCAAGAGGAAAAACAAACCGCCAGACTGCTTTGTTTCCCGTTCGGGTGAGTCTTTGGGTGTCCAGACTCATTTGGGGAGAAACTAGACTGTCCGGCAGCGGGCAGGGCTCCGGGCAGCTTTCTCTCAGAGGTGCGTGCAGCCATTGCCGCAGTGCATGGAGACCTGGAGACCAAGGCTGACTGCTCAGCCCAGAGACTCCGGCCCATCCAAGCTGAGCACAGCTGGCAGCGCTCACAGTGTAAACACAGCTGATCCTCACAGCCAATTGGCCTGGAGGTCAACCCCTCCCAGTGATAACAGCAACAATCTAGGCTTCACTACAACAAGACTGTGCAGCCCATAAAGGGGGGCACCAAGAGTATCCACCTCAGGTAACTGGAGAGGCTGAGCCACTGTCCCCTAGAGGACACCCACCACACAAACCTACTCGACCAACTCAGGGAAGCAGCCAAAATGCAAAGACAAGGTAACAAATTACATGTGAAAGAAATGGAGGGGAAAAAACGATGGACATAGAGTTCAAAACCACAGTTATAAGGTTTTTCAGAGGCTCCTAGAAAAGGCTGATAAATTTAATGAGACCCTTGAGGATATGAGCAAGACCCTCGAGGATATGAGCAAGACCCTCAAAGATATGAAAAAGGACCAACTAGAAATTAAGTATACACTGACTGAAATAAGAAATATTATACAGAGACCCAAAAGCAGACTAGAGGACTGCAAGAATCAAGTCAAAGATTTAAAAAACAAAGAAGCAAAAATCAGCCAGAAAAGCAAGAAGCAAAAAGAATCCAAAAAATTGAAGATAGTGTAAAGAACCTCTGGGACAACCTTAAGCATACTATCATCCGAATTATGGGGGTGTCAGAAAAAGAGAGCAAGATACTGAAAACCTATTTGAAGAAATAGTGACCAAAAACTTCCCCCACCTGGTGAAAGAAATAGACTTACAAGTCCAGGAAGCACACTGAACTCCAAACAAAAGGAATCCAAAGAGGACCACACCAAGACACATCATAATTAAAATGCCAAGAGCAAAAGATAAAGAGAGAATATTAAAAGCAGCAAGAGAAAAACAGTTAGTTACCTACAAGGGAGCACCCATACAATTGTCAGCAGATTTCTCAACAGAAACTATGCAGGCCAGACAGGAATGGCAAGAAATATTAAAAGTGATGAATAACAAGAACCTACAACCAAGATTATTCTACCCAGCAAAGCTATCATTCAGAATTGAAGGTCAGATAAAGTGCTTTGCAGATAAGAAGAAGCTAAAGGAGTTCATCAACACCAAACCAGTATTATATGAAATGCTGAAAGGTGTTCTTTAAGAAGAGGAAGAAGAAAAAGGTAAAGATAAAAATTATGAACAACAAATACACATCTATCAATAAGTGAATCTAAAATTCAAGTGAATTAAAAATCTGGTTAACAGAATAAACTGGTGGATATAATAGAATCAGGGCCATAGAAAGGGAGTGGACTGACAATTCTCGGGAAAGGGGTGTGGGAGGTATGGGAAGAGACTGGACAAAAAGCGTACACCTATGGATGAGGACTGTCGGGGGGAGGTAAAGGCAGAGGAGGGGAGGGGAGCTTTGGGAGGGAAAAAAGAGCAACACTGTAATAATCTGAACAATAAAGATTTATTAAATAAAAAGATGAATACGGTATATGTAAAATAGCAGCTCCCATTTAGCAAGAACAAAAATAGTCACACATTAAATGCATTAGAATGGTTGCTGGAGGTGGGGTGGAAAAAAAAAAAGACCTTGAAGGAGATACAAATAAAGAAGTATATACATGGATAGGAAGAATTTAACAGTTAAAATGTCCTTATTTCCCAGATCAACCTATAGTTTCAAAGTAGTCCCTATCAAAATATGGAGGCATATCTCATAGAACTGGACAATCCTAAACTTTATGTGGAACCACAAAAGACCCCAAATAGCCAAAGAAACCTTAAGGGCAAAGTTGGGCCCAAACAGGTTTGGCTCAGTGAATAAGAGTGTCGGCCTGCGGACTGAAGGGTCCCAGGTTTGATTCCAATCAAGGGCATGTGCCTTGGTTGCAGGCACATCCCCAGTAGGGGGTGCGCAGGAGGCAGCTGTTCCATGTTTCTCTCTCATCGATGTTTCTGACTTCCTGTCCCTCTCCCTTGTGTGAAAAATCAATAAAATATATTTTTAAAAAGGACAAAGTTGGGTTGTGCTCTTTTTCTGGAGCACGCCCATGCTTCCCCCACTACTTATTTCCCCAGGCATGTTACCTTTGCCTTTCTTCTAAGCTATAAAGCCCCCTTTCTGACTCCATAACTTGTTTCCTGAGCCCATGCAGCCCAGCTGGCTCACTTTTCCTTCCTCTTTGACCTTCTAAATAAACTTGTGCTTGTAAAAGAAAAAACAACAACAAAGTCGGAGGAGGTATTGTGATACTTGATCTCAAACTATACCACAAGACTATAGTAATCAAAACAACATTGTACTGGCATAAAAACAGACACACAGATCAGACTAGAGAGCCCAGAAGTAAACCCACATCTATATGGTCAATTAATCTATGACAAAGGATGCAAGGATATACAATGGGGTAAAGAAATTCTCTTCATTAAATAGTGTCGGGGAAACTGGACAGGTATATGCCCCTCCCCCCCCAAAATACACCTAGACCACTATCTTACACTATATACAACATAAACTCAAAATGGGTTAAAGGTTTCGGTGTAAGATTTGAAACTTTAAAACTCCTAAAAGAAAACAGCCAGTAAACTCTGACACTGCTCTAAAATTTTCTGTATATGTCGGTTGGGCAAGGGAAACAACCCAACAAAAAATAAATGGGTCCATGAGCCAGCCTTCACGTTAGCAAAGGAAGCCAGGTTTCGTTTCAAAAAGTAAAAATAGTGCTGATTCCATTTGGGGGACTTGACGTTAACGTGATTTGCAAGCAGTCCCCTCCCCCCAGCCGCAGAGCCACGCGGCAGCGAGGGGGACCTGCACAGCTAGGCTGGAGCTCGGGGGGGGGGGGGCTGTCACCATGTCACATTAGGATTTCTTACTAACTATTTAATAATGCCATACATTTTTACAAGGATAGAGTGCTTGTTTGAAAGCATCTGTTTACATTCCATATTCCAATAAAATCGTATTGGTATTGGTAGCAGGTCCTATCTCTAAAAAAAAAATAAATAAAAATAAATGGGTGCATATCAAACTAAAAAGTTTTTGCACTGCAAAGGAAACCATCAACAAAAAGACAACCTACTGAGTGGGAGATGATATTCACCAATGATACATCAATAAGGGGTTAATATCCAGATATAAGGAACTCATACAATTAGCACCAAAAAGATTTAAAAATGGGCAGAGGAAAAGATTTAAACATGCCTGAATAGGCATTTCCCCAAAGAGGACATACACATGGCCAATCCTATATAATAAAAGCCTAATATGTTGTGTCCAGTCATCCAGTTTTCTGTTCAACCAATCCTATCTAATAAAAGAGTAATATGCAAATTGACTGTACCTCTGATCAAGCTATGCCCACAGCCACGCCCATCAGCCAACTGGGAGCAACTTAAGCAAATAACCCCCAACCAAGAGGGCTGCCACCACAGAGAGCGGGAGGGAGGCTTGGTTTCCCCGGCAACGAAGAAGCCAAGCTTTCCACCTGCCATTGTGGCCTAGGCTTCCACTCCATGCTATAAAATTTCAATTATAAAAGATACATAATCTGAACAGAAATGGCGACAGCCACAGAGCTGGAGAGAGCAGAGGCTAGGGTTGCCGGGCGATGGAGGAAGCCAAGCTTCTGCAGCCCTAGAGCCTAGGCCTCCACCCTAGGCTACAAAGTTTCAATTATTGAAGGTAGATGTCCCAACATAAATGGCTGCCGCCACGGAGCAAGCAGAAGGCTTAGCTCTGTTCCAGGCTACAAAGTTTCAATTGTAGAACATAAATTGATCCCAGGGCATCCGCTTAGGTCGCTGGAGGGTGTGGCTGGCCTGCAAACCACCATAAGCCCCTCGCCTAGGCCACCCCACACCCCAAGGGAACACTCACCCTGATCTGGGATACCCTTCAGGGCAAACCAGCTGGCCCCCACCCATGCACCAGGCCTCTATACTATCTAATAAAAGAGTAGTTTGCAGATTGACCATCACTCCAACACACAAGAGGGCTGCCCCCATGTGGTCAAAGATCCTGCCCTCATGTGGACACAAGATGGCCAGCAGGGGAGGGCCGTTGGAAGGTTCCAGGCCTGCAAGGGAAGGCAGTTGTGGGTATCAGGCCAGCAGGGGAGGGCAGTTGGGAGGGACCAGACCGGCAGAGGAGGAAAGTTGGGGGCAAACAGGCTGGCAGGGGAGCAGTTATACATCAATTAGGCTGGCAGGGTAGTGGTTAGGGGGTGATCAGGCTGGCAGGCAGAAGCGGTTAGTGGCAATCAGGGAGATAGGTAGTTGAGCAGTTTGGAGCCAGCAGTCCTGGATTGTGAGAAGGATGTCCGACTGTCCGTTTAGGTCCGATAGGATCAGTCCTAAACAGGCAGTTGGACATCCCTTGAGGTGTCCCAGATTGGAGAGGGACATCCCCTGCCCCTTGTGCACGAATTTCATGCACCAGGCCTCTAGTCAAAGTATAATATGCTAAGATCACTCTACTGCTTGTTCTGATGTGTACTGACCACCAGGAGGCAGACAGTTGATTTGTCGACCAGTCACTATAAATGTGCACTGATCACCAGGGGGCAGAAGCTCCGACTGGGAGGTTAGCTTGCTGCTGGGGTGTGACTGATCAGGACTGAGTGAGATGGACTGGACACGCCCTGGAGCCCTCCTGTGGTCTCTCTTCCTGGCTGGCCAACCTCTCGTGTCCCTCCCTGGCCCCAATTGTGCACCAGTGGGATTCCTTGGCCTGGTCTGCACCCTTTCCCAATCCCAGCTGAAGGACACCCCAACACTCGAGTGCATGAATTTTGTGCACCAGGCCTCTAGTAAGATATAAGAAAAGATGCTCAATGTCACTAATCATAAGGTAAATACAAATTTAAACTACAATGGGATGTCACCTTACAACTGTCAAAATGGCTACTATTAATAAATCAACAAGTGTTGGCAAAGATTTGAGGAAAGGGGACCTTTGTGCACCATAGGCATTACAAATTGGTGCAGCCACTATGGAAATAGTATGAAGTTGTCAAAAATTAAAAATAGAACTACCATATAACCCAGCAATTTCACTTCTGGGTATTTATCCAAAGACATCCAAAATACTAATTTGAAACTATATATGCATCCTATGTTCATTGCAGTATTATTCAAAATAGCCAAGATATGGAAGCAACCTAACTGTCCAGTGACAGACGACTGGATAAAGATGTGGTACATATAGAGGAATATTACTCGGTCATAAGAATGAAATCTTACCATTTATGAAAACATAGATGGACTCAGAGGGTGTTATGCTAAGTGAAATAAGTCAGAGAAAGACAAATGCCATGTGATTTCACTTATATGTAGAACCTAAAAAACAAAATAAATGAACTAATAAAACAGAAACTCATAGATACAGAGAACAAACTGATAGTAGCCAGATGGGGAGTTGGGGGACATGGTATAAAAAAAAAAAAAAGCAAAGGGCTTATGTACAAATTGGCAGTTACAAAATAGTCAGGGGAGCCCTGGATGGGTAGCTCCATTGGCTAGACTGTCATCCCAATACACCAAGGCTGCAGGTTTGATCCCTAGTCAGGGCACGTGCAAGAATCAACCAATGAACTCATAAATAAGTGAAACAACAAATAGGTGTTTCTCTCTCTCTCGTTTCATCAGTTTTTTAAAAGACATAGAGATGTAACATAAGCCTAGGGAGTATAGTCAATCATATTGTAATATCTATTTGTGGTGGCAGGTGGATATTAGCTTATTGGGGGGATCATTTATAAGTTATATAAATGTCTAATCATTATGCTATACACCTGAAATATATAATATTGAATGTCAATTGTAACTGAAAAATTAATGTTAAACTTTCAATTCTATCAATTCACAGATAACATGATTTTACTAGTTTATAGAGAAAAATTAAAATTAATTTTTGACACTCAAAATTATTTGAGACAGTGAAACTATTAGAGCTAATAAAGTTCAGCTGAAATCGGTTTGGCTCTGTGCAAGAGGCAGCTGGTTGATGTTTCTCTCTCATCGATGTTTCTGACTTTCTATCCCTCTCCTTTCCTCTCTATAAAAAATCAATAAAGTATATATTTTTAAAAAGTTCAGCAAAGTTGCTAGATCTAAGATAAACACAAAAATTGTATTTCTATACACTGGCAAAAGAACAAAAAGAATAAAACGAATAAATTTCACCAAGGAATCGCAAGATAACACTGAAAACTACAAAACATTGCTAAAAAAAAAAAATAAAGACTTATAAAATGGAAAAACATTCCTGTTCATGAGTTGAAGGCTTAATATTGTTAAGACAGCAGTACTCCCTGGAGTGATCTACAGATACTTTGAAAATCCCAATGGCCTTTTATGCAGAAACAGGAAAGCTGATTCTAAAATTCATGTGAAATTATAAGGAAGCCCAAATAACCAAAACAATTTTTAAAAATTCTTCTTTGTAAAGAAGAATTTACATTTAACCAAAATAGTATGGAACCAGCATAAGGATAGACATCACAACCAATGGAACAGATTAGAGACCAGAAATAAAGCCATATATCTATGGTCAAATTGATTTTCAACAAGAGTGCCAAGACTATTCAAAGGGATAAAGAATTTCTTTAACAAATGGTGCTGGGACAAATGGAGAGCTGCATGCAAGAGCCTTTTCTCACACCAGAATACAAAAATTAACTCAAAATGCATCAAAAACCTAAATGTAAGAGCTAAAACTATAAAAATCTTAGAAGAAAACATAAATCTTCATGAGCTTGGTTTTGGCAATGAATTGTTAGATATAATAAAACTGCAAGTAGCCGAAACCAGTTTGGCTCAATGGATAGAGCATTGGCTTGTGAACTGAAAGGTTCCGGGTTCGATTCCAGTCAAGGACATGTACCTTGGTTGCAGGCACATCCCCAGTAGGGGGTGTGCAGGAGGCAACTGGTCTATGTTTCTCTCTCATTGATGTTTCTAACTTTCTATCCCTCTCCCTTCCTCTTTGTACACAAAATCAATAAAATATATTTTTAAAAAAACTACAAGTAAAAGAAAACATAAATTTGACTTCATAAACATTTAAAATTTTGCTGCTGCAAAAGGCACTCTCAAGAAGTAAAAGCTTGTAGAATGTGATAAAATATTTGCAAATCATATATCTGATAAGTGTGTAGTATGCAGAATATATAAAGAAGTCTTATAATTCAACAAAAAGACAGCCCTATTTAAAAATGATGAAGTTAAACAGATATTTCTCTAAAGAAGATACACAAACTGACAACAAGCAAAAGAAAAGATGCTCAACAGTTAGTCATTAGGGAAATACAATTTAAAACAATGTGATAACTACTTCTTACCCATAAGATGAATATAATTAAATTTAAAGAATTTGAAAAATGTTAACGGGGATGTGGAGAAACTGGAATCCTCCTACACTATTAGTAGGAATGTAAAATGATGGAGGCAATAATGTACAGAAGGGCGGAGAAACCAAGATGACAGCACAGGTAAACACCTAAACTGCTGCCTTGCACAACAATTTCAAAACTACAACTTAAAGACAAAACAGACATCATCCAAAACCACAGGAAATTCTACAACTAGAAGGAAAGACAAAAGCACATGGAGAATCAGAGGAGCTACGAAACCTGAGGTACGGAGACTTGTGCACGGAGAGGACGGGTGGTTGATGGGCGGCTGAGTGCTGGCTAGCTTTCTCTAGCGGGAAGGAGACAAAAGCTCCCAACTGTGCTGAACCCCAGTTCCTACTGCACTGAAACCCAGTTCCAGGCAAGATCCTGGGGACCCAGGCTCATATGGGGGCGAGGGGGGAATCTGGACTATCAGGTGGAAACTCAGGGGAGCTGCGAAAGACAGAGGTCTGGAGTCGCGCGCAGAGAGGACTGACTGGTGAGTGTGCCACTGGCTTTCTCCAGCAGGAAGGAGACAAAAGCCCCTGACTGCGCTGAACCCCAGTTCCGACTGTGCTGAACTCCAGTTCTGGGCGAGAATCTGGGATTCCAGATTCATTGGGGGAGAAACTGGACTGTCTGGCAGTGGGCAAAACTTGAGGGCAGCTCTCTCTCAGAAGTGCTTGCAGTGATTACTGAGGGACACTGAGACCCAGGGGCCTCTTAAGGCAGGGTAAATGGGAAGCCAAGACTGTTGGCTCAGCCCTGAGACTCTGCCCCATCCAAGCTGAGCACAGAGGCTTTGGCAAATTTTTCAAGTCTTGTCTCATAAGGGTGTCTCCAGCACAGAAGCTCTCCTGGTGTAGACACAGCTGATCCTCACAGTCAATTGGCCTGGAGGTCAATTCCTCCCAGTAATACCAACAACAATCAAGACTTAACCACAGCAAGGCTGTACACACAGTTCACAAAGGGGTGCACCAAGAGCGTCAGCCTCGGGTAACTGGGGAGGCCGAGACAGTGGGCCATAAGGACACCTAGCACACAAATCTACACTACCAACTCAGGGAAGCAGTGAAAATGTGAAGACAAAGAAACAGATCACAAATTAAAGAAATGGAGGAAAACAAATGACTGAATATAGAGTTTAAAACCACGGTTATAAGGTTTTTCAAGAATTTCCTAGAAAAGACCGATAAATGTAGTGAGACACTCAAGGATATGAAAAAGGTTCGACTAGAAATTAAACATACACTGACTAAAATAAAAAATATTATACAGAGACCCAAAAGCAGACTAGAGAAACACAAGAATCAAGTCAAAGATTTAAAATACAAAGAAGCAAAAACAGCTGGAAAAGCACAAAGAAAAAAGAATCCAAAAATTTGAAGATAGTGTAACCTCAGGGACAACTTCAATTGTACCAACATCAGAATTTTGGGGGTTCCAGAAGAAGAGAGAGACCAAGATACTGAAAACCTATTTGAAGAAATAATGACTGAAAACTTCCCCCACCTGCTGAAAGAAATAGACTTACAAGTCCAGGAGGCACACAGAACCCCAAACAAAAAGAATTCAAAGAGGACCACACCAAGACACATCATAATTAAAATGCCAACAGCAAAAGACAAAGAGAGAATCTTAAAAGCAGCAAAAGAAAAATAATTACCTCCAAGGGAGCACCCATACTATTGTCAGTTGATTTCTCAACAGAAACTATGCAGGCCAGATGGGAGTGGCAAGAAATATTCAAAGTGATGAACAGCAAGAACCCACAATCAAGATTACTCTACGTAACAAAGCTATCATTCAGAATTGAAGGTCAGATAAAGAGCTTCACAGGTAAGAAAAAGCTAAAGGAGTTCCTCAATACCAAACTAGAATTATATGAAATGCTGCAAGGTATCCTTTAAGAAGAGGAAGAAGAAAAAGGTAAAGATAAAAATTATGAACAACAAATACACATCTATCAACAAGTGAATCTAAAAATCAAGTGAATAAAAAATCTGATGAACAGCTGAAACCGGTTTGGCTCAGTGGATAGAGCGTCGGCCTGTGGACTGAAAGGTCCCAGGTTCGATTCCGGTCAAGAGCATGTACCTTGGCTGCGGGCACATCCCCAGTGGGGGTGTGTGCAAGAGGCAGCTGATCCATGTTTCTCTCCCACTGATGTTTCTGACGTTCTATCCCTCTCCCTTCCTCTCTGTGAAAAATCAATAAAATATATATTTTTAAAAATCTGATGAACAGAATAAACTGGTGAATATAATAGAATCAGCGGCATAGAAAGGGAGGGGACTGACGATTCTCAGTGGGGAGGGGAAGAGGTGTGGGGGGTGCAGGAAGAGACTGGACAAAAATTGTACACCTATGGAGGAGGACAGTGGTGGGGGGTAATGTTGTAGTGTACCCTCATCTTACAAAGGACGCTTCAAGAAGTCGAATTATGGAGTTATTTATTAAAAGCAGCCGAGACCAGTTTGAGTTCGCAGGCCTACGCTCTATCCACTGAGCCAAACCAGTTAGGACAGTTTTAACTTTTTATAAAGTCCCATTTAATTAAAAAAATTTTTCAGTATATCTAAGAAATCCTGCTTAATCTGGTCATAAAGCTTTCCCCTAAGTTTTCTTCTAGAAAAATTAGTTTTAGTTTTAGGTGTTTTTTTTTTTTTTTAAACTTAAAAATACCTTACTGGGCCCTTGATATAAACAGTAGATTCTTGTAAGATGACAGTTTTAGGTTTTATATTTAGGTAATTGTGAATGTTCATTTATTTGGATTTCCAATTGTTTGTTTCAAACGATTTATTGAAACATTCTTTCTCCACTGAAGTACTATGTCACCTTTGTCTTACCATATATGTATTTGGGGATTTTCTTTACCGTCCATGCATTTTAAAAAATATATATTTTATTGATTTTTTTACAGAGAGGAAGGGAGAAGGATATAAAGTCAAAACCACCAATCAGCTGCCTCTTGCACACCCCCTACTGGGGATGTGCCCGCAGCCAAGGTACATGAACTTGACCGAATGGGACCTGGGATCTTTCAGTCCGCAGGCCCACGTTCTATCCACTGAGCCAAACCGGTTTCGGCTATGGTCTGGGCATTTATGTGTCTGTTACTTTGCCAACACCAATTCGGGGGCGGAGGACATCCCAGCGGCTGGCAGTCCCTCCTCTCCCATCCTTCCAAGCTCTGCTCACTTCATCGCCCAGCTCTTCTTTTCACCTGTCTTCCACCAGAGCAGCCGACGGAAGGCTCCCACCTGAGGCCCCAGTTGATCTGGCCGGGAGTTGGGACGCAGTCATCACCTTGGAGCCTTCCTGTCCCTCAACTAGGCGCACAAACACCCCTCGACGGAGGGCGCAGTTACCAGGACAACCGCCGGCGCGCAGGATCCAGACCGATTTCCGGCCCGCTGTGAGACCAAGCCCGGTGCGCGTGCGCAGTTCTAGGCCTGACATCCTCTCGCGATACCGCGGTCAGCCCTGGCATTCCATTCGAAGTTCGGGGCTATACCCTTTAAAACTGCAGTCTGTTTTCGGGAGCTTTTGTCGCAGGCACAGGTAGCAGTTTACACATGCCGAAGAGAAGTGTGCTGGGCAAAGGATACCCAGCTTCGTGACAGTATCGTACATTCTTCCAAGAGGAGTTGTGGAGGAAATGGGAAGTGGCATGTAGAACGCCTACCATAGTTTCATATGCATATTAGGTGCTTAGAACGTGTCAGCCAGTGTCAAATGTCCCTGCAAGAGAGATTCCCTGAGGTTTGAAGCTCCCTGTCGGGCGGTAACCGCGCATCTCCGTCCTTGATAACGAGGCATCCCCAAACCCATCTCCCCTTCTCTTGCGCGTGCGCGCGCAGTCCAGCTTCGCCTCCCGTTTTGTTTGGCCCCTGCCACGCGCCGTAGAGAGCTCTGTGCGTTGCCATAGAGACCCTTGAACACTGAATTGGGGGCGGTGGAGACTCCGAGCTAGTGGGGACCAGAGCGCCATGTCCTTCCGCGAACTCCGAAGTAAGGCAACCCTGTCCATTGTGACCTGCGGGCCCATCAAGAGACAGGGGCTCCGGCCTCCGGGTTCTCTCGTCTGGGCCCCGCTGAGCCCCTCCCGGCCTCTGCCGCCCCCCACCTCGGTCAGAGCGCCGGGCCCTGCCTCGGCACTTTCTGCGGTGATGGGAAGTTTTGTATCTGTCACTGGCTGTGGCTAGTGCGGCTGAGGAGCTGAAGTTTTAATTTTATCTGATTTTAATTGATTTGTGTAGCCACTTCGCAACCGTGGAAAACGCAGAAACCTTTTTGGGGGCTGGGCTAGGTTGGATTCTAACCGTTAGAACCTTGAGAA
Organism: Antrozous pallidus; assembly: GCA_027563665.1. Classification (NCBI taxonomy): domain Eukaryota; kingdom Metazoa; phylum Chordata; class Mammalia; order Chiroptera; family Vespertilionidae; genus Antrozous; species Antrozous pallidus. Next base: position 106,793,380 of record CM050512.1, on the reverse strand, counting down.
ACGAACAATAAAACCGAGGTGAGGGGGGAACGGCAGAATAATAATTGCGGCTGACATTTTTTTTGAATCTTTATAATCTTCCAGGTAGTTAAGTGTTCTGTGTGCGCGCGTTGTTTTATTTTCTCCTCTAAACACGCTTCTGTATTTCGAAATGAGGGAACGGGCCCCGAGAGGACACACCCAGGTAGTAAGAGTTGGCGCTAGAGTTTGAATTGAGGTTGTCTAACCTCCAAAGCCTTCCTACTTTCTAAAGGGGCTGATGAGGGAAATGGAACCCAAATGCCTTTGCTAGAAGGTTGGAGAAGTGGGAGAATGGGTATGAGAATTAGTTACTACCACTTTTGGGGGTACGTCTGTTACATTTTACATTCACTATCTTATTTTAGTCCTCACTTTAACAGCGAGGTAGGTGGTATAATTCCCGGGTGGAATATTTGAGGCACAGATAGGTAAAGTATCTTTAGGCCAGAGCCAGAACTGGGTGGAACCAAGGATCGGGCCATAGCGCTGTGTGAAGCAAAATCTTTTGCCTTTTGCCCTGGCAGGGTGGCTCAGTTGGTTGGATGAAGCATCGGCCGGTGCACCCAGGGGTTGTGGGTTCGATTCCAATCGGGGCACATACCTTAGTGTGTGGGTTCAGCCCAGTTGAGTCCTGTACAGGAGGCAGTCAATCCATGTTTCTCTACCTCTCCTTTCCTCTCTCTCTAAAACCAATGAATATTCTCAAGTGAGGATTTTTTTAAAAAATCTCTTGCCCTTTATACAGTGTCATTTGCCGAATCAGAAGCAGTTCTGCTAACTTGCTCCACTTTCATAGATGTAGCGGGATTGCCAGTTTGGTGTGATCTGTAAAGGCCAATTTTCTATCTAAATTGCTGGTGCCCTGAATTTCACCAGTAAAGGTTACTCCTTTCAGTTATGAGTTGCTCTTTTTCTACAATGTAAATATACAGGAAGATGCACCATCACATTTTGTTAATATACCTATTAGCCCCATAGTGTGACTTATCCCCTCTGGGATTGCAGACTTGGTGACTATATGTTGTAGGGACGAGTTTCTCTTTCCTGGTAGTTTAGAGAGAGCACTCTGCTAGGGGACCTTGAAGGGAGTTGTATTGGGAAGAGTATACAAGGAGGGGATTTCTGAACATCTTGACATTAAATGAATGCTATGCTTTGTGCAATTTATGGTAAGAATCTTACTCATTTTGAAAATGCTGCATAATGAACAGAACTGCTGCTTAGTGGAAAGAAGTATTTAGGCAATGCCTGACTGTGACAAGGAGACTGCAGCTTTCTTTTCCGTGACTCTGTTCAGATTTCCCAAAAAACAGTGACAGAGGCCCTCATGCCGCTGCTCTTTTCTCTGCTTATGCCTTCTCTTTTGTGGTCTGGTGGAATCCAACCTAATCTCTGTTGCCTGGGTAGCTTCTTTGTGACTGCTATTGGGACATTTTGAATATCTACCATCAAGAAGAGCGAGGATAGATATGAAATAGCCATGAGCACACTGAGTATAGATCTTAGCATATTGTTGGAACTCAAAACATGGTGGTTGTGTTCATTTCCAAGTTCTGCTTAAAACTTAGTGACAGCAACCTCTAGTATCAAACAGTGTTAGTATTACTATTTTAAAATCTGTTTTATAATAAATCTAAATAGTGCTCTATAGTTCAACTATTCTCTTTTAAGATTTTTCTAGATACAGGGCAACTCATCTTTAAAATTATGTAAGTTACTATATGCTCACTAAAAGAAAAGAAAAAAGACAGCTCAGAATCATGCACTTTACTCTAACACCATCACCACCCCCCATAATATCACTGTTAACATTTAAACATATTTTTATTTATGACATTTTATAAGACCAGGTATTTCTCATTTTTAGTGGTAAGAAGATATTCAAGAGAGATATCAAAGAGAAATTACATTCACACCCAATCTCTAAACCCCATTTTAATGTACAGTTTCCACTTCTCCTAGGGCACTTTAAGTGTTTTCAGGAAGCAGAGTATTTTAAGTTTTAACTACTTTTTTATTTACCCCTTAGAGATTTGATCAATAGTCCCTAAAACTGTCAATAGATTGGGAATAAGAAGGGAAGGGAAGTTAATTAGTTGTGGTTTGATAACGAGTTGACTGAATTGTATTTTACCACGGACAGATTTTACAGAGATGATGCGAGCCTTGGGATACCCTCGACTCATTTCTATGGAAAATTTCCGCACACCAAATTTTGGACTTGTATCTGAAGTTCTTCTCTGGCTTGTGAAAAGGTTAGAATTGCACTTTATTGCGGTCTAAGAATGAATACTCGATTTTATTTATTAGCCACCTAGAAACAGGTTATTGTTGTGAAGCTAAAGGAAGAGTTCAATAAAATTTGAGTTTGACAGATTTAGATGTAACCTGTTAAAAAAGTCGATTTTTAAAGAGTGTTGTGGGAATAGAAATATACCAGTGAGTGCTAAAGGGAAACTATTTCTCAGTAGGAAGCAGACACTGGGGTCCAAGTTTCTCTCTATTCCCTCACCTTCATCAGGGAGTGACAAGGTACCTCCCTGCATACTCAAATGAGTACACTGGATTAGAAATAATTTCAATTTCAGTTTGTGTGTAAAACCCAGTATCTAACATTTGCAGTTGGCAAACTTTTTGTTAAGAAGGTAGAAAAAAAAAGAAAGATTAAAAAAAAGAAGATAGCAAAGACCTTAGGTGTTGCAGGCAACACAAGATCTCCCTTGCGTATTCTACCTTGTGTTTCGTTTTTATAACCCTTGGAAAATATAAAACCCTTATTACTGGCATTCTGTACATAAAGACACTAAGGGCTACAGTCTGCTGACTCCTGGTCGGTCATTAGTAACATAAAGAAAATAATTCCAACAACTCTGTTGCTTCTCAGAGCTAACTAGTTAGCTCTGGGTCAAGGGCTGTCAGGCACAGTAGTCATTCTGATTATTTTAATTAAACTTTGAGGTCTGAGAGATTTCATTTTGTAAGCTGAGCCCCAAATTTGATTTTTGAAATTAGTTAGACCTATTCTTGGGGTGAGGATTTGCTCCCTTGGTTATTTGGTATTTGTGTTGCTTTTGAAGTCTTTCTTAATCTTACTGACTCTGCAGGGGACTCAGAGAGCTTCTCCTTACAGATTCACTGACCTCTCAGTTGCCCACTTCCTTTTTCGTGGACTCCATAGTAATTAACTGGTGTCTTCTCTCTGTGTCTGTCTGGCTCTCTCTCATAGGTATGAACCTCAGACTGACATACCTTCTGATGTTGAGACGGAACAAGACCGAGTTTTCTTTATTAAGTCAGTTGCCCAGTTCATGGTTAGTTCATGTTTATTTGATGGAGTTGTAAAGTTAAATATGCTAGAAAGAGAGAAGTCCTAGTTAGGGTTTCTTTCAAATTTCTAAACCTATTTTATTACTAGGTTCCAGCAAAGTATTTAGTTTTAATTCAGTATTTGTTAAGATTTTAATTTATTTTTGAATAGGTTATATAGTTCATGGTTCAGAAAAAAAATTTCTTAGATCATGAAATGATAGATTAAAATAACTTCTTATCCTCTATGCTGTCTGCCTTATGCCCAGTTCCATTCCCAGAAATCACTATTAATATTTTCCAGAGTTTTATGTATATGTAAGCAAATAGGATATAAATTCTTTTCCTTTTTTTTTTTTTGCACATATGGTGGCATACTATTTAGAATCTTGCTTCTTCACTTAATGGTACATTTTGGAGAACTTTCCAAATACATATAGAACTTCTTATTTTTTCTTAACACCTGAATAGTATTGCTTGCCTGGATAAATAACAATTTATATAATTTATAGGGATAGTCATTTAGGTGTTTATAACCTTTGCTCTTTGAAGCAATGCTGTAACAGATAACCTATACGCATCTTATTTCCTTTGTTACTATATCCATCTCTAAGATAAATTCTCAGGATTGGAATTGCTAGGTCAAAAGATATGTGTATTTGTAATTGTGTTGTCTTTTGCCAAATTGCTTTCCATCAAGATTATATCAGTTAAAAGATAGATTGTATCAGTTTACACACCCACTTAAAATGTATGAGTCACTTGAAAGTTTGATTCTTATAATCAGGTTATAGCCCAATTGTTCGCAGACATTTTCAAATTACCTACATGAGATTTGGTTTAGATTCTACATGGAAAAGGCCTTAAATTGTTTGTTTGTTTTGGTCTGAAAATAGGCCACAAAAGCACATATAAAACTCAATACTAAGAAGCTTTATCAAGCAGATGGGTATGCAGTAAAAGAACTATTGAAGATCACCTCTGTCCTTTATAATGCTATGAAGACCAAGGGGATGGAGGGCTCTAAAACAGGAGAGGACGACATCAGCAAATTCAAGTTTGATCTTGGCTCAAAGGTAAGGACAATGAATGGCTTGTAGTGAGGGATGAAATGTGTATTTCTCACTCCGAAATGGAACATGTCATATACTCATAGAACTACTTCTTTTCTTACTCCTTGAATGAGGGCAGCTTGTCAGTTTTATACTCATCAGCATTTGGATAGAAGCAGAAGTCATAATAATGCAATTCAGCTATTTACTAAAAGCCGGTTGCTAGTAAGGTCAGAGAAGTAGAGCTAGCAGGAACAGAATCCTAGAGGACTTAGGAAACAGGAAGAAAGTCAGCTGTGAATGAGTATTGAGAGTCATTGCTGATGGTTTGATAATAAAAGGAGACACTGGGGCCCTAGCTTGTTTGGTTCAGTGGACAGAGCATTGGCCTGCTGACTGGAGGGTCCCGGGTTTGATTCCAGTCCAGGGCACATGCTCAGGTTTTGGGCTCAATCCCCAGTAGGAGGTCGGTGCATGAGGCAGCCAATCAATGATTCTCATCTTGATAACTCCCTCTCCCTTCCTCTCTGAAATCAATAAAAATATATATATTTTTAAAAGAGACACACTGGGGATTTTTTGTTTAGGAGAGGGCGCATGAACAGAGCAGGGAGATGTTTGGACTCTGAAAATTTAATGTATTTGAGGAAGAAGAGGTGATGAAAATTTAATGTATTCGAGGAAGAAGAGGCGACAGGCAAATCCTAAAGAGTTGCGTAAAGGGCTAGATGTGCAATCATCATCATCTTCATAGCAATGGCTGCCATCCTTGTGGGAGCTGGGTAATATTACATGTGAACTCATTTGATCCTTGTAGCAGTCATGTGAAGTGCAGTCTAAAGGCAGAGAATGAGGGGACAGAAGGCATTAGGATGCTGCAGTAGGAAATGTGTCCCTCCGATTGCCCCTCCCTGTCACTCACCACTGTAGGGGTCCCCTATGGTGACCTAGTCCAAATAGGAAACAAGTCAATTGCATTTGACTTAACTTTTGGGTTTTTAAAGAGACCCGAAGTTGTTCTAATTTGTACTTAGATCAGTGTTTCCTAAACTGATATCCTCCGAACTCTCCTCCACAGGGTGTAAGGATATGTCTTGTGGAAAATGTGTTTTGTAGACAAGTATTCTGACTGGACGTAGGGATTGGTATTAGACTTGTTGTTTCTGAATGCCTATTAAAAACCTGCCACTGAGGTTATATTCTTCTTCCAGATTGCAGATTTGAAAGCAGCCAGGCAGCTTGCTTCTGAAATCACTGAGAAAGGAGCATCTCTGTATGACTTGCTGGGCAAGGAGGTAGAGTTGAGGGTAAGCAGTGCTCAGATAACTTAATTATTTTCTCAGCTAAGCAGATTCTCAAGGCTTTCTTTTCTAATTTTTTTTTGCCCCTGTTCTTCTGATTTTATTAAACTACCTGATTAAATGATATAATGTGTGAGAGTAATATATAGCGTTTGTTGCTATTCCTGCTTCATTGGGCACTGGTCTATTTTTAATAACTTTGACGTCTAGTTCGGGAATGGCAAATACTAGTATGTGGCATGTTACTGAGACTTTTCTCCCTTGTCCATGTCATACTTTGTTGATCATGGTATTTTTCTTGGTGAGCTCAGCCTCAACATTCTTCTCAACCAAATCCTCTTCTGAGCCATGATGGTTCCCAAATCTTGCTGTCCAAAGCAATCACCCAGTGCAACTGCAGATGCCTGGCTTTCCATTTTGATATCATTGGTATGAAATGTGACTTGGGCATTGGGGATTTTACAAGCCTTCCGTGTGATTCTAACATACAACAAAGTTTGGGAACCAGTAATCCAGGCAACTTACCATCAGTTAAAGTTAATGTTAACACACCGAAACCGGTTTGGCTCAGTGGATAGAGCATCGGCCTGCGGACTAAAGGGTTCCAGATTCGATTCCGATCAAGGGCTTGTACCTTGGTTGCAGGCACATCCACAGTTGGGGGTGTGCAAGAGGCAGCTGATAAATGTTTCTCCTCGATGTTTCTGACTTTCTATTCCTCTTCTTTCCTCTGTAAAAAATCAATAAAATATATTTTTGAAAAAGCTCATTTGATCTTGATTTAAAAAAATAAAGTTTGTTTACTTGCAATCCTATTCTAGCTAATGTCATGCAAGGTGTATGCTCCATCATGTTTAAGGAGCTATTTAAGAGTGTGGTTCTGGAGGACTTCTTTAGAGCTCCTATAGAGCTTTTAAATCGCCTGATGTTTAGGTTGTCCCAGAAATCAATGAGTCAGAATGTCTGGGGGCGAGAGCCAGGCATCAAGTTTTTAAAGATTTCTAGGTGATTCCAGAGTGCAGCAGGGTTTGGGGCCCACTGGTTTAAGAAGAAATGGAATATTATTTAGTTCTCACCTGTAAGGATTTATGGCACTTGAAGGACTCTCATCTAATGTTTTTAAATTAAATACATTTAATTCATTCCATTCCCATCAGGTATGTCACCCATGACCACTCTCTCACTTCCTTGCCTATGTTCTGGCATTGCTGCTACAGTGTTATGGTATTTTTTCCTCTTGCTTTTCATTTCTGCCCTCGGAGAGAAGACTAGCGTGGGAGACTTGGATGCCAGGTCACCATTCCTGCTTTTGATATAGTGGCTGCTACCTGCTAAAGTGCAGTTGGCAGAACAAAACTGCCACTAATGTCTAATAGCTAATTTAGATAACTAATGAGGGAACTTTGGGCTTTCACTGTTTTCTGTTTATAGTGCACGTGTCTATACATGTTCATAACAGAGCTAGAGACAAGAGCTGGTCACTTGCTATTTGTTAGTGGAAGAGAGTGATGGGTTCATTGTGAGATTTCACTATGGACCCTTTTAGTTTCTATAATGAATTGATGAAACAGTCAGTGACTGAACTGTTGCCATGGAAGCCATGAGACCCTTCTCAAATTCTGTGTACAGGCATGATCTGAGGAAGATCCCCTAGCCAGTATTTGTTTTTCATACACTCAACCAACATTCATCGAGGAACAAAACCAGCCACAAACAAGGCACTGAGCCTTAAGTCTTAATCTCTTCTCTCAGTAAGTTTTCTACCAATGGGCAGATAAGGTGCACTGTGGAGTAAAAGAAGCACAAGACAGAGTGTGATACAGTAGTTCAGGAATCTTATAACTGCATGCCCATTAAAATTCCATATTTCAGAAGCTCCCAGTACTGATATAATAGGTACAAATGTCTCTGTTGATTGGTCCATGATTAATGCTAGGGGCAGGGTGAAAGCCACTTTTCTCATTGGTTGCAGTTGTCAATGATAGTCAACATAGAGGAACTTAATCACAAGAAAGATTGTAGAGACTGGCAGCAAGTTAAGCTGTACTTGGTTTGGGAGTTGCCTAAATAGAATGCAGGTAAAGAAGCAAGTTTAGGAGAAATGAGGGATGGTAAGTTGCCCATGGTGCTATGGGGGCCTGGGACCTGTAGCTGGAAAGGAGGCCATAAGCACTATATAGAGAGGCCGGGCTGGCAGTAGAATTACAGAAGACATTTGGAGAAGGTGATGGTTGAAATGTTTTTTGCATCAGAGATCCACATTTTAATTAAACTTTTAGGAACCCGTCCGTAAGCTGTTTCTAGATCTGGAAATTGGTTTTGAGAATTCCTCTTCTGAAAATATATGTAATTTTATTTCATTGTTTCCCATAGGAACTGAGAACAGAAGCAATTGCTAGACCTCTGGAAATAAACGAGACTGAAAAAGTGATGAGAATTGCAATAAAAGATATTTTGGTAAGATTACTTTGCTTTTATGTAATGTTTTTGTGCCTCTGCCTTAAAAATATTGATTTCTGCCCTGTCCAGTGTGGCTCAGTGATAGAGATCAGCCCGTGCACTGAAGGGTGTGGGTTCGATTTCTGGTTAAGGGTGAGTACCTGGGTTGCAGGTTTGATCTCCAGCCCTGGTCGGGAGGCGACCAATTGATGTTTCTTGCTCACATCAATGTTTCTCTCTTTCTCCTCCCCTCCTTCTCTTCCACTCTCTCTAAAAATCAATAGAAGAAATATCCTTGGGTGATGATTAATTGATGTCTTGCCTCCATAAGACAGGACAAAAAGCTAGCTCTAGTTACAAAGAAGGATATGTTAGTAAGGAAATGAAAAATTTAAAGAACATGCTAGAATATTTAGCTCACTTACTTTTCCCCTCTTATTATAAATATGAACAACTTATTTTTACTAAAAGTTTGTCAATTTTAATAGCTTAAAAATTATATTAAAATTATTTAAATAAATAATGCTCTATTTTATGGGCTCTTCATACTTTATTTAACCAATTCCTCATTGCTGTGCCTTAAATAATTTCTAAGTTTTCTAAATTCTATACATCACTGTAATAAATAGTATGATCACTGGTCAATTATTATTTGCTCATTCATTTGGAAGGCAGATAGTGAGGGGCATTCTAGACTCAGACTATTTGGGTTTGAATCCCACGATGTGATGTTAGGCAAGTTATTTAATCTCTCTGTGCCTCACTTTCCTGATGTGTAAAATGAGAATGGTCACATAGGGTCCTTTGAGCATTCATTATAAGGTGTGTGTCATAGTCTCTGGCATAAAGTAGGTATTTAGTCTTTATTGGGATTCATTTTATTCAGTAGGCATAGGCAGGGATAGGCATAAAACAACTTACTGAGAGTTGCACAAAATTCTCAGATGAATAGGTTTTTGTAAGACCCTGTTATAGCCCAGCTGGCGTGGCTCAATGGTTGAGTGTTGACCTATGAACCCGGAGGTCACGGTTCAGTTCCTGGTCAGGGTATGTGCCTGGGTTGTGCTCAATCCCCATTGTGGGACGTGGAGGAGCCAGACAATCAATGATTCTCTCTCATCGCTGATGTTTCTCTCTCTCTCTCCCTCACCCTTCCTCTCTGAAATCAATAAAAATATATATTTTTTAAAAAGGTCCTGTTATAAAATGGTAGTGCTCCCTGGGAGACCCAGCATGGGGTTCCAGAGCCTCAGCAGGGTAAGGAGGAGGACAGGAAGTGCAAGATCTTGTTGTACCAGAAAGCAAGGAAGTGCTTCAAGAATGAAAGTGATCTGTCAAAAGGACACAGAAGCCAGCTTAAGTAGGCTTCCCCTGGCCAAATTAGTTTAAAAACAAAATAAATAAGTAATAGTAATGGATTATAGACCATTGAATGAAATGGGAGATGATGGGTTCTCACTGATAACAAAAAATAAGTGAATATGTTGACAGCTAGTTTTTCACATAGCTTCAAAGTAATTCCAGCCCTAGCCGGTTTGGATCAGCGGTTAGTTAGAACATTGGCCTGCGGATTGAAGGGTCGCAGGTTCAGTTCTAGTCAAGGACATGTACCTTGGTTGCAGGCTCAATCCCTGACCCCAGTCAAGGTGCATGTGGGAGGCAACTGATGGATGTGTTTCTCTCACATTGATGTTTCTCTCTCTCTGTGTCTCTCCCCCTCCCACTCTCTAAAAATCAATGGAAAAAATATCCTCTGGTATTAACAAAAAACAACAAAACACAAAGTAGCTTTCCACAAAATACAATTAATTACAAAGGAGAAAAGAGTAACTTCACATGAGATTCCTGGACACCCCCTTAAATCAGGTAATCAAAGTGAACATCACTAGTAATGGGACAATTCAAAATTATGCACACATGATATGATGTAGTCATATCTGTGCTATTTCTGCTAAAGATTCATAACCTGAAGCCAATCAGACAAAGAAAAATTGGGGACATCCTATAAATTAACTGGCTCGTACTCTTCAGTAGTGAAAAGGTCGTTCCAGACTGAAGGAGGCTAATGAGACATGATAACTAAACGCCAGTGGTGACCTCTTTCTGTTGTTAAGGACTTCATGAGGACAAACTTGAGTGGGTGTAAGGGTTAAATGGCAATAGTGCATCAGTGTTCATTTTCTGTTCTGATGATTGTTCTACTTATTTATGTGATTCTGTAGGAGAAAGTCCTTATTCATAGGAAATACGCACTAAAGTAGCTAAAAGTGATGAGCCATGGGGTCACAATTTGCTCACCTACGTTCAGAAAGAACTGCTTTGTATTATACTCCAGCTGTTTGTAAGTTCATGATTATTTCTAAATTTTAAAAAATTGACATGATAATATTCTTGTGCTTGTCATTGTTCTGGCTGAATAAATTTAACATGGCATGAATGTGCCTTTAGCACTACATATATATCAAAAACAGAACAGCCAGATGAAGGCAGTCTGTTACTTAGTGAACACCTTTTAAGATATTATTTCAACCTGCTGGTTGAGTATCGACCTATAACCAGAAGGTCAAGGCTTGATTCCCAGTCAGGGTACATGCCTGGGTTGCCGGCTTGATTTCCTATAGGACATGCTCTGTCATCATTGATGTTTCTTTTTTTAATAAATTTTTATAGATTTTCTTTTAACACATTTTTATTGCTTTCAGAGAGAAAGAGAAAGGGAGAGAGAGAAACATCAATGATGAGAGAATCATTGATCAGATGCATCCTACACACCCCACACTGGGGGTGGAGCCCACCCTAGGCATGTGCCCCGACTGGGAATCGGCTGCGACCTCCTGGGCCAAAGGTCAGCACTCAGGCACTGAGCCACGCCACCAGGCTCATCATGATGTTTCCCTCTCTCTCCTCCCTTCCTCGGAAATCAATAAAAATACATTTTAAAAAAGAAAAAATATATTATTTCAAAAGACGACAAAAAGTAAACAAATGGCACTATGTCAGATTAGAAAGCTTTCGCAGGGCCTGGCTGGGCAACTCCGTCAGCGCGTCACCCTAATGTGCCAGTGCTTCCGGTTCTATCCCCAGTCAGGGCACAGACCAGCCACGAAAGCATGAATAAGTGGAACAACAAATGAATGTTTCTCTTCCTCTCTCTCTCTCTCCCTCCCCCGTTCTTCCCTCCATTGCTTTAAAAAAAAAAACCTCAAATTTTTAAAGACTTTTTTGGACTACAAGGGAAACCATCAACATAATAATAAGGCAACCTGCCCACACCGGTTTGGCTCAGTGGATGGAGCGTCAGCCTGCCGACTGAAAGGTCCCAGGTTCGATTCTGGTCAAGGGCATCCCTAGTGGAGGGTGCGGGGTGCAGGAGGCAGCTGATTGATGTTTCTCTCTCATCGAGGTTTCTAACTTTCTATCTTTCTCCCTTCCTTTCTGTGAAAAATCAATAAAATATATTTTAAAAAATAATAAGGCAACCTACTAAATGGGAGAAGTTATTTGCAAATGATATATTGAGGTTAATATCCAAAATATATAAAGAACTCATAAAGCTCATAATACCCTCTAGGTCAATAAAAAGAAATCCAATTTAAAAAATGGGAAGAGGACGTGAATAGATATTTCTCCAAAAAGGACATCCAGATGGCCTCAATTAGATTACATGAAAAGATGATCAATGTCACTAACCATAAGGGAAGTGCAAATCAAAACCACAGTGAGGTGTCACCTCACATCTTTCAGAATAGCTCTTATCAGTAAGTCAAGAAACAAGTGTTGGATGATATGGCGTAAAGGGAACTCTCATGCCATATTGGGATTGTAATTGGTAAACCACTATGGAACATGGAGATTCTTCAAAAAATTAAAATAAGAACTGCCATATGACCCAAGGCAGGCCAGTCCTCTAACCACTGAACACACCGGCCAGGGCTATATATTTTTTATATTTACTATTAGTATTTTGGCAATAAATACCCAGAAGTGGAATTGCTGGGTCCTTTTTCATCTCATAACATTTGTTTTAAAGTCTATTTTGTTTGGAAGAGGAACCAAGATGGCAGCATACGTAAACACCTATTTTGCTGCCCCACACAACAATTCCAAAACTACAACTTAACAACAAAACAAACATCATCCAGAGTCACCGGAAAGCTGGCCGAGTGAAAATTCCACAAATAAAAGTAAAGATAGGACACCGTGACTCAGAGGAGTGGTGGAGGGCAGCCTTGAAGATACGCCCGGAGGGAGGTTTGGAGCCGTGTGGGTGCGTGCGAGCTTCAGGGCGGGCGTCAGCAAACCTGGCTGATTTCTCCAACGGGGAGGGTGGAGACGTCCCACTGCACTGATTCCCCAGTTCCAGGCGAGGTCTGAGGTCCGGGGTAGGCACGCTAAAAGCCGGGTACGGCAGAGGTCTGTGGGTTTGAGGAGAGTGCGCTAAACTTGGAACAGCAGTTTGCGCATAAACTTGGGGACAGAACTTCACGACCCCGCAGAGAGGACTCGTGACTTGCTCCCTCGTTCGGGAGACCACCAGACTGCTTTGTTTTACAACCCTGGGCGAGACTTTGGGTGTGCAGACTCATTTGGGAAGAGGCAGAGTTGTCTGGCAATGGGTGGGGACCGGTGGTGGCTTTCTCTTGGTGTGCAGCCGTTACCACCCGGCACAGAGACCTGCGTGCCGCATAGGGCGGAGCTGACACTGCCTGCTCAGCCCAGAGACTCCGCCCATCCAACCTGAATACAGCTTTCCTTCACAGCCAATTGGCCTGGAGGTCCAGCCCTCCTAGTGCTAACAACAATAATCTAGGCTTAAATTCAATAATACTGTACAACCCATAAAGGATTGCAGTAAGGGTATCCACCTCAGGTAACTGGGGAGGCTGAGCCACTGTCCCTTAGAGGACATCTACCACACAAAGTTAATCGGCCAACTTAGGAAAGCAGCCACAATGCAGAGAAATGGAAAGAAATCAGGTGTGAAAGAAACGGAGGAAAAAAGATGACTAGACCTAGAGTTCAAAACCACAGTAATAAGATTTTTCAAGAGGCTCCTAGAAAAGGCCGATGAACTTAATGAGAACTACAAGGAAATGAACAAGACCTACGAGGATATGATACAGGACCAACTAGAAATTAAGCATACACTGACTGAAATAAAAAATATTACACAAAGTCCTAAAAGCAGTCCAGAGGACTGCAAGATCCAAGTCAAAGATTTGAAATACAAAGAGGCAAAATCCACTCGGCTGGAAAAGCAAGAAGCAAAAAAATCCAGATAATTGAAGATACTGTAAGGGGCCTTTGGGACAACCTCAAGCATGCCAACATTCGAATTATGGGGGTGCCAGAAAAAGAGAGAGAGCAAGGTAATGAAAACCTACTTGAAGAAATAGTGACCGAAAACTTCCCACACCTGGTGAAAGAAATTGACTTAAAAGCCCAAGAAGTGCACAGAACCCCAAAATATAGGAATCTAAAGAGGACCACACCACGACACATCATAATTAAAATGCCAAGAGCAAAAGATAAAGAGAGAATATTAAAAGCAGTAAGAGAAAAACAGTTAGTTACCTATAAGGGAGCACCCATACGATTGTCAGTGGATTTCTCAACAGAAACGATGCAGGCCAGATGGGAGTGGCAAGAAATATTCAAAGTGATGAATAGCAAGAATCTACAACCAAGATTACTCTATCCAGCAAAATTATCATTCAGAATTGAAGGTCAGATAAAGTGCTTCTCAGACAAGAAAAAGCTAAAGGAGTTCATCACCACCAAACCAATATTATATGAAATGCTGAAAGATATTCTTTAAGAAGAGGAAGAAGAAAAAGGTAAAAATATAAATTATGAACAACAAATACACATCTATCAACAAATGAATCTAAAAATCAAGTGAATAATCTGAAGAACAGGATAAACTGGTGAATATAACAGAATCATGGATATAGAGAGGGAATGGACTGACAATTCTTTGGGAGAAAAGGGGTGTGGGAGGTGCATCAAGAGACTGGACAAAAATCATGCACCTATGGGAGAGGACATGGGGGGGAGGTGAGGGCGGAGGGTGGGATGGGTACCGGGTGGAGGGGAGCTATAGGGGGAAGAAAAGGGGGGAACAATGTAATTAATAAACTGAACAATAAAGATTTTTTTAAAAAGCACAAGACAAAAAAAGTCTATTTTATTTGGTAAAAGTATTGCTACTTCAGCTTTACTGATGATTGTTCTATAGTTCAGTTGTAATTTTAAAAATATACATTTTTATTGCTTTCAAAGAGGAAGAGAGAAACATCAACAATGAGAGAGAATCATTGATTGGCTGCTTCCTGCACACCCCACACAATGGATTGAGCCTGCAACCCAGGCATGTGCCCTTGACCGGAGTCAAACCCAGGACCCTTCAGTCCATTGGCTGATGCTCTATCTACTGAACCAAACCAGCTAGGGCAGTTCAGTTGTAATTTTGATGTGGTTGTATAAGGATTTGAGTACCTCTGCTGCCATATTGACTTGAAGCTTTCTGCTAGTGTTTTTAAAGGATTTGCAGCAAATGGTTAGTGATAGTATTTTCATGAAAGCATCTTGGAAATGTTTAGGTATCTCAAACAAAAGTAACTTAACCATAAATTCATTATCAATGAAAGTAGTTGCTTTCAAATACACACAGTTTATGTGAGTTGTGTAAAATGCCTGGTCTCCTTAGGTGATTTCTTTGTATCCATCCCCCCTAGCATTTCAGAGACCTGCAGTATACTATTATGGTACCCTGCACATGTGCAAAGTATTGGAGGGGAGAGCCCCATTTTGGCAATCAGGAACTTAAAGCAGAATCAGAGAGCCCGAACTTGGGGAGGCAGTTCCACACTGGGCTGGTTGTATTTCAGGCATTATTCCTAATATGGCAGATTGCTATAATACATGGGCCCCAACCTGGGCTCAGACCACACAAGTGTGAAGACACACTGTGTTTACTCGTACTACCACTGCTTCAAATAAACTTGCTTTTATGCAAGGACAGGGAGGCCTGTAGTTTTCATAGTGATTTTTCATCCTCTTTACTTTCTTATTCAGCCCCCCTTGCCCAAGAGCCTCCATCCCAATGCTGCCAAGGCACCCTCCCAGGGGCTGGTTTATACTGCGTGAGGCAGCCACTTTCTGACTTCACAGAGTGGTTTCTCTGTTTCTTGTAGTCTGTAGTCAAGGTTCAGTGGCTAGAGAGAGAAAAAAAGGAACTTTCTCAATCCCAGCAGGCAGAGACCAGCCAAAGTTTCTTTTTGTCCCCTCCTAAATAAAGCCATACTTGTGTGTGGCTATAGGGATGGGCAAAAGTAGTTAAGAACTCCGCGACAAAATGTGCTTAACTATCGCAAGTAGACTACAAGAATGTATAAATACTGCAGGCCAGCAATTTGAGCACTTGCAATATTGCACCTAAGTGCACTGTGCCATTGTGACATTCTTTTGAGTTAATAAAGCTATTGTAATAATCATAACCTGCATATCTTTTTCCATATGATCAATCGTAAACCTACTTTTGCCTACCCCTGTACATTCTGGAAGTCCGATATTTGTAACTATGGGAGTAGCCTGAACAAGATGTAAATAAAAGCAGAAAAACAATTCAGGATGATATGTAACCAGTCTATAAACAAGTGAGCAGGCCAGGAGATCTCAGGCCTCCCTCCACTCTGCTTAGGACACTGTTCTTTACATCTTATTTGTTTCCCTGGGCAGAAACACCTTCTTCTCTTGGGGGGAAAAAGAAGAATAATTTTATCTGGGCCTATGTGATGTTCCCCCTGGGAACAGTCGGTTACATAATGACTTGAGGGAAGGTTTGCTCTGTTTGCTTACTTTTGTTTTTGTTTAGCATGGTATTGCTGTGCCAGAGGATTTGAGAAATTCCACTCTTCCAGCCTTCCAGGTTGGAAGTCTTATTGGGACATTGTCTCATTCATTTCCTGTCACATGTAGGCTCAGGTTCAGAAGACGAAAGACCTGCTCAATAACGTGGCCTCTGACGAAGCTAATTTAGAAGCCAAAATTGAAAAGCGGAAATTAGAACTGGAAAGAAACCGGAAGCGACTCCAGACTCTGCAGAGTGTCAGGTAGGTATGAACACCCAAAGAATGAGCAGAAAACTGCCTTTGAAAGTTCAAACAGATTGAGAGAATTTACTATTAGTGACATTAACCCTTCAGGCAGTGGAAGAAGCCTTGAATAAGGCTATCTCTACTGCAGAATATGTGTGTTGCTTGTTCAAACAAGCATACCACTAAACTCATTTTCTTTACTGCTTTCAGTATGCCTGGAAAACTGCTTAATTCTTGAACTTCCATTCAGTTTTTATAGCTTCTTGGAATTTAAGGCAAAGTAAATAAATCCAGATGGTAAAAGTTATATAAGACGTGGTCTCCTAAGATCTGTGCCTTGCCATAAATTAAGTGGAAACAAGCATACTTTCATTTCTTGGTTTAAGTAGACTTAGACTTTTATTTCCTCACCAGTAATTCATCTTTCTTCCAGCTTTCCCTCTCTGAAAGTGTGTCTTCCAGGGAATACAGATAGATGATAGTGGTGCAGAACACTTTTTAAGTCATTGGAGCCTTTCAAGCATGTTCCTCATATTTTTTGGAATCTCTCTCATTTCCTTCCCTCCTTCCTCTCCTTTTGTACCCTCCTTCCCTTGCTGTTTTGTTTTGTTTTTGTTCTTTCTCTCATGTCACTACTCTTTCTCCCTTTTCATTCTCCTTTTGTTTTTCTTTCTTTACTCCTCCCCCTGTTTAGCAGTACTTGCTCTAAATGTGTCTTGCTTTTTTGAGATACTGGTGACTGGCTCACAGTTTAGCTACTGTCCTAGATTTGTGGGGAGGCAGCACCTGGGGACAGCAGCCAGTTACTCAGGGAACATTAAAGACTTCCTCCCAGCCCAGGGACCTCACCTGTTCTGCATCTAGAATCAGGGCCACCAGATAGACTTGTCTCATTGAAAGGTTCTGTCTTTCACCGAAACTGGTTTGGCTCAGTGGATAGAGCATCGGCCTGTGGACTGAAGGGTCCCGGGTTCAATTCCATCAGGGGCATGTACCTTGGTTGCAGGCACATCCCATCCCCAGTGAGGGGTGTGCAAGAGGCAGCTGATTGATGTTTCTGACTTTCTATCCCTCTGCCTTCCTCTCTGTAAAAAATCAATAAAATATATTTTAAAAAATTATTAAAAAAAGTTCTATCTTTCAAGTGTCAATTCATTTTTATTAAGCCTCAAATCCTTTAATAGAAAGGTTTCTGTGTTTGCTTTAGTACAAAAGGTTATAAAGTTGTTTTTTAGTTTATCTGTTCATATTTTTAAAAGAACAGATTTTCCCTTTAATAAGAAAAAAGTAATTCAGCAAACCAGTTGAAGTAGCTTTTTATGTTATGGTTTTAGTTTGCAATTTTTTTTTATACGTTTGGTACCTGTATTTTTGTGTTTTTTTAAAAATATATTTTATTGATTTTTTACAGAGCAGAAGGGAGAGGGATAGAAAGTCAGAAACATCGATGAGAGAGAAACATTGATCAGCTGCCTCTTGCACACCCCCTACTGGGGATTTGCCCGCAGCCAAGGTATATGCCCTTGACTGGAATCGAACCCAGAACCTTTCAGTCCAAAGGCCTGCTCTCTACCACTGAGCCAAACCGGTTTTGGCTTAGTTTGCAATTTTATATTCTTTAAAAACTTAATTTTAATTTATAGCAACCTATATTTCCCTTTTTAGGGGACTGGTTAAATTTTGGCATAGCAAAGTATTATGCCCAATTGAGATAATGCATATATTTAATTTATTGGTTTTGAGATATGTGTATGCTATGTAAACTATTTAAGTCTATAGCATATCGAGTGAGAAAAAAGACTGCAGAGCTTCATTTAAGACAACAATTTTCAACTTTTCTCATTTCATGGCACAAGTAAATTAATTACTAAAATTCTGTGGTATACCAAAAAATATTACATTTTTTGCTAATCTGACAAAAAATGGGTATAATTTTGTTTCATTCATGCCAGATAGCTCTTATTGTGTTGGCTGTTGTCAATTTTTTTTTTTAATTTGACAATCTAAGGCAAAGAGGTCAGTGCCTCTGACTAAATATTCAAGTATTGAATATTTTAAAAGTTCTTGTGGCACAACAGTGTTGAAATCACTGATTTAAGATAATATACTTAATGTTTATTAAAAAATGTGTCAACATAAGAAAGATTCAAATCTGTGAAGAATTTTTGTGAGTTTATTTGAGCCAAAGTGTCCACAAATGCCAGGAAGTATAATCTCAACAGATAGAGATAATGCTCCAGAGAATGGCAATTTTGCATCTTGTTTTATAAACATTACAATCAAAAGAGGAGACATATGTGGGTTACATGAAATCCATTGATTCCCCCCAACTGTCCTCCCCTGCAGGACTGGTTCCTCCCAACTGCCCTCTCCTGTAGGCCTGATCCCCCTGAACTGCCCTCCTCTGCAGGCTTGGTTTCCCCCAACTTCCCTCCTCTGCCAGCCCAGTCACCCCTAACTTTTCTTCTCTGCAGGCCTGATCGCCCCCAACTGCCCTCCTCTGCTGGCCATCTTGTGGCAGCCATCTTTGACCGCATGGGGGCGGCCATCTTGTGTGTTGGAGTGATGGTCAATTTGCATATTGCCTCTTTATTATATAGGATTATATAGGATATGTATAGAAAAGTCTAGAAGAATGTATGTCAAATATTAAGTGCTTATACCTAGTGATGGGATTATGAATAATTTTTACTTTATTTATACTTCCAGCATTATTTCAAGGTTTTATAAAGATCACATCTCTTTTGATGAAAAAAGTATGTTCATTTTTGGGGGAGGGAAGAGAAAAGGGGAAATTAGCTTTAAGCTGTTGGGGAACTGTGAAGCATTTCTTCCAATTAATTCAAAGCTTTTTAAAGAAAGCCCATGACAGAATATGAAACTCTGAATACCAATTTCAAACTACTGTATATCAATTAATCTTTCAATTTTTATTTCATTTGATCATTCTAGGCCAGCCTTCATGGATGAATATGAGAAGATTGAGGAAGAATTGCAAAAGCAGTATGACATTTATCTGGAGAAATTTCGAAATCTAGCTTATCTGGAACAGCAACTCGAGGATCATCATAGGATGGAGCAAGAGAGGTTTGAGGTAAGTGCTTAGCCCATTCTTCTTCACAGACCATTCTTTCTGGTGTGTTACTTTGTACTTGTTGATAAATCAGTTTGTAAATATCATTGTGAAGAAAATGCCAGTGAATCTTTGATATTAGTTTATCATCAGGGTTTGGTCAATTAGGACTACAGACAGGGCTAGCATGTAACCTGTGCAGTCACATAAGACAGCTTAGAAGAGGCTGTGTTTGTTTTAATGCTCTGCTGTTGCCATCTTAAATAATTTTGTGTAGACAGCATTCTTTTTTTTTTTTTTTAGTTGATTTCAGAAAGGAAGAGAGGAGGAGAAAGAAATAGAAACATCAATGATGAGAGAGAATCATTGATTGGCTGCCTCCTGCATGCCCTCTACTGGGGATCAAGACTGCAACCCAGGCATGTGCCCTGACAGGGAAGCAAACGGTGTCCTCCTCTTTCATAGATTGACACTCAACTGCTGAGCCCCATTGGCCAGGCTCCTTAATAATTTTTAAGTACATTTTATTTTGCACTGAGTTCCACAAATTATATAACTTCTCTCACTTAAAGGTTTTCAAGCCCTGAACTAGCTTATCAAAGATTGCTTTATACAGAGGAATCACAGTTGATTATTCTATATCGGGTACCTTTCATCTCAGTATTTAAGGCCATTTAGGAAGGAGTATTTCAAATCCTCCTTCAGTATCTACACTAATAAAAGAAAAAGATGCAAACTGACCATACCTTCGTGACGCCCACCAGCCAATCAGGAGTGAGTATGCAAATTAACCAAAGATGGCTGCTTAATTTGCATATGCAGGCGCTGAGCAGCTGGGGGCAGAGCAGGATGCTTGTGTTGTCACCATGGTGATGATGCAGGCATTCCGCACCACCCCAGCAGCTCCAGGCCTCTGGGCAGTGTGGGAAGGCAGAAAAGGTGACTCTGGCCAGGGCAAAGGTGGTGCCAGCAGCCAGGGGAAGGAAGGCCCATTTTTGCATGAATCTTTGTGTATCAGGCCTCTAGTGTATTATTAAATACGGAATTCAGAGCAAAGGAAGTTGGACCAAGTTGCTTTCCCTTTTTGAATATCCTTAGGGATATTTTTGTTTAACCCAGGAATAGTCACTTAGAATCTATATTCATGGTAAAACTAGTCTACAGTCTCCCTTTTTTACATTGTCCCTGACAGCTTTTAGTATAAATGTTATGCTAATCATTTTACAAACCTGGGTATTTGAATTAATTGGAACTATTTTGCTGTCCAGGAGGATTGGCTGGGAGTAACTACCACATTCACATGGACATATGTCTCTTGATGAGGACCCTGTTGCTGACATTACTGTATGGCAGAGGCAGGCAGTGGAGAGAGCCTGGAGTCCAGGATATTTTAAACAGGTTCCTGGGAAGGAACAATAAAAGGCCATGAAAATAAACTGACCATTTTGTACTAGCGCCTGGGGCTACCCCTGGGTTCAGAGAATGTACTGAAGAACATGCCTCAGGTTGCATGTTCTTCCTTCAACAGTACTTACCCTCTTTTTCTCCTGTGGTCATATCTACTCTCTGTGCTTGTAATACCTGGTCCCGCAAAATATCTTATGCACTAAATGCAGTGCCTTTTAAAAAACTGTTTATAGCAACAACAAAATTTTAAAGGCTAATTTCCTCTTCCATTATTTGTTTTGACAATAATCAGGACCACATTTGTGACCTAACTGAAATACTAGCTTTCTTTTAATCCTCTAGGAATTAAAACTAGTATTTCTTTCTCTTTTTTTAAATATTTTAAAAATATATTTTATTGATTTTTTACAGAGCAGAAGGGAGAGGGATAGAAAGTCAGAAACATCGATGAGAGAGAAACATCGATCAGCCGCCTCTTGCACGCCCCCTACTGGGGATGTGCCCGCAGCCAAGGTACATGCCC
Organism: Antrozous pallidus; assembly: GCA_027563665.1. Classification (NCBI taxonomy): domain Eukaryota; kingdom Metazoa; phylum Chordata; class Mammalia; order Chiroptera; family Vespertilionidae; genus Antrozous; species Antrozous pallidus. The sequence continues at coordinate 106,772,159 of CM050512.1, read as the reverse complement.
TCGACCAGAATCGAACCCGGGACCCTTCAGTCCGCAGTCCGACGCTCTACCACTGAGCCAAACCGGTCTTGGCTATTTCTTTTTTAAAAAATATATTTTTATTCAGAAAGGAAGGAAGAGGAGAGAGAGATAGAAACACCCACGATGAGAGAAAATCATGGTTTGGCTGCCTCCTGCAAGTCCCCTACTGGGGATTAAGCCCACAGCTTGCCTGGGCCTGTGCCCTTGACCGGAATAGAACCTGGACCTTTCAGTTCACAGGCTAATACTCCTATCAACTCAGCCAAACCGGCTAGGGCTAGTATTTATTTCTTTCCCATCCTGATCAGTGCCACCATATAGTATTTAGTGTCTTTCAAGGCTTGAATTGTGCAGGGCAGACAAACAATAAAATTATGCTTTACTCTTTCCAGAGTAAGAGGCCTGTAGTGCCCATATATATCTATGCAGGCATTCATGGTGTCACTCAGTTTTCTTCAGATTTATTGAGGCAGTGGGAGGAGCCCAGGTTTGGGGACCAGTCAAGCCCGTCTTAGGTCCGTTGTGACTTGTCTGGGAGCCTCCCTTTCCATAGGGCTGCTGGGTGATTAGAGAGAGAGGATGTAACAGGTTTCTCAACTATAGTAGTATCTCAAGGAGTGTTAGTTCTCTTCCCTTTCTTCTTTATTTTATTTTTTATTTTGTTAATCCTTACCCGAGGATATTTTTCTGTTGATTTTTAGAGGGACAGAGAGAGAAACATCAGTGTGAACAAGACACATTGGTTTGTTGCCTCCCACATGCACCCTGACCAGGGCCATGGGTCAAGCCTGCACCGTAGGTTACATGCCGTTCCCTGGACCAGAATCGAACTCAGGACCCCTCAGTCTGCAAGCCTAGGCTCTATCGACTGAGCCAAACTGGGGGGGGCTCTTCCCCTTCTTTTGGTTTAGATTTTTTTCTGGTTCTGTTTCACATACTTACTCAAATGGTAAAAAATAATAAAATGTCCAAAAAGAGTCATCTCTTCTGTATCTTTTTTCTGTTCCATAGGAAGCTGAAAATACTCTCCGGCTGATGCAGAACAAGCTGAAGGAAGAAGAAAAGCGTCTACTCAAGAGTGGAAGTAAGTCTATTCTTTTAAAAAATTCTAGAGTAGCATTTTTAGCATTGAAATATTTATATGTGTACTTAATTTCTTTTCAAAAGGCAATTTTCTCAAAATTTTTATATCTGGTACCATTTCATTTCAGTCAAGAGCTCAAGAGACTGGTTTAAATTATATAACATTTAAAGCACATTTGGTTTTTTTATGCCATCTAAAATAGTGTTTTCCTCTTTCTAAATGATAGTTTGAATATATAATGTATAAATAAAAGAAAAAATTGTCTTGGAGGTCTGTAGAGTTTCTTATTTTAGGGCAGATTGATGGAAAACAAGCAACATAATGAAGTGCAAGTGAATAGATCACTTGCTTAACCCCCCACCCACACACCCATTGTCAGCAGAGCTATCATCTATAGAGAAATGGGGGTTAACTCTATATAAGATCTAGATTCTGGGAAGGAATGTCCTCCACGTCTGGTTAGCATAGTTCATCCATGAACTAACGTCACCAAGGTGTCAAGTCAGCCTCGGGAGCAATAGCAGCACATGATCTTCCTGCTGAACTGATGGCTTTGTCTCATAGTGTTACTTCTTGCCCTTTTTTCATGATGATATATTTTATCCTCCCATGCTTGAAGATAGTATACCTGGGACATCAGGCATGCTCTTTCTATCTTTTCTCGTCTCTCTCTTATTTTGTACTTGGTCTGTGTCTCTCCAGAATCTCAGGGAACTCTGGAAAGAGAATAGGGACTGCTGGGAAATTCTCTTGGGGTAAAGTTAGGAAATTCAAGGGCCTCTCTAGCCAAAGCAGCCCCTTGCCTTTATGGTTCCAGGTCAGCCAGGAGAGCCCGAAGCTGCCCTAAGTGATAAGACCGCATGGAATTTATCCCCTCCTGGGAGGCCTGGCACAGGTAAGAGCTCTGGTTGGTTGACTGTACCCTGCTCTGCCCCAGGCCAACACATTAAGACCTTTCTCACTGATCTTGGTTTGTTCTTCTGAACTCAGACTTTCATTTTGTGACCCTTAGGTTTGGTATCTCTTGAAGGACAGAGATTCTTAGAAGCATGTGTGATTTAATTATTTCAGCAAAATTTCCAATTTAAACCAACTTAATGAAGGATAGCACTTAATTAGGTTGGAGTGGACAAAGAATATACTTATGAAGGACCATTCTCATTTCTACTCACCCTAAGGTTCTTTGCTTTCTTTGCATACGTGGGAACCTTGCCCAGAGTATTGGGATCAGAGAAGAAATATATAAAGGCAGATTCTATGAATTTTTCTCTGTCTGTGAAAAATTCCTCCAAACAGAAAAATGTAATAGTAATAGAAATGAATCATGAGCAAGAGTTGATAAAAATCTAAGAGCTGCAAGACATCATCTTGTTTAGGCCACTCTTCAGGGAGCCGATTCAACCTAACAAAGCATTATTAAGTATCTGGGTGCTAAGGGTACATGAGTGGATAAAAGATACAGATCCTTGCTCTAACTGATCTCACATGTTAGCAGTATGTCAGCAGTGTGCTAGCATGCTAGGAACAAATAGTAAGCAAGCCATGTGGAGAAGGTGAAAAGTGCCATGAGGGAAATGCAGAGCAGGGTAAGAGGGATAGGGAAGGTGACAGAATCGCTGCTTTAAATAGGGAGTTAGGGGCAGGCCTCACTGAGGAGATGATATTTCAGTAAAGACTAAATCGGTAGATCTGGGGAGATAGCAGAGGAGGAGAGTCTGGAAGCCAGAAAGACTGGGACCCAGAGCCCAGTTGAAGGGATGACTTTCAGTGAGTGAGGAAATTTGTGAACCTGCGAGAATTGAGTTCAGGTATGTTAGATGAGTCAGAAGGTGTAACGTGCTTGCGGGGAGGGGAGAATCTGATTGAAACCATCCTTCCTGAGCAGGAGGTTAAAGTCATCTTAGATTTGGTTTTGCTGGTTTAGAGTAAGGGACTTTAGAAAGAGAAAGTCTGAGTGATGAGAGATGGGAGAATGCCATCGGGGCCCAGAGATTTAAAGGGCAAAGTACTTTGTTTAGATAATCTGTAATAGAAGTTTTTCATTTTCCCACCATCCTTTTAAACCTTGTTGCTAGTGGTAGATTTGTAACTGTATCCTCAGTAGGATTCTTCACTATAACATTAGAAACTTAGAGTCCTCTGAATTTATAAAATGACCCAGAAATTTCTAGAAAGCACTTGAATAATTGAATGGGGTTCTTGGTCCAATTCCTGTGTGTATGTGTAGGCTTCCCCACATTGAGCAATTTTTGGATGCCAGCTTGGTGTCCAAAAATTCAACTGAATTTTACCTGGAGGCGGAATCAGATTCCACAGGTAAAGGGCTCAGTCCCATAAGATGGCTCTCCCTTTCATATGCCAGGTTGTTACCTGTACTATAAATCAGAAGTTCCTATAATCCTCTCACAGGAGAACATATTTACTCAGTAAACTACTGATGCTTTACAAAGGATATTAAAGGATACAAATCAATAGTCAGTTGAAGAGATACACAGGGCAAAGTCTCCAGTAGGAGGTTCTGTCCTTGGGTGGCACATGGACGCTCTCTAGAATAGATCCTTTTGGGTTCATTACTTCATCTTGATTGGCCATTGGAGATTGATTCAACCTCAAGCCCCTCTCCTTTCCCCAGAAATCAGTACTCAAAGTTCCAATTCTCTAATCACATGGTTGGCTCCTATTGGCAATCAGGCCCCACCCTTAGGTGAGATCCAAAAGTCACCTCATTTACTTAACTAGAGATACCATTTTTACTCTCATCATTTAAGAAAGTCCTTGCCTTGGGATTTGGGAGCCAGGAACAGGGAGGAAGGCCAATATAACAGTAACCTTGCTTTGACTCCGTTTTTATGGTATAGTAGAAAGCAGGTAATACATTCAACACATACATGGTGGGACAAAAGTAGGTTTACAGCTGTTTGTATGGAAAATAATACAATAAAAAAGAAAATAAATCAATAATTAGTAAATAATAATACCAGAATAACCTCTGTGTTTTGAGTACTCCCAACTGTAAATCTTTTGCCCTGCCCTGTATTTACTGCACGCCTACTGTGTATCAGGCATTGTGTATTTACTGCACGCCTACTGTGTATCAGGCATTGTGCCAGCCCACGGTGATTGGTGAGGCTCTCAGGGAGCTCCAAGTCTAGAACCATACTATTCACTACTTAGCCACCAGCTACATGTGGTCTTGAGCACTTGAAATTTGTCTAGTCCAAACTGAGGTGTGCTGTTTGTTGAGAATATGTAACCAGACAACCAGTGGTCTGGGCTGCCTGTCACTGCTTGAGCCAATTAAGTAGAGACAGAGTTGAATCATGTATGAGTGTTATTCCATTAATGCTGGAAGTATGGGAAAGCAGCAAGTCATCCAAAAACACCTGCTCTGCAACCCCCCATATATTGAGTAGGACACAGATTACATGGGTAAGTAGGCAGTGTAGACTGGGGCGGGACTTCATTGTTTGGCAACAAGGTTGTTAATCTTTCCACTATAATAGGCAGTGCTTCAATGAGAATTAACTGCATTCCAAGGTTGACTCCCAGGTCCAAAGTTGACTGCCAGGTCTAAGGCTGACTCCCAGGTCCCTAGGACCTACCATTCCCAGCCAGGTTAGAAGGTCCTTTCTTTAATCAGAACAAGGCAATCAGTTAACAGAGCATGATTAATATTTCTTAGAACTATAACTAATCCCCAGTATTCTATTTTTGCCCCTAACAAATAAATTTCAGATTTTGAAAGAAAAGTAAAAGTACTCATAATTTTTTTATATTGGTTATTTGTTGAAATGACATTTTAGGTATATTGGGTTAAATAAAACATTAAAAGTAGCTTACCAGTTTCTTTTTACTTTAATATAGTCACTACATTTTAAAATTACACCTGTTGCTGGCATGATATTTCTGTTGGATAGTGTTGTTCTAAAAGGAGAAACTTACAAACAAACTGCCTATAGTTTAAGTGTGAAGTAGTATCTCATTGTGGTTTTCATTTTAATATCTCTGATGACTAATGAAATGGAACATCTTTTCATGTGCTTATTGCTGTTTTTATATCTTTTTTGGAGAGTTATTTATTCAAGTTCTTTGCACATTTTTAAATTGGCTTATTTATCATTTTATTATTGAGTTGTAAGAGTTTTTTCTATATATTCTGGGTACTAGAATATATGAAGTATTTTACAAATGATTTAAGTGATTTGTGAATTACAAATAATTTCTTATTCTTTAGGGTGTGTTTTCACTTTTTTGATGATGTCCTTTACTATACAAAGTTTTAATAAAATCTAGTTTGTCAGTTTCTTCTTTGTTACTTGTGCTTTTAGTGTCATATCTAAGTAGAAACCCCTGCTTAATTCAAGGTCACCAAGATTTATGCCTCTGTTTTCTTCTAGGAGTTTTATAGTTTGTTTTTTTTAAATATATTTTATTGATTTTTTACAGAGCGGAAGGGAGAGGGATAGAAAGTCAGAAACATCGATGAGAGAGAGACATCGATCAGCTGCCTCTTGCACACCCCCCACTGGGGATGTGCCCGCAGCCAAGGTACATGCCCTTGCCGGAATCGAACCCAAGACCCTTCAGTCCGCAGTCCGACGCTCTATCCACTGAGCCAAACCGGTCTTGGCTAGGAGTTTTATAGTTTTAACTCTTACATTTAGGTCTCTGATCCATTTTTTAAAAAATCATAAAACAATTTTATGTTTGCTCCCATTGTTCCTTTAAGCCCCCTCATTTGTCTAGTTCAGTGGTTTGCAAACGGCAGCTTGCGAGCCACATGTGGCTCTTTGGCCCCTTGAGTGTGGCTCTTCCACAAAATACCACGGCCTGGGCGAGTCTATTTTGAAGAAGTGATGTTAGAAGAAGTTTAAGTTTAAAAAATTTGGCTCAAAAGAAATTTCAATCGTTGTACTGTTGATATTTGGCTCTGTTGACTAATGGGTTTGCTGACCACTGGTCTTGTACCTATGTGTCCAGTAATAAGTATAGTCCTCAATACTTTTCTGATGTATTTTACTTTAAAAAACAAATAAGCAAAGTGAACATAAAAACAAAACACCAGTTTATACCCAAAGGCACAGTCTATGGTCAGTATTTTTACTACATCCGACAGCACTAATAACCAAAACTACAAGGTTAATTTAAGAGTAAGTTCTCCCTTCCTCCGTGTCTAGCCAGCTACAGGATGGCACCTGCAGTGGGTAAGAAGGCGTCCCTTACTCTTCCCTGGGAGGAGAGTACTTAGGTACGCGAACACAATTAAAGATAGGATGTGAGTCTAGGGTTCTGAAACCCATGAATGCAAGCTCTTGAGCAAATCCTTTCAATTCTTAAGTAGACAACATAGTCTGATCCATTTTTTATTACTTTTTGTAAATGATTACTTCATTCTTTTGCATGTGGCAAGCTAGTTGTCCCAGCACCATTTGTTGGAAAGACTATTCTTTCCCTGTTGAATTATACCAGCACTATTGTTTGCTGTACTTAATTTTAACATATCATTGACAACTCAGGGATTTCAGTGTCAGTATGTGTTAGTTTTGCTTTACCTGCTAAGTCCTCAGTGAAATGTTTTGAGTTGTCAGAAGAAATCATGTTGAGCCTGAAATATCTGTCTTAATGTTGTTTTAAAATTCATGATATCATTTGGTTTATGTTGCATTGGGTACTGATTTAATATAATATTCCTGGATGAAGTAAAAAGTGAACGAAGCTGAACGTTATTTCATTTTATAATTATTAATTTGTGTTAATATTTAATCATATTCTCTGGCTAGAGCTTTTGGAAGGTGGTAGTTTTCAGATCAATTGTATTGAAGTCTTGCAGGATGCTGTTATTGACACTCTCTGGCTCCCAGGTTTGGTCTTCTGTGCTGCAGAGCTCCGCTCTTCTCTCCATGGCTAAAGAAAGCAGAAAACATTCGCTCTGTGCTCAGTCAGACACAGCCACCACTTCATTTCCCTCTTAGGTCAGGGCTTAAGCAAAGCTGTTTTGTAGACGAACACTTCCTATGGGTCAGTGACTAGAGCAGCAACTGCAAACTCCTTCAGTGCCATTCTTTTTTAAAAATATATTTTATTGATATTTTTACAGAGAGGAAAGGAGAAGGATAGAGAGTCAGAAACATCGATCAGCTGCCTCCTGTACAACCCCTACTTGGTATGTGCCTGCAACCAAGGCACATGCTCTTAACTGGAATCGAACCTTGAGTTCTTAGGCCGACGCTCTATCCACTGAGCCAACCGGTTAGGGCCTTCAGTATCATTCTTAAAGCCTATGTGTGTCCCTGGATGCAGAGTAGTCAGGTGCTGGGCAGTAAAAGCTTTTCTCCGCTCTGCGGAAACTCTAATTCTGTAGGTTTCCATAAGGAAATGTTCAGTGTGCACCAAACTCCAGGAGAGTACTGAAGAAAGTAATGTAAAAGGCCGTGATGCTGAGAATGACTTTCCTTTATGTGTCTTTAAGTGGAATTTTCTCTAGTGAAGAATGTCATGAGCACCAGTTTTCATTGCCAGTTAGTAGGTCACCTTCGTTCTCATGCCAGCACCACTCAGGCTGTTCCTATCCTGGGCTCCTCCTTTCCTCCCGTCTCGTTTTGGTGCAGTCACTGACCTTTTCAGTGGGGTATTCGTCTTTGTTATCCTCAAGGAGCTTGAATTTTGGTGACACGGCCTAAGACTGAACAAAGGATTTTTTTTTCCTTCCAACTAACCCAAGAACTCCTAGCTGTTTTGACAGCTGGCTAGTCAATTGTTCAATTTCACATATTGGAATCGTGTTTCTAGCTAATGTGTCAGACCTACTTTTTTCTAGTTTTGGGAAAAAAACCACACTTGCCTATTGTTTGTATTAACTCTTCACTAAGTATCTACTAGCAAATCCCGAAGTTCTCATTAAATCTAATGCATCAAAAGAAAGGCTGAGAAGTGCACATGACTTGCCAAGAGCCTTACTGGACAGAGGCTGGTTTAGAAGTAATGATGGATCCACCCCTTCCCCCCCACCCCTTTTTTTTCTTATTTGTGTTCCTGCCAGGTAATGATGACTCGGATATCGACATCCAGGAGGATGATGAATCTGACAGTGAACTGGAAGAGAGACGGCTGTCCAAGCCACGAACAGCCATGGAGGTGCTCATGCAAGGTACCAGGGCTTCCTT